>CM075671.1:50725000-51972500 GCA_037962975.1 Clitoria ternatea
GACTACATGGGTTGTAGGGCTGGTCCTTTCTCAAGGCCACAAACCGAACCCCATTCGAAGACTACATGGGTTGTAGGGCTGGTCCTTTCTCAAGGCCACAAACCGAACCCCATTCGAAGACAACATGGGTTGTAGGGCTGGTCCTTTCTCAAGGCCACAAACCGAACCCCATTCGAAGACAACATGGGTTGTAGGGCTGGTCCTTTCTCAAGGCCACAAACCGAACCCCATTCAAAGACAACATGGGTTGTAGGGCTGGTCCTTTCTCAAGGCCACAAACCGAACCCCATTCGAAGACAACATGGGTTGTAGGGCTGGTCCTTTCTCAAGGCCACAAACCGAACCCCATTCGAAGACAACATGGGTTGTAGGGCTGGTCCTTTCTCAAGGCCACAAACCGAACCCCATGCGAAGACAACATGGGTTGTAGGGCTGGTCCTTTTTCAAGGCCACAAACCGAACCCCATGCGAAGGCTTGGGCGCAGTAGGCCGGTTCACAGAGAAAACCGCGCTGAACCCCGAGTAACGGGCGCAGTAGGTTCAGGATTAGCCCTGATCCGAACCCCGTGTTGAAGGCTTGGATTGTAGGATTGCACCGAACTCCAAGTACGGTTAGTAGGATCGAACCGAACACCGTGTGAAGACTTGAGGTGTAGGACCAAACCGAACCTCAAGAGAAAGGCATAAAGCTTACCCTTGCCAAAGCTATACAAGATTCTAAGGCAATATCCGTCCTCAATTGTGGAATACCCATCCCAGAGCGGTTGAAAGCTAATGTACCCGCTCCACATCTTCGAGGACAGATAAGCATTTCTATCTTTTGAGAATTTAAAAGGTAATTTTGAGATAAACTCTCCCTTCCCAATGAACTTACACCTGGGGACAGGGCGTGCTTTAACTTAATTGTTATTTATTCATTACTATTTGTTGTCTTAATCCGGTGTGATAAGTACGCGTTAAGCAGCTTGGTAACCACACAGAACGGATTCGTAAAGCATTAAAAACAATAGTGTTTGGTACAACACTAAGTTATCCAACAATCATACATTCGACGCAAGCAGTTGAAGAAAAGCAACAGTGAATTTTATTTCCAAGAATAAAGAAATTGTTCAGGTTACAAGGTAGTTAAAACTGGAGCTGATCCCAGTACACAACTATGAATAAAGCATAAATTAAGGGGCCGGTGCTTGATCCTCCACAGTGGGCACTCCTCCCTTCTCCGCTCTGTCCTCCATTCCAGTTTGGGCACCTTCTTGTGCTTCAGCTCCAGAGGCAGCAGTGGACGTGGTAGGCTCCATACTTTGGCCTTCTGGGAGAGGAGGCAGTTCGTACAGAGATGCATGGGGCTCGTGGTGCGATCCGTCCTTGTGAACTTCTACAAGTCTTCCCCCATGGAACTCAAAGAACGGATCTAATCCGTACAAATTCAGCTTTATTCCAGGGTTACGATAGTAGACTTGACGAAGGGCCAGGCCGAAAGATTCATACGCCACATTTTTGCATATATCCAAGGCTTTGGCAGCCTTGGCCTTTGCAGCAGCTAGCCTTCTTTGAACCTTGGCGTAATCCTCTTCTGAAGGCCCAGCACTCGCACCACCCTTTTTGAGTTCATCAATTTGGGCTTGCATCTCCTTCCGAATAGACTCCCACTCCCCAAGGTCCTTGTTGCGACCATCCTCCATAACTTTGAGATCGTCAGCAAGCTTAGCCGATCTCTTCTTCTCCAGTTGTAATTCTTCTTCAAGGAGGGGTATGGATTTGTTCTTATTTTGGAGGTCGGCAACTTCCCGTTCTAGGGCCTTATTCGCAAAGTGAACTTTGCTTGCCTCTTCCGTTTTCCTCTGGAGTGTTTCTTTAGTTTTTTCCAATTCCGATTCCACTCCCCTACGAGCTTCAGCTTGCTTGGCTGCCCATTTCTCCTTCACTGCGAGTTCGGTCTCAAGTTTTTCAACCTGATCCATATAGTCAGCTTTCTCGCTCAGGGACTCAAGCAGGCCAGACAGTTCATCAAGTTGCCAACGCCCAGCCTTGCAAGCACCTCGGACCCCAGCAGCGTCGAGGGAAGGGCGGAGGCAATACCGTGCCTTTGGGAGAGTAGGAGGCATAGATCCTTGAAACCACAAATAAGGAGAAAGGAAGGAGTCACGCGGAGGATCGAACGCCGGAGGAGGACCGTTCCCAGAATCCGGCTCTGAAGCATTTTGAGAAGAAGGTGCAGAGAACTCAGGAGCGGGTTCCTTTCCCTTGTTCTTCTTTAATTCAGTTTCTTCGGCCGTCCTCTGACGCTTCTTCACAGGGTCATCAGAGGAGGGCTTCTCTTGATCGGCCTTCTTTACAAGATGCCTCTTCTTTTTCTTTTTCTCTGGGACGGCCTCCTCGCCACCCGCTCCAGCGGCCTCAGTTGCTTCTTCGGCTTCCTCCTCGTCGAAGAGAGGAACCTCATCTCCTACTGCAGAAGTCAGAGGAATGAGGGGAGTTTTGGTGGCGTTCCTCTTCGCCTGGATTTCATTTTCTTCAGAAGAGGAGTCATCGTTAGCCATCATGGACCTTAGCGACAACATTTCTGGGCAGGCCTTTTCAATTTGTTCTGCAAAACAAAAAGAGTTGAATAAGCATATAAGAAGGAAAATAACTAGAACGGTATAACCATACAACACAAGGAGAATAAGAGCGAATATTACGGAGGTAGGTGTTTTTGATGTCTTCCTCGGCCAAGAGAAGACGGCTGGAAAACCCTTTGAGGGTCTTTGAGGCCGTCTGCAGGGCGCTCAAGACCTCAACAGAATGAGGGGAAAGTTCACTCTCATCTGTATAATAAGCACGGCTCATAAGGAGAAAATGCTCGTGCGTCCAGCTAAGGGGAAACTTGGTAAATCCCTCTTTATTTCGCCAGAAGACCGGCTTATTTGGTTGAATCCGGACCCGCGTGTAGTAGTGCTTGAAGGAGCGCCCATCTACCTTTGCGGATTCCGTATAAGACTTGAAATTTACAACCCTTGAGTCACTACGGAGTGTAATGAACCCAAGGCCGCCCTTCTTATTAGCTCGGCGGACCACTTGGCAATAGTAAAATAGCTTGGCCACAGTGGCGGAGAAGCCAAAATGCTCCCCCAAGACTTCCAGAGCCCGGACAAGACTCCAACCGTTGGGATGTAATTGTGAGGGGGCACAGTCTAAGAAACGCAGGACGGCCATCTGGAAATCCGTCAGTGGAAAGCGCACCCCCAGCTTTAAGAAAACGAAGTCGTACATGTAGACCGACCTCGCGTCAGGGACGTTGTGGCATATTCTTTCAGAAGGATGCGGAGCCATCACAGCGTATCGTGCTTTGTACTTCTTATCCGAGTATATCTTACAGCGGAAAGAAACTGTGCGCTCCTCCTCACTTGCATGGTGCGAAGGGATCTCTAAGAACTCCTCTTCCACCCAGCAATAAGGTTTTTCCCTGTTGAGTTTCTCCCAATCAAGCCGGTGTGCCACAACGTTGACACACCCTTCAGCAGAGCGGAGAAACGGCGTTTTTCCACGTCCTGGAAGATCCATGGTTGTGCAGGCGCGGTGGAATGCGTAGGTGCTGTGATAAAAAGCAACATCGTCAGAGAGATAACCCTCAGCACTTGACCCCTCATCAGAGCGGCTGGTAGCCCTCGAACCAAGGGGAACCTCAGAGCGACGAGATGAAGAAGACGCTCGTGAGGAAGAAGCTTCGGCTCTCTCTGAGTGATGGCGCCCAGCCACAGGAGGATTCGCTGGAATCCTCCCACCACGGTGGCTAAGGGGGGCACGAGAGCCAAACCTCCCTCTATTTGAAGGACCAGCGTGTCCAGCTCTAGGGCGCATGATGAAAATAGAATGATTAAAATTGCAAGGAGTTGAAGGGAAGGAAGGTTACCTAAAGAAAGAGGATCTTTGAGAAGTTGAAGACGACAAGGAAATTCCAAGGAAATTTGAGCAGAGTTTCACTAAGTTTGAGAGTAAGGGTGGATTCCTAAATCTGCTAAGAGTTCCTTTTATAGGTAACGAAGAAACACAGTGTTTCATCGAAGGTCACAAGGCTTGCCTCAAAACGCAACCCTTTCAAATTGAAACGACTCCGTCGCTTCACCACAAACGGGCGCGAAAACAGTAACGTTTCAGCAAACGTTTTCGCTTAATGGGCCCCCACTCAGTTTGAATCCAGGCCCAATAAGCTCAATCGACGGTTACACTCTTGGGCAATGATGGCTCTTGCATAAAAAACGCATTTATTGTCTAATCATGCTGTGCGCATTTAATGCCTACCAACCACTTTTCGAATACCAAGAGTTTTGATTTTCAAAAACTCTTGGGATTTCCGCTGCTTATTTTTATGCTGTCTGAATCCGTTGTACACAACGCGAAGAGGGCGGTCACTTGTTTAGTAGAGCGGACGCCACCGAGTTCCTAGAGACTTACAAGAATGTACTACCGGCATCTAGACTTCTCTCGAGAATTGTGTAGCTCATATGAGCAACTTAACAGTCCCTCATACAAGCTAGGGGACAGATGATCCGGTCTAGATACCGGCCCCCATACTTGTGACGTCAGACTGACCTCATATAAGGAAAACCGGTGTCCAGGTTCAACGTTACCACACCGGATATCCGTTGTCTGGTCATCCGCCCTCACTCCATGACAGCATCATTCATTTTCGCTGTAACGGTTCTATGTTCATTGATACGGGATATTTATATAATTGTTAGCTTTTCCCTCATAGCAAGAGAAGAGCCTTTTGATAACTTATCAACGAAGACACTGTTTGTAGCAAAATACGTCACATCAATGGCTTCAGAAAGTAAGTGGGCGTGTCAGCAGATTATGCGGAAAAGGTGATTATCCTCTCCTCTCTCTGGAGGATTGTACTCTGATAATTGACCTACCCTCCTAACATATTCTGAAAGTCGAGCCACTTTGATTGACACAATATACACGCAATCAGAGATAAGGGACCCACCTGCATCCAACGTCTCATTTTTTCTCTTACGTTCAACTATAAGAGGCCATATCAACACACATGCATGGTATCGTTATTCTATCTCACATTTTACTGTTATCACGCTTGAGTATTCATTCAGTTCATACACCCTTCTAACTTGAGCGTCGGAGAATCTTCGCAGGTGGCACCACCTTTCGCCCTCCTACAACGCGAATCGTTGGTGTGAAGGATCTCCAGGACAACAAGACCGGCCTCTCCCACTGAGAGACCGGATTAATACATCGGATATACACAGTTCCGGTGTGCAAACCCTAAAAACACCTGCATCCTTGTGGCTGGTCCCATACCGGATCCTAGACCCCGGTCCAGACCAGTTCAGTACTTAAAGGCTCAAACTCACCACTAAGTCAACACCCTCATGAGAAAGATTTGCGTGTAAATAAATATAACACATTATTTCCCTCTCTGTTCAAACAAAAAAAAACAAAAGGGCCTCATTGTAAGGCCCATAAACCACTTTCATTAACCTAGATTTTGGCCAGGAAATGAGAAGGAGTGACGGCAGAGAAAGGAAATGAAACAAAGTAAGAGAAAGGAAAGGGAGAAGGAGGAAACCAACATGAGGAGGGAGGCAAGACGACGGTCTAGATAGTGGTGGTCGGTGGCACGTGGTGGAGGGGATTGATCTATGAGCTCTTCTCCTTTCCTTTTCTTTTAGTTCTTTTTTTTTGGGTGTTAGTTGTTTTTTGTTGTTTTGATTGTTGGTTCTTTTGCTGTTGGGGGTTTGTGGCTGTTTGGGCTTGTGGTTTGTTTATTGTCTTAGTTGTTGAGTTATTAAGGATGAGAAAGATGATGAAGAGGGATGGAGATAGTTTGTTTTTTATTTTTGTAATTTTTATAAAGGAAATGAAGAGAGGATGATGATGATGAACTTGCTATGTTTTTTTTCTGAATTGGCCCCTCCCTTTTCTCTGGCTTTCATTTTTTATAAAGAGAAGATCAAGGTGATAGTGGCCAACAAGCTACAGGAAATTAATAGAAAATAGGGGGTGGGGTTTTCTTTAATTTTTTTTAATAAAAGGTGAAAAGGATGGTGTCTACATTAACTCATAGGGGGATAGAGGCAAACCCTGACCAGTGCCATGCCATATTGGAGATGAAAAGTCCCCAGAGCATCAAAGATATGCAATGTCTTAAGGGAGAATAACTGCCTTGGCTCGTTTCCTTTCCAAGTTTGTCGAGAAGTCGATGCCGTTTTACAGAGTGTTAAAGAAGACCAACACATTCACCTGGACCAAGGAGTGTGAGAAGAAATTTCAAAACTTGAAGGCATACTTAGCATCACCTCTCATTCTAACTAAACCAAACCCGGGAGTGCAATTGGTATTATATTTGGCAGTCGAAGAACATGTTGTTAGCTCGACCTTGTCCAAAAAGAAAGTACCATCCAATGCCCAGTATATTTCACCAACAAAACTTTACAAGGGGCCAAGATGTGGTACTAGAGGGTGGAAAAGTTCGTGTATAGTTTAGTGGTGGCTGCATGGAAGTTGCGACCTTATTTCCATAGCCATTAGGTCATAGTCAGAACTAACCAACCACTCAACAATATACTTCAAAAGCCAAAACTTATAGGGAGAATAGTGGCATGGGCGATCGAGCTCTCGAAGTATGGAATTCATTATGAACCACAGGATCTTATCAAGGCGCAGGTCTTGACAGATATTTTAGTTGAGCTCGGGGATGATCAAGAGACATATGACGCGGAATACGCCCTATGGACTCTTTCGAAGGGCGGGTCATCTAATGAAAAAGGGAGCAGAGCTAGGATCATACTCAAATCCCCCACTGGGCTGGTAGTAGAAGAGTCCTTAAGGTTTTTGTTCAACGCTAACAACAATCAAGCGAAGTATGAAGCGTTGATCGTAGGTTTACAGATAGTACTCGACTTGGGTGTCAGATGTATACAAGTAAAAACTAACTCTCAGCTGGTGGCGATGCAAGTTGATGGGTCGTACCAAGTGAAGTATCCCACCTTGGCCAAGTACCTTATCTAAGTGAAGTAGGTAGCGGGAGAAGGTTCTATAACACCCTCATTCTCCCTCCATCTTAGGCAAGGATCTGGATATTTCAAATCCCACTCTAGTGCAGTTATTCTCCTCTATCCCCACGTCATTATGGGCCTAAGTTCGAGCCCGAACCTTTCTTTTGCTCTTTGCATATTTTCCCAAGTGTATAAAAGGGCCTAGAAGCTCCCCCTCTGTAATTAAGTAACACATTTAGAGTAATATAAACGTAATTCTCTAAGGTTTTTCCTATATCTTTTACTCGTTGCGAACAAGATGCTTGATGAACGAATTTGATAGCAACCGTGAATGTAAATGTAAATCAATTATATTAGAAAATAGCTAATACAATAAGGTGTGGTTGAGGAGGAGTCGCAGAAGAGGATCCCTTCGTCACCAGCCCTTGCTGGTCACGCTTCCATATGTCTTTAGTCGACATTTTGCTCGGTGCCATATCCCCTAAAATGAAGAAATGCACATGTCAGTCATAACACATGGAAAAGGTAAACAGTAAACACTCTAGTAAAGCCTACATGTTACGTATCCAAGTATCTAACACGCCCAGATTGGAGGATAACAAGATAAGCCTTTGGGAGCTAAAGCACAATCCCATATCTTTAATAAAAAAATCTTACGTCACTACGCTCGGCAAGTGACAGGTCATCCCAATTGACACGAAATTGAACAAGTTCTCGTGTCCAATAAAGGGAAAACAAGGCAGCCATCTGAGTTATGAAGGAAGTCCTCCCCGGGTATGTCTAGGATGACACAAATTTTAAAGAAAAGACCTTTAAAGTTTTTGTAAGACTGGTCGAACGCCTGTATCAGGAGACGACTAGTCCCTCCGCTCAAAGAAACCCAGCCCACAAGTGCCCTAGTTTTTAAAACTTTGGCTTGGAAAAAGTAGAAGAAAATGTGAATAGACAATCCCCAATCAAAATACTCACATAGGACTTCAAAAGCTTTAACAAAAGCCCAATCGTTCAGGTGAAGTTGGGTAGGGGTGATGTTTAAGGCATTCAAGACCCCAATTTCAAAATGAGGGAAAAAGGAAAGACATTCGAAGGTGAGGAAACAAAGTTTCATAAACAAAAGTAAAATCTACTACACTCAGGTCGACACGGGAATGGCAAACCCTGTTAATGGCATGACAACATACACACTCCATATTTGGAGCCAGGATCAAACCATTGAAAACATCCCTTTCCGATAGACGTGTGATGGCTTCGTCGCTTTGAAGAGAGGAGGCCTTCGACAAAACCTCCTCACTAACCCACGAATAAAGAGTAGAGGAAGAAGCCATTTTTGCTAATTTAATAAGTATAGGTAAAGGCCATTAACTTTTTCTAAGTGCAGAAAAGACTTGGAGGAAGTAGAAGCAGAGGCTGGAAAATAAGAACTTTGGTGAAGATAGAAGACAAATAGAATAGAGGAGAAATCTGATAACAGTAGAAAAAGTGAAATAAACAAGAGTAGCACTATATATTAGGCCCTAAGGAACCCTCTCAAATTTGAATCTAAGGGCTAGGATATTTTGGAATGCCACCAACAGTCACAATCCCGTAAGCGAAGCATTTTAGGTACATTGACTTTTGACATGAGGGAGCTAAACATTTCATTCTCGAGGCAACATCTCTAAATCCAAGGGGTGCAATCAATAGCCTTGGGATATGGAAACGTCTCATCATTGCAAACAAACAGGTGCGAACATCACGTGGAAAAACAAAATGACGGTTACCAGTCCTTTGACACGTGTCATATAGGGATTCCCTGAACTTAATAACACACTTTTCACGGATCAGATAACCTCTCAGAAGAGTCTTCACTGGAAAATTTGGCAACATTTAGCATGATGATCTCTTGAGAAAACTAGGACGTGTCCCTCCAAGATGACCCTAACATGGAAGGAAATTTTCAGTGATCAGAAACATCACCTCGCTCGGAGCTTGGATACAATATCCGGCTTAAACCTCCTTTAAGCCCTTATCCGCTAAAAGAAACTTCTCACTCGGAAGATGATCGAAGACAGTCGGCTTGATAATCACTCGGCTCGGCTCTATGCCCGATGCTCGTGACTAGGGGGCTCCTGTTCCCCCCAGATCTAGAGGGGGTCCCACAACACCCCTATTCTCCCTCCATCTTAAGCAAGGATGTGGGATATTTCAAATCCCACTCTAGTGTAGTTATTCCCCTCTACCCCTACATCATCATGGGTCTGAGTTCGAGTTCAAACCTTTCTTTTGCTCTTTGCATATTTCCCCAAGTGTATAAAAGGGCCTAGAAGCCCTCCTTTATAATTAAGTGGTACATTTAGAGTAATATAAACATAATTCTCTAGAGTAATTCTTGAGAGTTTTCCATACTTTTTACTCGTTATGAACAAGATGCTTAATGAACGAATTTGTTGCAATTGTAAATGTAAATATGAATCAATTATATTAGGAAATAACTAATAGAATAAGGTGTGGGTGGGTATGTATCCTTATTTGAGGCCTAAGTTAAATAACATAATCTAATATATAGCATTAATTATAATCACCATTACCAAAGCAGCAAAGAAAGAATCCTATGGCATTGTATTAGCTATTACTATAGTACTAAGCGTTTGGTTAGAAAATATTCCATTGGTCCCCATTCCCATGGTACGTAACTACACAAAAATAAATTCCCACTTTCTCATTCTTTTAAGACCCATTAGCTTGACAAGCTGTCGTTTACACCTTACAAAAGCGAAAGAAAAGAGTCGGGTCATGTGCCGTTTTGATTTTGATCAATATATGTTCCGTTCCATTGGACACAATTAGTTGGCAACTTTTTTTCTTGCGCTTGATTAATTCCTTCCCTTCTCATGCACCTTTTCTATTATAATCATATTGATTCGTTTTGTACATGAATCATGATTCATATTGTTCTTTTTTTTTTTTACTATAAAAAATATGATGAAACTAAGAATGCGTTTACTTAATATGTTAGTATATGTTTATAAAAAAATAAAAAAGTATTTGTAGAATATACAGAAAAATAAAATATACGTTCAAGGAGTTATTTTTTTAAGAAAAAGAGTTGAATATAGAAACCTAGACATTCTAAAAATCAATCATTATTTAAAAAATTGTGAAACATAGATTTCAGATTTTATTATATGGGAAACACAACCTAGTTCAATAGTCATGGTTTTAGAAAACGGTTTTCTAAAATTTTCATATCTTTGGGTCAATGGTAGACAACAAATGTTTTTCTTTTAAAATACTACGAGGAGAGAAAACATTGGGAAAAAATATAAAAAATAAAAAACTAGTTACATTTGAATATATTTTCTTGTTTTTAAGTTAATAAATTAATATAGCGCTGAACAATTTCATAGTTTTTATACTTTTTCTGAAAATGAAAATTTAAAATTTTATTTAAAAATAAAAATAATATTTTAATTAAACACACTTAGTTTTATTTTATGACAAGATTTAAACCTGGTATATTGAGCAGATCATCTTAACCAAATAGGGTGGTTTGTATTACAATTGAGGTTGTGGTTTGTATTGCAATTAATATACATGATGAGTAAATAAAAATAAAGCGCGTGATTCGCTGGAACTCTGCCAGCAGTTTTAAGCGCGTTCATTTATTGACTAATTTCTAATAAAAGCAGTTTATTCACTCATACGACACTAATCAATTATTACTAACATATTTCTTTTTGAGTAGAAATTATTGCTACTACTATTTGTGGTACCCTCTTCCATGCACTTTTAACGTCTCCAATGTGCAATTTCATTTATGGTTTTATTTTCCTTACACTGAATAATTTAATTCCAGCACATAGCAAGTTAAATTGTTATTATATTTTTTATTATGGAAAAATTGTTTTTATATTTAGTAGTTGCATATAATTCTTTTAACAAAAATATTTACCAAATAAAATGACCATTTCCAAAAATCATTATTGTTAATTTCTTAATTATTTTCCTTACAATCTTCTTAATTTTGTTCTGTCTCAATGTGTCTCCTTGAATTTGAATTCTAGAAATGTAATTGTTTTGAAAGTTATTTAAGAAATTTTTCTCACTTATAATAATTTTAGTCACGTTCAAATTGAATATGGTATGCAGAAAAAACTTGTTAAAAGAATAACTCATGGTTGGTTCTCAAAGAAAGAAGAATAACGTTTTTCTTTTTATTAAATCTATCGCCTTTGGTGGATTTTAGATATATTATTTAATCTCTGTGTTCTCGTAATTAATAAATCAAAGCTCTGCTTTTATTCATTTCCTTCATCACACACACACAAAAAAAAAGATCAAAGTGAAATGACACTCATATACGATATTTTTTTTTTTATAATTTTGTCTTGTTCTAGTTATTACATTGCAAAATTTTAAAAGAAAATGAATAATTGTATTAGAAGACAGCTAGGGTTCATTTAATGCACTTTGGATATAACACAAGAAGAAAAATAATTGATTTTCAATTGTTTTCTTATGTGATACCCGAAAACACATTAGTAATATTATATTATATAAAAATATAAACAGTTTTTGTTATCACTAAATAGGTAAATTAATTAACAGAGACTATTCTCACTTAATGAAGTAACCATGCCAAACTTGAATAATTATTTTAATTGTTAAACAGCACTTTTTACCAAATGAAGTTAGTCGTTTTTTATTTGTTAAATAAAAAAATTACTGTGTTTTTTTATATATGTTGTATAGATGGATTATTTTTCAAGAGAGACGTTCATGTTATATTGGATTATGTCTTAGAATATAATTGTTTCTTACAACATTACTCATCTCTTTGCTTTATAAAATATTATGAATTATTTTATAAAAAATATTATGATTTACTTCCTTTCATTTTTATCTTACTTAGGGAATTTTAAAAAAATTATCTTTTATCTGTCATTTTAAAAGTTAAAAAATATTTATTATTTTTTATTATATCTTACTCTTTATATAAATGCATATAATGAAAATGTGAGATAAATGAAGAGATAAAAAAAATATGAAGTTAAAGTAAAAACTACTACTAAATGGTTAAGTGATCTATTTTAAGATCGTTTAATAATTTTTTTAGTATGGAAAAACATTTTCCGATTCTTTAGAATTATACAGTATTACAAACGATATAATTATTTTCAACTGTTATTAGATTCAGTTTTTTAAAATTAATAACATCTTTCTATTAAACTAGAGATTAATTCTCCTCAACCAGGTGGTTTAAATAATAATCAAGATATTAGATTTGAATCCAGTGAATTGAAAAATCTCTTTTAAAAAAATTAGTGCTTAAATAGAGAGTAGTTCTCCTCAAAGTCTTGGTCACAGTATTTTTATCATCTGCATCATATTCATTTTTCCTCGTAGATTAATTCATAATAATATATTGTCCCACAGCAAGCAGTGTCTGTGTCACGATCGGATCAGTACAAAATCCGCTTGCTCATGCTCTTACACTCACTGTGTCTCTGTGTGTGCTCTGCGTTTTTCTCTCTTTAATTTCCAAAGCACACTAATCATTCCACGAAACCAGTGAGTAACTCATCCAAACACACACAAACAAGACAGCGTGCGTTCTTCTTGTGATTTGTGTTCCAAGCAACCAACCACAACCCCTCCATCCCTTTGTTTTTCCCTTCTCTCTCTTCTTCCTTCTTCCTCTTCATCACCCCCTCCTCAAAACAAACAAGGAGGTACTTATACTACTATTATTTTTCTCTTTTTTTTCTAAAGTACTAATTTTTCATTCATTTTGTTTAATCCCAAGTGACTCAGAAAAAAGAGTTTCCCTTTGCTCTTTCTGAGGTTCCACTGCTATTTTCACATACCCTTTGAAGATGTTTTTCAGAAAAATATGAACTTGTGTCATAGTTAGTAGCTACTAACCAGTGGGTTCACTGCTTTGTTTTTAGTGTTGCACACACCAACCCAACCCATATGCTTTAAACCTCCAATTACCGCTCAAGTTTTCTTTTTTCTTTTATGAATGTTGGTACATATCCATTTCATTACTGGGTCCGTGATGGATCTGATGCGGTGAATTAATTACTGCTCTTCTTTGTCCTTATTCCCCTGTTTTTTGATTCCCTAATGACACAAAGTCAGTGTTTTTCTTTTTTCTTTAATCTATTTTTATAATATAATAATGCTGAATTGGTTTTGTAACTTCCACTGTTCCTAATACTCACCATCAAGTTTGACACGGTTTCTTTCTCTTTATTTACTTTTGAAATTGTAGGTTTCAATTTGCATAACTGGAGCCAGATTCTGTTGATGATTTATTCACCTATAAATCTTAATGATGCTGGAATAAATAGCAGTTATATCAGTGTGCAAGTGTTAACCATCATTTATTTATAGTTGAACTTGTTTGTGCTACTGTGGTGGTTGGTAAGAGAATGTCTAGGCCTCTGCAAAGAGGTGTATCTGGGGTTAGGATCCCTGATTGTAATAACCATGATGTGTGGGATTCTCAATCCAAAGATAAAACAGAAAAGGAGGATTTGGATAAGAGGGGTTCTTCAGATCATAATAGTCCTTTGGCTTTGAGGTTTCCTTTGAGGCTGTTTTTGGCAAATAGTTCTGACTCCAAATATGGCAATGGCTTAACTGACAACGGTTTTGCATCTGATCCCTTCATGGTGGGTACCCCTCGAAGCCGGCTTAAGCTGATGTTGCTTTCTTTGAAGTTTAGTTTAGTGTTTATAGTTATTCTTGCTCTTTCTGGATCCTTTTGGTGGACGATATCGATTTCGTCTTCTTCAAGAGGTCACATTTACCATGGTTATAGGAGGCTTCAAGAGAAGCTTGTGTCAGATTTGTTGGATATCGGCGAGTTTTCTCGTGGTCCGGTGAGGTTGAAGGAGCTGGATTTGTGTTCTCCAGAGTTTGAAAACTTTGTTCCTTGCTATAATGTTTCTGAGAATGGAGATTCGGGATATTCCGGTGGCAATGAATTTGACAGGCAATGCAGCCGTGAGCTTAGACAAAGTTGTTTAGTTCTGCCACCAGTGAATTATAAAATTCCACTTAGGTGGCCTACTGGAAAAGATGTTATCTGGGTTGCCAATGTGAAAATCACTGCACAAGAGGTTCTTTCTTCTGGAAGCTTGACCAAGAGGTATGTGACATAAGTTTGTCCTAGTTGCTGTCACACTTTCTGCTATCTTTTTATTACTATATTATTCATTTGTGATTAATCACAGGATGATGATGTTGGATGAGGAGCAAATTTCATTTCGTTCAGCCTCTCTTATGTTTGATGGAGTTGAAGACTATTCACATCAAATAGCCGAAATGATTGGACTTAGAAATGAATCTTACTTGATACAAGCTGGGGTAATATTTTTGCTCTGTCTTGAATTGTGCACACCAAGTGTTTGTTGCTTGATTTTTCAACATGGCCCTTATTATACTTATTTTTCACCAATTCATTCATGCTTACTGTTGAATTCAGCATACTTCATAGTTCATACCATCTTTTTTACTATAAAGGAATTGGTATCTCCATTCTAGTATTTAAAATTTAAAATGTATAAAAATTAACTCTTGATGAAACTGATTGAGTAAATATTCTAGATGTTCATTGTGGGCATAAAATGGCAACCTTGTATAGGCCATAACTGTTCTAAATTTGTACCTTTTAGAAATGTTTTATAACGTGCCTTAAAGAGACTTGTGTTGGATCTTCTCATGGGTTGCAGCGTTCCTTACCTGAAACTTATTTAATTGATAATATGGGCATTCTAAAATTTGCAGGTTCGAACCATACTGGACATAGGTTGTGGCTATGGTAGCTTTGGAGCTCACCTCTTTCACAGTCAGCTTTTAACTATGTGCATTGCTAACTATGAGCCTTCTGGAAGTCAAGTTCAGCTCACCCTTGAACGGGGTCTTCCTGCTATGATTGCGTCTTTTTCTTCAAAACAATTGCCATATCCGTCTCTATCCTTTGATATGTTACATTGTGCAAGATGTGGCATTGACTGGGATCAAAAAGGTATCTTTCAACTTTCAATCTATGCTACTTTCTGTTGGCTCAGCATGCTTGTATCATTTTTTGTACTTATTCAACAAAAGCAGAAATTTGCTGCATAAAATAAGAATAAAATCCATTCCTTGTTCTTCAATGTATGATTGTATGCTTTAGTATGCAGTCAATGTTAAACCACAAGGGCTGGTTATCTAGAGTTGTATTTTTATTTCCCTTTTTAAGCTTAGACTATGAACACTTTCTCGGAACAAAGCAAAACATTAAGTGTGCTATATGGACCTTTACTATTTTGATTGAGAAATTGATTTTTTTATTATTGTAATTATCCAATTTTTTTCCCTATTAAGCTTATACTTTTCAACACTATTTTGGAACAAAGGAATGGCAGTTGACTAGGTTCTATATTGTTTCTGTACCTTTCCACTGTGCTTAATACTTGGCTCTTTCCCCTTTGATGAGACGGGTGTGTTTCTAACCATATATTTCACCTAAACTAAGTCTTCTATCTGGCTTGTCTTTAAGTGATGGTGTGCATTCTATTTTTGTTTTGTTTCTAATGTAAAAAATTAACTGTTTTTTTTTTACAGTGCAAGATTAAGAAAATTATGTGTACACTTTAGGAAAATTATCTTCTGTGCTGAGTTTCCCAAAGTTACATGTATTATCTTTTTCTTTCTTCAGTCTTCCATTCCAACTTTAAATAACTTAAAGTCCATTGTGTAATTATTATCTCCTTTTCTTACTGTATCTAAGGAGCCAAGTTCATTGAGAAAATTGCTCATCAGTGATTGCATATGGGCTTCCTCTGTGTTGAGTAGTGTATCTTTATGTTTACTTGAATTAACATGACACAATGCATCCATGTTTGTGAAGTCACTGAAGCTAATATTTTAATGCCTTTATTCTGTTTCTTTATTCCCTTCTTACATGTTTGAGCATGAAGTCTGAAAACTCTGTTCTATTTTCAGAACCATCACTTTCAGATTTTTAGAAACTTCTGTTAATATTTTAGCACTTCTGGATCTTATTATCATTCATGTTACTGTTATTACTTGGTATAGATGGCATTCTGTTGATTGAAGCCGATAGACTTTTAAAACCGGGTGGATACTTTGTCTGGACATCGCCACTTACAAATGCTCGTAACAAAGAGAATCAGAACAGGTGGAAATTTGTACAGGATTTTTCAGAAAACCTTTGCTGGGAAATGTTGTCACAGCAAGATGAAACTGTTGTATGGAAGAAAACTAGTAAAAAAAGTTGCTACACTTCAAGGTAATGATGCGACATATGTACTTGTGAAAAATCATTCACTTTTGTATATCCTACAAAACAGATTTATAATGAATAGATTCTATATCATTTTAAAATTAATATGGCCCTGATTATTAGCATTGCCATTTTTACTACCAGAAAGCCCAGTTCCCCTTCTTTGTGTGGTAGAGGTATTGATGTGGAGACTCCATATTATCGAGAATTGCAAAACTGTGTAGGAGGAACGCAGAGCAGCCGCTGGGTTCCAATTGAAAAAAGGGAAACATGGCCTTCTCGGGCTAACCTGAACAAGAACGAGTTGGCAATCTATGGTAAGTGTTATGTTTGTACCCTTTCATTGAAGTGTTTATGTTGCAATTATACTATCTTGATGAATCAAATCTCCTATTCATTTGATTGACTTAGTATGCCCTTTTTTAAATGTGGCCAGGGTTGCAGTCTGATGAATTTGCTGAGGATGTTGACAGCTGGAGAGCAGCAGTCCAGAATTATTGGTCGCTTCTGTCACCTTTAATATTTTCTGATCATCCGAAGAGGCCTGGTGATGAGGACCCTTCACCGCCTTATAATATGCTGAGAAATGTGCTAGACATGAATGCTCATTTTGGTGGCTTTAATTCTGCCTTGTTGCAAGCTAGAAAGTCTGTGTGGGTGATGAATGTGGTCCCAGTTAGTGGACCCAACTATCTTCCCTTGATCCACGACAGAGGTTTTGTCGGCGTTTTGCATGACTGGTATTTTGATCTCCTTTATCTTGTTCAAAGGGCCATGCTTCTCTCCTTCCATTAATGTGTTTTGCATAGCTTAATAAGGATTCTCTAGCACAAGCTAAATTCTTTATCTCTTCCATTTTTCAATCATGGACCCTTCCAATTACATAGAGATATTGGTTTTCCTCCCTCCTTTTTGGGGTTCAAATCTAAGCATTGGTTTAACCTAGGTCTAACTATCTACCAGTGGAGGTTTATAACTTATAAGCCTCCACATTATAACATTCACACTTTGTGAACACACAGTTTGAGTTTTGCTAGATTTAGAAAGATTCATACATCTGACATTTCAAACAAAATTTATTGTAAAGAAGTTCTAAGAAATTTTTAATAAATGCAGAAAGTTATACATATGCTTATGTTATACAACAATTTAAATTTCCCCATGAACTCGTTTACCATGTGGAAGGTTGCAGTTGTTTTGCTAAGTAAAGTAACTATAGATCTATCGAGTTTTGAATTGCATGAAATCATCTTATCATTTGATCCAAGATAGGGTTACAGTATGGTATAGAGTCACACTATTTACCATTGTTGATGAATAATGAATTAAAACATGGGTGATTTAACTTTTACTTTTACAATTGCCTCTGGCTTAAGCCTTTAAATAAGATTTTTTGAAGAGTAGTTGCAAGCTAGGTCCTACAGAGATTATAGTTTTCTTACAACTATGATTTTTTGTGGCTTCTAGGTGTGAGGCTTTTCCAACATACCCCAGAACCTATGACTTGGTGCATGCAGCAGGACTTCTATCCCTTGAAACTGAGCAGCACAGATGCACCATACTTGATCTGTTCATTGAAATTGACAGGTTACTGCGCCCTGAGGTATGTGAAGTTAGTACAGTGGACTTTAATCTTAATCCACAGCCCTTTCCCATCATTTGCTTATACTTCTCCCTGAGGGTATGTTGTTTTTGAGGCATATAGACATAATAGCTTGAAGCAACAAAGCATGTCCATAACTGGATTTGATATGATTGTAAAGTTGCCGATTATTAATTTTGTGGAGGATAACAGGAAGTTATAAATATTCATTCCCACTGTCCCCGAATATTCATTGCTTTTGTGAATTGCATAAGAAGTTACTTGTGTCCATTTTTAAAGTGTTCAATGACAAAATTGTGACCTGCTTTATGCTGGCCAATTGCATTTATCCTGATAAAGGTTTCTGAACTATATTTTAAAATTACCTGTTGGGCATTAAAGTGCTATTGATCCTTGACAGCTACAGGGTTTGCTAACCAAAGCATTGTATTGATGAGTCATGTAGTATGTTCTCGACTGCTTTGTAAAACTAAAATATTGGTGAATTGGGCAGCCCTGGAATTGTGTGCTGTTGCTGAGTTTGATCTGTATTTCATACTATTTATTTCATTTTTAATTCAATAAAAAAGGAAAAATGATTCTCAAAGTGTCTATTTATGAACAAAACTTAGGTGCATTTACTTTTGGTGTAGTTTTCCTATCAGAATTTGAATTTTACCTTAGAAACCCATGCAATCTTTGTTATGTGGATTATTGAGGTGAAGCTCCAATTCTAGTTTCCAAATTAGAGAACAGTATCAGAACTTTACATAAGTTTGTTCTTTATTTAAGCCCCTTAGATTAATATTCAAGGACTTGAATTGGTCATGCGTGCAGGGTTGGATTATAATTCGTGACACAGTTCCTTTAGTAGAATCAGCCAGAGCTCTAGCAACACAGCTGAAGTGGGATGCAAGAGTGATAGAAATTGAAAGTGACAGTGATGAAAGACTCCTGATCTGCCAGAAACCTTTCTTTAAGAGACAAGCAAGCTAAAATTAATTGAAGGTCTGACGAAATTAGATCATTATTATATTATACATGTATTCATTTCCATAATGTTCATTTATTACCATAAAGCTCCGCAATACAAAGTGGGGATTGAAATTTTGGACAGAGAGGAAGCCAAAGGAAACAATATATAGAGGAAACAATGTGGTTGATAGTGATACCACACCACATCATCTATGTAGCCGTAAGGTGTACATAGGGCAATGTAATTACCAAAGAAGCCAGAGCAGAAGAGGAAGTATACTTATTGGTAGATTTACTTTTCCATGTGGTGTCTGAATAGAGTTATACAAAAACAATGTTAAAATTGGGAAGATGGTTATAGAATAAGTTATTGTTGTGGTGTATAAACTATAAATGCTCAGTGGTCAAGTCCCCCCTTATAGAATAATTTTTCTGTTGCCATTTTGTAATAGGTTCTTGGATGTGTCTTGTATAATAAGCTTTGGCAAAACTGTACTTCATAGTTTGTCAATGGTTACAATGTGAAATCAAAATCATATTCTTCATCATTTCATTGCTGAGTTTACTTGACTTCTGGTTGGATGTAATAGTCATTGGTAAAATTGGAATCGACAGGATCCACTTACATTCTGAAATTTTGGCAATGTGGTATTTTGCTGAATTTTTCGCCTGATTGGGTTTGGAATTTAGCTAGGATGAATCATGGTCTTGAAAGAATTCTTTTAAATGCTCTTTCTTAAAACTTATCTTATTCTCCGTGTAGGATTATTATAGATCACAATGATCTTTCATCAAAGTTTTCGACTAGGTTTTTAACAGTTATTACTATTAGAAATCAAATTTGAGATCTCAGTTTAAGCTACACGTATCTTTTATATTATTCCTAAATCTGGCTATTATCTTATTTTTTATTTTTAAAGTTTGTATATAAAATAATAAAAATAGAAAAATATGTTGTCGGTGTTTATTGTATAAACCTTTGAAAGTAGAAAGTTGTTGCGTAATTAAAAGTGAAAGTATAAAATGAAAATAGAAAACTTTTTTTTTAGACTAAAGGCTCTTAAAAGTTTAAAAATAGAAGAGAAGGATTATAATACAAGCTATTACAATCAAGGTTTTTCGAACAATTTGCGTCAATCCTTTTTCTAGAAGCAACTTCATGAGTCTCTAATACGACAATATTTCATGACAATTTCCATCAGTACAATTTAACATCTGTCCACAAATATAGGGCTCAGATAGATGAGAGTTGTTTTAATTCGTCTTCATTTAATGGTAGGACAAATTTAAGCATAGGAACATGTTCTAGGAGTTTTTCATTTACCTTTAAAAAAACAATATAACCCTAAGTGTGCAATAAGCAATGCACATCATTGTTGATTTTCCGTCAAAAATCATTTATGAGATTACAATTTTGCGGTTTTTTTTATGAACAGATTAGATTTTCAAATATGAAAAATTTTGGAGTGTTGAATTTTTTTATTATTGAGAATTAAATTTGTGTAAAGAACTCACAATAACTCAACCAATTGAGCTAACTCCTTTTCATAGGTTTGGGCTTTCTGATGTATAAAAAAGTACAAAAAGTTATGTATCCGCATCAACTGTAGAAAAATCAGACTCATTGAATCTTCTATTTTTCACGTGAGACTTCACATTAACAATAATAATGCGTAAATTCGAGTGTGCCCAAAAGTAAAATGAAAAAATATTCCGACCTGCCGGATTCGAACCAGCGACCTAAGGATAGCTATCAGGTGGATCCCACTACAGTCCTCCGCTCTACCAACTGAGCTAAGGTCGGATTCAAATGTAAATTCCGAAAACATTTTTATATTATTGTTAAATGACTTTGATGAATCAACAATAGCAATTCATAATATAAAATACTAGCTTTTTTGTTATAATTATCACACCCGCATTTAGTTTAAACTAAACAACCTCAATTTAGAGCATTATTTTACATATTCGGACGGTGCTGTTTATTAATCTATCCACCCTCAAATTTTCTCTTAAATGTCCACGAAATAAAAAGTATGTTGTTCTGTTGAAATTGATAGAAAGCTCACTGTAATGCTATTTCTGTTTTAAGTTGCTACATTTTCGATAGGTGCATATGAAATCTACATTTTCGTTAACTATTGATCTCTCACCTTTAATAGTGCAATTGAACTGTGATACTTTAGAAGAGTGCTAAGGCCCTTACATTTCCACGTTCATTCTAAGTATTTGTTTACCCAAATTGGTCAATCACGTTTTTTAAGTTGGGTCAACTTGGTTCCTTCCGCTATCTCTTTCATTAGTGACGTTTATGTATTTGACATTGAGTAACATTCTAATGGAATTTGAAGCTATCAATAATGCTTTGAAACAATTTGATATTAATCTCATAAGCTTTCAAATGAGTGGTTGAAAAACATGTAGCAACAAAAATGAAAAATTGGATCCGATCAAACCAAGGTTTTGTTATATCCAACAATGAAGAACATGAAGACTGCTCATGAACATTGAAGAACAATTCAATTATTGATAGAATACAATCATAACTTGTTCCTAAAATTCAATTATAGATAGATTACAATCAACATTCATAATAAATTTCATCAAAACATCAAGATCGAATTGAAAAGATGAAGTTTGATCTAGCCGGTATGAGGTTTATCAGATTTACATGTCTATCTGTTTGCATCAGTCTAGTGAGGATCCGATATTATATCCTTGAGTCCATTGGAGATCGAGAGATCTTGTAGTTATTTGTCAAATTCGATAACCTCGTGTTATAGGGCAAATTTGGGTATCATCTGTAAGGACACTTCAATGCTCAAGTCACTACGATGTACAATTCTGAAGCTCAAGCAGAAAGATTAGATTGAACATACCTTGTATGTAATGGATGTTGAGTATTTTTAAAGTATGATGGTAGATCCTTATAGAGATGCATGTGTCAGTACCTTTTTTGTATAGTATGGGGAAAACTGACACAAGTACAGTGACACATTCATATGGGCTTTCTAATAATCCCTTGTATATTGTTAACCTCTTAATGATTTTGGTTTAAGTATTATACCAACTATCATGGGTTATGAAAGTTCTAAAATCCTAGGGTCTTGTGGATACCAGGTAACGCTAGCTAAGTGCTAGTATAGGCCTCATGATATCAATCCTGCGCCTAATTAAGGTTCAAACTCGAGTTTTTTTCCAGAAATTTCAAGTTTTGGAATGTTTGCAATTTTGAATTATTTTCAATGAATTTCATCTTATAATGACTTGAAATGATGGCTAGAACAAAACCTAATCAACAATTAATGCAAAAACACAACATAATCAAAGAATCAAAGAGACCTAAACTCAACAATGGTGCCACAACCTTGTGACCAGAATTAGACCGATTCTAACACTAATTTTGAAAACTAAACCAGTTACCCAACTTACTACAACACGAATTATGTATCGAAAACCAAGGATGGAGCAACAAATTTGTGCAAGACTGGAAGGTGCTGAAGGCCTTTGAGTTTGAAGGAACCACAAGATTATGGAGGCGTTGATACTATATCACCAAACAACTATCCTAAAAGTTTAAGCTATTAAATGACAACATATAAATGATTTTATGTATATACCAAACAAATCAAGAGACAACAACACCTAGAGCACAACCTCCTCTGGTCTAAATAAATAAAACCTGTAATGTAAAGAGCCATATGAATAGTTTTCTAATGAGTTTTCCTTTTACAATACATTAATTTCACCTCCTTGTCCGGATCATGCCTTTCTGGGGAACCCTTGCACTTCTTCTACCCCCTCTGGGAAAACTTGACCCTCCGCTGCTGACTTTTTTTAATGATCTTCGGTTGGAGCTTTGGTTGCTGTTACCAAGAGCAGCCCTGGCAACATTATCACCAAATATTTCGCGTGCCCTATTAGCCTTGAGGGGTTGCTTGTTCAGGTACACTAGTTTTGGAAGAAGACCACTGACAGCTTTGCTTAGTTGATCATCACTAATGTTGCTTTGAATCGGATTACCGAGTAGATTAAGGACACGAAGTGAGTTGTAGTTAGCAACTAGCTGGCCTAATGCTTTTGCTGTTGTGATCTTGTTGAAACTCAAGTCCAGAACTGTTAGTTTCAATAGCCTGTGTAGTCCCTCCACATCACTTATCTTGTTCCCGGCCATATATAGCTCTTTGATTAGTGTACAACTTGCCAAACCTGACAAATCACACAAATGAATTATTAAAATGTAGAAAACAGTGAGCACACTAAAATGAAGGCTAAATTTTCGTAGATGCAAACATCCTTTGAGCATCAATTATAACATAACTAACCTTGTCCAATTCTTGAGATGCGGTTGTAACTTATGTCAAGTATCCGCAACTTGGTCAATTCTCTGAGGCCATCAAGGGTGCTGATCTTGTTTCTTGACAAATTAAGAGTTTGGATACCCTTTGGTAGAAATCCCAGTGAGATGTGAACTGCAGATCAATGAAGAAGTGAGTCAATCAATACAGTTAGTGATTAGTTGATGTCGCATTGATTGAGGGCTATATTCTACAACCAAAGTTATACCTATAAAATTGTTTGACAAGTTAACAGAGCGAAGATTGTGTAAATGTGAGATGGCGGGGGTGGCTTTTATACCGATACCGGATATGTGAGCAATGGTTGAAGCAGGGTTTAGAGACTGCACTACACTAATCTCCTTTGAAAGATTAGCATCTGTATAAGCCGACTGAGATGTGGTTCTTATCATTGATTTATGTGCATCATCAGGAGAAGGTGGGAAGACAATGCTTCTAGCATTGTCATCATCGGAATCATGCTCAGGAAGTGGTTGCTGAATTTCAAGATTTTTCACCCATGCATCCACTCTGGCATAAGAGGATGATTCTGTTGAGAAACCAATCCATTGGTTTTGTGGCCAGAAACCAGAATTCTCAGCATGAAATCTGCTTCCCCTTTGATTATCAATACTTTTACCAATGCTACTTCTGCTAAAGGATTCCTTAGGAATTGATTCAGAAGATTCCACATGTCTCAAACCCTTACCCTTGCCTTGTTTTGGTTCAAGGGTGTCTGAAGAGTACCCACATTGACCATTTAAAGCAGCAGCACTCTCAGGAACCGGTGTTGATTCACTAGAGCGCGTTCTATGTATGTTCCTGTGGCTCCATAGGATCATCTTCCACCACAATCTTTTGCTTCCAGAAGGGAGAACTTGACTTGAAGAATTCCTTTTCAACATCACTCTATCCGCACTGTAATGACTCATCACAGAACCAGCGCTTTCAAGATTACCCGTGGCCAATAATTGCCGAAAATCCTTAAAAGAGTGTGATTTTGAAGGAGGCAAAAGATGAGTTATGTTCCCAAGCAGGTTCATTTTTTCAAGGTGAGAGCAGTATCGCTTGAGCTTCGGAGAAGCCCAGGGGTCAGCCTTGCTCATCCCAGGATCACTAACATGTCCACTTTTGGTTGTATCATCACTCTTTTGGCTGTACGTATCAATTTTGTCTTCCAACTCAGTGTTGGCTTGGTTTTCAAACAAATTGGGATGTTTTACCTCTTTATCTGTAGCATCATAAACTTCTTTGTTATCAACAGCTTCATGGTCCTGGAGATCAAAATTAGAGAGTTTGTTCTTGATTAATGATGAATCTTCATCCTCATCCTCATCCTCATAATAACCTTTCTGTACTTCAGCCTTCATAGGATTCTCAAGACTCATAACCTTCACATTGAACCTTGGGTTTCTCTGGATATCACTGGATACTGCAACATCAAAAGTGGTTGACTGTAAATCATGTCTCGCCACCGATGAAATTTTCGAGGCTTGTAGTTTGGCTAGCAGTGTGTGAAAGTCCTGTTTTGACGGCTTTTCATCCCCCTGAAAAAAACGAACAATAATGAAACTAAAGCATGTTAATCACATGGTTTCTAGGAACCCTACAAAACAACACAAAATACGCACAAGATATCCAAATCCAATTGACGTTTACCTTGTTTTTCTCCTTCCTTACAGGCAGAAGAGAGAAGCACCTAACCATGGCCATCACAAAAGATCAAGCTAGTCCCAAATCCTTTCAATTCAACTTTCTTTGCCGCTTTCGAATCCTTAACACTTTCTAACCAATCTTAGTATCTTACTGCCATTAACACCTCTACATAGTAGTCCAGCAGCTATCACATTGAATCAGATATTAGCCATAATCAATGGGAAGGAGCAGGGCAAGAGACAAGACCCTCTCTGAACCAAACTGAAAACTGGAAACCAAAAGACCAAAGCCAAGGCCTCTTCCGGTTTGTGAAGATATCTCTAGAGAATTGGCCAGAGTTGTATATGCACCTCCTCAGAACACCATCAATTTTATATTTCCCCCTTTCTCTCGAAATAGACCTATACCTAGTTGAAGATCAGTTATCAGATAACAAAAAATGCAGAAATATTCACCTAGGACAAAATTCAATAACATTCATCAATCACCCCACCTCAAAATTAAATTCCAAACCAAAAGATCCGAATTAGATCACTATAAAATTCATAACAAAACATCAAATTCCTAAAAGTTAAACATCAATAAAAACATGTATATAAAAAATGTACTAAAAAATCAATGATCTACAGAAACAGAACATGCACAACCATTAGAAACAATGAAAGATGAATTCTTTGTGAGAAAGAGTCAAACGGGTAAGACGAAAATGCCTCGTAATTGAAACACAGACAATGCCCCGACGCAAAATGCGGCGAGAATTGCGAGCATTGACGCAAAAAGGATGAACCTTTATAAAGCAGAACCGTACCCACTAATTAAAACTCTTTTGAGAAATGAGACAGTATCTATGCTTTGCGGTGGAATGCTGAAAACGAACGCATTGGGAAGCGAAACAAGAGTAGTAAAGGGTGAGAGAAAGAAGTGAAATTGGAGAAGTTAAGGTTGTGGGGGTGTTGGCACGTGATGTCTCCGAAATGAGAAAGGAAGAGAAAGCACTAGAGAGAGGTAGTTATTGTTTGGATTTGGAATGAGAGAGAAAGAAGAGGAATGTGCAACAAACACCTTGTCCTTCTACCTGTGAGGTCACGCAACTACGTGTGCTATTCGAACTGTTTAGCCAACCCACATATATATAACACACACATGTACGCCATGCATAAAGTCTTCATTTATTCCTCCATGCCTAATTTATCCAAGTCTCCTCTTTTCCTTTTTTTGTGTTCTTCTATATTATACCAAAATTAGGTTCACCAAAAAAATATTGTTGCTTTAATAAATCAATGTAGCATTAATTTGTTTTAATAAAACTTTCTTCCATCCTTTTTTAAGAAATGAACCAACATTCATATGCGCTCATCTTTTAGAGAGATTAATTATTACGTTCAGCGTGGATACCCAAATTAAATTCTTAACGAATTGAATTAATTTTTATTTCGTGTTTATGTCAATTTAACATTTGCCAATTAAAAATATATTTTATAGACTAAGTACCTATTTGAGTATTTAATGTTTCGTATTTATATCAATTTAGACACTTAACTTTTTAAATTCAGTCAAATCCCTATGTTTTTTAACTATGTGAATTAGGTCTCCAAACAACTCCTAATTATTATTCATTATTTTTCTTTTGACTATTTTCTACCTTATATATATATATATATAGTTTTACTTTAAAATAAATTTTGAAGGGGATCATGGCCCATATTGTCTCAATGTGGCTATGCCCTTGGTTGATAAGGCATAATATCAGTAATCAGTAATTGATTAAAAACCAATGATATTAATTATAATAAAATACATGTAAACGCATAATTAGTTATATTTTTTAATAGCTAATTTTTAAATCAATTTTATATTTTATTTTCTAAAATAATTCTTCCATCCTTGTGAGGTCAAATTCTATTCTTAACTGAACAAAGTTAAATTTATTTCCAGAAGAATAATATATATTTCTTTAAATAATATTATCTAAGTAATTAGTGGTTGATTTAAATAGTACATACTTCTATTTAAATAAGATTTTTATTTAAATAACGTTTCAGGTTTAAGATTTCTGGATAAAAAATATATATCTACCAAGAGAATATCTACCAAGAGAACTAACACTATCATAATATAGATATTTTTGAATATAATTTTGTCTAATAAAAAATTATCCGTAATTAAAAGAGAAAAGAAAAAAAGGATCGAGGTTGGTAAGCGGATGCGTTCAAAACGTGCTGGACAGTGACTGCGCCATAATGCTGAATTGGAGAGCTGGCTTGACATGAGAGGCTACAAAAGGAAATATCTAATGTCTCAAAACTTTAAGACCTCATAATTATATGGTAACATAAATAATTAATTCAATTTGTTTTTATTTGATCTCCCCTTTTCCGGATATTTTTTAAATAATGCAAATATTAAAACTAATCTGCAGTTTAGGATTGTTTAAAAACATTCTTGTGTGGAGACGAAAAGATGTTGATTGTTGGTGTGAGAGGCTGCCGTATACCTGATAAGAACGCAAATTAAGCTAATAACAGAACAAGCTTTCAAATTTGTACAGAGCATATATTCTACGCTCCCATTTCCTTGTGCGTGCATCTGACGGCGAATTAGACTGCTAATGCTTGGTAAATTAGTCTCATAATTATTATTCTATCATCATCTTTTGATTAAAATATTAATAAAATTAAGGGTTAAATATACGATTATAGTTAATGTCTAACCCTTAAGCTTTTGGAGGACTTATGGTAATATTTAAGTCTCATAAAGTTTTAAGTGTGACATGTGGTAATGCAAAGAGGTGACAAAAAAACATTTGTTATCTTATCAATTAACATGGAAAGCTTAATGTCAAAAGGTGCATCAAACCTAAAAAATTAGAATAACATTTTATATCAACAAAGTGCTTCAAATACAGTAAGTCCTCGAAAATTGGCCCCATCTAAATTTTAATAAAAGTGGACATGGTATATAAGAGAAAAAACACATTAAGCAATTTTCAAAAGTGTAACAAAATATGCGCAACACAAAATTTCTTATCTACTATGATCCCGTTTAAGGGTGTTGAACCATAATGAATAAGAAATGGTTAAGAAATACAATTTACAAAACTTCATTTGATGTCGCTAGACCTCGTATATAAATTCCAAGGTAATTCCTAACAAATGGTAATATTATACATTTTTTTTTAAAAACAATTACCTTGAGACCGTAATCTAAGTTTCGAGGTCACATTAATAATATACGCAATTCA
Source organism: Clitoria ternatea (assembly GCA_037962975.1). Lineage (NCBI taxonomy): Eukaryota > Viridiplantae > Streptophyta > Magnoliopsida > Fabales > Fabaceae > Clitoria > Clitoria ternatea. Next base: position 50,753,070 of record CM075671.1, read on the forward strand.
AACTAAACTAATAAGAAAAACTATTGTCAACATACAAGTCCACAGTATAACGTTTCACATCAAACAGTCACCTAACCATCATCAAATACACACTAGTCATTGTGTCAAACTAAAGCCTAGTATTTACATATGTGAGGAACAACTAATCAAAAGCTATTCACACACATATACACATATCAGCCAATAATATACATAAGTATTCATATAATCAAAATATTCTTCACAGCTTTAATATTGCCAACAGACACTCCAAAGCATCACCAATCATATTTCTAATCAAACACTAAACCATAAGTAATTGAGAGAGTGGAAGATGCAATGCGATGCACATGACAAACAAGATTGTTTCAATTATATAATAATCTGTTAGTAGTCAAATGATATTATGATGGATCATTAAATTGGTGGGCATCTCTACAATGATCTATTATCAATAATCATATTTTACCAGTATCGAACCAAAGCGCCCATCTGCAACACTGTCTCAATCGATGACTTGAATACATATATATAACTTTGGGTTGCAGGCCTTTTCTCAAAACACATTACAAGCTCTAAGAGGAGCTAGATTCCCAATGAACCCAATACACAGGGTTTGTAGCTCATCATTGAGCTATCCCCCAGCAGGCCAACTCAAGAGCCCTGCATTCCTTTGAGTAGCTTTAGTGCACATGATGCATGATGCATTAGTTGATATTCCAATTTCATCATCACATGTTTTCAATTCTCAACACAGTACTGTTCCATAGCCACGTGACTATTCTTAATCCATAATGGACACATATATCATTCAATAATCAACGATTATCCATAGTGTTTCCCGAACCAGACTAGATCGGTCGGCCGGACTGGGAACCAGGCCTCGACCGGTCTATAACTGACATAAAACTAGTTACGTCAAAAACCGGTTTGCAATATAATTTTTTTTATATATTTTAGAAATTCTTTTAGTGTTTCTTTTTGTAAAAACGTACTGATAGAACTTGTACACCAAATAAAATTGATATTTTTTTATTTTACTTGGTTTGGACTAGTGTGTTTTTGGATTTTTTAAGCATGTTATTGTAAGATGTGTACTATTTTGAACTTTTCTTACTATGTAATATTTTAATTCTAATGTGTTTATTGAATTTATTTTTATAAATAGTATATTATTTTGATCTAATCGATTATTATTTAATATATAAAATAATAATAATAATTTATTACTACCGGTTTGATCACCAGTTCAACTAGTGACCTTTGAACCAATGCCTTTACTGGTTCAATGACTGGCCCGGTTCTAAAATCATTGGTTATCCATAACCATATAATCATTCCCAACACACATAGGTATATACATATCAACTAAACACATCATTGATCTCTTTTCCACAACAATACATATATAATTCTTTCATTAATAAAGTACTTGATCATGTATTTCTTTGGACTCAGTAAAGGTATCAAACCACATATCTTCAAAGAGATCAATAAGGGTTGGAAAATGAATGTCTATATTATTTAAGGCTGGGCATCAATTACAATGAAAGAGTATGAAGAAAATATGAAACTTTGGGGTTATGGAGGAAGCCATGGTTATGGCAACCACCATGGCCTGACCGTGGAACCCCCTGCCAGGCCACACAAGCCGTGGATTGGCCACTGTTGTATTTTGGCTTTTAATTATAAAGAAAATATGGTACCATGAAATTGAATTCCATTTGGGATCATTCTCAAATCATTCCCAATATAAATTGGCCTATAAGATCATATCTCATACTTTAATTTAGCAATTTCATATGCTTTTCAAGCATATGTATAGGCGTGTGTATACATATGCACATACATACATACATATACATACATACATACATACATACATACATATATACCTATATACATACATACACTTATAATCATCAACTTTACAAATCCAATTCAATGCATCAATTTCTTTATCTGAAATCATAAGCTTTCACAATTCAATGCATGTTAACCTTCTCCATGTAACAATTCACACAACTTATCAATCACTCCATAATTTCAATTAATATCACATTAAGCATTTCTACACCAAACACTATCTTCTCTTCCTTACCTTAAAGAAGATAATCTCAAGGTGTTGTAAGACCTCTTTCGAGCTCTAGCTCCACCAACATATAATACATCCAAAGTCACACAAATGACAAGCCAAGCCATAACATAAGACAACAATGCTCTTTACAAGCAAGAAATTGAAGAAATTAGGATTGAGTTTAAGAAATTAAATGAATACCTAAATAGGTTTCTAAAATAAAAACCTAAATTTAGCAAGAATGAGAAGAAAAATATGTCTTTGGTGATTACTTTTGTTTGTGTGGTGAAAAAGATGAAAAGAAAGAAAGGGTTTCTTTCTTACCTTGAAAATGAAGATGTTAGTGAAGTAGGGAAGAAAAATTCAACTGAGTAATGGAGAAAAGAAGAGAAATGGTTATAGGTGACAAAGGGGAAGAGAAAAATAAGTTTGTGCTTCAAGAGAGAGAGAGAGAAATAAACTTTAGAGAGAAATGAGAAGATAAATTTGGGTGGGTGGTGAAAGGGTGAAGGAGAATAAGAAATAAGTTTGCGTTTTTGAGAGAAAAGGAGAATGGAAATATGAGAGGGGAGAGAAAGATATAAGTGAGAAAAATAGGTAGTGAGGTGGAGTGAGAGAAAGAAACATGGATGTGAGTGAATGGTGAGAAGAAAAGAGAATTATTAATTTTTAATTAAATTAAGATAGGTAACTAGTACCTTTTAGGTATGGTTGACTCTGTAAAAAAATTGAAACAAAAATCTAAGTATACCTATCTAACCCTAATCTAACACTATTTTTTCTATTAATCTTAAGATGATTCAAAAAAACTAAAATGTACCCCTAAACTGGACCCAAAAACACAAATATAATTAAATTCTAATAACAAGATATTACGCTTTATGCCACAAAAATCTCAATACCGATAAGGTATCAACACAAAATTAACATAAGCAAAATAAAATACGTTGTATTTATCACAAATTACATTAATAGCAACATATGTAGATATGGTATAATTACTATTAACACAATAATCAAAATCATTAAATTTTAATCATAGTTCAATTAAGTTATCTTAGTTAAAAAAATTATATAATTGTTCCTACAGTAGGTGAACTTACAATTATACAAAATAATAATAGTCATGCTTACAAAAATTAATAAATTTATAACAAGCATGCAACAAGTCAAATATTAGTCATACTTATAAGACTAAATTAATAATTAATATGAACCAATCAAATCAACAAAATAATATATATTAAATTCATAAAAAATTACATATAATCACGATAGCGATCTTACAATTATATCAAATTATAAATTTTATACAAAAAATATATAATAAATATATTGTTCACACAAAGAGTAGTAAGCATGAAAAACCTTGGAGAAGTTTCCTAGGGGTAAGGTATATTATTTCTCAATATGTGTCACTTAGTCCCAACATACGTACAACAGGTACTTTTATATCTAGTTTACAAGGTGGGCCTTGGCCCATCAGGCCATAGTCTAAATCGGTCAATTACTAAATAACGTGGAGAGGTTAAGGGGGTTGTGGGGACCACTCCTTAAACTCGGGAGGGGGGGGGGGGGGGGGGAACAGGAGCCCCCTAGCAATGAGTATTAGTTGAAAAGCCGAGCGAAGTGGTTAAGAATGAGTCTAAAGCTCCTCTTTAATTATGATTTCTTCGGCTGTTGGGGTTAAAACTATTGCTCATATCGGGAAATAGAGCGCTAAGAATTCTACTTTCAAGCGGGGTTTTATGTAAAGGAAACTTTGGTCCCGAGTGGCGAGAGCCTGTGTGAGTGTAGTCTTGATTCCAAGCTAAAACTTCCGAGTGAGAGAGTCTTGAATTCGAGTGAAGATTTCCGAGTAAGAGATTCTTGAGTTCAAACAAAAATTTCCGAGTGAGAGAGTTTTGATCCAAATGCAAACTTCCAAGTGAGAGAGAAGCCTTGATCAGAATGCGAACTTCTGTGTGAGAGGTTCTTGAGTTCGAACAAAAATTTGAGTGAGAGAGTTTTGATCCAAATGCAAACTTCCAAGTGAGAGAGAAGCCTTGATCCGAATGTGAACTTCTGCATGAAAGGTTCTTGAGTTCGAACGAAAATTTCTGAGTGAGAGAGAAGCCTTGATCCGAGTGAAAAAAGAGGTTTCGCGTCCATAATGCCCAAGCCACGTTGGCTGGAGTTGTTCGTGCCACCTGTCAAGGAGGGGTTAACCATCATTTTCTTTATTAATAAAAAATGGACGCTAATAATTACAACGTTTTTTCGTGTTTCCCTAAGGCATTAATGATACTTTTTTTGAGAAGGAAGGTGTCTTTTGGTCTGAAGGGGGTTATTGGCGTGGTTGCTATTAAATGTTCACTACTAATGGGTTTTCCTTCATTGGATCTTCTTGACTCTTCATGTGCCCTTTATCCCCTGCCCTTCGATGCTAACAGGGTTGCAGGAGGCTCTGGACATGACTTCTCGTGGCAACCATCTGGCCCTCGAAGTGTTGGGTAGATTTCCAACCATTAGATCGCTTCAGTAATAGGCGCCTGTTCCCCTTACTTTGTGAGGTATAAATATTGCTTTCTTCCTTCTTCCCTCATTCGTTTACATTCTGCTTCCTTTTCAAGCTCTTGTCTTCTGCTTCCCTCTCAAGCTTTTGCTACCATTTCTGCTACCTTCTTCATTAAGACCTGTCTTTAACTAACCAGGTTAATGTTCACCTTCTTCTTCGCTATTTCTTTCTTTTCTTTGAGTGTCATGGCTTCTGGCGCGAGGGTTTCATATAGTTGGGTGAGGGATGGGGTTTAAGCTGTTCCTTCCTCTTTTCAAGATGAGGATTCTATAGCAAGGTTGTGGGAAGGAGATAGTTTTAACCAATCTGAGTTAGCCCCTAATATGGAGTACATAAGTTGCTCTGAAGCTGATAGGGTTTATCACCATCGTACTGACCCGAGCGAGGTAGACTTCACGTATGTTTATGAGACGTTCTTTTCTTACCTCTATCTATCCTTTCCCTTTTCCGATTTTGAGATCGGTGTTCTGAATACCCTTAATATCGTGCCGACCCAGCTGCATCTGAATGAGTGGGCGTTTGTCAAGTCCTTCGAAATCATTTGCAATTTCTTTGGTCAGGAGCCTTCTATCCCTGTCTTCTTCTATTTTTTTCAAGCCAAGGTGCCAAAAGTGGGGGTTGCCCTAGGGTGGATTTCTCTGAGCGGGGTAGCCCACTAGAATTTAATTAGGGCTTTTGATCAGTCCTATAAGAATTTAAGGCTGGGTTTTTCAAAGTTCGTATGAGCCTTGATATGCCTGGGGGTGATTTTCTTCACGGTGCCGATTCCCAACCTCTCTTCCCTTTATACTGGACTCAAAACCCAACTCAATACCGGGTGTTATAGGACGATTTAATTTTGTCTGAGCGGTCGGATGTAAAGTTCCTTAGTGAGGATGTTAATGTCTTCTTCAGTTCTCAGGCTCCGATTGCCTTGGCTCCCCAGCTCGAGGCCCTGGCCGCTTGGATTTATAAGTAGTTTAGTGTTGCCACCCGACCATTACTTGTCGCTTTTATTGTTTCAGTTTTGAACTGACTTGTTCTTTTTGTTGTTTGGAAGACGACATGACTCCCCACTCCCTGCCAATGAAGAATCTGAAGAAACGTTATCAGGAGGCAGATCCCAAGGCGCAAGGAAGAAGGTTGTGGTGATGAAAGTAGGGTCTTCTTCTACAGTTACTGTTGTTTCTGCCTCGGCTACCGTACCTATTACTGCAACCCCCATTAGTATCGTGCCTGCTCAATCGGTGCCCCTTCAATCGCCGCTGGAGAAGGAGGCCAGTCGGGTGGTCAAGAGGTCTTGCCAAGGGGAGACTACTACACAAATTGGGAGGGTTGTCAGTCTCACCTAACTCTTTCTGTCCCGACTGTGGGAGTCGTCACCATCATCAAGGGTGACGAGGAAGACGTTTCTCCCTTGGTGACCCAGGGCAGGTCTTCTGGGGCAATTGAAGATGCGCCCCCAACTTCAGCCAACTTATATCCGCAGAAGTAATTACAGGATCCATGCCCAGCATCACAAATGCTTCTGAGCGCCTTTGGGAGGCATTTGTCAATGGTTCAATGAGTTCTGATAGGAACCCTGCTCATTCTCTCTGGGATGCGCACTTTTCTGTGTCTTTGTTTGTTGACTGAGCCATCCTTTTCAAGGAAGATGAAGAGAAGTATGCCTCCTCTAACCCTGTTGCCTTGTGTCGGGCAGTAGAGATGTTTAGCCTGCGCTTGACATCAATGACTCAGGCTCTGGAGAGGCGGCTAGCTATTTAGGAGGGGGGGGTTGATTTGTTTGGCTTGGGAAAATGAATCTCTGAAGAAAGAGAGTGAGCTGCTACAAGAAGGGAGGAAGAAGGATGCGGCTCGCGCCGAGGAAAATAGGAAACTGATAGCCATGATGAAAGGGGTCTTGTAGCGGTCAGAGGATTTGAAAACCACCAAATCGGGGTGGGATTTGGCCGAGTCAAAACTGGCCATCGTTGAGGAGAGGTGTTTTTATTGGGACCGAAATACGGGGGAGTTCGAGGAGACTTATAACGCTTTGTCCCTTAAGAAGTAGGAGTTGGAGAAGGACCTCTAGATGGCTCGAGAGGATTTGGAGGCTCTGAAGGAAGAGACGAAAGAGGATCTTGCAGCAGCATAGAGGGACATTGCTGTCAAGTACTTCGCCGCCTTCCGACTCTGCCAAGAGCAAATTTCTATTCTAAATCCCTCATCCGCGCTAAACTTTGAGGGTTTGGACCCTTTTAAGATTGTCATGGATTACCAAATAGTGCCTTATCCCGATTCTGAATACAAGCAAGCTGGGAATGGCGCGGATGAGGATCAGGGTGTTTCTGGGATGGAAGCTGCTCCTGGTGAGGGCGTTTCTGGAACGGGAGCTGCTCCTTGTGAGTCGGCCTCGGGGATCCCTACTGTCGAGTCATCTGAGGCTTCCCCTTAGGATATTTATTTTTGCTATTTCTTGTTTTGTATTTTTCTGCTTTGTTTAATAAATGTAATTCTCTAAATACTTAATGAAAAAATGCACCTTTTATCGTCTTAATCCTTCTATTGTTTCTTTCATTTGTCCATCTGATTCTTGAATGTATAATCGGTCTTTGTTTAAGTTTTAAGGCATATTTTTTGAGGGGTCGACCCCACACTCGGACAATTTTTAAGTCTTCAAAACGTATTACCGAAGGATCGATTCCATGCTTGGACTTTTCGTACTTGAATAATTTTCAAGTCTTCAAAATGTGTTGCTGAGGGATCGATTCGACGTTCGAACTTTTCATACTTGAATGATTTTCAAGTCTTTAGAACGTATTACCGAGGGATTGATTCCACGTTCGGACTTTTCATACTTGAACGATTTTCAAGTCTTCAAAACGTATTGCCGAGGGATCGATTCCGCGCTCAGACTTTTCATACTTGAACGATTTTCAAGTCTTCAGAACGTATTATCGAGGGATCAATTCCACGCTCGGGCTTTTCGTACTTGAATGATTTTCAAGTCTTCAGAACGTATTGCCGAGGGATCGATTCCCCACTCGAACTTTTCGTACTTGAATGATTTTCAAGTCTTCAGAATGTTTTGTCGAGGGATCGATTCCACGCTCAGACTTTTCGTACTTGAACAATTTTCAAGTCTACAGAACTTATTGTCGAGGGATCGATTCCATGCTCGGACTTTTTGTACTTGAATGATTTTCAAGTCTTCAGAACGTATTACCAAGGGATCAATTCCACGCTCAGACTTTTCGTACTTGAACGATTTTTAAGTTTTCAGAATGTATTACCTAGGGATCGATTCCACGCTCAGACTTTTCGTACTTGAACGATTTTTAAGTCTTCAGAACGTATAATTGAGGGATCGATTCCCCACTCGAACTTTTCGTACTTGAATGATTTTTAAGTCTTCAAAACATATTGCCGAGGGATCGATTCCACGCTTGGACTTTTCGTACTTGAATGATTTTCAAGTCTTCAGAACGTATTGCCGAGGGATCAATTCCACACTCGGACTTTTCGTACTTGAATGATTTTCAAGTCTTCAGAACATATTGCCGAGGGATCGATTCCATGCTCAAACTTTTCGTACTTGAACAATTTTCAAGTCTTCAAAACGTATTGCCGAGAGATCGATTCCGTGCTTAGAATTTTTATACTTGAACGATTTTTAAGTCTTCAGAACGTATTGACAAGGGATCGATTCCACGCTAAAACTTGTCATACTTGAACGATTTTCAAGTCTTCAGAACGTATTACCGAGGGATCGATTCCACGCTCAGACTTTTCGTACTTGAATAATTTTCAAGTCCTCAAAACGTATTGCTGAAGGATCGATTCTACCCTTGGATTTTGTGGATTGATGCTAAATCTCCGAGTCATTAACTTGGTGTGTAATTCTCAGAGGATTTATTCTTTGGCAAGCGCACCAGTCGTTAAAATTGTATTATATTTGATCGTCCCACAGGGATTGTGGTAAGTACCTCAATCTTGAACAGATACAAGCTGAACCAACGCGATACACATAAGATTCATTCTGTTTTTGTTGATTTTATGCTTTCTAAGTTTTTATATTTTTCAGAGACAGTGTAAAGGATGAAATGCGATTAGTAGAAGGTAGGTTAGGATTGCTTCAATTTACAACTTCATCAAGAAATATGCAATTAAGGTTTAATCAAACTTCAAACATCAAGAGGACAATCCGCGAGTGGTTATTCCCTAATTCCTTAGGTGAAAAACACTAATTCCTATGCATCAAACCTTAATCCCTTAAGTGCTCGATTAACATACGAATCTAATGCGAAATTGGAAGTTGAACTCTAACTATTCACCTAATTACTAGGCCTGAATTAGTTAGAAAGCTGGAAGTTACCTAAGCTTCAACCATGATTCCTCACTGGTGAAGTTCTTCATCAGATCTGGATTTGTCAATCCAGCAAAGCCGATCCACTCCTCAGCTCGTTCTCCTCAGGATCTAGAAGTCAACTTCCTCAATACACCTTCAAGATTCCATTGCAAACCTTCGCAATCCCAACCTTAGGGATTTAGAAATCCATCGATATTGGTTCTATCGAAGGAATTTAGAAAGACATGGATGAGAGAGTTTAGAGAGAGAAGGGAAGTAGTGAGAGATTGGAAATGGAAAATGAATCGTGTTCTATTCTCTGGTTCTGTGTTCCTATTTACAGAGTATGTACAAGTATATATAGGCATCTAACTAACTAACTAGCTTAACTAATCACTACGAAAGCTGAATTAATAATTAAACTAACTAACTAATTACATAATTACGAAATAAATAACTAATTACAGCTCAACATTAACTAATTACAACTCAACACTAACTAATTACAGCTCAGCACTTAAATTACTAAGGTACAAAAGTAGGAGAGAAGGCAGTAGGAACAACACTGGTGTCGAGTGTCTTTTTGGAGGGAACAGTCAGTGTTAAATAACTGCCTTCACGCTTGAGCGTGAAGGACTCTCGCTTGAGCGTGAACGGCTCTCGCTTGAGCGAGCTCAAAATATGCACTGCAGTGTCGCTTTCTCGCTTAAGCGTTATGGAGAAGCTTGGGCGGGGGTGATGTTTTGGAGTCACGCTTGAGTGTGAGCTTGCTCGCTTGAGCGTTATGGATTATTCAATCAGCATTCTGAAGTTGACGTATTTTTCAATCGGTGCTTTTAAAGTCTCACTCGGGTTCTTCATACGATATTCTATTCCTTTTTTCAGTCGGTGTCCTAAAGCATTTCCCAGTCGGACTTTTGGAGTTTCACTCGGATTTGTGAAATCTCGCTCGGCTTTTTTTTGAATTTCACTCGGATTTTCCTTTTTTTTCTTTTCTGCTTGAGCGCGACCAGTTCCTGTGCCAATAAACACATAATTGCCTAGTATTTGTACGCTGGCTGCTCAGTGAAATTATAAATAATCATAAACTCTTAACTATTCAATGTTTTTAATCATTTTCTTACATAAATAAAGCATTTTTGAAATAAATAATTACAATACGAATTATTAACAATTTATTAAATAATAAAGCCAAACTAAATAATAATTAATGAATTATGTTAACTAAAAGAAGAAATAATTAAGTCTTTTCAAGACTTATCACATCCCCAAACTTAAAACTTGCTTGTCCTCAAGCAAATACTCAGATTAATTAACTAACAAGCTGTTATTCAAAACAATCAACCTTTCCTTAACTTAATTCATACTATAATTATTGAATACCGACCATGCTTTCTTTTCACAAATTCTAAAAATATAATAACTCACACCTCCTTTGGGAAACAAGATGGTGATACCTTCCTCACTGGATTCGTGTTTCACTCTTCTCTCGGTGTATAGATTAAGCAATATGCACTCATCACCTGCATCTTTGTTAGATCAACATAGGCTTGTAACCGTTCTAAACATCATGACATATGCCAGCACAATCGGATCAGTAAGGGCTTTTTAAGCTTATAATGGGGCTGGGCTACAGGCTCTATTATTGTTTTCCGAGTCAGTGTTGGGTTAAAAGATGTATCCACTGATGCCTTGCCTCAATTTTAACTTAATTGCCTCTACTAGCAAGCTCTATTATTTTCCGAATGAATGATAACTTAACAACTTGTGGTGCTTTGCACCTTCTTTTTCTTTCAGTCCTTTGGACTTTTTCTTTTCTTTCTTTCCTTCCATCTTTTTCCGATCACAAAATTTTTTCTTGTGGTGCTTTGCACCTTTTTTTCCTTGCTGATTTTTTTTTCATTTTTCTTCTCAGCTTTTCTATTTCTCCTTTCATTTCTCTAAGTATTCATCTATAACTAAGGTCGGAGTGTGTCCTTAATTGATGTTAGGCACACTCTTCATCCCCAAACTTAGAACTTGCTAGTCCCTAGCAATAAGTAAGACTGAGCAATTCATCAGTGGAACATCTAGGGGTAATTCAGTCGGTTTTTCTTAGATATTTAGGCTTGTAACGTTAGGTGCATAAAAAGAATGAAAGGGGTCTCAGGCTCAAACATAATTATTGGGTCAAAGGATAATTTAATAATATTAGGATGGCTAATTTTTGGCCCTGGCTAATTAACAAAGAAGGCCTTCATCATTTCCGATTGGCAGGCATAAAAGCATTTAGCAAGCGCTGAAGCAAATTCTGTCTCACTAACTAGCATGTCGGTTCACTCGGAAGAATAATAGAGGCTCAAAAGCTACGAATATAACAGTTAATCAGCCAGTCATGTCCCCAAACTTAATGTAAGGTCATACATTCAGATTGCTAACTAGCATGCCGAGTAAACAATTAATTAATAATGAGAAATAGCTATGGACAGGGTTCATGAGTTAAACAATGTCGATCAATTAATTAATCTGATTAAAGCCTGAGAATCAGCAAGAGTTAAATAATTAAGATGGATTTTAAATTAAATAATAAGTAAATAGTTAAGATAGTTTATCAAATAATGAGTCGGAAAGATAGAATACTTCCCTTTTTACCTTAGTGGCAGTGAATGGGAAACATGTGGTCAGATTGGGATGCATGGATTTACCGATACATTCGAAAAACAGAATAATAACAAACAATTTAACAAAGAAATAAAATTTCATTACAACTAAAACAAAAGAGAATTCATTGTTCAAGAAAACACTAAAATAAAGTTATTACACAGATAATAAAACATTATCACATGAATCAGAGAATAAAACATCAATCGTCATCTTCTTCATGCAAGGACGTCTCATCATTTTGGTCAGGGGAGGGCGGGAATTCAGTTGCCAAGGGCGTTTCATCGGAAGGAATGGTGAATCCAATAGAGGCCAGCCATGCATCTCTGTTGGGTGGAACCCCCATTTCTTCCGCGGGATCCACGTCCAATCTGGTAGCAATCTTCCTGAGCATAAGATCATGGTTTAAAACCAGATCATAAATTCCAAGTTGCATCCTTTTCATGACCTGCAATTCCTAAAATATCAGAAATGTCAGAAGAAGGACCTGCTCCTGTTGATTGAGACTGCCTTTGACGCTTGGGCTCCTTGGGCACAAAATTATCAATGTGGCTAATCACCCATTGCCTATCTATGACTCTTTTGGGCTTGACCCTTATTAGTTCAGCATAGTTGACCACAGCCTGATTCACTTGAGCCAACAATATGACAATCGAGCAGTATGGCAACTGGAGATTCTTTTCCAAATTCTTCATCATTTCCCCTAATATTAGCTCACCCAGATTTACATTCAAATTTTTCATCAAACAGTATAACAAAACCAACCTCTTACTGGTAATTTCCGTAGCAGGCAATATGGGCTGCAAAGATGATAAGAGATAATGGCACCATAGCAGAGGAAGATTGTTCAGACAGTTCTTCCTGACACTTTTGGGTAGGCCATTAGACCGTGTCAGGTAAGCAGTATCTTTCACACAATATTCTTTCAATATTTCCTTCCTCAACTCTTCATTCTCAGCCTGATGAAACATCTCCACCTTCCATGTGTATTGACATGCTTCCTCCTCCAGAATGGGTACTTGTAAAAGCTCGTTCAGCAGATTACCAGTTAAGGGAATAGTTACTCCTCTTAAGAAAGAAAAGAAGAAAACTTCAGCTTCATTCGAGTAAGCTCTCAGGTTGGCATAAAACTCTCGGGTGAGCTCCTGGTAGCCATTGCCCAAATTTTTATTAAAGAACACCCATCCCCTCTGCATCATTACAGCTTGTACCTTAGCATCGGCACATTTCTCACCATCAAGGACTAAAGCTCTGTCCCTGATGACTCCCCTGGTTTTGAACTTTCTCTCATATTCTTCAGCAGCATTAGCATCTCTAAACTTGTGCCTGTCAAAGCCTTCAACTTCTGGAGATTCGTTCCTCTCAACTGCAGGAGATACATTCCTCTCAACCTCAGGAGAGCCATTCCTTTCAGCTTGACTTTGACTAGGTGCAGGTGAAGGAGAATCAGAAATACTTATTATTGCCACCTCCCTTTCGTTATCTTTTTGATTTTTCCTCACACTTCCCTCTGCAAAATTTGGTCTAGGTTTCTACAAAAGTCTCTGTGATCTTCTTTTCATTTTGAGTTATAAAAACGGTGGTAAAACAGCCTTAATGAAAACAAGTACAGAAAACCAAACAATGACAGCAAACCGAAAAATGTAAGACGAATGGCTATGAACAATGGAAGAATATTAACAATGAAACAGTAAAATACTAATCATGTAACTTAGAAGTGAATGAAATAAGTGAAAAAATGGTACCTTTCTCAGGAATTAGAAGGTGTGCCTTTTCCTCTTCAACCCAAGTTTCAGCATAGGAATTTAGGGTTTGTACATTGAAGGGTTTTTTATACTGTTGAACCCTCTACCTGAGATCCGCGTAAGTACGCTGAAATGTTGGCATACCAACGCCTAATTTTCTTTTATTATTTTTATTTATTATATATATATAATTTTTTTTATAAGAAAATATGGTATTCAAATAAGCACTCTTGCTCGGGCTCACATACTGAATAGATGAAAGACCGAGTAGGACTAAGAAAGAAATACCGAGTGGTGAGTGAACAAAACATCGAGTGTAGAGAGGAACTGAGTAAATGGAAGAATGTTGTGAATGAAAGACGGACGGAAAGGTGAGAGAAAAACTGAATGAATGAAACAACCAGTGAAAGAACGAATGAATTAAAGATAGAGTGCAGGAATGAGAGACTGAATGACAGGTGAGAACGAAATAGTGAAAGAGTAACCGAGTGGATACAAGAAAGACGAGTGACAATGAGGGTGGATGAAAAAGAACGAGTGGAAGAAAGAACAAATAAAAAAATGAATGAAAAAGATTCTGAGTAAATGAGACGAGTGAAAGATATACTGACCGGATGAAGGAGATGAGTAAATACAAGAGTGAGTGGAAGAACAAATGGAAGAACGACACGTGATCAAATGAGAAACCAAGTAAATGAAAAAATAAACTGCAGGGAGAACAAATGAACAAGATCCCGAGTGAACCAAAATTGAGAAAGAGGTCGGCCGAGTAGATGAGAGAATGACAGAATCATACGAGAAACTGAAAAATAAAAAAAACCAAGTGATGGGAACACCGAGTGGATAAAAAACGAGTGAATGAGAAAATTACGGAAAGATGGGTGAAGGAACGAAAATAGAAATCAGGTAAATTGAGAGAACGAGTAAATAAAACACTGAATGGAATTGATCCTAAGTGAATGAAGGACGAATGGATACAAGAACGAGTGAAAGAATGAATGGAATAAAGTAGAGCGCATGAGAGACGAGTGTGACAATGAGTGGACGAGTGAACGACTGCATAGAGACGAGTGAACAAAAAAGTGAGTGAGAGTAGGGAAAAGTGAGTGAAAGTAAGGACAAGTGGAAGATTGAATGACTGACTGAGTGAGTGAAATGAGAGACCGAGTGATAACAGGGCCGACTAAGACAAGTCAGCCTTCATCATCTGACCCCGTCCATTAAATCAACGATCAGAAACCATTTATTAAAGTCTCCCTTTTTATCCAACATCAAAATTGGGAGTTTATTGAAGAATGACGAGTGAAGAGTTTTCAGTCGGGAAAAGGGGCAAGAATGAGTATCAGTAACCCGAGTGTACCACTCTCACTCAAGCTCATTAAACTTTCGCTTAAGCGGAATGGAAGAATCAGGATCGGACTTCCTTCTTTAAAACTTCACAAATTTTATTCAAACTTTATTCACAAACTCTTTAGTTTTCCTTTTATTAATTCCGACACAAAAGCACAAAAGGTAACACTCGGAATGTAGGGCTGCCTCCCTAGAGCGCTTCTTTAAGGTCACTAGCTTGACCTTCTAGCATCTAAGAAGATGCCTGCAATAGCATGGAGGTTTTCTGCCTGTCAAACTCTCCTCCAAAGTAGAGTTTGAGTCTTTGGCCATTCACCTTAAAAGTTCTCTCGGTGGTCGGGTCTTTCAATTCGATTGCACCATGAGGAAAAACCTCATTCACAATAAAAGGTCCCGACCACTTAGATCTAAGCTTTCCAGGAAAAAGTCTCAATCGGGAATTGAATAACAAGACCTTATCACCCTTTTGAAACTCTTTTTTATTTATCCACTTATCATGCCACCTCTTAGTTTTCTCTTGATAAATGGAGGCACTCTGATAATCGTTGAGTCGGAACTCCTCAAGTTCATGGAGTTTTAGGACTCTTTCCTCCTGAGATTGGTCGAAATCCATATTTAACAGCTTTGTGGCCCACCATGCTTTATGTTCTAACTCCACAGGGAGATGGAAAGCCTTTCCATAAACTAACTGATACGGGGACATGCCAATCAGAGTTTTAAATGCTGTCCTATAGGCCCACAATGCATCATCCAATCTAACCGACCAATCTTTCCTAGACTTCCCGACCACTTTCTCTAAAATTCTTTTAATTTCTCTATTTGAAAGCTCTACTTGTCCACAAGTTTGTGGATGGTATGGAGTAGATACCTTATGCAAAACCTCATAGTGCCTCAGGGCTTTTTCCATAATTTTATTACAGAAATGTGACCCTCCATCACTAATGAGGACTCTCGGAACTCCAAACCTAGAGAAAATGTTCTTCTTTATGAACCTAAGCACCACATGTGCATCATTGGTTCTGGTCGGGATTGCCTCCACCCACTTGGAGACATAATCTACAGCAACAAGGATATATTCATTGAAGAACGACTTTGGAAATGGTCCCATAAAGTCGATACCCCAGACATCAAATAATTCCACAACTAAAATGTTTGTCAAAGGCATGCCAACTTTAGTAGAGAGACCTCCACTTCTTTGACATTTATCACACCTTTGAACATACACTTTAGCATCCTGAAAAATAGTCGGCCAATAAAAGCCACTCTGTAAAACTTTTGCTGCTGTTCTGGAGGCACCATGGTGTCCTCCATAATAGGAGTCATGGCAATGCCACAAGAGCCTTTCCTGCTCGGATTTAGGCACACATCTCCTGATCACTCCATCTACTCCTATTTTATAAAGAAATGGATCATCCCAAAGAAAGGTTTTACTATCATGAAAGAATTTTTTCTTCATTTGGGATGTCCAGCCTTCAGGTACCACCGAGGTACTTTTAAAGTTTGCCATATCAGCATACCATGGCCCGGTGATAATTGCCATCAACCTCTCATCTGGAAATTCTTCCTTAATTAAAACAGAATTCGATTCACCTTCCAGACGAGACAGTTGATCAGCAACTGAGTTCTCTACTCCCTTTTTATCTCTTATTTCTAAGTCAAACTCCTGGAGTAAAAGAACCTACCTGATCAACCTTGGCTTAGATTCTTTCTTAGCTAGAAAGTACTTGATTGCCGAGTGATCTGTATACACAATGACCTTAGCACCAATCAAGTAAGCTCTAAATTTATCAAATGTATACACCACAGCAAGCATTTCTTTTTCAGTAGTGGTGTAATGTATTTGATTCTCGTTCAACACTTTGCTAGCATAATAAATCACATGAGTTAATTTTTCTTTTTTCTGACCCAGCACAGCTCCGACTGTAAAGTCACTTGCATCACACATTAATTCAAATGGTAAAGACCAATCGGGTGGTGCAAGGATCGGAGCTGAAGTCAATCTCTATTTCAAATTTTCAAAAGCCTTGACACATTTTTCATCAAAGGCAAAGACATGATCTTTTACAAGCAAGTCAGTCAAAGGCTTAGCTATTTTTGAAAAATCTTTTATAAATCTTCTGTAGAAGCCAACACATTCTAGAAAACTCCTCACTCCTTTCACATTGATCAGAGGAGGAAGTTTTTCAATGATTTCTATCTTGGCTCTGTCTACCTGAATGCCCTCAGCAGAGATTTTGTGGCCAAGGACTATCCCTCCCTTAACCATAAAATGACACTTTTCCCAGTTAAGGACAAGGTTAGCCTCCTGACATCTCACCAGTACCTTAGATAGGTTGCTGAGGCATGTATCAAAACTACTACCAAACACCGAGAAATCGTCCATGAATACTTCAATGAACTTTTCTACCATAGCCCCAAAAATGGCCAGCATACACCTTTGAAAGGTTGCTGGAGCATTGTACAAACCGAACGACATGCGCCTGTAAGCAAATATTCCATAAGGACAGGTGAATGCTGTTTTCTCTTGATCTTTTGGGTCAACCACAATTTGGTTATAACTCGAATATCCATCAAGAAAACAGTAGTACTCATGACCCGACAGCCTCTCAAGCATTTGGTCAACGAATGGCAAGGAAAAGTGGTCTTTCCTAGTGAAGTCATTCAGCCTTCTATAGTCTATACACATCCTCCAACCTGTGGTCGGTCTAGTGGCAATGACTTCACCTTTTTCATTTTTAACAGTCGTCATCCCTCCTTTCTTGGGCACCACTTGGACTGGACTTATCCAAGCGCTGTCTGAGATAGGATAGATGATTCCTGCATCAAGGAGTTTAACCACTTCTTTCCTTACAACTTCTTTCATAATGGGGTTTAGTCTTCTTTGTGGCTGAACAACAGGGGAATAGTCATCTTCCATCAGAATTTTATGCATACAAAATGATGGACTAATTCCCTTTAAATCAGAGATGTTCCAGCCAATAGCCGACTTATATTTCTTCAAAACCCCTATTAATTTCTCTACTTCCTCATCTTTCAACTCGGCATTAATGATTACCGGATGTGTTTCATCCTCTCTCAGGAAAACATATTTCAAATAAGAAGGCAAAGGTTTTAATTCATGTTCTTCTATAGACACTTCCTTTCCTTTCTCAAGTTCGGTATTATTCAATTTTTTTTTCTTTTCATTTTTAAAATCACCTACTTTACATACTTCCAGTAGGTTCAGCAATTCCGAAGGAGAGTCAATTAACTCTTCAGTATCCGAGTCAAAATCATCCTCCAAAAAGGCTTGTAAGACCTCTTCTTCGGTTTTTAACAGCATCGGAGTCTTATAACTTTTAATTTCTTCAATCATTAAACAATCCATCCTTTCAGCTGGATGTTTCATAGAATTAAAGACATTAAAAGTTACTTGCTCCTCTTGGACTCTCAGCATTAGTTCACCCTTTTCTACATCAATTAAAGCTCTGCCTGTAGCTAAAAAGGGTCGTCCTAGAATCAAAGGTGTTTCTCTGTCGGCCTCCATATCCAAAACTACAAAGTTTGCTAGGACTTCCTACATGAACATCCCCTATTGCACATGGTATTGTAAAAGACCCAGGATCTTCCAGCTTTTGAGGGAGTTTCTTTTGAATAATTACACTGCACTTTTGAGTGAGGGCAATCATCTCATCCTCTTTAAGCTTCCTCTTTTTAGACAAAAGTTCCTTTAAAAACTTAGCATAGGACGGCATCTCCTGCAATGCCTCGGCAAAGGGAATATTTATGTGAAGTTTCTTAAACACATCTAAAAACTTAGCAAACTTTTGCTCCTCTATTTGTTTTCTAAATCTATGTGGACGTTCTTTAATTTCTCAGGAGTTAGCTTAGAAGCTTCCTCCAAAATCAGATCAACCTTCTTCTTTTTCTTTTGGTGGACTTGATTTTCTTTTTCTTTTTCTAATTCATTTTTATTTTCGGTTTCATTATTAACTTGCTCGTTTTCCTGATCTTTTTCTTTTTCTTTTTCTTTTTCTGACCTCACTTCCTGACTCGGAGATGGAAAAAGAAATTTTCCACTCCTAGTAGTTATAGCTTTGTAATGTTCCCTTGGATTTACCTCGGTATCTCCAGGGAAATTGCCTGCTTGTCTTTCAGCTAGTTGCTTCGACAACTGTCCAACTTGATTTTCTAAATTCCTAATGGATGCCTCCTAATTTTTAAAACTGGCCTGAGTGGCCTGAATGAACTGAGACAACATATTCTCAAGTTTCGACTTCTCTTTAGCAGGAGGGGGAGGGGATTGTTGTGGTCTATTTGTGATTTGATTTTGTGGCATGTTCTGATTCAAATGTGGACCTTTCTGCCAGGAAAAATTGGGGTGATTCCTATAGTTAGGATTGAAGGAATTAGAGGGATAATTCCTTTGAAATTGTTGCTGCCCCATATAATTCACTTGCTCGGAAGGCACATTTGGATCACACAATCCATTCTCGTGGTCTCTACCATAAAAGTCACAACTGATCATAGAAACTTGACTTGGCTTTTGGAGTTCTGAAATCTGTATGCTTAGTTTCTCCAAAGCCTGAGTCATCAATTTACTCTAAGCCAAATAAGCATCCCGTGCTTCTAATTCTAGTATCCCTCTCTTAGGGATTTGGCTCCTTTCACTAACCAGACACTCATTAGAAGCCATAACATCAATCAGCTCTATGGCTTTTTCCACAGTTTTGGTCGTTAATGAACCTCCAGCTGAGGCATCAATTAAGACCCTGCTAAATCTCCGAGTCATTAACTTGGTGTGTAATTCTCAGAGGATTTATTCTTTAGCAAGCACACCAGTCGTTAAAATTGTATTATATTTAATCGTCCCACAGGGATTGTGGTAAGTACCTCAATCTTGGACAGATACAAGCTGAACCAACATGATACACATAAGATTCATTCTGTTTTTGTTGATTTTATGCTTTCTAAGTTTTTATATTTTTCAGAGACAGTGTAAAGGATGAAATACGATTAGTAGAAGGTAGGTTAGGATTGCTTCAGTTTACAACTTCATCAAGAAATATGCAATTGAGGTTTAATCAAACTTCAAACATCAAGAGGAAAATCCGCGAGTGGTTATTCCCTAATTCCTTAGGTGAAAAACACTAATTCCTATGCATCAAACCTTAATCCCTTAAGTGCTCGATTAACATACGAATCTAATGCGAAATTGGAAGTTGAACTCTAACTATTCACCTAATTACTAGGCCTGAATTAGTTAGAAAGCTGGAAGTTACCTAAGCTTCAACCATGATTCCTCACTGGTGAAGTTCTTCATCAGATCTGGATTTGTCAATCCAGCAAAGCCGATCCACTCCTCAGCTCGTTCTCCTCAGGATCTAGAAGTCAACTTCCTCAATACACCTTCAAGATTCCATTGTAAACCTTCACAATCCCAACCTTAGGGATTTAGAAATCCATCGACATTGGTTCTATCAAAGGAATTTGGAAAGACATGGATGAGAGAGTTTAGAGAGAGAAGGGAAGTAGTGAGAGATTGGAAATGGAAAATGAATTGTGTTCTGTTCTCTGGTTCTGTGTGTCTGTTTACAGAGTATGTATAAGTATATATAGGCATCTAACTAACTAACTAACTTAACTAATCACTAAGAAAGCTGAATTAATAATTAAACTAACTAACTAATTACATAATTACAAAATAAATAACTAATTACAGCTCAACATTAACTAATTACAGCTCAATACTAACTAATTACAGCTCAGCACTTAAATTACTAAGGTACAAAAGTAGGAGAGAAGGCAGTAGGTACAGCACTGGTGCCGAGTGTCTTTTTGGAGGGAACAGTCAGTGTTAAATAACTGCCTTCACGCTTGAGCGTGAAGGACTCTCGCTTGAGCGTGAACGGCTCTCGCTTGAGCGAGCTCGAAATATGCACTGTAGTGTCGCTTTCTCGCTTAAGCGTTATGGAGAAGCTTGGGCGGGGGTGATGTTTTGGAGTCACGCTTGAGCTTGAGCGTGAGCTTGCTCGCTTGAGCGTTATGGATTATTCAATCAACATTCTGAAGTTGACGTATTTTTCAATCGGTGCTTTTAAAGTCTCACTCGGGTTCTTCATACGGTATTCTATTCCCTTTTTTAGTCGGTGTCCTGAAGCATTTCCCAGTCAGACTTTTGGAGTTTCACTCGGATTTGTGAAGTCTCGCTCGACTTTTTTTTGAATTCCACTTGGATTTTCCTTCTTTTTCTTTTCTGCTTGAGCGCGACCTGTTCCTGTGCCAATAAACACATAATTGCCTAGCATTTGTGTGCTGGCTGCTCAATGAAATTATAAATAATCATAAACTCTTAACTATTTAATGTTTTTAATCATTTTCTTACATAAATAAAGCACTTTTGAAATAAATAATTACAATACGAATTATTAACAATTTATTAAATAATAAAGCCAAACTAAATAATAATTAATGAATTATGTTAACTAAAAGAAGAAATAATTAAGTCTTTTCAAGACTTATCATGGATAGACTCGGTTTCAAGATTCGGTAATGCAAAAATCTTTTATTGAAGAGATCAGGGGCCTAATTAAAACCTCCCGAGAGAAAAACCCTACGGGAAAAACCTCTCAAGTAGGAAAAAGAGTACCCTAAAATACAATGATTAGCTAAAGTAATACTTTAAATAAGTTGCATTCCATGTCCTGGGTAATTGCTTTCTTGACAATTCTTCCCAGTTGTATGTTGATAGCCTTCCACAAGCGTACGGGATATCGCAGTAATAAAATTATCATCCTACAGGGATTGTTCCCAATTACCGGTTTATAGCATTTTGATTATCTAGACAATTCATTTGTTGGTTTAGAAATTTATAACGCAAAGAACTGAATGACATAAACAGAGAACACTAAGCAATAACAATAAAAGGATTGATTTGGAGACGATGGAGATTAATTTCTTGGGAAGTAAAGATTCACATAAATGTGGGTGCCAATATTTAATGCAGTTCGATTTCTAGATCATTAAATAATGTTTCTTAAGGCGAGTTTTCCTAAATTGATCAGTGACTTTCTCTCGAAACCTCACTAACGTACCTAATTATTGAAGAACCGCGTTCAATTCACTAATTAGGTCCTTTAATCTTTATGAAAACTCGGATATCCCTCAAAGAGTTTCGTTCACTTTCGTAACCCGAATCCCTAGGTTCGATTTTGTGTAATTCAAACTATACGCCAATCTTTCGATTACCCATACCATTTACAATCATCCATACTTATCTCTAAGCTTAATGGAAGCATTAAGAACTCACAAAATCGAATAAGAACACAATTCAATAATCAAGAACGAAGAACATTACATATAGGTTCACATAAATGCTACACCTTAATTCCCAAGATAAATGTTTAATGTGCCATGGAAACAACTATAACAATACCACAATACAAGAAATTCAAACCAAACATAGAAGGAAAATAAAAAGATGAAGAGGGATTAAGAAAATACAAGAAGAAGTTCTCACTAAATCTCCCAAATCTTTCTCCCAAATCTGCAGAATTTGATCTCCTTTCACGTTTTGGCGTTGATCCCCTTCGAAAATCCTTGGCAAAGCTCTCTCTTTTCCTTCCAAATAGTGTCCCTCAATGTCTCTGTGTGTTTTCCTTTCAAAAACTGCCCCTTTTATTCAGAAAACTGCTCCAAAAATTGAGCCCTGTGCAGAACGTGCAAAAACCCACTGGCAGTGGGAAAAACCACTGGCAGTGGGTTTCTCTGGAATCCAAAAAACCAATTTTTCCTCCTTCGGGCAGCAGGATCCACGGCCAGTGGGAAAAACCCACTGGCAGTGGGTTTTTTTTATGCACAATATCACCCACTCCAGAGGGGTCCATGGCCAGTGGGAAAAACCCACTGGCAGTGGGTTTCTCTAAACTTCACAAAATGCCTCTTCTTTTACTGTTTTAAGGCCCCGAAGTGTTTCTTTGGTTTTTCCTTCTTTTATGCCACTTCCAAGAGCAAATCCTTTCTTCTTTTTGATCTTTCAAATGGTTGGACTATCTTGCATCCATCACATGCTTCATTAAATGCCATATTTTTCAAGTTTATAGACCTGAAACATATTTATTCCTACAAAACAAAGACACCCAAGTAACATGTGTGGAACAAAAGAAAACATTTGGAATTAAGGGGAAAACTAGCATGAACAACCTGAAAACTTAAACAAAAATGACTCTAAAACTAATGCAAACTAGACTCTTATCATATGTGCCTCTTCCAAGTGCTTCTTTGATTCGGTACGGGCCTTCCCAAGTGGGAGCTAGCTTACCCTTTTCTCTTGGTCTTCTATTGTTGTTAGTAATGCGCATAACAAGATCACCCCTTTGGAGGGTCGGGGTCGGAGAAGAGAGTTCTATCGTTGGGCAGATTTTTGTTTGGCTGCTTGTATCTTTACATAAGCCACTTCTCGTTCTTACATGCTGAGGTCTAAGTCTTCCTGCCTTCCTTGGTCATTTGAGTCTTCATCATACATAAGGCGACAAAGAGTAGTTTCCCCCAATTCGACTGGTATCATAGCGTCGACCCCATATGTGAGTCAGAATAGGGTCTCATGGGTCGATGAGTGTAGAGTAGTATGATAGGCCCATAGAGCCCTAGGAAATTCCTCCGTCCATCGGCCTTTAACTTGTCCGAGTCGTCTCTTGAGTTGCTGAAGGGTGACTTTGTTTGCAGTTTCTGCCTGACTGTTGGTTTGCGGATATTCTACTGAAGAGAATTTTCTTTTTATACCCATGTTCTCATAGAATTCCATAATGTCTTTATCTGCGAATTGCCGTCCGTTGTCGGAAATGATATTGTGGGGAAGTTCGTGCCGACAAATAATGCACTTCCAGGTGAAAGTTTATACCTTAGCCCCCGTGATTGTGGCCAAGGCTTCAGCTTTGATCCATTTGGTGAAGAAGTCTATGGCCACTAGAAGAAATTTGAGTTGTCTTTTTCCAGGGGGGAAGGGGCTTAGGATGTCTATTCCCCATGTGTTAAAAGACCAAGGTGATAAAATTCCATGCAACGGTTGCGGGTGGATGTGGATCCGATTAGCGTTACGATGACACGGGTCACACTTTTTAACGAAGTCATGGCAGTCGGCTCATAGAGTTGGCCAAAAGTACCCTGCTCGAAGGACCTGGGCGGCTAAGGGACAGACTCCCCTATGAAGGCCACAAATTCCTGAGTGTAACTCTCTCATCACATAGTCAGCCTATTCCTCATTTAAACATTTTAGAAGAGGCATTGTGAAAACCCTCTTGTACAGTTGTCCGTCAAGCAGGGTGTAATTGGCTGCCTGAACCTACAACTCTTGGCTTATTGGCGATCTTCTGGGAGAGTTCCCTGCTTTAAAAACTCCACAATAGGGGTAATCCATATATCTTTAATTTGAACTTAACTTACTTGGGGGACCTGTTGGGTTTCCTGGATTGTAGGTTCTTCTAGGATGACTTGGATGATCGTCTTGAGGTTCCCTACCTTGACCGTGCTGGTGAGCTTGGAAAGAATATCCGCACGTTCATTCATGATTCGTGGGACATGGACGATCCGGAAGTGCTTGAGGTCTTTCACTATCTCGTTTACTCGGGCCAGGTACTTTGCCAGAGTTGAGTCTTTGGCTTGGTATGATTCTTCGATCTGTCGGGCCACCAACTGGGAGTCGGTCTTTGCTTGGACGTATCACATACCCAAGTCAATGGCTGTTCATAACCCAACTATGAGGGTGATAAGTGCTTTATAACACAATAAAATAGATCTAGTTTGCTTAGGATTTTAATCATTATGCACTGTATTTCCTTTATTTATTGCGATTTTTGCTTTCTTTCCACTCTAGTCTACTTGGGTATGTTATTTTGCAGGAATTAAGGTAATAAAGGGTCAAAAAAAGAGAAAAATGACCATAAAATGATAAAGAAACAAAAAGAACAAGCCCAAAGTAGAAAGAACTCTCTTTTTATGCTGAATTCTGACTCAGAATGCTGAAATCCGACTCAAAATGTTAAAATCTGACTCAGAAATGCTGAATTCTGACTCAAAATGACCAAATCCGAGTGGGATAACTGAGAAAGGACCAAATCCGAGTGGAATGCTTCACTGTTAAAGGTAAATCTGATTGGAATGACTCAGAATGGAGCCTTTTCGAGTGGAACGATTCAGAATGGAGCATTGCCGAGTGGAATACTTCACTGTTGGAGCCAAATCCGACTGGAAAGTTCCCTGTCAAAGCCATTCCGAGTGATAAATGGCTGACTCGAGTGAAGGATCAATGCTAAAAAGGAATAAGTCTAGGTTTTAGGAAAATCCGATTGGAAGCTGTCTGAATGCAACAATTCTGAGTGAAAAAAGGAACTAAGCTTTAATAAATGCTACCCGAAGGTATTTTCCGAGTGGGAGTTTGCTGATTGAAGTAAATCCGAGTGAAGAATGCTGACTGAAGCAGGTCTGACCAAAGAACAAATGCTTTTCTGGGCAAAAAGCTGATTCCGAGTGAATTGATTCCGAGCAGAAGGAATGCCATTGAATGAATAAATGCTGACTAAGGAGAATCCGAGTAGTTTCATTAGGAGAACAAGGCATTTCCGAGTCGTGTCTTAATCGGACAAGGAAAAATCCAACCGGAAATGAATCACACTCGGGCAGACTCTCAAGTTTCATACTGAGCCCAAGTGAGAAGTCTCCAAGGAAAGCACATCCGAGTGAGTTGGGTCAGAAAGATGCATTTCCGAGCAAAGCAAGGCTCGGACATAAGAAGAAATTCAATCAGTCAAATTCCAACCCTTCAAGTGCAAGTTCTTGAGTAAAAGTGAAAGGCATTCCGAGTAAAAAGCATGAAGGCCGACTGAAATATTTCAAAGCAAATCCGAGTGAATTCTAAAGCAAAGCTTTAACCGAGTGGTCCAAATTCAGAGACAGCTGAGTGAAAATGATTGGGAGCTGATTGAATCTGAACCGAGTGAGTCTTCAATCAGTTCCGAATGAACTCCATGAACCTGAGCCGAGTGAATGGTTTCAGTCGGATCCGAGTCCCTCTTCAGTCAATTCTGAGCAACACAAGCAAATCCGAGCAAGTTTTCTCTGAGTGAAACAATGAAAAAGAGAACCTCTCGCTTGAGCGAACCTTTATCCGCTTGAGCGAGACGGTTTCCTTCAACAAACGCTTAAGCGAGAAACTCTCGCTCAAGCAAAACCGATCAGTTTTCTTAAATACCGACCCCTCAACTCAACACCGAGTGAAGATTTCACTCGGTTTTATGTGCGAACAGTACCATTTTTTACTCGGTTTTGAGCACAGAAGGCACCCTTTCACTCGGATTTTGCAGAAAAGATGAAAACCGACCCACTTTTCCACTTGGAATTTGCCCAGCTGAATAATTCCAAGCACCGAATTATTGGAAATATTAAAATAATGTAAATTGGCACAGCTGGAACTCACATGCACCGAAAGTTTCCTCCCACTTGCAATTACAACGCGTTTCTTAGCTGGATCCCCCCTTTCCATCGCCTATAAAAGGAGAAGAAGTTGCAAGCATCCAGCATCAATCATCTCTTCCCATCAATTACCATCAGCTTCATTCCAAATCTTCTCTCCTTTCTCTTTTCTTTGTTTCTTTTCCGCTTCTCTTTTCTTTCTTTTCTTTCTTTTTCTTCTTCATTTTTCTTCTCCTTTTCTTTTCTTTTTCTTTCGTTTTATTTCTCTTATTTTCTTTCTCTGTCCCGTTCCCATTTTTTCTTTTACTTTCTTTTTCTTTATTTTATTTTAAGAGTTGTGAATTGTAAAAGTGAGTTATTTAAATTTGTAATTGACGGAGGAATATTGCAACAAGGAAATACAGTGGTAAATTATTCTGAGCTTTTGGAGAAACCCGTAAGTCTTTATTTTTACCATGTCTTGTATGTTTTATTTTTCCATTATTTATATGAATTTAAATTATTTCATGAGTAGCTAAATTAATTATCTTGGGATAAAGGGGGTATGATAATATTTTATTTTAATGTTATTTTGACTTGGAATTAAATAAATTTCTATTTTCCATTTAGTTCAATTATGCTTAATGCTTTTAGTGATTCCTAACAAGAACCTAAATGATAAAACTGTATACTTACGGGTATATTAGTAAGTTTAGGTAATAAATAGAATCGAGAGATTTATTTTTACCGGAAAGCTTTGAACTAAACCTAAGATTTTTGAGATGCTTTTTGTGACCTCGGTAAAACCGTGAAAGTAATCAAAATTCTTTTGAGGAAATAAAAGGTATTTTCATAAAACGATAATGGGCCTTTCTGAGGATTAAGCAGCGCTTTCCATAGGTTAGGTACATTAATAGGATTCCGAGAGGAACATATTAATTAGCTTTTGGAAAATTCGCCTTGGAAAACTTAATTTGATTCTTATCTATGAAAAGTTAAAATTCATTAACATAAAATATAGTCTTAATCCCCCGAAATCCCAAGATATTCTCAACTCTGATTTTTAAGTGTCAAGTAAATTTTATTTTTATATTAATTTGTATTCTGTGCAACTTTAATTTGTGCTTTATTTTATAAAAATCTTAAAAATCAATTGTGTGGATAATTAAATTTCAATATGCTGGTACTTTGAACACAGTCCCTGTGGAGAACGATAATCTTTTCTATTACGTGACATAACCCGTGCGCTTGCAGGACTTGTCAGAGGGCCTCATATTCTGCTTGGTTATTGCTAGCTTTGAATCGAAACCGTAATGATTCTTCGACTACCAGACCAGTGAGGGGTTCCAGTACGACACACACCCCATTGCCTTTAGTATTGAAGAAGCGATCTACTGAGAGAGTCCATAACCCATGTTCTATGTGATATTCGTCCTTGTCTTCCCCCAGCTCTACTAGAAAATCTGCAAGCACTTGGGCTTTTATAGGTCATCGGGACTCGTATTGAACACCATACTTAGATAGCTCCAGCGCCCAGGCCACCATTCGCCCCGCAAGTTCTGGTTTTTGTAGAATTTTCCCGAGTGGCTGGTCGGTTTGTACTACTATCTGATGACTATAGAAGTAGGGGCGGAGTCATCATGCGGCAACGACAAGGCTGTAGGCAAATTTCTCTACCCGTTGGTATCATGTTTCTACCCCTTGTAGGGTCTTGCTAGTAAAGTACTCTGGCCTCTAGATCGGACCCTCCTCTTGGACTACGATTGAGCTCACCACCTCGGCCCATGCAGAGAGGTAAAGAAACAATTCTGACCCTGTCTTGCGCTGTGTCAGGATTAGTGGGGATGCCAGGTAAGTTTTGAGATTCTGGAAGGCTTGCTCATATTCCAGGGTCCATTCAAACGAGTCTGTCTTCTTTAGTACTTTGTAGAATGACATGGATTTTTCACAAACTTTGAGAGGAACCAAGAAAGGGCCGCGATCCGTCCAGTGAGGTGTTGAACTTCCTTAACATTCTGAGGGCTTCGCATTTCCAAGATGGCCCAGCATTGATTCGGGTTAGCTTTGATGCCTCTGTAAGTAAGCATGTATCCCAGGAACTTTCCCCCTGGACCCCGAAGGAACACTTTTCAGGATTTAGCCACATGTTGTGCTTACGCAGCTCAGCGAATGTTTCTTCTAGGTCTCACACATGTGAGTCGGCTTACTTTGTTTTTATGACCATGTCATCTACATACACCTCCATATTCCTTCCAATATGCTTGGCGAATATCTTGCCCACTAGCCTTTGGTAAGTCGCTCCTGCGTTTTTCAGGCCGAAAGGCATCACTCGGTAACAGTAATTGGCACCCCCAGTGATAAACACTGTTTTCTGTTCATCTTTTGGATCCATTCGGATTTGGTTCTAGCCTGAATAGCCGTCCATGAAACTTAACATCCTATAATCTAAAGTGTCATCCACCAAATGGTCAATACTAGGTAAAGGGTAAGGATATTTAGGGCATACCCTATTCAGATCTGTGAAGTCAACACACATTCGCCATTTGCCGCTCAACTTCTTTACCATGACCACGTTCGATAGCCAAGTGGGGTACTTGACTTCCCAGATAAAATTTGCAGAGACAAGTTTGTCTGTTTCTTTTTTGACTGCTTTTCTCCGGTTAGGGCCCATTTTCCTAGGTTTTGAGACACGGGTTTGGCATCTGGCTCGAGGTTGAGCGAGTGACAGTTATGCTGGGATCGATACCGGACATGTCGACAGGGTTCCAGGCAAATAAATCAGCATTTTCTCTCAGCAGGTTGATGAGGAATTCCTCCAGACCTGGGTCAAGGATTGTGCTGATCCGTGTAAATTGACTGGGGAAGGATCTGACTTGAACGAGCTTAAGCGATTCTACCAGCTGAGGCCTCTCGTATTCACGATGATCGCGAGGATCGAAACCTGTCTCTACATTTTCCTCAATTATGAACGTCGACTTAGGGTGGATACTTTCATGATAACACTCCTGCACCAATTCTGGGTCGGCCCTAACGATCCATACTCTTCCATCTCCAAGCAGAAACTTCATAGTTAGGTGCATGGTAGAGACGATAGCACCTTAGGTATTGAGGGAAGGTCGTCCCAGTAGTGCGTTGTAGGAGCTGGGGAAGTCTACCACTAAGAATCTGACCATTATGGCACAGATATCCTTTCCACTTCCAAAGCTGGTCCTCAAATTGATGCATCCTAAGACCTGCACGGAATCACCAGAAAAGCTAAGAAGAGCGCCGTCATACCTTTTTAGTCGGCGGGTACGGATACCCATTTTTTAATACGCTTTCTAGTGTAGTATATCTGCTGAACTCCCTTGGTCTATGAGTACTCGTTCAACCATAAAATCTTCGACCTCCATAGAGACCACCATTGGCTCGTCTTGATTTGGTCTCGCCTTTAGGGAAATCCGACCTGTCAAACTGATGACTGCTGAATTAGAGTGCTCCTGCAACAAATTTACCTGTCCTGATTGATGTGACTGACGTGCCCGAGCTCTCGGGAATCCTCCTAAAATGGTATGGATGACTCGTCGTGCATCTCCCCTTTCTCCTATAGGCCTTGGGGATCGGGAGCGAGGGGATCATCATTGATTCTGAGTATGTAACTCCACCTGGTCAGGACGGTCCTTATTTCTTCTTTGAAATCCTTCTCGAGGGTTGTCGTCCTTCCGAGCGACAAATCTCGCTAGGTACCCCTGTCAGATTAAGTGCTCTATCTGATTGTGGAGGGACCGATAATTCTCAGTAGCATGGACGTAGGCCCTGTAAAATTCATAAAATATAGACGTATCTGACCCTTTGGGCCCTCACTTGGGGGCGGGAGAGCAAGGAGTCCCGTGTTGTATACTTCGTGCAAGATCCAATTGTGGCGGTCCTTCAGTGGTGTGAAATTTGTGTAAATAGGGGCAGTATAAGCCCCGGTATGTGTGTCCCGGTTCCTAATAGGGCTTTTCCTTTTTGGTTCTGGGCGATTATTTTGTCGATCTGTAGGGTTGACTCGATCAGTAGTATTGGTCCGATCGGTTTCCCGCTCGTCAATGGCAATGTACCGTGAAGCTCTTGCTCGAAAGTCATCCATGTCCAGCGGTGGCTTTTTAGCTAGGGAGTCAGTGAATTTCCCAGAGCGTAAACTTGTTTGTATGGCATGTAATGCTACTTTCGGGCTGAGGTCTCGGATTTGGATGGCTTGTTCAAAGAAGCGGGCTATATATTATTTTAGGGATTCACCCGGGAGTTGGTGTAGATTCTGTACGGCCCTGCTGGTAGAAAACTAGCTAAGAAATTTCTTGCTTAGGTCGAAAAAACTAGAGACATTCTTCGGAGGAAGGTGAGAGAACCATCAGAGTGTTGACTTGGTCAAAGTGGTGGGGAAGGTCCGATAGAAAAGGGAATTAGACGCCTTTGTTACCAGCATAGTATTGGTGTAGATGGTGAGGTGGTCTTCTGGGTTGCCTCTACCATCATATTTCTCAATCGCCGGGGGTTTGTAATTAGGGGGGTAGGTGCCTCCATGATCGAGTCGGTCCAAGGGTGTGCTACAAAAGGTAGCTCTGGTTCACATTTGGCTGTGTCTGTCTAGTACGATGTCTGGCCGACGGCCCTCCGATGGGTGGATCGATCCACATTGTGGCTGGAGGCCTCACGTTCGCCTTTCTTTTATCTTCTGAGTTCCGCGTTCTCCTGCTATAGGTTGGCGACCATCCTCTGTAAGGTTTCTACTATATTAGTGAGATGTTGTATCTGATTGCTGTGATCAGATGGTTCATGGTGCCTGTTGTCTTCCTCTCGTTGTGTGTTGCGGGTGTTCACCATGATCAGAGGTGGTTGGGATTAGGATTAGGGTTTAGGTAATGGTGGTGTAGGATCTATTTTACCAGGCCCCGCGGTGGGCGTCAAATTATTCACACAAAGAGTAGTAAGCACCAAAAACCCTAGAGAGATTCCCTATGGGTTAGGTATATTATTTCTCAATATGTGTCACTTAGTCCCAACATACGTATAACAGGTACTTTTATATCTAGTTTACAAGGTGGGCCTTGGCCCATTAGGCCATAGTCTAAATCGATCAACTACTAAATAACGTGGAGAGGTTAAGGGGGTTGTGGGGACCATCCCCTAAACTCGGGGAGGGGGGGACATATACATTGTATGAAAAGTATATTAAAACTAGAATATGCTATATTTAATTTCACAATACTTAAATAAAATAATTCCATAACAATTGATTGCATTATATAAAAAATTCAAGAATATTACATCAAAATTATACACAAATAAAATTCAAGAATATAACATTAAACAAAAGTTTTTTGAACTACTAGATACTTAAAATTTCATAATGGTAAATATCACCAAAGGTTAGATAGGGTAGACAAGGTAGTTGACAGATCTATCAGCTAGTTGCAAGAACATCCTAGTAGGTTTCAACTCTCCTAAACCTAATTTTTCAGCAACGGATAAGGGCATCAAACTAACACTAGCACCTAGATCATACAAATTGATAAGTCTTGAAAAGACTTAATTATTCCACTGTTTATTTAACATAATTTACTAAGTATTGTCTAGTTTTGATATTATTATTTAATAATTTGTTAATAATTCATGTTTTAGTTATTTATTTCAAAAGTATGCTATTTATGTAAGAAACCGATTGAAAATATTAATTAGATAAGGAATTTTGAAGTATTGATAAATTCACTAAGCAACCAGCGTATAATTGCTAGGCAAGTAGCTGTTTATTGGTGCAGGAACAGGGCAGACTCGAGATAAGAAGAAAATTCCGAGTGAAATCCCACAAATCTGAGCAGGAATTGATAAATCCGAGTGAGACTTCCTGAATCCGACTGAAAAGAGCCCAAATACTGACCAAGCGAGACTTCAAGTAAGCTAACTTAAGAACACTTCCAAGACACCGGCTCCAAAAGAGAAGAAGATCGGAATGCTACATGAGAAACCGATGTGCTTATTCATTATTTAATCTGTCCTAGTGAAATCCGGACTCACTCAAGCATAACTTTAAGAGACCGTCTTCGCCAAGTTTTGCCATAACGCCTAAGCGAGAAAGAAACACTGCAGTGTTAATCCGGACTCGCCCAAGCGAAGTTTAATCCGCTCAAGCGAAAACTCAGCAGAAGCATAAAGGCAGTAATTTAAACACTGTTCCTTCCCTCCAACAACACACTTGGTGCAGTACTGTTCCGCTTCCATTGCCTTCTTCTCTACTACTACAACCTTAAGTATTTTAAGAAGTGAGCTATCAATTAGCTGGTGCTAAGCTGTACATTAGCTAATGATGAACTGGAATCTGCTACGAGCTGAGCTGTGATTAGTTAATTATTCTGTAATTATTCAATTAATTAGTTTAGTTTAATTAAGAACTCAGTTTTCAGATATTAGTTAAGTTAGTTAGTTTAGTTAGATGCCATATATTCATGTACATACTCTGTAAGGAGAGAACAGAACAGCGTACAACATAATACACTTCATTTTCCATTTCCAATCTCTCACTACATTTTCATCTCTCTAAACTCTCCCATCCATGTCTCTCTGTATTCCTTCGATGAATCCAACGTCGATGGAGTTCTAATCCCCTAAGGTTGGGATTGTGAAGGTGAGCAATGGAGTCTTGAAGCTGTGAGCGAGTAGATCGACTTCTAGATCCTGAGGCGAACAAGCTGAGGAGTGGAGCAGAATCGCTGGATTGACAAATCCAGAACCGATGAAGAACTTCGCCAGTGAGGAATCATGGTTGAAGCTTAGGTAACTTCCAGCTTTCTAACTAGTTCAGGCCTAATCAATTTAGGTGAATAGTTAGAGTTCAACCTCCAATTTCGCATTAGATTCTTAGGTTAATCGAGCACTTAAGGAATTAAGGTTCATTGCTTAAGGATTAGTGTTTTTCACCTAAGGAATTAGGGAATAACCACAAGCGGATTGTCCTCTAGATTGTGAAGTTCGATTATACTTAATTGCATGTTTCTTGAGGAGATTGTGAGCCGAAACAATCCTGACCTGTTTTCTTTTAATCACTTTCCATATTCATCTAAACTCTGTTTCTGAAAATGCAAAAACAACTATAAAACACTAAAACCATAAAAACCGAATGAACTTCATGTATTTTCTGTTGGTTCAGCTTGTACTAGTCCTAGATTGAGGTACTTACCACAATCCCTGTGGGACGATCAAATACACTACAATTTTAACGACTGGTGCGCTTGCCATAAGTGTAAATCCGAGAGTCACATTTTATTTTACTAAGAATTTTTACACCAAATTAATGGCTCAGGATTTCAGCATCAAGTTAATGGCGCCGTTGCCGGGGATTGTTGAGTAATATCAACAATCCTTGGACCGGTACTAGACTGAACCATTTGCTTTTGTTTCTGTTTGCAGTCAATACGTATTTTTTTTAGTAGTTATTGTTTTGTGTAGTCGTAGCGGTGAGTTGCTTTGTTGTGTTAACAATTGTTGTATGCAGTCAAGGAGCAGAGGAGAACCTTTCTTCTTTGATCCTGACATCGATTTGTTAGAACGTAAACTTAGAAAAGAGAAAAAGCAAAAAGAACAACAGGAAATGGAACAGAGGAGAGTTACACTAGGTGACTACTCCAGACCGACTGAAGAAGGATCGCAGGCTAGCATCCTTAGGCCACCAATTGCAGCTAACAATTTTGAACTTAAACCAGCTTTACTGCAGCTGGTAAGAAATGAACAATTCGGAGGAAGTGAGGTTGAGGATCCAAATTTGCATTTAGCAACCTTCCTCCAAATCTGTGATACAGTAAAAATGAATGGGGTCTCTGATGAAGCAATCCGACTAAGGTTGTTTCCATTTTCTCTAAGGGACCGAGCAAAAGCCTGGTTGCAGAGTCAACCGAGAGGTAGCATTTCCACCTGGGAGGATTTGCAAAGGAAATTTTTGATTAAATACTTCCCTCCTTCTAAATATGCAAAGCTGCGCAATGAAATCACATGTTTCCAGCAAAGAGAAGGTGAGTCCTTGATGGAAGCATGGGATCGGTATAAAGAAAGCCTGAGGAGATGTCCTCATCATCAGATTTCTGATGTACAGCAGGTGACTATTTTCTATAATGGTGTCAGGCCAGCTACTAGAGTCTTGATCGATGCCTCGGCTGGAGGCTCATTAACAACTAAAACTGTAGAAGAAGCTATAGAGCTGATTGATGTGATGGCTTCTAATGAATGTCTGATTAGTGAGAGGAACCAAGTCCCTAGGAGAGGAATATTAGAATTAGAAGCACAAGATGCTTATCTGGCTCAGAGCAAACTGATGACTCAGGCTTTGGAAAAATTAAGCATTCAGATTTCAGAACTCCAAAAGCCGAGTCAAGTTTCTATGATCAGTTGTGACTTTTGTGGTGGAGACCATGAAAATGGAATGTGTGATCCAGTTGTGCCTTCCGAGCAAGTGAATTATATGGGGCAGCAACAGTATCAAAGGAATTATCCTTCTAATTCCTTCAATCCTAATTACAGGAGCCACCCTAATTTTTCCTGGCAGAAAGGTCCACATTTGAATCAGAATATCCCACCGAGTCAACCCACAAATAGACCACAACAACCTTCTCACCCTCCTGTTAAAGAAAAATCCGAACTCGAGAATGTACTTTCTCAGTTTATCTAGGCCACTCAGGCCAGTTTTAAGAATCAGGAAGCATCCATAAGAAATTTAGAAAATCAAGTAGGACAGCTTTCTAAACAATTAGCTGAGAGGCAAGCAGGCAATTTCCCTGGAGATACCGAGGTAAATCCAAGGGAACATTGCAAGGCCATAATTACTAGGAGTGGAAAAATTATTTCTCCATCTCCGGGTCAAGAAATAAGTTCAGAAAAAGAAAAAGGAATAATACAAGAAATCGAGCAGGACAATAAAGATGAAGTAGAAAATAAAAATGAATCAGAAAAAGAAAAAGGAAATAAAGTCCATCAAAAGAAAAAGAAAAAGGTTGATCTGATTCTGGAGGAAGCTTCTAAGCTGACTCCTGAAAAACTGAGGAATGCTCCATTTCCGCACAGGTTTAAAAAGCAAATAGAGGAGCAGAAGTTTGCTAGGTTCTTAGAGGTCTTCAAGAAACTTCACGTTAATATCCCTTTTGCTGAGGCATTGCAAGAGATGCCTTCCTATGCAAAATTTTTAAAGGAACTATTGTCTAAGAAGAGGAAGCTTAGGGGGGATGAAATGATTACTCTCACTCAAGAGTGTAGCGCAATCATTCAAAAGAAACTTCCCCAAAAGCTAGAGGATCCTGGATCTTTCACAATACCGTGTGCAATAGGGGATATTCATGTAGGAAGTGCTCTCTGTGATCTAGGAGCCAGTATAAACCTGATGCCTCTATCTTTGATGAAAAAACTGGGAATTAATGACTTGCAACCGACTCGCACGTCCTTGCAGTTGGCTGACAGGTCCATTAAATATCCCCAAGGGATGCTGGAAGACTTGTTAGTAAAAGTAGATAAATTTATCTTTCCAGCAGACTTCATAGTGTTGGATATGGAAGCTGACCGAGAGATCCCTTTGATCTTAGGAAGACCCTTCCTAGCTACTGGCAGAGCATTGATTGATGTAGAAAAGGGTGAACTCATGCTGAGAGTTCAGGAGGAGCAAGTAATTTTTAATGTCTTCAATTCCATGAAACATTCGACTGAACGGATGGATTGCCTAATAATTGAAGAGGTTGAAAATTACCAGACTCCATTACTGTTAAAAACTAAGGAAGAGGCTCTACAAACTTTTTTAGAGGATGACTTTGACTCCGAGACTGAGTCAATTGACTCTCACTCGGAAATATTGGACCTACTGGAAGTTTTGGAAGTAGGTGATTTCGAAAAGAAAAATGATTTGGAAAATACTGAAGCTGAGAAAGGAAAAGAATTTTCGGAAGAAAAATATGATTTAAAACCTTTACCTTCTCATCTGAAATATGTTTTCCTGAAAGGAAATGACACTCATCCTGTCATTATTAATGCCGATTTAAAAGAAGAGGATGAGAGTAAACTAGTTAGGGTATTAAAGGCTCATGAATCTGCCATTGGCTGGAACATTTCTGACTTGAAGGGAATCAGTCCATCCTTTTGTATGCACAAAATCCTGATGGAGGATGACTATTCCCCTGTTGTACAGCCACAACGCAGACTGAACCCCATTATGAAGGAAGCAGTGAGAAAGGAAGTGGTCAAGCTCCTTGATGCGGGAATCATTTACCCGATCTCGGACAGCACTTGGATTAGCCCAGTCCAAGTGGTGCCCAAGAAGGGAGGAATGACGACTGTAAGAAATGACCAGGGTGAAATCATTGCCACTCGGCCAACTACAGGCTGAAGGATGTGCATTGATTACAGAAGGCTGAATAACTTTACTCAGAAAGACCATTTCCCCCTTCCGTTTGTTGATCAAATGCTCGAGAGGTTATCAGGACATGAGTACTATTGTTTTCTTGATGGGTACTCGGGTTATAACCAAATTGTGGTTGACCCGAAGGATCAAGAAAAGACTGCCTTCACATGTCCCTATGGAATTTTTGCATACAGGCGCATGCCGTTCGGCTTGTGCAACGCTCCAGCAACCTTCCAAAGGTGCATGCTGGCAATTTTTGGGGATATGGTGGAGAAATTTATTAAAGTATTCATGGATGACTTCTCGGTATTTGGGAGCAATTTTGACACATGCCTCAGCAACTTAGCTAAGGTGCTGATGAGATGCCAAGAGACCAATCTCGTTCTTAACTGGGAGAAATGCCACTTTATGGTTAAGGAAGGGATAGTCCTTGGCCATAGGATCTCTGCCGAGGGCATACAGGTGGACCGAGCAAAAATTGAAATTATTGAAAAACTTCCTCCTCCGATCAACGTAAAGGGAGTGAGGAATTTTCTAGGATGTGCTGGGTTCTATAGAAGATTCATAAAAGATTTTTCAAAAATAGCTAAGCCCTTGACCGACTTGCTTGTGAAAGATCAGGTGTTTGCATTTAATGAAAACTGTGTCAAGGCATTTGAAAAATTGAAACAAAGTTTGACTTCAGCTCCGACCCTTGCATCACCCGACTGGTCTTTACCGTTTGAATTGATGTGTGATGCAAGTGACTTTGCAATCGGAGCTGTGCTGGGTCAAAAAAAAGGGAAATTAACTCATGTGATCTATTATGCTAGTAAAGTGTTAAATGAAAATCAAATACATTACACCACGACTGAAAAAGAAATGCTTGCTGTGGTGTATGCATTTGATAAATTACGTGCATACTTGGTTGGTGCCAAAGTCATCGTATATACAGACCACTCAGCAATCAAGTATTTACTAGCTAAAAAAGAGTCTAAACCGAGACTGATTAGGTGGGTTCTGTTACTCCAAGAGTTTGACTTAGAAATACGAGACAAAAAAGGAGCAGAGAACTCAGTTGCAGACCAATTGTCTCGTCTGGAAGTTGAGTCGGATTCTGTCTTAATAAAAGAAGAATTTCCAGACGAAAAGTTAATGGCAATTATAACTGGGCCATGGTACGCTGACATGGCAAACTTTAAAAGTGCCTCAGTGGTACCTGATGGTTGGACATCCCAAATGAGAAAAAAATTCTTTCATGATAGTAAGGCTTTTCTTTGGGATGATCCATTTTTGTTTAAAATAGGCATAGATGGAGTAATCAGGCGCTGTGTGCCTGAATCCGAGCAAGAAAGGCTCTTGTGGCACTGCCACGATTCCTATTACGGAGGTCATCATGGTGCCTCCCGTACCGCAGCAAAGGTGTTGCAGAGTGGCTTTTATTGGCCAACTATCTTTCAGGATTCCAAAGAATATGTCAAAAGGTGTGATAAATGTCAAAGGAGTAGAGGTCTCTCTGCTAAAGTTGGCATGCCTTTGATAAATATTCTAATTGTGGAATTATTTGACATTTGGGGTATCGACTTCATGGGACCCTTCCCTAAGTCGCTCTCCAACGAATATATTCTTGTTGCTGTGGACTATGTCTCCAAATGGGTGGAGGCAATTCTGACCAGAACCAATGATGCACAGGTTGTGCTTAGGTTCATCAAGAAGAATATTTTCTCTAGGTTTGGAGTTCCGAGAGTAATTATTAGTGATGGGGGTTCACATTTTTGCAATAAGATAATGGAAAAAGCCCTGCGTCACTATGAGGTTTTACATAAGATATCCACTCCTTACCATCCACAGACTTGTGGACAAGTCGAACTGTCAAATAGAGAAATCAAGAGAATTTTAGAAAAAGTGGTCGGAAAATCCAGAAAAGATTGGTCGGTAAAATTAGATGATGCATTGTGGGCTTACCGAACAGCTTTCAAAACCCTGATTGGCATGTCCCCGTATCAATTGGTTTACAGTAAGGCTTGCTATCTCCCTGTGGAGTTGGAACACAAAGCATGGTGGGCCACAAAGCTATTAAACATGGACTGTGACCAATCTCAGGAGGAAAGAGTTTTGAAACTCCATGAATTAGAGGAGTTCCGACTCAACGCTTATCAAAGTGCCTCCATTTATAAGGAGAAAACAAAGAAATGGCATGATAAGCGAATTAATAAGAAAGAGTTTCAGAAGGACGATCAGGTTTTGTTATTCAATTCCTGACTGAAACTCTTCCCTGGAAAACTTAGATCCAAGTGGTCCGGGCCTTTTACTGTAAATGAGGTTTTTCCTCATGGTGCAGTCGAACTGAAAGATCCGACTACCGATCGGATTTTCAAGGTGAATGGCCAGCGACTCAAACTCTACTTTGGAGGAGAGTTTGATAGGCAGAAAACCTCCTTGTTACTGAAGCCATCTCCATAGATACAATAAGGTCAAGCTAGTGACCTTAAAGAAGCGCTGTAGGGAGGCAGCCCTAGGTTCCGATTGTTTTGTTTAGAACTTTGAATCAGAATGAATAAAAAGAAGAAAAACTAAAAAGTTAGTAAATAAAGTTGTGAAGTTGAAGAAGGAAATCCGAGTTAGATTCTTCTATTTTCGCTCAGGCGAAGCACGTGTAGCTTAGGCGAGACACTGCTGGGTGTTGTTTCACAGTTAAGCAAAAAAAAAAAATTACTGAGTTTTGAGTAAAAATAGTGCACTCGGATAACTGTTACTTAGTTCTAATCCTTCTTCCCGATTGAATTTCACTCGTCATTTTTCAATAAAATTTCAAATTCTGATGCGAAT
This sequence comes from Clitoria ternatea, assembly GCA_037962975.1. Lineage (NCBI taxonomy): Eukaryota > Viridiplantae > Streptophyta > Magnoliopsida > Fabales > Fabaceae > Clitoria > Clitoria ternatea. Next base: position 50,792,349 of record CM075671.1, read on the forward strand.
AAAAGGAAGACTTTGAAGGATTTCTGATTGTTGATGTAATGAACGGGTCAGATAGTGAAAAGTGACTTACTTCAGTCGGCTTTTCATCACTCGGATCCCTCATTCCTCACTCCTCACTCAGTTTCTTTCATTTATGTGTCACTCGGCCTTCTTTTTATATGTTCTGTTGTCCACTCTTACTCGTCACTCATTCCCATATTTTATCTCTTCCTCTCAGTCGTTGATTCATTCATTCGTGCTTTCAATCCACCTGAGTTCTTCCTCGGTTTCATCACCCGATCTCTCTGCATGTGTTGGTTGTTCGTCCAACCTTTCATTCACTCATTCTTTCGTCTACTCATTTTGTCACTCAATCGTCTTCTTCTTCATCCATTCGGTATTCCGATTCACTCGGACCCCTATGCAGTCATTCTTGTATTCACTCGTTTTTCTCACTCAGTCGCTCCATATCATTCTGACTTTCGTTATTCACCTCATTTTTCACTCGTTTTTATCCACTCGGTATTCATTCATTCGGTCACTCTATTTCACTCATTCTTCATTTACTCCGTCAATCTTCCACTCGTCTTTCATTTATTTGGTCACTTTCACTTATCTACTCGTATCTCCATCTTGGTCTCTTTCACTTCTGTCACTCGATTTTTCATTCACTCATTTCCTCATTCACTCGGTTTCTCGCTAGATCACTCGGTTTCCTCCACTCGTTCTTTCTTTCACTCAGCCTTACTCTCATTCGTTCTTTCTTCCACGCACTTCTCTGTTCACTCGTATCTCACGGCAGTTGTGCACTCGTCCATTCATTGTTACACTCGGTTCTCATACACTTTTCTTTATTCATTCATTCTTTCACTCATTCTGTGACCCATTCGGTATTCATTCACTCAGTACCTTTTCAGTCAGTGTTTTATTCACTTTTTCTCACTCACTTATTAACTCGTTTTACATTCACTCGGTTTATTTCAGTCAGTTTCTTATCCCTTCGTTTTTCTACTCATCTCTCTCTGTCTTTCGTTCACGTATGTGTAATACACATATATTGTTCACTCGGCCATTTGTTCGCTTGTTTCCCTCACCGCTTCCTTCCCCGACCTCTTCCACTCAGTATTTTTATTCACTCAGTTTCCCCTGAAGTTGTTCAGTTATCCACTCCGCTTATCATCGTCTTCTTCTGTCGTTCGCTCGTTTTTTTTATTCACCCGTTCATTCATTCATTCTTTCATGTTCTTCCACTCGTTTTTCCGTTCTTTCATCTACTCGTGTTTTATTCGCGATTGTCACACTCAGTATTTCCAGTCACTCAATTTCTTGTCATCTCATTTTTCATTCCCCTAGTTTCTCCATTCACTCGGCCCCTCACTGTATTCGTTTTGTTTACTCGTCTTTCATTTACTCGGTATTTCATTCATTCCATTTTCCACTCCTGTCATTTTTGTTTTTCGACCGAACTCTCATTGTCATTCACTCAATCTTCATATCTCAGATCTAGATCACTCGGTTTTTTTTTCACTCGTTCCTTCATTTACTCACCTCTTTCATCGATCGGTATACCCTTACTCATCCCCACTCGGAATATTCTCAGTCATTTCCTAATTTATTCTTTCAATTATTTGATTTTCTCAACCACCCTCAATCCACTCGTTCCTAAATTTACTCGGGTACCATTCCACTTCTTGTTTCATTTCTTCAGCTTTACTTTCAGTTTTCCGTTCATTTGTTATTCATCAGTATTTCCATTTACGCATTCCTTCTCTGCAATTATTGTTTGTTTATTTTTCTAACTCGTTCTTCATTTCTCAGATTTTTATCACTCGGTACCTTTCTCCATTCTCACTCGGTTATCATCGTTTCACCCTTTTCACTCTTTTCGCTCATTATTCATTTACTCGGTATTTCTTCATTCGTTCATACTTCTATTCGTTTCTTTTATTATTCGCTTCTTGATTCACTCGTATTTCATTACAATAGTTCACTCGTTTCTCATACGCTCTATTTCATTTATTTAAAGTTTTCATTTGCCCATTTTGTTTTATCGTCTGTTCATTTATTCATCCCCAATGTTCATTTATTCATCTTCCATTCTCCTATGTCCATTTGGCATCACATTGGTATCATCCCACTCTTACTCGATTTTCTACCCCTCTAGTAATTGAGTATTCTAAAAAAAATATATATATATATATATATAAATAAATAAATAATAAACAACATAATAATAATAGTAGTAATATAAATAATAAAGTAATAATTAAAGCTGAACACATTTACGCGTTTCTTGAAAATTGAATTCAACAATATAAAAGAGAAACCCTTTCAGCTTCCAACCCTCAGTACCTATGCTAAACTTGGGCTGAAGATGAAAAGACACTTTCTGGTTTCTAAGAAAGGTATCACCTTTCCACTTCTTTCACTGATTTCGTGCATTTGTAAGTTCATGTTTATTATCTTCTTGTTCATTGTTATTGTTTTCTGTTATTCACAAGCCATGCGTCTTATAGTTTTTGGTTGCTGTTGGATTGCTGTTCTTATTTTTTTGTTTACTTAGGTTGGTTATCATCATTATTTTAACATTAATCATGAAAAGAAGATCACAAAGACTTCTGCAGAAACCTAGACCAAATTTTGCAGAAGGAAGTGTGCGAAGGAAACAAATAGATAACGAAAGAGAAGTGGCAACCATCACTATATCTGATTCTTCTGTACATGTACCTAGTCGAAGTCAGGAGCAAAGGGATGTATCTCCTCTGGTTCAAAGGAATGTATCTCATGCGAGTGAGGAACATGAATCACCAGAGGTTGAAAGTGTTAAGGCTGTTGAAAACTGTGCTATGAAGTTTAAAGCCACAGAACCAGAACGTCCCAAGCAATCTGTAGGAGCTGGTTCTTCTTCTTCCTCTTCTGACATTCTTTTGGTGTTACAGGAATTACAGATTGTGAAGAAGATGCAACTTGAAATTTATGATCGGGTTTTGAACTACGATCAGATGCTCAGGAAGATTGCCACGAAACTGAGGGTTGAACATTTAGTAGAAATGGGAGTCCCACTGGATAGAAATGAGTGGTTAGCTTCCATTGGATTTACGATTCCCTCTCAGCAGGACAAAGACGGTGAAGATCAGAATGTTTAAGCAGTTGTTCCACGTTTTTATGATGTTTCCTATGTAATTAATTTAATGTTATTGTAACTGCTTTCTGAACAGTAAACTGGTTTCTATTTTTATTATGTAATGAAAATTTTATTTTCTGTTAATTTGTTGTGTTATTCGTTTTTTTTTTCATATGTATTGGTAAAATCCATGAGTCCCAATCCGATTACGCGTTTTTCCATCCACAGCCACTCAGGTAAAAAGGGAAGTCTCTTTCCAACTTATTCTTTAATTAATATTCTTAATTATAAGTTGCAAAAGTATGCTTATTGTTTTTTTTTCACGCCATCTTCATAATTTAAAAGTTGCTGATTCGTTAAGCTGTAGTCGGATATATTAATTAATCGGTTTTTGCTTAACTCATGATCCCTGTCCATAACTATTCTTCATCATTAATTAAATTGTTTACTCGGCGTGCTAGTTAGCAATCTAAATGTATGATCTTACATTAAGTTTGGGGACATGACTGGCTGATTAACTATTATATATGAGCTTTTGAGCCTGTATTATTCTTTTTCGAGTGAACTTGCATGCTAGTTAGTGAGACAGAATTTGCCTCAGTTCTTGCTAATTGTCGTATGCTAGCCAATCGGAAATGATGAAGGCCTTCTTTGATTATTTAGCGAGGGCCAAAAATTTGCCATCCTAATTTCATTAATCATCCTTTGACCCAATAATTATGTTTGAGCCTGAGACCTTTTCATTCGTTTTATACACCTAATGTTACAAGCCTAATTATCCAAGAAAAACCCGACTAGAGTACCCTGGATGTTCCACTGGTGAATTACTCGGTTTTTGCTTATTGCTAGGGACTAGCAATTTCTAAGTTTGGGGATGGAAGAGTGTGCCTAACAGTAATTAAGGACACACTCTGAGCTTAATTATGGATGAATATGTAGAAAAATAAAAGGAAGAAAGGCAAAGCCGAGAGAAAAAGGAATAAAGTCAGAAAAAAAAGAAAAAAAATTTTCGATCGGAAAAAGATGGAAAGAAAAAGTCAAGAAAAAAGGATAAGTCCGAAGGACTGAAAGAAAAAGAAAGTGCAAAACAGCACGAGTTATTAAGTAGCATTCAGTCAGAAAAGTAAAGAGAGATTGTTAGTAGAGGCAATTAAGTTAGAATTGAGGCAAAGCATCAGTGGACACATCTTGTAACCTATCTATGACTCGGAAAAACAATAATTGAGCCTGTAGCCCAGCCCCATTATAAGCTTAAAAAGCCCTTACTGATCCGATTGAGTTGGCATATTTCATGACGTTTAGAACTGTTGCAAGCCTATGTTGATCTAACTAGTATGCAGGTGATGAGTGCATTCTATTTACCTTACACACCGAGAGTTAAACACCGACCAGTGAGGAAAGCATCAGCAGCTTGTCTTCCAAAGGAGGTGTAAGTATTTATACTTTTAGAAATTGCAAGAAGAAAGCATGATCGGTATTCAATAATTATAGTATGAATTAAGTTAAGGAAAGGTTGATTGTGTTGATCAAATGCTGTTAGTTAATAAGTCTGAATATTTGCTTGAGGACAAGCAAAGTTTTAAGTTTGGGGATATGATAAGTCTTGAAAAGACTTAATTATTCCACTGTTTATTTAACATAATTTACTAAGTATTGTCTAGTTTTGATATTATTATTTAATAATTTGTTAATAATTCATGTTTTAGTTATTTATTTCAAAAGTATGCTATTTATGTAAGAAACCGATTGAAAATATTAATTAGATAAAGAATTTTGAAGTATTGATAAATTCACTAAGCAGCCAGCGTATAATTGCTAGGCAAGTAGCTGTTTATTGGTGCAGGAACAGGGCGGACTCGAGATAAGAAGAAAATTCCAAGTGAAATCCTACAAATCCGAGCAGGAATTGATAAATCCGAGTGAGACTTCCTGAATCCGACTGAAAAGAGCCCAAATACTGACCAAGCGAGACTTCAAGTAAGCTAACTTAAGAACACTTCCAAGACACCGGCTCCAAAAGAGAAGAAGATCGGAATGCTACATGAGAAACCGATGTGCTTATTCATTATTTAATCTGTCCTAGTGAAATCCGGACTCGCTCAAGCATAACTTTAAGAGACCGTCTTCGCCAAGTTTTGCCATAACGCCTAAGCGAGAAAGAAACACTGCAGTGTTAATCCGGACTCGCCCAAGCGAAGTTTAATCCGCTCAAGCGAAAACTCAGCAGAAGCATAAAGGCAGTAATTTAAACACTGTTTCTTCCCTCCAACAACACACTTGGTGCAGTACTGTTCCGCTTCCATTGCCTTCTTCTCTACTACTGCAACCTTAAGTAACTTAAGAAGTGAGCTATCAATTAGCTGGTGCTAAGCTGTACATTAGCTAATGATGAACTGGAATCTGCTACGAGCTGAGCTGTGATTAGTTAATTATTCTGTAATTATTCAATTAATTAGTTTAGTTTAATTAAGAACTCAGTTTTCAGATATTAGTTAAGTTAGTTAGTTTAGTTAGATGCCTATATATATTCATGTACATACTCTGTAAGGAGAGAACAGAACAGCGTACAACATAATACACTTCATTTTCCATTTCCAATCTCTCACTACATTTTCATCTCTCTAAACTCTCCCATCCATGTCTCTCTGTATTCCTTCGATGAATCCAACGTCGATGGAGTTCTAATCCCCTAAGGTTGGGATTGTGAAGGTGAGCAATGGAGTCTTGAAGCTGTGAGCGAGTAGATCGACTTCTAGATCCTGAGGCGAACAAGCTGAGGAGTGGAGCAGAATCGCTGGATTGACAAATCCAGAACCGATGAAGAACTTCGCCAGTGAGGAATCATGGTTGAAGCTTAGGTAACTTCCAGCTTTCTAACTAGTTCAGGCCTAATCAATTTAGGTGAATAGTTAGAGTTCAACCTCCAATTTCGCATTAGATAATTAGGTTAATCGAGCACTTAAGGAATTAAGGTTCATTGCTTAAGGATTAGTGTTTTTCACCTAAGGAATTAGGGAATAACCACAAGCGGATTGTCCTCTAGATTGTGAAGTTCGATTATACTTAATTGCATGTTTCTTGAGGAGATTATGAGCCGAAACAATCCTGACCTGTTTTCTTTTAATCACTTTCCACATTCATCTAAACTCTGTTTCTGAAAATACAAAAACAACTATAAAACACTAAAACCATAAAAACCGAATGAACTTCATGTATTTTCTGTTGGTTCAACTTGTACTAGTCCTAGATTGAGGTACTTACCACAATCCCTGTGGGACGATCAAATACACTACAATTTTAACGACTGGTGCGCTTTCCATAAGTGTAAATCCGAGAGTCACATTTTATTTTACTAAGAATTTTTGCACCAAATTAATGGCTCAGGATTTCAGCATCACAAATCCTGATCAATATCCATATCTCCAATCATACAAGGGATAGAAAAACTACCTAGATCTTTAAATTTTGGTAGCAGTTTCTTCTGGATTAGAGCATTATAGTCTTTAGTAAGTGTAACTGTCCCGTCCTCTTTGAGCTTCCTCTTGTTAGAGAGGATGTCCTTTAGAAACTTGGCATAGGTAGGCATTTGTTGCAATGCCTCTATGAATGGTACATTAATGTATAACTTTTTAAGCACTTACATAAACTTACCAAAATTCTTGTCTAACTAGGCTTTAGCTAATCTTTGAAGAAATGGAATAGGAAGTTGATAGGGTGCAACCTTATCATTTCCACTTACGCTTCCTTCTTCTTTCTCTAAAGGAGGCTTAAAATTTTTCTCTGACTTATCTTGTTTTGCCTCATCTACTCTCTTGGGCCTTAGTACCTATAATTATTTTCCACTCCTCAAAGTAACAACCATGATTTGATTAAAAGGCCTTCTTTAAGGTTTTCCATGAATGGTCCCCAAAATTCTGTTGGCATTTGAGGCTTGTTGGGCAATTTGACTCTCTAGTATATCTTATTGTGAATAACTAGAGAATCCACCTTGGTTGTGAAACTTTTGATGGCATCAGTGAACTCTTCATTTTGCTTTATTTAGGTGCTCATGAATGTCTCCATCAAGCTCTTAAGCTTTGACTTCTGAGGGACAAAAGGGGCGTATGGTGGCCTAAAATTCCCTTGCATCCCTAGGAAACACAGTTTTGGAATCCTGGTAGGCCTCTAAAATTACTGATGAAACTGGGCCCAAAATTTCCAACTGCATCTACTTGATAAACCTCCTATTCCTGCTAGTTAATGGTCATTGCTAGTTGGCAATTTCTAACAACATGCCCTAAAACACTACAAACTTTACAATAAACATTAGTAGTACTTATTGATCCTAATTTGTCAAGTTTCATAGATAAAGCTTCTATTTTTGTAGTAATAATATAGAAGGCATCAACATAATACTTACCTGGGGTCTTAACAGGTAGACCCTTTTCTGAATTCCACTAGTGGGTATTTTGGTATCTCTTCAATGAGATTATAGCCTTCATCCATATTTTTACTCATAAAAGCTCCATAAGCTACAACATCCAGTGGGATCTTTTGGATTGAATTCAGCCTATTATAGAAGATATGGACCACCAACCACCTCTCTATCCCAGGGTGTGGGCACTCACAGAACAACTCCTTATATCTTTACCAAGTATCATATAGCGGCTTATCATCCCTTTGTGCAAAGTTTATGATCTATTTCCTCAACAGACTAGTCTTGTTCTTTGGGTACCATTTGCTGATGAAAGCTTTAGATAACTACTCCCAAGTTGTGATGGAGCCTTCAGGTAATGAAGATAACCATGCTCTAGCTTTATCCCGCAGTGAGAATGGGAAAAACCTTAAACATATGGTGTCATTGGTGGCTCCATAAATCTTAAAGATGTCACAATGCTCCAAGAAAATTTGGAGGTATAAGTTGAGATCCTTAGAAACTAATCTCCCGAATGGGTTCTGCTGGACCATTGACAACAATGAAGGTTTTAACTCAAAATTATTAGCCTCCACTACGGGTCTCAAAATGCTCAACCCTCTTCCATAAGTGCTGGGGGTAGCAAAATCCCTTAAAGCCATATTTCCTGGGCCACCATGAATTCAAATTTGGTTTTTTTATTGTCTCCTTAGGTGCCTGAGAGAGTGTTCAATCTCGACCGATGTCCAAGTTAAGATTTACGCATTGTCTTATTCATATAAAAAAGATAAGAGATCCTGTAAATAAGTAAATAAACAAAGATCAAGCATAGTCCTGAATACGAAAAAGAATATCAAGAATAAATAAAATAAAAATTAAATTAAACAAGGAAAACACAAGTCTGATCTAGCCAAATTTCAATATAAATGATATTAGGGGAAACACAATCCTCGACAATGACACCAAAAACTTGATATCAATCCACAAGTGTACGATATATATCACGTAATAAATTAAAATTCGTATCCACGAGGACCATGTTCCAAATTTTGATATATTGAAAATTCCAGTTATCCAAACAGCCACTCAAAGTTTTCAATATGCAAGATGATTTAAATAAATTGAAGTAAACAATCAGATTTTTAACTAGGGACTTTTGCAAGGATTAAAGTATCTTGAGATTCTGGAGGATTTAGACACAATTCATATAGAATTCATTGATTTTCCATTTAATAAAAATCAGATTAAGTTTTCCAAGGTAAATTGTCCTTAGCTAGTTGACATGTTCCTTTTGGAATTATGTTAGCATATTTAACCTATGGAGAACCACGTTCGATCCTCAAGCTAAACCCATTATCGATTTATAAAAATCCCTTTTCAATTAATTTCTTAAAAGATTTAGATTACTTTTGTTATCTCGACCTTAGGTTCAATTCAAAAGCTTTCAAACATTAGTTGATCTCTTAATTAATCCTAATTGTTTATGATCACCTAGGTTTATCTCTAAATCATTAGGCGCAATGAGAAAGAATCAAATTAAGTAGAAAATAGAAATATATTGAATCATAAACCAATGTAAATCATACAAGCATTGTCATACCTCCTTTATCCTAAGAAAAAAAGGTTTAGTTACCCATGATACAATAACACCCCAAACTATGATTTAAGAAAAGATGAACAATAGATATCATTACACTTTATAGATGAACAGATCTTGATCAAGTATGGAAGGGCTTTCATGTTCCTCCTTAATCAATCTTGTTCTTCCTTTTTCTCTCCTTTGCTCTTAGTCTTTTGAGCTGTCACCAAGTTGTAAAAGATTTAGAATCCTTTTCAATACTTAGGGCTATAGAATTTAAGTTATGTATGTAGCCCAAACCATAGCTGTGGCAGGTTCCATGACCAAGCCATGGTTGTCTCTATATGGGTAGAAAGTTTGTCAGCTTAAAGGCAGTGCAAACCATGGCCTGGTAGTGGTTCTTGCCACGACTGTGGTTCTCTTTGGCTGTCCTATTTTGTGGCGCCCAAATTTTACAGATCCGAGTCCTGATGTAAACATAAATAATTAATGAAAATATGAATAATTTTTTCATGGTTTAATATCTTGCCTCAATCTACTTACATCAAGATTCAAACCACGGGAAACTGGAGGCCATGATTTAAAGAAATAACAAAGAATTGGATCATACAGTAAAACCCTTATATAATTGCACACGGAATAAAGTTTAATAACAACGAAATAGGAAACGTGTGTGTAAGGGTATCCATCTCATCCTATATATGAATATATGAGAAGAGATCATACAAAAAGCACAAGGTAAGTTCCTAAGAATAATAAAAATGCAATTTTAAAATTGACCTAATCGATTACGCTAATCTGTTACCAAGGTGCTAGTTGATTACGCTAATCGATTAGGCTAATCTATTACGCTGATCAGCTAATCAATTACCACCATCTAGAGTGTCCCTAATTGATTACTCTAATCGATTACGCCTCAAACAGAATAATCATAATCGATTACGCCCCAAACAGAATGGTCCTAATCGATTACGCTAGTCAAATACGCCTCAAACAAAATGGTCCTAATCGATTGCGTTAATCGATTACGCCCTAAACAAAATGGTCCTAATCGATTACGCTAACAGATTACCACCCCTAAATGAACCACACATCAATATTAAGTCACAACCTATCAATTTAACGTCTCATCAACCTATAAACTCATAGGTTTACCATTATTACAACATTATTGTCATCACCATGGCTACTAAATTCATATTGCTCTATATTAATATAGTCATATACAAAGGATTCGACCAATCTGTACACATGTATATGCAAAAGAATAGAAGATCAAGTGTTTATAAGATTAGACCATCAACACCATTGACATCAAAATACATGCATCACTTAAAAACTCAAATGTTTGCCAGCCAAGGCTTTCCTATACAACTATTTTACCTTCTCCAAAACCTTTAATTTAAAACATCATCTTCTGGCATGACAATCCTACATCACAATGCTAAAAAGAGACAACATGGAAGAGTGAGTTATACATTCTAAGTGACAAATATGAATACTTTGTGATCATGTGTATATGCATATAAACATGTAGACTTTGCATCAAAATCATCAATCATCATCATAACTCCATCATTCTATCATCATATACATATATCATAACCATCAAATAAAACTTATAGTAAAATGCATACACATACACACATCATCGCCCTTCATCATAGTAGGCTAACACAATTAACATCACCAATTCACAAAGTCTTTTTGTCATAATTATTTTACTTGTTGTCTTTAGGTTTCTTTCACCTATTTCAATCATCACCTGACATTTTCATTATTCTAAACTCATCCTTATTTTGGCATATCACCATGCTATATACAAATTCTCTTAAGCTAATGCATATGTATAAGAATCATATTCATCAAACACTTACGGATCCGACTATAGGAATAACAATCATGAATTGTGGGTATCAAGCATAGATATATAACCATGTCCCTACTGAAGTAGTAAAATATGTACATATATTCACAAATATCAGTTTTACTGATCCCAATTCGCATTGCCCATCTTGCAACACCGATCATTTTCACCATGACTGCGGTAAACAACATAATGGTGTTACGGGCCAACCATGAACTATGCCCCGACAGCTGTGATCCAAAGGACAATCGGGGATGCCTGCTCCTCAAAGAGCCACTCCCCACCCGGGTCAACCACATGTAGCTCCCCGTAGCTAAGCATGGACAGCTTCATGACTCTACCACTGAGTCACTAGGGTAAACAACAATGCTCATGCATAGAGCCGCCCTCCTACTAGGCCAACCGGAGGAACCCTTAACATCCCAAACTAGTAGCTATACAGATATGCCATGGATGCAATGCAGATGCAGATTATATGCAATCTCACACTATACATTCCATCATGCCACTCATCAATCATCCATCTTCAATCATCCATCATCAATCTCATCAATAAAATCACCTAACTATTAGTGGATTTTAATCTTTTTAATTCTTGCCATTATTTTAAATTTTAGTGTGGCATTCACAACATCTTTTATCAACACAAATTCAACTCATAAACACGAGCTTGTACTTGTATCAATCACAATGGCATCAACAGCTATCAACGCCAACATTTATCAATCTTTCATCCATGTTCAAGGGTATGCCCAACAATAATATCCATTCTTATTTCATCATCAATAATCATCAATCACTATTTGTAGTGAACATGCACATATTCTCAACAACATAAGGCACAATATTTGCCCTAAATTTTCATGACAATTATCAATCACCACCAAGCATACCACCAATATTCTGAATGCATATCACATATTTATCAAGCACAATAACATCATTATATCCAACATCACAAGTCATCAATACAACAAGGACAAGGCAAACATATGTAATGTCATGCCTCTCCTACCTCAAGAGAAGTAATCCGAGCGATTCAACGATCCCGCCTTGTTGTTTGGAATAGGTTCTATATATATATAAATCTCAATCAATTGGCCTATCAAGGCATTTATTTCAATTCTAAATGTACACCATCATATTTAAAATTCTTAACATGTCTTAAACATGTTATAAACACAAATTTTCTTATTTTGTTAAGTTTCAGGAATTCCTTGCCATTCATCTATATTCTCTAAAATTACATGGCTACAAAAACAAACTCCTAAGTCACCAACACACACCAAATACTACTTCTACTAACTTCACCAACTTAGTGCCTTCCATATTCTCTTAGTTTCTCAAATTCCTAACATCAATAATTAGTGTTAACCATTCCAAAATTCATTTCCTTATCCAAAATCATTTGTAAGACAAATGAACTTCAAGTTCATCAAGTTTTGTCAAAAGCCCCAATTTCCACATGTTAGATTTTTTTATCAAAAATTGCCAAAAATCAATTCCAACAATTTCTTTGCATCATTTAAGCATCTTCAAGACAACAACATCATGTTCACATCATCATCATCATCAACAAAAATTCCCAATGGTCATCTACCCTAGGGTTTGGGTTCCACATACATTCTTTCATTAAAGCAACACTTAAACTTCCATTATAATACTTCAACAACTTCAAAACCACCAAGACAAGCCATAAGCATTATGAAATCTTACCTTTTCTCCAAGTACAAAGAGGAACACAAAAATGAGAGGGAAAGAAGATGAGACAACCAAATACTTGCTCCAAAGTGTCTTCTTTGCCTCATAAATCCAAGAAATCCCAAGCTTTTTAAGTGAAAAATGGTTAATAGAGGTGGTAGAGAGAGTGGATGGTTTTGGTCTTTAAGAGAGGAAGAAAATGATGAAAAATGAAAGTGAAGTGGGGAGGAGAAGAAACTTCATGGAAATTGAGAGAAAGAGAGAGGAATTTTAGTGAAAATTAGGTATTATCTAATGGACAATGCATTGCCATTTTTTGCTTTTATCAATGGTCAACAATTTCCTTTATCCAATGGGCAAAAGAGAGTAAATGAGAGTGAGAAAAATCACACGGTGATGAGAAGAGAAGAAATGGGATTTTACAATTTCTTTTAATTCCAATCCGCTTGTGTTTTCACCGTTTATTATCGTACGTCATGTCTGAATAAATATCTCTCCAACACCAAAAATTATTTTGATCATAGCACCATAACCACAATAATTTCCCCAATATTCTAGAACCTTCAGATATCTAATTTGACTTAGTGGGTCCCACATCATCCATTAAATTATCCAGTTTCAGTAAATTTTAATTTATTGATAAATCATAATTAATATCTAATTAATTTTCTCATGTATATTGGACCACAAATAATTAATTATCATCACCTAATAAATTTATTTTCTCTAAAATTTGGGTTTTACACTTTTTTCTTATTTTGGATCATTTTCCTCTTGCCATGTTCTTATCTAGTCCAAATGAGTGTAAAACATGTCTTCAGATAACTTAAAATGACAAGAATCTTAAGAAGCAAGAGTATCCCAACAACAAAAATGGAAGGGAAACAAATAACATGAGGGAAAAAGCAAAAATGCAATGCAACATGTCCTAAAAACTTGATGAAATGACCCTAAATGAAATGTTCTAGGACACTCTTCAACTATCACTCAATATAATATCAACATTCCATCCTAACTATCATCATTACCCCTAACATCATTATCAACATTAATATCTACTTGACTCAGTGGCATACACAAACGAAATACACACTTATAATAGTATTTACCTGTATTAAGTGTTATCTACTAACTATCAATAGAGGCACACTTAAGTATATAAACATAGATGCTAAAATAAATGTACTCATAACATAATATCATTACAAACAACATAAATTCATCCTCCATTCCTTGGCACTCCTAGCTCACTTGGTGCTCGCCTCTGCAATATCAGTGGTAACCTTATCATTGGTTACTAAAAATAACAACAGAAAGGGTGAAAGCCAAAATAACTAATTAATATAGAAATTCAATTATATTGAAAAATGTATAACATTAGGCTTATAATACATACATACTTACACTTATTCAAATCATATTCCATTATCATTCTCTAATTTTGTATATTCCATATATGCTCAATCATTAGTCGTATACAATTACAGTTTCAAACATCACGAGCCACCCAGGCTAAAATAACAATGTATATATATGTATATATACATACATATCAATTCACCCTTAATCACTTTGACTATTCAAAAACATTACATAATGCATTAGTTATCATTCATCAAGCACACAATGGTATAACTGACTCTCACTTAGAGTTTGATTAGACTCTCTAGTATTCAGAAACTAAAACTAGATCAGCCACTAGCTGGGGTTCTGCTTGACACCCCGTGAATCCTACTTGGTCCAGCGAGCCCTGCTTGGCTCTCCACTCAACCACCATGTCCTGCTTGACCACTAGGTAGCTCAACAGGATCCTACTTGACCATTGGAGCCAAAACTAAAGGGAAAATATACTGCACAATCGTCCAAACCACATAGAAATATATATATATATATATATATATATATATATATATATATTCATTTTAAGCACTTTTACTGGATTAATTAATCAAATCTCTTTAACAGTTTAACACTAATGGCTATAATTACAATTCAAGCCATCAAAAGCATTTAATTTCATAACTAGTCACTTAGGCATTCAATATCAAATAAAATGATGGCTATTCAGGTACACACCATCCCTCAATTCTCTAATTTCATAATTTAATTCCTCTCATCAATACAAAGCCACTCGGACATAATTAATATCCAATCAAAATCCTTAACAATGACTCAGACACAAGTTTGCATATATACATAGGTACAATTTCACTTATAAATTCTTATGCAACATCAATTTCATCATTCTATGCTTGGAAACTCATTCCAACTAATACGCTTGCAAGTGTACGAGTATATCACGTAGTATAAAAGATTTATCATTTCTACAGGGACCGTGTGCTCAAGTATTAATGATTGAGATTTTAATTATTGAGACAAACAAGTTCAAAATAGGATTGCTTTAGAATTGAAATTACTGAAATTAAAACTTGTAATGGTATAGGTTTTGAGAAAATCAATTATGCGTATCTAGGGACTTAGAGTGATGAAACTAATCTATATTGAAGAATATAGATTTCTCTTATTTATAAATCCTATGTTTTCAAGGTGAATTTTCCTAATTTAATTAGTTTCTTCCTTTCTGAACTCCACTAACTACCTAATCATGTTCAATTCGTAAATTAGGTCCATTAACGTTCATTGAAAATTCAAAAGCCCTTAAAAGACTACGTCACTCTTGTAATCCTAGTCTTAGGTTAAAATTTATGTAATTTGAATAATCAAGTTCACCTTTTAGTTCTTCCCTAATTATTTAAAATCACTTACACCTATCTTTAGGTCGTAAAGCACATTAGGCAAAACACAAATTAAATGAAAAACACAAAATTTATAAGCAAGAACAAAATAAAGGTATATCAATACACCATAGTTGACCCACTAAATTCCAAGAAAACAAGTTTAGCCACTCATGATTGAGGAAACCAAGCTACATATAATGAGTTTTAGAATTTTACACAAAAAATACATAAAAGAAACTAAGACCAACTAATAGAAATTCAGTGCTCTTGGCGAATCCTTCCTTAACAAGCCTTCGTTTCCCTTTGATTCCTTACAAGAATTCCTCTCAAAGACGTCTTCCTTGCCTATACAACGGTGTTTCCTTAAATACCATCATAAAAATGTGAAAACAGGGTTTCTATAGCAACCACGAATCATGACCTAGCTATGGAATGCACTGCCCAGGACTTAAAATTTCCTGCTTGCTAGAACCATGGCCATGGTTCTAACCACAGCCTGGCCATGGTTTTGGGGACACTTTTCATCATTTTCTTCCTCTTCAAGGCATAAATGGCACTGCTATGGGTTCTGCTATTCCGTTGTTGCACACAAAAAGATCTTGGAACCCTATGTTACCTACAAAACTAGTAAACCTAGTAGCAATTACGGGAAGAACCAAAGTAGTCAAGGAATTTAGGGAAAAAATGCAATGATACCTAAAAACTCCTAGCAAACAAGTCCTAAAATGACATGTTTTAGAGACATATCACTAACCTATATATATATATTATCTACTCAATTTCAATAAGAATTACTTATCAATCTCATTATTTCACCATTATACATAATTTATGCATAATAATTCCTAGTTTTTCATTCTCAACATTACTAATTTTATATCTAGTCACAATTCATACTAGAAAATTTTATTAACCATACATTATAATTAAATGAACCGTCTAACACTAATTATATCATTTTTTCAAATGCCTATCGACATCAAATAATATTTCTAAATTAATTAGTACTCTGAACACCCCCTTACCTTGGGTCTATGCTTTTGAGACTTGTTCTCAGTGCTGGGTATCCCAATATCTAAAATTTAAGGAATTTACAAAAATGATTGGTGTTTCAACCTTCAAAACCAAAAATGACTTTACCGAAACAACCTCAAATACATTTTTATTGCTTCTGAAGCTTACCTCGACTAGTTTCATTCTTGGTTTCGAGTTCCACTCTGACTGACGCTTTGTTAGTGCTTGGTTTGAGATCTATAAACACCAAAATGAAAATCCATCAATGAATTATCAGTGCTCATCCTTTAATACTTCCATTTACAAGCTTAAAGTGTAAAAATTTTAATTTAACATTAGGGATGTCACACTTGACTTCGACAATACATGGGGATAATATCTTCAAGGAACTACTTGACCATGTATTGCCAAATGGTGGATCCATAATTTCTAAGACAGCCTCATAAGGGCAACTACAAGCTGGTACATGCATCTAGAGCATTCAATTATTCACTACTAGAAAGACTTGGTAAATGCCTTCCTCTAGCAATATAAGTAAAACCTTGATCTGGCTCCTGATCGAATATAGCTTTAAAGCTTATCCATGAATGACAATGAGACTTTCAAGGAGTATGCCTAGTGTTGGAGGGAGGTCGTTGTGCAAGTGGATCTTTTTCTCTTGGAAAATAAGGTTATCACCATATTCGTTGATAAATGTATCATCTAACTTCTTTGATATTATTATGATAGCAGAGAGGGTGGAAGATGGAATAAGGACCGGGAAGATTGCCCATGATTCATCGGGGGCATAATAAGTGTCGAAATTGTATATATTTTTTATGTTATTTGGGCATTATATGAATGGAAAATGTGGTGTTTGGATTATTTTGCAAGTTAAACTTATGATAAATTGAAATCCAAGCATTGCATATAAAAATATGTAAAAGGGTACTTCCAAACTCTATTTTTGATTTAATTTTAGACTTGAAAGAAGAAGGAAGAGAAGAAGAAAAGAAAAGATAAAGGCTTCACTCAATTCCCCCAAGTCAAAAGTAAAAAAATACATAATTCACTCAAGCGAGGCCTACATTAGCTTGAGCGAACCATTCGCCGCAGCCACATCTTTATCCGCTTGAGAGAAAGTGGTAAGAACTGTAAAGAAGTATCAGATGTACATTTTACTTAGGGCGAGAACCAATTCGCCCAAGCGAAAATGGGCCAGAATGAATTGAAAACCAAACTCGCTCAAGCAACTTACTACCGCTTAAGCGAATTTTGTCCAGAGAGCAAAAGAAGGGTTTTCACTTAAGCATGATAGCAAGGAATGACAACGAGTTTCAGGAAGAGAGATTTTAACATTAATTTGCTTGAGTGAGATATATCCACTTAAGCAAATTCTATCCAGAATCATTTTCTATGGCAATCGCTTAAGCTAAACAAGAGGGAGGCAAGCGAAGCAAGAACAGGGGAATAATTACATTCAAGATTCACCTGAGTAAGATATTTCGCTTGAGTGAAAATACAAATAGGTGAAGTAGGACAAAAGGGTTCCTTCGAGTTGAAGCAAGCTTCTCGCTCAAGCGACACCTTAATTCACTTGAGTGATTTGTGTGTTTGCATATTGAACCAGGTTTTGATGAATGACAAACAATTAAAGGATCAAGAAATTTAATTAATAAATACAAAGGATGTTGTACAAGCTATTAATCAAAAAGCATGAAGATCAAGAGTCAAGAAATCAAAATATAAACAAGGATTAAATGAATATGCAAAGTACCATGCATACAGGACCTAAAACGTATCAAAATACATCAAAAAAAATAAGGAGAAAGGTCAAGGAGAAGCCAGGAATCGATTAGAACACAAAGGAATTGATTCATGCCTATTAAAAATGTTAGGAATTGATTCATAAGCAAAGGAATCGATTCACTGGATCAAGGAATCGATTCACAGATAAAGGAATTGATTCATTACTCTGAATTACACCCAGGAATTGATTCAAGAGTACTAGGAATCGATTCACCTTGACTTTTTACACCCAGGAATCGATTCATGCTGCTGGGAATCGATTCATCCCCTCCAGGAATCGATTCACTCGCTGTTTCTAATGAAAAATGAACTGGAAGAATCGATTCATCAATGAAATCACGCTTTGAATCATGGAAAACATCAGTACACATTTTTAGAAACTTAAACTGCACTGATTTCTCTTGAGACTCAAATTGAAACGGCGTTGCATTAATTGAGGCAGACAATCTCTTTTTCCAAGCCAGAAAAACAAGTACGCAGAAAACATGGAGGCAGACAGATTTTAAATTGATTGCCTAAATTGAGGATCAGGGATTGAAAAAACCATGCTTCCTTTGCCTATAAATAGAGAAGGAACTAAAGGCAGAAAACACAACACCAAGCAACGAAAAACTACCTTGCTTCCTTTCTTTCTCTCTTTGCTTAAGTTATTTACTCTCTGTTTCCTTTCTCTGCAATTATAATTTTGAGAGTTATATTGTGAGAAAAATATTTTCTTGAGTGCTAAATTTGCATATCCTTTTCTAAGAAAAGAAAAATATTTTTCAAGTGATTAAAATTTGTATATCCATTCTATTGAGAGAGTCACACTTGTAAAATCACATACACAAATTCTGAGAGTTTTTTTGGGTTGGGTTTCAACCTTGTAATTGAGAGATTGTAAGATTGGGTGGGTTGCCCTTTTGCTTGTAAGGATTAAGTTCTTGAGTGTGGGACACTAAGAAGCTGTAATTTCTAAAAGCGTGTATCTCAAATTCTCAATAGTGGAATCCTTCAAGTGGGTTGCTTGAAGGCGAGACGTACACTGGTGTGGTGGAACTCGTTATATCAGTTTGCAAATATTTCTTCCTTTTTAAAGTGTACTAGCAACATGATATAAATTGTTTTATAAATCATTTAGATTAATTTGTTTAATAATCCAAGTTATATTCTTGAATTAATTGTGCTAAAATCAATTGTTACTTTCTAAGCGCTAAAATAGCTTCCTAATTAATTTGATATTATTACTTGCTCCTTTGTGTATTATTCTTATTTATCAAATTGATTACAAGAAGAATTAATTTCAAAAGCATTCCAATGAAAATTTTTAATACTCAATTCACCCCCTCTTGAGTAATTGAGGCCACTTGGTTAACAAGTGGTATCAGAGCTTAACTCTTGGTAAATTAAGCTTAATAGCTTCAAGAGAATGAATGGCCTCAAATTCTTTAAACCTTTTTCCTGAGGGTGGTGCTACAAATCGACCTCCTGCTTTTAATAGGGAAGGTTATGCTTTTTGGAAAAAGAGAATGAAAATTTTTGTTCAATCAATTGATTTAAGAGTTTGGAATGCTATTAAAAATGGTCCTTTCATACCTATGCATATTGTTGATGGTAAACAAATAGAAAAACCCATGGATGATTAGACTAGTGATGAAGAAAAGAAAGTATAGTATAATTATAAAGCCAGGAATCTAATCACTCTAGCCTTAGGTCCCGATGAATTCTTTAAAGTAGTAACATGTAAATCTGCCAATGATATGTGGGATACCCTTCAAATAACTCATGAAGGAACATGATGTTAAGGATTCTAAGATTAGTACATTAATAAGCCAATATGAAAGCTTTAGGATTAACTCTAGTGAGACGATCTTAGAGCTACAAAAGAGATTTACTTTGATCATTAATCATCTTATTACTCTCGGCAAATCTTATTCTAACAAGGAGCTCATTCACAAAGTGTTAAAAAGTCTTACTAGGGAATGACAACCTCTTGTTACTGCTATCAAACAATCACCAAATATAAATGATATGTCCCTTACTAAATTGTTTGGTAAGTTATAAGAACAAGAACAAGAATTGAAAAATTTGAAACATGCGGAGGAAGAAGAAAAAGCCTCAAAGAAGAAAGGGCTAGCTCTCAAGGCCACCTCAATTGATGAAGATGAATCCGAGAGTGATCTTGACGGGGACGAAGAGCTAGGACTATTTGTGAAGCATTTTGGAAAAATCATGAGGAACAAACGCTTCCAAAAGGAGTTCACACACAAAGGTAAGAAACCTATCTCTAAAGAAAATAATTCCTCAGCAACTTGTTTCGAATGTGGAAAGGAAGGGCACTTTAAGGCGGATTGCCCAAGCCTAAAAAAGAAAAACAAAGAAAGAAAAGGGAAGAGAAGATCATATATCACATGGGATGAAAATAAAGTAAGTAGCTCAGATGAATCAGACAATGAAGAAGCAAACCTCTGCCTCATGGCAAACCATCAAGATGAAGATGATGAGGTAAATTTCCATGACTTAGATAGGGAAGAATTACTTAATTCTGTTGAAGAATTGTATAATAAATTTATAAAAGTTTCTAATAAGCATAAGTTATCAAGAAAATCCATTGACACTCTTGAGATGAATCTTATGGAGCTTAGTAAAGAGAATGAAATTTTGAAAAAAGAAGTAGTAAATGTTCAAGCATGCTCTAAGGCTAAGCCTTATGAATTTGTAAAGAAATGTGACATACTTGAAAAGAAAGTGTTAGATTTAAACAAGACACTTGAGAAATTTACCAACGGTAGAGATAATTTAAATGCACTTCTTGGAAAACAACGCTGTATGTTCAATAAAATTGGATTAGGTTATAATCAAGGATCACATGCTTACAAGAAAGAAAAACATTACAAAAATTTCTTTATACCACCTAGTAAATCATCTACACCTTTCATGAAATGTAATAACTGTGGTCTTAAAGGTCATAATTTTTACAATTGTAATGTTAGAAGATTAGGACCAAAAGTTGTGAGAAAAGTATGGGTTCCTAAAGGAACATTTTCACAAACTAACCTACAAGGACCTAACATAAAATGGGTACCAAGTTCTCTAACTTGACTTGTTTTGTAGGTATGCTTTAAAGCAAGTAACACCTATTGGTACTTGGATAGTGGGTGTTCAAAACATATGACGAAAGACAAAAGTAGTTTATATCATTTACTCCTCGAAACAAAGGTTGTGTTACTTATGGAGACAACACAAAAGGAAAAATAATTGGAATCGGTAACATTGGTAAAAACTCTTTTACTTCGATAAATGATGTATTATATGTTGAAGGACTTAAACATAACTTGCTTAGTATTAGTCAATTATATGATAAAGGATATAAAATTATTTTTGAATCAAATTGTTGCATAACTGAAAATAAGCTAAACAAGGAACTAAAGTTCATTAGTCAAAGAATCGATAATATTTACATGATTAATCTTGATTGTCTTGCTTCAAATGATGTGCAATTTTTTATAACTAAAGAGGATGAATCATGGCTATGGCATAGAAGGATTGCTCACATTCATATAGACCATTTAAACAAACTTGTTTCAAAAGATTTAGTAATTGGTTTACCAAAACTGAAATTTGAAAACAAATTTTGTGACGCATGTCAAAAGGGAAAATAAGTAAAGGTTTTTTTTCAAGCAAAAAATGTTGTTTCAATAAATAGACCTTTACAACTTTTACATATGGATTTATTTGGACCTTCAAAGGTTAAAAGTTTTGGTGGAAATTATTATGGTCTCGTGATTGTGGATGATTACTCTAGATATACATGGACATTATTTCTTACTCATAAAAATGAAGCATATCAAGCATTTAAGAAACTTGCCAAGATCATCCAAAATGAACAAAATTTGAAAATAGCATCCATTTGAACTGATCATAGGGGAGAATTTGAAAACCAATCTTTTAAAAAATTTTGTGAAAAATATGGCATTAAACATAATTTTTCGGCTCCAAGAACTCCACAACAAAATGGAGTTGTTGAAAGGAAAAATCGATCTTTAGCGGAGCTTGCAAGAACTATGTTGAATGAAAGTAATATTGCAAAACATTTTTGGGCCGATGCGGTAAATACCACATGTCATGTAATGAATAGATGTTTGATAAGGTCTATTTTAAACAAAACCCACTATGAGCTATATAAAGGAATAAAACCAAAAATTTCTTATTTTCACGTGTTTGGATGCAAATGCTTTGTTTTAAACAACGGAAAGGATAATCTTGGTAAATTTAATGCAAATTTGATGAAGTAATATTTTTGGGTTATTCATCAACTAGTAAAGCTTATTGACTCTTTAACAAACAAACTTATGCAATTGAAGAGTCCATTCATGTTAAATTTGATGAATTTAACCAAAATCCTCCGAGAAAGGAAGTTGATAATCTTGTAGGTACTTTCCAAGAGATGACCTTAGAAAATAAAGAAGAGGTCAAAGAAGATCCAATCCAAAGCAACGAGCCTCAACAAAAGGATTGGATCACATCAAAAGAGTATCCCTTGGAAAACGTCATAGGTGATATCAATAAGGGTGTAAGTACTCATCACACATTTAACACTTGTAATCATTTAGCTTTTGTTTCATAAATTAAGCCTAAAACTATTGATGAAGCTATTATTGATGAACATTGGATGTTGGCCATGCAAGAAGAAGTAAATCAATTTGAAAGAAATGAAGTTTGGGAACTAGTGTCAAGACCCAATGATCACCAAATAATAGGAACCAAATGGGTATTTAGAAACAAGCTTGATGAAAATGGAATAATCACAAGAAACAAAGCTAGGCTAGTTGCTAAGGGATATAATCAAGAAAAATGTATAGATTATGAAGAAACATATGCTCCCATAGCTAGGTTAGAAGCCATTAGGTTATTACTAGCCTTTGCATGTTGTAAGGATTTCAAATTGTATCAAATGCATGTTAAAAGTTCCTTCTTAAATGGATACATTCAAGAAAAAGTGTATGTTGATCAACCTCCTGGTTTTGAAAACTATCAATTTCCAAATCATGTTTTCAAACTAAGAAAAGCCTTATATGGTTTGAAACAAGCTCCAAGAGCTTGATATGAAAGATTGAGGAAATTTCTTCTAGAAAATAATTTTAAAAGGGGAAAAGTTGATACTACATTGTTTATCAAGCACAAAAGAAATGACACACTTTTGGTACAAGTGTATGTGGATGACATTATATTTGGTACTACTAATGAATCACTCTGCAAAGAGTTTGCTAAGATAATGCAGGATGAATTCGAGATGTCTATGATGGGAGAACTCACATTCTTCCTTGGATTGCAAATCAAGCAAACTAGATAAGGAACATTCATTAGTCAGGTCTAAATATTGCAAGGAATTACTTAGAAAATTCAACATGGACAAGGCAAATGAAATTTCCACACCTATGAGCATACCATGCTACTTGGATAAGGATGAGAAAGGTAAAGATGTTGAACTAACTAAGTATAGAGGTATGATTGGATCTTTACTCTATCTAACCACAAGTAGACCAGACATAATGTTTGCTGTTTGTATGTGTGCAAGATATTAGGCATGTCCTAAAGAATCACATCTCACTGTCGTAAAAAGAATTTTAAAATATCTTGTGGGTACTCAAAATGTTGGTTTATGGTATCCCAAAGGTACTGAATGTATTCTTGTAGGATATTCTGATTCTGATTTTACTGGTTGCAAATTAGATAGAAAAAGTACCAGTGGTACTTGTCATATGCTCGGAAGTTCTCTTGTTTCTTGGCATAGCAAAAAGCAAGTAAGTGTCGCGTTATCCACAGCTGAAGTAGAATATGTTGCACCTGGGAGTTGTTGTGCTCAAATCCTATGGATGAGACACCGACTTCTTGATTTTAGTGTTGTCTTAGACCAAATATCCATTAAATATGACAACACCAGTGCCATAAATATCTCAAAAAATCCGGTTATATATTCACGAACAAAATACGTAGAAATCCGTCACCATTTCATACAAGATCATGTTTTAAAAGGAGATTGTGTTCTTGAATATGTTAAAACTTCTAAACAATTGGTGGATATTTTCAATAAATCCCTTCCAAAACGGCAATTTATAAACATTAGAAGGGAGTTAGGCATTTTAGAAATTTTTTGATTACACTTAAAAATTCATTTTTCATTCTCTTAAATATTTTTGTCCTGAACATATTTTAATCTTTAACTTAAAGATTTATTATATCTCATAAATCTTCATATTTTTGAAAAATATTAATTTACTTGATATATATATATATATATATATATATATATTATCTTGAGAAACTCACATTTTCAATAACCCATAAATCTCTTGTTTTATTTTTAAGTCCCCAAGAAGCATCTACTTAATTAAACATATTTATTGAACAAAATAATCTCTTATGAACCACATGATCTTAAAAACAAATGCAAATTGGCCTTTGATTTTCTTGATACTTTTATGAAACAAAATCATTGGCAAATTGTAAAAATTTTTAAAGCCCTTCACGTTACACCATGACACCATCAGGAGGAAAAGTCATATGATAAACATTACCATTTCCAAGCAAATTCTCGTGACTTTCTAAGACTGCAGGCATGTCTTCTTCAATGTATTCTAGTGACTTCTAGTGACCATTTCTATGTAATTCACATAAATACAAGGACAATTCCCTATGCACATATTCCTTTCCCGTGATTTCTAGCAACACACTCAAAGATGCTTATTTTATAACTTATTATGTGAACCTTGACATAAAGACAAAACTTCATTCTTCCATCTTCTCGTGACCATCAGCGTGTAAACCAAGCCAAATTTAAGGGAGGAATCGATTCTCACTCAAGGTGAATCGATTCCCATGTGTCCTGTGCCCATAAATTGCCAAATTCTATCAGATGAATCAATTCCCCCTTCATTGAATCGATTCACGTGCGATATCTTAACCAAGAGGAATCGATTCCTATACCATTGAATCGATTCCCATACTGTCTGATCCCCCAAAAATATACAATCAATTGACTTCCCTCTTAAACAATTCATTCCCACGAGATTTCTTCTATATATTGGACTATTATTCACGAGACTTCATACCCCTCTCCATCTACTCTAATTCTTCTCGTTACTTTCCATATATATTCCTTTCACTAAACTCTCTGTTTCTTCTCCTTTCTTTCCAAAAATCTTCATGGCTTCATCATCCCAAAACAGGAAGAAAAGAAGAGGAGAAGCTAGCTCTTCATCAAATACCAATGATCTCTCAAGATTTTTTGATAATCAAACCCAACTTGAGAGGTACCTTAAAAAATATTCAGAAAGACTTCTCATACCGGCTCATTGGCTTGATGTTTCACTCTTCGATGAACCTGATTTTCCTGTACTAAACATTCTTAAGCAACAAAATCTTATGGAGTTCATGGCACTTGAAGAAAATCACATTTATCCTGAGTTGATTAGAGCCTTCTACTCAACCTTAAGGATTTCAAATGGGCACTGCTTAGCCAAAATCAAAAGGGTAACTATTACCCTTGATGATAATGTTCTTCATCAAGTCGGGAAGCTTCCAATCAACAATTTTGATTTCTTTGGCTTTCAACCTTCTCCCAATTGGGAATATAATTCTATTGATGCTCGTGCTTTTATTAATCTATCTTTTGTTTCCAAAAGCACCGTTGGAGAGCTAAACATTGATCATCGTCTTCTGCACTACTTCTTGGTCAAGATCATTCTTCCAAAAGGGTCAAACAATGCTAGAGTAAGTGAGAACCAAACTCTTATTCTTTGGGCTATGCTCCATGAAAAAGAGATAAATTGGATCAAACTTATTCGCAATCATATGATTGACTCTAAAAGACTCACCAAACTTCTTTATGCTGTTTTAATCACCAAGCTTCTTAAGCATTTCAATATTGATCTTTCAAATGAAGTAAAGGAAGCAGTTGGGTGCAAAGGTAAAATAGGGATCACTCAGCTCTCAAAAATGGGTTGCATAACTAAGATGGTGCTTGGCAATACTCACCCACACATGCACAAAGCAGTGATGACAATGATGATCAACCTCAACAACAAGCATTTCCACCACCTTCTATAAATCCAAATGATGCTTTCTTCAATAGGTTGACCTCTCACATTGATACCCACTTTGATGTAATAAATGCTCACTTTGACGGGATGACTTCTCACATTGATGGAATGGAAAACAATATGAATGCACGTTTTGATTAAATAGAAGACAACATGACTACACATTACAATGAACTCTCTCATCAATTTTCTGAGTTTTGATTTTTTAATCCTTAAGTTAGTGTTTGTTGTATCCATCCTTACATGTATCTTGTTTAATAAAATTTCATTGTTTGTTTAAATCTCTCTTTTTAGTTCTTTATTTTTTTGATGATGCCAAAGGGGGAGATAAAATCTAAAATCAACATCTATATTTATCCTTGTTAAATTGCATGATTAAGGGGGAGCTTTATAAAATATTCCTTTATAACAAGTAGTATCGATTAATAATATGTCATTTTTATCAAGTGGTATACTAGTAATGAATATGCATGAAAATCATAATTAAATTTGATAGGGGGAGCTTTATGCTTTGAATATATAACTGTTATGAAACTAACACCCCAAGAGATGAACAACTGTTGTCATCATCAAAAAGGGGGAGAATGTGTTTGCATGTTGAAACAAGTTTTGATGAATGACAAACAATTGAAGGATCAAGAAATTTAATTAATAAATACAAAGGATGTTGTACAAGCTATTAATCAAAAAGCATGAAGATAAAGAGTCAAGAAATCAAAATATAAACAAGGATTAAATGAATATGCAAAGTACCATGCACACAGGACCCAAAACGTATCAAAATGCATCAAAAAATAAGGAGAAAGGTCCAGGAGAAGCTAGGAATCAATTCAGCACATAAAGGAATCGATTCATGCCTATTAAAAATGTTAGGAATCGATTCACAAGCAAAGGAATCAATTCACTAGATCAAGGAATCGATTCACAGATGAAGGAATCGATTCATTGCTTTGAATTAACCTAGGAATCGATTTAGGAGTACTAGGAATCGATTCACCTTGACTTTTTACACCCAGGAATCGATTCATGCTGCTGGGAATCAATTCATGCTGCTGGGAATCGATTCATCCCCTCCAGGAATCGATTTACTCGCTGTTTCTAATGAAAAATGAACTGGAAGAGTCGATTCATCAATTAAATCACGCTTTGAATCATGGAAAACATCAGTACACGTTTTCAGAAACTTAAACTGTGCTGATTTCTCTCAAGACTTAAATTGAAATGGCGTTGCATTAATTGAGGCAGACAGTCTCTTTCTCCAAGCCAAAAAAACAAGTACGCAGAAAATATGGAGGCAGACAGATTTCAAATTGATTGCCTAAATTGAGGAGCGGGGATTAAAAAAGCCATGCTTCCTTTGCCTATAAATAGAGAAGGAACTGAAGGCAGAAGGCACAACACCAAGCAATGAAAAACTACCTTGCTTCCTTTCTTTCTCTCTTTGCTTAAGTTATTTACTCTCTGTTTTCTTTCTCTGCAATTATAATTTTGAGAGTTATATTGTGAGAAAAATATTCTCTTGAGTGCTAAATTTGCATATCCTTTTCTAAGAGAAGAAAAATATTTTTCAAGTGATTAAAATTTGTATATCCACTCTATTGAGAGAGTTACACTTGTAAAATCACATACACAAATTCTGAGAGTTTTTTTAGGGTTGGGTTTCAACCTTGTAATTGAGAGATTGTGAGATTGGGTGGGTTGCCCTTTTGTTTATGAGGATTAAGTTCTTGAGTGTGGGACACTAAGAAGCTATAATTTCTTAAAGCGTGTATCTCAAATTCTCAATAGTGGAATCCTTCAAGTGGGTTGCTTGAAGGCAAGACGTACACCGATGTGGTGGAACTTGTTATATCAGTTTGCAAATCTTTCTTCCTTAAACTCCTTTATTATTGTGATTTAATTTGCTTGGTAATTTAAAGTGTACTAGCGACGTGATATAAATTGTTTTATTAATCATTTAGATTAATTTATTTAATAATCCAAGTTATATTCTTGAATTAATTGTGCTAAAATCAATTGTTACTTTCTAAGTGCTAAAATAGCTTCCTAATTAATTTGATATTATTACTTGCTCCTTTGTGTATTATTCTTATTTATCAAATTGATTACAGAAGAATTAATTTCAAAAGTATTCCAACGAAAATTTTTAATAATCAATTCACCCCCCTCTTGAGTAATTGAGGCCACTTGGTTAACAAGTTGACCAATATATAAGGAATTAGTAAAATATTCTAAGGGGGACAACACACAGAAGAAAAGACAATCTTTAAGCATTCCTTTTGTTTGGGTCTTCTTTCCTTTCTTCTAGGGTTGGTTAGTGATCATGGCTACCATGTATAGCTAATTTCTTTTCTTTAGGATTGGATGTAGCCAAATCGAACCTGACGAACACGTGTTATAGATTTATATTTTCGGTAACTTCATTCTATGATTCTTGGTTTTTCATTTCATGCTTATTGCTTGAAGCTATCTGATCAATGGTTTCCTGATTTTTAGTTTCCATTTGTTATTAGAAAATAGCTTTCGAAAACTGATCTAAGTGGAAAACTCATAATGTTGATTATTAGGAATAATAATCAAGGAAACCAACGTTGATACAATTGTGTTTAATGCTGTAATGGATTCGAAAATGATCAAGGGATTGACATCTTCAGAACCATTCTTATGAATTTTGTAATCGAGGAATCGATACGAATGACTTTGATTGTGGCGTAAAAAAAAATAGTTTGAAAACTGTTTACATGAATATATACTGTATATCAAAGGGTGAGAAAGGTGATCTCCAATCCCAGCTTTTATAATCTGTTATTTTTTAATATTTTCTTTGTTACTATTTAGGTGTACTTTTATTCATGTTTACGAATTTAATGATTTATGAAAAAGATTTCTTCTTTCAATCGGAATAGTTCAATATTAAGTTAACAATGATCTCCTAGTGGAACGACATCTATTTTTATAAACATATACTACACAACAGTCGTCCACTTGCCACCATTATCATTAAAACTGATAATCACTTGATTTGTCAACAGGGCATTCGTGAACGAAGAACCCACCATGTCAATTGAAAGGGAAGAAGAAAAGAAAACCAATGTCGAATTCAAATAAGGAAGGTCCAATTAAAGTGCATGTAGTGCGATACCTGCCGTATTTTAGCCAACCCGACCCTTTTTTCGTTGCCCTTCAACCAACCACCTTTTCCATTCAGAGCTCAGTAGCTGGGGCATTGTCAAGTCTCCATGATGTTATGTTTTCATCTTGCTTTTTCTGTAATATTAGTCCTATTGCTATGCTTAAGGCTTTAGGACCTTTTTGCAATAATGACACATATATTCTTTTTTCATTATTTTCTTATTGATGAATGTATTTCCTTCAAACTGTTTCCTTGCAACTTTTTTCCATATCATTATATTAATTTTCTTTCATCTCTAGCCCCAAAAAATACAAGTTTGAAAGTGATTTTATTAGGAATGGAAAGTCGCGATCCCATTTTGTAATCTCAATCATCTAGCTAACCATACTAATAAAGGGAATTTATGTCCCTTTGTTGAGATCAACAAGGATTGTTGGACTCCGGAGTTGAAAGGATTCGACATGACACAAAAAAACAAAAAAAAAACAAAAATCAAAAGAATCAAGGTTTGCATCTTTATGCACATAGCAACTGGGGCAAGATGATACCTTCCTATGGTCATATCGGGACATGCCTAGATTAGGATTGTCAAGCAAGCCATCATCTTTCAATATAGGGAACGGATGCCATTTGTAAACACCCTTTTTCGTCTAGGCGCCAATTCTTTTAATTAAAAAATACCAAAAAATAAGAAAATTAAAATTTCAAAAGATATCAATAATTTGGGTTGATATTAATTATCTTTTTCTTTATTTTATAAAATAAAAGGAATAAATAATGTTTTTATTAAAAATTAGGTTTGAAAATATTATTCTTTTTGTAGTCTTTTTTTTAAAGTTCAGAATTCAAAATTTTTTATTTTTATTCATTTTATTTTCCCCCTCCCATCACCCACCTTCACCTATGTTCTCTGTCTCTCACTCACACTCTCCCATACCCATGCTCTCTGCGTCTCACTCACACTACCCAACACACTCCTTAGCCTCAAAAACTCAATTTTGGAGTTTGTTTTCACAGAACACAAGAATGAAACTAAGGGAGAATAAGGGAGCAATACAGGGAACAAGATCAATACAAAAATCACACAGGGATACACAAGATATCATCCATTCTTAAAGAAACAAGGTGAAATAGAAATAAAAAAATATACAACACAAAACCAAAAAAATAGAGGCGTCCATGACCACCAACCTTCCCCTTCATCATCACCACTCGTGGCTAACACCCTGCCTAGCCATTACCGACCACCAAGACCTTTCACATACACCAAGCCACCCTGGACTACCTCATCCATCCAAAATCACCCACTGCACGCTATCGTTATTGGGTCAAATAAAAAGTTAAATTAATGTAGTATAAGGTAAACAACCTTAGTCCTTTCTCAAGGACCTTAGTAAAATTAGTTACGCTTAATTTTTTTTTTATAACAAGGGGGTTTGTAGTTGGATTTGGAATGGAAAACAAAATAACTATATGATAAGAAAAAAGTAAAACCTTGAATGAATGATAAATTAGATTTAAAAGCAACCAACCTAAGGAATTAATTAATCTTTAGTTAGTTAATCATTCATCACAAATATGATTAAGTCTAATTAATTTCTTAATCTTGAATCACTTGGAATCCCTAAATGATTCATATATTATGTTCTAGGAAATCTTTTAGGATTGAATTAATGAGTTAATAAGAATAATTAATCGATATATTCTTATTAAGATCAAAATGACTTTAAAATTATCATTTGGTTGTGTTAAGAAATTAAATAGAAATCTCTTATTTAGTAACTTAATCTTTATCTCTTAAATGGATTATTGATTAAGTAACCAAAATCATTTAAGATTATAAATTATTTAATTACATACAAATCAATTATACACTTAAATAATCTACTATCACAAGCATTTGAGAAACAAAGAAAATTAATTATCTTTAATAAAATCATTAAGAGCAAGAGTTCAAAGCTAACATAAAGAAAAAAATTAAATTTCTTAAGTTGATTTGAAAAGGATTAAGCTTCTATTATAATGATGATCTTAAACAAAGAAAATAAAACTAAATTACCCATGACTTTGATTATGCAAGTAAAAAAATAAAGGATGAAGTTACCTTAAGAAGCTAAAGCAAAGACATAAAAATATATTGAAATATAACTTCAAGCATCAATTTATAAGCAAAGTATCAGAGCATTATACATTCATGTGCTGATCATTAATGCATTTTTTCCAGCATTGATGGGCTTGTGATTACATAAATTCAAAGGAAAACAATGGTAGGTGTTGAAATTCATCCCCTTCTTCATGTTAACCATCTTGTATACCAAATCTGACCCTCTAGATATCATAATTATGCCAAACCTTCAACATAAAAGTTATAGATATTTGTCTTATTGAGATTTTGGCATAATCATTTGGACATTTATAGCTCAAGATATGTGTAAATTAGTGAACCATGTCAATGCTGGTGGGACAGATACGGACTGATTTGTTCAAGCTCCATTTCTTTATTATTTTTAGATACAAGACTATCAAAATTTATCATCATAACATGGATATTTGCTTTAACTTTCCATGGGTCCAAGATCAACCCAATTGGATCACTAAAGCCCAAGTTATGACCTAAATAAGAAAAGACACTCAAGATACATTAAAAATATGAAAATTGGAAATATATTCATAATACTTAAATTAAACTAAATAACATAAAACTCAATTAAAAGATTATCATTACGCATATTAAATATATAATAAATCCTGAGTGTAAAACTATAATAAGTGTATTAAAATTAGTTCATCAAATTCCCCCCACACTTAAGCTTTTGCACTCTAGGGCAAAACCAAAAAAACTAAAATAAGACAAAAAATGTTTTTGCTCTCCATCTACTAAATTCTTGGAATCTAAAATAATAAGTAATATACATCATCCTTTATATCAAGAAGTCATGATAAGTGTGAATAAAATACATTACATACTAA
Source organism: Clitoria ternatea (assembly GCA_037962975.1). Taxonomy (NCBI): domain Eukaryota; kingdom Viridiplantae; phylum Streptophyta; class Magnoliopsida; order Fabales; family Fabaceae; genus Clitoria; species Clitoria ternatea. Next base: position 50,824,716 of record CM075671.1, read on the forward strand.
CTACACAAGTTGAGTGATTAAATCAAAGAGTAAATAAAAGATGATAAATATTCTCTTAAGATTCTCTGAATATCAGTTGTTTAGGCTTATGTATACTCTCAAAAACCACCCAAATAAGTTAGCACTTCGATAGACTTGACAAATTTCTAATTTCCATGCTTGAACACATATGCATGCAAAGATCAAAAGGACTTTCTTGAGGTTGTAATGTGGTCAAGGTGACAGGGTGGATTGCATGAAACGGTATAACTAAGCTTAGGAATGAAAAAGAGCAATGGAGAATGAAAGCCAATGATTATGGAAATACATTTTTAAACCCAATACTCAACAAAATGAAATATGGTAGAAGACAAAATATGAGAGTAAATCCTCTTAATTATTTTGATATATACTCATTATTTTTTCTTTTTCTTTTTAATATTCACTCTTCTTCTTTTTATGCCTCTTTCTTTACTTCTTTTTTTTTCTTTCTCTTTAAACAATGAAATAAGTTCACTAGGAGAAACCAAACAGATACATAAACTTAGGTGTACTTCTACAATCATCAAGAACTTTTATCCATAACAATTTCAAAACTCCTAATCAATTCCTAAGCAAGGGTAATCATGGTTTTTTATTGGTTATTGGCTAATTATGTGGCTAAATCAAGAAATGGATGTTCATAGGCTCAAAGTAGTTAACAATGGAAAATGTAATAGGTAGGGTATATGACTAGTGGGTGAAGAAAACAAAAATGACCTTAATCACATCAGAGCATGCACATGGAACATAATACATCAAGAAGAAATGAGTCAAGTTCTAGAGTACTAATAAATAAGGATCAATCAAGAAAGAAGAAAGATGACATAATTTAGTCCATCCAATGAAGCTCAGAATCTTATCAAGGATGGCCAGTCTATCACAATTCTTATATAATTTGATCTTCATAATTCACTTATTGAATTAATATGCAAGAAATTCACAACATGTCATGAAATATTGGACAAGAATGATGTAATTATTTATTACTTATAGAAATCCTAAAAATAAATAATAGGCCACGCAATATATATATGTATATATATAACTAGAATTCTTTGTGTGAACAAGAAATAAAACAAATAAGAAAAATTTTAATAATCGAAGATTGGTTGTGTGATCTGGTTCCTTCTGTTTCTCACTTTGTTGTTGTTGTTGTTGTTATTATTATTATTATTAGAGCGCTTGGTGCTGATGAAGATACCTATAATAAATTGATCAACTCAGTTGCATGTGAAACAGTTAATGTATAACTGAATAATTTGTTTATGTCATTTGATCTTGTTTCATAATTTTTGTGAAAGAGCCTAGAAAAAGAACATCTTAACAAAAATATGGATAGAATCAGGATCAATAATATACATCTTAACTCATTCGTATGCCTATAGAAAGAATCTACCAAATCATCCATTGTAATAATAAAAATAGAGATCCTGATGATTAGTTGGTAGTGAGGTATGGTTCGATCTGAAAGAAAGGTTGACTTAACTATTGCAATGATGGTTTAGTCATGTTTGGGTCACTATAGTGATATTGAATGGTCACAAAAGGGGTTGTTGGCGAAGATAAAGTTAGAGATAAAAGATACGTAATTATTAGAAGAAGGAGATAATGGTTATATTTTTTTGGATAGGGATGGACAGTTTGAAGAAAGTGAAATGGTAGTGGTTTTATAGATGATAATGATAATGGCTAAGTATAGATGCTTTTTTTAATAATAAAAATTAAAAATTACATAGCAAAATTACATTTTTAAAATGACTAAGTGAAATTGGTTGTAAGGATGCGCCTCAAGAGCTTCAGTTCTTTACTCGGACATCCTCACAATTTTTACAAACCTTAAAATTAAATAAAATTATTTAAAACATAATTTCTTTTTTTCTTTTTTTTACAACAGAAACTATGAAATTATATAGTAAAGGGTGTGTCTCAAGACTTTGGTTCTCAAAGATACATCCTATATCATACCATAAGGAAATATATTAGTTACTACAAATAAGTTTTCCCATTTAGAGCAAAACTTACCAAATATGAGCTTTAGGCATGAATTGTATAACAGAACTTTTTGTCCAATGAAAAAGTTTTTTCTCAAGACTTGCTTATCATGAAAAGACTTGGTCTTTTCTTTGTAGATTTTTGAACTTTCATATTCTTCTAAAAGTATTTCTTCAAGTTCTTGTAATTGGAGTTTCCTTTCTTTAGCAGCCTCATGCAAGTCCAAATTACATTGTTTTACTACTCAATAAGCCTTATGCTCAATTTTTATAGGTAAGTTACATGCTTTTCAAAATACAATCCTTTAGGGTGATATTCCAATAGGTGTTTTGTAAGCTGTTCTATAAGCCCAAAGAGCATCTTTTAACCTTTTGCTCTAATTTTATTGTACCGTCTTTTGAAGGATCATTTTTAATTCCCTATTGGACCCTTTAGCTTGCCCATTTATTTGGGGATGATAAGGTGTTGAAACCTTATGCATAACTCTATATTTTTTTAAGAAGGGATTCCATTTTTCAACTGCAAAAATGTGATCCTTCATCACTGATGATGGCCTTAGGAACACTACACCTGTAAAATGATGTGATCTAACAAAATTTGCAACAACCTTAGAATCATTAGTTCTAGTAGCCTTATCTTCTTCCTATCTAGACACATAATCCACTACAAGAAAAATATAAACAAAACCAAAAGAGATAGGAAAAGGTCCCATGAAGTCTATGCCCTATACATAAAAAATTTCACAGAATAACATAGGGTATTGAGGCATCTCATTCCTACGAGATATGTTTCCCATTCTTTGACATTGTTCGCAAGACTTACAAAATGTATAAGCGTCACAAAAAATTATTGGCCAATACAAACCAGATTCTAAGACTTTTCTTGCTATACGTTGAGGTCCAAAATGTCCCCCACATGCATATATATGGTAAAATGTAAGAATAGAATGAAATTCATCATTAAAGACATATCTTCTAATGACTTGGTCACTACAAAGTTTCCATAAGTAAGGACCATCCCAAACATAGCATTTTAAATCACTTTTGGGCTTTATTATTTGTTGTTTAGATGCATGTATATGAGTAACAAAAGAAACTAAGTAATTTACCAAATCAGCAAACCATGGAGTGGAATTATGTAGTTGCGAAAGTTTTTCATTAGGGAAATCATCTTAATGGGAATTGGCTCAAGTTCCTTTTCAATTCTACTTAAGTAATCAATCATCAAATTTTCTACTCCAATCTTATCCCTAATTTCAATGTCAAATTCTTGGAGCAATAACATCCACCTAATAAATCATGGTTTTGTATATGGTTTCTTTAAAAGGAACTTTAACGCTGTATGATTTGAAAATACAACCACTTTTGAACCAAGCAAATAAGATCTAATTTATCAAGTTTGAACACAATAACAAGTAATTCTTTTTTTGTGGTAGTATAGTTAATTTGTGCAACATCTAAAGTTCGTGAGGCATAGTAAATGACTGTCGTACTTTACTAACTCTTTGAGCAAGAACAACTCCTAATGCATAATTTGATACATTACACATAAGTTCAAATGGAAGTGACCAATCTGGTGCCTGGATGATTAGAGTGATGGTCAAAGCTTTCTTTAAACAATCAAAAGCCTCTTTACATTTGTCATTAAAATCAAATATTATTTTTTTGTAGTAAGTTAGACAATGGAAGGGCTATCTTACTGAAGTTTTTTTATAAACCGCTGCATGGCCAAGAAAGGAACGAATATCTCATACATAAGAAGGGTAAGGTAATTGAGAGATTACATCTTTTTTTAGGATATACTTCTATACCTTTTTTAGATATTACATGGCCTAAAACTATACCTTTTTCTACCATGAAGTGACATTTCTCATAATTAAGAACAAGGTCAGTCTCAATGCATCTATGTACTACTTCTTTCATGCTTTACTTGACGGTCACTGGTTGACATGGACTCCATGATTGATATTGCCTCTTCAACAGTTTTGTTCATTAAAGAACCACCTGCATATACATCTAACATCATCTTGAACTAAGGCAATAAACCATGATAAACAACTCTTACTTTCCCAGCATCATCCAAATTATGGTTTGGACATTTCCTAAGAAGCGCTTTGAATCTTTCCCATGCTTCACCAAGTGATTCATCGTGATATTGTGAAAAGGAATGTATGGCTATCATTGGTTCAAAATATTTTGAAGGTGGATAAATCTTTCCAAAAATTTTGTTTCAACATCGGACTAGTTTACAAAACTACCGGGTGGACAAGATTTAAACCATTCTTTAGCTTTCCCAATCAAAGAAAAAGGAAACAATCTCATGTAAACAAATTCTTCTTGATTGGGTTCAAAACCAATTGTGCTGCATAACTCATAACAAATAGTTAAATGTTCATATGGTTCCTCATTATTTAAACCAGCAAATTGATTATTTTGAATAATGTTAGGAGTAGCTGGTTTAATTTCTACAGCCACAATAGGTCCTTGGTACATCCCCGAAACACGGGGTGGACCATTAATAGCAGCAAACTGTCCCAATGTTCTTCTTTGTTTAGCAGCCATATTAGAATTTTCAAATTTTTCAAAAGAAGATGAAGTTGAAAAAGAAGTTTTTGTTTTCTTAGATTTTAAAGCTTTAAGTTTCTTTATAAACTTCTCGATCTTAGAATCAAAGAACACTTTCCCTACAGAAGATCAAGTTTGCATAAACAAACTAAATACAGAAAGTTAGTGTAACAATGTTAAGAAAAATGAACGAATGAATAAAATAAAATTAAAAATTTAACTAAGGTAAAAAATATTTACCATGGTAATTAAAAATTTACTGTTTTACTGAATCAATTCAATCCCCGGCAACGGCGTCAGAAAACTTGTTAAACCCTGAATACTGTTGGGTCTTTTAATTGGCAAGTGCACCAATCGTTTGTAGTTTTCAAATTTAGATATCGTTCCCCTGAGATTGAAAGTTCCAGTAATTCATAGTAATCTTTATTTACTATGGTAAATGTATCAAAACTTATTAACAAATGAATGATTTATAAATAATTTATACAATATTCACAGAATTTGATGATTGATTTGTTCATGTGGTAAAAAGGTGATAAAGATAAAATTTATCTAAAAAGTTGAGATGTAATTCTGAATAACTCAGATACTTGAAGTAAAAACACTGATTGACAAATTATGTTGGAATTAGGATCCTCGCACTAAAATATAATGAAGTGATTACAAACATACATATTTAATAATCAAGTTCATATCATTGTAGCTCAAAGTCATTATAACTGATCCCTCGTGAGCTTTCTTAGTAAAAACTTGCATTAAGTACTTGCCTTATGGCAACAATAATCACCAACTTTATTCCTAATAATTGGCATATTAAGGGTATTTCAACTTTTACTTTCATTAAAACAGATTTTAATACGGCATGAATAATCATTCTCCCGTTTGACATTCACACTAATAAAACAAGTTTCAATACGCATGAAAATGTTCTCCCGTTTGACGTTCACACTAATACAAGATTGAAATACTAACATGGTACTTGAATCATAAATATGCAGAGGTCATAATTATAACATCATATAATAGATTGATTCACCAAATTCAAACATAAACAATTTAGTTACACATAGTAAAAGTAAAAATAACACTTACAGAGGTTGACATACGAAGACTTGGAAACACTTCACGATACAAGAGCTCACAATACTACACAACACTCTCAAGTATCTAGAAATCACTCTAGACTTACAAACTCACAAAAGAAAACTCAAAGATCGAAAGAAAAGAAGGAAGTTTTAAAATTCAGAGCTGAAATTGGATGCCTTCAATGCCTTGAAAGTGGCCTATTTATAGGGCTGAGGAAGGGTCCTAACGCGTAGCGTCAGGTTCCTGACTCAGCCCTCATTAAATGCACATAATTAAGCCCATTATTGATATTAATTAATTAGAATCATTAGCAGACATTGGGCCAATTGTCTCCCACTATGTTTTGGCATCTGGTGTGAGTGGGTTGGCCATTATTTGGCCACTAGGCAGAGTGCTTGGCCACCTGGAAGTGGAGTCCATGTAGCTTCTGATGCTACGCGTGGCTGTGACGCATAGCGTCAGTATCAGAAGTTCTCACGCTATGCGTGGTGTTGATGCTATGCGTCAGCTCTCCAGTTCTTCAATTTTCTCTTGATTTTCTTTAATTTTTTACTGCAAAACTAGAGAATTTGATCAAGGCAGATAATTTTCAATAACTTCCATTTATTACACTTAAAACCTAAATTTCTAATAAATTAATCTAATTTTTTATTATTTTTGACACAATTATATAATTATTATAAATTTGAGGATTAACAAATACCCCTAACTTTGAGACATTTCTCGTCCTCGAGCAAGAGAAAAACTTCAAAAATAAATTTTGAAATCAAAATTTGAATTAGTCTGAAAATTTACCACAAGAAATACTTTACAATTTACCAATTAAAATATTCAAAGATTAAATATCTTTAATGTAAGAAAGACCTAAAGATAAAATATACATAATATCATATCAATAAATCAAGCTTATTTCAATGTTTACCTCACAAGTGTTTATCTGTGTGAAAGGGTAACCTGTTTCACTCAATCGATCATAAAATTAAGCAAATTTAATTTTGATTTTCATCTAATCAATGGTTAATCATACAGAGTCAAACTAGAATCACAAGGTCTTTTCAAGGGTTGTAATGAGGCTTGGCTATAAGAAATTATGGTTTTTCTTGGAATTCAAACACTTGAAATCATAAAAGAGCATTTCATAATTTTTAGGCTTTTTCTAGGCCCAAATCTCACTTCCCTTTTTGGTGAATACCCCCAACTTAATCTTCTTCCTTATTTTTATTTTTCTTTTTAGGCATATATATATATTTTATTATTTATTTTATACATGCATCATAATTTGTGAAAAAGAATTAAGTTCAAAAATTTTCACTTCCCAATTTTGTAAGAACACTCAATATATATATATATATATATATATATTATTTTTTTAATTTTTTAATTTTTATTTTGATCATTTTCTCTTTTAATCAATCAAGTAAAGGGAATGGTCAAAAATTAATAAGGGCTAAGGGTACCAAAGAAATTATTTTTCAGGCTTAAAATTGGCTTTCAAAGGAAAATTACAATTTTACCATGGTAAGCTTTTTTGGCCCAAGGTTTCTTTATGGTTACCAAAAATGTGCCTTGATCATATTCTTGAATCCTCTGTACAACAACACAAATCAAAGATTAAAGCAAAATCAATTTGAATAAAGTTATGTTGAAACCCTCAAGTGTTTAAAGATCTCTCAGCTAACCGGGTTTTCGAAATTAGCTTGATTATTAATAAGAGTATTGTATTTTAATTTTATCAAAATGCCTTAGTTACAACTAAGAATTTAATTATTGATTATGAAAAATGGTTTATTGTATAAAAATTTCAAGTAAGTAAAATTTTTAAATTTTTTCAAAGTTTGATCATTTTTATTTAGAAACATACTTAAAAACATAAATAAAACCTAATTATCACATATATCATACATAGAATACATAAAACTCTAAATATATATAATCCAAAATGTAAAGATAATGTAAATATAAATATCAAATTAAACTAAAATCTATGAAAATGCAAGAAAATGTGAGATAACACCATCAATCCTCCATCTGGTCATCCTCATCATCCCCCTCCTCATCAACATCTCCCTCAGTATCAGCATGTGCTCCAGACGGTCCACCAGCCTCATGATATGTAGGCAAATCACCAGGCCAAGCCACACGAACAACAAAATCGGCTGGTGTCATAAATGGTGCCCCTCTCCCTGTATCCTGTACTGATAAAATGCATCATGTAAGTGTACATAGGCACAGTGAGAAGCAGCCATCATCTACATCATATGCTGATGCTCTATGGTCATCCTAGTAAATCCCTCAGTGATAGCATCAACAGATGGTGGCTGGACTGGTCTCCTGCGTCTAGGTCTGGGCTGAGCCTCCTATTCCAGAGGTAGAAGCTCGCATTGCTGAACAAAATAATCTTAGTTTACTAAAACCTTGGGGACTCTCCCCGAAGAGCTAGTGAACTTTGGTGATGGTACAACAACCCTTTGCCTCCTCAGTAAGGCAGAAATGATGAGAGGGAAAGACACAGGACGATTCACCCTATACCCGAGGGCATAAAGGTGAATCTGCTCAGATATAAGTTCAGCAATATCAATGGTGTGGCCCTGAAGGATGGAATAAAGAAGGCAACAACGATCAACTGGAAGAGAAGAAAGGTGGGTGACAGGAGTGATGTTATGAAGCATAAGATGAGACCACGCCTGAGCTATAGGGGTCAGTTGGGACTTAAGGAGGTTTGATGGAGTTCTTCCAACCTTACTAAGGTTAAAGAAGATTCCATCCTTGCTCAGGAAATGAGCAACCTGATCCAGGAAGTATCCTAGATCACCATCCTCAGTAGCAACCTTGTGTCTATTTACCTTCCAGAAACAAGTATCACTCTCGGGAGTAGGCTCCCAAGGATTACCCAAAAGGGTACTGATAGTGTCCCTATCGTAAGTAATGTACTAACCCCTCACCAAGCTCCCCCTCTACTGACTAATGTTTGGTGAATCCTGGTGGGTCCTAAAGGCATTTGCATAAAACTCCATGACTAGTATGGGATCCCCCTCAGTAGGTAAAGAAAATAGGGGTCCCCATCTCCTCCTTGTGTTTGTATGTTGAAATAGGTTTTGATGCATGACAAATAATTGAAGGATCAAGAAAATTAATTGATGAATACAAAGAATGTTATACAAGAAATTAAATGAAAAAGCATGAAGATAAAGCTTACATGGATGTTGCAGATCAAAAAGCATGCAGAAGATCATCAAAATTGAACTAACATGTATCAAAACGCATAAAGGCATCAAAATTAAAAAGAATAAGCCAGGATTAGACCCAAGAATCCATTCACCTCATTAGGAATCGATTCCCATGTTGATAAGCAGCCAGGAATCGATTCAACAACACAAGGAATCGATTCATCATGATTTTGGAAGCAAGGAATCGATTCAACAACATAAGGAATCGATTCATCTCATTTTTGGAACCCAGGAATCGATTCCCCTTGCCTAGGAATCGATTCTTGCATTGATTTTTGTATAAATTTGTATGCAGGGAATCGATTCATCACTTAAATCACGTGTTGAATCATGGAAAACTTTAGTACGCATTTTGAAAATTGTAGAAAACATGGAATCAGAAATCAAGCCTTGGAATCCTTCGCAGACAGAGTTCAAATTCCATTGCATAAAACATGGAACGAGAAAACAACTATGCAGAAAACATGGATCAATTTGTTGCACAAATTAAGGAACCGGGGATTGAAATCTTTGCCTTGAAATACCTATAAAAGGATAGGAAAAGGAAGGCAGAAGACATATAACACAGCAACGAAAAATTACTTGCTTTCTTTCTTGCTCTCTTATTCTCTCTAAGCTTAAGCTCTCTGTCTCTTTTCTTTGCAATTAAATTTTTGAGAGTTATATTGTGAGAAAAATATTTTCTTGAGTGCTAAATTTGCATATCCTTTTCTTAGAAGAGAAAAATATTTTTTTAAATGATTAAAATTTGTATATCCACTCTATTGAGAGAGTCACACTTGTAAAATCACATACACAAATTCTCAGAGTTTTTGGGTTGGGTTTCAACCTTGTAATTGAGAGATTGGGTGGGTTGCCCTTTTGCTTGTGAGAATTGAATTCTTGAGTGTGGGACACTAAGAAGCTGTAATTGCTCAAAACGTGTATCTCAAATTCTTAATAGTGGAATCCTTCAAGTGGGTTGTTTGAAGGCGAGACATACACTAGTATGGTGGAACTCGTTATATCGGTTTGCAAATCTCTCTTCCTTAAACTTCTTTATTATTGTGATTTAATATGCTTGGTAATTTAAAGTGCACTAGTAACTTGATATAAATTGTTTGATTAATCATTTAGATTAATTTGTTTAATAATCTAAGTAATATTCTTGAATTAATTGTGTTAAAATGATTTATTACTTTCTAAGTGCTAAAATAGCTTTGTTATTAGTTTGATATTATTACTTGTTCTTTTGTGTATTATTCTTATTTATCAAATTGATTACAAAAGAATTAATTTCAAAAGCATTGCAACAAAAATTTTTAATACTTAATTCACCCCCCCTCTTGAGTAATTGAGGCCACTTGGTTAACAAGTGGTATAAGAGCTTGACTCTTGGTTAATAAAGCTTAACAGCTTCAAGAGATAAAGATGGCCTCTACCTCATATAACATGTTTCCTAAGGGTGGTGCTACAAATCGACCTCCTGCTTTTAATGGGGAAGGTTATGCTTTTTGGAAAGAGAGAATGAAAATTTTTGTTAAATGAATTGATTTAAGAGTTTGGAATGCTATTGAAAATGGTCCTTTGATACCTATGCATATTGTTGATGGTAGACAAATGGAAAAACCCATGGATGATTGTGTAACTCCACGACCACTTTTCAGGAATGAACGACTCTCCCCACAAACCAATACGAGACCTTTCCAATGTGCTTTTGTCCTCAATCACACACTTCTTGAGAACTTCGCAGGAGGTCACCCATCCCAGAATTACTCCAAGTTAAGCACACTTAACTTTGGAGTTCTTAAGAGATAGGCCACCGAAAAGGCTAATGCATTTGTTTGTATACGTAGTACGAATTCATTTCTTTAAGCTATCCTCGACTATATAGTCCCATACCTATACAGTCTTTGGATCCCTCTCATTTTGATTTGTATTCAGCTCGTTCACGTGTCCCTCCCACTGGAAGCCTGCCAGGAGCCGCTCCTTGTCCATGCTTATGTACCGGCAATCACTCCCCGCCCTCAACAGTGCCCGGGATGTCAGATTCCCCGCTGGAAGCTTGTCAGGAGCCGCTCCTTGTTCGTGCCCATGCACTGGCGATCACTCCTCGCCCTCAACAGCGTCGGGATGTCACATGCCCACCAGCTTCCACCTGGTTTGTCCCCGAACCATACCGTACTAGGAGAGGCTAGCCTCTGATACCACTGTAACTCCCCGGCCGCTTTTCAGGAATAAACGACTCTCCCCACAGACCAACATGAGATCTTTCTAATGTGTTTTTGTCCTCAATCACACACTTCCCGAGAACCTCCCAGGAGGTCACCCATCCCAGAATTACTCCAAGTTAAGCACGCTTAACTTTGGAGTTCTTAAGAGATAGGCCATCGAAAAGGCTATTTCATTTGTTTGTATAGGTAGTACAAATTCATTTCTTTAAGCTATCCTCGACTATATAGTCCCATACCTATACAGTCTTTAGATCCCTCTCATTTTGGTATGTATTCAGTTCGTTCATATGTTTCTCCCACTAGAAGCCTGCCAGGAGTCGCTCCTTGTCCGTGCCTATGTACCGGCGATCACTCCCCGCTCTCAACAGTACCCGGGATGTCACATTCCCCGCTAGAAGCCTGCCAGGAGCCGCTCCTTGTCCGTGCCCATGCATCGGCGATCACTCCCCGCCCTTAACAGCGTCGGGATGTCACAGATTGGACTAGTGATGAAGAAAAGAAAGTTCAGTATAATTATAAGGCTAAAAATCTCATTACTCTTGCATTAGGTCCTGATGAATTTTTTAGAGTAGTAATATGTAAATCTGCCAAAGAAATGTGGGATACTCTACAAATAAATCATGAAGGAACTAGCGATGTTAAGGATTCTAAAATTAGTACTTTAACTAGCTAATATGAAAGTTTTAGAATGAATTTCAGTGAAACTATTTTAGAACTTCAAAAGAGGTTTACTTTGATTATTAATCATCTTATTACTCTTGGAAAATCTTACACTAACAAGGAGCTTATCCATAAAGTTCTAAAAAGTCTTACTAGGGAATGACAACCTCTTGTCACCGCTATCAAACAATCGCCAAACATAAATGATATGTCTTTTGCCACATTATTCGGTAAGCTTCAAGAGCAAGAATAAGAATTAAAAGACTTGAAAATGGCGGAGGAAGGAGAAAAGTCTTCCAAGAAGAAGGGGATAGCTCTTAAGGCTACTTCTATTAAAGAAGACAAATCTGAAAGTGATCAAGAAGACAACGATGATGAGTTAGGCCTATTTGTGAGGCGTTTTGGAAGGCTCATGAGAAACAAAAGATTCCAAAAAGGCTTTACTTCTAAAGGTAAGAAATTCATTCCCAAAGATAATAATTCCTTACCAACTTGTTTTGAATGCGGAAAGGAATGACATTTCAAAGCGGACTGTCCAAATCTCAAAAAGAAAAACAAGGATCGGAAAGGAAAAAGAAGAGCATACATAGCATGGGATGACAACGAGGTGAGCAGTTCAGACGAATTCGAGAATAAAGAAGCAAACCTCTGTCTCATGGCCAACCATCAAGACGAAGACGATGAGGTAAACCTCTATGATTTAGATAAAGATGAATTGCTTGATGCGTTCGATGAATTGTATGATAAGTTTGTTAAAGTTTCTAGTAAATACAAATTATCTAGAAAAACCATAGAGACTCTTGAAATGTATCTTGTAGAACTTGGTAAAGAAAATGAAATATTGAAAAAGGAGATAGTAAATGTTCAAGCATGCTCTAACTTTGTGAATTTGCAAAGAAATGTGACATACTTGAAAAGAAAGTGTTAGACTTAAACAAGACACTTGAGAAATTTACCAATGGTAAAGATAATTTAAATGCACTTCTTGGAAAACAACATTGTATGTTTAATAAAACTGGATTAGGTTACAATCAAGGATCACATGCTTACAAGAAAGAAAAACATTACAAAAATTTCTTTGTACCACCTAGTAAATCATCTACACCTTTTATGAAATGTAATCACTATAGTCTTAAAGGTCATAATTCTTACAATTGTAATGTTAGAAGATTAGGACCAAAAGTTGTGAGAAAAGTATGGGTTCCTAAGGGAACATTTTCACAAACTAACCTACAAGGACCCAACATAAAATGGGTACCAAGTTCTCTAACTTGACTTGTTTTGTAGGTATGCTTTAAAGCAAGTAACACCCATTGGTACTTGGATAGTGGGTGTTCAAAACATATGACGAAAGACAAAAGTAAGTTTATATCATTTACTCCTCGAAACAAAGGTTGTGTTACTTATGGAGACAACACAAAAGGGAAAATAATTAAAATCGGTAACATTGGTAAAAACTCTTTTACTTCGATAAATGATGTATTATATGTTGAAGGACTTAAACATAACTTGCTTAGTATTAGTCAATTATATGATAAAGGATATAAAATTGTTTTTGAATCAAATTGTTGCATAATTGAAAATAAGCTAAACAAGGAACTAAAGTTCATTGGTCAAAGAATCGATAATATTTACATGATTAATCTTGATTGTCTTGCTTCAAATGATGTGCAATGTTTCATAACTAAATAGGATGAATCATGGCTATGGCATAGAAGGATTGCGCACATTCATATAGACCATTTAAACAAACTTGTTTCAAAAGATTTAGTAATTGGTTTACCAAAACTGAAATTTGAAAACAAATTTTGTGACGCATGTCAAAAGGGAAAATAAGTAAAGGTTTTTTTTCAAGCAAAAAATGTTGTTTCAATAAATAGACCTTTACAACTTTTACATATGGATTTATTTGGACCTTCAAAGGTTAAAAGTTTTGGTGGAAATTATTATGGTCTCGTGATTGTGGATGATTACTCTAGATATACATGGACATTATTTCTTACTCATAAAAATGAAGCATATCAAGCATTTAAGAAACTTGCCAAGATCATCCAAAATGAATAAAATTTAAGAATCATATCCATACGAACCGATCATGTGGGAGAATTTGAAAATGAATCTTTTGAAAAATTTTGTGAAAAATATGGCATTGAAGATAATTTTTTGGCTCCAAGAACTCCACAACAAAATGGAGTTGTTGAAAGGAAAAATCGATCTTTAGCGGAGCTCGCAAGAACTATGTTGAATGAAAGTAATATTGCGAAACATTTTTGGGCCGATGCGGTAAATACCGCTTGTCATGTAATGAATAGATGTTTGATTAGGTTTATATTAAATAAAACCCCCTATGAGCTTTACAAAGTAAGAAAACCAAACATTTCTTATTTTCACGTGTTTGGATGCAAATGCTTTGTTTTAAATAATGGAAAGGATAATGTCGGTAAATTCGATGCAAAATCTAATGAAGTAATATTTCTGGGTTATTCATCAACTAGTAAAGCTTATCGACTCTTTAATAAATGAACTTGTACAATTGAAGAGTCCATACATGTTAAATTTGATGAACTTGACCAAAACCCTCCGAGGAAGAAAGTTGATGATCTTGTAGGTACTTTCCAAGAGATGACCTTAGAAAATAAAAAAGAGATCTAAGAAGACCCAATCCAAAGCAAAGAGCTTCAACAAAAGGATTGGATCACATCAAAAGAACATCCCTTGTAAAATGTCATAGGTGAATTAACCAAAGGTGTAAGTACTCGTAACGCCCTTAGAAATACATGTAATCATTTAGCCTTCGTATCACAAATTGAACCAAAAAATATAGATGAGGCTATTGTTGATGAATATTGGATGTTGGCTATGCAAGAGGAATTAAATTAATTAGAAAGAAACCAAGTTTGGGAACTTGTGCCAAGACCCAATGATCATCAAATAATAGGTACCAAATGGGTTTTTAGAAATAAACTTGATGAAAATGGAATAATAACTAAAAATAAAGCTAGGTTAGTGGCTAAGGGATATAACCAAGAAGAAGACATAGATTATGAGGAAACATATGCACCCGTAGCTAGATTAAAAGCTATTAGATTATTATTAGCCTATGCATGTTTTAAAGATTTCAAATTGTATCAAATGGATGTCAAAAGTGCATTCTTGAATGGATACATTCAAGAAGAAGTGTATGTTGATCAACCTCCCGGTTTTGAAAACTACCAATTTCCAAATCATTTTTCAAATTAAGAAAAGCATTATATGGTTTAAAGCAAGCTCCAAGAGCTTGGTATAAAAGATTGAGCAAGTTTCTCTTAGAAAATAATTTTGAAAGGGGAAAAGTTAATACTACACTATTTATCAAGCACAAAAAGAAATGACATACTTTTGGTACAAGTGTATGTGGACAATATTATATTTGGTGCTACTAATGAATCACTCTGCAAAGAGTTTGCTAAGATAATGCAGGATGAATTCGAGATGTCTATGATGGGAGAACTCACATTCTTCCTTGGATTGCAAATCAAGCAAACTAGAGAAGGGACATTCATTAGTCAGTCTAAATATTGCAAGGAATTACTTAGAAAATTCAACATGAACAAGGCAAATGAAATTGCCACACCTATGAGCATATCATGCTACTTGGATAAGGATGAGAAAGGTAAAGATGTTGAACTAACTAAGTATCGAGGTATGGTCGGATCTTTACTCTATCTAACCGCAAGTAGACCAGACATAATGTTTGCTGTATGTAAGTGTGCAAGATATCAGACATGTCCTAAAGAATCACATCTCACTACCGTAAAAAGAATTTTAAAATATCTTGTGGGTACTCAAAATGTTGGTTTATGGTATCCCAAAGGCGGTGAATGTACTTTTGTAGGATATTCTGATTCTAATTTTGTTGGTTGCAAATTAGATAAAAAAAAGTACCAGTGGTACTTGTCATTTGCTCGGAAGTTCTCTTGTTTCTTGGCATAGCAAGAAACAAGTTAGCGTCCCGTTATCCACAGCTGAGGCAGAATATGTTGCAGCTGGGAGTTGTTGTGCTCAAATCCTATAGATAAGACAAGAACTTCTTGATTTTGGTGTTGTCTTAGACCAAATACCCATTAAGTGTGACAACACTAGCGCCATAAATATCTCCAAAAATCCTATTATGCACTCAGGACTAAACACATTGAAATTCGTCACCATTTTATTAGAGATCATGTTTTGAAACGAGATTATGTTCTTGAAAATGTTGAAACTTCCAAATAATTGGTGGACATTTTCACTAAACCCCTTCCAAAAGAGCAATTTATAAATATTAGAAGGGAGTTAGGCATTTTAGAAATTTTTTAATTATATTTAAAAATTCATTTTTCATTCTCTTAAATATTTTTATCTTGAACATATTTTAATTTCACAAATCTTTAACTTAAAGATTTATTATATCTAATAAATTTTTATGTCTTTGAAAAATATTGATTTACTTGAGATATATATTATCTTGAGTGTAACATCCCAATTTAATAACTAGTTGCCAAATGAAAATAAATCGTTAAATTAATAAATCGACAAGTGTGGGAACAATTATTTATTAATAATAATTGGTTTAATTAATTTAACTTAAGAAAAGAAAGGTTGATTAATGGTGATTAGCTGTCAATGACTGATTAGATATGATTATGTGTGTGACACGTGTGGGGGCTGCTGCTGTGCACGCTTTCCCACCCCACTCTTCCTTCTCTTCGTACATGCATATATGGGTACACTATCATTCATTCTTCCCTGTAGACTCCTCTTCCCCTGTTCTCTCTTCTTCTTCTTCTTCTTCTTTTCCTCTTCGATCTCCTTCTTCCTCCTCTACGCTCTGTTCCCGTGAGCTCGCAGCAATTATGGCTAAGGATTGGGGTCCTCCTCCCTTACTCGACGAACCCGTGAGGATGAGGGTGTGCATTCTCTCTGCATGCAACACGTCTCCTTCCTTGTTCCTTCATTCCTTCGTCGGCTTCCCCCCTTCTTCCTCTCCTTGCTCGAAGCTGCCAAGTTCCAGTGGAGATCTGCACTACGAGGAGCTTCAAGGTGGTCGGAGTATTCACAGCATTGTGATGGAGCCATTCCAGGGAGCGAGCCGAGAGCTGGACGTCTTGGGCCTCCCCTGCTCTTACATGCAGATGTGCTAAGAGTGATTCAGTATTCCTCTAGAACTGAGCGTCGTGCTGACCGACTGAAAGCTTCAGTCCAGGTAGGGGGGTGTTTTCTATCTTAAATGCATGGGTTATGAACGGGTTCCGAGTGTTGATACTTGCTGTTTCCGTGTTCTGATTTCGTGTTGTGTTGCATGCGAGTGTGTACTGCCCAGTTGCATGATGAGTGAAAGACGAGTGTTGCATGTTGATGACCTGTGAATGTTGAACGATTGTGTGAAAGGGATGTGTTGAAGTGATGTTGACGATTACCGTGTGTTTTACATGCCTGCAAGTTGTTATGAGTTTAGAATGCCGACTGCATGTGATAAAATACGACTCAGTGAATCTGATAGTGTACCATACCGATTGCATGTGTTGACTGAGTCCTGACATTGCTTAATGCCGATTACATGTGTTGTGGAATACTGTTAATGCCTAGTACTAATTACATGAGATGCATATGCTATTGAGTTCTGAAAATGTGTAACACCGACTGTATGAGATGCATGTGTTGTTGAGCTCTGTTAATGTCCAGCATTGATTGCATGAGATGCATGTGCTGTTTGAATGTTGATGATGTATGATGCCGATTGCATGAGATGCATGTATGGCTGTGTATATGAACTCTGTGTTGTGTGATGAATCCGCGTGTGGCGCATGGGATGCGTTTGTGCTGGGAGCACGTAGTGTGGGACACTACCATCTGTTTTTAAAGCGTGGGACACTATGAAATCCTTGAGTGGGACTTAAGGTAGCCCTTGAGTGGGACTCGGGCTGCCTGTGAACACCTCCGTTGGCGCTGAGAGCGCTAGTGTCACCTGTGGGCAAACGGTTGGGTACCTGTAAAATGGCCAAGCAGCTGGGAGCTGATTTGATAGCTGAGAGCTATGTATAAAAAAAAGGCTGAGAGCCTACGTTGCAACGTCTAAACCGATACACACGAATGCGGAATCGAGTGAAATACTATGTGCCTATTAACTGTTGATATTGTTTGGAATTGGTTATACATGCAAAGATGTTAATGAAATGATGAATGTTTATAACCGAGTGAAATACTCTGTGTGTATTGACTGATTGATATTGTTTGGAATTAATTATGCATGTGATACTAATGAAAGGATGAATGTGTATATGTATTACTGATGCTGACTAGAATTTGACTATGCATGTGATGATGATTAAGGAGATGATGAATGGGTATAACCGAGAGAGTATTCTGTGTGTATACGCAATTGATGCTGATTGAAGTTCCTCCATGAATATGTGTTAATGTTATTGAAATGTCGTGCGTGTATAGCTGAGTGAGAACTGTTAGATTCTGACCGGAAAGTGTTGAATATGTGCGTTATGATTCATTGGTATTATCATGTTGCTGATTGTTGTTATATTAATGTTAGTGGCTGTGTATTTGCACCTGACTGAGTGGTGACTGACGAATTCCAATCGGTAAGAGTTCTATGTGTGTCTTGGTTGATTGATATTGCTTGACTTTACTCATTGCTATGTATAATTGCGTGTATATGTATATTGCTGTATAATTGTGGGACAACCTGAGTCGGTATCTATCATTTAATATCTAAGATGCTCACCCCTACACCATTTTTTTAGTGTGCAGGTCATACTCGGAAATGATGATAGGGTCTCACGTCCGAGTGTGGTGCACTCCGACTGTTGAGCACTTGTATTGCATTATTATGTTCTGTCCGTGTAGCCTTGGCCGGCTCCTATGTAAAATGACGATTATATATATATATTCGCTTATAAAGATTGAATAGTCATGGTGTCACTTGTATGGTATCGCAAGTATTGGTAAATGTATAATATCAAGAAAATGGGTATTCCGAGTATATGGTTACATGTCTATGGGTCAGTAGACTGGAATCGTGGGCAGATTTATGTTTCTGTGAAGATGTATTCATATGTATGAGCTTCGTACCGATTCGATGCGTTTTCCGACTGGGAAGTGTTGCTAAATGACTCGAGGGCTGTTGAGGAGTGGAATTATGTTAAGTTGGTGGTTCCGAGCGAAGATTTCTGGGTGGCTTTACCGAGTAAACATATTGAGTGACTCCGAGTAAACATTATAAGTAAATCCCGAGTGAGGAAGAGTTTGTATTTCCCGAGTGAAAACCTTGGGTGATTCCCTTCTGAGCGAGGAGTTAGAATTAGTGGTTTAGAGTGGACCGGGTCCTAAGTGTAAGGTATCGGTAATCCGAGTGAAAGATGTAAGTCCGAGTGAGTGAGGATTGGTATCCCGAGTGGTTGGGTTTCGAATAAGTCTGAGAGGGACTTAACTACCTGACCTCCCGATTGAATGTGTGAGTGTATACCGAATAGTGGAAGTGTAATGTGACCCGATTGTATGAAGGATGGAATACGTCGAGTGATGTTTGAATAGGATATATTCCGAGTGAGAAGGAGTTCTGGGATCCGAGTGGGATAACCCTCAGTGTCCGAGTAGAGTATAGGTCTGGCCGTATGGATAAAATGGAAAGGCTAAGTTACGGAATACCGAATGGACTTAGGAATGAACTTCCGAGTGGACTTAGTCGTTTACCGAGTGTATGGATGTTCCGATGCCGAGTGATGAATTTGCCGTGTGAGGCTTCTCGCTTCAGCGAATGAAGGATCCGCTCCAGCGAATGTGTACTGCTGGAAGGCTTTTGTCGTAGTCTTGCCCAAGCGACGTGGAGTCTCGCCCGAGCAAGTGCGCGTGTAATGCTGATGGTTTTCGCCCAGGCGCTGATGTGTTTCGCTGAACCGAATGGGTCGGTCCCAGCCTTGTTTCTTCCGCTGATTGCTAAACGTGTGAATGCTCTTTTATTTCCCTTGCCTTCTTCCTTCTTTTTTTTCTATGCCGATTGACCAATGGTTGATTTATGAAAAAAAAAATTTCCCTATTTTTGGATTTATTATTTATTAAAAATTTGGGTGTTACATTTTGGTATCAGAGCAGACCAAAAGGTCCATGGCCAAGGTTTGCCTACTGTTTGTGGGCGGTTGAGTGTATTATGCCAACTTGTTATACTTGCTTATGATATTCCATTAAACGTTACTGTATGTGTAATCATGACTCGTGTGATGATATATGCTTCTATTGGATTGATGTATGTTGACTATGAATGGAGTGGTTGTATGCCTGTGCCTTGCTAAGGAATTTGAATGTGTGATGAATGAATGGTACATGATGTATGTGACTTGCAGTATAAGGGATGGGTTGTAGTTCCTAAGTTGGAAATCTGGGTGTGTAATAAGTGAGTAAAGGTGAGGTCGGATATATGTTAAAATTGAGGTTGCGTCTCGGTGGCGATTGAGGAGACCAAGTGAGTGATGGACTAGATGCTGGACCAATAGGAGTAGTGACCCAGTTGATTAGGCATGACCATGAATGAATGAATGAGAAATAGAACATCTGTTTGACTCGGATACTGTCTTGGTTTAGTGTGTGAAAAACCGAGTGAATGGTACTAGACCTTATATCAATATTTGAATATTGTGAGGTACCCATCATGGGATACTGGATAAATAGTGACCCCTTAGGGATTCTAAATCTGATAATTTATTAACCTTGTGAGTTGTTGAGTCGAGTAGAAGAATTGCGTAGTAACTCATTGAGGCTTGAATGATTATCATGTGATGTGTTATGTGTGAGATGTGTTGGTAGCTGTACTATGATTGCGTAATGGTGCATGCGACTCCTGGATTGTGGTATTGTAAACTGTTTAGTGATTGTATGACTCCGTCCGCGAATGCATGTTAATAATTCTGCGAATACTAACTGAATACTTGTAAATAGGAGTGTTACCATTACTGCCGAGTGCTATTTATGACGGATGTTTTGTAACCTAGCACACGAACCCTGCGTAATATATATATATATATATATATATGATAGAGGTGATTGAGGGTGAACTGCTTTTATGTATTGCTCTATAATTGAAACATGACTGTTGTTTGATGATTGAAATATGTGGTTTGTGTGGGATTAATTATTGATGCATGCAATACTCGGATATTGTGATAGATATTAATTGTGAATCGTTGTGATGATACTCCGCCTGAAAGATGTGTATATATATATATGCTAATGAGCATGTCGAGTGGCTTATGCTGTGAGTCAGCAAATAAGAGCTGTGTGTGATTTATAGTGAAATGCATCAGCATTGAACATTTTTCAGAGTGGGCAATCAGATGAATGTGTGGGGTATTGAGGATTCTGAGATTAATCCTAAAAGACCTCCGAGTTGGACTCAAGGCCATGCTTGGAGCATGAGGATTGGATGCTTAATGAAAGTCCTTGGGTTGGACTCAAGGTAAATGCCGAGTGCATCGGAGTGGGACTCCTGGTGAATAAATCGTATGCATCTGATTCGCCGACTGCACGAATACATGTGTATAAGAGCATTATTATTGAGGCTGACATGATTTGCATGGATTTGAATGATTTGAGTAGTTTTCGACTTGATGATGTTGTATGAATGAGGTCTGACTGAGGGAATGTACATGTATTAATGTTGTTGCCAAGTGTGATGCAATGTTATAATTGAGAATGTATGTTATGGTACAACTTCTGATTGAATGACTGTGTGTACATTTATGATGATAAATGAGCTCGGTGTGAATTATATGAATATGTGGATATGATATGGTGAATGAAACCCTTAATGTAGTTTGGAATTGATTTGGGTAAATCTGATTGGATGGGCATATGTATATGTCGATGCTATTACCAAGTGCAATGTGACGTTGTGGTTATGGTGCATGATGTAGTGGATAATATTATAGCCATGAATAATTGGTATGAAATCCGACTGAATGTCTGTATGTACATTAGTGCCGTTACTAAAGTTTGTGGTGTGTTATAATAGCATATGTGATTGTGAATTGCTTAATCCTGAGTGAATTGCATGAACCCGAGTGAGTGATGTTATTATATAACTGAGAGTTAAGAATTTAATCCGAGCCATGGTTTTGTAAGGAATAAGGTTTAGAGGAGATATTTACTCGGTGTTGACTAGAAGCCGATTGTTGTGTTGCCATCTTACTGTTTTACAGAAGTGATGATTATGTGATGTGTGATGTTGATGTGGGTGTATTACTTATGTGTGTGAACTGCCATTAACTACCGTGTGAATTAGTATTAGTTGGGTGAGTCTGGTCCGTGTGAGGCATGCTGCTCTGAGACGACTCTTCCTGCCATAGGTAATGTGGCAGCGTACACGTTGCAGTGACTATGTAATTGTTGTAACCCTATAGGAATGAGACGTCATCCTATAAGTTGGATGCAGCAATTCATGAGTCGGGCAGGTGAAGCTGTAACTGCTTATGGTGATGGTGAGTCTTTCAGACGATTCCGAGGGATTATGAGAGTTATATTAAATGAGTGTTATGCGATTGTTTATCAAAATGAAGATAGAGGGTTTATTTGACCTTGGCGTGTCTGCTTCCGAGAGGATTAGAGGTTGCTGGATATGGATTGGCTACTAAAAGGATGATTGGTATTGGAATAAGAAGGGTGATCAAACTGTCACTGAAATTGGAGTTTTGAAAGGCTAACCGAGTGATGCTGTAAGCCTAATGAGGAAACTAGGATTGGAGCCAAACTAAATTGTAAGGTTAGGAATTGCTCGGGAGAGGTTGGTATATTCCGAGTGTGTAAGAGTGGAGACAATTCCAAGTGAAGAGCTTGTGGGAAAGAGCTGCTGAGTGAAAATTATGGTGTTCCGAGTAGAATCTTATTAAGAGGATCATTATTAAGTTAAGGGAATAGTGTCCGAGCGTAACATTCTGAGTAGAGCAGGAATTCGAGTAACGTGAATCGGAGTGTATCACTTCCGAGTGGAATGGCACCGTGTAGATCGATTCTGAATAGTAGGATAGCGAGTGTAGAATTCCTAATACCCGTGGGATGCCCAACCGAGTGATCTTCCAGGAGAAAAATCCTTCTGGTCGGGACATGGAACTTAGAGTGTGCAAGTTTCTGAGTGAAAAGGGCTCCGAGAGGAAGTAGATATCCGCGTGAAGAATTTAATTGAAGTCGTACTCAGGTCAGTGATTGGGACTGTTGAGCTTGAACTCAGGTTTGGTTTCAAGGTAGGCTCGAGTTGCGAGTGAATTTCTGGTAAGTGGAAGAATTTTCGGGTGAGAATTACTCTCAAACCCCGAGTGATGTCTGTGTAAGAGGACCGAGTGAAACTCTCAGGATGAAAGCATGGAATTAGCCGGAAGCATGGGTAGGAATCTAAGATTTCAGAATTTAGTGTAGTGCATATGCGAAGCAAATCCGGGTAAATTGCGTTAATTGAAACACATGGAAATTCCTTGAGTGTTCCCTGTGGTGTAAGAGAGAGATTTTGTGGTCAGGTTTTGAAAACCGAGGGTTTGGTCCGAGAGAAACCGGTCGGGAGTGAGTATTTTAGGAGTCGGTGGTGTTGTTTATCGACTGAATTTTCCCCAACTGGTTGAATAACCTCTAAGGATGTGTTCCCCACGACACGATGTCGAGCCTGTGCTTTATGTGATTTCATTATTGTGCCGAGCAACTCGTTCGAGTCAAGAAAACCGACGGTGTGAATATGCCGAATGGTGTTGAGAGTATATGGCCGAGCGGCCAAGAAATTAGGAAGCGCCACTGCTTATGACGAAATTGGCTAAGTTAAATGAGGGACCTGACCTTTGTGTCTTGCTGACTGGAATTGTGGTGCGATCGGTAAACCGCTTGAGTGGTGAATCTCTGCCGAGTGAAGTTGTGATCCGATCGGTGAATGCTTGTGGAAGCACAGTCGTGTGCGTGATTGAGACAGCAATTTTCTGAGTTATGTATGTAAGGAAAGTTACCGATTGAATTTCGAGGACGAAATTCTTTTGAGAGGGGGAGAACTGTAACATCCCAATTTAATAACTAGTTGCCAAATTAATATAAATCATTAAATTAATAAATCGACAAGTGTGGGGAGAATTATTTATTAATTATAATTGGTTTAATTAATTTAAGTTAAGAAAAGAAAGGTTGATTAATGGTGATTAGCTGTCAATGACTGATTAGATGTGATTATATGTGTGACACGTGTGGGGGCTGCTGCTGTGCACGCTTTCCCACCCCACTCTTCCTTCTCTTCGTACATGCATATATGGGTACACTATCATTCATTCTTCCCTACAGACTCCTCCTCCCCCGTTCTCTCTTCTTCTTCTTCTTCTTCTTGTTCTTGTTCTTCTTCTTCTTCTTCTTCTTCTTCTTCTTCTTCTTCTTCTTCTTCTTCTTCTTCTTCTTCTTCTTCTTCTTCTGCTTCTTCTTCTTTTCCTCTTCGATCTCCTTCTTCCTCCTCTGCGCTCTGTTCCTGTGAGCTCGCAGCAATGGTGGCTGAGGATTGGGGTCCTCCTCCCTAACTCGACGAACCCGTGAGGATGAGGGTGTGCATTCCCTCTGCATGCAACACGTCTCCTTCCTTGTTCCTTCATTCCTTCGTCGGCTTCCCTCCTTCTTCCTCTCCTTGCTCGAAGCTGCCAAGTTCCAGTGGAGATATACACTACGAGGAGCTTCAAGGTGGTCGGAGTATTCACAGCATTGTGATGGAGCCATTCCAGGGAGCGAGTCGAGAGCTGGACGTCTTGGGCCTCCCCTGCTCTTACATGCAGATGTGCTAAGAGTGATTCAGTATTCCTCTGGAACTGAGCGTCGTGCTGACCGACTGAAAGCTTCAGTCCAGGTAGGGGGTGTCTTCTATCTTAAATGCATGGGTTATGAACGGGTTCCGAGTGTTGATACTTGCTGTTTCCGTGTTCTGATTTCGTGTTGTGTTGCATGCGAGTGTGTACTGCCCAGTTGCATGACGAGTGAAAGACGAGTGTTGCATGTTGATGACCTGTGAATGTTGAACGATTGTGTGAAAGGGATGTGTTGAAGTGATGTTGATGATTACCATGTGTTTTATATGCCTGCAAGTTGTTATGAGTTTAGAATGCCGACTGCATGTGATAAAATACGACTCAGTGAATCTGATAGTGTACCATACCGATTGCATGTGTTGACTGAGTCCTGACATTGCTTAATGCCGATTACATGTGTTGTGGAATACTGTTAATGCCTAGCACTAATTGCATGAGATACATATGCTATTGAGTTCTGAAAATGTGTAACAACGACTGTATGAGATGCATGTGTTGATGAGCTCTGTTAATGTCCAACATTGATTGCATGAGATGCATGTGCTGTTTGAATGCTGATGATGTATGATGCCGATTGCATGAGATGCATGTATGGCTGTGTATATGAACTCTGTGTTGTGTGATGAATCTGCATGTGGCGCATGGGATGCGTTTGTGCTGGGAGCACGTAGTGTGGGACACTACCATCGGTTTTTAAAGCATGGGACGCTATGAAATCCTTGAGTGGGACTCAAGGTAGCCCTTGAGTGGGACTCGGGCTGCCTGTGAACACCTCCGTTGGCGCTGAGAGCGTTGGTGTCACCTGTGGGGAAACGGTTGGGTACCTGTAAAACGGCCAAGCAGCTGGGAGCTGATTTGATAGCTGAGAGGTATGTATAAAAAAAGGCTGAGAGCCTACGTTGCAACGTCTAAACCGATACACACGAATGCGGAACCGAGTGAAATACTATGTGCCTATTAACTGTTGATATTGTTTGGAATTGGTTATGCATGCAAAGATGTTAATGAAATGATGAATGTTTATAACCGAGTGAAATACTCTGTGTGTATTGACCGATTGATATTGTTTGGAATTAATTATGCATGTGATAATAATGAAAGGATGAATGTGTATATCCGAGTGAAATACTCTGTGTATATGTATTACTGATGCTGACTGGAATTTGACTATGCGTGTGATGATGATTAAGGGGATGATGAATGGGTATAACCGAGACAGTATTCTGTGTGTATACGCAATTGATGCTGATTGAAGTTGCTCCATGAATATGTGTTAATGTTATTGAAATGTCGTGCGTGTATAGCCGAGTGAGAACTGTTAGATTCTGACCGGAAAGTGTTGAATACGTGCATTCTGATTCATTGGTATTATCATGTTGCTGATTGTTGTTATATTAATGTTAGTGGCTGTGTATTTGCACCTGACTGAGTGGTGACTGACGAATTCCGATCGGTAAGAGTTCCATGTGTGTCTTGGTTGATTGATATTGCTTGACTTTACTCATTGCTATGTATAATTGCGTGTATATGTATATTGATGTATAATTGTGGGACAACCTGAGTCGGTATCTATCATTTAATATCTAAGATGCTCACCCCTACACCATTTTTTTAGTGTGCAGGTCGTACTCGGAAATGATGATAGGGTCTCACGTCCGAGTGTGGTGCACTCCGACTGTTGAGCACTTGTATTGCATTATTATGTTCTGTCCGTGTAGCCTTGGCCGGCTCCTATGTAAAATGACGATTATATATATATTCGCTTATAAAGATTGAATAGTCATGGTGTCACTTGTATGGTATCGCAAGTATTGGTAAATGTATAATATCAAGATAATGGGTATTCCGAGTATATGGTTACATGTCTATGGGTCAGTAGACTAGAATCGTGGACAGATTTATGTTTCTGTGAACATGTATTCATATGTATGAGCTTCGTACCGATTCGATGCGTTTTCCGACTGGGAAGTGTTGCTAAATGACTCGAGGGCCGTTGAGGAGTGGAATTATGTTAAGTTGGTGGTTCCGAGCGAACATTTCTGGGTGGCTTTACCGAGTAAACATATTGAGTGACTCCGAGTGAACATTATAAGTAAATCCCGAGTGAGGAAGAGTTTGTATTTCCCGAGTGAAAACCTTGGGTGATTCCCTTCTGAGCGAGGAGTTAGAATTAGTGGTTTAGAGTGGACCGGGTCCTAAGTGTAAGGTATCGGTAATCCGAGTGAAAGATGTAAGTCCGAGTGAGTGAGGATTGGTATCCCGAGTGGTTGGGTTTCGAATAAGTCTGAGAGGGACTTAACTACCTGACCTCCCGATTGAATGTGTGAGTGTATACCGAATAGTGGAAGTGTAATGTGACCCGATTGTATGAAGGATGGAATACGTCGAGTGATGTTTGAATAGGATATATTCCGAGTGAGAAGGAGTTCTGGGATCCGAGTGGGATAACCCTCAGTGTCCGAGTAGAGTATAGGTCTGGCCGTATGGATAAAATGGAAAGGCTAAGTTACGGAATACCGAATGGACTTAGGAATGAACTTCCGAGTGGACTTAGTCGTTTACCGAGTGTATGGATGTTCCGATGCCGAGTGATGAATTTGCCGTGTGAGGCTTCTCGCTTCAACGAATGAAGGATCCGCTCCAGCGAATGTGTACTGCTGGAAGGCTTTTGTCGTAGTCTCGCCCAAGCGACGTGGAGTCTAGCCCGAGCGAGTACGCGTGTAATGCTGATGGTTTTCGCCCAGGCGCTGATGTGTTTCGCTGAACCGAATGGGTCGGTCCCAACCTTGTTCCTTCCGCTGATTGCTAAATGTGTGAATGCTCTTTTATTTCCCTTGCCTTCTTCCTTCTTTTTTTTCTATGCCGATTGACCAATGGTTGATTTGTGAAAAAAAAAAAATTTCCCTGTTTTTGGATTTATTATTTATTAAAAATTTGGGTGTTACATTGAGATTTAAAATCCTCACTAAAAAGATACTCACATTTTCAATAATCGTGTTAAAACCCCATAAATCTCTTGTTTTATTTTAAGTCCCCAAGTAGCATCTATTTAATTAAACATATTTCTTGAACAAAATAATCTCCTATGCACCACATGGATCTCAAAAATAAATGTCAAATGGCCTTTGATTTTCTTGATATTTTTTGTGTGAAACAAAATCATTGGCAATTGCAAAAATCTAAATTCCTTGTATCAAGTCCTTCACGTGACAACAAATTTTGCAAATGCATCTTGTCCCTTCCTGAAGAATCTCACGAAATGTTAAATGGACATGACAAAATTTTCAAAATCTTGGCACATGACAAAAGCTTGGCACTTGATTTCAAAAATTCCATCCATCCTTTCAACAAGCACTTCACGTGAGACTTTTAGAGGATAAAGCTCTTGATTTTTGACCATTTCAGGCACTTCACATGATTTCCTTGCTAGAAGATAAAGAAACAACATCTTAAGCATCCTGACCATTCACGTGAACAAAAGGACAAGAAGACAAGCTCCATTCCATTCTTGTGACCCAAAACAGCGTAAAGCATGCAAAACTCACAAGGTGAATCGATTCCCCCTCTCTTGAATCGATTAACGCGTCATGCCTTGGCCAAGATGAATCGATTCCTCATCTAGTGAATTGATTCCCATGCTTACAAACGAATCGATTCCCCTCTTAACCCTATTCATTCCCATGAGATTTCTTCTATATGTTGGACTATTATTCACTTGACAATCACACCCTTCTCCATCTACTCAAATTCTTCTCTTTATTTTCACATCTTCTCCTTTCTTTTTAAAAAGCTCATGGCTTCATCATCCCAAAACAGGAAGAAAAGAAGAGGAGCTACTATCTCTTTATCCTCAAACATCAATGATCTTTCAAGATTGTTTGATAATCAAACCCAACTTGAGAGGTACCTTGAAAAATACTCAGAAAGACTTCTCATACCCGCTCATTGGCTTGATGTCCCTCTCTTCGACCACCATGATTTTCCTGTACTAAATATCCTTAGACAACAAAATCTTATGGAATTCATGGCGCTTGAAGAAAATTACATTTATCCCGAGTTGATTAGAGCCTTCTACTCAACCTTAAGGATCTCAAATAGGCGTTTCTTAGCCAAAGTCAAAGGGGTAACTATCATCCTTGATGATAATGTTCTTCATCTGGTTGGAAAGATTTTAATCAACAATGTTGACTTCTTTGGCATTGATCCTTCTCCCGATTAGGAATATAATTCCATTGATGCTCGTGCTTTTCTTAATCTATCTTCTGTTTCCAAAAGCACTATTGGGGAGCTAAACATTGATCATCGTCTTCTGCACTACTTCTTGGTCAAGATCATTCTTCCTAAAGCGTCAAACAATGCTAGATTAAGTGAGAACCAAACTCTTATTCTTTGGGCTATGCTCCATGAAAAAGAGATAAATTAGATCAAACTTATTCACAATCATATGATTAACTCTAAAAGACTCACCAAACTTCCCTATGCTATTTTAATCACCCAGCTTCTCAAGCATTTCAATGTTGATTTTCTAATGAAGTAAAAGAAGAAGCTGGGCGCAAAGGTAAAATAGGGAGCACTCATCTCTCAAAAATGGGTTGGTATAACCAAGATGGTGCTTGGAAATACTCACCCCACATGCACAAAGCAGTGATGATAATGATGATCAACCTCAGCAACAAGCATTTCCACCACCTTCTATAAATCCAAATGATGGTTTCTTCAATAGGTTGACCTCTCACATTGATACCCGCTTTGATGCAATGAATGCTCGCTTTGACACTATGGAGAATAATATGAATGCCCGCTTTAACCAAATGGAGGACACTATGACCACTCAATACAATGAACTCAATCAACAATTTTCTGAGTTTCGATTTTTTAATCCTTAAGCTAGTCTTTGTTGTATCCATCCTTGCATGTATCTTGTTTAATAAAATTTTGCTTATGTTTAATCTCTCTTTTAAGTTTCTATTTATTTTTGATGATGCCAAAGGGGGAGATGGTATAATAATATCTAAAATCAACATCTATATTTATCCTTGTTAAATTACATGATTAAGGGGAGCTTTATAAATATTTATTTATAACAAGTGATATATATTTCTTTATAACAAGTGATATCTATTGATGATATGTAATCCTTTTATCAAGTAGTATATGAGTAATCAATATGCATGAAAAACATAATTAAATTTGACAAGGGGAGTTTTACACTTTGAAAATATAATTATTATGAAACTAACACCCTAAGAGATGAACAATTGTTGTCATCATCAAAAAGGGGAAGAATGTGTTTGTATGTTGAAATAGGTTTTGATGCATGACAAACAATTGAAGGATCAAGAAAATTAATTGATGAATACAAAGAATGTTGTACAAGCAATTAAATGAAAAAGCATGAAGATAAAGCTTACATGGATGTTCCAGATCAAAAAGCATGCAGAAGATCATCAAAATTGAACTAACATGTATCAAAACGCATAAAGGCATAAAAATTAAAAAGAATCAACCAGGATCAGAGCCAGGAATCGATTCACCTCATTGGGAATCGATTCCCACATTGAGAAGCAGCCAAGAATCGATTCAATAATACAAGGAATCGATTCATCATGATTTTGGAAGCAAGGAATCGATTTGTCTCATTTTTGGAAGCCAAGAACCGATTCCCCTTGCCTAGGAATCAATTCATGCACTGATTTTTGCATAAA
Organism: Clitoria ternatea; assembly: GCA_037962975.1. Lineage (NCBI taxonomy): Eukaryota > Viridiplantae > Streptophyta > Magnoliopsida > Fabales > Fabaceae > Clitoria > Clitoria ternatea. The sequence goes on from CM075671.1 coordinate 50,855,017, forward strand.
TTTATACGCAGAGAATCGATTCATCACTTAAATCACGCGTTGAATCATGGAAAACATGAGTACGCATTTTCAAAATTGCAGAAAACATGGAACGAGAAATCAAGCCTTGGAATCCTTCGCAGACAGAGTTCAAATTCCATTGCATAAAACATGGAATGTGAAAACAACTATGCAGAAAACATGGATCAATTTGCTGCACAAATTAAGGAACCGGGGATTGAAAGCTTTGCCTTGAAATACCTATAAAAGGAGAGGAAATAGAGGGCAGAAGACACACAACACAGCAATGAAAAATTACTTACTTTCTTTCTTGCTCTCTTATTCTCTCTAAGCTTAAGCTCTCTGACTCTTTTCTTTGCAATTAAATGTTTTAGAGTTATATTGTAAGAAAAATATTTTCTTGAGTGCTAAATTTGCATATCCTTTTCTAAGAAGAGAAAAATATTTTTTTAAGTGATTAAAATTTGTATATCTACTCTATTGAGAGAGTCACACTTGTAAAATCACATACACAAATTCTGAGAGTTTTTGGGTTGGGTTTCAACCTTGTAATTGAGAGATTGTGAAATTGGGTGGGTTGCCCTTTGGCTTGTGAGAATTAAGTTCTTGAGTATGGGACACTAAGAAGCTGTAATTGCTCAAAGCGTGTATCTCAAATTCACAATATTGGAATCCTTCAAGTGGGTTGCTTGAAGGAGAGACGTACACCAGTGTGGTGGAACTCGTTATATCGGTTTGCAAATCTCTCTTCCTTAAATTTCTTTATTATTGTGATTTAATCTGCTAGGTAATTTAAAGTGCACTAGTGACTTGATATAAATTGTTTGATTAATCATTTAGATTAATTTGTTTAATAATCTAAGTAATATTCTTGAATTAATTGTGTTAAAATGATTTATTACTTTCTAAGTGCTAAAATAGCTTTGTGAGTAATTTGATATTATTACTTATTCTTTTGTGTATTATTCTTATTTATCAAATTGATTACAAAAGAATTAATTTCAAAAGCATTCCAACAAAAAATTTTAATACTCAATTCACCCACTCTCTTGAGTAATTGAGGCCACTTGGTTAACACTCCTTTGTATGTCCTCCTAAAGCTCAGGATATCCAACACTAAGATCAAGGACCCTTTCCCACAGATACTCAATTCACCCACTTGATCTGATGGAATCTCGCCCACTTGGTGTCAGTCCTAAATCTGGTGGGATCTCGGGGTCCCAACTGCTCCTCACCCTGAAGATCAGGATCTTCAGAGGTGGTATCAGTATCTGTGGTCCTCCTCGGTCTCTTGGGACTAGTGGTAGGAACTGATTTCTTAGGTGCCATCTACAAAAGAAAATTTATTTAAATAAATCACAAATTTATACAAACAAAAATAAAACACTCATCACAAAAATTCTTTTTGGTTTTTATATTTTTAATAAATCATGCATAATAATAAAAAAATAAATAAAAAATAAATCATGTAAAACATCAAAAAATTAACATGCATATTTTTGGATTTTTAATAGTATAATACACATCATACAAATAAAACTCAAACAACATGCATTTTTACATACAAATTGATAAAATTGTAATTCACACATATTTGAACAAATTTTTATTTTTAAGAAAGAAAATACAACAACAAATAAAATTTTTCATTTTTACAAACATAATTTAATTTATTTTTATACAAGAAAGTATAAGAAACAATACAAACTAAGAAATTTTATTAATTTAAAAGAAAAACAAACAAACAAAATAAAAAAAGAACAAAAACTTTTTATTTTCATTTTTCAAAATTTAAAAATAGAAAACAATATAATCCCTAGTAAATAAAACTTAAAAATTAAGAAAAAGCAAAACAGGGGCCTGACGCTACGCGTGGGTTGGCTGCTACGCGTCAGGTTGTTCTTCCAACGCTACACGTCAGTGGGACGCTACGCGTGGGGTTACAGTTCATCACGCTATGCGTCATTAGGACACTACGCGTGGGCTCACAGAAACAGAAACTACAAAATGGGGTTCACAACAACAACCCCTCCAAACATCATCCAATCCATACATTCTCCTAATTCTAACAGCAAACAAGTTCCAATGGTCTTCTAATCCTATCCTAACCACATGCAATTCTAAGAATCAAAATTAAACTAAGGAAAGGGAGAAGATCACTTACTTGGAATCCTTGTGAAATTGGAGAGAGATGAGAGAATGTAGGTTCTTGAGAAGTTGAGGAATAGGGTTCTAAGAAAAATTGAGGCAGAGAGGGAAATTTAGGTTTATAAAACCTAAATTGGGCCTCTCTGGTTTAGTTTTAAAAACTGAATGGAGGCCCTGACGCTAAGCGTGGATGGGACGCTATGCGTGAGGGCAAAAGTTTTACCTCCACGCTACGTGTCGGTGGGACGCTACACGTGGGGCTCTGTTTTTTTTTAAATTAACTTTAAAAAAAAAGAAATAATGGGATGCCTCCCGTTAAGCGCTTGATTTACTGTCTCTAGCTTAACACCCTGCATATCACATATTAGTCAAATAACAAATGGTAGTGACTTTATTGATCTCACCACCCAAATATGGTTTTAATCTTTGCCCATCAACCATCCAACTTCTATAAGAAGTTGGATCTTCAATTTTAACTGTTCCATAAGATTTAACTTCTTTAATTACAAATGGGTCTGACCACTTAGATTTTAATTTTCCAGGAAACAGTCTTAATCTTGAATTAAACAATAAAACTTGCTGACCTGGTGTGAAGTGTCTATTTTTAATTTTCTTGCCATGGTAAGCTTTCACCTTATTTTTGTAACTTCTAGATGACTCATAAGCATTGTTTCTCATTTCCTCCAACTCAAGTAACTGCAACTTTCTTTTGTCAGCTTCCGCGTTTGGATCAAAGTTGAGGAATCTTAAGGCCTGATATGCTTTATGTTCCATCTCTAATGGAAGATGACAAGCTTTTCCATAGAACATTTGAAAAGGAGAAAGGCCAATAGAAGTTTTGAATGCAGTTCTGTATGCCCAGAGTGCATCATCAAGCTTTTGTGACCAATCTTTTTTGGTGGAAGACATAGTCTTTTCCAAAATTCCTTTCACTTCACAATTTGAAATCTCAGCCTGTCCATTGGTTTGTGGATGATATGCTATGGCCACTTTATGTCTCACTACATAATATTGTAACATCTTTTGAAGAACTTTGTTACAAAAGTGTGATCCTCCATCACTGATCAAGGTTCTTTGTGTTCCAAACCTATAAAAAATGTTTTTCTTCAAGAAATTCACCATAGTTTTGGTGTCAGCATTAGGTGAAGCAATTGCTTTGACCTATTTTGAAACATAATCAAATGCCAAAAGGATATACTGATTAAATTAAGAGTAAGGGAAGGGTCCTATGAAATCAATACCCCAACAATCAAATACCTCAACCTCCTGAATGTTTGTGAGAGGCATTTCCTGCCTTCTATTGACATTACCTATTCTTTGACAGTTATCATAAGCTTGCACAAATAAGTGAGAATCCTTAAAAATGGAGGGCCAATACAAACCTGATTAAAGAATTTTTGTAGCAGTTCTCTCACCATTAAAATGTCCTCCATAAGGTGATTTGTGACAATGCCACAACACATCTTTCTTTTCCTAATCGGGTACACAACGACGTAACAAATTATTCATACTAATTTTGAATAGATGAGGGTCATCCCAAACAAAGTATTTTGCATATTTTAAAAAAAAAATTTCTTTGCTACCAAGTTAAATCATTTGGAAGAATTCCCGCTGCTTTAAAATTGGATATATCAGCAAACCGTGGCCGTTTTGTTATTTCAAAAAGTTTTTCATCAGAAAATTCTTCAAAGATGTCTTTTTCTTTGGCAGTAACCTCATCATTCATTAATCTAGAAAGATGTTCAGCGACCATATTTTCACTACCATTTTTATCTTTGATTTCAAGATCATATTCTTGAAGGAGCAGAATCCATCTGATTAACCGAGGTTTAGAATCAGTTTTGGTCAAAAGGTACTTGATTGCCGGATGATTAGTGAAAACAATTATTTTTGAACCAATCAAGTATGATCTAAATTTTTCTAAGGCATACACTATGGCTAGTAATTCTTTTTCAGTAGTTACATAATTTATTTGATTTTCATTTAAAACTTTACTAGCATAGTGTATAACCCTAAAAACGTTTTCATATCTTTGGCCTAAAACTGCTCCCACAGCATAATCACTTGCATCGCACATAAGTTCAAAGGGTAAATTCCAATTAGGAGCAATAATTACAGGGGCAGAAACTAATTTCTCTTTCAAGGAATTAAAAGCTTTAAGACATGTGTCATAAAACTTGAATTCAACATCTTTATTTAGAAGATTTGTTAAAGGTTTAGCAATTTTTGAAAAATCTTGAATAAACCTTCTATAGAATCCAGCATGTGCGAAGAAACTTCTAATACCTTTTACATTTACATGGGGTGGGAGTTTAGAGGTTACCTCAATCTTGGCTTGGTCTACTTCAATACCTCTAGAAGAAATTTTGTGACCAAGTACAATTCCTTTCACAATGAAGTGACATTTCTCCCAATTTAGCACCAAATTTGTTTCAATACACCGCCTCAGTACAGTGTCCAAGTTGGTTAGACATGATTCAAATGAATTCACAAAGACTGAGAAATCATCCATGAAAATCTCAATGCTCTTTTCAATTAGATCTGTAAAAATAGCAAACATGTATCTCTGAAAAGTAGCAGGTACATTACATAATCCGAATGACATCTTTCTATAAGCAGATATGCCAAAAGGACATGTAAAAGCAGTCTTTTCCTGATCAAGAGGGTCAACAACAATTTGATTATATCCAGAGTATCCATCAAGAAAATAATAGTAAGCCTATCCAGACAATCTTTCAAGCATTTGATCTATAAAAGGGAGTGGAAAATGATCTTTTCTTGTTTCTTATTTTAATTTTCTATAATTAATACACATTCTCCAACTAGTGATAGTTTTTGTTGGGATTAATTCTTTTTTATCATTAACAATTACTGTCATACCACCCTTTTTTGGAACAACTTGTACAAGACTTACCCATGCACTATCAGAAATGGGATAGATAATACCTGCTTTCAGCAATTTCAAAACCTCCTTTTTAGTTACCTCTTTCATGGTTGGATTGAGGCACCTTTGAGGTTGAGCAACATTTTTAAAATCATCCTCCAATAAAATCTTATGCATGTAGTATGATGGACTTATACCTTTCAAATCTTCAAGTGTCCATCCGATTGCTTCTTGATTTCTTTTCAACACTTCTACCAATTTTTCTTCTTCTGTTTCACTTAAAAAATTACTAATAATTACTGGTTTTAGATTACCTTCTTTCAAAAAGATGTACTTTAGGTTGGAAGGTAGCACTTTCAATTCAGGCCTCTTCAACTACCTCTTTCATGCTTTGCCTAACGGTCACTGGTTGACATGGACTCCATGATTGATATTGCCTCTTCAATAATTTTGTTCATTAAAGAACCACATGCACATGCATCTAACATCATCTTGAACTAAGGCAATAAACCATAATAAATGATTCTTACCTTCCCAGCATCATCCAAATTATGGTTTGGACATTTCCTAAGAAGCACTTTGAATCTTTCCCATGCTTCACCAAGTGATTCATTGTGATTTTGTGAAAAGGAATATATGACTGTCATTGCTTTAAAATATTTTAAAGATGGAAAAAATCTTTCCAAAAATTTTGTTTCAACATCGGACCAGTTTGTAAAACTACCGGGTGGACAAGATTTAAACCATTCTTTAGCTTTCCCAATCAAAGAAAAAGGAAACAATCTCGTGTAAACAAATTCTTCTTAATTGGGTTTGAAACCAACTGTTTAAATTCATAAAAAATAGTTAAATGTTTATATGGTTCCTCATTATTTAAACCAGCAAATTAATTATTTTGAATAATGTTAGGAGTAACTGGTTTAATTTCTACAGCCGCAATAGGTCCTTGGTACATCCCCGAAACACGGGGTGGACCATTAATAGTAGCAAACTGTCCCAATGTTCTTCATTGTTTAGCAGCCATATTAGAATTTTCAAATTTTTCAAAAGAAGATGAAGTTGAAAAATAAGATTTTGTTTTCTTAGATTTTAAAGCTTTGAGTTTCTTTACAAACTTCTCGATCTCAGGATCAAAGAACACTTTTCCTACAGAAGATCGAGTTTGCATAAACAAACTAAATACAGAAAATTAGTGTAACAATGTTAAGAAAAATGAACGAATGAATAAAATAAAATTAAAAATTTACCTAAGGTAAAAAAAATATTTACCATGGTAATTAAAAATTTACTGTTTTACTGAATCAATTCAATCCCCAGCAACGGCGCCAGAAAACTTGTTAAACCTTGAATACTGTTGGGTCTTTTAATTGTCAAGCGCACCAATCGTTTGTAGTTTTCAAATTTAGATATCGTTCCACTGAGATTGAAAGTTCCAATAATTCACAGTAATCTCTATTTACTATGGTAAATGTATCAAAACTTATTAACAAAAGAATGATTTATAAATAATTTATACAGTATTCACAGAATTTGATGATTGGTTTGTTCATGTGGTAAAAATGTGTTAAACAGATTGACAATTTATGTTATGAATAACTCAGATACTTGAAGTAAAAACACAGATTGACAATTTATGTTGGAATTAGGATCCTCGCACTAAAATATAATGAAGTGATTATAAACATACATATTTAATAATCAAGTTCATGTCATTGCAGCTTAAAGTCATTATAACCGATCCGCCGTGATATAAATTCTAAGTAGTCACCGTAAAGTCTAATCCCTCGTGAGCTTTCTCAGTAAAAACTTGCATTAAGTACTGGCCTTATGGCAACAATAATCACCAACTCTATTCCTAGAAATTGGCATATTAAGGGTATTTCAACTTTTACTTTCATTAAAATAGATTTTAATACGGCATGAATAATCATTCTCCCGTTTGACATTCACACTAATAAAACAAGTTTCAATACGCATGAAAATCATTCTCCCGTTTGACGTTCACACTAATAAAATATTGAAATACTAACATGGTACTTGAATCATAAATATGCAGAGGTCATAATTACAACATCATATAAAAGATTGATTCACCAAATTCCAACATAAACAATTTAGTTACACATGGTAAAAGTAAAAATAACATTTACAGATGTTGACATTATGAAGACTTGGAAACACTTCATGATACAAGAGCTCGCAATACTACACAACAATCTCAAGTATCTAGAAATCACTCTAGATTACAAACTCACAAAAGAACACTCAAAACTCAAAAGAAAGGAAGAAGGTTTTGAAATTCAGAGCTAAAATTGGATGCCTTCAATGCCTTGGAAGTGGCCTATTTATAGGGCTGAGGAAGGGTCCTGACGCGTAGCGTCAGGTTCTTGACTCAGCCTCCATTAAATGCTCATGATTAAGCCTATTATCAATATTAATTAATTAAAATCATCAGCAGACATTAGGCCAATTGTCTCCTACTACGTTTTGGCATCTGGTGTGAGTGGGTTAGCCATTATTTGGCCACTAGGCAGAGTGCTTGGCCACCTGGAAGTGGAGTCCACGTAGCTTCTGACGTTACGCATGGCTGTAACGCGTAGCGTCAGCATCAGAAGTTCTCACGCTACGCGTGGTGTTGATACTACGCGTCAGCTCTCCAGTTCTTCAATTTTCTCTTGATTTTATTTAATTTTTTACTACAAAACTAGAGAAATTTGATCAAGGTAGATAATTTTCAATAACTTCCATTTATTACACTTAAAACCTAAATTTCTAATAAATTAAACTAATTTTTTATTATTTTTGACACAATTTTATTAAGAAATTTATTGTAAATTTGAGGAGTAACAGAAGGTACCAGGGGAATTGCATAAGCCAAAAGGCATTCTTCTATAGGGAAAAGTTCTAAAAGGACATGTAAATGTTGTGTTTTTCTTCATCCTCTAGTGTAATGTAAATTTGGAAGTAACCTGAAAATCCATCTAGAAAATAGTAATGAGACTTACCTGTCAATTGTTCTAACATTTGATCAATAAAAGGCAAAGGAAAATGATCTTTTTGGGTTGCTTTGTTAAGCTTCCTATAATCAATGCATACTCACCAACTATTCTAGATTCTAGTAAGAATTAGCTCATCATTTTCATTCTTTCCCACTGTGATTCCATACTTCTTGGGAACCACTTGTACTAGACTGACCCAAGTACTCTCTGATATGGGGTAAATGATACTGGTTTGCAATAATTTCATTACCTCTTTCTTAACTACATCTAGGATTTGGGGATTGAGTCTTTTTTGTTGTTACCTTACTGGTTTAACTTCTTCCTCTAGAATTCTATGCATATACATGGAAGGGCTAATACTTGGAATATCTACCTAAATCCAACCAATTGCTTTCTTATGCTTCCTAATTATCTGCAATAGCCTTGTTTCTTTTTCAATATTTAACTTTTTAGAAATAACCATTGGAAGATTCTCATTCTCCTATAAATTTACACACTTCAAATGCTCAGGAAAAGGCTTCAATTCCAACATGAGAGACTACACTATAAAATAAACAAATTTGGTTGAAATTGTCTCAGCAACTTGCACTCCAACAGAATCAGATGTATCTATAACTATTTTAATCAAATTCATGCATTCTGATTCTATTGAAACTACAATAGGAATAATGTTTTCTATTTTAAGAGAGCTTTTTGTATATGCATTATCATTATCACTAACTAAATATGTCTCAATTTTAGCACATACATCACATTAATGAGAATCAATACATTCATCATAAACAAATGAATCACAAAAATCAAACAATATAGAAAAATCAACATTATCTAACAACTTAACAATATTATGATCAACTAAATCAGTTATTAAATCAATTTAAAACACAAAATGGTCCTTCATGAGATGCTTCATAGCATCCAAAATGTTGAATCTAACCACACTATCCCCAAATTCCATGGAAAGTATTCCTGCATACATATATATCTTTGTCTTGGCTATCTTTAAAAAGAACTTATGTAAAACAATTGGTGCGTTGGTTGTGGAAGTTTTCCCTTCCATATCTAAAACATAAAAATCTACAGGAAAAATTAAATCATTTACTTTAACAAGGACATCTTCAATGACACCTGCAGGATATGCATAGCTCTTATTTTTTAATTGTATAACCACACGTGTAAATTGCAAAGGTCTAAAGGACAATGAAGTAAACACAATCATAGGTGTAACATTAATGGATGCACCTAAGTCTAGCATGGCATTTTCAAACTTGTTATTACCTATTATGCATGGAATAGTAAATGTTCTAGGGTCTTTCCATTTTTAGGTATGTGTGACAAACGTTTCTCAATTAGTGTAGAAACATTTTTGTTTATGCTAATCCTTTCATTTCCCTTTAGTTTCCTTGTGTGTGTGCATAGTTCCTTAAAGAACTTTGCATATCTTGGAATCTTCTTGATGGCTTCTAATAAAGGTATATTTACCTCCACTTTTCTAAATGTCTCCAAGATTTCCTCATCTATTTTCTTATTTTGTCAGATTTTTGTCTTTGTGGAAATGGAAGAGGTGCATATTATGGATTATAACTTATAAATTCTAACATAAAAGGAGAAGACAATGTGTCTATATTATTGTCATTACCTAAACTATTTGAAACTACTTCTATTTATTTTTCAATGACAACAATATTTTTAATTTGTTGTTGTTTCTTTGGTCTATGAATAACTTTACCAGATCTTAAGGTAATTGCACTTATATTTTTCTATCGCCATTTGCTTTAGTAATTCCTTCAAAGTTTATTTCTCAGTGGGAGGTGCAACTATATATGTAGCTTGTTGTTGTTGCACATGAAGAGGTTGATAAGGCCTGCTTGGTCCAACATTTGTCTAAAAAGGTGCATGAGGTTGTTGTGTGGAATTCCCCCATATTAAATTAGGGTGATTCCTCTAACTAGGATTATATCTACTGGAAGAAAGATCATAATTGTTATGTTGTTGTTGTGGAGGCTTGTTGTTGTATATGTTGGTAGCACATGTTTAAGAATTTTCACTGGGAACTTTAACTTTCTGTAGAGTAGGGCAATAATCAGTATAATGGTCTACATAGCTACAAATACCACATACCTTAGCAGGAGTTGTAGGAGGTTATTATTGTTTTTGAGACACAATAATGTTTTTTATAACACCTTCGATTAACTAGGACAATCCCTTCCACTAGATTATCCTGGTCAACTGAGAGGTTACGAGTTTCAGAAAAAAATGTGGAAGTTTTTTTTTACAAGATAAAACATGGTGGAACAAAAGCATAACATATATATATATATATATATATATACAAAATATTACATATACATTCCCTGGTCAAGTTAGAACTGTACAACTGAAACAAAAAAGGGCACGTAAGCACCCTAAACAAAATACAGGGAAATAACTATACACATGAAGTAAATCCCACACTACTCGTCTCAACCCATAAAATCTTCGTCTGACCACAGAGATACAAGTGGATCAGAAGTAGTCGCCTGTTGAGATGGATCTGGAGGAGCAAAACTCATAGATAGTAAGTCGTTGACCTAACGGATCAGCTGATGCCTACGTCTGACATAAGCCGCATAGGCTTCCACCAATAGACTCTGGGCCTTGGCCGACATGTCCAAGTAGTCCTCAGTTTCACCATAGATGTGACAAAGAAAACCTGGCGATCAGTTCCACTGTCGTCTAGCTAAGTACCTCTCCATAGGAGTTAGGACCAGCATTCCCTGTCGTAAGGGAATGTCCTCCAACCCACCCATCACACGAGCCTGAAGGGGGAAGATAGGTGGAAGATGAGGGGGTAAGGCGGGCAATAAAGGATGGACTCCAAGGTTCATCGGTACCTCTTCAAGCGGGAACTCCTCGGGGTCCTCCTCTTCCTCCTTCTCGACGGGAAGGGGAACGTACTCCGGGGTCGGCTCTTTCGGCATTGCCCTGACTGGCCCCAGTGCGTCTGGGATCTCTGCCTGCTGGACAAGGAGCAGAACCATCGGTGGGATGGGCAAAAGTGTGAAACTGAGGGGGTCTGCCTCCAAAGCTGCCTTTCTACCTGCTAACTCCTCAAGCTCCTCCACACTCAGGGGACGTGGAAGATCACCGTAGTATATGACTGAACTCTCTATGACCTCCACATCTCGGTCATAGGGTCTCTCTTCTTTTGGCTGAGGTGGCAAGGGTACCTCCACTAGGACATCCTCAGGAATCACGGGAAGGTGACTGGGACCTGCCTGGTCCTCCTAACGTAAAGCCCTCATCGTATGGTATGTATGTCTGGCTGGTGATCTAGGATGATTAGTTGTAAAGGTGAGTCTCTGCCTCCAAACAAATTAGGGAGTGTCATCTTTGACACTCACCTCGTATAAATCAATTAATTCCAATCATCTCTCTGATCTCTCTTTGGGGTTCCTAATGTGTAGTCTAAGTCATCTCACCGCTCTGGGTCTTATCGGACCTTTTCCACGCCCCATTAGTCCCCTTGAACTGCTAAGGTTCGTATTATCACAGTTAATTCACCAGTAATCAAAATTTTGATATAAGAATGCAATGCATGTATTTCGTGTTTCTAATAGTATAATTAGTTGATATGATGCATGAACTCCATCAATCACAACATCTCATCGATTAAGTCCCGCCTTATCCTTCTATCCACTAGAGCGACCAGAGCTCTCCTTGTTCTAGTTTTCATAAATGGGTAAGGACACGCAACCCTATCATTAAATTGGCCAATCAAAATCTCTACAGAACGGGCACTCCACGGTCATAGTAAAATCCCGCCTATTATCAAAGTATACCTGAGTTTGCCACGAGCTGTCCGACTTCGGGTGCAAATCCGAGCCATTGGAGGTCCCCCTCCGGTATACTCCCTAGACTACCCTCGGGGGTCGAGGCGCGACAACTTCTCTAGTGTACCCATCACTGTATGCTCTAGGGAATTATTTCAAGACCCACCCTTATTCACCGGGTATGATGCATGGTTCGGCTATTGTATTTATTACTGTATGATTCCTCGGTAGGGTTCTTTCTCATTTCATTTCTAACGTCGATTTCTTTTCTCAATACCAAATGTCATTTAATTTCTCAATTATCTTGATAAAAGTTTGTAATTCATTTTTCAACTCCTTAGAAATGAAATGAGATCTCACAATTCTAGTATCATGGGGTATTCCGGCGCTACGGTGCCCCTCAAACATCCTTAGATTCATATTCATGCACTTTTATATTCAACCACATTGGAACCCTTACCGATACCACCGTTCCATATTCATACATGCCATTCAGAACCTTTCATAGTTCGATTATCCATGCATCACATATAACATTCATCAACAAGATACACTTAGGAGATATATCATTCAAAATAATACATTCACCAACATATTACGTCATATAAATGATATACTCACTAACATGAGGACTAATGTATTAATTGTATATCGTGTCGCCTCTTAGTTGTTTCAAATAATGTACATGTTTGAATATTTCACAAGATAATGGAATTCTAAGGTACATTAGGGTCACTTATAATCTTTGTGATTTAATTGGGTAAATTTGATTTATTCCGTCATTAAATGTCTTAGTGTACAGTTGTGAACTCCTAACTTATTATTGGTTGACCTTATTGGTTACTTTCTTCGTAACTTGGATAAGTTTAACCTACTAAGTAATTCGTTATTTCACCCACTAAATAGGTCATTCGTCCTTTATATTCCAACACTATTTTAGTGATTTCATCTTGAATGTGAGCTTGCCAAATTGTATAACTCTTTCATTTAGTGACTGTATTATTTAGTTCATTTCCTAGTATTCTCAATTATTAAATTTCTTTTGTTTCATAGTTGCCAAAAAAAAACTTAGGTACCACTTTAGTTTAGGCGTTATGTTTTAGGGTGGCATTATTTAGTCACCCAAAGTTACTTCTTAATTAATAAAACCCATTTTTAAATCGTAATTTTAGCTTAAAAGCTAGTATACGAAAAATCCGTCTCCTAGTTACTAACTAGTTTGTTCTCAGAATAAAAATTTCTTTAATCTCTTTTTCTACTTCTAATGATTTCTAAATTCCTTTTAAAATTTCAGATTTTAGGCTTAATTCATCTAAACAATCCTATTAATTATTAGGATTCTTTTCAAAACCTTTTTTTTCAAAATTTTACGTTCTAGTTTGTTAATTCTATTATTCTAGGTTTCTTTAATCTATTAAAATAATTATTTCCATATACCTTTCTTCTTAATAAAGATTCTCTTATTAAATCTATTTCTTTTTCCTTAAATTTCGAAGGCTACCATTTATTTTTCTCTAAGTGGTTGCCAAAGTAGTCGCCAAAATGGTCACGAAATTCTTTTCTCCTAATTAAGTCCTAATCATTTGTTATACATAATTTTTTTTTGTACTTAACTTGTAAGGCCTTATTTGGGCCAAAGAAAAACCTTCCAATAACTTTATTTTAAGTGACCTTTAAAAATTTAATTTCTTTACTAAATTTTTCTCCAAAATAGCTTACTTTTATAACTTAGAAAAAAATCATTTCTAACAAAAAAAAAAGTTTCTTTTCAACAGGCGTAATATTTTTAAAATAACTTGGCGACGTTTAAACGATCTATTAAATTATCTAATAACGGGGCTTACCGGGTAAAAATCTACAAATTACATAATAACATTTGAAATTAAAAATTAATTAATACAACCATATCAAATAAAATCGAGCCCGCCTAAACGCTAAATTTTCTAGATTTCTTTTTTATGGATTCGATCGCAATAAAACTTCTTCGAGCACAAGAAAGTCGAGCTATGTTAAATAAACTTTTAAACATTGATAAATGTTAAAAACTTAAACGTTTTAGCCATCGGTTATGAAAAATTTTACAGTTTACGATCTAGCCGTTGGATCACGATGAAATTCGAAACGGAGGTCCCCAAATACGCATACAACCAATAGGACAACCAAACACACAACTAAACAAGTAAAAGACCTCTTTTACCTCATATTATAGCTGCTGTCCAGAGAAAGAAACTGAAGGTTTTTGCCAAAAAATTCACCAAATGCTATGAACGTCCTCCGATCATCGTCTACGCTTCCGATCCTTAGAAAGTTTATGCATGCAAGGTTAGGACAAGGAAAATAGCCATGATTTGGCCCTCAAAACAGCAAGGAAACATCATCACAAATTCAAAATAAAAATTGCTTTTGAATCTAGAACATCAAGGGCAAGATCCAAGGGAGCAACATCAAAATTTCTCACCTTGAGTGGCTTGGGTGAGTGGCGGTTTTGAAGGGTGTAACATCCCAAATTTTAATATAATGGATTAATTGGGGGAATATATATTAAATAATGGAATGTGAATTAATTTATGTCCCAAAATACTGGAATTAATTAAATTAAGATTTTTTAGGACTGTTGGTAAATTATTCAGACCAAATAAGCTGAAAACTGGCCCAATTAAAATATAGGTGTCAGACCAAGTATCTCCAATTGGGATGATATTGGTCAGGGTTGTTGAGAATATTATTGGGAGTCCGAATATGTATTCGGAATAATTTTCAGATAAAGTATTGAGCCCAAACATAGATCCTGTTTGTCATAAAACGATGAACTTTAATGAGAAGGATTAAAATTAAAACCAAAAGCTCATATTTTTCCCTTCTCTTCACATTAGCTTGCTGGACAAATTAGAGAAAATACATTCTTCTTCTCCTTCTCTATTCCCTTCTTCATTTTCCTCTTCTTCTCTTCCAAAAACCCTAGCCAAAGTGGTTAACCTTCTTCCTCCCCTCATTTTCGTCCTTGGGAGAGCTTGGAGGAGACCCTTGGAGCTTGGACTCTCCTCCCCTCTACTCCTCTATTTTCGTGGGACACCCTCCCTCTCTTGAATATTCTCTCTTTTCTTCTTTTGAGGTATGATTCTTGTTATTTCTCAAGAGTATGAGCCATTAGTTTTGAGTTCTTGTTGTTAAGAGAACATTTAAAGTATATGTGGTGTTTAATGGAAGCATTTAATGCATGAACCCTGGAGTGGGTAGTCATAAATACAAACTTTAATGGTAATAAATGAGGAAGATAAAGGTATGTTGGAAGGTGATGAAGATTGATGATTATTTATAAATGTTGTTTGGTTTTAGGTGAAACCCTAACTTAGAAACTCTGGGGAAAATGATAAATGTGTGATGAATAATATATTTGAGAGAAAATACATAATATTAGGAATATGCATATTGATTAATGAGGCATTCTTATGGATGTTGGGCTATGGTTGTTTTGTAGCCTTTGAATCTAATGAATGAGGCTTGATGGGAAAGAATTCCCGAAGCCTAACAAATGATGGAAATGACATCTATAACATGTTCTAAACATGTTATGAAATTGTAGATATGCTTATAATTGAATACAGTTAAATTGTGTCTTGAATAGTTGAATGATTATGATTTTACATATATGATTATGTAAGACCTATTCCGAACGACGAGGCGGGCATGTCGTATCAATCAAAATTCTTCTCTTGAGGTAGGAGAGGAGTCTTTATGTTCTAAATGCATGAATTTGAATGGTATTTGATTGCCATATGTGTTGGCATACATGTTTGCCTTGCTTGTGTTGTGGTGATGGATTGTAATGTTAAACATATTAATGTTGATAGTGTAGGCAACATGCATTGATGCATTTAGAATGAAAGTGGTATGCTATATAGTGGTATGAATTGCTTGGCAAGGTGGTGCCTAAATTAAGATGTTATGCTTGTATCCACTTCAAATATGAAATGAATGAAATTAATGTTTGGTTGAAATTAGATGTGAATGAATAGCATGCCATGATTGATAATGTATAGTTAATGATTGAAATTGATGATGAGTGCCATTGTAAATGATAAGTGAATTGTTAAAATGCCACATTGAAACTTAAGAATAAAGACTAAAGCCAACAATAATAAAATCTACTAAGAACGATGAGGTGGTGTTGGTAATGATAATGACGATGATGTATGATGAGTGGCATGTATAGGATGCATAGAGTGACAAATACATATGATTGGCATTTGCATCCATGCATTACTGCATAGCTGCTGGTGTTGGAATGTTAGGGGATTCCCCCGGTTGGCCCAGTGGGAGGACGGCTCTGTGCACGAGTGATTTGTATTTCCCCTGTGACTCGGTGTGTAAGTCACAAAGCTGCCCATATTGTGCTACGGGGAGCCACATGTGGTTGACCCTTGTGGGGGGTGGCTCTTGATGAGCAGGTGTCCCCGGTGGTCCTTGGGATCACAGCTGCCATGATATGACTCATAGTTGGCCCGCGACACCATATGTCAAATATGTTGTTTACCTCGGTCATAGTGTAAATGACCGGTGTTGCAAAATGGGCGATGTGGTTTGGTACCAGTAAAAGAATTGGTGAAATGCATGCAATTTAAGGATAAGTGTACACATTTTACTACTATAGTAGGGGTATGGTTAGATGATCATACTTGAATCCCATAATTGGTGTTTATATTCCCACAGTCAGATCTGTAATTGTTGAAATAATCCGTTGTGCATATGCATTAGCTTAAGAGCATTTGCATATAGCAAGGAAGTATGCCAAAGGTGATGAGATATGATGATGGTTGTGTTGAGAATGAGAAATTATATTAAGACAACATAAAAGATGTAGATACCAAAATAACAATGTGAGTAAGATGATGAATTATGTGATAGTCCAATTATTGAAGGACTAGATCATATGTGTGATTTTATACTTGCTTGATTTACAAAAATGATTGTATATTATGATGATAGTTGATGATGAGTTGTATATGAATGTAAGTATACATGTTGTGATACATATGCACATGATCACATGGTATTCATATTCATTCTTCTGGAATGTATGACTCACTCTTCCATGTTGTTCACTTTTTAGATTTGTGATATAGGTCACTCATGGGAGGAGTGAAACTCTTTCAAAGTACATTTTGTGCAAGAAGGTAAATAGATGTATAGGAAGTGCCTTTGCCGACAAATCTAGATTTTTGTATAGCATATAATGTACATGTATGCTTATTTTGCTATCTAGATTGTAGTTGACGATTTTTGAGGGTCATGTAGAAAAATTGGACCTTGGTGTGTATGGCCAATTTTCATTAATGACCCAAAATGATGTAAGATGATGAATTATGATACTTGTGGATGACAAATATTATGTATGAATGATGTATTAATTTGTAGAATTTCATGAAGTTTATGTAGAAATAATTTTAATCCTATGCATTGAATGAATGAGATTTGATCTTGATATGTGAAAACCATTGAATGAACTTTGGAATGCATGAAGGAATGTATATAATGCATTAGGATAGGCTAAAATAGTATAAAATGAGAATTGGTATATAAAGTTATGTAAAATTCCATATTTCTGTGCATGTTCTGCAGATCTCGCTTAAGCGAGTGGGAATCTCGCTCAAGCGAGATCTCCCTGTAACAATGGGGTGGCCTCTGGCCCAAATTCGCTCAGACGAGTGATGATCTCGGTCAAGCGAGATCTGCTTGGAATCAGAGGTTAGCAACTAGACTTATTTCGCTCAGGCGGGTGAGGCTTCGCCTGAGCAAGATCGAGTGGGAGAGCTACTGGACCATTTTCGGTCAAGCAAAATGGCCAGTGTATGGCAGTTCGCTCAAGGGAGCAAGGGAAAATGGATACTGGACAATTTTTGCTCAGGCGACCCTAGCCTCGCTCGAGCGAAAATCAGACAGTAAGGTACCTGATGCTACTGGAGCAATCTCGCTCAAGCGAGATTGACCCCTGATGCTATTTTTCCTTTCGCTCAAGCGTCCTCGCTGGCCTCGCCCAAGTGTTACCATGCGAACTCGCTTAAGCGAGTGTGGTACTCGCTTGAGCGAGTGGCACTCTGATGCTCCCATTTGCTTTGTTGTAATTATTTTCGTTTCTTTTGCATCAAATCTTTTTCTTGCATCATCTCAAAGGTACTTTGGACATATTATCCAATCATGCAATATCAATTTAATTGATTCTTCTGTTATTTTTAATTAAAGATTCCTAATGAAATTATTTTTAATTCACCTTATTATATCTCCACATATGAGAGAGGTTTTTCATTGATCCAGGGTGTCGAATTAAAGCTTCACCACTTTATTTCTTCATTAATTAATGATTTTAAAATCGTGAAAAATTTACCCGTATTTTTTCAGGTCTCACAAAGGGCTCTAAGGGACTAGGATGGAATCAATTCTTCAAGACCTTTGCATGCAAGAAACTTGAAGATGAGGGGCTGTTTGGTGGAGGTTGACCGTGAATTGGTGGACCAAGGAGAAGAGGTATTCAAATTTGGATGAGTGGAGGTGGATTGTGGTGGTGTTTGGTCGTGAATAGGGGAAGAGAGGTGGTTGCTGTGGTGGTTAGAATGGTGTCTAGGAGAAGAAGAAAATAGAGAGGATAAAGAGGTGACTTACTACTGTGAAGAGGATGAATGAAAGTGGAGAGATGGTGAATTGATTTTGGTTGAAGTGATGGTGGTTTAGGAGTCATGATGATGGCTAGCCTTTGCATGAATTCAAATTGGTTGGAGTGCAAGGTGGACAGCTGAGTGAAGAGGAAGAGCTAAATGATAACATCTGTCTAGAGATGTTTCCAAGGGTGGTGAGGTGGTCAGAAAAATCGATGGCCGGGAAATTAACTTGTCTAGCAAGAAACTTAAACGTATAGGATTTTTATGAACCAGAAAAATAAGGATGTTAAAAATAAATATGAATTAATTCATGGAATTAGAATTAGAGAAAACTCTCAACGTGAAAGTTGTAGATCTTATTTTTCTCTTTAAATTGATATATCATACGCGACAATTAGAGATAGGTAGCCCGAGATATACCCGATTTATGACAGGATGCTCCAGAAGCTCCTGAATCAGTTAGAGGCTTAGAAATAAATTCACCATTAATTCTACTTTGAGAATTGGGTTTCGTGCCCTTCATAACAATTGTAGTTCCTTGATATGGATCCATATTAAAAAGAATGAAGCAATTTAAGCACCGAACGAGGGAGATATGCGTATTTTCCTACAGACAGCCAGCATTAAAATGAAACAATCAAGAGGTCACAAAGATTCATTAAATTGTACTGATCAGGAGAGAATTAGCCTTTTAGATCTCCAAAAAAACATAGATAATTTTGTTACAAATATTTTGACACTAAGTTACACAAATCGAAGGTAGTATGAAAAAGTTATGAATTTTTTTCTAAACCATGCACAAGGAAAAATGTCCTGACAATAGAATTTTGAGGTGAACATAATTAATCTTCGATTTCGGGGTTGACAAAGTAAGAATCAGAGATCAGGTCTAGAAATAGAAGTTAGAGATATTTCCAAAATGAAGAGATCTAAGGTTGTTTGTAAACGTTGGGTCCAAAACACTAAAGGTACGCGGGTCGAGTTTTAAAATGATTTTTAAAGAAATCAAGTTATGGAAAAATGGGGGTGATAGAGTCTGAACCGGGCTTTGGCCTCTTCAGGAAAAGTTTCCAAAACTTTGAAACGAGTCATCATAAACTGACCATACAACCATCGGATAACCTGAGGTATATAAACGGTCAAACGTAAGAGACGTTAAGAGTTCTGGTTTGGCCGGTTAGGTTAAGTCAGGTACCTTTGATTCTTCACGAAACGATCCTAACAAGACTAGTTTTCCTACTAGATCACTAGTTTTAAGTCAAACGGTCGAAGTTCGACCTCAGGCTAGGTCCCACAGTTCAAATCCAGGGAACCGGACAATAATTATTATTAAAATAGTCAATTAATTTCTAACTGAACCTAATTATATACTTTCATATTTTAAACTCATTATTAATAATATTAGATATCAAAATGAATATTATCTACTCACTTAATTTTATTTTAATTAACTAAAATTATTAATAATAAAACTTATTAACAAATTAAGATTAAAATAAGGTATCTTCTCCTAATCATGTTTACTAAAAGAATTAATTAATGTCTTATGAGGTCTTGGGTTCTAATGATTTCTTAACCTTAAAATTGTACTGAGCACCTAATTATAATCATATATTCTAAATCACCTATGGTCACTATCAGCAGGTAATTGACTAACATCATCTATAAATTGTCAATAACTAAACATTATCCATAAATTACTATTTCTAACATTAACAACAAGAATTTGTATATAAATATAGATATCTCAGTAATAGCTAAAATTATCTTCTCACCTAAATCACTACCGAGTGAATAAATTCCTCTAAATTTCACCAATCCATACAGCCTTCCATACTTACTTATCTTACTTGTCTGAGCTAATCACTACTCACCTCCTTTTAAATTTCACTTCTCACATCCTCATAATGATCTAGGGATCAAGCCTAAGCCTTACTCTCTTCAAATACTAACAAAGGTACTCTCGGAGGTCCCTAGTGTAACGCCCCAAAAATAGAGGTAAATTTTTTCATGATTTAAAAAGAATCATAAGTAGAGGAACTCAATATATTTAATACCAAGTAATTACCCCAGATCATTTAATAGCCTATCTCATATATGAAGATATGAGAAGGTATCGGAGTGCACCTTGGATGATCAGACTCGTCACAAGGGAAAAGCAGAAGATTGAATAAAACTTAAAAGTTAATGAAATATGTACACAAGGAGGATAAAAGATGCCTTGTTAATTTATAGACATTAGAAATACAAAATAATAATAATAATATCATTTTCATGATTTAGGGTTTCCAAAACCAACAAGAAAATGGAATAAAGAAGTCAAAATGAGAAATCTAGAATCAGGGGATCTCGCTTGAGCGAGTCCCTATCTCACTTGAGCGAGACCCACAAGGGTCGCTTGGGCGAGGCAGGCGAGCGTGAGCGAAAACGCTCCTGAATCGAAGGCAAGCTCACTCGCTTGAGCGAGGCAAGCTCGCTTGAGCAAAAAGGGGACAGAATCTTACTGCCCTTATTTCGCTCGAGCGAGGCCACCTGAGCAAATTTCTTCCAGTAGCTAATACCTGATGCATAAGCGATCTCGCTTAGGTGAGATACCATTCGCCTAAGCGAATTGGATCCAGTAGCAATAGCACCCAGCTCTCGCTTGAGCGAACGTGGACCCGCTCAAGCGAGAAACGTCCAGAATGCATACACTAAGTGCAGGGGCATCTCGCCTGAGTGAATAACACTCTCGCTTGGGCGAGATTGGGCCAGGGGCCCTATAACTGATACAGGGGATTCTCGCTTGAGCGAGAATCCATCTCCCTTGTGCAAGATTATCAGCACATGCGTAGAAACAGATAAAATTTCACAACTCTACATACCAAAACCCACACCAAGCAAAATTAACCAAATTCAATACATCACATACATCATCTTGGGCATTTAAAACTTATTCCAATTAATCATACTCAATGATCTCTACTCTAATTCATGAATTATATCATAATTAAGCCTATCACCTTATACACTTTTTAAAACTAAGATTCTCATATAACCCTTCATTCATTCATCAAAATGATAAGTCATTCACATCATATTCATCATTCATACATTAACAAGGTCACTAATGAAAATGAGCCATACACACAAAGGTCTCATTTTCCTACATGACCTCTAAGATCATCATTCATCTATTTACCATCCTTACAAGTTACTTACATTAATTCATGGCTATACAAAGTATTCATCATGCATATACATTACAAAAGAATACATATGAGCCATAAAATCAAAACATTGCCGGCCAAGGCATCTTTACCCCAAAATGACTTCCTTCACACAATTCCTCCATACATGAGCTCTATACTCAAGCCCTACAACACAAGAGCTAAAAAGATAGACCACATGGAGAGTGAGTATACTTTCTCAATAATGAAAAATCTGATAATTTGTGATAATATACATATGAATGCAAGTTAAGCACCTCCTTCCAAAAAGGAGTTTAAATGTCACTAAAATCAGTCAATCACCCATTTCAATGAATACACATATCCATCCACATATTCATGAATAACAAATCCTTGATCAAGGACATATCAACTTAACCATACGTATATTTATGACTCCATCATACTCATTGTCATATCCATAAAGATTCATAAAGCCACGCCAAACTAATAGCACAAATATAGTTAGTGATCAAAGAGGATTCCACATACACCTCACATAACTTCCTCAATGGGATACCACTCAATGCCATGCTTCTATCGCTAATGCACATGTTGGTGTTTAAGGATGCATATGCATGGATCCGATTTTATTTCATCAGGTGATCGCAACCACCATAATCATTCATTCTTATTGGTTTCCCGCCTCGCAAGGGGTACTCCCTCTAGCAGCCTCGCAAGGTGCTTTCTCATGATCGCAACCATGTCCAACAATTTATATTGGTTTCCCGCCTCATAAGGGGTACTCCCGCCTCGTGATCGCAACCACGGGTATTCATTCTCAATGGTCCCATAGGGTCTTCCATTTCAAACACCAGGTGATCGCAACCACCGGCTTAATATCACAGGAACTCACAAGCCCTTTATATCTTAATTATCAGGTGATCGTAACCACTTTTCAGGTATCATGATATGCATGCCATGCTATGTATGCAACAATGCTCACGCATGCCTTAACCCCGTAAGGATCATCTCACCCTCTCATCTAGGGTATAACTTATACTCAATCACAATGTTAGTGACACGTAATTCAACATACATATCATTCATAATACTCAAGAGTTATCCTAGCCAAGGATTTTAATATTCATCAAGCCACACGTGGCAACAATAGCATATCATCACACATTATATAACTCATAACCTTTTCAAGGTATCATTTTACAATCAACCACCACAAGATTCAATCTCTATTTCATATCACATACATAAAGCACTACATCTATTCAAGGAAAAACATGCAACATGGCATCAATACATACATTATCAACATACAAGGCATCATACATTTAGAAAATACACCCCTCTCCTACCTCAAGAGAAGTAGACTTCTGGGTTTGATCTTCCCGCCTCACAAGTGTTATCAATTCCCACATTAATCAATTGTAGGACCACATCAATCATTCATTCAAGCATCATTGTTAATGCATATACATATATACACATGATTCTCATCATATAGCATTTATTTACAAGTTTTATTTATTTGCCTAATTAGGCTTCGAGAATTCCTTCCTTTAAATGAAAGCTCAATATAATTAGAAATAATAACCCCAATAACTAGGTTACCTACACACATTAATTTCCCACCAACACATTGGGTGAGTTTTTCATTTATGGCTTCCAACCAACATCATAAATCATCATTAAATGCCAATACCTCATCATTAATAACACTTCTTTCTTCAATATATGCCAACCCCTTCTACATTACATATTTCCCCTAAATTCATAAGTTAGGGTTTTATTAAAAACCCAACAATATTATAAATATCTCTCATATTCCAACACCATTTTTGTGTACCCCATTTATTGCCCCTGAAAATTCATATTCCTCTAACCCAACCTTAGGTTTTATGTATTTAATGGTTTCCTTCAACACCCATATGCATTTAATACTCTCCCAAGCTATAAGCATCCATTTTCTAGGTTCTAAACACAAGGAAAATGGCAAGAAACTTACCTTGCTCCAAAAACGAAAATGGGAATCAAGGGGAGAGATGGTGACGAAAATGGAAGGGAAGAGAATAGAAACTTTAAGCACCCATTGCCTCATCCTTGCTCCTTGAAAATGAAAATGAATAGAGGAGAAGGGCACCAAGCTTTCTTATGTTTTTGAAGAAGAAGAGAGTGAAGGAGAAGAGTGGGAAAGTGAGAAAAAGAAAGGTGAAGTGTGTCTTTGCCAAGGGAGAGAGGCCACGAGAAAATAAGAGTGAAATGGTGAGGTTTTCATTTAAGTTTTTCACCCATCACTTAAATTTCTCTGTTTTATAACAAACAGGATCTCTGTTCGGGCTCAATACTTATTCTAAAAATTATTCCGAATACATATTCGGATTCCTAATAATATTATCTACAGCCCTGACCAACGGCATCTCAATCAGAGATACTTGGTCCGACACCCATATTTTAACCGGGTATAAATTTTAGCTCATGAGGCCTAGTAATTTATGAAAAATCATAATAAGCTCGAATTAATTTATTTCAATATTTTTGGGGCATAAATCTTTCCATATATAAGTAGTTGTCATTTATTTCCCTTATTTGGGTATTTATATAAAAATTAGGATGTTACACCTAGATCTTGGGCTCCTATTCTAGAAAATCAGGGCTGTTACATTTTCCATGTTTATCCTCCTATTTTTTATCTCCATTGTTAGTAGCTTCCATCTCATGGACTCGTCTAATTACCATATAGTTAGTCCTTATGGCATATTCTTGAGCATTAAAAGCCATGTTTTCAATTAAAGTTTTGGCTGCATTTGTAATTTTATTTTCTAAAGCACCACTACTAGCTGCATCAACCAGACTCCTATCCATTGGATTGAGACCTTCATTGAAATATTGGATAAGAACTTTATCATTAATTTGGTGATGGGGACAACTAGCACACAACCTTTTAAATCTTTCCCACTATTCATATAGATTTTCATAGTCATGTTGTCTGGTGCCATATATTTCTTTTCTGATTGGGGAAGTTCTTGAAGTAGGGAAAAATTTTTCAAGAAACATTTTCTTGAGGTCATCCTAGCTAGTAATAAAGCTTAAAGGAAGGTAAAATAACCAATCCTCAACGGCATCTGCTAACGAGAAAGGAAAGGCTTTAAGTTTTACATGTTCTTCTAAAACCCCTTCAAGTTTCATGACAGAACAAAGGATATGAAATGCTTTCAAGTGTTTGTGAGGATCTTCACCTACACAACCATGAAACTTAGATAATAAATGAATTAGACCAGTTTTAAGCATAAAAGAAACTTCTTCCTCAAGATATAAAATGCATAATGTTTGATTGGTGACATTTGGTGTAGCCAATTCTCTTAATGTCTTCTCAGCCATGTTATACAAATGTTTACAATTTGAAGGCTTAGTTTCATTATATATGATCTACTACAATATTGTTATTATTTTTGTTATTAGTGCCTGACAATCTCCTAAATGATCTAAGTAATATATGGAATATTATGTCTATCTCAGGATCAAAAGGATGTAGTAGTTCAAGATTAGATCGGGTCATGCATAATACAAATATATCTATACATTTAATGATTTATTTATTTATTTTTGGTTTTTTAATGATTGAAAAATAAGATCACTAGAAAATGGATAAAAATAAAATTAAATGGATATTTTTAATTATATATATATATTAATGGTGTAACAAGCTCATGTTCAACCAAACCTGAATATTTTTAACGCACGTACAAAAAATGTAAATGATATTAGATAACTAATTGAATGCAAATAATTAGGACCAAAGGTCCCCGACAATGACGCCAAATTTGACATGTTGTCATTGTCGGGTCAAATAAAAATTTAAATTGATGTAGTATAAGGTAAGCAACCTTATTCGTTTCTTGAGGACCTTAGTCAAATTACTTGAGAAGGAATTTGTTCGGCCTAGTGTGTCACCCTGGGGGCTCCTGTCTTATTGGTGAAAAAGAAGAATGGAACCATGCGGTTGTGTGGTGATTACCACCAATTGAATAAGATGACAATAAAGAACCGATATCCCTTGCCTTGTATTGATGATCTATTGGAGCAATTGAGAGGTGTTGTGGTGTTTTCGAAGATTGATTTGCGCTCTGGTTATCATCAGATTCAGGTGAGAACCAAAGACATTCCAAAAACTGCTTTTGGTACGCGATATGGCCATTATGAGTATGTTGTGATGCCATTCGGAGTGACCAATGCTCCAGCGGTGTTCATGAGTTACATGAACCGCATCTTCCATGATTACTTAGATCATTTTGTTGTGGTATTCATTGACGACATCTTGGTGTATTCCAAGAGCCGGGAGGAACATGAGGAACATTTGAAACTTGTGTCGAATACTCTTAGAGAGAATCAGCTGTACGCTAAGCTCTCTAAATGTGAATTCTAGATGACGAGCGTCCAGTTTCTTGGACATGTGATATCTAAAGAAGGTGTTTCGGTGGATCCTTCTAAGGTTGAGGCCGTCATGGCATGGCCTAGACCTATATTGGTTACTGAAATCCAAAGTTTCCTTGGACTTACCGGTTATTATCAGAGGTTCATCGAAGGTTTTTCTCGTCTTGCTAAACCTTTGATAAGAAAGAACTAACCGTATATGTGGACGGTCGAGTGTGAGAGATGTTTCGAAGAGTTAAAAATAAGACTCACTTCTGCGCCTGTTTTGGCATTGCCTGATTTACAAAAAGACTTTGTAGTATACTGTGATGCTTCCAAGCATGGTCTTGGATGCGTTTTGATGCAGAAGAAACATGTTATAGCATATGCTTCACACCAATTGAGACCTCATGAAGCTAACTACCCGACTCACGACTTGGAGTTGGCGGCGGTTGTGTTCGCCTTGAAGATTTGGAGTCATTATCTCTATGGTTCGAGGTTCATGGTCTTTAGCGATCATAAAAGCTTGAAATATCTTTTTGATCATAAGGAATTCAATATACGCCAAAGGAGATGGATGGAATTCTTGAAGGACTATGATTTTGAATTAATGTATCATTCGGGGAAGGCTAATGTAGCTGCAGATGCTCTTAGTCAGAAATTCTTGCATATGTTAGCCGTGATGGATAAGGAATCTGAGTTGATTGAGGAATTTTGGAACTTGAATGTTAGGACCAAAGTTCAATCTTCCAAGAAGTTGTGTTTTGCTACACTGAAGATATGTAATAAGTTTTTAGAGATTATGAAAAAAAAATAAGAAGATGATGATTACTTATAGGAGATGATAAGATCTCGATGTGATAGGAAAAATCTATTCCTTGTTGAGGGTGTTGATGGTTTATGGTGTGTGAAAGGTCGCGTGTATGTGCCTTCATTTGGAGATTTGAGATATACGGCACTGAAGGAGGCACACAAAAGCATATTTAGTATTCACCCTGGTGGGACCAAGATGTACCAAGATGTAAAGGAGAATTTTTAGTGGCCCAGAATGAAACGTGATATTGCCAACTTTGTAGCTTTGTGCCTTATTTGTCCAAAAGCGAAGGTAGAGCATTAGAGACCTTCGGGTACTTTGAGACCACTTGATATCCCCGTTTATAAGTGGGATGCTATTGCTATGGACTTCATGTCCGGTTTACCTAGGACAAGGTCCAAATATGATGGAATCTGAGTGATTGTGGATCACTTAACAAAGAGCGCACATTTTCTACCGATCAGTATAAAGAGTTCCTTGAAGGATTTTGCACAGTTATACATCAAAAAAATTGTAAGGTTGCATGGTGTGCCATCAAGTATTGTTTCTGATAGGGATCCCCAATTTACTTCCCGATTTTGGGGAAGCTTACATGAAGCAATGGGCTCAAAATTAAAGCTAAGCTCGCCATATCATCCTCAGACTGACGGACAATCTGAGAGGACTATTCAGAGTCTTGAGGACTTATTGCATGCTTGTGTTTTGGAGCACGGTGGTTCATGGGAGAGATATTTGCCTCTGATTGAGTTCACCTATGACAACAGCTTTCACTCTAGTATTGGTATGGCACCCTATGAGGCGTTATATAGAAGGAGGTGTCAAACTCCTTTATGTTGGCGCGAGGTTGGAGAGAACTTGGCCTTAGGGCCTAAGATTGTTGAAGAGACCACTAAGAAAATCAAGATGATCCGAGAGAAAATGAAAATTGCTCAGGATAGACAGAAGAGCTATTATGACAAGAGGAGGAAGCCACTTGAATTTCAAGTCAGCGACCATGTGTTTTACGAGTTTCGCGTGATAAGGGTATTGGAAGAGCTTTGAAGAGCAAAAAATTAAGCCCTAAGTTCATCGGACCTTATGAGATCTTGGAGTGGATCGGCGATGTTGCTTATCGGGTTGCGCTCCCTCCATATCTTACACACCTACATAATATGTTTCACGTATCGCAGTTGAGATCCCTTGCACATGATCCATATTGATGATGATGATGTATGGGATGACTTGTCCATTCCTCCTATCTTTGTTCGTATCATCGAGTATTCCGTAAAAAGGTTACAGAATAAAATGGTGCCTCTGGTGAAAGTAGCATGGAAGCATGGAAACGTGGAGACACTCACCTGGGAATGCGAGGATGATATCCGGGGACGGTACCCTCACGTATTCGAATCCGGTATGTCAAATTTTGAGGACGAAATTTCTTTAAGGTAGGGTGGATTGTAACATCCCAATTTTTATAAAATGCCTAAGTAAGGGAAATAAATAACAATTATTTACTTATGGAAGGATTAATACCCCAAAAATATCGAGGTAAATTAATTTGGGTTTATTATGATTTTCACAAATTATTAAGCTTCATGAGCTGAAACTTATACCCAGTTAAAATATGGGTGTCAGACCAAGTATCTCTGATTGAGATGCCGTTGGTCAGGGTTGTAGATAATATTATTGGGAATCTGAATATGTATTCGGAATGATTTTTAGATAACGTATTGAGCCGGAATAGAGATCCTGTAAGTTATGAAATGGAGAAGTTTTAATGAGGGCATGAGTTTTAATTCTAATTCACTACTCCCTCTTCACTCTCACGTAACCTTTCTTCTTCTAAACATTAAACTTTCACTTCTTCTTCTCCTTTCTCATTTTCTCTTTATCTTCTTCCCCTCTAAACGTAAGCCAAGTGGTGAGCCCATATTCCTCCCCCATTTTCGTTCTTCATTGGAGCTTGAAGGGAGCTTGTGGCTTGGAACTCTCTCCCTCATTCTCTTTAAATTTTCGTGCTCTCATCACACTCACTTGGAAACACTTTTTTTTCTCTTGAGGTAAGTTCTTGTCATTTCTCAAGAGCATAAATCCTAGGTTTTAGATTTTAATGTTTAGTTAAAGCATTTAATATATAAAGGTTGTTGGGAGAAGCATTTAATATGGAAACCCTAAGGTGGGGTGGTCTTAAATGTAAGCTTGATGGACCATTAATGGGGTGAAAGAAAATGGCATTGGAGAATGATGGATATTGATGTGTATTTATGATAGAGGTGGATTTAACGTGAAACCGTAACCTTTTATTTTAGGGGAAATGTGTCAGGTAGAAAGGGTTGGCATTTATTGATGAAAGAAGTGTTATTAATAATGAGGCATTGTCATTTAATGATGATTTATGATGTTAGTAGGAAGCCATAAATGAAAAACCCACTTAAAATGAATTGAATATGAGATTGGTATATGTGGTAACCTAATTAATTAGGTTGTTGCCTTGGTAAAAATGGATTTTGATTAAAGGGAAGGAATTCCTGAAGCCTAAGTAGGCAAATGAATAAAACTATAAATAGTTCTATATGATGAGAATCATGTGTATATGCATATGTATTGATAATGGTGCTTGAATAAATGATTGATGTGGTCCTATAATTGAATGGTGTAGGACTTGATACCACTTGTGAGGCGGGAACATCAAACCCGGAAGTCTACTTCTCTTGAGGTAGGAGAGGGGTGTATTTTCTAAATGTATGATACCTTGTATGTTGATAATATATGTGTTGATGTAAAGTGGCATGTTTTTCCTTGAATGGATGTAGTGCTTTATATATGAGATATGAAATTGAGATTGAATCTTGTGATGGTTGATTGTAAAATAATACCTTGAAAAGGTTATGAGTTATATAATGTGTGATTATATGCTATTGTTGCCATGTGTGGCTTGATGAATATTAAAATCCTTGGCTAGGATAACTCTTAAATATAATGAATGGTATATATAATGATTATGTGGGATTAACATTGTGATTGAGTATGAGTTGTAACCTAGATGAGAGGGTGAGATAATCCTTATGAGGTTAAGGCATGCATGAGCATTGTTGCATACATAGCATGACATGCATATCATGATGATGTTGATAAGTGGTTGCGATCACTTGATATTTGGAATATGAAGGGCTTGCGAGTTCCTGTGATATTGAACCGGTGGTTGCAATCACCTGGTGTTTAAAATGAAAGGCGCTGCGGGACCAATGAGAATGAATGCCCGTGGTTGCGATCACGAGGCGAGAGTACCCCTTGCGAGGCGAGAAACCATTATGAAATATTGAAAGTGGTTGCGATCACGAGAAAGCACCTTGCGAGGCTGCTAAAGGGAGTACCCCTTGCGAGGTGGGAAACCCATGAGAATGAATGATTGCGGTGGTTGCGATCACCGGATAAAATGAAATCGGATCTGTGCATATGCATCCTTAAACACTAGCATGTGCATTATCCATAGAAGCATGGCATTGAGTGATATCCCATGAGAAGGTTAAATGAGGTGTACATGGAATCCTCTTTAATCACTAACTATATCTATGTTATTGGTTTGGTGTGATTTCATAAAATTTTATGAAATGACAATGAGTATGATGGATTCATATATGAATGATATAGTTGAATTGATATAACCTTGATGGAGGAATTGTGATTCATGATTAAGTGGATGAACATGTGGGTTCAATGAATTGGGTTAATTGATTTATCTTAATGTAATTTGAACTCTTTTTTAGGAGATGTTTAACTTGCATTCATATGTATATTATCATTAATTATTGGATTTTCATCATTGAGAAAGTATACTCACTCTCCATGTGGTCCATCTTTTTAGCTCTTGTAATGTAGGGCTTGACCATGGAGCTCATATGAGGAGGAGTTGTGTGAAGGAAGTCCCTTTTTGGGTAAAGAATGCCTTGGCCGGCAATTGTTCTGATTTTATGGCTTTTACGTATACTTGTAATGTATATACATGATGAATGTTTTGTATAGCCAGGAATTAATGTGGATAACTTGTATGAATGATAATTTGATGATAGATTATTTTGGAGGTCATGTAGGAAAATGAGTCCCTTGTGTTTTATGGCTCATTTTCATTAGTGACCTTAACAACGTCCAGATGATGAAAGTGATATGTTATGTTGTTAGAATTGAAGATTGAATGGATATCATCTAGATGTTATGTCTTGTAAAACTTGCAATGTGATAAGCTTAATCTTGAGATGATTATTAATTTGGAATGGGAATTGTTGAATGTGAATACTTGAAACAAGTTATAAGTGCTTAATATAATGTATGTGTTAGATTAAACTTGTACAATTTTGCATGGTATAGCTTTTCATATGCTAAGTTGTGAATTTCACATGTTTCCTGCGTTGTATTGATAATCTCGCTTAAGCGAGAGTGAGAATCCCTTGTATCAGTTATAGGGCCTCTGGCCCAATCTCACTCAGGCGAGAGTGGTTCTCTCTCAGGCGAGATGATTAAGTATCAGGTATATGCATATTGGACAATTCTCGCCCGAGCAGGCTCGCCTTTGCTTGAGAGAGAGCTAGGTTGAATCATCCTTAGACGTGGTTAGCTCAGGCGATCAAGCATCTCGTCCACGCGAGATTGCTCCTGCATTAGATGTTGGACACTAAAGGAAATTCGCTCAGGCGAGTAAGGTCTCGCCCGAGCGGGAGCGAGGTAATTTGCCACTAGACCAATTTCGCTTGAGCGAAAGGCCTTTGGGGTGGCACTTGCTCAAGCAAATGAGCGTATGTTTGGTTCTGGGGCTTTCTCGCCCACACTCATTTGCTTCGCCCAAGCGAATCCTAGAGAGATGGGGCTCGCTCAAGAGAGATGGGGCTCGCTCAAGCGGGTGGAGCCCTGAACCTCCAAAATGTATTTTCCTCATTAAATTGGCTTTTCCTTGCATTAAATCTCCTTCTTATATCATTTTAAAAATATTTTAGACATATTATGAAGTCATTAAACCTCATGACACTTTGTCTTTTTTAATCTCTTTAAATCTAATCCTATTGCATCAATTTAAATAATTCTTTCCGCTGTTTTGAGTTGAGGATTTCTCATTACTCATTTTTAACTTACCTTCTCATATCTTCATATATAAGATAGGTCTCTCATTGATGCAGGGTGTCGAATTAAAATTTCACCACTTTACATCTTCATTACTTAATGGTGTTAAAATCGTGAAAAATTTACCCCTAATTTTCGGGGCCTCATAGTGGGAATGTCCCACTGGCCGTGGATCCTTCTATTCAAGAAGCCAAAATGATAAAACTACAAAATAAAATGCTCCACTGGCAGTAGATTTTTCCCATTAGCCATAGGTTTTCTCACTAGCCGTGGATTCCTTTGCTTCTAGAAGACCTTGAATTATTGATGTGCTTCCAGAAGACTCTTAAGAGGAATTATTTTATCTAGAAATTTCTTGGAGATATTGTTGGCGAGGACTAAGTTAATCCTGGAAAAGGAATTGTTGTATCTTATCTGATTCTAAATCTGCTATTGCTGGACTTTGATTATGAGAGGAAAGAGTTGCATATTTTGATTCAAAGTTGGAACTACGACTTTCTTTTTCTTCCTCTCTTCCCGATTTAGCTACCACATCAAGATGTTTCTTCATCAAAAACTATATTACATCTTTGGCTTTTTCTTTTTTAAAAGTAGAACACTCTATAGACTTTGAATTCAGAAAATAAACAGGGGTCCTGGCAGAGCACTTCATGACCATGGTTTGTGCTTCTATAGGAAACCCTATTTTATGATTTTTTGTTGTATTTAAAGGAAA
The DNA here is from genome assembly GCA_037962975.1 of Clitoria ternatea. Taxonomy (NCBI): domain Eukaryota; kingdom Viridiplantae; phylum Streptophyta; class Magnoliopsida; order Fabales; family Fabaceae; genus Clitoria; species Clitoria ternatea. Next base: position 50,887,710 of record CM075671.1, read on the forward strand.
AGATTGTCCAAAAATAAGGATTATGTAGCTTTTGAGATAGAACCCCATTGTAGAGGCAAGGAAGAAGCTTTGAGAGGATTTTTCTTGGAAGAAATCGAAGGAAAACGAAGGATTATCAAGGAAAGATTCGTGAAAGCGTTGATTTTATTAGTTTGTTCTTTATTTTTTCTATGTATTTTTTCTTTAAATTCTGGATTTATGTATATGTATTCTGATTTCCTAAATCATGTGTAGTTAAATTGCTCTTCTTGGGACTTAGGGGTGAACTAATGATGTATTAATCCAATTACTCTATTTCTTATTAATAAAATTTATGTTTCTCTTCAAATTGCGTAATGTCTTTATGCGTTTTATGATCTAGAGATAGGCTAAGACGAACCTTAAATAATTGGGGAAAAATTAAGAAGTGAACCTAACTATTCAATTTACGTAAATTGAACCTATTATTAGGATTACAAAAATGACTTAATCTTTTGAAGGCCTTGGAATTTTATTTGAACATTAATGGACTAAGTTTTCAAATTGAATGTGGTTCTTTATGAATTTGGTACGTTAGTAGAGCTTCGAAAGGAGGAAACTAGTTAATTAGGAAAATTCTCCTTAAGAACATGAGTTTTAGAAATAAGAACAATTTTTATTCGTCAATACAAATTAGTCTCATTACCTTAAGTACCAAGATATACATAATTGATCTTTTTCTCGAAAGTAATTCCTTTGCAACATTTTAATTTCATCACTTTTAATTCTAAAGAAACCACTTTTGAATTTTGCTCATTTAAATAATTAAAATCCTAATCATTGGTACTTGAGCAACAGTCCCTGCAAAAACGATAAATCTTTTATATTAAGCGATATACTTATACACTTACGAGAGTATCAAGTTTTTGACGTTGTTGTCGGGGACTATGTTTCCCCTCAATATTGATTGATTGTGATTTGATTAGACTAGACATTTTATTTTTCTTTATTTTTCAATTATTTATTTATTTTGTTTATTTATTTGTGTTGTTAATTTTTTTGTTTTTCATCTTACTTTTATTTATTAGAAAAGTATAAAATATATATATACACATTACGCTTGGTCTGTTTTTGTTTATGTTGTGCATGTGCTTTTATGTGAAGGACTAGAAGTGTTAATCTAGATATAGATGTTGATCCATAAATCAAGCGTACCCTTCTTGCTATAAGGCAAAATCAGAGGCAACTTATTGCCGAAGAACGAATTGTGAACAAGGTTGAATAGGACAACTGAGCACTTAGAGATTTTACTGCTCCTAATTCCATGTGTAGAGGGCCTAGCATCACGAGGCTTGTTATTGAGGCGAATAACTTTGAATTGAAGCCCTCTCTTCTCTCCATAGTGCAACAAAACTAGTTTGGAGGATTGCCATCAAAGAATCCAAATCTCCACCTCTAAGTATTTTTAGAGTACTGTGATACTCCAAAAGTAAATAGAGCATCCAATGACATGATCTGATTAAGGCTTTTCTCATTCTCCTTGAGGATAAAGCTAGAATATATATGTACTATTTGCCAATAGAGTCTATCTCTACATGGACTAAATTGTCAACCGATTTCCTCAACAAGTATTATCCAAGGAGCAAGACTGACAAGTTGAGGAAACAGATTATTTCCTTCATGCAAAGGGAAGATTAATCCTTGTATGATGCTTGGAGATACAAGGAGCTGTTGAGAGAATGTCTCCACCATGGGATACAAAGGTGGCTAATAGTCTGTATCTTTTACAATGGAATAATTTCCAACTACAGAATTACTTTGGATGCCGTAGCTGGTAGTGTCTTCACGAGCAAGAGCATGGAGGAAATTTATAACCTTATTGAAAAGGTTGCTCAGAATTCCTACCAGTGGTTCTCTAAAAGGCGTTTACCTCTTAAAATTCATACTAGTGATACTATTTATTTATTAATTACCAAAGCAGAAACCTTATCCATTAAATTTGATAAATTAGGAACTAGTACTTCTAATGTTGTTTGTGATTTATGTGGTAATACAAGACATATGGCTAGTGTTTGTCAACTAGGACTTCCACAAAACCAGGAGCCAGAGATGCAACAGGTGGATACAGTAGGAAACTACTAGGGTGGTGGCTATGGAAATAATTATAAGGGTCTGTCTGGATTCCAAAATAAGGCCCTATTCAACCAAGGAGGACAAGACAACTATAGGCCTCCACAAGGATCCTTTGCTCCACAAGGCTCATTCATACCACAAAAGTTAAGACTTGAATCCTTGCTAGAGACTTTTATGGGTAATTAGATAAAGCAAAATAAGGAGCTTACAGATACTATCAAGAACCTATCTACCAAGGTGGATGCCATAGTTGTCCACAACAAAATATTGAGACGTAGATAGCCCAACAAGCTTCACACTCCATGAGAACTCCAGGTACTTTTCCTGGGAAACTTTAAGAAAAGCCTAGGAACCATATCATGGTGGTGACGCTAAGGAGTGGAGAGGTATTGGAAAATCCAACACAAACACATGAAGATAAGCCTATTTCTGACAAGCTGGATGTAGTCATTACATCCAAATCTGATGAAGCCATGGTAAAGAAGAAGAAAAAGGTATAGCCATACCAACCTCCAATTCTTTACCCTCAAAGGTTGGCCAAAGCCAAATTAGATAAGCAGTTCTGTATGTTTCTTGAAGTTCTTAAGAAACTTTACATTAATGTGCCATTTACTAAGGCGTTGCAACAAATGCCAACCTATGCCAAGTTCCTTAAGGACATTTTATCCAATAAGAGGAAACTTGGGGATAACGGAATGTTGCACTTATTGTGGAGTGTAGTGCTTTGATTAAGAAGAAATTGCCCCTTAAGCTTTAGGATCTGGACAACTTCATGATAGGGAATATGAACATTGATGGAGCCTTATGTGATTTAGGGGTTTGTGTTTGTGAGAAACTAGATTTAGGTGGACTGAAACCTACTAGGATGTCTTTACAGTTAGCTGATAGGTCTGTGAAATATCCTGTGGGTATTCCTAAGGATGTCCTTATCAAGGTTGGTAAGTTTTTTATACCCGCCGACTATATGGTTATAAAGACGGAGGAAAACTCTATGATCCCTATTATTTTAGGGAGGTTATTTCTTGCCACTGTAGGAGTGGTTATAGTTATGAAAAATGGAAGCTATCTCTTAGTGTAGGAGATCGAAAGGTAGAGTTTAACCTTAAAGATGCTAAGAATAAATCCGTAGTTGATGATTGCTATTATAAAATTGATATTTGTGACTCGATGGTAAAGGAAGAAGCCCTCAAAAACTCTTCTCATGATATACTAGATGATGTGTTTTCTGCTTCTATTGATTTTGTAGGTAGTTCTCCACAAAAGAGTGATGATGAAATCCCACCCCAAGAGGATACAAAAGCTAAGGTTGAGCTAAAACCTCTTCCTAGTACTTTGAGTATTTTGCAGCGATGTAAAGAGACCAACTTGGTCTTAAATTAAAAGAAGTGTCATTTCATAGTACGAGAAGGTGTGGTTTTTGTAATCCAAAGATTGTTTGAACTTGGTTGAGCAAGAATATCAGGAAGGTCTAGCTACAGACAATAAATTTAGCACTTGTGGGGAGGCAACCCCTTGTAACATCCAAAATTTTATGTATAGTTAATTAAATAGGAGAAATAAATAGAATAAATATAGGGAATAATTATTTGAAGTCCCAAACATGTAGGGAAAATTATTTGGGCACTGCTTGAATTAATACAATTTATTTAAGAATCACCATTGTCGTTTAACTGATGAAAATGTATGAATAGAGTATGGAGACGAGTTAAGTATATAGAGATACATTACATAAATGTTAGAAATGATTATTTATGTCCCAAGAATAAAGCTAAATTAATTTGAGCATTTGTTAGAATTATCGTGAATTATTCGGAATCTAACGACGTCATTTTAGTGTTGAAAAACGTTCGGTCCGGAAATGGACTTTAAATGGACTAATTCAAAAATAAATGTCAAGGATTAGAAAACCCTAAAATAATTATGTTAAGCACAAAAATAAACCCAGAAAAATTTATAGATAATAAATTGGGTGAAAAGATGGCCTCTGGTAGCCAAAACGTTTTTGAGCTAAAAATACGACGATTCTTCCCACTCTTTTTGGGATGGACGTCCTAGCATATAGGTTGACTTTGAATCAAATTTTTGAAGCCGAAATCTGATTTTGCTAAGAAAATGGGCCTTGGACCAAAAATATGCAAGGAGTGGCAAACTTGTAATTATGTCAAAGCTAAAATTTCATTTTCTCTCTAATTTTCTCTCTTCTCTTCCTTCCCCCTTGTACAAAAACGAAAACCATGGCAACCATGGGTGAATCTTAAAGTTTTCTTAAAATTTCTTGAAGGAAGCTTGGTAAGTGCCATGGGATCTTGTTCTTCTTCTTTTTCTCATTATTTCTCATATTGGCATCTTCTCTTCCATGCCCATGTCCTAAAACCAAAAATCACCTTATGTTTTTCCTTTGAAAATTTAAAAATTTTAAGGTTAAGAAGGAATTGTTGGTGCTTTGAAAAGCATTGAAAGGACTTGGAACCTTTACCCTCAAAGTCTCTTGCTTTCTTAAGTTAGGGTTTGGAACAATTTAGGGTAAGTTATAAAACACTTGCTAATCCTTAAATTGATGGTTTAATATTATTGGAAATAATGTTATTAGTGTTGAAACTTTAGGATTTTGTATGAGGATTTAAAACTCTAGGTTAGAAGACCATTAGGATTTGATGTTTGTTGTTAGAATATTGTTAGTATAACACCCTAAATTTTAAAGAAAATAATTTATGGAATAATGGTGATTAATTATTTATGGTCTAATAATTATGGGAGAATTAATTTGAGATTAGAGGTGAATTATCGGTAAATTAAGATTTACCGTAGTTGGATGATTTAACAGATGATGTGGGACCCACTTGGTCAAATTAGATAATTGATGGGTCTAGAATGTTTGGAAAATTATTATGGTTGGGGTGATATAATTGAAATAATTTTTGGTGTTGAGAAGATAATTATTTGGACATGGCGTATGATATTAATCGAGGAATATACGAGCCAAAATGGAATTAAAAGAAAATGAAAATTCCCTTTTCTTCTCCTCTCATGATCGTGTGACTATTTCCCCCTTTTTGTGCTCTCTTTTACACAATGGGTAAAAGAATTATTGACCAATGGAAAAAGGCATGATGGTGCACCCTATTAACCAATGGTCCATGACTAATTTTGTCACTTTTCCCCTACCTTCTCTTTCTCATTTTCGGTGCACCCTTCCCTTCCACTCCATCTTCATGTTTTTCTACTTCTTCTTGTAACACCCTAATTTTTAATTAAATAAACAAAATCAACAGGGACAATTTTCCAAATGTTAAAGTTAATAAGCCGTACATAATCTACTCAAATTAACAAATCCGACTCATCGAGGAGAAGAAGGAGAAAAAGACAAGAGAAAAGGGCTCTCGAGCAGCGAAGGGAAGAAACGCTTAAGCGAAACTACACTCGGCATCCTGTCGCTCCACTCGTTATTTTCCCCTACTCGGATTTCAGGGTATGGTTCACTCGGGAAGGTTCACTTTCTAATCCACTTGGACTAACCTTAATACCCGCCAGTTTCATCCTGACAGCAAATCACACTCCGCTGCTCCACTCGATCGGATTATATATGTATATGTAATGGCAATCCGAAAATGATTCCCAAAGCCGCTCACTCGGAATCTATGAAGACTTCACACTCGGGATAACTTTCACGTCCATTACGCCACTCGGGGCATTCTACCACTTTTCACTCGGTAACCATAATATTCCCTACTTTAATCTTCCTACTAAGTCAAGACTCACTTGGGTTCTCTAGCTACTTACTAATCTATTACAATAAATCCACTTAGAGTCCTAGGTGTCATTCCTCGATTGGTGAACTCTCACTCAGCAGATTCTCGCTCGGAATCATTGATTATCCTCTACTCAGAAAACCTCACAATCATCACTCACAGGATTCGCACCAACACCTACTCCAGACTATGCGACCTCAATCACTTGGACAATTCAACCTCTCATCACTCGGAATGACTTGTCATCTCGCTTTTCCCCAACAACAACTTATCTCCACTTCTACCCATAGTCACACTGACTTCCCATACTCAGAAAGCATACTTATACATCCATGTTTATCGCTCGGACATCACCTACAGTATAGAGTAAACACAATATATATATATATATAGGGAAGTATTTAAATAATTACAACGCATTAACATGTTCCTTCTACCCGAAAGTGTCAAGTTCTGATATAAAGGCTAAAGTCAAAATACGAGCCGACCAAGGCTTAACAAGACCTTATACACAGTATATACATATACACATATATTCCATAGTGCTCGGTTTCTCTGCTCCGCACTCGGCTCCTCCTTCATCCTTCATTCCGAGAGATATTCACTGAAAAATGTAGCCACAGTAGGGTGAGCTTTTACATATAAGATGACAGTCAATGACTCGGTATCAGCGTCAGTACGCACACTTACGTTCACCCGGTCGCATTCAGATTAAACTAAGGCCATGCAAAGTAGAATAATATCAACAACATGCACTCACATACATACTACATAAGGTTCGTCCTTATTCACACATGCACATGCATCCACACACTCGGAATTCATTCATAACACCCAACACATGCCACGCGTACTATCCTAATCAACATCATATCTACATGCATGCCTGCGGATCCGACTTAAGTAATGACTTTCAGTTACAGTTTCCCCCTTACTGGCCGCTCGTCCATCAGCTCTTCCCGCGTGGTACCGGCCTTCCATCGACGTCTCGAGACTCATCTCTAGCTCCCGCGGCTACCACGAGCTCTCAGAGGATCTAGCCAAGGTCTGTAGCTAGAATCCATTCCTTCGGGGCTCTTGACCTTCCACGGGTCACCCCATTCCTACACATGCAACTTATGCGTTTTACCAGCAAGCATCGTTACTCAACCGATACCTCCTTCGTAACCACCAAGGTAGAAACTGATTCAATATAGTCCCTATATTTACTTTATCAATCACACCAGCATGCACAGTAATCAACAGTTCAGAGTAATAACATCGGACAAACCGACTAGCAGCCACACATTCATGTCTCACGGTATAAACGGAGATAGAACCATGCATCTCACTCGTCTATATCAGAAAGGTTGACAGATTACATTACCACCATCTTGATTGCATACAGTTATTGTATAATTACTAACAAGACACTACTATCATACACATGGAATCCAAGATTACCAATCATGCATAACATACAGTCGTCACAGACACAAGCACACACTTAAAGCAGTATATTCATCCGGTATCGTTCGTGGACCATGCATTTGACATGCAAGCGCCCCCTACCTACAGAAGGAATTCAAGAAACTCTTCTGCTCTCCGACGTTTGGTCTGACTCCCTTTCTGACTCGTCCAGTCCCCCCTTCGTACCGTCGTCTCTGCAATCGGCTCGGGGATGGGAAGTTGTTCTTTCTCTGCCTCAATGATCGTCCTTCACTAGCTGGATGGGCTCTGACCTTCCTCCAGCACCGTCGTCATGATCTCCAGAAACGAAGAACAAAACAGGGGAAGAGAAAAGAGAACGAAGACGAAGGAGGGAGAAAAGAGAGGATGAAGCAGGAAGGAAAAATGATGAATATCTACGTTGATATAGGGTGTATGTATATACATGCAAAGAGAAGGAAATAGGATGGGAAAACATGAATCGCAGTCCACTCACGTGACTCACCAATCACAAGCAGCCATCTTTTACCAACTAAATTAATTTGTCATTATTCCTTAAATTAAATTAAATTAATTATAATTAACAATTATCTTCCCACCTTGAAATCAAGGTCTTAATGGTTTATTTCATTTGATATTTAACTTCAAAATTGGGATGTTATAGTTCTCCCCCTCTCAAAAGAATTTCGTCCTTGAAATTCAGTCGGTAACTCACCTTGGTTAAACAACTCGGGGTACTGCTGTCTCAGGGCATCTTTGCGTTCCCAGGTACAAGAGGTAGTCCCACTCTGTTGCCATTCCACTTCAACTAGTTGTATGTCCTTACTCCTCAAATGCTTTACCGATTGGTCCACAATTCTAATCGGTATAGCTACAGTGGACAGATCTTCCTTGATTTCCATTTCCTCGTCAGGCATTGTGTGATTGGGATCAGGTAGATATTTCCTTAGTTGGGACACGTGAAACATGTTATGCAATCGGGATAAGTGAGTCGGTAATGCTATTCAGTATGCCATGGAGCCGACTCGTTCCAACACCTCATAAGGCCCAATGTATCGGGGGCTCAACTTCCCACCTTTCAAGGCTCACCCGACTCCTTTACTCGGTGAAGTCTTCAAAAACACCCTGTCTCTGACTGAAAACTCTAATGGTTTGGTTCGTTTGTCATGGTAGCTCTTCTGCCTGTCCTGAGATGCCTTTATCCTTTCCCTTATCACTCGGATCTGTTCTGATGTTTGCTTTACAATTTCTGGCCCCAATAGCAGACTATCACCCGTTTCCGACCAGCAGAGTGGGGTTCGGCATCTTCGACCATAAAGTGCTTCGTAGGGTGCCATACTGATGCTGTTATGGTGGCTATTGTTGTATGTAAACTCAATCAGGGGAAGGTACTGCTCCCAATTTCCACCGTGCTCTAACACACACGCCCTTAGCAAGTCCTCCAGGCTTTGAATCGTTCGCTCGGATTGTCCATCCGATTGAGGGTGGTAAGCGGAACTTAGCCATAGCTTCGTACCCAATTCCTGGTGCAGGTTGGTCCAAAACCGGGACGTGAACCTAGGATCCCTATCTGATACGATAGAAGTCGGCACCTCATGCAGTCGGACAATTTCACGTACGTAAATCTGGGCCAACTTATGCAGTGGGTATCTCATATTCACAGGTAGGAAGTATGCACTCTTCGTCAGTCGGTCAACAATGACCCAGATTGCATCATGGCCCGCTCGGTTTTTTGGCAATCCCATGACAAAGTCCATGGCAATTGAGTCCCATTTCCACACGGGAATCTCCAGGGGTTGCAATGCACCATATGGCTTCTGGTGCTTGACTTTCGATTTCTGACAGGTAATACACCGGGCCACGTATTCTGCCACATTCCTTTTTAATCCGGGCCACCAGAATTATGTTCTTAGATCCTGGTACATCTTCGTGGTACCCGGGTGAATATTGAGTAGGCTCTTATGGGCTTCATCAAGCACCATTCTCCTTAGTTCTCCCCCACCCGGTACATATATTCTGTTTTTCACTCGGAAGACTCCATCCGATCCCTTGGTCAAGGACAAATCCTTACCCTTGGCCTGCGTCTCCCTCATCTCAGCCAAGTAGGAATCTGACTGCTGTTGCTCGTACACGGATTTTAGAAATTCATTGGCAATCCTCAGCGTACCGATTGTCATTTTCCGAGAGGAGGGGATGTCAACATGTAAGTTCATGTCTCGGAACTGTTCCAATAACTCCACTTCCCTTACCATCATCACTGCTATATGAAGGGATTTCTGACTCAACGCGTCAGCAACGACGTTTGCCTTACCCGGATGGTACTTTAGCTCGAAATCATAATCCTTTAAAAATTCCATCCATCTCCTCTGCCTCATATTCAGCTCCTTTTGGTCGAATAAGTATTTGAGGCTCTTGTGATCACTGTATACTTCAAATCTGGACCCGAACAAATAATGCCTCCAGATCTTCAATGCGAAGACTACGGCTGCCAGCTCTAAGTCATGGGTCGGGTAATGTTGTTCGTGAGGTCTCAATTGCCGAGAGGCATACGCTATTACTCGGTCTTTCTGCATTAACACGCATCCCAATCTGAGTCCTGAAGCATCACAGTAAACCATGAAGCTCTCTTACAAGTTAGGTAATGCCAACACTGGAGCAGTCGTCAACTTGTCTTTCAGCTTTCGAAAACTGCTCTCGCACTCGGAACTCCATACGAAGGGAATGTTTTTCCGAGTCAATTTAGTCAGTGGCAAGGCCAACTTAGAGAAACCCTCAATGAATCTTCTATAATAACCAGCCAGGCCCATAAAGCTCCTTATCTTCGAGACCGACTTGGGTCTCTCCCACGCCATTATAGCTGCCACTTTCGAAGGGTCCACCGAGACACCTTCCTCGAAAATCACATGTCCGAGGAAGTGGATCTTATCCATCCAGAAATTGCACTTTGAAAGCTTTGCAAACAACTGCTTCTCCTTCAACACCTGAAGTACCGCTCGGAGGTGTTCTTCATGCTCCTCAGGAGTCTTAGAGTAGATTAGGATATCATCAATGAAAACTACAACAAATCGGTCTAGATATGGGTGGAATATGCTGTTTATGTAATTTATGAAGACAGCAGGGGTATTTGTCACACCGAACGGCATCACTACATACTCGTAGTGGCCATACTGAGTCCTAAAGGCAGTTTTAGGAATGTCCGAGTCCTTCACCCAGATTTGGTGGTATCCCGATCGTAGGTCAATTTTTGAGAAGACTGAGGCTCCACGCAGTTGGTCAATTAGATCATCAATTCTGGGCAATGGGTATCGATTCTTAATTGTGAGTTTGTTTAGCTGTCGGTAGTCTATACATAGTCTCATGCTGCCATCCTTCTTCTTAACAAGCAGTACAGGTGCGCCCCATGGTGACACACTCGGCCTAATGAATTGTTTTCCGAGCAACTCATCCACCTGCTTCTTCAACTCGACCAATTCTGTTGGGGACATTCTATAAGGTGCACTGGAGACTGGCTTGGCTCCAGGGATCAGGTCTATAGAGAATTCGACTTCTCTATTGGGAGGGACACTCGGTACATCCTCGGGAAACACCTCTGGGAATTCACAGACAGTCAGAATTTTGTCCACTCGGGCTTTACTCTCACCCTCGGTTAAGCAAAGCATCATAAACAGTTGAGCTATACCTTGTGCCGTGTAGTCCTCATTGTGTTGCCTCGGGAAGATTACCCTTCGGTTTCTACAATCCACTAACACCTTGTTGGCTGAAAGCCAATCCATGCCGAGCACGATATCAAGGTCCTTCAAAGGCACGCACACAAGATTGAAGGTAAAACTCCGATCGTCCAACACAAATATTACGTCCTTACACATCGTTGATGTCAACACCTTAGGGCCAGTCGGGTTAGCTACTTCCAAAATCTGATCCATATCCACAGTCGGTAATCGCAACCGTCTCACACACTCATCAGCTACGAAGGAGTGGGTGGCTCCAGAATCAAAAATTACACTAAGTGTATATTTACCGAGTAGGCACTTACTTTGTACTAAGTCGTTCGCCTGTGCAGCTTCCTCAGCACTGATGGCGTAGACTCTCCCAACAGCTGGCTGATCGGTGTTTCTCCTCCGATTATTTAGGGCAACCATCATATTTCCTCTGGCTCTGTTACTTTCGTCCCCCGAGCGTTGACCATCGTTCCTACTGCTCCTTACCTGGAATCCTCCCTGATGCACATTGGTACTTGTTTGACGGATTTGGGGGCAGTCAGGGCGAATGTGCCCCTTCTCCTGGCAATGAAAACACTCGACATCCGCACTATCGCAATTCTGAGCAAAGTGGTCACCACCATATTTAAAACACTTGCCGTATTTTGGTCGTCCACTCATCTGCCTCCCTTGGTTACTGCGATCTTGATATCTAGTAAAGGGTCCATTTCTTCCCATATTACCTAGCCTCTTGAAGCGTGACTATTGAGGCCTTAAGGAGGAACCTGCTCTACTGTTCTGGCCTGAGTGGGCCTTGTCATCTTCTTCAAATATTCTACACTTATTCACCAATACAGGAAAACTCCTAATCTCTTGGTATCTGCAAGCTCTCTTAATATCTGATCTCAATCCATTCTCGAATTTAAGGCACTTGGAGCTCTCCGTCCCCGGTTGTTGGAAGGGAGGGTAGAATAGACACAATTCTTCGAATCTATCCGCATACTCTTCCACAGTCATGGAACCCTGTTTCAACTCCATAAACTCCAACTCCTTCCGACTCCTTACTGTGTCGGGGAAGTACTTCTCTAAGAAGCATGTCTTGAAGTTGTTCCAGGTCAGCTGAGTATCATCGTCAAGAAATCAGTTTCTAGTTATCTTCCACCAGTTCTCCGCCTCGTCTCGCAGCATATACACTGCACATTCCACCTTCTGGGCCTCGGTACAGCGAAGACCCCCAAAAATCCTTTCCAGCTCTTGAGTCCATTTAAAAGCTGCCTCCAGGTTACATCCTCCTTGAAATTCACTCGGCTTCCTCTTCAGGAAGCGGTCCAGCACTTGGCCATCCTCAACTTGAGGCTGGCCCTGCCTCTCAAACATGTCTGCAAAGCGTTGGAATGCTGTGGCTATAGCCTCCATGCTTTGGCGATCCGTCATCCCTTATCCTGAAATTAACACCCCTTCAAGGATAAGTACACCAAGCCACTTACTACCGACCGTATCTCAGCCTAATATTCAGTAACTTAGCACATTATGACATTTCTATATGTTACACAATCAGTTGGACCAGGAGGAATAACCTCCTATCCACAAATCAATATCATAGTATCAATCAGGTTCAACAATATCACAGTAATGATGACCATTCGATCATGATACACACAACCGCCCACACTCGGTAAGCATACCTTGGCCTTGGACCTTTCGGTCCGCTCTGATACCAAAATGTAACACCCTAATTTTTAATTAAATAAACAAAATCAACAGGGACAATTTTCCAAATGTTAAAGTTAATAAGTTGTACATAATCTACTCAAATTAACAAATCCGACTCATCGAGGAGAAGAAGGAGAAAAAGACAAGAGAAAAGGGCTCTCGAGCAGCGAAGGGAAGAAACGCTTAAGCGAAACTACACTCGGCATCCTGTCGCTCCACTCGGTATTTTCCCCCACTCGGATTTCTGGGTATGGTTCACTCGGGAAGGTTCACTTTCTAATCCACTCGGACTAACCTTAATACCCGCCAGTTTCATCCTGACAGCAAATCACACTCCGCTACTCCACTCAATCGGATTATATATGTATACGTATTGGCAATCCGAAAATGATTCCCAAAGCCGCTCACTCGGAATCTATGAAGACTTCACACTCGGGATAACTTTCACGTCCATTACGCCACTCGGGGCATTCTACTCACTTTTCACTCGGTAACCATAATATTCCCTACTCTAATCTTCCTACTAAGTCAAGACTCACTCGGGTTCTCTAGCTACTTACTAATCTATTACAATAAATCCACTTAGAGTCCTAGGTGTCGTTCCCCGATCGGTGAACTCTCACTCGGCGGATTCTCACTCGGGATCATTGATTATCCTCTACTCAGAAAACCTCACAATCATCACTCACAGGATTCGCACCAACACCTACTCCAGACTATGCGATCTCAATCACTTGGACAATTCAACCTCTCATCACTCAGAATGACTTGTCATCTCGCTTTTCCCCAACAACAACTTATCTCCACTTCTACCCATAGTCACACTGACTTCCTATACTCGGAAAGTATGCTTATACATCCATGTTTATCGCTCGGACATCACCTACAGTATAGAATAAACACACAATATATATATATATAGGGAAGTATTTAAATAATTACAACGCATTAACATGTTCCTTCTACCCGAAAGTGTCAAGTTCTGATATAAAGGCTAAAGTCAAAATACGAGCCGGCCAAGGCTTAACAAGACCTTATACACAGTATATACATATACACATATATTCCATAGTGCTTGGTTTCTCTGCTCCGCACTCGGCTCCTCCTTCATCCTTCATTCCAAGAGATATTCACTGAAAAATGTAGCCATAGTAGGGGTGAGCTTTTACATATAAGATGACAGTCAATGACTCGGTATCAGCGTCAGTACGCATACTTACATTCACCCGGTCGCATTCGGATTGAACTAAGGCCGTGCAAAGTAGAATAATATCAACAACATGCACTCACATACATACTACATAAGGTTCGTCCTTATTCACACATGCACATGCATCCACACACTCGAAATTCATTCATAACACCCAACACATGCCACACGTACTATCCTAATCAACATCATATCTACATGCATGCCTACGGATCCGACTTAAGTAATGACTTTCAGTTACAGTTTCCCCCTTACTGGCCGCTCGTCCATCAGCTCTTCCCGCATGGTACCGGCCTTCCATCGACGTCTCGAGACTCATCTCTAGCTTCCGCGGCTACCACGAGCTCTCACAGGATCTAGCCAAGGTCTGTAGCTGGAAGCCATTCCTTCGGGGCTCTTGACCTTCCACGGGTCACCCCATTCCTACACATGCAACTTATGCGTTTTACCAGCAAGCATCGTTACTCAACCGATACCTCCTTCGTAACCACCAAGGTAGAAACCGATTCAATATAGTCCCTATATTTACTTTATCAATCATACCAGCATGCATAGCAATCAACAGTTTAAAGTAATAACATCGGACGAACCGACTAGCAGCCACACATTCATGTCTCACGGTATAAACAGAGATAGAACCATGCATCTCACTCGTCTATATCAGAAAGGTTGACAGATTACATTACCACCATCTTGATTGCATACAGTTATTGTATAATTACTAACAAGACACTACTATCATACACATAGAATCCAAGATTACCAATCATGCATAACATACAGTCGTCACAGACACATGCACACACTTAAAGCAGTACATTCATCCGGTACCATTCGTGGACCATGCATTTGACATGCAAGCGCCCCCTACCTACAGAAGGAATTCAAGAAACTCTTCTGCTCTTCGATGTTTGGTCTGACTCCCTTTCTGACTCGTCCAGTCCCCCCTTCGTACCGTCGTCTCTGTAATCAGCTCGGGGATGGGAAGTTGTTCTTTCTCTTCCTCAATGATCGTCTTTCACTAGTTGGAGGGGCTCCGACCTTCCTCCAACACCGTCGTCGTGATCTCCAGAAACGAAGAACAAAACAGGGGAAGAGAAAAGAGAATGAAGACGAAGAAGGGAGAAAAGAGAGGATGAAGCAGGAAGGAAAAATGATGAATATCTACGATGATATAGGGTGTATGTATATGCATGCGAAGAGAAGGAAATGGGATGGGAAAACGTGAATCGCAGTCCACTCACGTGACTCACCAATCACAAGCAGCCATCTTTTACCAACTAAATTAATTTGTCATTATTCCTTAAATTAAATTGATTATAATTAACAATTATCTTCCCACCTTGAAATCAAGGTCTTAATGGTTTATTTCATTCGATATTTAACTTCAAAATTGGGATGTTACACTTCTTCCATTCTCCTCCACCAAACTGCCCACCTCTTTCTCCTTCCATTCATTGCCAAAATTAAAATCCAAGCATGGATTCATGGAGCTTGCATGGCATTTTGGGGCAAATATTTTATGGGTTCTCCATCTTCCTCTCCATTTTCAGTTTTGGGTTTAGCTTGGATGGTGAGGTAAGATTTTGAACCATTATACTCTATTGCTAGTTTTTATAATGCAAAAGCTTGGGATATTGGCATTGGATTGTATGGGTGATGAAGGAAATGTTGAAACCCTAAGCATGAATAATGGAGGTGTGATTTTGAATATAGTTTGATGTTGTATGGTGTGGAGAGTTATAATGTCCATGATGATTTAAGAAGATTGATTGGGATTATTGTTAAGTGATTTTAGATGAAAAACCCTAAGTATTGAAAATTAGGGGTTTTAGCTAAATTGGTGATATTAATAGGTTGGATGCTCTTAGAATGAGTTATATGAGAAAAATGAATTTCTAGAAGTATTGGAGTTGAATATTGAGGTTGATGAAATTTTGAACTAGGTCCAAAATGTATGTATGATGATATATGCATGTGAAACTCAAACCATAGGGTAGATGACCATTGGGAACATTGTGTGTTATTTACATTGGTTGGCACTTTGATGATGATAACATGCTTATGATGATATGTGAAAATGATTGGAATGATTGGTCATAATTGTTAGAGTTATTGAGTTTTGATGAGGTTCCAATCTTAAAGTTGAAAGATATATGTATATGAAGATATATGAGAATTAGAGGAGTTGATATTAGAGGGTGTTGGATTTTGATGAGGCCTTAGGCCTTGATATATGCCATTTAGAGATTGTTGATTGATGATGGTTTAAGTGAAGCTAAGATGGCTTATAACGAATTTGAGTGACAATGATGGCAAATGGATGATTTATATGAAGATTAGATGCCATACGAATAAGGGATATGATCTTGTTGTTATTGGGTATAGTTAGGCCTTTTGAGACCTAGAGAGTCTTGGTTTTGGGAAAGGAATTCCCGAAGCCTAACATAAGCGTATGAAATTGGAGTTTAGACAAGTCTAGGACTTGATAATGGGTTTTGAGAGATGATGCCTTATGATGGTATATTAATAGCATGTATATGTGTTTTATGATAGGATTATATTCTAGACGATGATGCGGAATGATCGAGGCAACTGCGTTGCGGTCCTTCTCTCGAGGTAGGATAGGAGTTTGCATTTCAAATTGCATGAGTGAATGATGTTTAATTATGAATATGTATGAACTCATGCTTTGCCTTGCCATGAATGTATTAAATGTTGAATTGATGAAGTGATGAATGATGGCTTGGCTTATGGTGAATATTATGAAAATATATATATATGATGTTGATGATAAGTGTTGGGATGTCCATTTGTTGGACATGAATTATTGGAAATGAACATCTATGAATAGATAACTCACTTGAGGTGTGAAATAATGTTTATGATAATTATGCACAATGATATGTATGGCTATGATGAAAATTTATGTTAAATTCCCTTTATGTAATTGATGAATTAGACCTAAATTGAGAGGTATAACTTGTTGAATTAGGACTAAAAGATGTGATTTCATCCATGTAGTAGCCAAATTTTACAAAGGATAGAGTGTGCCATGTGATAATGAGTAAAAAACTTATATGCTGAGCGAGTGATGGTTATCTCGCTCAAGCGAAATGGGATCTTGCTCAAGCGAGAGTCCCATGCATCAGATGGATAGCCTCTGGCCTAATTTTACTCAGGCAAACATGAATTTTGCTCAAGTGAGATGCATATAAAAAGAGACTGGTGAGATACTGAATGAATCTCGCTCAAGCGGGTGTGGCCGCGCTTAAGCAAGCGAGATAGAAAATGGTTCTAGATGGATCTCGCTTATGCGAGTGATGAGGTGTGCTGAGTCTCGTTCAAGCGAGCATGTGAGGAAAATGTCACTGGAGGAATCTCACTCAAGCGAGAGTGGCCCGCTCAAGCGAGATCAGGCCTGATACTTAAAACCTTCTTCACTCAAGGGAAATTAAGGGCGCTCAAGCGACCCACCTCAATCTCCCTCAAGCGAGTGTGGGTCTCGCTCAAGCAACCTAGTGTGGAAACGTTACTGGGAGGTTTTCGCTCATGCGAGAAGGCTCGCCCAAGCGAGCTATGTCAATCTCGCTCAAGCGAAGGTGAATCTCGCTTGAGCGAGTTGCCCAGAATGGAATTGTATTTCATTTTCTTTGTTCGGGCTTATGTTGGACCCCCTTTCCTTTGCGTTGTGAGATAATTGAGGGAATGTATGAGGGGTATATATTAATGATATAACATGGTGGTGATTGGAATCGATTGATACATTTGGGATGAATTGTTTATGATTTATTTACCACCTAGAATGGAATAATGAAAGAATGATAATGAGACTTTTGTAATGGGGTTATGAGATATACCCTAGAGTGATTATGAAACTAATGAGAAAATGATTAAATGATGTGGTGTTTGCTATAAACTGGTGAATAGGTTATGACAATGGTAATGTGTAATAACAAATGATGTTGTGGATCATTTCCTTGAGTAAAGGATGATCATTATTGATGAATTGTTGTGTACCATTATGAGTGATACAAGTGTGACCTTGTATGCGTGGTTTGAATTATATCAATGAATTATTGTGAATACCACACCAATATATATATATATATATATATATGAAACAATGGTAATGATAAATGAAATGAAAATCCACTAAATGGTTATGTGGTGATATTGATGAATAATGGGTAAATGTTAATAATGTATATGATGCCATTATGGTTGATTGCAAGTGTCGACTTGCATGTATAATATATGATATATTGAGATGAAAATACCACATATAAAACATGAAAAACAATGGCTAAAACCAACATTGATAAAATCCACTAAGGTGTGTATGGTGGTGTTGGTGATTATAATGATGATGTTTGATGAGTGGCATTTAGGATGCACATGTTAGTGTATGCACTATGAGCTTTGTGCTTTTTTATTTGTATCATTTTTCTGCTTATCAATAAAATAAGTATTTCAGTTTAAAATTATTTTAAAACGTATTTATCCTTGGAGTAATAGGTCATATGAAAGTTATTCCTAAAATGTCCCTAGTCAAGTATTTACATGGGGACATGTAAATACATTGAGACTAGTGTATGAGTGTACTGATGACCTGATCTCACAGATCATAGATATAGATGATATCAAGTCTTCACACGGGTACATATTAAGAGTAATGATGTACTGGACAGACCCACCATGAGAACGTTGCATGGGTCGTTACATGAATGTCATAAACGATTCTCAATGTGATAATGGTATATGTAGTCCTTCGACCTGAAGTCACTACGATTCCTACATGAGGAGTTTATTGTTTTAATACAATTAAACGTCTTCTGTAACAATAGGACTATAAAGGTTTGTGATTAGGCAATGAACAAATTATGCAGAGGGATGTGAGTGATGTAGATGGGATTTGTCTCTCCTATGTGACAGGAGTGATATCTATAGGCCACTTGATGGAGTAAGACTAAGAAAACGCATGTCCATGCTAGAAAGAATAAATATTAGATATTTATTCGGATCAAGTCTACTCCGGTATCAAGTAAAATAAATTGGGCCGTACAAGGATGACGCGACCATGCATTGGGCCCAATTAGGATATCGTGACAAAAGGAACAAACATATTAAATAATTATCACTTATAGGTTATATTAATATTAAATAATATTCGGACATAATGATGCATTGCTAGATGCCGCTCTTATATTATATTTATTATTAATATGACCGGGTATTTTACCTATAGGGTCACACACATAGAGTAAGCCCATCAGAAAATGTTTTGTTTTATTTTAGTTGGACTAAAATAAAGCTATTGGGCCTAACTCATTTAGAATGAGTAAGGAGCCCACTCTTTAGAGAGAACAAATTAGGTTAAACCTAAGCCTATAAATAGAGCATAAGATGCTCATAGGCCGTTCACTAAAGTGAGACACAAATTCGCAAAAGTTGCAAGAGCTACATGCCGTCAAACTAGCAGTTAGCAAGTGTTGCGATTCTGGTGGGAGTGCTCGTGTGGACTCCTAAAGAATGAGGCTACGATTGCTTCGGTGTTCTTCAAGAGGTAATCCAAAACGAATTTTTTTTTGTGTTTATTTTGTGCTTTGAAACACGGCACTTTGTAAATCCTATGGAATCCCTGTTTTTCCGCTACTCATGTTCTAGGGATTTCCTAACAACACAGTGTGAGAAATGCATTTGATTTGCATTGCATTGCATCCATGGCATATCATAGCCGCCGATGTTGGGACGTTAGGGGAGTTCCCTCGGTCGACCCAGTGGGAGGGTGGCTTAGTGCACGAGCATTCTTATTTTCCCCTATGACTCGGTGTGTAAGTCACGTACCCACTCATGTATTGCTACGAGGAGCTACATGTGGCCGACCCTTGTGGGGGGTGGCTCTTGATGAGCGGGTAACCCCAGTGGTCCATTGGATCACAGCCGCCATGAAATGAGTCATGGTCGGCCTGCAACACCATATATTGAATATGTGTTACCGCAGTCATGGTGAAAATGACCAGGTGTTGCAAGATGGGTGATGTGGTTTAGTACCAATAAAAATTGGTGATTATGCATGCATTATGATATATGTGTACACATTATACTACTGCATTAGGGGCATGGTATGTGATCATGCTTGACCCACAATTTGGTGTTTATTCCCACAGTCGGATCCACATTTGGTGTCTATTCCATTGTGCATATGCATTAGCCATAAGAGCATTTTCATATAGCATAGAGATATGCCAGAATATGATGATGATTGAGGTTGTGGTATGGTGATGATGAGATGGGTAATTGAGTACCTAAAAGACCACATAAAATTAATAAATGATACGAATACACAGGACGATATTGAATATGATGATACATGTGTGATGGCCCAATATGATGAAGGGCATAATTATTTATGATTGATGATAATGATGATAGCCTATGGTGGCTTTGAGAGAAGACATGAATGGTCGATATTGATGATGTTGGCCCATTGTGACGTTGGAATAGATATGTATATGCTTGCTTTGCTACAAATTGATAGGTGAATACATGATATGTATATTATGAAATGAATAGATAATGATGATTGTTGATGTGTTTAGCAAAGCATACATGATGTTGATATGCATATGCACATAATTTCAATTGTATATCGTCATTTGAAATGTATAACTCACTCTCCCATGTGGTCTACTTTTTAGTATTGATGTAGGGATGTCATGGAAAGAGAACATTTTTAAAGTAAAGCTTTTGTGAAGGTAAATAGTGTTAATGGAATGCCTTGGCCAGCAGCATTTGTGAATTATTTCATTATGAATAAATGTATATAAGGTTGTTGATATCTATTGATATTGGTGGAATTATTGTGAACAATGATATAAGTGGATGATTTATTGATATTGGGGTATTTGACTCCTTACCTATTTAACGAATAATAAGATGTTGGCTAAGAGATTTGTTTAGACATGAATGCGTATTAATGATATCTGATTTAGAGATTGAATTGATTATGGTCAATTATAGATTATGAATATTGGAAATGTATGATGCATGACCATATAGAGATGTATATATACATATATTAGGCATTGCATGATTATAATTTCTATTATGGCCTAATAGGATAGTGTTGTATGGTCGTATGCTTTGCCAAACCTTTTCTCATATCTTCATGTATGGGACTAGGTGTATGCCCGGTATACACATTCTTCTTCCGCTGTAAAACTCTGTTATTTTGTATACCGTTATGGGAAAACTATTTAAAGATCCAGTTATAGATTATTAAATCTCACCCTTTGGTTTTTTGTGGTTCGAGTCTTGATGTACTTGTGTTGGTGTTTTGGAAATATTTTAAAAGCAAAAAATTTCTTCGTATTTTTATTGTTTAATTATTTAGATTACATCGGGATTCGAGTCCAGAAAATCGGGGTGTTACAGTTAGGAACTTGAATTTAATTGGAATTGGTTGTTAGAAATGAATTAAATGTTGTTGAATATGGTTGGTTGATGTTGGTGATGCATTAATTGCAAAATTGGAAATTGATGCCTTACTTTAAGTTAAGGAAGAATGGTTTAGTAACGACTCTAAAATAATTATGAGACTTAGATTAGTGTTTTGAATTGATTTGATGTTGTTGACATGAAAGATGAAATTATTAGTAAACTTTAAATACTTCTTGAAGTGGGAAAATGGCGGTAAAGTGTTATAAATGGTTTCATAAATGCATTAGCCTATATCTAACTTAAGAACTTAAGAAAAATGGATTAGAAAATAGAGAGGCAAGAGGTTGGAGGTGATTCTGTCACTCTTACAAGCTATGGAGAGATAAAGAAGTGAGGTCACCACCTTTGGGAGAAAGCCAAAGGATAAGACTAAAGAAAAGAGCCTAGAGCTTCTATTTTCTAGAGAGAAGGGAAAGTTTCTCACTCTAAATCTCACTATATTCAAATTATGAAGAAATTACAAATGAGAGGAGCTTATATAGGTCCTCAGAATTTTTGGCCAAAGCTAGCTAACCATGGGCCTTGGATTATTTCCTAAGGACCAATCCTAAAGCGTACACAAAATTAGCCTAATACAAGCCCAAATGCAAAAACACCAACTATAAGGCCCAAAAGTGGCATAAACTTAATGGTTATACAAAGCCCAAACTAAAATATAATTTTATATCTTAACATACTCCTAAAAATAATAGAATGAAAAATATATACAAAAATGTCCATGCCCAACAAAGAGGCCCAAAGGAGGCCTAAACCATGAAAGTAGGCTCATTACCTTTCCATAGAGCAAGAGAAAAAGGTAAGGGTCTTCAAGAGCTCCTCCTTGGTATTGGGCCCAACTATGGTATCCATGAAAGAAGCCAAATGATTTTGGAGTGCCTCTCTAGCTTTCTTGGTCCTTGATATCCAAGGCAACCTCCAGGGTATCTGAGGGATCTGTGGCTTCCTTCTAGGTGATGGCTATGTCATGCTCCCCTTCTTCAAAAGGATTTGTCCTCAAATCTGAGGCAACCTCATCCAGCTCATTTATAACATAAGGGGTAAGATTAAAGATATTAAAGGTAGCACTGACCCCATACTCACCAGGGAGGTCAAGTACATAAGCATTATTATTAAGCCTTCTATGAATCTAAAAAAGACTATCACCTCTAGGGTTGAGTTTAGATTCCTAAGGTTAGGAAAGTGTTCCTTCCTTAGGTTCAGCCAAACCTAATCTCCAACATCCAAAATAACCTTTTTTTCTCCTATTATTCACACATCTAGCATAGTGCTCGTTTTTCTTTTGTATATGATGTTTAACCTCCTCGTGAAGATTTCTAACAAAAGAAGTCTTTGCCTCACCATCCATATAGATGATATCATCAGAAATTTCTGAAGGCAAAAGGTCTAGTGGGGTGAGGGGGTTAAAACCATACACAATCTCAAAAGGACTATGCTTGATGGTAGAGTGAACTACCTTATTATAAGTAATCTCTACATGTGGTAGACACTCATCCCAAGACTTAATATTCTTTTTAACAAGGACTCGCAAAAGAGTAGAAAGAGTCCTGTTAACAACCTCAGTTTAGCCATCAGTTTGTGGATGTAAAGTAGTGGAAAAGAGAAATTTTGTCCCTAGCCTAGCCCAAAGGGTCCTCTAGAAATGGATAACAAACTTGGTATCCCTATCACTAACAATGGTTCTAGGGATCCTATGCAATCAAACAATCTCTTTAAAGAATAATTTAGCAATATGACTTGCATCATCTACCTTATGACAAGGGATGAAGTGAGCCATCTTGCTAAATCTATCTACCACTACAAAAATAGAATCCATCCCCCTTTGGGTCCTAGGTAACCCAAGTACAAAAGTCATACTAATGTCTACCCAAGGGGAAGTGGGAATAGGCAAGGGAGTATAAAGGCCATGAGGAGAAACCCTAGACTTGACCTTTTTACATGCAAAGCACCTAGAGCAAAGCCTTTGCACATCACACTTCATAATGGATAAGGTCTTATCTCACCCAAAATGCCCCATGAGTCCTCTCTCATGACTCTCAAGAAGTAAAAGGGTCTCTAATGGATCCCCTAGGAATGCAAAGCTTATTGGCTATAAAGAGGAAGCCATCTAACTTATGGAATCCATTAGAAGCTAGAGAAAAACCACATGAGTGATAGGCAAGAGAGAAGTAAAGGTTATTTGGGTACAATTCCTTTATCCCGTCAAGACCATAGAGAATGACACCCAAAGAAGAAAGGAGGGTGTGCCTTCTAGATAAGGCATCAACTACCTATTAGTTTTACCACTTTGGTGCTTGATAACATAAGGAAATTGCTCCAAGTACTCAACCCATTTAGCATGCCTTTTGTTGAGCTTATGTTGGCCCTTGATATATTTAAGTGACTCATGGTCACTATGGATGACAAATTCTTTGGGAATTAAGTAGTGTTCCCAAGTTTATAGGGCTCTAATTAAAGCAAAGAACTCTTTGTCATAGGTGGGATAGTTAAGGTATGCCTCATTAAGCTTTTCACTAAAGAAAGCAATGAGGTGCCCCTCTTGAAGCAACATCGCTCTTATGCCAACATTAGAAGCATCACATTCAAGCTCAAAAGTTTTTGAAAAATTTGGAAGAGCAAGAATGAGAGCATGTGAGAGTCTATGCTTAAGGTCTTTAAAAGCCTTTTCTTACTTTGGACCTTAAAGAAGAGGAATATTTTTCTTAAGCAAGTCATTAAGAGGAGATGCCAAAGTAGAAAAGTCTTTTACAAACCTTATATAGAAGCTAGCCAAGCCATGGAAGCTTCTAGTATTATGCACACTCTTGGGGGTAGGCCAAGCACTAATTTCCTGAACCTTTTCTTGGACAACTTGGACCCCCTTGGAGCTAACTACAAAACTAAGGAAGACAATATGATCTAAGCCAAAAGATCATTTATCAATGTTATCAAAAAGTTTATTTGCTCTTAAGGAAAGTAAGACATGTCTAAGGTGAATAAGGTAAGAGTCCAAGTTTTTTGAGTAAATGAGTATGTCATCAAAGTAAACAACAACAAAATACCCAATGAAGTCCCTCAAAACATAGTTCATGAGGGGCATGAAAGTACTTGATGCATTAGTTATGACAAAAGGCATAACCAACCATCATATAGTCCAAGCTTGGTCTTAAAAGTAGCTTTCCATTCATCACCTTCCTTAATTCTTATTTGATGATAACCACTCCTAAGGTCAATTTTAGAGAATATTGTAGAGTCACAAAGTTCATCCAACATATCATCAAGTCTAGGTATATGATGCCTATACTTGATGGTTATGTTGTTGATTGCTCTATAATCAGTGCATAACCTCCATGATCCATCTTTCTTAGGCACTAGCAGAATAGGTACAAAACATGGACTAAGACTCTCCTTAATCTAACCTTTGGAAAGTAAATCTCTAATTTTTTTCTCAATTTCTAGACTCTCCTTAGGGTTACACCAATATGCAGGTCTATTTGGCAAGATAGCCCCAGGTATAAGACCTATTTGATGTTCTATGCCCCTAAGAGGTGGAAGCCCTTGAGGAAGGTCTTTAGGAAACACATCCTCAAACTCTAGAAGAAGATTTTATACTCCCTTGGGCGTGGCAGAGGAAAAGCTCATTAAAGAGAGAGAGGTGTAATGAATAGGAATACTAGAAGGGCTAGGAGAGCTAGAAGAACTAAAAGAAGCCTCACTAGAGGAGGAAGAAGGGTAAATCATGTAGAAAGTTTTGTGAATAAGCAAGGCTTGCTTCACATCATGCTTAGAGGCAAAGAAAGAAGAATGCCTCTTGGGATCTCCAAGTGTGAGGATACCTTTACCCTTGTCTTGAGAAGTTAAGACTTTTTTTATTTTTTTGTTTTAAAATTTTAGGAGGGGAGGTGGAAGGCCCAACCTCCCTTTCCCTCTTCAACTTCATTTGAAGTTGGTCTTCCAAAACTTATTTGAGAGACAAAGGATGTAGGAAATTTTTTTTTTGTTATGTATAAAAGTGAGGGTGTTGGTGAAACCTTCATGGGTAACCTTTTTATCATACTGCCAAGGTCTACCCAACAAGACGTGAGTTACTTCCATAGGCACAATATCACAACAAACTTGATCATGGTATGTAGCTATGGAGAGAGAAAGAAGAACTTGTTAGTTCACTAACATCTCACCCTTTTCATTAAGCCATTGTAATCTATAAGGTCTTGGGTGATCTATTAGAGCACAACCAAGTTTGTGGACTAGCCTTTGGCTAGCCACATTTACACAACTTCCATTATCCACAATGAGAGAACAAAGTTTGTCTTTAATGTAACATCTTATGTAAAAGATGTTCTCTCGTTGTGTAGTGTCATCATCCCTTATAACCATGAATAATTCACCCTCATCTTCAAGAACATGTTCACTTTCATAGGAATCATTATTTGAGCTATCACTAGAGAGTGAAGAAAAAGCTTCCTTATAGCTTGAATAGTGATCAATTCCCCTTAAAATTATTATTTTCTTTGTTGGGCATTGAGAGACAATATGACCTATTCCTAAACACTTAAAACGTTTTATTGAACTTATCCTTGAAGAATTAGGTTGGGATGATGAGTTGGTATTTCTAGAAAAGGTATGTTTTAAAGGTTGTGTAGGGGGATGATCCCTATGAACCTCACTTCTAATCCTAGGAGATGAAGTGCCCACTCCATGCTCCTTATCTTTTCTACCATTACCCTCTTTTTGGGGGATGAAGTCTTCCTTACCCTTCCATCTAGGCCTAAAGGATTTAGAATTCCTTTTATAATATAGGAATCTTCATCCATAAGTTGAACTTCTACTCGTATGCATTGATGGAGAAGCTCCTCAATGTCCACATGAGGTAGAAGTTCCACTTTCTTTTTGATATTATGATTAAGGCCATGTAAAAATCTATGCATGAGGATTTCTTCATCGTCCTCAACATGGGCCCTAATCATAGCTATTTCCAAAGCCTTATAACAATCCTCCATACTTTTGGACCCTTGGGTGAGTCTATTGAGCTTTACTAATAACTCACCCTATAGTAGGAGGGAACATACCTTTTCCTAAGTAAGGCTTTAAGGTCATCCTATTCATCAATGGGTGGGAAATGGTTTTTCTTTCTTTCTTTTAGGATTTGGGTCCACCAAACTAATGCATAATTGTGGAAATTAAGGGTGGTAATCCTAACTTTCTTTTCATTTTAGTTTCATGGGAGGTGAAAAGTTGCTCAACTTTCAACTCCTAATCGAGATAGGATTCTACATCACTTTTCCCATGGAAGGGTGGGACCTCTAGCTTGACCTCTCTCAAGCCACCCTCCTCATGAGACCTATGGTGCTTATTCTCAACCTCACTAGTTTCATCATTATGTCTTTGTCTATGATGCCTATGATGTCTAATGGTTCTATCTCTACCCTCTTTATTTTCTAGGTTATCTAACCTAGTTGACATAATCTCATATGAAAAGGGGTTGACTCTCTACCTCTCTCACTAGATGAAGACATGTTATAATGCAAGATGCCAATGATGAGATTCTAGTCGGATCACTCAAGTTGATTTAAACCCTAGAAAAAGAAAAAAAAACACACAAGGCAACAAGAAAAATATAAAAAGAAAGTAAGTAGACAAAACTAGTCGGGGTGTAAAAATTAAACTAAGCCTAGCATGCAAAAAGCGCACTTATACTAACTAGAAAGCAAGTAAAACAAACTAGTTGGTTGGTGCAAGAATGTAAACTAGACCTAGCATACAAAATCACACTTACACTAGTCGGGTACAATTACTCCTAATCAACTAATTAAAAATTAAATTCCTAAGCGTAATTACTCCTAATCAACTAATTAAAAATTAAAGTCTAATGTCCAAGTGTCTAACGTTCAAATACAAGGTCTTAATCAAACAACTTAAAATAAATTCTCAAAATACAAGAGAAAAGAAAAACACAAATCACAAAAAAATTAAATCCTAAACTATTACAAAAGTTGCTTCTCCAATACAAAAGGCTTCCAAGCTTCTTCAAGTCCAACAAAAAGGTCCACCAAGCTACAAGAAAAACACTTGGAAACTCAAAGTAATGGTTAGCACAAAAATAATAAGAAAGAAAATGAAATGGTGTTTGCACTCCTAGCTCACAAGTGTATGCACTCAAATGTCCAACTCTCTCTTTACTAATAGATTGCCCTAGGTCAAATCTTGAAGTCAAATCTCAATCTTTCCAATATGCTACCCAAGTGATGGTGATCTTACTAATCCTTAGTCTTAAGAATTCCAAAAAGAGAAATACTCAAATGACAAAACTAGAGAGAAAAAGACAAGCACGAAAAGGAAAATTAGGAAGCTAAACCAAAAGGAAAATTCTTGACAAACAAGAACTTGACAAACAACAAATGGTAAATGAAAGAAGGCACACAAGAGTGTAAAATGATGTGACAAACTAAGAATACAAAGGAGACAAACTAACAATAAAATGCAAGAAGAAAAGCAAGCACATAAAAGGAGCAAACTAGACACTCTAGAATGCTTACAACTTCAAAACCTTTTTATATAATTTCAAAAAAAAATTCCCTCAAAACAAGTGCATAAACACACACAAAAAGAGCACTTAAGGTACTATTTTAAACAAAATATAGCTGCTGAAATTTTGTTTTTTGATTTGTAATGATTTTTCAAGTACTTTTTCACATTTTTCCAAGAAAATGGCCCAAACAATTATAGGAACAAGGACCTATCAAACTCTTTTTCTTTTCACACTTTTTTCACTTATTTTTATGCTTTTTTTCTCTGTTTCTTTCACTAAAAACTACAGCAAAAACAGAATTGACCAATGCTCTAAACAAGTGCACAAAAGAGGTATAGTAAGGAAACTATTTAGAGGCCAAAGTAAGCATCAACTTTTTAATTAGGGAATGGAAGGAAAGGTAAAATACATCAAATGACATCAAAATAACCAAAATACAATATTCAAAGGGTGAATTACAGCTGCTAGAAAAATGAAAATTAAACTAGAAACACATACCTAAAGAAGAAACTAACAACCTACAAAATGTAAGGCATAAGTTCACCTTAAAATGAGATGGACACAACACTCAAAGGAGCTTGTTAGGCACTTCAAATAATGTCTTTAAAATGCCTAAGAGTCTAGAAACACAACACAATAGCAAAGTCAAAAGGAAACACCAAGAAACAATGAGAAACACGCTCCATCACTTAGGATAATTTCTAAGGAAGCTAAAAACATATAAGCAATGGATCAAACACCTAATGAGCACACTTATATCACATGGTTATGAAGAAGTACAGAACTGAATTTATACTACAAAATGAGTAAATGACATAAAAAACCATAATATGCAAAGAAATAGCAAGAAAATACAAGATATGCAAGGTAACTTAAAGTGTAAGGCACTTAAGGTCAACAACTTTGACCTAAAATTTTTTTTTGCTCAATTTTTGATCAAATTTTGAGGTTATGTCATGGATCACTACAGTAACAAGACTTGTGAAGACACTTTTCAAAATTTCAATCCAAACTATGTAGATCTAAAAATTAAAGTAAGCATAACTTCTTCAATTTTTGGAGTTTTTTAGCATATGATGTATGAAAATTTATGTAGAGGAGCTGAGGAATTCAACTGAGTTCTTAAGTTTGGGTCTTTTATTTTAACATTCACTAAGACTCGGTTCTCGTTCAACTAAGTTCTTAGGTCTTGGGTTTTTTATTTTAAATTTTTTAACAGAACTAAGAACTCGGTTCTTACACAATCGAGCTCTTAGGCTGACCTTTTATATTCTTAATTTTTTTAAGGAGACCAATGAACTCAATTTACAAAAGAACCAAGTTCATAGGTCAAATTTCTTGTACTTAAATACTCAGTTATGGCCTAAACCGAGTTTGTACCTTAAAAACACATACTTAAACCCAAAACCCTACATAACCCAAACATTGTTTTGAACATCCCCCCCTCATTTCTCCCTCTCAAACCCTTACATTACTTGCTCATTGTCTTCCACTTTCCTTCTTCCATTGTGCAGGTGCCTTCTTTTTCCTCTATTGCTCATTTAGAAAGGTTAGTTCTCATGTGTGTTTGCTGGTACTGTGTTTGCTGATTGTTACTGCGTTGCATTCTTCACGCATTTCTTCATGCATGAACGTTTCCTCCACTACTCATTGCCTTTCACTGTTAAACTATTATGATGCCATTGTATACTCATTGTTTATTACCATTGTATGTTGGTTGTTGTTAAAGTTTTTCCCATTGTTCGTGATATTGTTCTTGTTACGTGAATCTGTGTCATTGTCTTGTTCTTGTTCCTATTGTGTGTATATTGTTGTCTTATTATTATTTATAGGACCTGAACTGGTCTGGACCGGGGTCTAGGATCTGGTGTGGGACCAGCCACAAGATTACAGGTGTTTTTAGGGTTTGCACACCGGAACAGTGTATATCCGATGGACTAATCCGGTCTCTCAGTGGGAGAGGCCGGTCTTGTTGTCCTGGAGATCCTTCACACCAGCGTTTCACGTTGACGGGGGGCGAAAAGTGGTGCCACCTGCGAAGATTCTCCGACGCTCAAGTTAGAAGAGTGTAAGAACTCAGTGAATGCTCAAGCGAAGTAATAGTAAAATGTGAGATAGAACAACGATACCATGCATGTGTGTTGAAATAAGCTACTTATAGTTGTACGTGAGAAAAATGAGTCGTTGGGTACAGGTGGGTCCCTTAGCTCTGATAGCGTGTATATTATGTCAATCAGGGTGGCTCAACTCTCAGAATGTGTCAGGAGGGTAGGTCAATTAGCAGAGTACGATCCTCTAGGAAGAGGAGAGGATAATCACCTTTTCCGCATAATCTGCTGACACATCCACTTGCTTTCTGAGGCCATTGACGTGACGTATTTTGCTACATACAGTATCTTCGCTGATAAGTTATTAGGGGCTCTTATCTTGCTGTGACTGAAAAGCCAACAGTTATATAAATGTCCTGTGAAAATGAACAAAGAACCGTTATAGAGAAAATAAGTGGTGCAGTCATGAGATGAGGACGGACGGCCAGACATCGGATATCCGGTGTGGTAAAGTTGAACCAGGACACCGGTTTTCCTTATATGAGGTCAGTCTGACGTCACAAGAATGGGGGCCGGTATCCAGACCGGATCAGGACCTATTGTCGCGACTGGGATCGCGGCAGCACGGTCGACCCTCAAAAATGATTTTAATGTTCGAAAAGAAAAATAGGGAGTCGCCACCAATATTTTTTAGGATAAAATACTGGGAAAACCTTTTATTAAAGCATTGGTCAAAAATGATATTCCAGATTCGGGAGTCTGATTACAGGTGAGGAAGGTATTAGCACCTCACAACTGCCCGTTATAAAAACGGTTACCTCAATATGATAGCGCGCATTATAATTAACCCAATAATTATTTTAACTTCTTCATGAAAAGAAAGTATACGAGATGACAAAATATACAAAAATAAACAAACATAAACACGGAATATTTACATGAGATTAACAGGACGTCTCGTCCAAATTAAACTCGCACCACCCTTTTTTTTTAAAAAATATTATATAAAAAATGAGATTAACAGGACGTCTCGTCCAAATTAAACTCGCTCCAGCCTTTTTTTTTAAAAATGTTATATATAAAAAAATGAGATTAACAGGACGTCTCATCCAAATTAAACTCGCTCCACCCTTTTTTAAGAAAAGAAAATAAAAATTGCAATAATAATAATAATAATAATAATAATTACACCTTTTATGCTAATTTAAATAGAATGTGTAAAGCATTCATTTTATTAATATTTATCAATCAATAAAGATTAATTGATAATTGAAAAGGAAACAAAGTCACCGAATAACAATTAATTTAGCAGAAAATAAAAATAAATACAAGTATTAAAAATGAGGGGAAGAGTGGGACCGGTGTAATAAGAAAGGAGCTGGACAGTGTTGTGGGCTTGAAGTGCTGGACGGAGAGGAATGGAGGAATAAGGTGTTGGATGGTTTTTTTTAAAAAAAAAAAAGGACGGTGTGGGTTTTAGTGGAGAGGGACGGTGTATGGATTAAGGAAAGAAGGGCAGTAAAGTGTTGGGTGAGGAGAGAGAGCTATGTGATATGAGTTGGAAGGAGAGTGGAGTCGGTGTGGTGAGGGCCATGTGGAAAAGGAGGGACTGTTAGTGTACGGTGAGGGAAGGAGGAGAGGGAGAGTACGGTGTCATTTTTTAGAGGATAGGGAAGGACCGTGTGGTGAGGAGTAAGGGACGGTGTGGGTAAGTTTTAGGGGGTTGCTATGGAGAGAAGAAGAGGGACCGTATAGAGAGGTGGAGAGGGAGAGAAAGGGACGGTGTTGGTCTTTTGAGGGGGCTGTGTGGTACGGTTTTAGAGGGAAGGAGGAGAGGGAGAGTACGATGAGTGAGAGAGAGGAAGAGAGTGGATGGAAAGGAGAAGGACGGTGTTGGAGGAGGGCTGTAAGGAGTGAGGGACAGTGAAGAGAGGAAGAGAGGGACGGTGTTGGAAGAGGAGGTCAGACAGTGAGAGGAGGAAGAGGACGGTGTAGAAGAGAAGGAGAGGGGAGAGAGGGAGAGGGGACAGTAGTGAAAGAAGAGAGGGAACGGTGTTTGCCGGAGGGTAGAGGGCTGCGTTTAAAAACTTCAAGAAATAAAGGTTTCTTCCTTTTTTTCTTCCTCCTCTTCCCCTGAAGGCTTCAGGATCCTCTCTACTTATGGAGGTCTTGGACGTCCGCCACCAGTGGCAAGTGGGGCTTCTCCTTTTGTCCTGAAGTCAGCCGCCCTACTTGATCAACGTTGGACACAGCCTGGATAGAGTTGGTGGGAACAGCTTGCACCTAAACTGCTATAGGGGACGGCGGCTAGTGGGTTTCTCCTTTGTCACTTTGTCAGCTACCCCACTTGATCAAGGATCCACTTGGATAGTGGAAATCCAAGTCAGCAAGGGCACTCGGTGGAAACATGGGTCGGATTTTACCTTCTCTCTAGAATCCGAGTGGAAAAGGTGGCTTTTATGCACAAGACCGAGTGGAAAAGGTGCTGTTCTTACAAAAACCAAGTGAAAGCTTTGCTCGGTGTTGCTTTGTTGGTCAGTATAGTTGCTGTGATGAAGGCTGGACGAGCAAAACAATTCTGGTTGACACATTCAATCGGAACCGAGTGAAAAGTGACTCAGAACTGACTGAGGAGGACTCGGAAATGGATGAAAATGGCTTGGAAATGGGTAAAAGGATGACTCGGAATTGGTTTAAGAACGGCTCGGAAATTAAGTGAAAGGACTCACTCGGTACTAACTAAAAATGGCTCAATCGATACTGACTGACGAGTGAATGACTCGATGCTGACTAAGTGTGACTCACTCGGTGTTGGCTGGAGATATTTCACTCGGTGCTCACTGAAGAAATTTCACTCGGTGCTGACTGAACAGGCATCACTCGATGCTGACTGGAGATTCTTCACTCGGTGCTGACTGAAGATACTTCACTCGGTGCTGACTGGAGATTCTCCACTCAGTGCTGACTGAAGATACTTCACTCGGTGCTGACTGAAGAGACAGTGACTGAGAATTGTTTCAATCGGAAGTATTTGGTTTGGATCTTGTTTCTGTTTGAAGCATTTACTCGGAATTATTTCAATCGGAGGTGTTTTGCTCGGATCTTGTCTCTGCTTGAAACATTCACTCGGAATTTCTTCAAAAGTGACACTCAAAACTTCACTGCTTGAAGGATTTACTCAGAACTGACCTTGGGAGTCGGGTTTATCTTCCAATCAGAATGGTTACACTCATCATCCAATCATTCGGATTCATTCACTCGGAGTTGGTCTTATTCCTCACTCAGAATTTGGAACTAGGACATTTTCACTCGGAAACCTTTCTTACATTTCAATCGGAATGGTTTCACTTGACAACAATAGTTCGGATGCACTTCCTCGGAAACCGACCTTATTCCCCACTCAGAATTTGGAACTCAGCTTCAGCAATGCATCCCACTCGGATGTGTTCATTCGGAAATCCTTCCATTCGGTTGTTTTCCCTTGGAAGTAACAGGGAACCGGCTTTATTTTCAATCAGAATTTGGATTGAAAATAAAGCCGGTTCCCTGTTACTCCCGAGGGAAAACAACCAAGATAATCAACCTTTCGGATTCATTCGGAGTCGGCCTTTGTTTTCACTCAGAACAGCTTCAATCATCAATCAACTCTTCAGATATATTCCCTCGGAGTCGGTCTTTTTTTTCAATCAGAATTCGGAACTCAGCTTTAATCCTTCGGGTGCAATCACTCGGAAACCAACTCTCTTGTTACTCAGGACTCGGAACTTGAGAATCTGGCCACCTAGATATATTTACTCAGAGCCGGCCTTCTTTTCCACTCGGAAACACACCACTCGGTTGACAATTCACTCGGCAACGTCTCACTCGGAGACATGTTACTCGAAACGCCTTTTCGCTTGAGCGGGACTCCCACTCGCTTGAGCGCTCACCTTTCCGCTTGGGCGAGGTTCCCATTCGCTTGAGCGAGAACAGGCCAGAGGTCAAATTCTTGATTCAACACAGTCTCGCTTGGGCGAATTTCCCACTCGCTTGAGCGAAATTCCTACTCACATCAACATACCACTCGGCCATGTCTCACTCGGAGACTCCTTACTCAGAAATGATCATTCCGAGTCATCTTGCTCGGAAATGATCATTCCGAGTCATCTTGCTCGGAAATGATCATTTCCGAGTCAGAATTTTTTATTTTTTTTATTTTTTATTTTAATTCCTTTTTTAAAATTCTTTTCTTTTTTTCTTTTTTTTTCTTTTTTTTCTCTTTTTTTTCTTTTCTTTTTTCTTTTCTTTTCTTTTTTTCTTTTCTTTTCTTTTTTTATTTCTTTTCTTTTTATTTTTTTAATTCTTTTCACTTGTGGATTCCCTATTCTTGGTGACGAAAATTCCCTATTCTTGGTGAAAATTGACTGGACCAAAATAGGTGTTCACAGATGCCCCTCTTTACTTCTTTTCCATGAGGAAAAGCATGAAGTTTCTTCTTGCTTTTTTGAAATGGAAAGGGAGTAAAGACGTGAACACCATTGTCGAAGTCATGCTGACTCTAATAACCAGGAGTAATAGATGAGGGGGAAAACCTAAGAATTGACACTTGAAATTTTTATTTTTTTTTTTGAAATTGCCCTAAAGGATTACCCTAGCATCTTGAGCAACCTAGAAATAGGCATCCGAAGCTATGGAGAAAAATGAATGAGGTGGGGTGCATTCAGAAATTGTCTAGGCAGGGGTTTTCTAAGTCCATGACTAGAAAATAAACGGCGTGGGTATTGCCTCTCAGTGAAAAGTAAAGGTGAGGGTGTTGCCTCTCGGTTGACAGGAAAAGAAAAAGGTGAGGGTGTTGCCTCTCGATTGACAGGAAAAGAAAAAGGTGAGGGTGTTGCCTCTCGGTTGACAGGGAAAGTAAAGGGTGAGGGTGTTGCCTCTCGGTTGACTGGAACAGTAAAGGTAAGGTTGTTGCCTCTCGGTTGACTGGAAAAGTAAAGCTGAGGGTGTTGCCTCTCGGTTGGCAGGAAAAGAAAAGGTGAGGGTGTTGCCTCTCGGTTGACTGGAAAAGTAAAGGTGAGGGTGTTGCCTCTCGGTTGGCAGGAAAAGTAAAAGGTGAGGGTGTTGCCTCTCGGCTGACTGGAAAAGTAAAGGTGAGGGTATTGCCTCTCGGTTGGCAGGAAAAGTAAAAGGTGAGGGTGTTGCCTCTCCGTTGACTGAAAAAGTAAAGGGATGCCATTTGTTCGGTGACTGGAAGATAAAAGTGCCATTTGTTCAGGGACTGGAAGGTAAAGGGGTGCCATTTGATCGGCGACAGGAAGATAAAGGGTGCCATTTAATCAGCGACAGGAAGGTAAAGGGTGAGGGCATTGCCTCTCGGTTGACATGACTGAAGGTTGTTGGGGAACTGCCCCTTGAATGAACAAAAGAAATCTGGGGAGATGCCCCAGTTTGATATGACGGAAAGTTGTTAGGGAACTACCCCTTGGATGAACAAAAGAAATCTGGGGAGATGCCCCAGTTTGATATGATTGAAAGAATTTGGGGAACTGCCCCTTGGATGAACAAAAGAAATCTGGGGAGATGCCCCAGTTTGATATGACTGAAAGTCGTTGGGGAACTGCCCCTTGGATGAACAAAAGAAATCTGGGGAGATGCCCCAGTTTTGGAAAGGTTGAAGGAATTTTGGGGGTTGCCCCTTTACTGGAAGAGGAATCTGGGGAGATGCCCCAATTTGTATTTTTTCTTTTTTTCTTTTCTTTTTTTTTTGATTTTCGGGGGTACTGCCCCTTAGCTGGAAGAAAAATCTGGGGAGATGCCCCAGTTTGAGCTGTTTGGTAATGGTGAAATCACTGGGGAAGGATAAGTTCTTCCAAGCTTGATCAAAGAAATATCCTGGTTGAGGGAGCTGAGCCCATTTTTGTGGTTCTTCGGGAGGGACCCTCAATCTGCGTTCCACTTAGGTACGAACAGTGGGTCTTGCTGAGAGAAAGCTTTGGCAAATACCTGCTTTTGGATGATGGATTTGGTGTCCCTTAGACAAAAAAGTGAGTTAGTATAAAAAGACTTACAGGTAAATCTTCCCTGGCGACTGGCTTTTTAAGGTAACTCATGGATGAAATAGAAACACCCTCTGACTTTGGCGAGCGTGTTTAGCGGGGACAGTTATACTTATACCAAGCGAAGTCTGGTGCTAGGATGCATTTCTTTCCCCATAACTTTACACTTTGTCGTTTTCAATTTCAAAAATTTCTTTTAGGCAAAAACTTATTTATTCATAAAATTTAGCTACGAACACATGTAGGAAGAAGGGAGACTTTTATTTATAAACATCATGGTATGTACAGTGGTGATGAAAATAATATTAAACACAGAGATGTGATAAGATATAAAGAATTGAAGGCAAATAGAAAGGGAAAGGCTCATATATCCTCTACTGATCTTCTGAGAGCAATGAGAAACTTGACCCATTTATGATGACTTCATGTTCATCCTCTGATTTTGCTTCTGAGGGCGTAATTTGACAATGACCCTAATACCCATTTTGACTTTCTTTATCTTTTGCTTGAAGGGTTTATGTTGCAGAGTCGAGTTTGTAATTCAGTCTGAACCGCCTTTTCAGGTTTTCGGCTCATCTTGCTGCTCTTACTTTTGCCTAGGCTGCCTTTTCAAGTTTACAACCTAGCGAGCTTTTTCTTCTTATTTATTTATTTATTTTTATTATGCAAAGTATTTCTTCACTGCATCGGCATTGACAGGCATTGGCAGGTCGTCCCCATCCATGTTAGTAAGTATGAGAGCTCCTCCAGAAAAAGCCTTCTTTATAACATATGGTCCTTCATAATTAGGTGTCTATTTTCCTCGGACGTCTTTTTGAATTGGCAAAATCTTCTTGAGGACCAAATCCCCTTCTTGGAACTGTCGGGGGCGCATTTTATTTTCGTATGCCCGCTTCATACGTCTTTGATATAATTGACCTTGGCAAAGGGCGGTTAACCTCTTCCCGTCAATCAAATTCAATTGGTCATATTTGGCCTGGACCCATTCAACTTCTTCCAGTTTGGCTTCCATGATCACCCTAAGGGATGGAATTTCCACTTCAAATGGTAGTACAGCTTCCATTCCATAGACCAGAGAAAATGGGGTTGCCCTAGTTGAAGTTCGCACCGAGGTTCGGTATCCGTGTAGCGTGAAAGGGAGCTATTCATGCCAGTCTTTGTAGGTTACCACCATCTTTTGCACTATCTTCTTGATATTTTTATTAGCTGCCTCGACTGCTCCATTCATTTTTGGACGATACGGAGAGGAGTTGTGATGGGAGATTTTAAAGCTCTCGCAAAGCTCCTTCATCATTTTGTTATTCAAATTTGTTCCATTGTCAGTGATGATTTGGTTTGGTAAGCCATACCGGCATATCAGTTCACGCTTGACGAATTTGACCACAACATTTTTCGTCATATTGGTGTATGAAACTGCCTCCACCCACTTGGTGAAATAATAGATGGCAACCAGAATAAAACGATGACCATTTGAGGCTTTTGGCTCAATGGGCCCAATTACATCCATACCCCACATTGAAAAGGGCCATGGTGCTGACAAGACATTTAGGGATGAAGGCGGTGCATGAATGTGATCAGCATAAATCTGACATTTATGACACCTCCGTACGTAAGCAAAACAGTCTGCTTCCATAGTCATCCAATAATATTCAGCTCTCAGGGTTTTTCTTGACATAGCATGCCCATTTGTATGAGTTCCAAAAGATCCTTCGTGGATATCTTTCATAATTTGGTTTGCCTCAATGGTATCAACACACCGGAGAAGAACGGAATCATAATTCCTTTTGTATAGCATGTTACCACTCAATAGGTATCCAATAGCTAGCCTTCTTAAAGTTCGTTTGTCATTATCCGTGATGCCTTCAGGGTATTCTTGGCATTGGAAGTATCTTTTGATGTCATGATACCAAGGCTTGCCATCTGACTCTTCTTCTATGACCTGGCAATGGGCAGGTTCTTGCTGCTTCTTTAACTCAATGAGAGGCACCTCGTAATCATTGCTGACTTCGAACATAGCGGCTAGGGTGGCTAAAGCATCTGCCATTTGGTTGTCCTCCCATGGAACATCTTGGAAAGTAACTTTATCAAATCTTTTGATTATCTCCTTGATGTGAGCATGATAAGGAACTAGTTTACTGTCCCTAGTTTCCCACTCATCTTTCAGTTGATGGATAACCAAAGCAGAATCTCCATAAACTTCCAAGATCTTTATCCCCATGTTCAGAGCTGCTTGCATTCCTAGAGAACATGCTTCATATTCTGCAACATTGTTAGTGTAATCAAAGCACAACCGAGCGCAAATAGGGATGAATTCCTTATCAGGCGAGATCAGGATAACCCCAATTCCATGTCCTAGTGCATTGGACGCCCCATCGAATCTCATGATCCATCTGGTTTCCAGACCATCTTCTTCTTTGGAAAGGGCCAAGATATCCTCGTCTGGGAAATCATGCCGCATTGGTTAGTAAGCCTCAATGGGTTGGTGTGCCAAGTAATCTGCTAGCGCACTCCCTTTAATTACCTTTTGGGTGACATATGTTATGTCGTATTCTGTTAGTAACACTTGCCAACGGGCAATCCTCCCAGTCAAAGCAGGTTTTTCAAAGATATACTTGATGGGATCCATCTTAGACACCACCAAGTAGTATGATTAAGCATGTATTGCCGTAAGCGTCGGGCAGCCCAGGTCAATGCACAACATGTTCTTTCAAGAGATGAATACCTTATCTCGCATTTGGTAAATCTCTTGCTCAAGTAGTAGATGGCACATTCCTTCCTCCCAGTCTCATCATGTTGACCTAACACGCATCCCATGGATTCATTCAGCACGGTCAGGTACAGGATTAGCGGTCTTCCATGAACAGGTGGCACCAAGACTGGTGGCTCCAATAAGTACTGCTTTATCTTTTCAAATGCAAACTGGCAATCTTCATTCCACTGCCCAGGTTTGTTCTTGCGAAGCAATTTAAAAATCGGCTCACAGGTTGCTGTCATTTGGGAAATGAATCGGGCGATGTAATTCAACCTTCCCAAGAATCCTCGGACTTCTTTTTCAGTACGAGGAGGAGGCATTTCCAGAATTGCCTTGACCTTGTCATGATCAACTTCTATCCCTCTTTTATTCACAAAGAATCCTAACAATTTACCGGATCTTGCGCCAAAAGTGCACTTGGCGGGATTCAATCTAAGCTTGAATTTCCTTAACCTTTCAAAAAGTTTTCTCAAGTCAGTAATGTGCTCTTCCTCGGATCTGGATTTGGCAATTATGTCATCCACTTAAACTTCTATCTCCTTGTGCATCATGTCATGGAAGAGAGTCACCATTGCCCTTTGATAGGTGGCTCCTGCATTCTTCAATCCGAAGGACATTACTTTATAACAAAAGGTGCCCCACAGAGTGATGAACATGGTCTTTTCCATATCTTCTGGTGCCATCTTGATCTGGTTATATCCCGAAAATCCATCCATGAATGAAAAGATGGAATGCTGAGTTGTATTATCAACCAGTACATCAATCTGAGGTAAAGGAAAATCATCCTTAGGACTCGCCCGATTCAAGTCTCGGTAGTCCACACACATCCTTACTTTCCCATCTTTCTTTGGAATGGGAACTATGTTGGCTACCCATTACGGATACTTAGCTACGGCTAAGAAACCAGCATCGAATTGTTTCTTGACTTCTTCTTTGATCTTAAGAAGCATTTCTGGTTTCATTCGTCGCAACTTTTGCTTGATCGGCGGACATTCTGGCTTTAAAGGCAACCTGTGTTCAACAATATTATTATCCAGACCCGGCATATCTTGATATGACCATGCAAAAATGTCTCAAAATTCCCAGAGCAGTTCAATCAATTTATTCTGCCACTGTTCGCACAAGAGGGTGCCTATCTTGACTTCTTTATTTTCCCCTTCATCTTCCAGGTTAATGATCTCAATCTTTTCCTGATGAGGTTGAATTTCCTTATCTTCCTGTTCCATTAATCTTGTCAATTCAGGCGAAGGTTCAAAGTCTTCCTCACTCTCTTCATAGGCGTAATCATTCAGATTATCAGAGTCATGAAACAGAACCGAGTTCTCATTACTTTCAGAAGAATCGCTTTCAGATCTGCATTTGGGTTATATTATAATGAATGAAAATAAAGAAAGACAAGCAAGTGAAAGGTTTAAAAGAGATTGAATAGAGATAAGGTATGAAATTGGACTGCGTTCATTTAATTTAATAAACAAACAAGTTTTTGCCTTTATTACAAAATGGACCCCAAAGCCTTAGGCATAGCAAAGGGATCGATCAGTTTTTAAAACAACAATAATTACTTTGACTGAGGATTGATAGTTATGGGGAACTCCACGGTTTCCCAGTTGTCCAGTTCTTGACCGGGTGAGCATGCATGCACCAATTCCACATCATAGCTGAGCCCGTCTCCAATCATGGCCACCTGACCCGGATATATAATCCCGACGCTGTTGAAGCTTTGATAGAGGTCACAGATAGGGATTCTAGCAGTGTTGAATTCCTGACCGGTAAGGCGAGCAATCCTTCTCTCCCTCCTTTCTTCCCCTACCCTTTTTCTGTCAGCTGCTATAGGCTGGTACCCCAGGCCATATCTATCCTTATTTTCTGGGAGGCATATAGGTTGGGTTCTTCCTTCCAATTCTCGCTCTAGCCCTCGCCCCAGCTTGTATCCTTCTCTCAACATTGTTTTTGCAACCATTAGAGGCACGTTTGGGAAGGATGTCTTCGTAATGCTTGTTGCATTGGCCACCTCTAAAGCCTGAAATGAGGTTTCGAGGGCTTCCTCGGTTGCTTCAATGTACGGGGTATTGGCAGGTTTGCTGACCAACAAGTCCTCTTCTCCAGAGACAATCACCAACTTGTTGTCAATGATGAATTTCAACTTCTGGTGCAGAGTGGAAGGGACTACCCCAGCCAAATGGATCCACGGCCGTCCCAGCAAACAACTGTATGCGGGCGTAATATCCATGACTTGAAAAAGGATTTGAAATGTGCATGGCCCAACTTGTATAGGCAGTTCAATTTCTCCCATAACCTCCCGATGAGTTCCGTGAAAAGCCCGGACTACCATAGAACTGGGTCTCATATAGGTCCCATCAAAAGGCAACTTTGCCAACGTAGATTTTGGCATTACATTCAGGGACGACCCATTGTCAACCAGCACCTTCGCCATGATATGATCTTGGCATTTTACGGAGATATGAAAGGCTTTGTTGTGCCCTCTTCCTTCCACTGGTGTCTCGTCATCCGTAAAGGTAAGATAATTGTTGGCCACTATGTGTCCCACTATGCCCTCGAACTTATCTACGGGCAAATCATGCTTCACATGTGCCTTACTCAAAACCTTCATCAGCGTGTTCCGATGTGGTTCAGAACTCATTAGCAAGGACAATAGAGAAATCTTAGCCGGGGTGTGGTTCAGTTGGTCCAACACCTGGTAATCACTATGACGAATGAATCCTAGAAATTCTTGGGCTTCCTCTTCAGTTACAGCCTTCTTTGATTCACCAGAGGATTCTCCCTTCCCAGGTCTAACATCCCCTGTAGCTTTGTCAAGTTTTGGTTCTGGGGGAGCATATACTCTCCCACTCCGGGTGACGCCCCCAATTCCAGCAATATTTATGACAGGGGATGATGGCGTAGGCTCAACTGCCTCAGAACTAGTAACAACCACATCAATGCCATACTTCCACGGCACAGCTCGTGAATCCTTGTAAGGGAACGGGGTTGGCGCGTTCACCGTGATGACAGTTTTAGCAGGAGTCGGAGCCACCGGTGCATTTTTGTTGTAAAATATAACTAGAGGCTTTAGGGCCCGAACTCGGCCTTGCTCTTGTATCATATTTATTCTGCCTTCATGATGCCGGCAAACTTCTATGACATGACTGTCTATAAGTCCCTAAAGGGTTTTTTGGAAGTCCCTTCGCTTTGTGGACTGGAGGTCATTGCACTCTTCATCCCATGATTCTTCTATCAATCCCATCTTAAGCATATGGGAGTGAATCATTTCCAACGGCATTTGGATGTCCTCAACCTTGGAAATACGTTCCTCATCTCTTTCTACAGCGTTGACACCTGGTCTCCCGTGGTTAGGCAGAGGATTGGTGGTCACATTTAGGCTTCCCTCTTTGAAGCTTATCCAATCAGCTCTGATTAAATCTCTTACCTTAAACTTCAGTGCCAGGCAATTCTCAGTGGAATGCCCCGGTGCACCGGCGTGGTAATTGCACCGCGCATTTGGGTCATACCCTCTGGGATAAGGTGGTTGAAGCGGTTTTAGAGGGCAAGGTGCCATCAATGTGTTTTCAATAAGATGGGGGAGAAGCTCTGTGTAGGTCATGGGAATTGGATCAAATTGCACTTGAGTGCGATCATTATTCTGTCTCCTTAGGTTTGGATTCGGTGGGTTCATTTGTGGTGGTTGGTATGGTGCTTGCGGTGGTGCAGGTGGTCGCATAACAGGTGGTCGGAAATGTGGTGGGTTCGAATTTGGAATTGCAGCCACATATGGGTGTGGTGCATTATGATAAGTTGAAGGAAAGGTGACGGGGGTAGGCGGTCTGGGCTGGTTCCTTCTTTGATTGTGAGAGACCAGGTTAGTCTTTCCCTCTCTTCTCTTACCTTCTCCAAGTGAAGGTTTTCTTACTGCACCAACCCCAGGTGGACCTCGAGTAATCTTCCCAGTTCGCAAGCCATTCTCTATTCTTTCTCCGATAGTGACGATGTCGGAGAAATGGGAGGAAATGCTTCCAATCATCTTATCATAGAAAGGTGACTGGAGTGTATCAATAAATTTGGAAATTACCTCTTTCTCTGATAGAGGAGGGTCAACCTGGGCTGCTACCTCTCGCCATCATTGGGCATACTCTTTAAACGTCTCGCTATCTTTTTTAGTCATGTTTTGCAACTGTACTCTATCCGGCGCCATATCCAGATTATACTTGTACTGTTGCATGAAAGCATCTGCCAGATCTTCCCAACAGCGTATATGAGATCGTTCAAGATGATTGTACCAAGTTAGAGGTGCTCCAGCCAGACTATCTTGGAAACAATGAATGAGCAGAGGTTCATTGGAAGCGTGAGAAGCCATCTTCTGACAGTACATGGTAAGATGGTTCTTCGGACAGGTTAGCCCCCGATACTTATCAAATTTAGGCATTTTAAACTTGGGAGGAATAATAACATCGGGAATCAGACAGAGTTGTGCAGCACTGCTCATTCCAAACCGATTCGTTCTTTCCATTTCTCTTAAACGCCTTTCCAGGAACTCTAACCTTCCCTCCTGGGTAGTAGCAGCAGCACTTGGACCTGCAGCAACATGATGACTAGTACCCCTAATTGGTTGGTCGACATATGCCGGGTTTGCATTAGGCATCGAGATGTGGGGTCTGGTTGTTGCTTGGGTAGCTTGTGGTTACGCGGCTTGTGTATGGATCGGAATCGTTTAAGGATCTCGGATGGGTGGAGCGTTTGGTTGAGTCGTATAAAGGATTGTTTCCTGATAATCAGGCTCTTCTTGAAGTGGTGGGAAATAGCCAGGTGGTAATCCATATGGGGGAAAGGGTATGGCATTACCTTCCTCATCTATGTAGATAGGTTGCTGGGTGTCAACAGGGTTTGATTTCCTAACATGAATAGTTAGGGGAGGCGCAGCAGGGTTTGAGCTTGGCCCTCCAGCAGGACCCTGTGTGTGTTGGGGAGTGGATGGTCATTGTCTGGCGT
Source organism: Clitoria ternatea (assembly GCA_037962975.1). Classification (NCBI taxonomy): domain Eukaryota; kingdom Viridiplantae; phylum Streptophyta; class Magnoliopsida; order Fabales; family Fabaceae; genus Clitoria; species Clitoria ternatea. The sequence goes on from CM075671.1 coordinate 50,931,425, forward strand.
TTTCAGCACCTGCTGAAGAATCCCCTTCTGTGACTCTCCTTTCAAGAAGCTTGGCCATTTCAGCCATCTGCTCTTTCAGCTGATTGACTTCAGCTCTCAAGTTCTCATTTTCTTGTTCTATTTCAGCCATGAGCCTTGTATTAAGCCTAGTCGCATAAGGATGTCTACCCATTATGTCTGAGAAGTCAACAAGAAATTATTAAAAAGAAAGCATTAAATAAAAGCAGTAAAAGAAAAACAAATGGTATGTGAAGCAATCGTGGAACTCGGCCAGTATCCTCCGACCTTTTTCAGAACTTTGTTCAAGAGTGATAAGTGGAAATTAACATGAGATAGTTATGGAAATAAGAGAATCCCTCTTTCTGAATTCTAATAATACATTACTGCTGCTAGTCTATTCTTTATGCAGAAAAAGTAAATCAGTCATTCCTAGCTCGGGCAATCATGGCCCTCATTTTACAAATCCTTTCTCTACAATAATCAAGGAAAGTCACAATTTCTCTTGGGGTGTTAAAAGGATTAACCATTCCCTCAGCTTGCTTGAGTAGGAGTGGGAGGTCTTCCAGAACTCCATTAGCCAAATATGCCAAGTGGGCGAAGCGATTCATCCATGAATGAGTATCCTTATTTTGCTGTGTTAGTTCATCTTTCAGAACACGGATAGCTTCACCACATTCTTGTTCAACATCCATCGCGCGCCATCGCTCACCATTTATCTCATGCTGGCAAGCTTCTACCACCTCATCAAGCTAATCTCTAATCGGCTAACTTGCAATTGCAGAAGCTCTTTTTACACCAAGGCATTTTGCTCGCGCTCTTTGGCTTTTGCCAACATGTCCCTTAAGAGCTGCTTATCAGTCAACATGGTATCCCTTTGCTTGTTCTTCACTTTCAGTTGAGTATTAGCCGTTCGGAGGCATTGACTTTGTTTCCTCAGGTAATCCCTTTCGATTTTTCTCTTTTTTCCAATCTCCTTGATGGTTTGCTTGCTTTCTAAATTCTCCCTTTTCTGAAGGGCACATTCTTATTGAGATATCAGCAAGTCTTTTTCTAGCTCCTTGTTTTTGGCGGTTAGCTCTTTTATCTTGGCTCTCATTGCCTCCTCTGCAAGGGTAGGAGGGGTAACATGTGTGCTTATTGGGAGATAGGAGGGATTCTTGAAAGGTAGCTTGACAATGGAAACTCTGTTTAGGACCCATTGGTAGTACTCTTCCTTCACAGCGTGGCTTCGAGTTCCCAGTTCTTTCCCTTGTTTGTGGACTTTCTTCCATGCATTTGCTATATCCCGAATAACAGAGGTACAATCTCCTTCTGAGTAGTAAGCGAGGAAAGAAGTAAGAGATTCTTCATCGGGTGACCCAAGTAAGGGGTAGGCTAGTTGACGTTTGGCTATAACAGGGTTGTAATTAATGCATCCCTGAGTACCCATGAGAGGGACGTTTGGGTAGTTTCCACAATGGCAAATTATGGTGTCAATCTTCCATTGCGGATACCACCTTACTTTATCAGTCGTGAGCCCTACCAGGTGATTAGCCCATTCACGCCCATTCTTTACTACTAACTGACATAACTTCAGATCTGAGACAGGACATTCAACTTTGCTGACTTGGTGGAAGACATGCGGCGTAAGCCACACATATAGAGCAGGTAAACAATAAATGATTCTCTTTCCACCTTGTGTATAGCAGAAGTCCATGGTGCAGTACGTATTTGCCAAGATAGCAGTGACAGGATTTTCAGACTTGAACTTACGGGCAAGGAAAACGCCAATAGCATCATAGTCCACGTAATTATCAATATTAGGGAATAAGATAACACCATAAATGGTGAGAGCCAAGGTATCCATGAAAGCTTCCCAATCTCCTTTCTCAGCTAGCAGGTGCATGTGCTTCTCAAAATATTCTTGGTCAAATCCCAGGATCTGATTTCTATTCAGTTGTGCACTTCTTAACACTTCTGGGTGAATTTTTAGGACATTGGCGATGGTAGCAATATTCGCCTGACATCCAAGATGACGGTAAGGCATTTGTCTTTCTAATGGCATTCCCAGAATTTGTTCAAACTCCTCAACAGACGGAGCCAACTGAAAGTCTCGGAAGGTGAAGCAACGGAGAGGTGGGTCATAGAACTGAATCAAAGCAGTAATTGCCTCGACTTATACCTCCACTTCTAGCAACTTTAGGATTCTCCCATATTTTCTTGAGAAAACCATTTTCTGATTCATGTCCAATTTCTTCCCTAATGCTTGCAAACTGGTTGTATCGACTTTCCTAGCCTTAACATGCAGTAATGTTTTCAATTTGGGTACATTTTTACCACAACTACCTGATCTCATGTTAATTTCCATATTTCACTCAGAGGTACTGGCTAAGCTCTTGATATCTTCCTGTAAGAACATAAAGAAAAGAAAAGTCAGTCATTGGGAACTGACATGGTTTGCAAATTGATACTCCCCTTAGTATCTTTCTTAAAAACAAATTTATATTTAGGGAAGTTACAATTTGATAAAACTTGCAACAAATCAAGGATCACGTGAGTTATAGATTTTCTGATCGTTGTTAAAAATGATTTTTTATATATATTTTTATGATTCAGAAAATTCATAACTCAAGATCCTGAGACTTATGCAAATATAAAAGGAAAGGACCACTTGCCTATTAAAGGATCACTAGTTGAAAGTAAGTCATTTTTTTGAAAAAGTAATCCACTAAACAGGCAAGTGGTCCTTTAATTTGGATCAGAAGAGAAAGTGAGAATGAGAAAAGGTATAAGTAAAGTTTGCCCCTTTTGTGCCTTAAGGTGGGTTTTTCTGAAGGTCTCCTAATGGTTCTAAGGTTGGTCTATCAGTGACATCTCGCATTAGGTGGCTTATTCTAAACTTTCTAAAGGTCACTAGAGCCAGGATCCTACTCATGATGTTGACCACAAATAGTAGGAAGTCTACTAGGTGTGGGCACCATGAATAAGTCGAACTCTAGCTGAGATTCTCACGGTAACCAGATAGGAAGTACATCCCAAATGGCTCCGCTACCAACCTCCCCTAATCTTAAGTTTCATTTGGGCCCGGGTATAGGGTCCCACTCAAAAGTGTGTGCAAATTGTGAGTGTAGTGTGTGAAAGAGGCATTCAATACCTGTACCTTACTCATCCTGCACATAGAACAAACACGGAGCAACAAAATAAAGTCGTCTAACCTAGGGTTCAATGATCACACAGATATTAACATCAAACAGAAACCATATACAAACGTTGATGAAAAATAAAATAAAGGAAGAAGTTAAATAATTAATATGCTAATTAAAACATGCGCGCTATCAAATTGACTGGCTTGACTCTCTATATCCCCAGCGGAGTCGCCATCTGTCGCGACCGGGATCGCGGCGGCACGGCGAACCCTCAAAAATGATTTTAATGTTCGAAAAGAAAAACAGGGAGTCGCCACCAATATTTTTTAGGATAAAATACCGGGAAAACCTTTTATTAAAGCATTGGTCAAAAATGATATTCCAGATTCGGGAGTCTGATTACAGGTGAGGAAGGTATTAGCACCTCACAACTGCCCGTTATAAAAACGGTTACCTCAATATGATAGCGCGCATTATAATTAACCCAATAATTATTTTAACTTCTTCATGAAAAGAAAGTATACGAGATGACAAAATATACAAAAATAAACAAACATAAACACGGAATATTTACATGAGATTAACAGGACGTCTCGTTCAAATTAAACTCGCACCACCCTTTTTTTAAAAAAAAAATATTATATAAAAAATGAGATTAACAGGACGTCTCGTCCAAATTAAACTCGCTCCACCCTTTTTTTTTAAAAAATGTTATATATAAAAAAATGATATTAACAGGACGTCTCGTCCAAATTAAACTCGTTCCACCCTTTTTTAAGAAAAGAAAATAAAAATTATAATAATAATAATAATAATAATAATAATAATTACACCTTTTATGCTAATTTAAATAGAATGTGTGAAGCATTCATTTTAATTAATATTTATCAATCAATAAAGATTAATTGATAATTGAAAAGGAAACAAAGTCACCGAATAACAATTAATTTAGCAAAAAATAAAAATAAATACAAGTATTAAAAATGAGGGGAAGAGTGGGACCGGTGTAGTGAGAAAGGAGCTGGACAGTGTTGTGGGCTTGAAGTGCTGGACGGAGAGGAATGGGGGAATAAGGTGTTGGATGGTTTTTTTTTTTAAAAAAAAAGGACGGTGTGGGTTTTAGTGGAGAGGGACGGTGTATGGATTAAGGAAAGAAGGGCAGTAAAGTGTTGGGTGAGGAGAGAGAGCTATGTGATATGAGTTGGAAGGAGAGTGGAGTCGGTGTGGTGAGGGCTGTGTGGAAAAGGAGGGACTGTTGGTGTACGGTGAGGGAAGGAGGAGAGGGAGAGTACGGTGTCGTTTTTTAGAGGATAGGGAAGGACCGTGTGGTGAGGAGTGAGGGACGGTGTGGGTAAGTTTTAGGGGGTTGCTGTGGAGAGAAGAAGAGGGACCGTATGGAGAGGTGGAGAGGGAGAGAAAGGGACGGTGTTGGTCTTTTGAGGGGGCTGTATGGTACGGTTTTAGAGGGAAGGAAGAGAGGGAGAATACGATGAGCGAGAGAGAGGAAGAGAGTGGATGGAAAGGAGAAGGATGGTGTTGGAGGAGGGCTGTGAGGAGTGAGGGACAGTGAAGAGAGGAAGAGAGGGACGGTGTTGGAAGAGGAAGTCGGACAGTGAGAGAAGGAAGAGGACGGTGTGGAAGAGAAGGAGAGGGGAGAGAGGGAGAGGGGTCAGTAGTGAAAGAAGAGAGGGAACGGTGTTTGCTGGAGGGTAGAGGGCTGCGTTTGAAAACTTCAAGAAATAAAGGTTTCTTCCTTTTTTTTCTTCCTCCTCTTCCCCTGAAGGCTTCAGGATCCTCTCTACTTATGAAGGTCTTGGACGTCCGCCACCAGTGGCAAGTGGGGCTTCTCCTTTTGTCCTGAAGTCAGCCGCCCTACTTGATCAACGTTGGACACAGCCTGGATGGAATTGGTGGGAACAGCTTGCACCTAAACTGCTATAGGGGACGACGGCTAGTGGGTTTCTCCTTTGTCACTTTGTCAGCCGCCCCACTTGATCAAGGATCCACTTGGATAGTGGAAATCCAAGTCAGCAAGGGCATTCGGTGGAAACATGGGTCGGATTTTACCTTCTCTCCAGAATTCGAGTGGAAAAGGTGGCTTTTGTGCACAAGACTGAGTGGAAAAGGTGCTGTTCTTACAAAAACCGAGTGAAAGCTTTGCTCGGTGTTGCTTTGTTGGTCGGTGTAGTTGCAGTGATGAAGGCTGGACGAGCAAAACAATTCTAGTTGACACATTCAATCGGAACCGAGTGAAAAGTGACTCGGAATTGACTGAGGAGGACTTGGAAATGGGTGAAAATGGCTCGGAAATGGGTAAAAGGATGACTCGGAATTGGTTTAAGTATGGCTCGGAATTGGGTGAAAGGATGGCTCGGAATTGGTTTAAGAACGGCTCAGAAATTGAGTGAAAGGACTCATTCGGTACTGACTAAAAATGGCTCAATCGGTACTGACTGACAAGTGAGTGACTCGATGCTGACTAAGTGTGACTCACTCGGTGTTGGCTGGAGATATTTCACTCGGTGCTCACTAAAGAAATTTCACTCGGTGCTGACTGAAGAGGCATCACTCGATGCTGACTGGAGATTCTTCACTCGATGCTGACTGAAGATACTTCACTCGGTGCTGACTGGAGATTCTTCACTCGGTGCTGACTGAAGATACTTCACTCGGTGCTGACTGAAGAGACAGTGACTGGGAATTGTTTCAATCGGAAGTATTTGGTTCGGATCTTGTTTCTGTTTGAAGCATTCACTCAGAATTATTTCAATCGGAGGTGTTTTGCTTGGATCTTGTCTCTGCTTAAAACATTCACTCAGAATTTCATCAAAAGTGACACTCAGAACTTCACTGCTTGAAGGATTTACTCAGAACTGACCTTGGGAGTCGGGTTTATCTTCCAATCAGAATGGTTACACTCGTCATCCAATCATTCGGATTCATTCACTAGGAGTTGGTCTTATTCCTCACTTAGAATTTGGAACTAGGACATTTTCACTCGGAAACCTTTCTTACATTTCAATCGGAATGGTTTCACTTGACAACAATAGTTCGGATGCACTTCCTCGGAAACCGACCTTATTCCCCACTCAGAATTTGGAACTCAGCTTCAGTAATACATCCCACTCAGATGTGTTCATTCAGGAATCCTTCCATTCAGTTGTTTTCCCTCGGGAGTAACAGGGAACCGGCTTTATTTTCAATCAGAATTTGGATTGATAATCAACCTTTCGGATTCATTCAGAGTCGGCCTTTGTTTTCACTCGGAACAGCTTCAATCATCAATCAACTCTTCGGATTTATTCACTCGGAGTCGGTCTTTTTTTTCAATCAGAATTCGGAACTCAGCTTTAATCCTTCGGGTGCAATCACTCGGAAACTGAATCTCTTGTTACTCAAGACTCGGAACTTGAGAATCTGGCCACCTGGATATATTTACTCGGAGCCGGCCTTCTTTTCCACTCGGAAACATACCACCTGGTTGACAATTCACTCGGCAACGTCTCACTCGGAGCTATGTTACTCGAAACGCCTTTCCGCTTGAGCGGGACTCCCACTCGCTTGAGCGCTCACCTTTCCGCTTGGGCGAGGTTCCCATTCGCTTGAGCGAGAATAGGCCAGAGGTCAAATTCTTGATTCAACACAGTCTCGCTTGGGCGAATTTCCCACTCGCTTGAGCAAAATTCCCACTCACATCAACATACCACTCGGCCATGTCTCACTCGGAGACTCCTTACTCGGAAATGATCATTCCGAGTCATCTTGCTCGGAAATGATCATTCCGAGTCATCTTGCTTGGAAATGATCATTTCTGAGTCAGAATTTTTTTTCTTTTTTATTTTAATTCCTTTTTTTTAAAATTCTTTTCTTTTTTCTTTTTTTTCTTTTCTTTTCTCTTTTTTTTCTTTTCTTTTTTTTCTTTTCTTTTCTTTTTTTTATATCTTTTCTTTTTATTTTTTTTTAATTCTTTTCACTTGTGGATTCCCTATTCTTGGTGATGAAAATTTCCTATTCTTGGTGAAAATTGACTGGACTAAAATAGGTGTTCACACCTATGCAAAGATCATGAGTATTTTCATCTTCATAATATATATGTTCCATTACAACCCTTATAGCCTTTTCCCTCAACTATTTAGGTTAGAATTTAAATCAATATAGGCTCAATGACCTTGTGTAGTGATGCCTGTAATTAACTTATATTAAATAAATTATAAATTATATATCTATAATTTTTTAAAAGATATAATTTTGTACATTTTACTTGTTGCACCTCTTTTAAGTATAACTCATTAGGGTAGACCTATTGGTGATGAAAGATTCTAGTAGTTTAACTTTAAGGATTTTGTTAACCAGTACTTTAAATGTGTTGTATAAGGAAATAAAAGTAGACAATTTTTTATTGAAAATTATTTAAAAATTAAAATGGGTAAGTTTTAATAATGTTTCTAAGTGAAAATTTTTCATTTTTATTTTCTTAAGTAATATTCTCTAGGCACTGCTTGCTATTTTTCTACCTTTAAATATCATATATTGTTTTTTAGTAGAACTTTAATTCATTAAAGACCAAACTTACTATCCTTTTAGGGCAAACAATATAATTAGGATTATTAATCTTAAATTGGATTATACAAATCTAAGTAAACAAGTTAACATTGTTAATATTTTATTGGATGATACTAATCTTAGTAAAAAAAATTAAGTTATTTTATTCACAAAAATGTTTAACCAAATTAAATGATACAAATTGCTCCTTTTTCTTTATAAATTGCAACTTTTTTCTTTGAATGACCGTAAACCTAAACCTTATTATATGAAGTGACTAGCCTAATCAGCTCTTTTTACTTTGTTAAGTGTAATGTATGACGTGACTAGCCTAGTATAATTATTGTTTTTCCATAGGTGTGCTCTACTACATTGAATCAAACAATGATTAATGTAGTATGTAACGTCTATTTCATGAGTTAGGAATCATAACTTGAGAATGATTTTCTTAATTCTAATTGACCAAGTGTACTCTATATTGAACAGTGTCACATCTTAAGTGTTGTATTTTTAGCCAAATTCATGGATAAAAGTTGGATTAATGCATCACGGTTAACTGATGAGTATAAGAGTGAAGTTGAAATGTTTATAGAGTTTGTATTTTGAAATACCAAAGATAGGAATAGAAGATACTTTTGCCCTTTGGTTAAATGTGGGAATATGTGTTTGCTAGGCCTGGAAATGATTAGGGAACATCTATTATGTGATGGTTTTCTCAAGAACTATACACATTGGATATGGCATGGTGAACATGTTGGCACACTGAGTGTGACGAATGTAAGCCAAAATAAAGGTTCTACACGTGATGTTGATTACGAAATAGATCATTGACTTAAAGAAATGATTCGTGATGTGGATGAAGAAAATTTCCAGAGAGCATATGTGTATGAAACTCTCCGTGAGGATTCAAAGAAACTGTTGTATCCAAATTGCACTAATTTCACTTGCTTGTCGGTGGTTTTACGATTATTTAACTTGAAGACGAGAAATAGGTGGACGGATAAAGGTTTCACTGAATTGCTGCAACTATTGAAAGACAAGCTTCCAATTGGTAATACCTTGCCAAGTCGTAACTACGAGGCTAAAAAGATTTTGTGTCCTATGAGGTTGGAGTACAAGAAGATACACGCATGTCGAAATGATTGTGTGACGAAGGTGAGTATAAAATGATGCGTGAATGTCTAAGTATGGGTTATCATGGTATAAGAAGAAAGACAATGATTCTGGTGATGAGGCATACACCAAAAGGCCTCTTACAAAGGTGTTGTGATATTTGTCTATCATTCCTAGATTAAAGTGTTTATTTTCCAATGAAGATGATGCAAAGCTGATGAGGTGGCATTCTGAGGAGAGGTTGACTGATGGACAACTTAGGCATCTAACACATGGATTACGATGGAAGAAGTTCAATTCATTATTTCCACAGTTTGCAAATGACCCAAGAATTTTAAGACTCAGACTGGCAATAGATGGAATGAACTCATTCGATAACTTAAGCACTACATATAGTTCATGACCTGTTTTGTTGTTTATTTATAACATATTGCCATGGTTATGTATGAAGAGAAAATATATAATGCTATCGATAATGATCTCAGGTCCAAGACATTGACGTGTACTTAAAACTGTTGATTCGAGACTTGAGACTATTGTGGGATAAAGAAGTTGATTTTTTTTTTATGCATTTGGGCATAAGACATTCAAGTTGCATGTAATATTGTTCTATACAATCAACGTCTTTCCAACCTATGGCAACTTATCTGGTTATAGTGTAAAGGGTCATAAAGCCTGTCCCATATATGAGGATAACACTTGTTACCAACAACTACATCATGGGAAGAAGACGGTTTATCTTTGACATCGAAGGTTTCTAAAAGTAGATCATCCATATTGTAGGTTAAAGAAGGCCTTTAATGGTGAACAAGAGTTTGATATTGCTCCTCCAACGTTAACTGGTAAAGCAGTTTTTGAACGGGTTAAATTCTTAAATATGACCCTTGGGAAGTTTGAAAGATGACACAATACACAAAGGATATGGAAGAAAAAGTCGATATTCTTTGATTTACCATAATGGAATGAACTTGATATGAGACACTGTATTGATGTGATGCATATAGAGAAAAACATGTGTGGCAATGTTGTTGGGACGTTGTTGAATATATAGGGTAAGATGAAGGATGGCTTAAATTCTTGTCTTGATTTAGAACTTATGGGTATTCGACCGAAATTGTATGCACAGTCAAAGGGTAAAAGCACCTATTTGCCCCTAGCCTATCATACATTGGTGAAAAAGAAGAATACAAGTTTCTATGAATGTTTACGAAGTGTGAATCTTCCACAAGTTTATGGTTCTAGCTTGAGAAGTCATGTTTCCCTTAAGGATCTGAAGTTAGTCGGATTAAAGTCTCATGATTGTCACATGTTGATACAACAATTTCTTCTTATCACCATTTGTGACATTCTCCCTAAAAATGTGAGGGATGTGATAACAAGGCTGTGTATTTTTTTAATGCTATCTATTGTAAAGTTATTGACCCTGACACGTTGGCATTGTTGGAAGAGAAAGCAATTATTATACTGTGTCAATTAGAGATGCAATTCCTCCTTCTTTTTTTGACATCATGGTGCCCTTAATCGTTCGCTTAGTCAGAAAGGTGAGGTCACGTGGTCATGTGTTTTTGAGGTGGATGTATCTCATTGAGTGATACATGAAGATATTAAAAGGGTATGTTAAAAGCCAACACCATCCAGAAGCATCGATCGTAGAACAGTATGTAGCAGAGGAGGCAAATGAGTTTTGTAGCGAATACATGTCCCCAAGATGATAGTATCGGGATTCCCAAAACATGCCATGAGGGAAGAATTACCGGTAGAGGTACAATTGGGCAAAAATTGAAGAGCAAGTCACAATATGAAGTGCTTCAGGCATATTTATACATATTGAACAACACAAACGAAGTCTTACCTTATTTAAATGAGCATAAATACTTAGTAAAAAGAAACAACCTAAGAATGTCTGAGAGATGGGTGTTGAACGAACATAACAAAACTTTCATGCAGTGGTTCAGAATGACTATCATGAAAGATTCATTGACATTTGTAGCCCTACAACGGTCTAGCTCAAGGACCCAACTTTGATGTCTTCACTAAAAATAAACAAGTACTTATTTTATACAAAGGAACAAGGCGGCAAGGGCACAATACAGAATAATGTTGTTATGGTAATGGCTAAGTCGATGAATTTCTCCACTGCAAAAGATAAGAATCCTGTAATGGTTGAGTTGTGTTATTTTGGTATAATTAAAGAAATATGGGATGTCAATTACGGTTCCTTCATAGTAACTGTGTTTTAATGTAAATGGGTGGATAATAATCACAATATGAAAACTGATGAGTTTGGATACACTTTGGTTGATCTCAACAAGGTGGGCCATAAGGAAGAGCCTTTTATTATGGCGACTCAAGTGAAAAAAGTTTTTTATGTTACTAACCCGTCTAACAAAAGATGGTCAGTTATTATGCAAAGTAGACCCAACACTGAAGATGTTGAGATAGAGGATATGATATCTTTGATACCTCTACTTTGACAGCATGTCTGCCAACAATAAACCTAGTAGACCAGATAGATAAAGTCCAAACAACTCGTGATGATCATTACGAAGGCATATGGAAGAATATATCAATTACATAATTTGTGTTATATTTCTTTCATGGTGTTTGTTATTAAATATGTATTATGTTTTTCATTTGACATATTTTATGTATCTTATCTAACTGACAAATGATTCTCCTTTTATGCAGGTACAAATGGCATCATAGCAAGGCTCAGACACATCTTCCAGGTGGAAGAGAGGTGTGACATGGATGTCTGGTGTCACTGTTCAGAGATATCAGGGAGATCGACTACGTGTTGACATTGATGTTAACATGGGTGTAGCATCTAGGCCGAATCAGACCAAGTTTAGTAGTTACTTGGGGGTGTTGGCCCGAACTCGGGTTCCTATTAGTCTTCTACATTGGGATCACATCGAGGAGGTCTTGAAAAACCAGATTTGAGAGGATATTCTGGTACGTTATTTTGTATATAAGTTGTCGTACTTTACTCATATGTTATGTTTATGATGCTGACTAAATTATGTTTTTCCATTGTAGAGCGCTTGGGATATCCCAACAGTGGATACCTTGAGGAGGAAGGTACTCTTCAGTGTTGCTGAGAGGTGGATGGCCTTCAAGACCAAACTCAATCGTGAGTACATTTTTAGATAGCACAAGAGAGAGTTTCCCAATGAGAAGTGGGAGTTTATTGACCGTGACACATAGGATGCCTTTATTGCATCTCGACAGTCTACAAAGTTTGTAGTAAGTCAAAAACCTTTATTTACGGTCTTATTTTATTTGTAATTGATTTCCATAACTCATTCTTCTATTGTTTGTAATTGAATTAGGTGATTAGAAAGAAGGCCCAGGAGATTCGAGGGAAGAATGATTATCCCCACAGACTGTCACGTGGAGGATATCGTCTTCTTGGGCAGCAAATGACTGCTGAGAGGACCAGCCATCTTAAAACTGAGGTTGTTGATGGAAACGAGCTCATACTAGGAAATTGGGTGACTTTACTTCTCCAAAGGCACAACAGGTTACAGAGAAGATTGTAAGTATAGAATATCTAAGCAAGAAGTTTATGTTTTGTATTTTAACATCTAAAGTTGATTACTGATAATGCTTTAATTTTTTATCTTTTGTAGGATATGCGTCTACATAAGGGAGTTATGTTGTTGATGGTCGACAAGATATATTGACTATGGGCATCGGTCGATCAGAGCACCCTGGTAGAGTCCGGGTTGCCGGTAGAGGCCATATTATCCACAGTGTGTACGACCTATATACTGTATCTTCATCATCAGCTGACATGGTTAGGATGTTTAAGTCAAGGATGAGTGAGGCCAAGGCTCAACTTGCTTCTGAGAACGATGAGAAATTCAGAAGCTTAAAAAAGGTCATGGATATACAGGTCGGGTAGATTGCACGTTTGATTGAGAAGTTATAGGAAGCTCCCCCGTCACAGCCTGTAGCTGACCCTGTACCCGTACCTGTACCTGAGCCAGTGTCTATTAGCACCAAGGGTTCATGTGTGGGAGCAAATCTTGATGGTCACAACACTAGTGCCAACCTTGGGAGGAGATGTTAGTTGTTTCTTGATGGAGTACCTGACCCAGTTGCCATTCGGGTGGTATTCAGTACAGGGTCACTGCTTCACGGGAAACCCTTACTGGATGACATGTCAAGGGTATCTATGGTGCAGGTTATCACACCTAACCCTGACATGGTCGTTCCAGTGCCTATAGAGGAGGTATTCCATATTTCACAGGCGCTTCACCAGTTCCTCATGTGGCCCACATCACTACTAAAGGTCGTTGCTAATCAGGTATATTGAAAAATCATATATATATATAGATAAATATTTAATTATGTATATATTTATATGTCTTCCTGTTATTGTTACTTATAGGGGAAGTCTGAAGTTCTAGTTCTGACTCAGCCGATAGATCTCATACGAGAGTTATGGAGAGTATGTACTAACTTGTATGACACACCTGCTCAGGTGCCCTGGTACAAGGACATCTTCAGTAGGACGAGCAACGTTCCCATATACATTGATCAGAACGACATATCAAAGATTACGAATTGGAAGATCATGCTGAACATCTCCATTATACAACTTTGGGAGATGTAAGTACTTACACATGTAAACATATATTTACCTATTTTATGTGTACTAATTTTTTTTCATCGACTATATGTAGTAGGTTCATGTATGATGTATGTGTGGCTGAAGGGAAGGGTGACACATTTGGATTCCTAGAGCCTGGGGCCATACAGGGGAGTGGAACCAAGGACATAGAGACCCAAGCTTACATACAAAATTGGATGTCTGAGTCCAAGAAGAGGGTTGATTTGATGCTATACATTAACAAGTTAACACTATTTTTAGTATGTGTGTATTTATATAAATGTATATCATTCACTCATGTTGAGTACTTACTCAGTTCCTTTTCATTTCAATGCTCACTGGCTTCTTATGGTTATCTATCCAGCAGATAACATAGTAGTTTGCATCTGTTCAGTACATGGCTCAGTTCCTATACAGTTTAAACCTTGTGTTAAAACGTAAGTTGACATTGGTACTTCTATTATGAATAACAAACAGGTTTGTTTTATTGACATTTCTAATTGGTGTTTTTTTCCAATGGGGCTATAAATGGATATAACTGATTGAAAGGCGTCAACACAAAGAAAAAATTGCAATGACTATACCCAAAAGTAAGTACACTTCCTCTATAGATTTTATTTTTATATTTTGAAGCAAATACTAACAAACTTTGTATATGTATTGTGTAGTTTCATAGACAGGTAAGAGGTTATGAATGCGGGCACTATGTCATGAAGATGATGCAGACTATAATTGAAGCAAACATAACTAATTCATGGGCAATTGTAAGTTTCGTAACTAATTCATTAATTTTAAATAAATTTGGGTAACGAGGTAATTGTGTATTTGTATATGCAATAACTAACATATATATATATATATATATATATATATATATAGGTTTTCCAGGACCAGTCCCCATACACTACCAAAGACATCAAGGAAATTCAGGAGCAATGGACCCTATATTTTGAGGGCTAGGGGACAATAGTATAGGTATATAAGTATTAGTTATAGTAGTTTGCATATATTCATATATGTTAGGAACAACATACCATTATATTCATGATATATTTATTGGGAATTCTGTTTTGGTATATTTGCTTCTACATATTGGGTTATTTGTACTGTTTGTAGGTTTGGGCTGATATTAAATAAAAAAATAGATATTAAAAAAAATTCCTACCTACGAACTCAGTTCTGTTATTAACCGAGTTCATAGAATGTCTATGATTTCGGTTTAAGCAACAACTGTGTTTATAGATTGACCCAAAAATAAATATGAACACAGTTATAACCTGAACCGAGTTCGTAGGGCGAATATCTACACATTTCTGTTAAAGAACCTCTTTCTCTACATGCACAGTTCATCTTAAACCGAGTTCATAGGATGAATATGTATATATTCATAGGGCGAATCTATGAACTCGGTTTAGCAATCCGAGTTTAAACCTTTATTACTTATGAACACGACAGGAATGAACTCGTTCTCGCAACCGAGTTCGTAGCCCCATTTTAACCGAGTTCATAAACATTTTCTGTACTAATGTGTAAAACAGAAGTATTGAAAATGACCCACTAAATGGATTGAACCACTGAAATATTTCTAAGCGCACCAGCGTACCAATGAATGCTAATGCATAGGCATCAAGTCCCTTGCAAGAATTTTGATGAGTGACGGAAGCACCAGTCATGGGATTGCCTTGTAAACACATTCTAATTTCTAATAAACGAGTTTTCTACCACGAGATTGGATTGGTTTGGATGTAGTGCCCACGCATGATGGAAATAGTCCCATCTCTCTTTGTCTATTATATATAAAAAAACTTCATTCAGCTTCCAAGTCCCTTGTATTCCTAATTATTTTTCTTTCTAAAACACCTTTAATTGAAAAATTGTAGAAAGCTTCGTATAGGTTGTCAATTCTCTATCCTAAATCCGTAGGGCTATAATTATAAGTATCTTTCCAGAGGACAATCATATTTAAATTAGAATCATTTGTGGCTATAAAATTTTCCTAGAAATTAGCAGAGTTACTTGAAGGATTACTCAGTTTTTACTTAATAATATACTATACTAATTAATATCAAATATGAAACAACCTTATTTTAAGCTTTCTATATGTTTCATGACTAATTCTTTGACTTACTGGTTTACTTGAAAGTCAGTCCTTGACCGTTTGTTCAAATATTAAATTTTGATTGGTATCAACTGAGCAGCTTGAGTCAAGTTCAAGTACTAGATCAGATGTAGTCATTTTGAGAAGTTCTAATATTTTCATGCTCGAATGCTTCAAAATATACTTCCATCCTAATCTATGCTTCACTATATGTTGAGATGTGCAGACATCAAATAGGAATATAAACAATTTTATAAGATATGAAATAATTCTTAATTTATGAACTAAATTTTTAATTGAGTTAGATTTGTTATTTTTTAATATTGTATTAGACCAATTTGAATATTAGGTCATCTATAGATATCTAGTTCTACAAACTTTAAACATCAAATGTCTAATATTCTAGATATAACCCTTAACTCATGCGTTAGTTTTTTAATTGAGTTAGATATATCACTTTTTAATACTATTTAATTTCATTCTTTTTTAAATATTTCTAAAGTTTAATTTTAATGTATCATTTCAAAGTAACTATTATAAAACGTATCGATTTATACTAACAATTTATATTCATATGATAATTTACAACTCAATGGAAGGCTAAAAACAATATATTTCAATGGCATTCATATTTTTAACTCTATTAACCATCAAGCGCAAAAAGATCGAGATGATCATAATTTATTTATTTAACATGCCACTGAACTCCTTTGCATAGAACTGTTTTACTGGGCCTCTCTGCTTTGCTGACAGATGGAGAAAGAATGTGTTTCAACAAATCACACATTTAACCTGTACCTGTTCCCTCTTCAGTCATCAGTTAAGTCTCCTTTGATTTTTGGGTAGTTGAACTCAACACTAAATTGTTGCTTTGCCAATTTGAAGGTGAAGTTTCTGCTGCAGGTAGCTGCATATCCACAAGAAAGGACTTCAAGATGCTGATGAACTCCTTGGTCTTCTCCACACTGAAAGCATGCCCTGCATTCCTAATGACAACTAGTTGTGCATTCTCCCCTAAATGCCTGCCACACAAATCCAATGAGTTCTAATTTCTAAATTCAAAATTGATGGTAATTAACAAGTGGAATGAAAGATTCACTAACCTTTTCAATCTGTGACCCAGTTCTAAAGGGAATACATGGTCATGCTCTCCCCAGATAATTAATGTAGGCTGCATGTAACATGAAATAAAACCTTCTAAATTTTTCGGTTTAAATATCCTATCCGCACTTGAGCATAGTCAAAGTCTGCTAATTGTTACAATGCAAAGAGCAGAAAGTTTTTATGAACCTGAGATATCTTGGGGAGGTCAGAAAGTTTTCGGTCCCTTGCAAGGGCTTTGATCAATTCTCTCCTTTCTTGTTCATAGTCCCTGCACATTGTCTACCCAAATTCACCAATTTTAGCTCACTGCGGCACCTTTTTCAGCCATGACATTCCAGTTAAAATGGCAGCTGAAGCATAACCCCAATTCAACCATTACAATTCGATTAAGGAGTTTATAATAACTCCCTTAACAATGTAGACATTTGAATGACGAGAATACATTTAACTTACTTAATAGTTAAAAAAGAAGAAAACTATCAAATTAATTACAAAACGTGGTGCTTGTCATTCAGTTTAATCCCTTCATTATTATATCAATCATTAACTAAGGATTAAAATCAATTTTAAAAACTTAATGCCCAAGAACATCTACTTTGTAAGAAGACTAGCTCTGGTAATCAGAATCTTTTTATTCACAAAACTTAAAAATAAAATTTGACTTAAAAGAAATTAAACATATATCATTTTAAGTAATCACTTAATTCTAAAAAAAATTATATATAAAACTAACTAAAATAAATTATTATATCCCTAGAACATAGTGAAAATTTGTATACTACTTTTACTGTAGTTATCCTGGGTTTTAGGTTCAAACATAGTATTTTATTGATTATATCGTAAAACAAAAAAAAGAAGCTATATAATTGAGAGTGATTAACTGATGTTAAATTTATACCCTGTAGATAAAATTAAAGATAATAGAAAATATATTACCTGAATGAAATCAGCGAGGAAGCAGGAGGGCAGCCATCCCAAGGGAGGGGGTTTAAAAAAGGAGTAGGCAATAAGGTCCCTAAGCCTGTTGGGCGTTTGCGGCACCAAAATGTCGGCAGCTTCATCTAAATCAGTGACAGGGAAAAGCCCTTCCTTAATATCTTTCTCTTCCATGCACACCCCTGACCCACACACCACCACCCTCTCCACCACCTCCCCATACATCGCTGCCATACTGTACCCAACAAACCCACCGTAACTCAACCCCACTAAACTCACCCGCCTCACCATGTTCCCCTCCATCACCCGCATCACGCACTCCGCCTGAAACCTCTCGTCCCGTTCCGCTCGCATCGTGTAGGACCCACCGAAGAAAACAAGGTCCGGCACGTACACGTTGAAGAATGGTGCCACGTGCCGGACCACGTCACCCCATTGCCACAGCGCGTTCGCTCCCAGCCCGTGGATCAGGAGCAGGTTCGGTTTCGATTCGGTTCGGGTTTTGGGGACCCAACAATGCATCACGGTCCCGTCTTTAAGGTCAGTGATCGTTGACCGTAGGCCCGAACCGGTGAACATAGAGCGGTAGCACCGGTTTCGGGTTTCGGTGAAGCTGAATAAGCACTGTGTCATTGTAATTTGTAAATGGATGGTAGAAAGTAGTAGGAGTAAGAAGCTTCTGGAAACTGAAATTGATAACAAAGAAAAGGAAGAGGTATTAATTAAGATGGTGATTATAGAAGAATCGTAATCGGGCTTCGAATTTTGGAATTTGGTTTGGAGAAATAATACTAATGGTTTTTGATTGATTGAGCTTGGAGTTTAAGTTGAAGGGGAAAGCGAAAAAGGAAAAATGGCGTGATAGAATTGGCATATGGATGACAACGTGGTGCCTTGTGATTTGAGTGATCAATTATTGTTCTGTCTTTTTTTTTTAATTATTATCACTTTTAAAAATTCGCTTCTGATGATCGATCCCTCATACTATAGCTAATAGCTTGGCTGCATTGCCATGCCATCTTGGCCATCTCACCTCTTGCTTCTCGCGTCATCCGTTAAATACTTTTACTTCCTCTTTCTTGTAGTTATTTATATTTATCGGAAAACAAATCATTTACCTGAGAAAACTGATAAAAACATGAGGAAATTACACTAAGTTCCCCTTGAAGTTCTTGAAGTTTTATTAAATTCCATTCTGCCCAGAAGTTTATAAAATTATGATGATTACCTTTAGGTTTTGTGTCTAACATCATGCCCTACACCTTGACTAACAGAAAGGAGTATTTTGTTATGATCCTTGTTAATATAACTAGAGTTTGTCAATTCAAACCATGAGTAGCAAGAAACATTAAATTTTTTTTATTTTAAAATCAAAGTAAAGAGTCTACATGTACCTTTGCCAGATTAAGGAAAAAAAGGTGAGATTCTCTACTAATGACTATTGTCACATTGGCTACTGGCGTGGGCACGCCAAATCTAACCTATTCGGATTTCAAGATTGCACGTAAGCACGTCTGGACGAGTATATCCACGCCAAAGGCACTAATGAGGCACCTATTTACTATAGAACTTAGCGTTGGCACGTTGAGGAACAACGTTACCATATCAGGATATCATTTGATGTATATTCATGTGCATATGACCACACCGACCCTCACCGATGGCATGCTAATTTGACAAGTAAATCACTCTTTCCCTCTGCCAATGGGCGTTAGCATGTTAGGGAGTAGTGTTGCTACCCCCAGCTAATGTATTTCATATTTCTTGTTATGTGTTAGCACACTTGTTATGGGTGTGCCTACGCCAAGTTTCACACATTTGTTTAATTGAATTGTAAACAATTGGTGCACTTAACATTGCCTTTACCATCTATGCAATGCAACAATGATGTAAATACGGGTTCCCATGTGCATATAAGTTACATGTCACCATACAAACACATACAACTCAACATATATAAACTCTTGCATAAATTAAAAACACCATGCAGGTTCATATGAGCACCAATCTAACAGGGATTTAATTTTTATGCAATGTAATCCTTGACAAATTTTATCACTTACCAGCATAAATCAAAACACTAAACAACAACATAAATCAAAAGCAAGTCTTCAAAATAAAATGTTTAGAACATGTAGCTCAAATGCGTTAGAGGAAATCACGTTCTAGGAGCTTGGTTCTTGTTCAATTCCTCAACTTAGAGAGGAAAACGGTCCTTTTTTTCTTTCTTATTTTCATTAAACCACCTTTGCATTGTATCATCTCCATTGATAATCATCTTCCCATCCTCGAGTAGCCTACCCTTGAATCTCAATACAACTTCACAATCCAAACATAGCTGATAATGCACCTCGCTCATAAGGTCCATGTAGAACATGAAGTTGAAATCATCCATTATGTAAAAGTCATTGTCATAGTACACTAGCATTCAAAAAACAAAACTCTAACACCAGCCATCAAAAACAAGACCTAACCCTAACAAACACATAAAACAAGGGAGGCAATGTGTTCGGTTACCAAAAAATAACAATAACGCTGAAAAGAAAAACAAGGGAAGTTCCAATGCTTGAAAATGTGTTAAAGCAACTACTAAGAATATCTTACTCGGTTATTGGTTACACCAAATGACATATTAACCATGGTCAAAAGCGTGTAAACCCATATGTATAGTGGAGTGGGGTAGGGCTACATTTTGTACAACGGAACATAAGACACAAAACCTGGAGGGGGTTGTTGTACTTTTATAAACTTCTTAGGGTAGAGTGTAATTTAATGAAACCTTGAGGTAGCTCAGTGCAATTTTCCCTAAAAATAAACATGTTATTGTTCTAATTTTTATAAAAAGGCTTAATAATATTTCAAATTTATCTCTATTTAAATTTAAACTTTACTTTAATGATAATTTGATATTTTTTAAAGTAAGAGTAAATATGAAGCAAAAATTTTTACTTTTAAGTTGATGAGTTTTATCTTATAAATAGAACCACTAAACTTGGAGGGGGTATTTGTCTCAAAATAATAGTTGAATAAAAATTTCAAGATAATTTTATGGAAAGAGAAACTGCATTAAATAATTAAGATGAAAAAAAAGTTGTATAAAAGGTTTTATAATATTTCTATAAAATCAAAGGTAAGTAGTCCGATACGGGCGGACAAACTTCTAGTATTGGGTATCGGGTTTATGTATATGATATCTTACACTAGTCTAATGAGGATCCGATATTATATCCTCAAATCCAATAGGGATCTCAAGATCTTGATATATTCCATTTAATACACACTAATATCTTACATTGTAGGGCGAAATAGGGTGTCATTTACAAACACACTCTGATGCTCAAGTCACTATATATCAATATTAGAGCTCAAGCATTTAGGTTGGTTGAATGTACCTCATGTATAGTAAATGAGTGGTACTTATAGGGGTTGAGTAATGGTTCTGCCTTACGTGACCGTGTCAGTATTTTTCGTAAAATATGAGGAAAGCTAACACAGGTATAGACAATTAACTCCAACATCTACAAGTGTTGCCTGATGTGTGTAACAGCCCTGATTTTTCAGAATAGGAACCCAGGCTCCCAGGATCCCTAAGAGTACCTTTCTTAAGTCATTTAGGAGAGTTGAGGCCTTGGCCTAATCCCCAATTGCTCTAAGTGTGAGAAAGTGAGACCTTGAGGGAATGTAAGTAGCAAACAACTCAGTAAGATGAAATAAGCAAGTGATAGAGGCTGTGTTTATTAGTGATATTTAGCTAAAAAGAGAATTTATTGACTTAGTAGTAATTTATACGAGGAGACAATCATGTTTGATTTAACATTGAGATTGTTAATGAGATAAATATATTTTTGTTGGTGATGCTGAAGTGATAAAATAATGATTAATGAATGATGTTTAATTTTAGTAATTTATAAGTGATTCTTTTTAGCATAGTCAACTATCTGTTAATTTTAGCAATAGCTGATTGAGAATATTTTAGATTTATTCAAGTGTCGAGTTAAATTTTAAGGATAGATAATTATTAGAACCCAAGATTTCATAAGACAATAATTAACCCTTTCATAAAGGTGATTAATAGCTAGTATCTTATCTTAGTATTGACTGGTTAATAAATTTTATTACTAATAATTTTAATTAATTAAGGTAAGATGAAATAATTAGATGATATTTATTTTGATGCCTAATATTATCAATAATAAGTTTAAAATATGAAAGCTTATTTATAATGGGGTTTAGTTAAAAGATTAATTAGTGATTACTAATATTTAAATAATAAATATCGTCCGGTTCCTCGGATTTGAACTGTAGGACCCAGCTAGGGATCAGACTCTGACCGTTCGACCTGAGACTAGTGATCTAGTAGAGATACTAGTCCTGTTAGGATCCCTTCATGAAGAATCAAGGGCGTTTGACTTAGCCTAACCGGCCCTATCAGAACCTTTAACGCCTCCTACGTTCGATCGTGCATATACTTTGGCATAACTGATGGCGACATACTCAGTCTTCGGTGACTCGTTTCGAAGTTTTAGGAACTTTTCGTGAAGAGATCAAAGCCTGACTCGGACTCTATCATCCTCGTTTTTCCATAAATTGGTTTCCTTAAAAATTGCCTTAAAACGCAACCCAAACACCTTTAGTGTTTTAGACCCAACTTTTGCATACAATCTTGGAATCAAACAATTTTGGTCTCAATCTCTTCATTTTAGAAAGATCTATAACCTCTATTTTTAGCCACGAACTCTGATTCCCACTCTGTCACCCATAAAATTAAGGATTAAGCATATCCACCTTAAAATTTCATCGTTTGGAGATTTTATCCTGCGTATAGTTTAGAAAAAATTCATCACTCTTTCATATGACCTTTGATTCATGCAAAAATGGTAAATCTTTGTAACAAAATTCTCTACGTTTTCTATGAAGACATTAAAGGCTGAATCCCTCTAGATTAGTACAGTTTAATGGATCTTTCTAGCCCCTTAGCTATTTCATCACTATGCTGGTAGCCTTCAGTAAAATTCATATATCTCCCTTGTCTGGTACTTAAATCAATTCGTTATTTTTTCTATGGATTTATATCAAAGAGATATACAATTGTTATGAAGGGAATAAAACCAAATTCTCAAAGTATAATTAATGGTGAATTTATTACCGAAGCCCTAGCTGATCTAGGAGCTTCTAGCTGATCTAGGAGCTTCTGGAATATCCTGTCGTAAATTGGGTATATTTCGGGCTACCAAACTTGAATCTTTGCAAATGATATATCAAATTAAAGGGAAAAAGAAGATCTACAAACTTCATGCAAACCATTTTTCGAGATTATCATCCCATGAATTAACCCCTATTTATTTTTTTACTCCCTTAATTTTTTATTCATAAAAATTCTACACACTTTAATTTCTTGCTCGACTAGTTAATTTCCCGGCTACCCATTTCCGACCACCTCACCACCCTTCGCCACTTCCCTGGATAAGTGTCACCACCTCACTCACACCCTTCACTCAGCCCTCCCAACTCCCTCTCCATCCTTAAATTTCATGCACCAAAATCAACATCACTTCACACTAATCCAACACCATTTCACCTAAACTCATCATCATTCTTCCAAACTCTCTCCACTCTTCACGGAAGCATCTCCCCCTTTCTCCCCTTCATTTTATCTTCTTCCTAAATCATAAATTCAGCCACCACACCTCCTCCCTCAACCACCACATCTACGGCTGCACCTCCACCAAACCACCATCAACTATAAATTTTATTTTCTCTTTCTTTTCCATATATAACCCGCGGCCAACCTATATCCAAACAGCCCCTCTCTTCCAATTTTTCTACATGCATTGGACTTTTAAAAATCAACTCCAACTCCTTGCTTGGCTGTCCAAAAACCGTGAGCTCATCAAGCTTTTACAAGGTAAGATTTTGCATGTTCCTTTTGGCATTTTCTTGGTATTTTCGGGACCAAGTCCAGCTTTCAAATTATGAAATTTTGGCACCTTTTCCTATGTTTTGAGAAGCCAAAACCATCGCATCCTCACCCTCCTTTGTCATGCATGTGTAAATTTTTAGGATCGGGAGTTGTCGGCGATGATCGGTGGACGTTTTGGAGTGTTTGACAGATTTTCGGCAGGCGTACCATTTCTTTTCCTCAAAAAAGCAGTTATTCCATGATGTAAGGGGGTATTGCCGCATTTGATTTTGTTTTTAATCACTCTATGATATTGCCTTAGTACCTAATAACCTCTATTTTAAATTTTGCCGTGATCCAACAGTTAGATTTCAAACCGTGTGATTTTTTATAGCCGTCTGTTAAAATTATTACATTTTTAAGTTAATGGGTATTTTATAAATTTTATATGGTGTATCTCGATGTTCATCTTCTCAGAATGATCTTATCGCGATCAGAGTCATAATGAAAAATTTAGGAATTTTAGTATTTAGGCGGGCTCGTTTTAATTCGATATAGTTGTAATATTTAATTTTAAATTTTATTATGTTATTATGTAATTTGTGATTTATTTCCCGGTAAGCCTATTATTAGAAGTTAAATTTATCACCAAGCATTGCAAGAATTATTGTGATGATATTGTGCATTTCAAGAAAATTCATCGACCAGACCATTACAACGTTTTATTCTACTAAGTTTTAAAAGTGGCACTGTTTTTAAGTTACTATCAAATTTTATAAGAGTTAATCAAATGTATAAGTTGATTTTGAAAAGTGAAAATTAAATAGGATAGGATTACTTGAAAAAGTTTTTATCAATAAGTAAAATGATTTGGATCCAAATAAAGTTTTATAAGCTAAGAAAAAAAAGAGATAAAAGGAAATTTCTGAAGCATGATAAAGAAATGGACATTAGGAGTTAGAAATTTTAGTGACCAACTTTAGTGACCAATTAAGGTAAAAGTGCAAAAAAGACCTTAGGAACGTTATGAAGTGCATGAAATAACTAAGTAAGTGATACTAGAATGATTTTAGGAATCAAGTAAGAAATTGAGCATTAAAGATTTTGAATATTAATCACTAATAAAGATAAAGGATATGGAAAAGATTTTAGGATTTAGACTTTAGACTAAGTAATAAAAAGAAGTAGAATAACTTATAAATTAGATAACAACTTTTAGTGACTAAGGAATGTATGACTAAGTTCATGATATAGAGGTTAAAGTGGTATCTAGATTCTTAAGCAATAAATTAACATCATAGAGAAAACAAATTTTAGTTGATTAAATGAATGTAACTAAGGAAACAAATTAGTTAATATAATTAGAAATAGTGGAAATAAAGAAAAAGGTACAAAAAACTTTTTTTGTTAGGAATCTAGAAAGAACATCACTAAATTAATAATTGTGTATAAAGAATTAGTGACCCATTTAGTGTCCAAGAAAATAAGATATTCAACTAATAAACCCATTTAGTGACCAAGAAAATAAGATATTCAACTAATAAAGTTTATTTGGATTAGTAAAAGAACATAAACAATAAAATCGCTTAGTAATGTCCTAAGAATTTGTAATTGGGCATTAGGAAGTTAAACTAAGTAATAAGATAATCATACACAATTAAATAAATAGAGATATAAATAAGTTAATAGTATAAGAAAATCCAACTGTTTCGCAAGACAACTTGACTAGACATATGATTTAAAACGTTTAGTGGCGAACTAACATGTAAGTTAGTATATCGAATTTATTACCGATAAGTATATTGTACTAATAAATGTTGTGTGATGCATGGATGACTGAATAGTAGGAGATTCTGAATAAGATAAATAAATATGGAGAATGGTACTGGCAGAGGTTCCGAAATGATTAATTGCGAAAGTGTAAGAGTTCGGATCCAAGAATGATTAGTGGGCATCGTAGCACCAATATACCCTATGATTTTATGGAAATTATGGAATCTTATTTCATTCCTAAGTGTTGGGAAAAAGCATTGAAATTTTCCAATAAAGAATGGAAGGAATTAAACAAATATTTGATAGGAAGAAAAAGAACTCAAAATTAGGAATGAAAGGGAGTCATTGAAGGGACCCTGCCGAGGACCAATGAATATTAGTTCAACTTCTGAATCATGCATCATATGTGGAGGATAAGGGTGGATGTTTCAATAACTCCCTAAAGCATATAGTGAAGGGTACACTAAAGAACTACAGTGTCTCGATCCCCTACGGGCGGTCTTGGGAGTATACTGGGGTAGACCTCCAATGGCTCAGATTCGTGCCCGAGGTCAGACAGCCTGGTAACTCTGGTATACTTCGACTCCAGGTGAGGGTTTCTATGGTCGTGTAATGCCCGTTCTGACGAGATGTGTTTTGGATCCATTGTTGATGGGACTGTGAGTCCTTGCCCTTTTGTGAAAACAGAACGAGGCAAGCTCCGGTCGCCCTAGTAGACAGGAGGATAAGGTGGGATCTGGTGGATGATGTGTTGTGACTAATGTGGCTTCATGCATCATACTGAGTAGTTATGTTGATTAAGAAATGAGATTCATGCATTGTATCATTATATTGAGATTGTGATCTATTGTTGATTATTTATGATAGCACGAACCTTAGTGATTTTAAGAGACGAGTGGCAAATGGGAATGGACCAAGAGTGGTGAGACAATTTAGACTATATGCTAGGACCCCAAAGAGAGCCATAAGGGTCAACTATAATTAATTGAATTGTATGGGGCGAGTGTCAGTAATGACACTTCCCGGTTATTATAGAGGCAGGGACTCACCCTTACAGTTTTCTTCCAGACCTCCAGCCAGACATGCTTATCGTATGAGGGGTGCATTACAACGGGAGGACCAAGCGGGTCCTAGTCATCTACCTATAGTTCCAGGGGATACTCCAGTTGATGTACCTGCCCAACCTCAGCCTGAGGCCGAACGACCCTATGACCGGGATGTGGAGGTCATAGAGAGTATAGTTCAATGCTATGGTGATCTACCGTGCCCTCTAAGCGTAGAGAAGCTGGATGAGCTATCAGGTAGGGAGGCAGCTTTGATGGCTGACCCCTTTAGTTTCCATCCTTTACCGGTTCCACCCATGGCCTCACCACCTATTCAGCAGGTAGAGATACCAGCCTCTCATAGAGAGCCGACTCTAAAGTACGTCCTACTCCTAGTCAAGGATGACGATGAGGAGGATCCGGAGGAGTTCCCCTTGATATACTGATTGGTTTAGTAGCCTACACTGTGTTGCACTTCCTACTTTACCTCAGAAGCTTTCCCCATCCGTTCTACTCGCGGTCCATGTGACAGGTGGATTAGAGGATGTTCCTATGCGTCAGGGGGTGTTAGTGATGACCCCAATGGAGAGGTACATAGCGAGACATCAGTGGGATCAGTCCCAAGGCTTCCTTTGGCACATTTTCAAGAGCTATATGTACGGGGAGACTGAGGATTACCTGGAGATTTAAAAGGCAGATCAAGGTCTCTTGGTAAGGCCTACGAGGCTTACAACAGTCGTAGACATTAGTTGGTTCACCAGGTTAGTGACTTTTCATTCACGAGTACCGCCTATGCAGGACCTTCCTATCCTCCTAACTTATCACAACTGGCAACCACCTCCGATCCACCTGAGTCACCATGATCAGACAACGAGTTTATAGGTGGACATGCTTAGTCATTAGGTTTACTTCATCTATATATTTCCCTGTATTTTGTATAGGGTACCTACATGCCTCTCTTTTGTTTCAGTTGTATAGATCTGATGAGACCACTTGATGTATATATAGTATATTGTGTATATATGTTATGCTTTATTTCCACCATGTGTTATCTTGTACAAAAAAAAACTTCCACATTTTTCTCAAAATTAGTAGCCTCTCAATTAACCGAGATAGACTAATGGAAGAGATTATCTTAGTTAACCAAGGGTGTTACAGTATGCCCTCAGTATGTTCTGTGTCCTTTATTCAATACTGAATCATATCGATACTAGCTGTCAGAGTTTTGTATGGGAATGAAGTTGCATGGGTCATTTTGATATAAGTATAGAACCATGGATGCTAGTATAAAGTTACGTAATACCATATAATACTCTCTTAGTGTTGATATGGTCCTTAAGGTTCCTAGGCCAATATCAGGGCCAGATCATTTGCCCCTTAGTTTGTTGAAGTAAGTTGAGAGTTTCTTTGTTAGGTTGACATGCGTGCTTTCTAAGTCATTTTACTTGTGCTAATGTTGGAACCAAAGTAATGATTTCGTTCCAAGATTTTGACTGGTATAATTAACTTTTGAACAAAAGTTATCTATCTTTTGGGGTTGAATGGGTGTTACACCTTGATTTCTACACAACCATCTTTCAGTATATGAAACGACACGCTTACGTGTTGTCATCATTGCATCTATCTGTTCCATGTTTTTCACCCCCAAGGTTCAATTATAAAAAGGGAGCCATTATTCTTCTCTTTTCATTTTTCTCTTAATTTCCAAGCGCTCTGATATCAAGAATCCTAAACCACTCACAAGTTTCCTTGGCTTGTATAAGATAAACCATTTACGTTGTCTCTATATGTATCCTCATATCCCGTCCTTTTTTATAAATTCCATCCTTTGCATTTTATTTGTAAAATCAGAATATGAGAGACAACCACACAAGCGGTAAATCAATGAAAATACTATTTAAGCCATCGTTGTGGTTGTTTATGTCATCCCAATGCAAGCCTCAGATGTCATAAATGGATATATGTCAAATCATTAAAAATAATCTGAAAACTATTTTAGTCGCCACATGTAAGCCACCTTGTTCCTTGGTGAGGTTGAGTAGGGAAGAGTTAAACTGGTTTATCTCTCAGATAGAACTTTCTTATAACTCATTGGAAGAGCCACAACCTTTTTCGTCAATATCATTTTCCTTTTTCTAGGATAGTGATTTTAGTGCCAGGTTTTATCATGCTGATGATGTGTTGTTCTATAATTGCATACTATTTTTTCAAATATAATTATTCCAATGATGTTCGAATACCACTTTGAAACTAATTCTCATGAGATAGCCATGGATACTGTAAATACTAATGTCGCGGCTCACAAAATAATTAGGACAATTGAGAAAGCAAAGAACCAATATTTTTGGGTTTATTCTGAATGGCTAAGGTTGTCCTCAAAGTACGTCATAGATATGGAAGGAATGAAAGTTCTAGATTTTTATATTCATGATAAAGAAGAGAGTAAGGATCACTTTATCGTCATATCGCCCTTAATAATATATTTCCTTTTCCATGTGATGGGATCCTAATTTTTATACATGTAGGAGATGTACTTCATGGTGGGGTTAAAGTTTCCTTTAAACGCTTCAAGATAACAGTGCTTAACTTTTTATATGTCACCTTTAGTCAACTGTGTAACGCCTATCAATTATTCGAGGTGAGTCTTACAAGATTCTAACATGACTCTGCCTAAAATAATCAAGTAACGTCACTTATTTTCAAAAATAAAGGTGATTTTTTAAGAGATAAAAAGCGAAAGCCATTAAGTAGTTACTTAGAAGTTCAATAGATTAAATACTGGAAGATAAAATAATAACGTAATACATTACAAGGCCAAACGGTCCTTTTTAAAACAATAAATACAACTAAAGGAAAAAGAAAAGATACAAAAAGGAAAAAGAAATATAAAAACATCTTGCGACGGTGACTTCTAACTAACTTTGCCTTGACCACCTCCTCAATATTTCTCCTGAGCTTTATCATTAGAACCTAACGTAGATGCCTCGCTCCTATGAGTCATTCAAAGTCTCTTCTAATGCACCATTAAGTGTGATCGATTAATAGCTTGTCATTGTCATATATGGTTTTGTAGGCTCCTAAGCATCCTTCCTGGCACGCTGCACAAATACACTGTCAGTCATGGGATGTGAACTCATCCATGAAAGCACAAAACCTTACTCCATCCTCTGGAACTACATGTTTAGGAACCATTCCCTCTAAGACTAGCTCTTCATTAATGATCTCCATCATCATCTCTCCTGACTCCTCCTTAGACTCGGGTATAGGAATGTCTTCTTCTTCCATTGGTACTGGGAGATCATTCCTAGCTAACTCTTCCTCTTGGGATGACTCATGCTCAAATCATCGTATAACCTCAGGTGAAATCAGATCCATGGTGTTAAAAGGGGTCAAACCAAGGTCCACGTCTTCAATCCATATGGATGTAGTGAATTATGGCAGACCATGATCAAGACACGCCCCTTAGCCTTCTATAGTATAGGGGAAATTATAACATCCTAAATTTTGGAAAATAAATTATTTAAGTGGTGATAATTAATTGTTAGACGCTCTGAACTTGTAAGGAAATTAATTGGGGACTTATTATGAATTATCGGTGAACTAAGACTTTCTAAAACTAGATGAATTAACGGAAGGTGTGTGACTCATTAGAGAATTTTGGGCATTTGATGGATTTGGAATAATGAGGATTTATTGGTGGTTAAGGTGGTATGATTAAAATAATTTTTGGTGTTAAGGAAATATTTGTTCAGACACAGCGTAAGTTAATAAATGGCAGAATAACAAGTGGAACAAATTTAATAAAAATGAAAAATCTATTATTTTCCTTCTCTTTGTTGTGGGATATTTTCCCATTTTCCTTACTCTCTTTTACTTGATGGTTAATAAGGAAATGATGGACCAATGTGTGATATTTTGCATCAACTTTCCCATTTCTCTCTCTCAAAATTTGGCGTCTTCTTTCTCTCTCCACTCTCTTTGAAATTTTTCTTTTTCTCTTCTTCCCTCTTGGCTCCATAACCGTGTACCCCTCTTCCAAAATCATTCTCTTCCAAAATCAACTTTTAAAGCTTGATTTGTGAAGCATTCTTAGCATTAAAGAGATATTGGAGTTCAACTTTACTCATCTCTTTCTCTTCCTCTTCTATTTTTGTTTTCTCTTAGAAGCCTTGGAGTGAGGTATGAACCCATCCTCATTTATTGGTTTTATTCAATGATTTAAGGTCCCAGAAGCTCAATAATGATAGGTACGTTGTTGTGATGAAAAGAGCATATGGGAATGTGAAACCCTAGGTTGTGATAGTTAGAAACTTGAGTTTTGATGTTATGAATATGCTATATGAATTTTGGGAATAAAATTATGCTAGAAATGATGATTGGAAGTTATTAGAGTGCTTGGTGGAAACCCTAAGTTGGGAATTAGGGCTTTTGCTAAAATTTGAGTAAGTTGAAGGAATTATTGTTATGGGAACGATTCTTATATATAGAAATGAATTATTTATGAAGAATGTTAATTTTGGTATTAGGAATATATGGAAGTCAAGAAGTGTATTAATGCCTTAAGATGTTAAGTTGGTGGTATTGACATAATTAAATGAAATAATGTGTTGTGGAACTTTGGGCACCCATTATGGATGATGGGTGAGTTATGTGATATGTTAGTAACCCATTAGATTATAGAGAATCTTGGTTAATGGGAAGAAATTCCCAAAATCTAATAGGAGAAATAATTGATGCTTATGACATGTATCATACATATTGAAAGTCTTAGATATGAAATTAATTTTGTTTAAATGTGTGTTAATGTAGGATCGATTCCGAACGACGAGGAGGGACAGTCAAATCGCTCGGATTACTTCTTCTGAGGTAGAAGATGACTTATATATTCTAAATGCATGAATTAGAAATATTGATGATTATTGTATGATGATATGAATCATATTTGCCTTGCCTTAATTATCATGTGTGATGTAATGGATGTTTAATGATTGCTTTGATGGCAAATATGTCTGATGTATTTTGAATATATATGTGGTGTGTTGTTGTGGTGAATTTGTATGTGTTGTTATGTATGGTAATGTGTGTGCCTATGTAATGGTGTGAAAGACCTTGTATTTCACCATAAATGATGATGATGATGTTGTTTATTGATGAGAATGATGATAAGATGTGCAACACACCTATGAATATTATTAAAAGTTGATGTGTTGTTGTAATGCCATTGTGGTAATAGATGAAATCGAATAAATAATGATGATGTAAATGCCACATAAAAAACCTTGAAATAATGGCAATATTTGAATTACTTAAAATCCACTATATGAAGGTGGTGGTGGTGATGATGGCAATGGACGATTGATGAGTGACATGGTAGGGTGCATAGTGTGAGATTACATCAAATTGCATTTGCATTGCATCTATGACATATCTGTATAGCTTCTGGTATGGAATGTTAGGGGTTCCTCTGGTTGGCCCAGTGGAAGGACGACTCTGTGCACAAGCATTTGTTTACCCTAGTGATTAAGTGGTGGAATTACGAAGCTGCCCATGCTTAATTGTGGGGGATTACATGTGGTTGACCATTATGGGGGTGGCTCTTTGAGGAGCGGTTGTCCCTGGTGGACCTGTTGGATCATAACTTCCATGGCATGGTTCATGGTTGGCCCGTAACACCATCTTGATGTTGATGTTGTTACCGCTATCATGGTGAAAATGACAGTTGTTCCATGATGGGTGATGCAGTTTAGTACTAGTAAAATTGATATTTATGAATATAAGTGTACATATTTTACTACTACAGTAGAGGTATGGTTGTGTATCTATGCTTGAACCCACATTGGTGTTTATTTTCCCATAGTCGGATCCGCAGTGTATTGATTGCAAATTGTTGAGTATTCCTTTATGCATATGCATTAGCCTAAGAGCATTTGCATATTGCCTTGAGATATGCAAGAAGGAGAATGAGAGATTGAAATGTGATGATTGATGAAAAGGTAATGGAATGATGAATTAGATTGTGTTTTTAGTGCTTATGTTGCAAAGCACATGATGGTTTGTATGCATATACACATAACCATAAATGTTTCATTTTCGTCATTTTGAATATGATGACTCATTCTTCTATGTTGTCTTTTTTTTAGCATTATGATGCAGGAGCAACTTGGGATGAAATGTCCTTTTGAAGATTAAAGTATTTTTGAAAAAGGTAACATAGTTGTAAGCCTTCGCTGACACATGATGAAATTTTGGCACGATGTATATGGTTGATGCTTTGTTTATAGCATTATATATATGGCTTAATTCATTTTGTAAATAATACCCTATTCTTTTCAAGGATTGGTTTGTGGCTATACGTATATAATTGAGAATATGTGATGTGAATGTGTGAATTAGAATACCGATGAGATGGTATGAATGTTAATGAACTTGAACTATGAAATGTTGATAAATTGATGTTTTCTTAGCCCAGTTATGTTCAAATTATGTGCTATGTATGATGTGGGATATGGTCTATGAGTTTGGGCATGAATTATGTGATTGACAATATGGCTTTGAATCACTGATATTGTGTTGTTGAAATTCAGGTTCTGAAATCTAATAATCTCGTTCAAGCGAGTGGAATCTTGGTCGAGCGAGTGGAATCTGGGTCAAGCGAGAGTGGTGTGGCATCAGTGTTGTGCTCTCTGGACTATTTTCGCTCAAGAAGATGGGATCTCACTCAAGTGAGAATGGATGGGTGTGATTCTGTTTGTTTTTCGCTTAAGCAAGAGATGTCTCACTCAAGCAAGTAGGGTCCTCCTCGTTAAGTCCTTTTCTCTTAATGCCACATTCGAGTATACTAAAAAATCTTCCTTACGTAACTTCCTCATACTCCTATACACTCTTGACCAATTTACTCGTGTCGTGGTTATTTATGCTCTTTTCAAAAAAAAAAATATGTGAATAAGATAGTTCTTGGTTAACTAATATTTCTTATAAATTTAAATCTTCAAAACATGTAATTAGATACATATATACTCATTCTTGAGTCCCCAATCTTCATCGTGAGTGCGCACTACTTGAAGTTAGAGTTTAAGATCTAAAGATGTCAAAAATTACCATTTTATCCTTGGACAGTTATTATGAATGTCATTTCGTAGCATTTATTGTTGCGAAACTTTGTTCCTCGGTTCTAAAGATAAAAATTTTGAACTTATTTATATCTTGAAATGCTTCTTCCAAAGTTACTTATTTTAAAATACTGCTTCCTGAAACATCTAAGGGTAATATTTACTCGAAACTCTTTTTCTTGAAAAATCTCTAGTTTACTGAAACATATAGATGAAACATATAGATTTTAATACTTTTACTAGGAAAATCTGAACAAATTAATTTAGAAATTCAACTTGAGTATTTTTTCAATTTTCGCTTAAAAATATTTTATCCTTTATAACTTAAAAATACCAGCCCATGATTTCTTGTTTAATTGATTTCTTGTCAATACAACTCACATAATTTCACAAAAACCTTCATCCATCATCACATGCATAGACTATACTATTACAGATTATTCAATACACTATCTATATTAATTAAATTCATTATCCATTTTAAAATATACACATGTACCGTTTTCGTACTTAATTTATTGAATTCATCATTTTTCATGCTTGTTTCATCCCCTATCTCCATCAATGTCATTCATGGCCTTAAAGACACAACATACATTATTTTTATCCATTATTCTACATATTTACATATATATATCAGACCACTTTTACACCTCAAATTCAGAACTGGAACATTTACAAGAATTTCACGTTAATCGCTTATAAATTTGCATTTTTGCCTAAATTACGAATGTCATTTCTTCAATATTTTACGTAGACCCTTTGATCATTTACTACCATATTTTTCCCTATCTATACATTTACATAATTAATTTAATTTTATCCCTCATTATTCTAAATTTTTTTTACCAAATCCCACATTTATTAAAATTACTCTCTAATGCCCAATTTAGTGATTTTCCTTACTAGAGCTTGTTATATTATTTCTCGTTTCTTCATTAAGCACCTATTCCCAATTTTTCCAACAAGCATTCATGCCCAAAATCATACCGAACAACATGTATTTTTTTTTCAAAAGTTCATACCCTCGAGTATATATTTGTTTAGGCTTAAAAATCACAATCTATGGCATTAAATCTAGCATGTATTTGGCTTAGTTATATCCTTATTTTATCTAGCATGACCATTATATTTTTTAACCAATAAAACATATATTATTTTTACGTTAAGACTTAT
The DNA here is from genome assembly GCA_037962975.1 of Clitoria ternatea. NCBI lineage: Eukaryota > Viridiplantae > Streptophyta > Magnoliopsida > Fabales > Fabaceae > Clitoria > Clitoria ternatea. The sequence goes on from CM075671.1 coordinate 50,965,961, forward strand.
TAGAACGCAAGGGAAAATAGGCATGCTCCAATCAAGGTTTAATGGAGGAAACCCCCTACCTAGTGTTTTCCACGCGAGTTCTCCGGGAAAGGCTTCAACCATCATCTTCTTTCATTCCTTGGCCTCAACAGTAGCTCTAAAACCTATGCTGAATGTTAGAAACTCAATAACAAAAGTAGTGGCTTTAGAATGGACATGGTCGTGGATATGTAGGTGGCAAAATGGGACCTTTTTGGATTCTAAAGCTACATTCAAATCACTAAACACAACATGCATGTTATGGAGAGAAAAAATCAAAGGAAAATTGGTCCATGGAGTGCTCATCCATGGCAAAGAATTTAGGGGACAAGGCTTTTAATTTTCAACTTCACATGTATAGCATTTTTAGGCTAGGATCAAGACTCTTCATGGCTTTCAAAATCACATGCAAACCCTTAAACTCAACATGCATGTAATGGAAATCAAAAATCAAGAGAGGATGACCTTGGAGTGCTCTCGGCTAAGCAAGAAAATCAAGGGACCAAGGAGTTTACCTTAGGACCTTTTGGTGCATGTCATGTTCAAACCAAGATCATGGCATGCATGTTGATACTAGGTGGTGGTTGTGGCTTATGGTGATGGAAAAAATGATAACTTTAGCCTCCAAAGCTACATGCAAAGATTAAACCATCATGCATGCATATCAATGATATGATAAAGCAAGATAAAAAGGAAGTGAAGGTAGGAATATGGCAAGGAGGCTCTCAGCCATGAATTAGTAAATTAAAAAAAATGGAATTTTTACCTTGTCATCCTACATGTATGGCTTCACAAGACATCAAATGGGACATGTATGGCTTCTAAGATCTCAAGAGGTAGCCATGCATGGTGGTGGTTGTGAGGTGATGGTCTCAGGTGGAAGAGAGTGGACAAGGGAAAAGAGGGAAATAAGGGCACAAGAGCAAGAACACAAAGGGTGATGTGCTTGGTGTTGTAATGAGGAAGAAAAGAGAGAAAATGACAGGAGGAGAAAGAGCATGTGATTCGGCCAAGGGAGGAGAAAATGAGAGAGTGAGAGTTATGGTTAAGGTGAGGATGATGATGAAGGCAAAGTGGAGAAGAAAAGAAAAGTGGGGTAAGTAATATGATGACATGGTGGTGGGTTTGAAGAGAAAAGAGAGAGTAATTAAGAGAGAGTCTCGGCTAGGTGAGGGAAAGAGAAGAAAAATAGGAGGAAATGGTAGAGAGTGGGTGGCCGAGAGAGAGAGAGAGCGATGGTTACAAAGGAAACATGCATGAATTGCCTAAGTTGGAAAGCTTGTGAAATAAAGGGTAAGGCTGTTGCTGACATGTGGGAGGCCATGTGACAGTAGTGGTTTGGTGTTAGTGAAAACTAGGTGTCAAGTGTCAGCCTTGCATGAGCCATGATGCATGGAGATGGTGACACATGGAGCAGTCAAAATTCCCCATCCTTTTGGCATAAAAATACAAATGAGTTCTGTTGTGAATTGGGAAAAATAGTAAACATTAAAGTTATAAATCTTTTTCTCTTCTTTCTAACAAGCCAAATATCACTCAATTCCAACAATTGTAAAAAAAAGTTATGGCCAAAATACCGAACACTACTCATGCTTCATACGAATATACGAGACAATAGTTTGAAATAAAAACTGGGACTTCTGGGTTTGGAATTAGCTTTTGGTGTCTTCATAAGAATTGTAGAGAATTTTATTAGGAGACTTTCACGACAAGAATCAGTCGATTTTGATAACGGTGGAGAAAGTTATGGCTAAAATACAAAGAAATGTTTAGTCACTGCGTAACTTCTAGAAGTAGTGAAAAGTATTAAAAATTAGGAATTATTGATTTAGAATTAGCCTTCGAGTCCTTCATGAAAGTTATAGGGAATTTTGTCACAAAAATTTAAGGACAAAAATTATTCGATTCTGACATCGGAAGACAAAGTTTCGCTGAAAACAACGAATCACGTGTAGAATATTCTGCACCGAAATGAACGGAATCATAAAATAGATTTCGGGAATGTAGTAAATCTTAGGAGAATTATTTGAATAATAATTTTGGCTAATAAGCCTGATGCTACAGAGTTACACTTAGAAGGGGGTTAAATAAGTCTTAAACTCTTTTTCAAAATATTTCACGAATAGACCGCTCAAGGGAAAAACTGATTTTACAGACCAGAGATAAGGAAAGGGAGAAATGCATAGCAGAACTTTATCTTGGTTCACTTCCAACACAGAAGCTAGTCCAGTCCCTTCAGCCCGAAGGATTTTCACTATCGTAAAATACCTTTACAATCTTCACCAACACAATGCACCAAGTATTCTTGACTCTAGCCACTTTTGGCTTATACCCAAGTATTCTTGACACTAGCCACTCCTGCCTAAAAACCAAGTATTCTTCCAAAAGCCTCTTCAGGCCACACGTGTTTCCCAACACTTAACAAATTCTGGTAATACCAGAGCACACAATGTGAAGGTAATAAAGTATTTGAAGTTATAAACAAACAACTTAGCATACAAATATATGAAATGAGTACAGTCACATTGAGCTACAGACTACTATAAGTCACAGTCTGCATAAAGCAAAATGACAAAGAGGACTTATGTAGTGAGTACAAGAACTTAGAAACTTTTCAAGAAAAGTCTTTACAAACTTAGGTCTCTAGAGAGAAAACAAGAGAGAGTTTAGGAAAAGAATGAACAATATTGCACTCTTGAATTCAAAGGCTTCTTGTATTTATAGTCCTTCTAAAAAGATGCGTTGATTCATTTTGAAGGACGTTGGTCTCTTCGAGTATTGTGCCATCAGCGATTGTGGAGACATGCTTCTGAGGAGTTTCCTAAACTGGACAACTTCGAAAGTCTTTTAGTAAAAGATTCTTTTTGCTTATCCACTTTAAGGAAGCACGTACATATCATAGTAGTTGACCTTAGGCTTTCCGTACTGATCAGGTTCAGCTTTTCTAACATCTTGAGATGTGTGAGGCAGTTTTCTTGAGACATGCGAGAAAGCTTATCAACTTTTCTGTTGATTTCCTTTTTAGTGCAAACTTTAGAGATGACAGAAGAAAGTTCATGCAGCTTCATTTCTGGAAATGAGAGATCCTTTCTTGAGTACTTCAAAGAGTGAAGTTGTTCCATGGTCTGTAGGTTCACGTAACTTGATTCAGTGATGTTTTGAGTGAGTACAGACTTCTTCAATTTTTAAACGCATTAAGTTTTACGGACTCCCACTATCATTTACAAGTGGATCTCTACAGACTTCTAGCACACTTGAATAGAATTATTAGACAACAAAACAGTACAAAATTCACTTAGGGTTTAGACTACTCAATCATAAGTTCAAACTTTACTCTAACAATCTCCCCTTATTTATTGATAACAAACATTAAGTCTCGAGGATAAAATGAATTCTGCAATAAAAGAAGAATTGAAATATTGATTATCAAGATATAGCATAACTTTTAAATTCTTTCAACTGTTTGCAAAAGATAGTCAAGATAATCATATGCAACAGACTTTAAGGGATGTAAAGCAATGAATTATCAATAAAACTTCAGATATATAGAATGAGCAATTTTATTGATGAACACCAGAAATGTTACAGTCTTAAGCAAAAGTAACAAAAGAAAAATAACTGTCTGTACAACCCTTTTGACTTAGACTATAACCTATAACCCAAAATATTCTCCCCCTTTTGTAATCAACAAATAAGGGTCATCACTGAGACGTTAAAGTCTTAGCAACAGAGGCATCATGGCTGATTGAAATTATTGGAGTTGGATCTGGCGTCACCTATCAACCATAAAATATGATTCCAAAGGCGTCATGCATCTTCCTCAGTATTGTGATATTCTTGAAGAAGTCTAGATACTTCTTCATTTGATAGTCTGTGGGGTCTGGGATCATCCGATGCTGGCATATATAGTTGGATCAAATCTGACATTGGCTTTTTTCCTTTCCTAGAAGAATGGGGCTTAGAAAAAGGATAAAGCCTGTCTAAAGTAATTAAAATCTTGGTTATTAGAAGAATGAACATATATTTTGTTCTTCCACTTTGAATATCTGTGAGGGATCTGCCTTGATGAATATCCATTAGTATAGCTCTTTGTTCCTGCATGAGCTTGTAATACATAGTGGTGTTAGATGCAGAGCACAAAAGATTATTGTGAAGTATCTCCCGAGCGGGCAAAGTAAGAGCAAAAGTGAGGGAAGGTGATGTGGACGGCAAGGTGATTCCAGTCGATGGGAGTCTTGATTTTGGGTAACTAATGGGAACAGAAGTGAAGACAGACAAAAGGGTTTACACTGCTGAGTCTTGAATAGGAGTAGCAACTGTAGTTTCCTGATTATGTGAAGGTTGGTCAAAAGCCATTGAAGAGGTAATGCTAGATGGTCGTAGAGATGGCATATTTTCTGGTTCAATAGAGGTAAACTTGGAGTTTGAAGAACCAAATATCACAGGGTTTAGAGTAAAAGAACCTTCTAAGATATTTTTCTTGTAGAGATATGCTTGAGCATTCCCCTTGTAATTCTTCCTAAAAAACGAGTAGGAGCAGCTGATGGAGCAAGTGAAGGCTTAGCAACAAATGGTTTGCTGATCTTTATAAATGGTTTAGACTTTCTTGTGGAGGGTGTGTTTAAATGTCAAAACAGGTTTTGATAATGACAAACGTGAAGACTAAGGCAAAGACTCCTAAAGGAAGAAAGGATATTACCATAAAGCCAATATGATGAATTTGCAACACATGAATACAAGCAACATGTAAAATCAATTGTCATCATCAAAAAGGGGGAGAATGAAGTTGCATATGTAAGTATGCAAAGTAATTTTGATGAATGACAAAGTATTCATGATGATGATGAAATGGCAAAGGTTCAGAAACAAGAAGGTTTAAGCACAAAGACAATGGCTAAGAACAAAGAGATGAAGATGCCTTATAAAGAGTTAAAGAAACAGGAGCTATGGAAAACAAGGTTGATGTCATGAACTTAAATCATGAAGAACAAGCTCATAAGTTGAAGAAAAATCAAGGAAACAAGGTATGAGGATCAAAGGAACAAGCCATGGGTCAATACATATCAAATCAAGAGATCCAAGAAATGATGAAGGACACGCTCCCAAATGATCAAAGAATCAAGAAAGCAATGCATGAAGATAAAGGAAAGGATCCATGAAGCAAATGAATCAAGAAAGCATCAAAAATCATGGAAAAACATCAAACAACATTGCCTGAATCGATTCACACACGAATGAATCGATTCAGAGCCCTGGAAGTCACAAAAACTTGGAAACAGAATGTCCTGAATCGATTCACCAAGGCCTGAATCGATTCACACAAAGCTGACAGCCCAAGAATTCAAAATAGAACATCCTGAATCGATTCACCAAAGTCTGAATCGATTCACACGCTCCTGGAAGCCCAAAATGGCCAAATCAGAATGTTTGGAATCGATTCAAAAACGTATGAATCGATTCACAAAGTGGGAAATATCATTAAAAAGACATTTTTAGTGGGAAACAGAGACCCATAATCTATGGCATGCGTGGGGAACAACCTGGAGCTCATTTGCAACGGCTAGAAGCTCTAAAATGGCTATAAATGGAGCATGAATTCAAGCAAGAGAAAGGAGAGAGACCAAGGTACAACACAAGGCAATCAACATTCTTCTTCTAGAGGTCTTCTTATTTCATTTCTCTTGTATATTCTGCAACTCTTATTTCTAAACTTGCATATTGCTTTAAGAGTTGTTAGATTGTGAGTTTCAATTTGCATATCCTCTCTTGTGAGAGTTTAGATTTTGAAAGAGCTTTCATTTGCTTATCTACTCTATTGAGAGAGTATATTGATTGTAAACCAAACACCAAAACACCAAGGTTTTTCACTCTAGGTTGAGTAGTCACAAAGGTTGGGGTTCAACCTTTGGGTATTGAGAGATTGTGAGATTGGGTGGGTTGCCCTCTGCTTGTGAGGATTGAGTTCTTGAGTGTGGGACACTAGGAAGCTGCAATTGCTCAAAGCTTGTATCTCAAATCTTCAATAGTGGAATCCTTCAAGTGGGTTGCTTGAAGGCGAGACGTACACCGGGTTGGTGGAACTCGTTAAATTTGGTTTGCATTTCTCTCTACCTTGAACTCCTTATACAACTGCGCATATAAACTGTTTGTTGAAATGCATGAACTAAATATGTGAATCAAAGTTATTATTCAAGTAGAATACTTAACTCTGCATGCCAAGTGTTTGATAATTTGCTTAAATCAATATTTGGTGAAGTTCTTCAAAACTGGAAATTGCTATAACTTACTAAATATCTAATACATTGTTTCCTATTAAGTCTTGTGTGATACTTACTTGATTGCTATTACTTCTCACATTCACACAAGGTGTTTGATAACTTGAATGAGCTGAATCTTTATAGGAAACATCACATTATTGATAAATAAATCTGTGCACTCCAACTGTTTGATAAATTGTTTAAACAAATAACTTACCTTGTTTATCATACTTATAGCTAAATACTGTCATTGCACATCAAGTGTGTCATAGTGTGATATGTGCATAAAAGTGGTTGTCTCTTCATCATTGCATCATTTGTATATTACTAACCATTTCCAAGGGGATTCCGCGCGAAAATTTGAAACACTCAATTCACCCCCCCTCTTGAGCGTTGAGGCCTTGGTTAACAAGTGGTATCAGAGCTTGACTCTTGCCACAAGGCTTAACAGCTGCAGGAGATCAAGATGGCCTCCACTTCATATGATGCATTTCTGGAAAGTGGTACACTAAATAGACCTCCAATCTTCAATGGCAAAGACTACATTATTTGGAAAGAAAGGATGAAAATCTTTGTCCAATCCTATGATCTTAAGGTATGGAATGCTATTCAATTTGGTCCTTTCATTCCTAAGCATATTGTCAATAATGTAGAGTGTATGAAACCCATGAACTTATGGACTAAAGAAGAAGAAAGAAAGGTACAATTCAATTTAAGAGCTAAAATTCTTATCACATTAGCATTAGAACCTAATGATGTTTCTAGAGTTATTACTTGTAACAATGCTAAAGAAATGTGGGAAACTCTTGAAACAATTTATGGAAATACTAATGATGATCAAGATGCAAGAATTAGTACTCTTTCTAGTCAAGATGAAGAATTCAAAATAAGTCTAGAAGAAGAGACCAACGAATCGGAAGAAGAAATTGCATGCCTAATAACAAAGCACTCCCAAGATGATGAGGTATGTTCTTTAAATGCTTTTAGTGATGATAATGATGATGAAATTGATAAGGATGAATTATTAGAAGCATTTGAAGAATTGCATGAAAAATTTGTCTTGTTATCAAAGAAATATGCATGCTCTAAACAAACCATTTTGACTCTTGAAAAAGAATTGCATAATGTTCACATTGAAAAGGAAAATCTTTGAATTCAAAATGATGAATTAGTAGCTTCAAATGTATCTCCTAGTACTTGTAATGAAAATAATGATTGTGTGCTTATTGATAAATGTATGCTTCTTGAAAAAGAGAATAAAGAACTAAAAGAAGCACTTAGTAAGCTCACACATAGTCAAACACTTCTAAGTGCACCTATTGAAAATCAAAGACATACACTTGATAGAAGAAAAATAGGTCATTATAAGAACCATTGTGCATCCTACAAAGAAAAATCCAAATGCACAAACCATGAAAGAAAAGAGAACTCTATGTCCAATTGTTTTAAAAGAAAGCACATAGAACATGATAGGAACCATTACAATTCTACTATGACTTATTCTTTGGATGCAACATGTTTTTATTGTGGAACATATGGCCATATATCTTCTAATTGTTTTATAAATAAATCCCGTCAAAAATGCATGAGAAAGGTATGGATTCTAAAAACTACATTGAAATCCTAAACTAACAAGGAAGGACCCAAATCTCAAACTCAAAATTTTGAAATCTTGTAGGTAAACTTCAAAGCAACAACTTCTCATTGATGGATGACCAAATCTCATGGCCTAAGGAGATATCAAGTATCTCAATCTCCATTCCAAAAAAAAACAAAGGAGAAGAATAAAGCAAGCCAAGATTATGATGACTCATCATACATCTAGAAGGAAATTGAAGTTTTTGTAAATACCCTTCAAACAAAGAGATGAGAAAGAAACTTCAATGAAACTCACACAAATTGGATTGCACCAAGACAAAATTCAATGGACAAACACTAAAGGTGATACAACAAAAAGGTATGAATACTCATCACACAATTTATACGAATGCTCATGAATCTTGATATGTGAATATCTAACCTTGACTTGATATGCAAGTTTAAGCATGAAAGGTGTTATGTTTTGAGATGAATGAATGAATAATCTTAGAACCCCTTAAACTCGTGAAAACCTAAGGATCAATAGTGCTTATACATGATGATTAATGATTAGTAATGATTGATGATGAGTTTGATGAATGATTGCTTGAATAACATGGTACATGAAAATCTTGAGATTAAAGATGATTATGCACAAACATACATGAATCTTTGATAATGTTTAAACCCTTGATGATACATAAACTCTTGATAATATATCATGAATTCTTGGTTATTGTTTTGATTCTTAATGATGCATGAATTTTTGATTGAATATGAGTTCTTGATGATGTATCATTTATATGTTGTTTAACTAGTGGTATCTAAATAACAAACATCTTCCTTTAACAATGATATGAATTGAATTAGTAAGAGGAAGAGATCATGAGGACATAATCTTGATTATGTGCTTGTCACTATGCCTTGATAATGAATACACATATTGCGTGTACAAGTGGTATCTATGCTTTGACAATCTATGCAATTATATTCCTAGAGATAAAGCATGTATGTTACAACAAGTGATTGCCTAGACTTTAACTTCATGATTGTAACATCATAAGCATGAACATGATGATATGTTAAGAAACAATGCATGATATGATAAGTGATAATGCATGCCATGATCAAATACCATGCTTGGGCAAGTGATATCCATCTTGATTCACTCTATAATTCTCATCTATGTCGTATGTTGGATGATGCATGATCTTGATTGTGAAAAGAAATTCAAAAGTATTACATCATTAAGATTGAAAAGAATTTTTAACTACTTTATGAAGAATGATGTATGCTTGAATAATAACAATCTTGTGGTAAATGCCTAACTTTTATTAATTGATATCAAGAGCTTAAATTGGCAAGTCAATCAAGTGGTATCATACATGACATCAAGATAATAAGTGGTATGACATACATGGCAATGAATATATGACTTGCAGCCACATTATGATCATGAAATGTTTTTGTGACTTGTCTCTATATGTTACTAATTATCTATGCAAAATGCTTTCTCCTACATATTTGATAAATGCCATATGTGCCCTAGGTAAATGATTGACTAGACTTATATATAACAAAAGAATATATATATATTGGCATATGTTTGCATGAGTAAGCCAACAAGTTGTATTAATCATTCCATCTTTGCTTTGATACCTAGACATAAGTAAAATTGCATTAATAAAGTGGTATCAACATCTATATTTATCCTTGTTAAATTGCATGATTAAGGGAGAGTTTCATAACATTTCTCTCTAACATGTGATATCTATTGATGATATGTTATCTCCTTATCAAGTGGCATGAAAAATTGAGCAAATCATTTTTAGAAAACTCTCTTTCCAAAACAATACTGCATCAAAGACCCAAAATTGGTACAAACTCTTGTGGACTCAATACTATTAACAAAATGCTTTGCAAAGAGTTTGTTAAGGTTATATAGGATGACTCAAAATGGAAGATCAAACTACCAAACTGGGCGAGTAAAGAATTGTTCAAGGAATTCAACATGGATGAAGCAAAATGCCACACAAGGATGTGAAAAAGGGCATAAAACTTGCAAAATACCAAGGTATGATTTGTTTACTCTACCACTATACTCTGTGAATTATACAAATCATATTAATAAGTGGTATGAATAACAAATCTCACGAGCTGAATATATCACTTTATCCCTACTCTGATACCTAGATATATGTATACATTGTTGAAAAATCTTCTATGTTACTACTCTGATACCTAGAAATGCATCAAGCAATATTAATGAAATGATTAACAAGTGGATTGTTATATGCAATGGTATCTAACCTTTGAGTGGTATCTATTCATATTATGGTATCTATTATTTCAACAGTTGTATCTATTAAAAAGAGGATATCATATGCTTTAAAAAGTAAACAAATGGTATCAGACTTGATTAAATTGACCTACAAGTGATATCAAACTTGATTAAATTGGTATAATCAATTTCACATGCTAATAAGTGGTATACTCTCTACAAGTGGTATCAATTACAGTAGTAAGGGGGAGTATACACATGAATGATTATCCTTGATTTCACTTCTCTGTAATTACATTTATGGCACTCATGCTTTTACTCAACTATATGCTTACTGGGAAGAATATCATTGCGAGTTTTGATAATGCCAAAATAGGAGAAAAAGTATGTGCTTATTTAAAGTAATTATGAGCTTATATGCCTATCCTAATTGAGAAAATTACTTGCTTACTTATAATTGACTTGTTTACCACTGTGCAAGTAATGATATGTGTGCTTAATCATGTGACGCCTCTCATACTTGAAAAAAAAAATACTCACTACATGATTAAAATAAGTTAGCAATCAATCATATGCTTACTTGATGAATAAATTATGTGATTTCTTATTGACTCTAGATGCAATAAAATGGTATATAACATTGATCATGCTTTAAGCTTTGATTTGAAATCCATATGAAATACTTGCCCTAAATCTCTCTTATTCAAATAAATGAGCTTACATGTTGATGGCATAGATTATGACTAAGTTAATGATCTTTTTGATGATGCCAAAGGGGGAGAGATTAGTGGAAGTATTATTAAAGAGAATAGGATGTCATTTATGCTGAAAAAGGGGGAGAGATATCATGCTTAGGGCATGTTTCCATCATTTGATATGTTTAAAACAATTGGCATAAGTTACAAGATTAAGGAGGAGGATAACTCTTAACTAGCATTCATTACATCATATAGGGGGAGAATACATATAAACATTGATTGTCATTATTCTATAAAACTAACACCCACGAGATGAACATTGGTTGTCATTATCAAAAAGGGGGAGAATATGTTTAAATGTCAAAACAGGTTTTGATAATGACAAATGTGAAGACTAAGGCAAAGACTCCTAAAGGAAGAAAGGATATTACCATAAAGCCAATATGATGAATTTGCAACACATGAATACAAGCAACATGTAAAATCAATTGTCATCATCAAAAAGGGGGAGAATGAAGTTGCATATGTAAGTATGCAAAGTAATTTTGATGAATGACAAAGTATTCATGATGATGATGAAATGGCAAAGGTTCAGAAACAAGAAGGTTTAAGCACAAAGACAATGGCTAAGAACAAAGAGATGAAGATGCCTTACAAAGAGTTAAAGAAACAGGAGCTATGTAAAACAAGGTTGATGTCATGAACTTAAATCATGAAGAACAAGCTCATAAGTTGAAGAAAAATCAAGGAAACAAGGTATGAGGATCAAAGGAATAAGCCATGGGTCAATACATATCAAATCAAGAGATCCAAGAAATGATGAAGGACACGCTCCCAAATGATCAAAGAATCAAGAAAGCAATGCATGAAGATAAAGGAAAGGATCCATGAAGCAAATGAATCAAGAAAGCATCAAAAATCATGGAAAAACATCAAACAGCATTGCCTGAATCGATTCACACACGAATGAATCGATTCAGAGCCCTGGAAGTCACAAAAACTTGGAAACAGAATGTCCTGAATCGATTCACCAAGGCCTGAATCGATTCACACAAAGCTGACATCCCAGGAATTCAAAATAGAACATCCTGAATCGATTCACCAAAGTCTGAATCGATTCACACGCTCCTGGAAGCCCAAAATGGCCAAATCAGAATGTCTGGAATCAATTCAAAAACGTATGAATCGATTCACAAAGTGGGAAATATCATTAAAAAGACATTTTTAGTGGGAAACAGAGACCCATAATCTATGGCATGCGTGGGGAACAACCTGGAGCTCATTTGCAACGGCTAGAAGCTCTAAAATGGCTATAAATAGAGCATGAATTCAAGCAAGAGAAAGGAGAGAGACCAAGGTACAACACAAGGCAATCAACATTCTTCTTCTAGAGGTCTTCTTATTTCATTTCTCTTGTATATTCTGCAACTCTTATTTCTAAACTTGCATATTGCTTTAAGAGTTGTTAGATTGTGAGTTTCAATTTGCATATCCTCTCTTGTGAGAGTTTAGATTTTGAAAGAGCTTTCATTTGCTTATCTACTCTATTGAGAGAGTATATTGATTGTAAACCAAACACCAAAACACCAAGGTTTTTCACTCTAGGTTGAGTGGTCACAAAGGTTGGGGTTCAACCTTTGGGTATTGAGAGATTGTGAGATTGGGTGGGTTGCCCTCTGCTTGTGAGGATTGAGTTCTTGAGTGTGGGACACTAGGAAGCTGCAATTGCTCAAAGCTTGTATCTCAAATCTTCAATAGTGGAATCCTTCAAGTGGGTTGCTTGAAGGCGAGACGTACATCGGGTTGGTGGAACTCGTTAAATTTGGTTTGCATTTCTCTCTACCTTGAACTCCTTATACAACTGCACATATAAACTGTTTGTTGAAATGCATGAACTAAATATGTGAATCAAAGTTATTATTCAAGTAGAATACTTAACTCTGCATGCCAAGTGTTTGATAATTTGCTTAAATCAATATTTGGTGAAGTTCTTCAAAACTGGAAATTGCTATAACTTACTAAATATCTAATACATTGTTTCCTATTAAGTCTTGTGTGATACTTACTTGATTGCTATTACTTCTCACATTCACACAAGGTGTTTGATAACTTGAATGAGCTGAATCTTTATAGGAAACATCACATTATTGACAAATAAATCTGTGCACTCCAACTGTTTGATAAATTGTTTAAACAAATAACTTACCTTGTTTATCATACTTATAGCTAAATACTTTCATTGCACATCAAGTGTGTCATAGTGTGATATGTGCATAAAAGTGGTTGTCTCTTCATCATTGCATCATTTGTATATTACTAACTATTTCCAAGGGGATTCCGCGCGAAAATTTGAAACACTCAATTCACCCCCCCTCTTGAGCGTTGAGGCCTTGGTTAATAGAGGGGCCAACACTTGACATTGTAGGAGAGATACCAACAAAAGTTTTGAGTTTCTTGGTAGAGGGTCCAGACTCTGGTCGATCTGAATCTGATGAAAAGTTGTCTGTAGAAGATGTCTTCTCAACCTTTGGGGTGATTCTGGTTTAGCTTGCTGAGGGGCTTCAGAAGAAGTGAGAATCGTAGAAAATGTGTGAGCTTTAGTAGCTAGGCTGCCACACATCTTTAAGTCTCTTGAGCTTTGGACATCAACACCATGTTGTTCAAAGATTCTGCTCAAAATTCCTAGAAAAGGAATTTTCTTCTTTTTTCTGATAATGGTGGTGATCATATAGCACATAATTACACTGGGGAGACTGGCAGGGGTCTTTTTCATCATAAGGACCATAGAGAACTTATCCAGCTTCATTACCATATCTCTTGCTCTCTGTCTTGGAGAGAATATTTATCTTATTAGTGTATGCAAGAACTTGGGCTTAAGTAGCAAGTCTTTTACCAGAAGCGTTGGAGGGGCTTCCAAACCATAAAGACAGATATTTGCTTCCGCTTCTAAAATTATGCTTCCAATATAGTCATCATAAAAAGCAAGTCTATCATTTAGGAAACCACGGGTATTTGCAATGCCATCAAAAGTGATTTTAATCCTTTTGTTGTGAAGATACCCGAAAATGGTTGAGTCTTCTTTGTTGATCAAGACCAAAGGCCAGAACTCCAATATAAGTGAAGGTGACTAGGCATAAATGGTTGAACAGAAAGGAAGCCAATCGATGCTCTCTAGTTCTGCCATGACATCTCTACCTTCATTCTTATATTGAATGGGAGAAAAGTAGACAGATTCAACAATGTGATTTTCATTGAAGTTGATTCCTTCCATTGGTGAAATTTTTTTTTCGAAAATGATGGGTTTTCAAAAAAGGGTTTTAGGGTAAAAAGAAAAGATTGAGAGAGAGAGAAAGAGAGATTTCACAGAGAAAAGGGAGTTACAGAGGTTTTTGAAAAGGTGAAAAGACAAGTAAGTGTAAAATGCATTTATAGGCAACGTGGCATAATGGAGGGAAAAATAGTTTTTCAGAAAATGGTTGCGCTTTGAGCAATAAAAACTTGCCACATGTTTTGAAAGATTTTAAGTAAATATTTAAAAGAATTTAAAGAGGTACAGACTGCGTCTCTTAGATTTTCAAAAAATATGGAGAAAATAATTCTAATTATAGAGCATGCAGACAGCAGTTGTACAGACATCTCAATCATTCAACATTATGCATGTTCAGACTGTATTTGATAAATGCAAACCTTGCTTCGGCTAGGGGCTTCGTGAGAATATCTACCCATTGATGATTTGTATCTACATATTATAGATCCAGAATACCTTTCAGAATATAGTCCCCTATGAAGTGATACTTCACTTCAATATGCTTCATCTTTGAATACTGAATTGGATTCTTTGACAGATTGATTGTACTTGTGTTGTCACAAAACACTAGAATTTCTTCTTCCTTGATTGAGTAGTCCTCCAACTGGTACTTCATCCATAGAAGTTAAGAATAATAGCCAGCCGCAGACAGATATTCTACTTCAGCAGTCAAGAGGGCTATGGAGTTCTGTTTCTTGCTACTCCTGGAAATTAAGCTTGTTCCCAGAAAGTGACATCCACTACTAGTGCTTTTTCTATCTGTTCTATCACCTGTAAAATCTGCATCATAAAAACCACGAAGAGAAAAAGAGTTTATTCTCTTATAGAACAACCCAAGGTTAGTGGTACCTACAAGATACCTTAGAATCCTCTTCACTACAGACAGGTGTGAATCCTTGGGGTCTGCTTGGTATCTTGCACATACACACACACACACACTAAACATTATATCTGGTCTATTGGATGTTAAATACAACAATGATGCAATCATTCCTTTGTGAAGAGTCTCATCAACTGATGTACCAGATTCATCTTTATTTATAGCACAATTTGGATACATTGGAGTACTCATGGGTTTGGCGTCAGCCATTTTAAATTTTAAGAGTAATTCTTTGGTGTACTTTTGTTGATGAATGAAGATTCCATCAACAATCTGTTTAATTTGCAAACCAAAAAAAAATTTGAGTTCACCCATCATGCTCATCTCAAATTCAGCTTGCATAGTTTTTGTAAAATCTTTACACAGACTTTCTTTTGTAGCACCAAAGACAATGTCATCAACATAAATTTGTACTATAATAAAATGTTTATCTGAGCCTTTTCTGAATAGACTTGTATTAACCTTTCCTCTAGTAAAGCCTTTTAATTTTAGAAAAGAACTGAGTCAATCATACCAAGCTCTTGGTGTTTATTTCAGACTATACAGTGCTTTACTTAGTTTAAAGACATGATTTTCTAAAGATTTGTCTTCAAACCTAGAAGGCTGTTTTATGAAATCTTCTTCTTCAATAAAACCATTCAGAAAAGCACTTTTAACATTCATCTGATATAATTTAATTCCTTTAAATGCAGCAAAGGCAAGTAAAATCCTTATAGCTTCAAGCCGAGCTACAAGAGCAAAAGTTTCAGTGAAGTCTATACCTTCTTGTTAGTTGTAACCTTATGCTATAAGTATTGCCTTGTTCCTTACATCTTTTCCATATTCATCCAATTTGTTTCTGAACACCCATCTAGTTCCAATGATGGTTTTGTTCTTTGGTCTTGGAACTAGGGTCCAGACTTTATTTCTTTCAAATTGGTTCAACTCCTCTTGCATGGTAATGATCCAGTCTGGATCCTCCAAGGCTTCATCAATGATTTTAGGTTCAAAGTCTGAGACCAATGCCATTAATGACTGATTCTGAATCTTTGATCTAGTTCGCACTCCTTCAGTTTGATCTCCAATGATGAGGTCTGAAGGATGATATGCTTTGAATTTCTAATCTCTTGGTTTCTCTAGTTCAGGTGTCATTTGTTGTTCTGGTTCTGGGGTTTGAGGAGCAATAGTGTCTGAAGGCTCAGGTTGTTCTTCAATTTGCATGATACCTGCATCATCACCATCTTGATCTACCACTTTCTTTTCAGTATTTGTCATATCATCGAATCTCACATGCATTGATTCCTCAATGGTCTGAGTCCTTATGTTGAAGACTCTATAAGATTTTGATGTATTTGAATAGCCTATAAAGATACCTTTGTCACACTTAGAGTCAAATTTTCCAAGTTGATCTCACGTGTTTAGGATATAGTATGTGCATCCAAATGGGTAAAAGTATGAAATGTTGGGTTTTCTTCATTTCCACAATTCATAGGGAATTTGATTCAGTATTGGTCTAATAAAGACTTTGTTCTGAATATAATAAGAAGTGCTTACGGCTTCAGCTCAAAAGTATTTTGGCAAATCATTTTCACAAAGCATGGTTCTAGCCATCTCCAGCAGACTTCTATTTTTCCTTTTCACAACACCATTCTATTGAGGTGTTCTTGGAGAAGAAAATGTGTAGGAGATGCCAGTTTTGTTACAACATTTTTCAAAGATTTCATTTTCAAATTCTCTTCCATGGTAACTTATTGTACTAATAGAGATTTCTTTTTCAAACTAACTTTTCTTATAGAAAATCTTGAACACTTGTGCAGACTCATCTTTGTGGGCTAGTAAATAAACCCATGTCATTCTGTTGAAATCATCAACAATGACAAAACCATATCTTTTACCAGCAAGACTCTGAATTTGAGATGATTTGAATAAGTCCAAATGTAATAGCTCAAGTGGTCTGGACGTAGAAACAACATCTTAATTTTTAAAAGAATTTTTATGTTGTTTCCCTTTTTGACATGCTTCATAGGGTTGGGTTCCATTGAATGAAATTCTAGGAAGTCCCTTAACTAACCCTTTTCTATTGATTTTTGAAATATGTTTCATGCTAATATGTCCAAGTTTCTTGTGCCAGATATACTTTTCTTCAGATGAAGAGAAAAGACATGTTACATTTTGACTGTCCAGTTCTCCCAAATCAACCTTGTACAGATTGTTGTCTGTTAGCTGACAAAAGAGTGGTTCCATCAGCATTGATGATTGTATATTTTTCTTTATCAAAAGAAACCTTATAACCATTGTCACAAAATTAACTTATGCTAAGTAGGTTATGTTTCAGACCTTCAACAAAGTAAACATTCTTAATTACAGGGGAAGGAATTTTACCAACTTTACCAATCCCGATAATACGTCTGAACTGGTTTCCTCCAAAGGTCACTTTTCCTCCTTCAAATTGTTCCAAGTTCAGGAACATAAACCTTTTACCCATCATATGATGCAAGCATCCACTGTCCAGATACTAGAAGTGTTGCTATGCTTTTGTCCTTAAGCACATTTGAAATAGGAATAATCATTGCCTTTGGTACCCAGAACTTATTGGGTCCTGTAGAGTTAGTTGACTAAAACTTTTTCTTTTTCTCTTAAGACAGTCTTGAATCACATGACCATGTCTTTTGCAGTAGTTACATTTAACATGTTTATGTTTAGGCACAAAGTGTGATTTCAAGCAATCTGTAGTAACATGACCATGCTTCTAGTAACACTTGCATTTGACATGCTTACGTTTAGACTGAAAGGATTGAGAGGGAGTTTTCTTAACTCTAGAATCAGTTTCTTCAACAAAATCCAGACCAGCCTTTTTAGAACTTCCTTTTGATTTTCCCATAAGTTTGTAAAGATTTTCAGTTGCATTAACAAATTTTGCTAGGTCTGCAGTAAGTGAACTTACTTCCTGTTGAAGAGACTTGATTTCCTTTCCTTGTGAGATACAACAGGAGTCTGAACTATCGAGTTCAGTTTTTAGAAAATCATTTTCTTTCTTAAGTTTATGTATCTCTTCAGGATTTATCTTTTCTTTCTCATCAAGTTCCTTGAGATATTTTTAGTCTGAATCATTTTTCTTCAATTCAGATATTTTATCTTCATATGAAGAAATAGTTTCAGACTATTTCTTTTTCAGTAATTTATAGTTTTTCAAAAGAATTGAAAATTCATTGAAAAGAGCTTCATAATTTTCTTGAAGTTCAGACTGACTTACCTCCTCTATTTCAAAGTCATCTGAACATGATTCAAGTTCTGAATCAGTGTCGGCCATGAGACACAGCTGAGCAGTCTCTGCCTCTTCTTCAAATTCACTAGATCCAGTTAAATCTTCATCGTCCCATGTGATAAGTCTTTTTTGTTTCTTGAAGGACTTCTTTTCTTTTCTATCTTTCTTGTCCTTATTCAGTAGAGGACATCCAGCTTTCATATGTCCTGGTTTTGTGCAGTTAAAACATTTTATGGTAGATTTTCAATTTTAAACTTAAAGAAGCTTTGACCTGTAGGTTCTATTTTATTGAACCTTCCTCCTCCATTTTTCTTCTTTAGGAGTCTGTGAAATCTCCTTGTCACAAGAGCTAGTTCATCATCAGTGTCCTCCTCTTTTTGACAGTTGCAAGTTCTAAGCTAGTTGATTCTTCAATTTTTGGCTCCTTGCTTCTCCTGAGAGTCTCTTCAGATCTCAGGGCAATATTTTTAAAGGACGAGGGCTTAGACACTTCCTTCTAACTAAGCTTCAGCTCATGAACTCTTAGTACACCAAGAAGCTTATCAAGAGTGAGAGTGTTAAGATCTTTGGCTTCTTCTAAAGCGGCACACTTGACAAACTTTTCAGGTAAACAACCCAGAAGTTTCACGTTTATATCTTCAGTGGAGGACAAGGCTCCAAGAGCTTTGAGCTCGTTAAGGAGAGTCTAGAACCTTCCAAACATTTGGTCTACAGACTCATGATCTTCTATCTTGAAGCTGTCGTACTTCTTAGTCACAAGAATCTTCTTAGATCTTTTAACATTTGAAGTACCTTCATAGTTGCGTTGGAGGGCATCCTAAATTTCTTTTGCTGTTTTATAGTTGTACACTTTGTTATATTCTGATTTACTTAGAGCATATATCAAGAGAAATCTTGCTTTAGCATTTGATTCCATCTTTTTAGTGTCAGCAGGAGCCTATTTATCTCTAGGGATAGGCTTTTCTTCATCATCAATAGGAGCTGGTTCTTCACCTCGGGTGATTATTCCCCATAAGGAATATTGAGTAGACTTGATGAACATTTCCATCCTGTCGTTCCAGTAAGGATAATCCTCACCAAAGAATGCAAGTGGTCTATTTGATAATGCTCTTTCAGGAATGAGGTGGTCTTAAGAAGATGAGGCCATGGATCTTGTACCTTTTTACTTGTGAGAGTAATCAACCTGAAAGGACAAGCTCTGATACCAATTGATGGTACAGAGTTAGAATTAGAAGAGGGGTTGAATAAGCCTTAAACTCTTTTTCAAAATATTTCATGAATAGACCGCTCAAGGAAAAAACTAATTTTACAGACCGGAGATAAGGAAAGGGAGAAATTCATAATGAAAATTTATCCTGGTTCACTTCCAACACATAAGCTAGTCCAGTCCCTTCAGCCCAAAGGATTTTCATTATCATAAAACACCTTCACAATCTGCACCAATACAATGCACCAAGTATTCTTGACTCCAGCCACATCAGGCTTATACCTAAGTATTCTTGACACTAGCCACTCTTGGCTAAAAACCCAAGTATTCTTCCAAAAGCCTCTTCAGGCCACACATGTTTCCCAACACTTAACAAATTCTGGCAACACTAGAGAACACAAAGTGAAGGTAGTAAAGTATTTGAAGTTACAAACAAACAACTCAGTATACAAATATATGAAATGAGTACAGGCACACTGGGCTACAAACTACTATAAGTCACAGTCTCCATAAAGTAGAACGACAAAGAAGACTTATGTAGTGAATACAAGAACTTAGAAACTTTTCAAGAAAAGTCTTTACAGACTTAGGATTCTAGAGAAAAAATAAGAGAGAGTTCAGGAAAAGAATGAACAACATTGCACTCTTGAATTCAAAGGTTTCTTGTATTTATAGTTCTTCTGAAAAGATCTGTTGATTTATTTTGAAGGATATTGGTCTCTTCGAGTACTGTGCCATCAGCGCTTGTAGAGACATGCTTTTGAGGAGTTTACTAAACTGGACAACTTCGAAAGTCTTTTAATAAAAGATCTCTTTTGCTTATCCACTTTGAGGAAGCACATACATATCATAGTAGTTGACCTTAGGCTTTTCGTACTGGTTAGGTTCAGCTTTTCTAACATCTTGAGATGTGTAAAGCAGTTTTCTTGAGACATACGAGAAAGCTTATCAACTTTTCCGTTGATTTCCTTTTTAGTGCAAACTTTAGAGATGAAAGGAGAAAGTTCATGTAGCTTCATTTTTGGAAATGAGAGATCTTTTTCTCGAGTACTTTGAAGAGTGAAGTTGTTTTATGGTCTGTAGGTTCACTTGACTTGATTCAATGATGTTTTGAGTGAGTATAGACTTCTTTAATTTTGAAACGCATTTAGTTTTACGGACTCCTACTATCATTTATAAGTGGAGCTATACAGGCTCCTAGCACACTTGAACAGAATTGTTAGATAACAAAACAGTACAGACTTTATTTTAACTGAGAGTCTTGATGTGTATTATTAACAAATCACTTGGGGTTTAGACTACTCAATCATGAGTTCAGACTTTACTCTAACAAAGCCTAACTTTTTTAAAATTTTCCTTCTTCTCAAGGTTTCCATTCACCTTTGACTTATACATAAAATCAATCACACAACCTTATTATTCATAAAAATTCTTGATACCGACCTAGCTGGGGTCCGTATTTCACATAAAATATATAGTGACATATATACAATCAATATTAGGGCCTGGGATTATCGTCCCAAAATCTACAGTGTTATAAAACCTGCCTTTAAGAGCTCATTTGTAACTTCACAGGTTGATGCCTATTTCTCAAGGCCAAAGTCATCTTTTTCTTTGTAACACTAGTTTTACATTGCGGAAATTACTAAATTATGGCAATAGAAAGTGGGATCCACCTTTGGCATATCCACTACTATGCAAGCAAACAAGTCATTATTAGTTACAAAAGTGATTCTAGCTCTTTACATGCCTCGATGCTCAAATTGACCCCGAATTCATGAGCTTGTCTACTATTGGCCCCAATTGGAATTGAACAATCTCATCCTTAGGTTGTGGACTGGTTGGATAGTCCTTATCATCTTTATAGTCGGCGCTAGGGTCTAAGTCTGTCATATTGCATATTCCAATAGATGCACCGGGGTCGTTCACTATCCCGTTGTTCATTTTGTTTACCTTTTCAAGCTAAAAGATCATATTATGGGTTTCCTTTATTTCCTTCTGAACACCTCAAACACGAGAGATGACGTTGCTTTGGTCAATAAACTTCATCATTAAATGATTGGTGGAAACTATTACCTATGAAGTGTGCAAGGTGGGTCTACTGATGATTGCATTAAAAAGAACTTTGACTTCACAGTTGAGGAACCAAGATTCCCCTCCTCAGTGATCCATGCTTCTAGAAAACCCTTTGTTAATAACATTACTCCATTAAAGGCCATAAGCATTGGATTGTGGGTGATGAGATTGATACCTTTTAAACTCATTCTATGAAAAGCATTATAAAATAGAATGTCGCATAAGCTCCTCTGATCAATCAACAAACACTTCACGATTATGTTGCAGATGACGGCTTTGATCACCTTAGTGTCATCATGCGGCCTGTCTATATCTGTAAAATCCTTATCCATAAAATTATCGAGTGTGAAGCTGATTTTTGGACACTCTCTGGATTCCATGGTCATTTGCTACCAATCACAAGTGTTTCTTCCTTGAGGTGAAGCTGTTGCCACCTCCAACAAACCCTCATGTAATGTTATTCACAACATTATGACTGATTTACGGTTCTACTCTCTTTTCTAAATCTTTATCCTCTTCAAAATTTCTTCTCAAACAACGTCTTTCTTTTTCATAACTCTTTTTTCCTTGTCTAACATAAGTCCACAGCTTTCCATCTCGTACTATCTTCTCAATTGTATTTTTAAGCTGACAATATTTGCTAGTTAGGGGACTGGTGGTATCGTAGAAAAATCTCTTGTCATCAATGGGCTTTAAAGGGAGAGGTTTATCGACCCCGACTAATCCTGGTAGCCCAATCTCTTTAAAGATCTAGTATTAACTTGCATGCAGAGGAGTGTAGTCAGCAAATAATACTTTTCCCATCCTGGTGTGTCCTCCCTAGGCCTATCCTTTACATGCTTTAAACCTCGAGAGATTTATACCTTCTTTGTGAAGTTCTTCATTGATGTACTTGGACGCTCCAGTCCTAAAGTCATCCGTCATTATCAGGGGCTTTCTTGCCAAAGATAGTGTTAAAAGTGAGTGTAGGTATATTGCCTCTATTGTAATATGGAGTTGAATATATGAGTTCAAGGACCAGTCTTAATTCTTTATAAAAACGCAACAAGAAATCCTTAAGCAGCTCATCTTTACTCTACTTTACCTTCAATGGTATGTGTGATGTTTTGGGAGCATCCAAGGAAATAATAAAATGCTTGAAGAAGGTGTTGAGCAAGTCTTCCTAGGAGTCAATTAAGAAAGGTGGCAACGACTTCAACCATGCTAGTGCTTCATCTTTTAAGGTATATGAAAACATTATGCAAGCTAGTTCGTCACTTGCACTAATGAACATCATCTCATTTGTAAAAGAATGCAAGTGTTTCCCTGGGTTTATCTTCCCACCGTATGGTGGTATTGGCAAAGATTGTGGCCTACAGTACTTCTTAGGGATCTTGATAAATATTAATCTAAGGATGAAACGGAGAGTAAAATGGTTTGACCTTAGGGTAATAGGATTAGGGAGAACTATATAGGTTGGTTGGCTGGTGTGGTGAGGGAAAGGTTGTTAGGATATCAGTGTGGTGTGTAAGGTGATAAGGATGAGCATCGTGATAGGATGAGGGGTGTATAGGGTATTAAGGGGTTAAGAAAGGCCATGCAACAAGGACTGTATCATGGAAATAAGTATAGTGTTTAAAGGTAGAGTGGGTGTAGGGGGTGGTGGTTATTAACCAAGTGGCCTCAATTACTCAAGGGGGGGGGGGGTGAATTAAGTCTTAAAAATTTTCTTTGGAATGCTTTTGGAATTGATTCTTTAACAAATATTCTTAATGAAGATGGTAAATTAAATCACAAGTAATAATAACTTATACACGAAGCAAGTCAACAAACACTTAATTTATGCCAAGTAAATTCA
The DNA here is from genome assembly GCA_037962975.1 of Clitoria ternatea. NCBI lineage: Eukaryota > Viridiplantae > Streptophyta > Magnoliopsida > Fabales > Fabaceae > Clitoria > Clitoria ternatea. The sequence goes on from CM075671.1 coordinate 50,989,344, forward strand.
CTTAAGGAATAAAGTAATTTATTTCAAATAAATTTAACTACTAAGTTATAAACACAACAAATTAAGCAAGCAATTCAAATTCAAAAATTTAAAAGAGTTTAGGGAAGAGAGATTTGCAAATGGATATATATATGAATTCCACCACACCGGTGTACGTCTTGCCTTCAAGCAACCCACTTGAAGGATTTCCACTATTGGAGATTAAAGATACAAACTTTGAGCAATTACAGCTTCCTAGTGTCCCACACTCAAGAACTCAATTCTCATAAGTACAAGGGTAACCCACCCAATTGTTAGTCCTTAAATTTACAATAAAATCCTTAATAAAAATTTTGTAAAAAGAATGAAAATTTGTTTAAATTATTAGAAATTTAGATTTTAAATTCAATAAATGGATGTTATTGAAAATAATCTACCTTTTATCAATTTTCTCTATAAAGAAATTCAAGAGAAAAATTGAAGAACTGACAAGCTGACGCGTAGCATCAACACCACGCGTAGCGTGGGGATTTCTGATGTTGACGCTACGCGTCCTAGCCACGCGTAGCGTCAGAGCTACGTGGACTCCATTTCCAGCTGGACAAGCACTCAGCCAATTGACCCATTATTGGCCAATCCACCAGCAGCTAATGTCCAAGCCGAATTGGGAGACAAGGCTACACATGTCTTGCCACTTTAATTAAATAATTAAACCAATCATGGCCACTTAATCATGAGCTTAATAGGGGCTGACTCAGGAATCTGACGTGTAGCATCAGGACCCTTCCTCAGCCCTATAAATAGGGCCATTCTCTACACATCCAGTATCCCATTCCACTCTTCTGAGTTCTTTTCCTCTCTTATACACTCGTGTTTGAGTGTTTCTTTTGTGAGTTTATGGTTCTAGAATAGTTTTCTAGATACTTGAGAATGTTGTGTGGTATTATGATCGGTGTATTGTGAAATCTCCATCGCCTTCATAATGTCAACCTCTGTAAGTATTGTTTTTACTTTCACCATGTGTAACTAACCTGTTTATGTTGGAATTTGGTGAATCAATCTATTATATGATGTTGTGATTATGACCTCTACATATTTATGATTTAAGTACATGTTAGTATTTCAACTCTTTATTAATATGAACATTAAACGGGAGAATGATTTTCATGTATATTAAAAGTCAAACGGGAGAATGATTATTCATACTGAATTAAAATCTGTTTTAATGAAAGTAAAAAGTTGAAATACCCTTAATATGCCAATTACTAGGGATAGAATTGGTAATTATTGTTGCCATAAGGCCAGGACTTAATGCAAGTTTTTATTTGAGAAAGCTCACGAGGAATCAGACTTTACGATAAATACTTAAAATTTATATCACGAGAAATTGGTTATAATGACTTTAAGCTGCAATAACATGAACTTGATGATTAAGTATGTATGTTTGTAATTATTTCATTATATTTTAGTGCGAAGATCCTAATTCCAACATAATTTGTTAATCTGTGTTCTTACCTCAAGTATCTGAATTATTCTGAATTACATCTCAATTTTATAGTTAGATTTTATCTTTTCCATCTTTTTACCTTATGAACAAATTAACCATCAAATCTTGTGAATATTATATAAATTGTTTATGAATTATTCTTTTGTTAATAATCTTTGATAAATTTACCATAGTAAATAAGAAATTACTATGAGTTACTGGACTTTCAATCCTAGTGGAACGATATCTAAATTTGAAAAGTACAAAGGATTGGTGCGCTTGCCAATTAATAACCCAACAGTAACATGGAGGTTAACAAGTTTTCTGGCGCCGTCATCGGGGATTGAATTGATTCAGTAAAACAGTAAATTTTTAATTACCGTGGTAAAAATATTTTTTTTACCTCAGTAAAATTTGTCAATTTTATTCATTTATTCATTCTACTTAATTTTGTTCTACTAACTTTCTTTATTTAGTGTGTTTATGCAAACTCAATCTTCTGTAGGAAAGGTGTTCTTTGACTCTGAGATCGAGAAGTTTGTAAAGAAACTTAAAGCATTAAAATCTAAAAAAACAAAAATTTCTTCTTCTTCGACTTTATCTTCTTTTGAAAAATTTAAAAATTTTGAAAATTCTAATATGGTTGTTGAAAGAAGAACAATGGGACAGTTTGTTGCTATTAATGGACCACCCCGTGTTTCGGGGATGTATCAAGGACCTATTGCTGCTGTAGAAATTAAACCAACTACTTTAAACATTATTCAAAATAATCAATTTGCTAGTTTAAATAATGAGGAACCTTATGAACACTTAACCATTTTTTATGAGTTATGCAGCATAATTGGTTTTGAACCCAATCAAGAAGAATCTGTTTACATGAGATTGTTTCCTTTTTCTTTGATTGGGAAAGCTAAAGAATGGTTTAAATCTTGTCCACCCGGTAGTTTTGCAAATTGGTCCGATGTTGAAACAAAATTTTTAGAAAGATTTTATTCACCTTCAAAATATTTTGAAGCAATGACAGCCATACATTCTTTTTCACAAAATCATGATGAATCACTTGGTGAAGCATGGGAAAGATTTAAAGCACTTCTTAGGAAATGTCCAAACCATAATTTGGATGATGCTGGGAAGGTAAGAATTGTTTATCATGGTTTATTACCTCAGTTCAAGATGATGTTAGATGCATGTGCAGGTAGTTCTTTAATGAACAAAACTGTTGTAGAGGTAATATCAATCATGGAATCCATGTCAACTAGTGACCGTCAAGCCAAGCATGAAAGAAGTAGTACATCAAGGAAGCCAGGTATGCTCGAGTTGGGAGTAAATGATGCAGTTTTAGCTCAGCAAAAATTGTTGACACAACAAATGGAAGCAATGAGCAAACAATTAGAAAAACTTCAAATTGCTCAAGTATCATCACCACCTCCTGCTCAATTGAAACAATGTGTGCATTGCATGGGCGAACAACCATGTGGTTACTGTGCCCCTGATGGAAATGAACAAGAACAAGCCAATTATTTGATTCATCAAAGAATACCCTTAGGTAATTTTCCTATCAATCTTGGTAATTCTTTTCCTAACAATTACCCGCAGGGTTGGCAGAATCAGAATATTGGCTGGAAACAAGATGTTGGACCTTCCAACAGACCTACCAACAATCAATTCAAACAACAACCATAATCTGATGAAACAGCAAGGTTAACTAGGATAGAGGAGTCTATCCAACAATTGCTATAATACATGCAAACAAATGAAGCTGCATGTAAAGCGTCAGATATGCAATTGGGATAGTTAATAAAAGAAGTAACTGACATGAAAAGCTCTAGTTTTTCTACAAACACTTAAAATCCAAGAAAACAATGTAATGCTATTTTTACAAGAAGTGGTAAAGTTGTAGGAAATGATTGTAAAGAAGAAGAGAACAAAGAAAAGAAAGAAAAAGAAGAAGAAGAAGAAGAAAAGAAAAAAGAAAATGAAAAAGAAGAGAAAAAAGAAGAAGAGAAAAAAGAGAAGGAGGAAAAAAATGATGAAAAAGAAAAACAAAAAATCAAAAAAATAAAATAATCAGTATTTGGGTCAGACACCTCCAGTTAAAGATTTACCTTATCCACATGCACCATCAAAGAAGGATAAGGAAAAGGAATATTAAAAATTCCTTGAAATCTTTAAGCAATTACACATAAACATTCCATTTTCTGAGGCATTGAAACAGATGCCAACATATGCAAAGTTTATGAAAGAATTGCTTACCAAAAAAAGGAGGTATGATGAGGAAATTATTGAACTTGAAGCAGGTTGTAGTGCTATTTTGTAATATAACATGCCAAAAAAGTTGAAAGACCCTGAAAGTTTCACTATTCCTGTCTTCATTGGAGGTGTGAATATTAGGAAAGCCTTGCTAGACTTAGGGGCTAGCATTAATCTAATGCCTCTACGTATGATGAAGTGAATTGGTGACCTTGATCCTCAAAGAACAAATATGACTCTGCAATTGGCTGATAGATTAATCAAAAGACCCTATGGTATTGTGGAAGATGTACTTGTGAAAATTGACAAATTCTACTTCCCTGTTGACTTTGTGGTTTTAGACATGGGAGAAGATGTTGGAGTTCCCCTGATCCTAGGAAGACCATTCATGAAGACTGCTAGAGTACTAATTCATGTAGATAATGGAAAGCTAGCAGTAAGAGTACACGATGAAGAAGTGAACTTCGATGTTTTCAAAGCCATGAAACATCCCAATTTAAAGCAAGACTATTTCAAGGTGGATGTTCTCGACGAAGTTTGCTTTTCCGTATCCACAGGTATGTCAATTTCTGACTCTTTAAGTAAGTTATTAACTAACTCTATGGAATGTTTGAGTGAACAAGAAGAAAAATAGGTAGACAAGTATCTTGAAGATCTTGATCAAGGGAAAGAAATTTCCCTTAAATCAAGAAAAATTGAAGAAATCCAAGAAGTACCTGTTGAAGAAATCAAGAGGCCTGAATTGAAAGTGCTACCTTCCAACTTAAAGTATATCTTTTTGAAAGAAGGTAATTTAAAACCAGTGATTATTAGTAATTTGTTAAGTGAAGCAGAAGAAGAAAAACTGGTTGAAGTCTTTAAAAGGAATCAAGAAGCAATTGGATGGACACTTGAAGATCTGAAAGGTATAAGCCCATCATATTGCATGCATAAAATTTTGTTGGAAGATAATTTTAAAAATGTTGCTCAACCCCAAAGACGCCTCAATCTAACCATGAAAGAGGTAACCAAGAAGGAGGTTTTGAAATTACTAAAAGCAGGTATTATCTATCCTATTTCTGATAGTGCATGGGTAAGTCCTGTACAAGTTGTTCCAAAAAAGGGTGGTATGACAGTAATTGTTAATGATAAAAATGAATTAATCCCAACAAGAACTGTCACTAGTTGGAGAATGTGCATTGATTATAGAAAATTAAATCAAGCAACAAGAAAAGATCATTTTCCATTTCCTTTTACGGATCAAATGCTTGAAAGATTGTCTGGACATGCTTACTATTGCTTTCTTGATGGATATTCTGGATATAATTAAATTGTTGTTGACCCTCTTGATCAGGAAAAGACTGCTTTTACATGTCCTTTTGGTATATTTACTTATAGGAAGATGCCATTTGGATTATGTAATACACCTGCTACTTTTCAGAGATGCATGTCTGCTATTTTTGCAGATCTAATTGAAAAGAGCATTGAGATTTTCATGGATGATTTCTCAGTCTTTGGAAATTCATTTGAATCGTGTCTAACCAATCTGGACACCATATTGAAGCGGTGTATTGAAACAAATTTGGTGCTCAATTGGGAGAAATGTCACTTCATGATGAAGGAAGGAATTGTACTTGGACACAAAATTTCTTCTAAAGGTATTGAAGTGGACCAAGCCAAAATAGAGGTAATCTCTAAACTCCCGCCCCTTGTAAATGTAAAAGGTATTAGAAGTTTTTTAGGACATGCTGGATTCTATAGAAGATTTATTCAAGATTTTTCAAAAATTGCTAAACCTTTAACAAATCTTCTAAATAAAGATGTTGAATTCAAGTTTGATGAAACATGTCTTAAAGCTTTTAATTCCTTGAAAGAAAAATTGGTTTCTACCCCTATAATTGTTGCTCCTAATTGAAACTTACCCTTTGAACTTATGTGTGATGTAAGTGATCATGCTGTAGGAGCAGTTTTAGGTCAAAGATATGAAAAAGTTTTAGGGTTATACACTATGCTAGTAAAGTTTTAAATGAAAATCAAATAAATTATGTAACTACTGAAAAGGAATTACTAGCCATAGTGTATGCCTTAGAAAAATTTAGATCATACTTGATTGGATCAAAAATAATTGTTTTCACTGATCATGCTGCAATCAAGTACCTTTTGACTAAACTGATTCTAAACCTCGGTTAATCCAATGGATTTTGCTCCTTCAAGAATATGATCTTGAAATCAAAGATAAAAAGGGTAGTGAAAATATGGTCACTGACCATCTTTCTAGATTGATGAATGATGAGGTCACTGCCAAAGAAAAAGACATCTTGGAAGAATTTCCTGATGAAAAACTTTTTAAAATAACAAAACGGCCATGGTTTGCTGATATGGCCAATTTTAAAGCAATAGAAATTCTTCCAAATGATTTAACTTGGCAGCAAAGAAAATTTTTTTTCAAAGATTCAAAATACTTTGTTTGGGATGACCCTCATCTATTCAAAATTGGTGTGGATAATTTGTTACGTCGTTGTGTACCCGATTGGGAAAAGAAAGATTTGTTGTGGCATTGTCACAAATCTCCTTATTATGGAGGACATTTTAATGGAGAAAGAACTGCTGCAAAAATTCTTCAATCAGGTTTGTATTGGCCCTCCATTTTTAAGGATTCTCACTCATTTGTGCAAGCTTGCGATAACTGCCAAAGAACAGGTAATTAATAAAAGACAAGAAATGCCTTTCACAAACATTCAAGAGGTTAAGGTATTTAATTATTGGGGTATTGATTTCATGGGACCCTTTCCTTACTCTCAATTTAATCAATACATTCTTTTGGCAGTCGATTATGTTTCAAAATGGGTAAAAGCAATTGCTTCACCTAATGCTGACACCAAGACTGTAGTGAATTTCTTGAAGAAAAATATTTTCTACAGGTTTGGAACACCAAGAACTTTGATCAGTGATGGAGGATCACATTTTTGTAACAAAGTTCTTCAGAAAGTGTTACAACACTATGGAGTGAGACATAAAGTGGCCACAACATATCATCCACAAACCAATGGACAGGCTGAGATTTCAAATCGTGAAGTGAAAAGAATTTTGGAAAAGACTGTGTCTTCCTCCAGAAAAGATTGGTCACAAAAGCTTGATGATGCACTCTGGGCATACAGAACTGCATATAAGACTCCAATTGGCCTTTCTCCTTTCCAAATGGTCTATGGAAAAGCTTGTCATCTTCCAGTAGAGATGGAACATAAAGCATATTGGGCTTTAAAATTTCTCAACTTTGATCCAAATACAGCAGCTGACAAAAGAAAATTGTAGTTATTTGAGTTGGAAGAAATGAGAAACAATGCTTATGAGACATCTAGAAGTTACAAGAATAAGGTGAAAGCTTACCATGACAAGAAAATTAAAAATAGACACTTCATACCAGGTCAGCAAGTTTTATTGTTTAATTCAAGATTAAGACTGTTTCTTGGTAAATTGAAATCTAAATGGTCAGGCCATTTTGTAACTAAGGAAGTTAAATCTTAAGGAGCACTTGAAATTGAAGACCCTACTTCAAAAAGAAGTTGGATGGTTAATGGGCAAAGATTGAAACCATATCTGGGTGGTGAGATTGACAGACTCACTACCATTTGTTATCTGATTGATTTGTGATATGCAGGATGTCAAGCTAGAGACAGTAAATCAAGCGCTCAATGGGAGGCAACCTATTATTTCCTTTTCTTGTTAATTTATTTTAAATATATATCTCAAAAAAAAAGTTTCCAGATTTTAATTAGAATTATGATTTTGAAATAAAAAGGGTTTAAAATTTAAAAGAAAAGGGTTTTTGAAAATTAATTTTTTGAAAAATGAAAAACACAAGCCCACGTGTAGCGCCACATTGACGCGTAGCGTGGGTTCTAAATTTTCAACCTGACGCGTAGCGTCACTACCACGCATAGCATCAGGATTCTCGTTCAATTTATAAATTGGACCCCTGAAACAGAGGCCCAAAACCAAAACTTTAAAAACCTAATTCTGCCTCCACATTCCACTTTTCAGAAACCCTAAAATTTCCAAAACCCTCTTTCCTCTCAACCCTTCAATCCTCTTCATTTTCTTAAATTCGCAAGGATTCCAAGTAAGTAATCTTCTCCCTTTCTTTAGTTGCTATTGATTTTCAATTTTTTAGAATGCATGTGGTTAGGATTAGGATTAGAAAACCATTGGGATTTGTTTGCTGTTAGAATTAGGGAAGGTTTTGATTGAATGTAGTTTAGGGGGTTATTGTTGCACAACCCCTGTTTTTGTGTTTGAAACTGCGCACCTCACGCGTAGCGTCCCACTGACGCATAGCGTGAGGTATGAACTGTAAGCGTCCCACTGACGCGTAGCGTGGACAGAACAGGCTGACGCGTAGCGTCCCACCCAGGTGTAGCGTCAGCCTCTGTTTTTGAATTTTGTTAATTTTGTATTTTTATTTTTCTATTGAATGTATATTTTAATTTTCTGTTTTTAATAATTCTGTCCCATTTAATTTTTACTGTTTGTTGTTTGTTTTTCTTTTTAAATTAATAAAATTTCTTAAATTGTATATTTGTTATACTTTCTTGCATAAAAATAAATAAATAAATTTGTTAAATTTTGTAAATATTTGTGTTTTATAATTTACAAGATTTGTGAATTTTGTTGTATGTTATACTAAAAATCCAAAAATATGCATATTTAATTTTTATAAAAATTCAAAAAAATATGTTATTTTAACAATGTGTAAATATTTTGTTGTAAATAAAATTTTATGTTGTGTAAGTTTTGCATGAGTTTTTATTGTTTTGCATAGAATATAAAAACCAAAACTATGAATGTTAATTTTTGATGTTTTGCATGTTTTATTTTGTTAAAATATAAAAATCAAAAATATTTTGATGTGTGTTTAATTTTTAAAATTTCTTTTTGCAGATGGCACCAAAAAAATCTATCCCCATTACTGGTCCAAAGAGACAAAGAAAGACTGTAACATCCCAGATTTTAAAGAAAATAAATTTATTAGATAATGATAATTGATTATTTATGGTCCAGTAATTATGGGAAAATCAATTAGACATTAGAGGTGAATTATCGGTAAACTAAGATTTACCGGAACCGGGTGATTTAACAGATGATGTGGGACCTACTTGGTCAAATTAAATATTTGATGGGTCTAGAATGTTTAGAAAATTATTGTGGTTATGGTGGTATAGTTAAAATAATTTTTAGTATTGAGGAAATACTTAATTGGACACAGCGTAAGTTATTAGGCGGGGAAAATACGAGTTAAATGGAATAAAAAGAAAATGATAAATCCTATTCTCCCCCTCATTCCACCGTAGCCCCTCTTACCATTGGATAATAGGATCTATGGACCATTGGAAAAAGTAAATTGAAACATGGCTTTACCCATTGGTTAATGACCCAAGCTTTCATCTTTTCTTTCCTCTCTCCCTCCAACATTGTCCAAGCTGTCCTCTTCTCCCTTATTCTTCATTTTCTTCTTCTCCCCCATATCTCCAACACCAAAATCGTCTACCTCTCTTCCACTTCCATTCTTGCCAAAATCAAAGACTAAACATGGATGAATGAAGCTTGAATGGCATATTGGAGCAAAAAGCTTAGAGTGTCTCCTCTCCCTTCCTTCATTTTCATTTTTGGCATGATCTTGGAGAAAGAGGTATGATTTTTAACACCCATGGCTTTAGTTTATGGTTTTGAGCCTATTTAAGTATTGTGATGGGAGATTGGGTGTTGTTTTGATGGAAAATGGCTTGAGGAACCAAACCCTAACTTAGAACACTCTTCGGGATTTAGTATTGTTGTTGATGATGAGTGGGATGTATTATTGTTAACCTATGAATGTATATAAATGGTTGAAATTGATGATTGTAAATTATTGATGGGAAATTTTGGTGGAAACCCTAGGTATGATAAATTGGGGGTTTTGGCTAAATAGATGATTTTGATGATTTTTGATGTCTTAGAATGATTTTATATGAGGAGATGAATGTTTGATGCATTGATGTTGATTATTGAGGTTTGGGAGATGAGTACATATGAGCATGTATGTGATTAGAGGAAATTGATGTTGATTGTTGATATTTATGATGATGTTAATAATGGGTGCAACCCATTAATAGTGGATTAGGGAGATGAATATTTGATTTGGTGAAGTCTTAGGCCTTGATATGTGTCATTTAGAAATTATTGATTGATGATGGTCTTGAATGGAGCCAAGAGGCTTATAATGGATTTGAATAAATTGTGATGATGAGTAGTAATCCACATGATGATTTGGAAGCCTTAAGGATAAGGGCCATAGTACTGTTATTGTTGGATTTGTTTAGCCCTTTAAGATTTAGAGAATCTTGGTTTTGGGAAAGGAATTCCTGAAGCCTAACATGAGCGTATAAATTAGTTTTAGACAAGTCTAGGACTTGATAATGAGTTTTAAGAGATGATGCCTTATGATGGTATATTAATAGCATGTATATGTATGTTTGTGATAGGGTTGTGTTCCGGACGATGATGCGGAACGATCGAGGCAATCGGAGCACTTGGATTGCGGTTCTTCTCTCGAGGTAGGAGAGGAGTTTACATTTCAATTGCATGAGTGAAAAATTGTTAATTATGTTTATGTGTGAACTCATGCAATGCCTTGCCATGAATGTATTAAACGTTTGAACTGATGAAGTGATAAATGATAGGCTTGGCAAATTTTTGAATTTTGGAAATTATATGGATATGAGATGGTGATGAATGGTTAGTGGTCCCTTGATGGGAATTGATGCATTGTAATGAAAGATCCATATTGAAATGAATTATAGATGGTTTGGGTTATATTGTAGTTCACAAAGTGCATTTTTAATGCATAATCATAGAAGTGAAGGGGTCAAATAGAGTTATATGTGATTTTGATGGCATGGGATAGTCCCAATAGTCCATATATGTAGTTTATGACTTGTAGGAATTGGAATGGGCAAATTTTAATGAGAATTGACCCTTGAGTTGCCTAAAAACGTTATAAATTGAGTTAAACACATTTATGCACATAAGTCCCTCAATTATGAGAATTTTTGAGTGAGGCTGGTGGCCACACGTCACAAATGATGTGTATTTATTAGGGTTAAAATTTCATAGCATTTGGAGTTCATATGAGAGAGTTAGGAGGGTTAAAAGTTAAAAAATCATACGTTTCTGCATAAAAACAGCAGCAAGGCTGTCTTGAATCGATTCAAGACTCTTTGAATCGATTCAAGAGGTGCTGTTTTCACTATTTTGGGCTCAGGGGCGTTTGAATTGATTCATACGAGTTTGAATCGATTCAAGGCCCTCTGTTTGTCAAATTTTGAGATTTTAGGACGTTTGAATCGATTCACACGAGCTTGAATCGATTCAGAGCCCTATTATGGCTACTGTTATGCTATTTTTTCAACTGGTCTATTTTCTTTGCTATTTTTGACCCGTTTGGGCATCTTAATGACGTTGTTGGCCTCTAACTTATTCATGAAAGTTGTAGATAATTGTGTTACAGAGGTGTGAGAATTGGTCTCACATTAATTGGAGTTTTCTAACTCTCATTAGGCATAAAACACCAGACCTACTACGTCATAAAATTTAAATTTAAGAGGGTTTTGAACCCAACTTTTTATGGTGGTCAAATTGGGACTAATAGGTGATATTTATGACATCTATTATTATTAAGACTAAAAGTTAGCTTTTCTCATGTCTTAGTATTGAAAGTTAACATGGGCTTATATTTACTTAAAACCCCTTTATCATATAAAAATAAGAGATTGTATTAGGGGCAATGATGCGTGATGTTGTTGATCAATCCCTTGAATAAGGATGATTGTTATTATAGATGATTATGAATGTCATTGAGTTGATACAAGCATAGGCTTGTATGTGTGGTTTGAATTACATTTGTGAATTATTGTGAGTACCACACTAATATGTAAGACAATGGTGATGAATAATGAAATGAAAATCCACTAAATGAATGTGTGGTAATATTTATGAATGATATGTAATGATGTGATGCCATTGTGGTTGATTACAAGTATCGACTTGTATGTATGATATGAAAAATATGTAAAATATGTTGTAATGAAATGCCACACTTAAAACTTGAAATCAATGGCTAAAACCAATAATGATAAAATCCACTAAGATGTATATGGTGGTGTTGGTGATTATGATGATGATGATGATGATTAATGAGTGGCATTTAGGATGCACAGTGTGAGAAATGCATTTGATTTACATTTCATTGCATCCATGGCATATCATAGCCGCCGATGTTGGAACGTTAAGGGAGTTCCCTTGGCCGACCTAGTGGGAGGGTGGCTCAGTGCACGAGCAATTTGTTGTTTCCCCTATGACTCGGTGTGTAAGTCACAAAGCCGCCCATGCTTAGCTACGGGGAGCGGCATGTGGCCGACCCTTGTGGGGGGTGGCTCTTGATGAGCAGGTGACCCCGGTGGTCTTTGAGATCACAGCCTCCATGATTTGAGATCTGGCCGGCCCGCAACACCATATATTGAATATGTTGTTTACCGCGGTCATGGTAAAAATGACCAGGTGTTGCAAGATGGGTGATGCGGTTTGGTACCAGTAAAAATATAGTGAATATGCATCCATTATGAGATATGTGTACACATTTTACTACTGCAGTAGGGGCATGGTATGTGATCATGCTTGACCCACAATTTGGTGTTTATTCCTACAGTCGAATTCGCATTTGTTATTAATTCCATTGTGCATATGCATTAGCCATAAGAGCATTTACATATGGCATGGAGATATGCCAGGTGGTGATGATGATTGATGATGATTGAGATTGTGGTGTGGTGTTGGTGAAATGGGTAATTAATATACCTAAAAGACCACATAAAAGTAATAAATGATATGAATATACGAAATGATATCGAATATGATGATATGTATGTTATGGCCCAATGTAATGAAGGGCGTATTTGCTTATGATTGATAATAATGATGTTAGCCCGTGGTGGCTTTGAGAAAAGATCGGAATGGTCTATGTTGACGATGTTGGCCAGTTGTGGCGTTGGAATATTTGTGTATATGCTTGCTTTGCTATGAATTGATGAGTGAATACATGATATGTACATTGTTAAATGAATAGATTATGATATTTATTGATGGTTTAGCAAAGCATATATCATGTTGATATGCATATGCACATAATTTCAATTGTATTCATATCGTCATTTGAAATGTATAACTCACTCTCCCATGTGGTCTACTTTTTAGTATTGATGTAGGAAAACCATGGGATGAGAACGTTTAAGAAGTAAGGCTTTTGGAAAGGTAAATAGTGGTAATGGAATGCTAGCGATTGTGATTAATTGTATTATGAAATGAAAGGTGTAACCTAGTGTTGATAATTTATTGATATTGGCAGATGTATTGTAAATAGCTAGGTACGTGAATGATATATTAATATTTGGAATGACATCGGGTATGTAGCCCATTTTGGGAATATATAAATTTTAACGATACATGATATTGAGGTTGAATTGATTATTGTGAAATATAGAATATGAATGTTGGAGATGTATGATGTATGACCATATAGCTAAGTATATGTATGTACCTTAGGCAATGCATGTTTATGATTTATGTGTAAGTTTAGATATGGCCTAAATGGGCTCGTGTTGTATGTTTGCATGCTTTACAGAGCCTTTTCCTATATCTTCATATATGGGACTAGGCGTGTACCCGGTATACACATTCTTCTTCCGTTGTAAACTCTGTTATTTTGTATACCGTTATGGGCAAACTATTTAACGATCCAGTTATAAATTATTATATCTCACTCTTCGGTTTTCCGTAGTTTGGATCTTGATATAATCGTTAAGGTGTTTTGGAATTCTTTTAAACGTGAAAAATTTACTCGTATTTTTATTAGTTAACTATTTTGATTATGTCGGGATTCGGGTCCGGAAGACTAGGGGTTGACAAGAACCACAAACACTGATACCACCTCTGAGGATCCAGATCTCCAGGGTGAGGAGCAGCTGGGACCTAGAGATCCCATTAGATTTTGCACTGATGTGAAATGGGCCAGATTTCATAAGATAAAGGGCCAGAGGTTGATTTGGGAGAGAGTTCTAGATCCGAATGCTAGAGATTATCCTGAGCTGCAGGATGAGATCCAGAGGAGGAGACGGGGACCCTTGTTTTCCCTACCTACTGAGGGGTATCCCATCTTAGTGATGGAATTTTATGCTAACGCCTTCAGAACTCGACAGGACGCACCGAACATCAGTCAGCAGAAGACGAGCTAGGTGAGGGGTCGGCACATCATCTACGACAAGGACACCATTAGTACCCTACTGGGTAATCCTTGGGAGCCTACTCCCGAGAGTGACACTTGTTTCTGGAAGGAAAACAGAAACAAGGTTGCTATTGAGGATGGTGATCTAGGATATTTCCTAGATCAGGTTGCTCATTCCCTGAGCAAAGATGGAATCTTCTTCAACCTGAGTAAGGTTGGAAGGACTCCATCAAACCTTCTCAAGACCCAGCTGAACCCTATAGCTCAAGCTTGGTCTCATCTCATGCTTCATAACATCTCTCCTATCACCCATCTTTCTTCTATTCCAGTTAATCATTGCTGCTTTCTTTACTCTATCCTTCAGGGCCACACTATTGACATTTCTGAGCTGATATCTGAGCAGATTCACCTTTATGCCTTATGGTATAAGGTGAATCATCCTATTCCCTTTCCTCTCATCATTTCTTCCTTGCTGAGGAGGCAAGGAGTTATTGTACCATCACCAGAGTTTACCAGTTCTTTGGGGAGAGTCCCCAAGGTCTCAGTAAATAGAAATTACTTCGTCCAGTAGTGCGAGCTTCCACCTCTGGAGCAGGAGGCTCAACCCAGACAGAGACGGAGGAGACCACCAATTCAGCCACCAACTGCTGATGCTATTACTGAGGGATTTCCTAGGATGACCCTAGAGCATAAGCATATGATGCAGATGATGGCAGCTAAAGATCATAAAGGTTTTGATAATGATAAGTCAGAATGAAGATCATAAATGTTTTGATAATGACAAGTCAGAATGAAGATCAAGACTCATGGCTTTTTTCAGTAAGATCTAATAAGAAAATATGGCCATTAAAATAAAATTAAAATTACACTCTGAAGCAGTGTAATCGATTACCCATTAGGTGTAATCGATTACAACATTTCGAGTCAACCAAAAGAAGCATTTTTATTGATCGTAATCGATTACCCTCACTATGTAATCGATTACCATTATTTAAACGTTTGAAAAATATATCAGAATATCTTTTGAAAAGCCAAATGTTTAAAAATAACTGCTTCATAATCGATTACCATAATAACGTAATCGATTACCATTATTAAAACATTTGAAAATAAATCAGAAAAATCTAAAAGCCAAACGTTTTAAATAACTGTTTTAAAGTAATCGATTACCACAATAAAGTAATCGATTACATGATGAACGGATCTTTTTTAAAATAACAGTGTAATCGATTACCCAATGTAAGTAATCGATTACAAATTGATTCTGATGAATAAATTCATGCACCCTTTCATCATAATGTTTGGATAAAAAGTCATATCCTTTCACAATTATTTTATATTAATCAAGAGGTACCTTTTCAAATATTTTATTATTTTCTTGCACCTCTTGAAGGCCTTTCCTCTCCTATAAATAGGAGGGTATCCCAGTTGTAAAAAACACAACAATTGAGAATAACAATTCTTTCATCTCTTTCTTACTCTCATGATCTTAATGGCCATATAATCTTGTTAAGATTATTACTTTCCTAAGTGCTTCAATTTGTTCACATACTCTAAGAAGAGAGTACTCCTTTGTTCACTTTATTAAAAGTGTTAGATACTTACTTGCTTGGGAAGGTTTCCCAAAGTATTGTATACAAGAGTAATAACACTCTTGGTGTGTCAAAATACTTCACACAAAGGCAAGGTTGTGCCAAGGTGTGGAAGTGCTGGTGTACTGTTCTTGACAATAGTGGAATCCTCAAAGGTGACTTGAGAAGACTGGAAGTAGGCAGTGGTTGGCCGAACCAGTATAAATACTGTTTGCAAATCTCTCAACCCTACTCTTTGTCTTAAATTTTATAGAATTTGCTGTGCATTGTCATATTCATTTGCATTTAATTAAGAGTTGAGAAAAGTGTGATTAGAAATACTAAAATTAGCATAACTCAATTCACCCCCCCCCCCCTCTCGAGTTATAGGAGGCCACTAGAGTAACAAGTGGTATCAAAGCTAGCTTCTTGTATAAGGTTTAGAAACTTCAAGAAGTAAAAAAAAATGGCCTCTTCTAACCCTGTCTTCCCTGAGGGAAATTCCATCCATAGACCACCTGTATTTAATGGAGTAGGATACCAATACTGGAAAACCCGTATGTAAATATTCATAGAAGCTAATGACATAGACGTATGGGACTCCATTGAGAATGGTCCATTCATACCAACTAAAGTAGTTGGAGAAGTAACCATGATCAAACCAAGAAGTGAATGGACTGATGCTGAAAAAATATAAGTACAATATAACCTCAAGGCTAAGAATATAATAACCTCAGCCTTAGGAATGGATGAATACTTTAGAATATCCAATTGCAAAACTACAAAAGAAATGTGGGATACCTTGGAAGTAACTCACGAAGGAACAACCGAAGTTAAGAGATCAAGAATAAACACTCTAACTAGGGAATATGAATTATTTAGGATGAATAATAATGAAAATATACAGGACATGCAAAAGAGATTTACTCACATAATCAATCATCTTGCATGCTTAGGAAAAACCTTTTCTAACGAAGATTTAATTGACAAAGTTTTAAGATGTTTAAACAGGGAGTGGCAACCAAAAGTAATAGCCATATCAGAATCACGAGACTTGGCAACCATGTCACTTGCTACTCTGTTTGGTAAACTACAGGAGCATGAACTTGAACTAACCAGGCTAAACCAGCATGAAAAAGGAGATAAAAAGAGAAGAGGTATTGCCCTCAAACCTCAATACAAACAATGAATGAAAGTGATGATGAAAACACAGAGGAATACAAAAGCACAGATGATACAGAGGAGTTTGGAATACTAGTCCGAAGGTTCAATAGATTTCTTAAGAAGAAAGAAGGACAGAGAAGACCAAACTTCAGGAAGCCCTTCAGAAAGAATGATGAAGCCAATCAAGGTCTAAAATGTTTTGAATGTGGAAAGTTTAGACATATGAAGATGGAATGTCCAACCCTAAACAAGAATATGGACAAACAAGAAAAGAAGCATTTCAAAAATAAGAGAAGAGCATATATTGCTTGGGATGACAACGATCTAAGCTCTTCTGAGGAATCAGATCAAGAAGAAGCAAACCTTTGCTTAATGGCTAACACCGAAGAGGTAAATGACTCAAACCCTACATTTGATGAATTACAAGAAGCATTTGAAGAACTTCATGAAGAATATCAAAAACTTGCTAAGAAATTTTTAAATATTAAAAGTATTAATCAAAATCTAGAAGAAAATGTTTCAAAGTTACATGAAGAAATAGGACAAGTTAAATTAGAAAAAGTAAACCTAGGAAAATTTGATGCTAAAGCCGATGAAGGAATTTTTCTTGGATATTCTCTATCAAGCAAAGCATTTAGGATATATAACAAAAGGACACAAACCATTGAAGAATCTGTTCATGTTGCATTTGATGAATCTAACCCTTTTAGAATGGAAAGATCTATAGATGATATTATAGATTCTCTGGAGCAAATTCAAATTGATGAAAAGAAGGAAGATCACACAAGCAGTCAAGATGATAATCCAACATCAAGTGATGATCTACCCAAAGAATGGAAGTTCAACAAGAACCACCCTATTGACAACATCATAGGTGATATATCAAAAGGGGTAACAACTCGAAAATCTCTTAGAAATGCATGCAATTCTATGGCATTCGTATCACAAATAGAACCTAGAAATATTATGGAAGCAACAGATGATGAAAATTGGATAATAGCCATGCAAGAAGAATTAAACCAATTTGAAAGAAATCAAGTATGGGAACTAGTCCCAAAACCTACCAACCATCAAATCATAGGAACTAAATGGGTCTTTAAAAATAAAATGGATGAACATGGAATAATCATAAGAAATAAGTCAAGGCTAGTTGCAAAGGGATACAATCAAGAGGAAGGCATAGATTATGAAGAAACCTATGCACCAGTAGCTAGATTAGAAGCCATAAGAATGCTTTTAGCTTTTGCATCATACATGGACTTTAAATTATTTCAAATGGATGTAAAAAGCGCATTCTTAAATGGATATATAAATGAAGAAGTATATGTCTATCAACCTTCGGGTTTTGAAAGTGAAAAATTTCCTGACCATGTGTTTAAATTGAAGAAAGCATTATATGGTCTTAAACAAGCACCCCGAGCATGGTATGATAGACTAAGTAAATTTCTGCTAGAAAATAACTTCAACAGAGGAAAGGTAGACACAACCTTATTCATCAAAAGAAATGACAATGATATTCTCTTGGTTCAAATATATGTTGATGATATTATTTTTGGATCAACTAACGAAAATCTGTGTAACGAATTTTCCCTAGCAATGCAGAGTGAATTTGAAATGTCTATGATGGGAGAACTGAACTTCTTCCTTGGGCTACAAATTAAGAAATCTAAAGAAGGTATATTCATCAATCAATCAAAGTACTGCAAGGAACTATTGACTAGATTCGGAATGATGAATGCCAAAAACATCTCAACACCAATGAGCACATCTACCTATCTTGATAAAGATGAAGCTGGGAAATCCATTGACGCTAAAATGTATCGAGGTATGATCGGATCACTACTATATTTATCTGCAAGTAGGCCTGATATCATGTTTAGTGTCTGTCTCTGTGCTAGATTCCAAGTTAATCCAAAAGAATCTCATCTAAAAGCAGTAAAGAGAATCATGAGATATTTAATAGGTACAGGAAACCTAGGCCTATGGTACCCTAAGGGAACATCTTGCAATCTAGTCGGGTATTCCAATTCTGACTTTGCAGGATATAGAACTGATAGAAAAAGTACCAGTGGTACTTGCCATCTAATAAGGTCAGCCTTAGTATCCTGGCACAGTAAAAACCAAAATAGTGTCGCCTTATCCACAGCAGAAGCTGAGTATGTCGCTGCTGGTAGTTGTTGTGCTCAAATATTATGGATGAAACGACAACTATTAGATTACGGAATTAATTTAGATCATATCCCTATTAAGTGCGACAATACAAGTGCAATAAACCTTTCTAAAAATCCCGTACAACACTCAAGGACTAAGCATATAGAAATCAGACATCACTTCCTTAGAGATCATGTTCAAAAAGGTGATTGCATATTAGAATTTATTGAGACCCATAAGCAACTCGTCGATATTTTTACAAAACCTTTGCCTAAAGACAAATTTTTCAATCTTAGAAATGAATTAGGCATCATAGATTTCTCATAAATTGATTAAAACAATTATTCTTATGCAAAAACTGGTCTATAATCGATTACATGCAACACGTAATCAATTACCATATATTTCTAATAGTCAAACAGGTGAAAACTCCACGGGGACCAGAAACTTAAGCTTCAGTAATCGATTACACACTATATGTAATAGATTACCACTATCCGTGTCAGGTATGATCCTCTCATTTTTTAAAAATTCTGCACGTTACTTTTTTTTGAAATATTATTTTCTGACTCTTTATATTCTGAACATTCAAATCTTGTATTTTAAAATATGTCTTTTATATGCCTCGTAACTGCCAGATAACATATAATATTCCATTATCAGTTTTCCCTTCCACTTTAAAAAAAACAGATATCATTTAATATGTATCCCATCACTGAACCATTCAGCTTTCCCATTTCCCACTCTCTCCACACGTATTCCCACACAACAGTCACGTCCCCTCATGTCCTCTTTGACCTTTCAAAAACGCGTAAACTGCCCCGTAATCGATTACATCCCACTGACTATCAAATTGTAATCGATTACCATCAGTTACCTGTCTATTCTACTTCCTGTAATGGATTACAATATACATGCACTGACTCATGTAATCGATTACCTCCATTCGAGTCTGTTAAAAACCATTCCTTTCACTCCTTTTTTTACTATTCACTCTCTTCCTTCTTACGAATCATCATGGCAGAAGACTCCCCTACTTACACTCCCACTCCATGATAAGTGCTTATTTTATGATTAAATGCATGACTCAATTGGACCCATTTTCTGAATAAATTAACTAAATTGATAAATAATTGAGCATGATTTTGATTATAAATAATGTGTTAAAATAAAGAAGCTTGAATTGTAAAAATCAGTGAAGAAGTTGTCAAAAACCTTGAAGAAACAAAGGAGCAACAGAACATCAAGCAAGGACGCTTGAGCGTGGCACACTGCACGCTTAAGCGTGGAAAGAAACAAAAAAAAGCCTGCGCTGCCCATGCGCTCAAGCGAAAATGAAGAACACATCAACAGCCTCTCACGCTTGAGCGTGAGACCGAGCTCGCTTAAGCGTGAGCCCAGGCATGACTGGCGCTTGAGCGTGACTATATGGAGCTCAAGCGTGACTCAATTGAAAGAAGAACAGCATCAGGTCCCTCCTCCCGCTCGAGCGTAAGCATAAGAAGCTCAAGCGCAACCTCGACCCCGCTTGAGCGTGGCTTAAGCGTGGAACATATATGTTGAAATAAAAGTGCTCGCTTAAGCGTGACAGATTTAGCTTGGGCGAAGATGAAAGAGTATCAGGAAATGTCTCACACTTGAGCGAGACAAGGAGGCGCTCAAGCGTGAACCCGAGTACGCCTGAGCGTGAAGTAAGCGTGGATCAAGCGTATGCTAAACAGAGGAACCACGCTTAAGCGTGGTTAAGGAAGCTCAAGCGCAAGATAACCAGTGAACATCAGTACCCTTCACGCTTGAGCGTAACCACTAAGCTCAAGCGTGACTCATGCAGTATGGGATTTTTCAATTTAATATTCACCAATGGTGCGATGCCAACTTACCCACTTTCTTGTGTTTCTACAAGTCTCTAAAAGATGCTGTATGGGTTCTACGCAAGTGGGCAAGGGAAGCTGAACCATAACTCCTATAAATCAAGCTGCAAACATATATCCATCATCAGATTTAATCCCCTGTATTTCCCTCACAATCCAATCTTTTCCATTATTTTCTGTATTCATTCTTTTGATGGTGAAAATGCAAGGCATGAGTAACTAAACTCCCTTATGGGATTGGCTGTAATCCATTCAACACTAAAGTAATGTTGTTGTAAGTTTTTATTTAGTAATGAGATTTGATAAGTTTCTGTATTTCCTTCTGCATTTAATGCCTGAAAGTACTTGATCACTATTTTCTTGTTTTAAGTTTTCTCAAGTATGCTGGGAAGTGACTTTTGAAAGCAGATCTGAAAGAAATACTTATTGTGAGTAGGTAGCCAGGGATGGCGTCTAACGCAATAAACGTCAAAACAATCGATCGATAATGCTGGGATGATTTCAAAGTGACTGAGGGATCAGCGGTTTGAAATCATTCTTATGAATTTTGTAGTCGAGGGATCGATACAAATGACTATGATTGTGACGTAGAAATTATCTTTTCGATTTACTTATATAAAAACTTATGCAGCTTACAGAAGGTGAAGATGTGATGAAGCCAATCCCTGTTTTACAGAATCGATTTCTCTCAGAAAACTATTCACTGTTATCTTTTGTAAAATTTCACTCTCTGTTATTTATTACTTTTTCATTCAACATCATTCACAACAAAACAAACTAAAAATCTTCTGCCTAATCAATTCAAAACTAAGATCTTCATTCTAACACCTCCCTAGTGGAACGACAACTATACTATATTACAACCTCTGTGTTTAAACTTGGCACATCCATTTCCTTGAGTTCATATTATACAAACTTGATTCTCTTTTATTTGAACTCATTCATTCCAATATATCAAAAATAAAACCATCACTCCACCTTCTCCTTCCATTCCCACTAAGAAAAAGAGAACACTAGGCTCCTCTTCTTCTTCTGATCAACCAACCTGCACTCTTATATTGCACACCTTCATTGAGTTCTTTTCCACCTCTGCTCAATAGGAACGTTTTTACTCTTTTTTCCATAATCGTGACGTTCTAGATCCCAAATATGTGGATACCCCTGTTATTGAAAACGTGGACTGTTATCAGTTCTTCGATATTCAGAATCTTATACCATTTCTAACCATTAAAGAAGATCATTACCCCAACTTAGTCAGGCTTTTTTATTCTAACCTCCAGATTACTGATGGTCGTATCATCGCAGAGGTCAAGAAAGTTCCCATTACCATTGATTCTGGACTATTTAATGCTCTCACCGACCTTCCTTCCGTTGGCGAATATTATGAAGGATATCTCTCTGAGACATGGGAGGCTGAGTTCAACAACTTGGAAGCCCGTCGTCTTGTCTGCTCAGATAATGCTGATTTTTCTGGCCGCCTTCTTGCTGGATCACTTTCTTTTTCTTGTCAGGTCATGCACTACATCATAGTGCGTATCCTTTCTCCCCGGTCTACCAACTTGGCTCAAGTCACTGAAGAGGATTTAGTACTCATATGGTCGCTGTTAACAGTTAGGCCTCTCAGTTGGACCACTCTCATCCGGTATCGCATGCAAAAGGCACTCAAGGCCAATGCTCCATTTCCCTATGCTAGTTTTATCACTCGCGTTCTCCGCCATTTCAATGTCCCCATTTCAGAGGAACTATGCATCAAGCCCCAACGCTCCTTCATTATCGGAAAAACTGCCTTATCCTCTTTTGGCTATAAGCAAAATGCTGAGGGAGACTGGATTCCTAAACACTCTACTCCTCCTCTGGATTCTGATCCCGTTCCAGGCTCTATGTCCATGGCAGATTTAGCCACCGAACTCCAATCTCTCCGCTCCTACGTCCGTGACCGTTTTGATCATATTGATAGCACCATGCAGACTCTTCTTTCCCGTTTTCCACCACCATCCGAATAGCTTTATTTTACTTTTGTTTTGTTGATTGTTCTTAAATAATTTCCATTTCTGCTTATGAAAAACAAGTCCTCTTGTTGGTTGTTTGTTTGCGTTTCATCAATATAATTATTATCCATTGCACTTTACATTTTTGTATGTTTTTATTCTTTTTGATAATGCCAAAGGGGGAGACATAGCAATCATTTTAATCATTGGCAAAATAACAAATCAAATCAATCATTGGCAAACACTGCAAAACTCAGGGGGAGAGTACTTTTTAAAAGCATAACACAAGGGCCAATAAAAAATAACAAATAAAAAGGATTTAATTCTTAAATAGACTTGCATCAATGTTCATTCCTACAGGCTACGGGATTTTACAAGTCATTGTCATCATCAAAAAGGGGGAGAATGAAGATCATAAATGTTTTGATAATGACAAGTCAGAATGAAGATCATAAATGTTTTGATAATGACAAGTCAGAATGAAGATCAAGAAAATGAAGATCAAGACTCATGGCTTTTTTCAGTAAGATCTAATAAGAAAATATGGCCATTAAAATAAAATTAAAATTACACTCTGAAGCAGTGTAATCGATTACCCATTAGGTGTAATCGATTACAACATTTCGAGTCAACCAAAAGAAGCATTTTTATTGACCGTAATCGATTACCCTCACTATGTAATCGATTACCATTATTTAAACGTTTGAAAAATATATCAGAATATCTTTTCAAAAGCCAAATGTTTAAAAATAACTGCTTCGTAATCGATTACCATAATAACGTAATCGATTACCATTATTAAAACCTTTGAAAATAAATTAGAAAAATTTAAAAGCCAAACATTTTAAATAACTGTTTTAAAGTAATCGATTACCACAATAAAGTAATCGATTACATGATGAACGGATCTTTTTTAAAATAATAGTGTAATCGATTACCCAATGTATGTAATCGATTACAGACTAATTCTGATGAATAAATTCATGCACCCTTTCATCATAATGTTTGGATAAAAAGTCACATCCTTTCACAATTATTTTATATTAATCAAGAGGTACCTTTTCAAATATTTTATTATTTTCTTGCACCTCTTGAAGGCCTTTCCTCTCCTATAAATAGGAGGGTATCCCAGTTGCAAAAAACACAACAATTGAGAATAACAATTCTTTCATCTCTTTTTTACTCTCATGATCTTAATGGCCATATAATCTTGTTAAGATTATTACTTTCCTAAGTGCTTCAATTTGTTCACATACTCTAAGAAGAGAGTACTCCTTTGTTCACTTTATTAAAAGTGTTAGATACTTGCTTACTTAGGAAGGTTTCCCAAAGTATTGTATACAAGAGTAGTGAGACTCTTGGTGTGTCAAAATACTTCACACAAAGGCAAGGTTATGCCAAGGTGTGGGAGTGCTGGTGTACTGTTCTTGACAATAGTGGAATCCTCAAGGGTGACTTGAGAAGACTGGAATTAGGCAGTGGTTGGCTGAACCAGTATAAATACTGTTTGCAAATCTCTCAACCCTACTCTTTATCTTAAATTTTATAGAATTTGCTGTACATTGTCATATTCATTTGCATTTAATTAAGAGTTGAGAAAAGTGTGATTAGAAATACTAAAATTAGCATAACTCAATTCACCCCCCCCCTCTCGAGTTATAGGAGGCCACTAGAGTAACAGCAGCTACACATAGAGCTTATATGCATCTTCATGATTCTTTTTATCAATACAGGATTTAGGGAGAGGGAGCACCTTATGTTACACCAACCGAGTTTGCAGCTCATGTAGCTTGGCCCGGTGATCTACCTACATATCCTGAGGCTGGTGGACCGTCTGGAACACATGCTGATTCCGAGGATGATGCAGATGAGGAGAGGGATGATGAGGATGATCATATGGAGGATTGATTGGTGTTATCTCACATTTCTTTACATACATTTTAGTTTATATTGATATTTACATTTGGATTATTTTTTATATTGTGGATTATATTTTAGTTTTTCTTTTATGTGGTATGTTTTGTTTTTGCGCATTTTCTTTAAATAAAAAATAAAAAATAAGTTTTATCTTTTAAATAAATAAATCAAATTTTTGAAAATAAATAAATTTATACACTTAAGGTTTTTACATAATAAAACCATTTTTAAAATCAATTATTGATTCTTTTTGTAATTAAGGGATTTTGATAAATTTAATTACAATAATTTTATTTACAATCAAGCTAATTTCGATAACCCGGTGAACTGAGAGATCTTTTAAACACTTGAGGGTGTCGACATAACTTCATTCGAATTAATTTTGCTTTAATATGTGATTTTTGTTGTTGTACAGAGAATTCAAGAAAATGATCAAGGCACATTTTTGGTAAAAGAAACCTTGGGCCAAAAAGCTTACCACGGTAAAATTATTTTTATCATTTGAAAGCCACTTTGAGCCTGAAAAATAATTTCATTGGTACCCTTAACCTTTATCAAATTTTAACAATTCCCTTTACTTGATTGATTAAAAGAGCAATTGATGAAAATGGAAAGAATATTTTGAGCGTTCTTACAAAAATGGGGAGCAAAAATTAACAACTTGATTCTTTTCAAGAAAAATAAAAAAAATTGTGCATATAAATAAAAATAAATATATGCAAATCAAAAATACTGAAAAGAATCAAGTTGGGGGTATTTATCATCAATAAGGGAAATACGATTTGGGCCAAGAAAAAGCCTAAAAATTATAAAATGCTCTTTTATGATTTTAGGTTTTTGAATTCTGAGAAAAACCATAATGTCTTGTAAGCCAAGCCTCATTACAACCCTTGAAAAGACCTTGTGATTCTTGAATTAACTTTGTATGATTAACCATTGATTAGATGAAAATCAAAGTTAAATTTGTTTGATTTTATGATCGATTGAGTGAAACAGGTTACCTTTTACACAGAGATAAACACTTGTGAGGTAAGCCTGAAATTATGCTTGATGTGTTAATAAGACATTGTAAAGATTTTTGTCATTAAACCTTTATTACATAAGATATCTAGTTTTGGTTATTTTAAATGGTAAATTGTGAAATTACTTTTTGTGATAAATTCTCGGACTAACTCAAAAATTTGATTTCAAATTTTATTTTTATTTTCTCTCTTGCTCGAGGACGAGCAATGTCTCAAGTTGGGGGTATTTGTTAGTCCTCAAATTTACAATAAAATCCTTAATAAAAATTTTGTAAAAAGAATGAAAATTTGTTTAAATTATTAGAAATTTAGGTTTTAAATTCAATAAATGGATGTTGTTGAAAATAATCTTCCCTTGATCAATTTTCTCTAGTTTTGCAGTGAAAAAGTAAAGAAATTCAAGAGAAAATTGAAGAACTGAGAAGCTGACGCGTAGCATCAACACCACGCGTAGCGTGGGGATTTCTGATGCTGACGCTACGTGTCCCAGCCACACGTAGCGTCAGAGCTACGTGGACTCCATTTCCAGCTGGACAAGCACTCAGCCAATTAACCCATTATTGGCCAATCCATCAGCAGCTAATGACCAAGCCGAATTGGGAGACAAGGCTACACATGTCTGGCCACTTTAATTAAATAATTAAACCAATCATGGCCACTTAATCACGAGCTTAATGGGGGCTGACTCAGGAACCTAACGCGTAGCGTCAGGCTGGCGTGTAGCGTCAGGCTGGCGTGTAGCGTCAGGACCCTTCCTCAGCCCTATAAATAGGGTCATTCTCTACACATCCAGTATCCCATTCCACTCTTTTAAGTTCTTTTCCTCTCTTATACACTCGTGTTTGAGTGTTTGTTTTGTGAGTTTGTGGTTCTAGAATAGTTTTCTAGATACTTGAGAATGTTGTGTGGTATTGTGATCGTTGTATTGTGAAATCTCCATCGCCTTTGTAATGTCAACCTCTGTAAGTGTTGTTTTTACTTTCACCATGTGTAACTAATCTGTTTATGTTGGAATTTGGTGAATCAATCTATTATATGATGTTGTGATTATGACCTCTACATATTTATGATTTAAGTACATGTTAGTATTTCAACTCTTTATTAATATGAACATTAAACAGGAGAATGATTTTCATGTATATTAAAACTTGTTTTATTAGTATGAATGTCAAACGGGAGAATGATTATTCATGCCGAATTAAAATCTGTTTTAATGAAAGTAAAAAGTTGAAATACCCTTAATATGCCAATTACTAGGGATAGAATTGGTAATTATTGTTGCCATAAGGCCAGGACTTAATGTAAGTTTTTATTTGAGAAAGCTCACGAGGAATCGGACTTTATAATAAATACTTAGAATTTATATAACGAGGAATCGGTTATAATGACTTTAAGCTACAATAACATGAACTTGATGATTAAGTACGTATGTTTGTAATTATTTCATTATATTTTAGTACAAGGATCCTAATTCCAACATAATTTGTTAATCTGTGTTCTTACCTCAAGTATTTGAATTATTCTGAATTACATCTCAATTTTATAGTTAGATTTTATCTTTTCCATCTTTTTACCTTATGAACAAATCAACCATCAAATCCTGTGAATATTGTATAAATTGTTTATGAATTATTCTTTTATTAATAATCTTTGATAAATTTACCATAGTAAATAAGAAATTATTATGAGTTACTGGACTTTCAATCCCAGTGGAACGATATCTAAATTTGAAAACTACAAACGATTGATACGCTTGCCAATTAATAACCCAACAGTAACATAGGGGTTAACACCAATCTCTCAATCTCACAATTTTACAAGGTTGAACCCCAACCCAAACTCTAGGAATTTTTGGTGTTTAGATTACAAGGGTAACTGTCCAATAGAGTGGATATACAAATTAAAGCTTTCAACAAAATGATAACTCTCAAAGAGAGGATATGCAAATTTTAGAACTCAAAAATAATTTTTCTGACAAATTAACTCTTAAAATTGATTTCAAAATAAAAGAATAGAGAGCTATTAACTTAGAGAAAATAGGAAAGCAAAGAAGAAAGCAAGAATTGTTTCGTTGCTGTGTTGTTTTCAACCTTCAACTTCCTTTTCTATTTATACCAAATGCAAGGCATGGTGTTTTCAATAAAAAAATCCTTTCCGAGCTTGCAATTTGACGTAGTGGAGTTATGGAGCGTTTTCTATCTGTCTGCTTAGTCCACCATGATTGAATTCATAATGCGATGTGAAAAATCCGTGGTGCGATGTAAGGTTGTCGACTTTCTGAAATTCAAAATTTGAATTCATTTACACTGAATGAATCAATTCATTTTTCATATGAATCTATTCATTTAGTGTATTTGTGCATTGAAATTGAGATGAATATATTCGAGGACCAAATGAATAAATTCATATAGTGTTATTGCGTAATTTTTGGCCCTGACAGTCCTATGAATCGATTCATCATAAGCATGAATCGATTCATGCGTTTGAATCACAAATCTCTTACCCAGTACTTCGTATGAATCGATTCATGCACCTGATGCATGACCTTTTATGCTTTGTTTCACCCATTTTGATATGTGATCACTTATGGCTTAATTTCTTTGATCATTTGGCACTTGGATGAACTTTCTTCACTTGTTTTAATCCTTTGTAAGTGCTTTGACTCAAGTCCTTGGTTGTTCATCAAATTTCTTATTATCAAGACATAATTGAATTGTGTATGTTTGATCTTGAGTCTTCAATTGTTGTGTTGTTTGTCATTATCAAAACCTGTGTCAATATATAAACACAGTAGTGGCTCATGCTAAAATGTTACGATCCTATTATGAGCTGAACGACGGGCTCTAAAAGAATATGATCGATGTCTGAGGTGAATGGAAGAATCGGAGTGATACGAGGATTCCTTGTAATCCTTGTTGTCTGTCTCTAAAGGTAAAGATAGGTATTAAGTCAAGCACGCCATGGGGAATCTTCTAGAACTTTCCAACTCACGAATTCTCTACCGAAGCAAGTTGATTTCAACGTCTATAGGGTCAGGGTTGGTTAGGCGAAGAACGTCCTCCTAGGAGAACCCTAGATGACGCTGGACTCGGGGTCTAGTGACGAGATTGAGACTTCCTAGGGTACACCTCTGGGATATCAAATCCTGGTGCTGGGTGCCTGAATCCATTACGATGATGGGAATATCTTCACCGAGTCCCACTAAGTATGCCAAATGATCTAACCAGTATGTTACTTTATATAAGATGGTATTTGGTTTAGATGGGTTGGACGATATACTTCTGAGTATCCTAGAACATACACAAATGTCGAAACGGTATCGAAGGGGGTGTGTCCCGTAGAACCTCTAATGCTTAAGTTAGTAACGAGCTCAGAACAGGTAAGGACGATGTCATTAATCAAGGAATAATTTTGTAATAAATGTGCACCTTTACTATTATCAAGATGGGATTTATAGTGGAGGCTGATGTACGGTGGTAATGATGCAAATGTTAAGTACTTTTGCAGGTTTTATCGATAACGTGACTATTGACGTGTCTGTATGCATGGACGATGTTGTGTTAGGTGAGTTCTAGTACCTTGTCGGTGTATGGGACAAGTTTTCCCATCCTTGCTGGTATAACATGTCATCTAGGTACGATGTAGGCTAGACGATATGACTGAATCAAATATATTTATAAACAAATATATAATTTAAAATATATAATTCTTTTATCTTTATACATCTCATGTTATCATATAAATATATGGATTACGATATAAAAACTAAAGTTGGCTTTAGTTTAATGGTAGAGGTTGTAGTCTTTTATGAGAAAGTTCCTAGGTTCAAATTTTGTCAATCATTTTTTTAAAATTTTCAAGTTAAAATAAAAAAGGTTCAAATGTAAAATTAGCCCTTTTAAAAGTTTAAAATTATGATTAACCCCTCTAAATTTTTTTTCTAGTATT
The DNA here is from genome assembly GCA_037962975.1 of Clitoria ternatea. Classification (NCBI taxonomy): domain Eukaryota; kingdom Viridiplantae; phylum Streptophyta; class Magnoliopsida; order Fabales; family Fabaceae; genus Clitoria; species Clitoria ternatea. The sequence continues at coordinate 51,018,982 of CM075671.1, forward strand.
AGGCCCTTAGTTTTTTTTATTATTTTAGTTTACACTACTAATGTTGGCATATAAGCCTTACCATGGTCTTCTTCTTCTCTCCCCTTTCCATCACTCTCATTCTTCTTCTTCCTGTATTCTTCTTTGATTTTTTCTTTTTCACCCCCTTGCCTCTTTCTCCCTCTCCTCAGATCTAAAGAGAAGCTCAAGAACCTCTTAAATTTTAGGTATGTAGTGCCCATCCTAACTACAAAGCTTCATCCAGATTGTGCAAAGAAGCCAGGTTTGAAGTGAAATAAGAAATCACAAGAAATGGATGATCTTGTACTGAATTGATGCATGGTTTCTTATTTTAATGGTTTTGATTTTAGGGGTCTTAGTTTTAGGGGTTTTGATTTTAGGGTTTTGATGTTTTTGATTTTATGAGGTTTTGATTTTAGGGTTTTTGATCTAGTTTGTTTTGTTGGTGGCATTTTAGAATTTTTGGGTAGCAAAGAGTGGTTAAGGATGTCACAATTGCAATAACCCCACCACTATTATGATTATTGTTGCCTTCATTATTATTGTCGTCATCACAGTCATCGCCTTCACAATCATCACCACTGTCACTGCCACCATCACCAACACTACGACTACCACCATCACTTCTACCACTGCTACCACTATTATGGCCATCATAACCACCACTTTCATTGTCATCATAATTGTCATTACCGCCATCATACCTCTATCATCACCACGGTATTTGTGTCACCCGTCTTTAAAATCCTTTTTGAAATGGTTCCATTTATGTTGAAAAAAATAAGGTTTATGATGATTGGTATTCTAAAACATGAATCATATAGTATTTTTTTAATGTTCTGACTTCTGATATAAATATAAAGCATTTAGGAGCCCCTAATTTAACATCCTTCTTAACCAAAAAAGAGTTTAACAGGGTAAAATAACCTTGTGTGCTCTCCTTAATTTTTCTATAGGACTTTCCTTATAAAAACACAAAAATCATGCAGAACATGTTTGAACAGCTTAAGCCTTCACAAAAACCACCCGCTAACAATTTTTTTTTATTATTTAAAAAATTCATCAAAAACAAGTTCAAGTATATTGTTTCATAATTTTTCGTGAGTACGTTGTTTTAATTAATGAAAAAACTAATAATTACAACCATTTATGTGTGTTGATGTGGATTTTTTAAAATAATAATGGAAAAATATACTATTGTTTGAATTGAAAAAAATATTAATAAAATCTAATGGAAGGAAACACAACTTAAGCCATCTCATTCTATTACTTAAATCCAATTCCCTTCCTCCAATATGGGGTGTACATAATAAAATTAAACATATTAAATTAATAATTTACATATTTATTTATTTAATATTATCCAAATGAGTTGAAAAAAGCTTACATCAGAATTTATCAAGTAAAATTAATAGATTACATCTCATGACTTTTCTAAACAATGGAATATATTTATTATTTCATTTTCTCTTAAAATATACAAGTAATGAATGACATTTTTACTTCATTCTATTTCATCCCATTCAGTTCCAATCCATTATGTATCACCTCTTTGAAATAGGGTGCATGGTATATTTGAATACAAACATGGATGTAACAAATATCAAAAGAAACAATCATTCGCTAATCACCACTTAAAAGTATATTCTCCAACTATATTTATCTTCCTATTATGTTATGCAGAATAAAACTACACAACAGACAGAAAATTTCTAATAGCCACACTTCAAAAGAAAGAAATTTAACAATGCCAAACACCAAATCTAATCTACAAAGCAATTTCCAAAATTGGCACAAACCTTTTCCGTTTTCTTTGACAAGTTACCTAAAAGAATTAAATCAGAACTAACCAAACGAAATGTTGTATGTAGTATAGTAGTTTGTTGTAGACCATAACTTGTAATGCCATGTAAAGATATATACCCATATTGTTGCTATAAACTGCATTCAGCAAGAAGCATGATTATTAAAGGTATCATCACCTAAATCTAACCACAACGCAAGATATATCATCTTTACTGTCTCTTTTTAATGCTTCCGCTGTTAATTGTTTGGCTGCTTTCAATGGATCCTTCATCTTTCTAGCAATATCCACTGCTTCTTGATTAGGCATTACCTGATTTGGCACATGCAAAGGAAGAAAAATGTTTTTGCATAATTGCATTTTCTTTGTACCTTTTAAAAGCAAGTAGGATTAAAAAAACATATATGCTTTAAAAGTTTTCTTTGGCAACAAATATTTGGATTGCAATAACTCACCTTCCAAAGTCCATCACTTGCAAGGATTAGGAAATCAATGTCAACATCTATATCAGTACTCTGTACATCAGGGTCAGATCGCAGATGTGACTTGAGGCTCTTGTCTCCGAATGCACGAGAAACAGCCAGTTGCCCGTTTACTCTAGGCACATCACCTGGGTGCATCAGAGATTACTAGCATTATTGTCAGCATAAATACAAATACTATGCCAACTTTGCAGTGTTATTAAATAATATCACTTATTCTAATGCAATAAACAATATTGCAGGATGAATCAAATATCAATAGTTTAGCTTCTTCATTAGTTACAGACTGAAGCTAATGATTATGATTCATTATCAGATAAGATTACAGTCCTGTTAAATATCACATGATTTGTGGAAGCATATGGTTTCAGTAAAATGATGCAGGTGAAGTTTTTCTTCCAAGAAAAAGCAAAATCAAAATAAATAAACAGTCCAAAATGCATTGAACAACATAACAAGAAATTTCTGTATTTGAATTTAGTCATGAGCTATAAAATAAAACACATCAATTCATACATGTACATTCAAATTCATATGTAACACCATCCCAAGTACAACCAACAGCCAAACCTTTTCTGAATACAGCATCCGAACTATTTAATTTGCTTTATCTTAATTTGGTGTCAATACCAAAACTTTCTGCTACTTCTAGGGATTTATAAAAGTGAAATTTTCAAAACAACTAGAATATTAGTATCTTGCCAGATCAGCAGAATAGTAGTTACAGACTAAAACAAAAGAGAAGATCCACAAAAGAAACTAGAACTGGAATAATAGCAGATTTAATGTACCTGGCATGTTGGAGACGAAACCACCTTTATTCTCAATGCTGCCTCGTTCTGTGTTGGGCTCATGATCTGTAGTCATTTGCACTGCCTGACCTTTTCTTGAAAGAACTGCTCGTGAATCTCCAACATTAGCTATCAGTAACCTTTGCCCATTGATTAATATTGCAGTAACTGCAGTTGATCCGCCGTGCCCTAAATCAGAACTGTGCGAAAGAATTTCTTGATCAGTGTTCTGATATGCTCTTGATATAGACATGACGGGGTTATCCCAAAATTCTTCCTGCCATGAAAATGAACAAGAATGAGAATTTAGCCTTTGCAATCTGAATTTCGATCAAACTGGCACAGATGGTTTATAATTGTTTTCTCCAACTCTTATTAGCACCTCCTTTAAAATGTTGGAAAACAAGTGTTTCTGTAAGTAGGCAGGCACACGATCTCCTAGGTGACCATCAAAAATGGCAAACAAACCCAATTCTTTTTGTTGTATTTGTACAAACTTTGCAACATGGTAATCCTCCATTGGATGGTTAGCTCTCCCTTTCACCAGGGTGAAGCCATACTTTATTGACCCTTCATGGTTTTTCCCCTTACCAGTGCTGGATGAAGATCTTGCAGCTACAAGCTATAAAAGAAACCAAAACAAAGTAAAAGAAAAGTTCTTTGAGTTCAGGGGAACATATATGGAAGCAAGGAGAAGTTGTGAATTTCTCAACCCATCAACAAAGAATGGACCAATCCATTCCTAAAATCCTCAGTTTAGAACGATTCCTTATCAAACAAAAGAGCCTTGAGAGTTCAAGTATTAACCTAGATCTCATGGATGCCCAGAAAATCAAAGAGATGACGTATATGTTTATTTAATGAATATTAAACTATGGTAGCAAGCAGATTACATTTCATAAACCTCTTGACCTTAGAATATGTATAGCTAAATTGCATGGTAGAAACAATTAAAACAGCTTATTTCCCCTAGCAAACAATTTAGAAAATCCAACAGACACAAGGATCAAGGCAAAACTAATTCTGAAACAAATCAAAATTATAAACCAAGCCAGAATAACAACAAATTAAAGTTCAAGAAATACAAATGGGTACACAGTCACACATCACAGGTTGATCCAAACAGGGAATATCAGAAAAATGAATCTAAGAAAAAAATCCAAGTCTTTCCCCAAAGTTTCTAAACAACAAGTGAGAAAATAGACATAGATATTAAATTTAATCATCCAGAAAAAATTTAAAAAAAAAAGGGAAAACTTAAAGAGATATTACGTTCTTACCCGAGAGAAAGAAGACTTAAAGCAGCAAAATTCAACCATGATAAATAAATTCAACTACTTCTCAGCATAGACCAATTCTGAGAAAGAAACCCACTTCTCAAAATCACAAGCGTTGTCCAGAATCAAAAACTGTGATAAAAAAGAAAAACAAACCAAGATATCATTTCAAAAAAAAAAAACAACCCTAAAACCCCACAGAGCCTATCTTTGAAACGAGGAATATGCAAAGTTGGATATTGATGAGTGTCACCTTAAAGTCTAATCAGAATTAATAAATGATTCAACTTGGTCTTCTTTGGTTGGATGGTTCATGCTCTTTTTTCTTCCATTACCACTTCTTATTAGTTTGCGCGACCAATTATACGAGGGAGTTTTAATATTAATTAAAAAAAGACAGGGAAAAGCGACACGCAGCGTTTGAAAAAACGAAAACTTGTGTGACAAAATACAAACAAATTGATAGTAATTACCAATAAAGATTGTAAAAGGAGGGAATCGGAGGATGCTTGTGTTTTTGTACTTGTGTGTTTCTCTGTTTTGACTTTTGACATTGTTCAACCGTTTTGGGAGCCTTAGACGTGGGACATACTCAAAAGGAATTAATTAATTAATCAATCATTCAATTAATTAAATTATTTAATTATTTAATTAAGTAAAGGATAAAGGGTGCTCCTGCCCCACAACAGAGCAGAAGGCAGAGACGTCTTTGCGCGTTAATTTTGCTTTTCCTAGGTTTTATTGTTTTACACAGCCTAAATACTTATTTAAGTTCTCCTTAATTTTTTCTTTAATTTAGTTACCTCCTCCGTATTTTTGAATTGACACATATGTCAAATATTAAAAAAAAAAATACATGACTAAAATGAAAAATTAAAAAAAAGTGTTAGTTTAAATATAACATAAATGATCTAAGTGTGAATGATAAAGTATAAATTTATATTATTCTATCAATTCATGACTTAACCAATCATACCATTATGTATTTTAAATTTTAAATAAATTAATATTTAATAATTATATTACTATTTAATAAATATATAATAAGAAATATACAATAAAAATATATTTAAATATAATATGATTATTTTAATGATAAATATTATTAAGAATATATTTTAAAAAATACATAATATGATGTGTTAAGTTGCGTAAATTTTTAAAATAATATGAATTTATTTTTATCATAGACACTCACATCATCTATGTTGTGACGTTCTCTTATTAATTGCTAATATTTATTCCAGGTATAATGAAAATCAGAGAATTTTTAGCGTTTAAGGTTTTCCCGGCTATAAATAACAAGAACTGAAGGGCTATGTCACTTGCAACTAACTCACACCTTCACAACAGCCCCCAAACGTAAGCATGCAAAACAACCTCTTGCTTGAGCGAGAGATCCCTCGCTTGAGCAACCCCTTCTCACTCAAGCGAGAAACTACCAGAAACAATTCACAAGCACCTCGCTCAAGCAAGTCTACCAGAATCATTACTCAGTTACATTCAAATTCTTATAACCATTCAGGCTACGAGCAACCATATATTGTAAAAACTAGAGCTGTCACGGGTTAGAAATTTTTATAACCCAACCCAACTTGGCTCACTTTTCTAGAGTGAGTCACTTTTCTCAACCTGATTTAACCCACCAAGTGGCTCACGAGTTGGCTTACCTTTTTTCAAAAAAATTTAAAAATCAAATAAAAATAAGAAAATGCCAAAAAAATATTTTTAAAAATAGAAAAAGTAGAAAAATATTTTTTATTTTCCTCAAATACCAATACCAAATTATATATAAATATTAATTATATAATAATTCCTTCATCATGAAAATACAATCACATAATATATTCCATTGTAAATTAAATCCATAATTCATATAATTAATAATCCATAAAACAAAACCAAATACATTACATAGTTCAACTTCAAGATGATATAAATTAAAAATATCAAACTAAATAAAAGTCTAAAGTACTCATTGATAAAGTTTAGCTTAAAGTCTTAATTTAAATACCACTAAGTAAAATATTAAAGTCTTAACTTAAATATCACTACGAGTTTGGCCCACTGTGAGTCGAGTTATGTGGGCCGACCTAGAAAAAGCTTCGCTTCAAAAATAAGCCATGTTTTTCAACCCGGCTCACCAAAAACCCACCTCGAGCCGGGTTAGCTCACGGGTTACAACCCATTTTGACGCCTCTAGTAAAAACACATATATCATGAATTATTCATTACCAAGAATAATTACAAAATATTTCATAAAGCATATGTATGCATATATACATATATTCATATTCAGCCATCATCACATACAACACAATTGACTCTCACTCAGAGTACGAACAAGACTCATTAGTATCCAGATACTAAAAGGATCGGCCTCCAGCTGAGGTCCTACTTGACACCCCATGAACCCGACTTGGTCCATCGAGCCCTGCTTGGCTCTGCACCTTAACCATTGGGTCCAGCTTGACCTCTGGGTAGATCAACTGAATCTTACTTAATCATGGAAGCCAAAAATGAGGGGCGCAATATACCGTTCGACTATTCCAACCACACAAATCACATATGTTCATTTTAAATTCCCATTCTCTTTAGCAACTAGCACAAAGACTTCATATTTAAACAAAAAGCCACTTAGACCCGACCCGCATTTTTCAATAATAGGGCGGCCACACAGACCCAGCCCAATCGTAAAATCTCATATCGTTAAACATTTATTCAGGCATCAATTTTAAACAAAAGGGTGGCCACTCTGACCATACCCGCATTATACAACCATTCAGGGAATATAAGTTCAACTATACACATACACATATCAAATTTCACTTTAAGCCACTCAAACATAATCACTATAGTAGTCATCCAGGCATTTTCAACATTTTAGTAGGCTTTAAGTATCCACTCAGATATAATGTTATTCACAAATATGAATATAATCACAACTATAATTTCTATTATACATGAATTCTATCACACCCGCATATATTAATCTTTTTATAGTTACATAACCCTTTAGGTATAAATATATATTAAGTGTCAATCATAATTTCTCTATAAATATCATTGTCATCAATTAATATTTGGAAACTCACTCCAATACTGAATATTTATTGATACTACCAAATTTGTTATAATGTTATCCTTCATGATTATCTACTTCATCGTCTCATATTATTTACTTTAGTCAACTCATTCTATTACATAATATAATCGTCATATTCATTATTCATTAAAGCTCATCAATCATTCATCATTAATCTCTTCATTTCCTCAATCACACATTATCTACATAATAAATCCCAATCCCTTATCTCGCTAATTACCACCTTCATAATTTCACCACAATTCACATATATACTAAATTACATAATTATAATTAACGCTAACATACCATTTTGAACTCCGTTGGAGTCGGTAATCAATTCTAAATTAATTAAGACTCTGGACACCCCTTTACCTCAATTTCGTGCCTCCAAAGCTTTGAATCAACCGCCGACATCACTACTTCCCTAGAAAACTGAATTTAAGAAAGTTAGAAATCAATTTACTCTTTTTGGCCTTCGGAAACAAAACCACTACACCAAAGCAGCTTCGAGCTACAATTCCAAGTTTCTAAAAATGTATCGTTTTCAGTTTCGACCCTCGATTCTAAGTTTTGCTATGCTTGATAGTTTCCCGACACTCGTTCCGTCACCTACAATCGACAAAATAAAGCCCCATTAACGATCAATCACTACCCATCATGCCTAGCTCCACTTTCATGCTCCAAAGTGCCAAAATATTGGAAAAATAAAACCCACACAACCATTCCCATATTCACCCATGAAAAGGAAAAGAAGAAAAAGTAAAATTGAGAAGACCTACGCATTCACTTTATCCATACGATTGCAAAGGTACCTCCAATTAAAAGAATCAACAAGAAAATGGTTTCCAATCTTGGCCTAGAAGCATACGACCATGGGAGATGCAAAAGAGAAGAAGAAGACGCATGCCTTAACGGGAAGAAGAAGGAAGCAAGAAAGAAATGTTTATTTATTAAAGGCACATACTTTATTTCATAATTCCCTTTTCTTTTTCTTTTATTTCATTTCTTTTCAAGTCCTAAATTTATTTATCTTTCATTTTTAATATTTAACTGAATATGTTTCACTTTTACCCTTTAGTAATTAACAACTTATCACCATAATTAAATTTAAATCTACTTAATTCACCATATCTAATCAATTTATTTAATCTTATTTCTAATTAAATCCCCCAATTATCTAATTTAATTCACCATATATTTAAATGATTTATATATTAATTATTGATAGCGTAACATATTCAATTTAATACCCGAGATGTTATACACACTCCCTTAAAAGAGATTTTATCCCTAAAATCAATGTATCGTAGGGACTTCAACAGCCACTAACAAGTCATAGTAGTTGACACCACTTCTTCACTCCACACCGCCATCACACGCATATACTTTAGTTAGTTTCTAACTCAAAATAGCTTAGCATAACGCTCACTCATCATTGGCTCACTGAGTGCACAACATAACTAATGTTGCCATTCATGACTTGCTCAATCTGAGCATCACCTATCACTACAATCACCCACTCAAAGTATTTACTCAAAATAATTATTGCTCATTATGAGCTTAACCTCATATGGTAAGTATAATTACATTAGTGTCACCATATATTTCATTTCCAATCACTCACGATTCGTTGCTTCACATACATACATGTTTATTTGTATCAGCGCCTCAATCTCTTACGCCACGAGGAATTACAATTTCTAATTCCTCACACATTTCTCAGAATGATAAAAATAATATAGTCATATTCAATTTATAAAAGAATTTAACTAAAATTGCTCCTATACAATAGTACATAATTTATGTTTTGGGTCTTAGATTGGCTTGAATCTAACTTCAAAAAGTTCCGCCTCTCAATATACTAAAACTGTCATGAACACACGAAACGCTAATTCCTGGCTGAAATGCCTTTAACGCCCGAATCTCATTCCAAACCTGCTAATGAATTCTGTAGTAAAACACAGGTCCAATTTTTCTTGTGTAACTTGCACTGCAGGTCTCATTTTAGTACGATTCTAGTCTCGTTGGTTTAGTATCTCAATTATCTTTGATTTCTATGAAGACCAAAAGTCCTAATTCTTTACGGTTTGTCTTCAAATTTCATAGTTATAGAATTAAATGTTGTCACAACAAAATTCTAGTAGAGAACAATTTTTAAAAAATATGTATACCTTTGGCTCTGATACTCAGATTGACATGAGTCCAATTTCATAATTTTCTTAACTCGATGCTCTAAAACTGTCATGAAGACACAATGAGCCAATTATACTTCGATTAATCGCAACGCGACATGAAAGTTATTGCCCATAACACTGCCATAACAGCTTGACAACAACAACAAAGTTTAGAAAAAACACACATATCTCATGCATCAAACCTTCGATTTGAGTGAAACTTACGGCTAATTGTCAATAATAAGATTATCTATAAATCTTGTATTGATGCTCCGACCAAATTCCTAACACGTCGATCACCATGCACAAAAAACTAGGGTTGCCTTCTTAATAAATTATGCAGAATTTTTTTACACCTATTTCAAATTCTAATTCCATTTACACGAATCCTCTTTTTGGTCAAACAACCTTCAAACCATGCCAAATTTGGACACCAATATCTCTTCCTGATTTATGACTCGTTGTCATGAGTCTTGTTCAAGAAGTCCACCGAATGAGGAAGATAGGCGCGAAAACACAATTAGGCCATTTTCAGGTTTTTGCCAGTTTAATACTCATCCTATCAACTTTGGCATCTCTCATACACTGCCCCATCAAACTTTACATACCTTCTAAAGGTTATAAAACATACTTAAGGGTACTATATCCCTATGGATCAAAATTTCACTTGTCCATTGGCCATACCGACCCATCTTACCTTCGCAACTCATCAATCTCATCACTAATCATTTGTTAACAATTCTCTCATTTACTTTTGAGCATCCCACTTGAAAACTCGTGCCAATGTACCACCACTCAGGCAACCTGCTATCTTGGAGTATAATCGTGACCCGGCTCTCCATAATTTCAAATAAACCTTAATTTCGCCGGCTTCACTTATACTCTTATATCAATGCACTTATAAATAGCTCTTTACTAATCCAATATTCAATCTTACTCATAATCTCCTATGTCACCTACGTACCATAAGCAACTATACGCCTCACCGCGATAACAATTATTCTAATAGTCTTAAACAATTTTTTGGGAACTACCCAACCATTTGTGTACATAAATGTTAAACTAAATTCATTATTCATTATCCTAGCCTTAATCTTCTCTTAAGCATTCAATATCACCTGAGCTATTGGGCTTGAATCACAAAAAATTCCTAACATGTTAGAGTTTCCAAGAAACTTCATTCCAAGGGTAACACTCTCTTTTGTTATTTTAATCTGCTTCCTGTATCTTAATGCAACATAACATAAACGAGTATTCTTTTCACTTATTAATACAATGCAACAACTACTCAAATTATTTTAAGTTATAAAAACCAAGGAGCACCATGCCTAGGAACTTGCTACTAGGGGCACACAGTCTCACAAAATATCCATACAAAATTTTAATCAGTTCATCATAGAATATACATATACAATCATTCATACATCATGTTTCTTGACAATGAATCTTAGCTCTACTTTCTTGGCACTACGGGCCTTAGATATAAAACAAAATTCAACCACTTAGGCTTGATTTCTCACCAATTTAATCACAACTGTTTTATTTCCATTCATCTTAATTCATGGTTCCTGTTTCATGTACATGGAATACAAGAAATCACTTTATGCATGACAACATTTAAAGCATTATTCTCACACAGATACAAACTACCACATACACACCACCCATTCATAAATACTCAAGCAATTATGTCACGTAATTCATTCTAACACACCATCATAAACTAACAATTCACTCAGATATCGTAGGATTCATCACTGCTATTCAATTAACATAGTCTGACCTCGTCTACTTTTCATAAGACTTTTCAGTCCAGAATGGAACCGCTCTAATACCACCTGTGACGTCCCCTTATCAATTCATAATATTTATTCCAGGTATAATGAAAACCAAAGAGAATTTTCCACGTTTAAGGTTTTCCTAGCTATAAATAGGAATGACAAAACGGGTCAGGCCCGTTGAGCTGGTCCGCTAAACTCACCAATAGCCTGGCCTGCCAGCCCAATAGGCCAATGACTAGGCAGGGCTGGCCAGCCTGTCGAGCCCTCACCTATATATATATATATATATTTAAAAATATATCAAATCATAAAAAAGGGGGGTTGGACTTGGGCCATTCGTTTCCTGTTTGTTCTATTGAAATTAATTTTAGAATAGGTAGGGTTTAAGCTTGGGATTTAAGAGCTTTCCTAAATGCTATTTTCTCTTTGTGCGGCACAAATTGTATGACCAAATCCCAAATCTACCACCAGTCCATCGTTAAACCTAATCACGTTGAAGCCGTGTGCGTATGTTGTATGAGACGTGAAGTTAAAGTTGAAGTGTGGAACCGCTTAAAGTTAAGGCCTTCTAGCCAACTGTTGCATTTGCATAGCGTGTACGCGTGTGAGTGGAAGTTGGAAACTTGGAATTGCGTGACACTGATAGCAAGGAAGCCATGTCGTGAGTCCCCAATTAAATTATATCCCTTGTACATTTTTCGTTAAGGAAAATTTCTAGAAACTAGGAATTTGAATCAGAAGATTAAAAAATCCACCCTAGTAGTTATCTAGGCGTCTGGATGATTGAGGCCATATTTTTATGCCCATCCCATCATGGTTCGAATAGACTTCCTTTTTCATATTATCCTCTTCAAGCCTAACCTAGTAGAAAAGATGATCAAATAGAGTTATCTAAATTTAACATTATATACAAACCCAGTAATGCTATCAAGGCTCAAATCCTGACAGATTTAATCATAGAACTTTCTGGTTTAAACCCTGAAGAGTCCTGCTTCCATTAAACGGTATACGTTGATAGATCCTCTAACAATAAGGGATACATGGCTGAAGTCATAGTGGAAAGTGAGTCCACCTCAAGATTTCTTTGCACTTTAACTTCACCACTTTAAATAACCAAGCGAATACGAAGCTTGTCTTGCTGGTCTGAGAGTAGCCCTGGATATCGGTGCTACAATGGTAACTTTGTGTAGCGACTCTCAACTTGTCATCTCACAGATCCTTAGGGAATACCAAGCTAAGGAGTTATTGTTACAATAGTATTTGGCTTGCGTCAATGATTTGAAGGAGAAATTCCAATCTGTTACCTTCAAGCACGTCCCAAGGGAGGAAAACATATGGGTTGATATCCTCTCAAGGTTAGCCAACATGAAGAAGGTTAGGAGCATGACAACAGTGATTCAAAACAACCTTTTAAAGCCCAGTATTTCCCACTCGCCCTCCCTGAATGACAATCATGTGTATGGCTTCTGTGAAGACTTATGGGTTGTGCATTTTGTTCGATACTTGGTAAATGGCCAACTTCCCACTGATGAGTCAGAACAAAAATGGGTTAGGAGAGAGTTAATTTTCTTTACCATAGTAGAAGGCAAGTTGTTTCGATGAAGTTTCTCTATTCCTTATCTCTTGTGTTTGAATAAGAATGAGATCTAAGATGACATGACAGAGGTTTACAAGGGCCAATGTAGACATCATTCTAGAGCTCGAAGCTTGATAATGAAACTGCTCCGAGCTGGCTATTGGTGGCCCATGGTGAAGAAAAATACCATGGAGTACGTCCAAAAATGTGACCTTGTCAACGGTTTAAACCTACACCACACATCGGTGAAGGAAATGTCTACCTCGACAATACCTTGGCCTTTCTACCAATGGGGTCTAGGTATCCTAGACCCTTTCCTAACAACACCTAGGGGCATCAAATACTTAATCGTTTGGGTAGATTATTTCACAAAATGGATTAAGGTTGAGCCTTTGGTGCATATCACCTCTGCCAAGACCCGACGTTTCGTTTACAAGAATATCATTGTAAGATTCAGGGTCCCTAGAAGGATTATTATTGACAACGGCACCCAGTTCACCGACCACAAGTTCACTAAGCTGTTATAGGGGTTACGAATTGTGTAACTTTTTCCTTTTGTTGAGCAACCCTAAACCAATGGGCAAGCCGAGGTGGCAAATCGAGAAATCATGAAGGGACTAAAGAAACGTCTGGGCAAAGCAAGGAGGGATTGGACCAATCAGCTATGCCATGTATTGTGGGCTAACAGAACCACACCCTATTCATCAACCAATAAATCCCCATTCTAGTTGACATTTGGGGTGGAAGCCATGATAATCGTTGAGCTCCAAATGTCCTCCGTTAGGGCCCAACATTTCCTTGCTGAAAACAATAAGGAGAACTTGTTGAATGAGCTGGATGTGATTAGTGAACTTAGAGAAGAAGCTTTTATCCGGGATCAGAAGATCAAGGCCAAGGCCGCATAGTGGTACAATAAACGAGTTTCAGAATGGCGTTTTGAAGTAGGAGATTTTATGTTATGACGCACCAACATCCAAAATAAGTTTGCATACTAGGAAAAGTTAATACCCGCATGGGAGGGTCCCTATTGGGCCCGTTTGTTTAAGCTTATTAAAAAAGTGATTATATTTTATAATCACTTTTTTAATAAGCAGATTAGAGTTTCTTCTTAAAGTAAGCTAAAATCAGCTTATTTTCAGCTTCAGCTTATTTTTAAAACTTTAAACAAACACGTCAAAATTTAAAATAAGTGCTTTTTTAATTAAAAAAGCATTTATCTCTTAAAATAAGTTTAAACAAACGAGTCCATTGTGTCTCTGAGGTATTAGGTAAAGGAACTTACCGCCTCAAATGTTTGTATGGGACTCCGATAAGAAATAAGTAGAATGTTTTAGATTTGTGTATTTATTACAGCTAGCTGGATTTTTTTGACATGTATTCTTTTTCCTAACTTGAAGTTTTTTCCCATAGGGTTTTCTTGAAGAAGGTTTTAATAAGGCATGTCCCAATATAGCTCCAATGTATATTCAATATTAAAAAAATATATGTTTGATAACTCTTTATGTTTCACTTGTCAACCATTCATCTTACAGACCAACGTTCTTTTTGCCTCAATGAGTGACGAGGATCGGACCTCATTGAGGTTGTACCAGACCCCAACAAGCGTCACCCTAGTCATTTAAGAAAAAAGGATTGGCTACTTGGCCTTAATGACTAGTGAGGATAGTTTCTCTTTGAGACCGTACTGGACCTCGACGAGTGACGTAAGTAGAACGACTAGCCTTCACGAGTGGAAAAGATTAGACCTCGTATGAGGCCATACCGGACCCCAATGAGTGGCACCCCAACCAATGGTTGGCTACTTGACTCTAATAAGTGGTAGGGGTTGGTTTTGATCAAAACTATGCCGAGCTTCAACGAGTGGTGCAAGTAGATCTTAAAGAACTAAGCCAAAAAGGTCTTCACCTTACTATACACTTAGTTCTTTTAGTCCTGTTAGTAGAAAAAGACCAGAGTTCTATGTATGGGATAACGTCCTAAAGTTCTAAACATGTGGCATGCCAAGTAGGGCCTAAGTCCTTATAATAGAACACTTATAGGATTATAACCCCGACAAGGATATTATCTATATTGCTAATGATAATGTCCATTATGCATAAAGTTAATGTGATATTTGGATAATTTTTATTTGATTATGTTCATTTAGATTTCAATTACGCTACAAATATGTAATATTTTACATTTGAATGAACATGCCTAGGTCTTGTGAATTTTTAATACAGTTGATCCTTATTTTTTTATGCAAATCATAGGTAAATGAGGAAGAAATAAAGAGAGGACTAAAGAAGAGTAAGAAATTAGAAGAAAAAGCCTTGAAAGATATTGAATCTCGTGTCTTAAAGCCTCTGGCTTAAGTGAGAAAATTCTCACTTGAGCAAGACCATGGAGATTAAAGCAGCTAAGAAGACTTCTTCAAATTGAAGAAAGCTTTCTTGCTTGAGCGAGAGCTTGGCTTGCTCAAGCGAGACTCTATATATAAAAGTGAAAAAATAAAAAAATTAAGGGGACGTTGCTTTTAGAGAGAGAAAAGACATTCCAAGCTTGGAGGAATCGATGTAGAAGACTATGGGAACTGTTTTCTTCATCTCTTTCTCATTTCTATTGGTTTGTAATGGCTTGTAGCTAAACTCTTTTTAGGATTTGAATGTAACCGAATCGAATCCAACATACCTTGGGTATATTTATATATATGGTATCTTCGTTCTATTGAGTTTGGTCTTTCATTCTGTTCTTAATGCTTGATTCCATCTAATCAATAGCATCTTGATTCTATTTCTCTTAAGTTATTAGAAAATGATTCTAGAAAATTGATCTAAATAAAATACTCGATACGTTGTGTTGTTAGGAATAGCTTCCAACATATTGAATGCTTTTAACATCTAAACTTAATGCTGGAAAGCTTCTTTAAACGATTGAGGGATCAATGTTTTGCTAGTTTTCTTATAGATTTCATAGTCGAGGAATTGATGTGAATGATTTATGAATGTTGCGTCAAGTTTAATATATTTGAAAGCTATGTATATATGTATATACAGGGTATGAAGTAGAGGAGATAGATGAAATCCAATCCTAACTCTCTCTTTATTGGTATTAGTTGTTTTAAATTTAGAAATCATGAATATGTTTTGCTACATTGTAAATATGCTCAAAACAATCATAAATTGATAGTCCTGGGTTACGACAACCCCCAGTGGAACGACATCTAAATAAAATTCTTATACTGCAATGGGTGGTGGTACACTTACGACGGACCTTTACCCGCTACGTGTCAACCCCCAATTTTCTAGACCTGAATCCCGATGTAATCAGGTTAATTAATCAATACAAATACAAGTAAATTTTTCACGTTTAAAAGAATCCAAACCCTTCCACATTACACCAAGACCTGAATCACAAAACCGAAGATTGAGATCTTAAGAATTTATAAAATGGATCGATAATTAAATCGCCCCGACGAGTATACAAAATATTTGAGTTTACAGTGGAAAATATTATGTATACAAGGCATATGCCTAGTCCCATATATGTAGATATGAGAAAAGGCCCAAAAATAAGCAAAAGAATTGAAAAATTGGATTCAGGGCATCTCGCTTAAGCGAAGCATCACTCGCTTAAGCGAGGCCACAATCACTCACTTGAGCGAGCCCAAACTCTCCTGAGCGAGACAACATTGAGCATCAGACCCAAGCACACGCTTGAGTGAGCTACGCTCGCTTGAGCGAAAAATCTCCAGAACCATTTCTACATAATCTCACCTGAGCGAGATGCCTCTCGTCTGAGCGAAAAAAGGGCAGAATCAAGTCCAAAATTCTCGCTCGAGCGAGGCTCAACTCACCTGAGCAAGATTTCAACAGAATCGAGCCCTCTAGCCCTCGCTTGAGCGAAATTCAACCTGTTACCACACATCTGATGCATGTGAATCTCGCTTAAGTGAGAATCATCTTGCTTGAGTGAGATTATCAGTACATGCCTAAAAACTAAAAATTTCATGCAACATGGCATGCCAAAACCCAATTCATGCAAAATTGGCCTAATATAACACTTGGCATACATTAAAACATACATTTAAGACTTAATCTAACAAGCCACACACCTCAATTAGATCTTATTTCATCAATTGCACAAATAGTGTTTTCAAGCAAATTTTATCACAACCAAGCATGTCTTTCAAACACATAGGCCTATTTAGCCATAACCACTCATACATATAAGTCACATACGTACATTATGAGCTATGAATGACCCCTACACGGGGCCTTAGCCATTAAATGGAAATACGACCTATCCACTTCCCATTTTTCATATATTTTAGCATCCCAACAAACAAAATTACATACTCATGCATCATCAATTTCTATAATCCATAATCAACATCATTCATTCATCATCTTGGCATAAAACCAAATATTACACTTGTCATCATCCATGGTTAAGGTCACATTCAAAAATTAGTCTTTGAACACTAAGGTCTAATTTTCACAAATGACCCACAAAATGAGTATTCTTCATCCAGTTACATATAAAGCATATATTACATCATGTGCTATACAAAACAATCGTTTGTCGGCCAAGGCATTCCTATATCGCTAATTTACCTTCTCTACCAAAACATGTGCACTTTAAAATAGACACATCACGCCCTATGTATATCCTGCATCACAATGCTAAAAGTAGACAACATAGGAGAGTGAGTTATACATTCTAAGTGATGAATATGAATACATTTGTGATTAAGTGCATATGAATATGTATCAACATGTAGGCTTTGCATCAATTTATTTATTACCATAATGAAACTATCATTTCCTCATTACATGTCCATATCATGGTTATCAACCAAACTCTTAGCAAAGCATAATTACACACACATTTATACCTCTCATCATATTGGACTATCACACATAACATCACCATACACGAGGTCATCTCTTTGTATTCATATTTTATATGTTGTCTTTAGGTATTCTTTCACCCATTTTAACCATCATAACAACTTATCACCTTTTGGCATATCTCCGTGCTATATGCAAATACTTAGGCTAATGCACATGCACAATGAAATTAAT
The DNA here is from genome assembly GCA_037962975.1 of Clitoria ternatea. NCBI lineage: Eukaryota > Viridiplantae > Streptophyta > Magnoliopsida > Fabales > Fabaceae > Clitoria > Clitoria ternatea. The sequence continues at coordinate 51,037,021 of CM075671.1, forward strand.
ATCAATCGCGGATCCAACTGTAGGAATATAAAACACCAATTTGTGGGTTCATGCATGAATTCATAACCATGCCCCTATTGTAGTAGTAAAATGTGTACACTTATCTTAATATTTACATGCATATCATCATATTTTACTGGTACCAAACCGCATCGCCCATCTTGCAACACCGGTCATTTTCACCATGACCGCGGTAAACAACATAATCAACATAAAGGTGTTATGGGCCAACCATGAATCATACCATGGCAGCTGTGATCCAAGGACCACCGGGAATACTTGCCCTCAAAGCTCCCATAGCTAAGCATGGGTAGCTTTGTGACTTAAACACTGAGTCACTAGGGTAATATCAACAATGCTCATGCACAGAGTCGCCCTCCTACTAGGCCAACCGGAGGAACCCTTAACATTCCCTTACCAGCAGCTATGTAATATGCCATGGATGTAATGTAAATGCAAATCATATGCATTTTCACACTATACATTCTATCATGCCGCTCATCAATCATCACCATTACCACCATCACCATACAATTTTAATGGGTTTTATTATAATAAGTTATTGCCATTGTTTCAAGCTTTTAATGTGGCATCCACAATATTTTCCATCAACATAATCTCATCTCAAATGTACAAATCAATACTCGCATCAATCATAATGTCATCACAATTATCCATAACATTCATCAATCTTTCATCAATATTCAAGGTATGTTTAACACCCATATCATACTTATTCAACATCAATAATCATCATTGAATATTTATGGTGAACAAAATTCCATTCATAATATTTCAGGGCACAACATTTTCCAAACGAAAACATCACCACCAAGCATACCATCAATATTATAAAGGCATACCATATATTACCAAGCACAAATAACATCACCATGTTCAACATCTCAATTATCAACACAACATAAGCAAGACAAACATGTGTATTGTCATATATGACAATCAACTAATACTCAATTCATGCATTTAGAATATAAAACTCCTTTCCTACCTTAAGAGAAGTAATCCAAACGATTTGATGTTCCCGCCTCGTCATTTAGAATAGATCCTACACCACATGGTATAACACAACATTATTTTCTATTCAAGGTCACCAAGATTTACATATTCTAAATTTAATACTTGGTGCATACAACATCATTACTATCAACTATATTCTTATTTCATTAACTTTCACCACAACGACCATGGGTTTGGTATTTAAGTTTATTATTAAGCATTTATAGCTATACCCATTGATGGGTTCACACACCAATGGCCATCAATCACCATTAATGGCCACCCACCATCATTAATATCATCTCTCATTATTAATAAACATTCTCCTAACACATTTAATGACACCCACACTCTTAATACCATACATCTAATCCCAAAATAAATTCTCAAACCAACATTTCATGTTTTCCCTAATTTCTAGAGTTAGGGTTTCACCAAAAACCCAACAACCATCATTTATACAAATTATTTCCCATCCTCTCAACTATTAATTTCGTGTACCACCATTAATGTGTAACACCCTCAGTTAACTAAGATAATCTCTTCTATTAGATTACCTTGGTTAACTAAGAGGTTACTAATTTTAGGAAAAATGTGGAAGTTTTTTTTACAAGTTAATAACGGGTGGGACAAAAGCATAACATATATATACAAAACATTATATATACATTAGCCAAGTCAGAACTGTACAACTGAAATAAAAGAGGGGCACACAGGCTCAAAAGACAAGGAATGAAAATAAATAAAATAAACCTAATCACTACGTGTCTTCTCCTAGAAACTCGTCATCAGACCACGGGGATGCAGACAGGTCAGAAGCAGATGCTAATCTGGAATAGTCTAGAAAGGCGGTGCTAGTAGACGGTATGTCACTGATATCACGGATCCTCTGATGCTTGTGACTAATATAGGCCTCATAAGCCTCGGTAAGAAGACTCTGGGCTACAGCTGACATCTCGATGTACTCCTCAGTCTCACCATACATGTAGCTCCTGTAAATATGTCGAAGAAAGCCCTAGGAGTGGTCCCACCGTCGCCTCACTAGTTATCTCTCCATCGGCGTCATAATCAGAACTTCCGATATCATAGGAATGCTCTCGACCCTACCTGTCTCCTGAGCTGCAAGTGGAACTGCTGGCTGAATCTGCTGAGGTAAGGTCGAGAGTGCTACAGGGTCTACCAAACTTGCTGGCATGTCCTCGAAAGGATACTCCTCCTCGTCCTCCTCTATGGGGAGTGGGACATACTCTGGCATCGGCTCCCTCCGGACTGCGCCATCTATAGCTGGTATTGTTAGAGCCTTTACTGGCTTAATAGGAGGCGGGGCCATGAATAGAGCTGGTAGTGGATGAAAGGTAAGAGGGTCTGCTAACAGAGCTGCTTCCCTCTCGGACATCTCCTCAAACACTGCCATACTCATGGATTGGGGTGGATCGTTGTACCTCCTAACTGAACTCTCTATAACCTCAACGTCTCAGTCATAGGGTCTCTCTGCGTTCTGCTGAGGTGGTGGTGGTGGTACATCTACAAGTACGGTATATATGCCTGAATGGTGGTCTGGAGTAATCAACTATAAAGGTGAGTCACCATCCCCATAACAACCAGGGAGTATCATCTCTGACACTCGCCCCACATATTTCCAATCAATATCAATCAATTCATCGAGCTCTCTTTGGGGTTCATATATATTTCTAAGTTATCTCACCACTCTCATTTCTTATGGATTCCTCTACTTACTTATAAATCACCATATTAATACAACAAGATAATTATAATTTAATGAGATGCATGAATGTTGTATCTTCACTATCACTTTACACTAGTATAATGCATACTTCTCCGTCAATAACAACACATCGTCAATCACATCCCGCCTTATTTCCCCGTCCACTAGAGCGACTAGAGTCTCCTCATTTTGATTTTCACAAAGGGTAAGGACACACAGTCCTCTCATCACAAAATGGCCAATCATAATCTCTACAGAATAGGCACTCCACGGTCATAGAAAATCCCGCCTCTTGTCAAAGTATATCAGGGTTTTTCGTGCGCTGTCCAGCGACGGGCGCGAATCCGATGCCACTTGGAATTCCCACTTCCGATATACTCCCTAGACTACCATCGGGTATCGAGGCGCTAGTAGATTCTTCAGTGTACCCCTCACTATTATGCTCTAGGGGGTTTCTCAATGCCACCCTTATTCACCAGATATGATGCATGTCCCGACTCTTATTTTCATTCTAAAGTGGTTCCTTAGTAGGTTTTTCTTATTTCATTTCTAACGTTGAATTTTTCTCTTAACATCGAATGTTTTTCAACCTTCCTTTTCTTTTAATAAAAGTTTGAAATTTGTTTTTCTAACTCTTAGAAATGAAATGAGATTCCATAACTCAACATCATGGGTATGCTGTTACTACATCATTCATTTGCATTTGAGTACTTTCTCATCCAACCACATTGGAACCCTTACTGATATTAATACCCCACATTCATACACATCATTTAAGATTTTCATGCGTCATATAACTTTCACCAAAGAAATTCATTTAGAAGATATATCATTCACAATCATATATCCACCAATACATCACATCAACCACTTATATTACCGCACAATTTAATAATCATTTTACTAGGTCGGCATTCATAAAGGTCATGTTGTCACAAGTCTTTTTGGTAGTACATGGGTCATACATCTAATAGTACGGTAAACTTTCATGTATATTTAAAATTGTTTATAACTCTTCTTATTTGACTAAGTAAAATGGGTCTATCAATTTATCCCTTAACATACCATTGCTAAGTACTTAGTTTATTTTTAGTTAATCTCATTAGTTATTATTTTTACATTATTCTTGAATAAATATTAAAGTTAACAGTTTTTGTTCTAAATAAGTTATACATCCCTTTTTACCTTACTTTTAATTCCTTATTTCTAATTAGAATATCCTCCTTAAACTTAATCTTACTAGACTAAATAATTCTTTCCTAATAATTCATTTAGTTATTCCATTTTCATAACTATAATTAATCCTTTTCTTTTAGAATTATTCATTTCACCTATTCAAGGACCTAAAACTTCTTTAAAGCAAAATATCTTGATGTTACTTAGTCATTAACTTATTTCATCAATCCTATTTATTTTATTATATACCAAAATTTAGTATAACCAAGATTTCATTTTTTAGTTGTTAACTAATCTAATCTAGATCAAAGTTTTCCTTTGATTCCTTATTCTAGTCGTAGTGATTAACTTGATTTCTACCATGTTATTACCCAAAAATAAAATTTTTGGTTCTAACTCCATTTAAATAATGAGCCCATTAATCTATTAAGATCATTCTAAGAATCTTAGTCAAAATTTTAAATTCTAAATTTTTATCTTTTATTTCCACTTTCTTAAACCTTCTAATATCACTAATTCTTTTATTCTTTCTAGTAAAGTTTTCTCCTTGAAGTCCATCCTTTTTCTTAATCTCTAAAGCCATCACTTTTTAATTTTTTCTAAGTGGTCTCTAAAGTGGTCACTAAAGTAGTTATTAACATTTGTTACTAATATTTTCTTCTTTTACTCTTAATATCTATTATGTGAAAATTCACTTATCTTCATTTCCTCAAAAAATCTTTTTTTGAGCCTAAATTATGAAAATCTTAAATAATCTTCAATTTGTTTAGTAATAACACTACATCCATTTTCTTTTGAAATTTAAATGTTGAAAAATAAAATTACATTTATTTGCTTAAATTAAGAAATCCTTATTTGGAAAGACAAGAATAGAACTTTTCACTATCAATTCTTCTAAAAATTAAATTTCTTATTTTCCATTCGTAGGTCATATTACTTTTAAAAAATCTTCAAAAATCTAATTTCCTTATTTTTAACATTTTCGAGTAACTTAAAAATTTGTGATTACCCGATCAAAATCCTTTTACTAAACGCGATATTTCATAAAATAATTCAATGTCGATTAACGAGTAGTTAACTTATCTAATAGCGGGACTTACCGGAAAATATACTATAAATTACATAATAATCTCTGAATTAAGAATTTATTTAATACAACCATATCGAAAGTAACCGAGCCCGCCTAATCGTTAATTTTTTCCTAATTTCTTTTTCGTGTATCTAGTCACAATAAAATTCCTTCAAGTATACGAACGTCGTACCGTGCCGAATAAATTTTTAGAATATCAATTAATTTAAAAACGTAACATTTTGTCATCGGTTACGAAAAATTCTACAATTTAAGATTTGACCGTTGGATTACGCCGAAATTCGAAACGTAAGCTCTTAAACACTCAAGCATCATCATAGCATAGCCAGAATTAAAATCAAATGAGATGGAAACACCCTTTAACTTATTTTACAACTACTGTCCAAAGAGAAAATTTAGAGGTTCCGCTGAAAATTCCGCCGATCGTTTCTAATGTACTCCGATCGCCGATTCAAGCCTCTGGATCTTAAAAAAAATACATGCATGGTTAAAAAGGGAAGGGATAGTCACGCTTTTACTTTACAAGCAGCAAGAAATCTTTACCAAGATCTTAAAACAAAACTATTTTTGGAGTTAGAAAAATTAAGGACAAGGTTTAAGGAGGAAACACCAAAATCCCTTACCTTCAATGGTTTGGTGAGTGGCGGTTGTGCAGCTTCAAGATGAGGAGATGAGCTTTAATCCTTCAAGATTTTGACATGCAAAAGCTGGAAAAGATGGGGCTGTTTTTAAGGGGGTTGGCCGTGGGTTGATGGAGGCAAGAGAAGGAAGGAGAAATTTCTTTAATGAATAGTGGTGGTGGTTCTTGGTGCAGCAAATGGAAGAAAATAGAAGCTTGATGGTGACTCAAAAGAAAGATAAATGATGAAATAAGAGGGTGTAGAGAATTGTGGTACCTAGCCGTGACATCAAAATGGAGAAGTGAAGGGAATTTTGAGTGTTGGTAAGGTCATGAATGCTTAGCATAAATTGGACAAGACTTGCATCAATTAAATTTGTTTGTTGCAGTTGAATCAAGATTTGAATTAGAAGAGTGGTGTGTTGGAGTCCTGGTAGAGAATGAGGAAGTGGATAGAAGGGAATAGGCTGAAACAATTGTTATGATTAGACGCTACAAGGTAATGTGAAGTGTAGGCATAATTACCCCTAGAAGTTGCATGAATTTTTAGTGGTTGGAGTGGGAGGTGGTCAGTTGAGTGGGTGGGAAGGACACGATGGTTACACCTATCCAGAAGGGTGTCTAAGGGTGGTGAGGTGATCAGAAAATCGGTGGCCAGAAAATTAACTTGTCGGGCAAGAAACCAAGGTGTGCAGGATTTTTTTATGAACCAGAAAATATGGGCGTTATAATTAAACCTGGAATAATTCATGGAGTCAAAATTAGAAGAAACTACCAACATTAAAGTTTTAGATCTTATTTTTCTATTTAAATCAATATATCATACGTGATGATCAGATATGTTTGATTTACGACAGGCTGTCCTAAGCGCTTCCGAATTAGGTAGGCGTTCAAAAATAAATTTGCCAAAAATTCTCCTTTGAGAATTGAGTTTCAGGCCCTACATAACAATTGTAGGGTGCTTTGATACAGACCCATAGCAAAAAGAATAGAGTGATTTAAGTACCGAACGAGAAAGATATGCAAATTTTCCCACAAACAACCAACATAAAAATGAAACGGTTTATGAATCATAAAGATTCATTAAACTGTACCAATCTAAAATAAATTAGCCTTCAATTTCTTTATATAAAATGTAGATAATTTTGCTACGGAGATTTTGACACCAAGTGTACGTGAATCGAAGGTCATATGAAAAAGTTATGAATTTTTTCCGAATCAGGTGCAAAGAAAAATGCCCTATTAATAAAATTTTAAGACGAATATGCTTAATCCTCGATTTCGGGGTTGATAGAGCGAGAATCGGAGTTCGGGGCTAGGAACGAAGGTTGAAGATCTTTTCAAAACAAAGATATTAAGACCCAAATCTTCCCATTCCGAGGTCGTATGTAAAAGTTCCTAAAACTTCGAAATAAGTTGCCAGAGACTGACCTGGTCACCATCGGACATTCCAAAGTATATAAATGGTCAAACGTTGGAAGCGTTAAGGACTCAGATTTGGCTGGTTAGGCCGAGTCAGGTGCCCTTGACTTTTCATGAAATGATCCTAAGAGGACTAGTTTCCTCACTAGATTACTAGTCTTGAGTCGAATGACTAGAGTCCGACTTTAATCTGGGTCCCACAGTTCAAATTTAAGGAACCGGACGACAATTATTATTAAAATAATTAATTAATTAATTAATTTCTTAACTAACTTTATTATAATTATGCTCTTACATTTTTAAAATCATTACTAATAATGTTAAATATCAAAATAGATATTATCTATTGACCCCATTTTAATTAACTAAAATTTTTAATGATAATACCCATTTACCCGTTAATATTAAAATAATGCATTTTCCAGTAATCACTTTATTAAAGGGGCTTAATTAAGTCTTATGAAATTTTGGACTTCATAAATCACTAAGTCTTAAAATCAAATCCGGTTACTTAGATAATTCTAAATATTCTAATTCAAAATTAATTATCATTATCTATAATCATCAAATTAAGCATCATTCATAACTTGTCTAGCAATAACAATAAAATCTATTCATAAATATAATTATCTCAGTAGTAGATAAATTACCAAGCAACAATAATAGGAGTATACTCATAAATATAAATGCCTCAGTGATAGATAAATTACTGAACTTAAATGTACTATCCCTTCATATAATTATTTAAATTTTAAATATCTCTCTAAGAGTCATATTAACACAAATTTCTCTTACTTGTTTATTTTACTAGTTTGAACAATTTACAGCTCATCTCCTTTCACACTATTATGATGGCTTAGGAATCAAACCAAAGCCTTGTTCTTCTAAAGTCCCTAACAAAGTACTCTCAAAGGTCTCGAGAGCTTAAACTTCTACTCCAGAAAATCAGGGTTATTACATAATGCACATAAAAGTTTGCATTTAACACACCACACCTTAGGGTTTCAACATTTAATGCTCTCATTCAATATCCACATGCATTTATTCACTTCCCCAATAACCATAACCCATAATCTAGGACATAAGCTCACTAAAAATGGTGAGGAACTTACCTTAAGCCAAGAAAAGAGTTAGCTTCAAGAGAGGGAGAGGAAGAACACGAAAATCGCTCCTTCAAGCCCAATGAAAAAAATGAAAAATGGGAAAGGAAGATGAACACACCACCACTTAGGGTTTTAGAGAGGAAAAAGATGAAGAGAATAAGAAGGAGAAAAGAAAAGAGAGAGTTTTGCCTTTGGGAATTAGAAATCAATGTGAAATAAGGAAGGAGAATGAGAGTTTTTGTTTTAATTTTCACCTCTTCATTAAAACTTTACCATTTTATAACAACAGGATCTCCGTTCAGACTCAATACTTTATTCAAAAATTATTCTAAAGACATATTCAGACTCACAATGATATTCTTAACAGCCCTGAGCAACAGTACCTCAATCGGAGATACTTGGTCCGACACCCATATTTTAATCGGGTATAATTTTAGCATATTAAGGCTCAATAATTTATGATTATTCATAATAAACCCTAATTTGATTATTTCTAAATTTTCGGGACATGAATTATCTTACATCTAATTATTTACTATTTATTCCTCTCAATTAATCATTTTTATAAATTTTAGGATGTTACACTACGCTTAAATTTCATATAAAAGTGGAGTAAAATAGTTCAGTAATGAAGAAAAAAAGCTAGATTTCATTCATGTAATTTAAGGTAAAAAACTGAAGCCTATCCCGATACAAGGCTATCTATACTGGTTAAACCATAAAAGAGGCAGATAAAGATTTAAACTAGTCAAGACTGAAGATAGTCATAAGGGAGGAGTGTTGTCTTCGTCGAAATGAGGAGCCTACCCTTCTAGAGAGGTGAAGCCTGGCCTTTTGAAGGAGATGGAGCATGGTCTTCTAACGAAGCGTGCACACATACAATACATTGGCTTGAGCTTGGGAAGAAAGGCAAAGGGCCGTGAGTCTAATCGGTTCTTAAAATTCTAAATGGTCATCATAGTGAATATCTTCAAGCTTAATAACAAGGTCTCAGGGTATTCTCCTCATCCCAGGGTCTCCGGTGTCTTCTGCCGCTCGTGTCGACTCCCAGTATAGCTTTTGATAAATACGACAATCGAGGGATTTATTAAAATCTTTATTATTTTATTAATTATCAACTAATTACTTGCCATTATTTTAATTAATTACTTAATTAACATTAATACCTCATAAATCATTACCCTACAGGCCCCTTAGAAATCCAAGATGTTACACTTTCCCCACCTTTTTAGGAATTTCATTCCTGAAATTCGCTACGCTCACAATTATTGGTGAAACTTAAACACTACTATTCCTCCACCGATCCTATTCATAACCTTGTTCACTAGCCATATGTCTATTATACTTCTCAATTTTTAGCAACAGTTGTTCATTTAGTTGATTAATACGTATCGGGTATTTACTTCAGGGGAAAAATCTCATCAGGAATAAATTTAATCAAGGTTGAACATCTACAACTACAAGGTTTCAAAGAAATAAGACTAAAATGATTTTATTCCTTCAATTCCTGAGAGCTCAAATACTAAGGTATTAAGAAATCAAAAGGCAATAAAATGGTCTAAGCAAAGTAATCAAGAGGGTTTAGGACAGATCTTGGTCAAACTAAGTGCCTCACCAAAGCAAACAAGGATTCAGATAGACAATAATTAGGAATACATGTCTTATGCAAACGAGTTAGGAATTGGCTTAGAACAGGGTGAAACCTTCATAAGCAGGTACAATGACTGAGTCAAGGTCACTCATCAAGGCTCAAAGGTTTCATTCTTTCCCTAAGCATCTGCCTACTAACAACTTACAATCTTTCCACCGTACACCAAGCTTTCATCCGGTCATGATCTACTCATTCCCTATTATCCCTTACTATTGACACATTAGTATTAACTACTTAATATGACTTAAGTAGTCCTTATCACACAAGTCCTAGTGACTTGCAACACTATTCAGAGTACAGGGAGATATAACAGTCCATACCTAAAGCCTTGTTGAATTAACCCTGCTCTGATACCACCAGTGTAACACCTTCACTTAACTAGGATAAATCCCTTCCACTGGATCATTCTACTTAACTAAAAGGTTACAAGTTATGAAAAAGTGTGGAAGGTTATTTTTTGTACATGAAACAATGGTGGATCAAGAAATAGTACAATGCATATTACATGGTTGTAACAATAGCTTACATTACTCTGAATGATCGGGGCACCTAGGCTCCCATAAGACACAAATGACATAGTTCCACTGAGGACACTACCCTCTTATTGCTGTCTACTTTGCTGTAAGTCTTTCTTTCTTGTCTCTTCGAGTTCCGTTTCTACAAAAATTTGTAAAGGTGAGGAATGTACTCTCACTTACAACCAGTGAAGAATTGTCAACTTTAACATCTCTCCCACCCAACACATAGTTCACTACAATCTAGAATGCCTATAAGGTTCAGGCCCCACTCCCACATAATCCAATAACTAAGATTCATTTATATCCATAGTTTTATTGTGGTCTTATCACTTTTAGGGTCATTTCAGTTACTACTTACATTCACCTTACTCTATGTTTTATTCATGATAATTCTATATCCATCTGTAATTGCTAATATTCAGCATAATTGCAATTATATCAATATACAACACATATCAAATAAGTGATTAGTCATACATTATGTTATGCATGAGTGCAGGTGTTTTATCATTCACTTGTTCTTTATTATCATGACGCATATAGGCCCAAAATCTCATTATTCTCATCAAAACCGTCTTGCCTCAGTCTCATACTGAGCACAATGTTTCAATGCTAGAGCGATTGAAGTACAACAAGTCCCTATAACACAAGGGTATCAAGGATATACATGTCCTACTTACTATGGATCCATCTCATTCCCACAATTCCTGGTCACTTAACAACGAGACTTGACTCCTCTATGACCATAGTTACACTTCGTCTTTAGTCAAAGTACACTAGGTTTGCATCACTATGTCCGGCCTCATGGAGCTACCCTCAAGCCATTAGAGTTATGAACCAGTTGTACTCCCAAGATCTTTCCTGGGATCGAACACGAGTGTCCTCCAATGTACCGTCACTACTGCTGCTCTAGTTTTTATCACAGCCTTTTGCCAAAATCATATGCATATGATGCATGATCAATGCACTATTCATTTATCCTTTACTTTTGACGGTTCAAAGTCAGACTTAGAAGGAGGTTTGAATAAGTATTAGACTCTTTTTGTAGAATTTCAAACTATAAAGCGCAAGCAGTCAGTGTAACACCTCAAAATTTATGAAAATGATTAATTGAGAGGAATAAATGGTGAATAATTAAATATGAGTTGATTCAGGTCCCGAGAATTTAGAAATAATTAAAATGGGATTTATTTTGGATATTCATAATTCATTGAGACTTAATAAGATGAAATTATACCTGATTAAAATATGGGTGTTGGACCAAGTATCTTCGGTTGAGGTACTATTGGTCAGGGTTATTAAGCATATTATGGGGAATCTGAATATATAATCTGAATAATTTTTAGATATAGTATTGAGCCCGAATAGAGATCCTGTATGTTGTAAAGCGGTAAAATTTTAATGAGGCAAAAATTAGAACACAAAACCTATCCCTTCTCCATTCATTTTTCACGTTGGGTTTTTACTCTCCCATAGGCAATCCCTCTTTTCTTCTTCTTCCTCATTTCTTCTCTTCATTTTCTTCCTCTCTAAAACCTATCAAGGTGATGTTGTTCCCCTTTCCCTCCTCTATTTCATTTTTCTCCATAGAGCTTGAAGGAGACATGGTGGCTTGGAGCTCTCCTCCCTCTTCCTTCAATTTTTGTCACCTTTATTCTCCCTCTTGGAGACTTATTTTCTTGTTGGCTTAAGGTAAGTTCCTCACCATTTTTGTTGAGCTTATGCCATTGATTGTGGTTCTATTTGTTGGGGGAGTGTAAAATATGTATGGGTGTGGATTAGGAACCATTTTTATGCAAAACACTAAGGTGGGGTATGATAAATATGTGTTTTTATGTGGGTGTGAAGGGTATATGAAAATAGCACATAATAGAGTGGAAAATGATGAATATAAGTGGTGATTGTTGGATTTTTAATGAAACCCTAACTTTAGGAGTTTAGGGAAAATATAAAATGTGAGGGGAAAATGTATTTAATGATGTTAGGGAATGATATTGATGAGGAAGAATGGCCATTGATGATGGTTGATGAATATTGATAATGGATGATGGATTTTTAATGAAACCCTAGTCCTAAAAAATTGGGGAAAACATGTAATGTTGGTTTGAGGATTGATTTAGGTGGAAATGTATGATATTTAGGGTGTGGGTATTGTTATTAATGTTGGAAGGATATTTGTTGATAATGAGAGATGGAATTAGTAAAGGTAAATCGTTAATAGAGGTGGTTGAAAGTCATCAGTATGGGAACCCATAGATGGGTATGGCCTTTAAATGAATAATAATGAGTTTGAGCACTAAAACATAATGGTTATGATGGATTAATAAATTGAAATTGTGGGTTGATGAGGCCTTAGGCCATGACATATGCCATTTGAATTTGTTGATTAATGATGGTTTATTGGAGGCTAAGATAACTATGTTGAATTTTGAATGGCAATGATGACATCTAGATGATTTGTGCAATGTTGAATGCATTTAAGATGAGGAAAAATATGATGTTGTTGTTGTTGGGTATGGTTGGCCCTTTGAGACTTAGAGAATCTTGGTTTTGGGAAAGGAATTCCAAAAACCTAACGTAAGTATACGAGTTGGTGTTTTGTCAAGTCTAGGACTTGTATTGAACTCTAACAGATGTGTCAATTATTTAAACTTGTGATGATGCCTTGTGTTGGCTCATAAATTGAATACATGTGTATGTATGTGTGTTGGTAGGAGATTGTATTCCGGACAATGTGGCGGAACGTTTGGAACGTGCAGATCATTACGGTTCTTCTCTCAAGGTAGGAGAGGAGTTTACATTTCAATTGCATGAGTGAATAATTGATGGTTGATGTATATGATTCTACTCATGCTTGCCTTGCCATGATTATTTTGAATGATGATCGATAATGTGATGGATGATAGGCTTGGCAATTTGTTGAATGTTTAGGAATTGCATATATATGAGATGATGATGAATGTTAGTGATCCTTTTTGATGAGTATAATTTAATTATTGATGGAAATCCATGGATGGATAGATTATTCAAATTGTGATGTTATGTTTATGATGTTATGCATAATTGAGGAACTAAGAGGACTATAAGTTTTAGTGTGGTTAAATGCCACAGAATAGTTTCAATAGCGCTTATGCATGATTTAAAACTTGTAGAAATTGAAATGGGACAATTCTATTGAGAATTGACCCTTGAGTTGTACAAAAATGATTTAAAATGGGCTAAACATGTTTATGCGTATAAGTCCCTTATTTTTGGAAATTTTTAAGTGCTGCTAATTACCACACGTCATAAATGATGTATAATTGATGGTGTCAAAATTTAGTGGTGTTTGGATTTGATATGAAAAAGTTAGGGTAGTCGAAAGTTGGAAAAATCAGCTTTTTGGGTATTTTTTTGCATAAATACTATCTTGAATCGATTTAAGACTACTGAATCGATTCAAGGGCTACTGGAACTATTTGAATCAATTCATATGACCCCTGAATTGATTCAAAGCCCCCTGGAATTGCTTGAATCGATTCATACGACCCTAAATCTATTCAAGACCCTCTATTTTGCTGTTTGGAGTTCTAGAATTGCATGAATCGATTCATGGACCCTCCTGAATCAATTAATGGTGTATTTTTGGTCAATTTTCAATATGTTTTGATGTTGTTTGATGTGGTTGAGTTATGGCATGTTTATGCATTCGATTACACACATTTTAAACACGTTTTAGCAATCGAAACATGATGATATTGTTATGTCCCTCATACACCCTAATGTTGAAGTTGCCATGAGATTAATGTTACCTAAAACTTGTTTTATTTTACAAAACCATGTGAGTGTATTAAGGGTATATGATTTTGGCATGTCTTGGTAGTGTTTGATATTGAATTGGGATGTTGGCATGATGTGAGTGTATGCCTAAGACATGTTATGAAAACATGAACGTTCCACCACTAATAATATCATATGATGAAAAGTAAATGATGTGGTTGTATGACACGCCTTGTTAATGATGGAACTAATGTGGGGACGATTGTATGAGAATGTGTTTGTGGTAACTCGATGAATCAAAGATGATATCGATAATGAATAATGATGGATGATGATTATTGATCATTTCCTTAAATAAAAGGATGATTGTTATTAGTGATGATTTATTGAATACCATTGTGTTTGATACAAGTGTGATCTTGTATATGTGGTCTAAAATTGTATTAATGAATTGTTGTGATGCCACACTAATATATGAAACAATGGTGATGATCAATGAAATGAAAATCCACCAAGAAATCATGTGGTGATGTTGATGAATGTTATTGATGATTGTGGTGCCATTGTGAATGTTGCAAGTATTGACTTGCATGTATAATATAAAATATGTTGTAATGAAATGCCATACTCAAAACTTGAAACAATGGCTAAAACCAACAATGATAAAATCCACTAAGAATTGTATGGTGGTGTTGGTGATGACAATGATAAATGATGAGTGGCATGATAGGATGCATAGTGTGAGAATGCATTTGATTTGCATTGCATTGCATCCATGGCATATTGTAACACCCCGGCCTGAAACTAGGGGTAAATTTTTTGAGATTTTAAAATAATTGTAAGTAGAAGAAATTCTATATATATAATGCCGAGTAATTACCCCGGATTATTGAATAACCCATCTCATATATTAAGATATAAGAAAAGTATCAGAGTGCACCTCGGACAACCGGACTTGAGGCTGTCACAAGGAAAAAGCGGAAGATGAAATTAAATTCAAGAGTTATTAAAATATCTGCCAAAAAAAGGATGAAAGATGCCTCATCGGTTTGTTAAGTAATAGAAATATAATTTCATAATAATAATATCATTCATACATTATCAAGGTCATTAATGAAAATTAGCCGAACACATAAGGTCTAATTTCCCTACATGACCTCCAAAATCAGCTGTTATCAAATTAATTTCAAAATAAGCACATATGCACTATGTGCTATACAAAAATGAGTATATATGCCGGCCAAGGCTCACCCACATTCCTCCCACATTTACCTTCATCAATCCTTGACCTCTAAAAGTGTAGGATTTTACATCACACCTACATCAAGCTTAAAAATGGCAACAGGGAGGTGAGTAACATAATCCAAATGTACCAAAGTCATACATTATGATGATATTTATACATATGTGCATTATATTCGTTTTTAAGGAAAACATCACAAGCTTCACACACATGATACATCATTTCATCTCACCACATTACATGTCCAAATAAGTATATTCACAAGGCAATATCATATATAATATATCCTTAACATTTTCAATAATCATTACACTTTTAATGTTAGTTCCTCGACTTACTTTCTCTCTATTTAACAATCATCCATCACCACCATGGGCTATCAACTAGGCATATCTTCGGCTATATACAAATGCTCTTAAAGCTAATGCATATGCACAACAGAATCATTATCAAGTGCGGATCCGACTGTGGGAAAACAACGACATATCAAATGTGAGACAAGCATGGGTGTGCTACTATGCCCCTACTACAATAGTAAAATGTGTACACTTATATCCAATTTCATGCATGCTCAATAACATATTTTATTGGTACCAAACCGCTCTCGCCCATCTGTAGCATTAGTCACCCCGTGACTACGGATCATCATTATGGCCGTACTTACCAAAGTGCTACGGGCCTCCCCCGAACACACATCCGTGCCCCGTTGGACACCGAGGTCAACTGCTTATCACAAAGCCGCCCTCCCACAGGGCCTGCCACATAGGGTGCCTCGTCACCAAACTAAGGGCAGCTTCATGATTCCCTAAATCACTAGGGAGCAATAAAGTATACCTGTGCACTGGGCCACCCTCCCATTGGGCCTGCCTATTGGAACCCCTAACATTCCATATAAACAGCGAATGATATGCCATGGATGCAAATGCCAATCAATACATTCTCACACTGTGCATCCTAAATGCTACTCAATCAATCATCCGTTCATGACTACCACTTAATGGATTTAGTACTTTCAATCTTTACCAATTCTCGTTGGACTCACACATATCGGCAGTTAGTGGCAATCATATTTATCAATTCACATATATATAATTGGGATATTTCAAATCACTGATTTCAATTCAAAACATGGTCTTAAACCATCATAACATATTCAACATAATATCGGATCCGGTCTCAATACCGGTACCAAAGTACGGATATCACTTTATCCGCTCTGTATGCAATACAGACTCAACAAGTAAAACATCAAACATCAAGATCGGTCTCCTCTCATTAGGATACTGGATAATCATACCGGATACATACAGTACCGGTCTGAAACCTTAGTCATCTATTGACTCTCATGGCTAGTCCCATACCGGATTATTGACTCCGGCTCAAACCAGTTTAATATCATATTCATCATTCCAAATACATGCCACATAACATCAATCATTCTAAATGCACTCAAATCATGAAATCATTACATCGTCCACACAAGCAATCATTAAGCACAATCATACACACATATTTTCACACCATCAATGGATGAAATCATGCATTTAGAATAGTTACCTCCTCCTACCTAAAGAGAAGTAGTAATCACCGCGGTTAGATGGTCTCGCCTCGTAACTGGGGTTATTTCCTACATCATAACATATCACATAATCATTTTCTATTCAATCACCTCAGTTCACGCGTCTACGCTTATATTATGCACATTCAATGCCAAACCCATTAACGGGTTCCCACATTAATGGTTCCCAACAATTATTAAGCTTCATTAATGGTCATTCACCATTAATAACACCATTTCACCTCACCAATAACAATTATTTAACACAATAAATGCTTCTCAACTTATATTTTGCATTTCCCCCAAATCATAGGGTTAGGGTTTCTCTAATAACCCAACAACACTCATTAAATCACTTTCCCAACGTCAAAACCTAAAAACCCATAGTTCATACTCTTGAGAAATAACAAGAGCTTACCTCAAGAGAAGGAATGAGAGAGTTTTCCAAGAGAGGGAAAACCACACAAAAATAAGGAGAAAGGAGGGTGAGACTCCAAGATCCAAACTCTTCCAAGCTCCAAACAAAAATGGAAGAGGAAAGATAGCACACAACTTTGCTTAGGGTTTTTGGAGAGAAGTAGAAGAGGAAATGAAGGAGAAGAGTAAAGAAGAAGTAGAAGTAAAGTACTTGTTAAGGGAAATTCAAGAAACTGACGGAAATAAGAAGGAAAATTAGGCCATTTGGCTTTATTTTTAATCCCTCATTAAATATTCATCGTTTTATGACAAACAGGATCTCAGTTTGGGCTTAATACCTTATCCAAAAATCATTCCGAATACATATTCAGATTCTCAATAATATCCTTAACAGCCTTGACCAATATCATCCCAATCAGAGATACTTGGTCCGACATCCATATTTCAACCGGGCTCATTTTCAGCTTATCTGGTTCCAATAAATCATAAACCATTCCCAAAAGTCTTAATTTATTTATTCTCAATATTTTGGAATATTAAATAACCTAAATATAATTATTTAATATTTATCTTCATAATAAACCTTTTATTTTAAAATTTAGGGTGTTACGCATATCATACGTTGTCTATGTGTAATGTTAGAGGTTCCACTAGGCGAGCCCAGTGGAAGGGCGACCCAGTGCATGGGTAAATTATTGTTGTTCCCTAGTGATTCTGGGAATCATGAAGCTGTCCATAGTTTGGTGATGAGGTACCCTATGAGGCGGGCCTAGTGGGCGGGCGGCTTTGTGATGAGCAAGTTACCTCGGCGTCCAACGGGGCGCGTCTCTCTCAATGTGTGTTTGGGAGGGGCCCGTAGCACTTTTAGCAAGTGAGGCCATGTTGTTGATCCACAAGTCACAGGGTGACTAGTGCTACATATGGGCGATGTAGTTTGGTACCAGTAAAATTAGTGATTATGCATGCATTATGAGATATGTGTACACATTACACTACTGTAGTAGGGGTATAGTAGCACACCTATGCTTGAACCACATTTGGTGTTTATTGCCATAGTCAGAACCATATTTGTTGTTGATAATTCCATTGTGTATATACATTAGCCTAAGAGCATCTGCATATAGTATGAAGATATGCTAAAGGTTTTATGATATGATGATGATTGATGATGGTTGAGATTGAGATGTGATGATGATGAGATGGGTAAATGAATACCTAAAAGACAACATGTAAAATATGAATACAATGAAAATATATTAAATATGATGATGTTGTATGTGATGGCCTAATGTTATGAAGGGCTTGTTTGTCTATGGTTGATGACAATGATGTTGGCCAGTTCTGGCATTGAGAAAAGATGTGTATATGTGCTTGTTTTGCTATGAATTGATGATGAATACGATATATGTATATTGTTGAAATGAGAAATTATGATGATTATTGATGAATTAAGCAAAGTATACATGATGTTAATAAGCATATACACATAATCTCAATTGTATTCATATTCTTCATTTGAAATGTATAACTCACTTTCCCATGTTGTCCATTTTTAGCATTGATGCAGGAATATCATGGGATGAGATGGTGATTTTAAAGTAGAGCTTTTGGGAAGGTAAATAGTGGTAATGGATTGTCTTGGCCGACAGTGGTTGTAAATTATCGTATTGTGAATAAAATGTGTATCAGAACGTTGATAATTATTGATATTGGTGGATGTAATGTAAAGGATAATATAAGTGGGCGATGTGTTGATACTTGGGGTATTGGAATTCATACCCATTTGATGAATAAAATGATGTTGGTTATGTAATCCTTTTGGGCATGTAAAAGTGTTAATGATACATGATTTAGAGATTGAATTGAATATGGTCAATTATAGAATATGGATATTGAAGATGTATGTTGCATGACTATATATATATACATATTCTAGGCAATGCATGTTTATGATTTATGTGTAAGATTGGTTATGGCCTAATAGGCTAGTGTTATATGCTTGCATGCTTTGCCGAGCCTTTTCTCATATCTTCATATATGGAACTAGGCGTGGGCCCTGTATACACATTCTTCTTCCGCTGTAAACTTTATTATTTTTATATACAATTATGGGCGATTTATCTAGCATTCCAGTTATAAATTATCAAATCTCACTCTTCGGTTTTCTGTGGTTCGAGTCTTGATGTAATCGTTGTAATGTTTTGAAATTATTTTAAACATGAAAAATTTACTTGCATTTTTATTAATTATTTATCTTGATTACATCGGGATTCGAGTCTCGAAAATCAGGGTGTGACAATCAGACTTTTGCAACAGACTTATTAAAAGCAAGGAATGAGAGAATGAACACAAGGAATTTATATTGGTTCACTTCCAATGCATTAGCTACATCCGGTCCTTTTAAACTTGAAAGATTTCCACTATTGTGAAAACTCCTTTTATAATTTTAGCACCAAACCATGTCATAACTATTCTTGAATCTAGCCATTTATGGCTTAAAACCCAAGTATTCTTTCAATAATTCATTACTGGCTCAATCCCAAGTATTCTTTCAAAAGCCTATTCAGGCCACAACTATTTCCCACAAAAACTAAAGACTAGTGACTCACTAGACTTTTACACAAATACAGATTTAAAAGATAAATTGTGTTTCGTATTTTTGAGAACTTAGTGTATGATAAGATACAAATTATGAACAGATACACTAAGTAAGAAAGCAAAAGACCAAGGTCTCCTAGATGCAGAACAACAAAGAATGTGTTTGCCTAAGACTGAGAGAGACTAGAGCTTTGTAAACTGATTGCAAGATGTTCCTTGAATGAATCAGAAGTTCTCTTCTCTTCAATTTGAATTTCTTCATATTTATAGATCATTCAAAGTGACCGTTTGATGATCTGGAGAAGAGATATAGCTGTTGCAAATCCATTGGAGGAGTTTTGGCTGTTGGGAGTACAAAACCTCAAGAAGTGAAGAGAGATCAAGAGTCTGGTGTAAAGGAACAAGAAGGCTTTGCATTAAAACGATGTTCCTTGAGCTTCTCAACATAAATGTCCTTCTGTAGGCTTACGTCTTTCAACATACAATATGCAGAGAAAAAACCTTCTGAACGTATTCTGACGCGTCTATTAACTCACTGAAATATGTAGTTTTCCTCATATGAACTTTGGCTTTTGCACTGTTTTGTCTCCTTTCATCTTCTGATGATAAGTGCAATTTTCTCTTAATACGCATATACTTCAGAGCATCATAAATTTAGACTTGATCTTTTTGTTGTATGCATGAGTTCTTAAGAAAATGCTTCTCTTCTTATCTTCTTTGATGATTGAAGCAGCTTTCAAAGAAAAAGATCCATTCTGGAGTGTCTTTGATAAGATCTTGATATAAAGACAAAAGTAATGTCTTTATATATTTGGAAGTCTTAATTCTAAAGTCTGATCGTGTTTTATATGAAACAAGGCTTGGTAGAACATACAGACTTGTGTGCCAATATCAGACTTTTTATGATAAGCTCCATCTTTCATCTATAGCTTATGTCATACAGACTTTTGACCTGAAACACTTAATTTAAAAAGTCAGATAACACATAGGTAGACTTTATTTAATTAATTGCCTTAATGTATGTTATTAACAAATCTTGGGATAAGAACCATCAACATTAGAGTCTTTATAAAATAGACTTGGTTCTAACAATCTCCCCATATTTGTTGATAGTAAATATTAAGTCTTTGATTAAATAGAGTCTGTGATAAGTAGAGGGGAGCTAAAATTCATCACACTTAACATAATATAAAAAGTCAAGGCATGAGATCAGAGCATTTTCATACTTAGAGCATAAAGTTTATTTAGCAAATCTGTTAGAGCAATATTGAGTATCTTTTGTGAAACAGTTATAAAATCATACCAAGCTTAATTAGAGCATATCTATTTATAGCTTTTTAAGAATCAAAGCACAGATAACTCAAATTAGAGCAAATATCAATTTCTCATAATTATATGTATATCAAAGTAATGATGTATAAACTTCAGACATTCATTTATAAGACAGATATAAGAAATTCACTCTTTTCATTGATAAGAGAAATTTATACATGACAAAAAAGAAAATTTAAAACAGCATCAAAAGATAACTAAGACACTGATCATAACTAATCATAGACTTCAACCCAAAATAAAAGCTTTAAACTATTATCCCTCTTTTGATATCAACAAAAGAATGGGGCATCATAGAGGAATCTAGAAGATGAGGAAATGATGGTTGAAGCATGAAAGGAAACAATGAGTAAACGGCCAAGCTGTTCACATAGAAAGCCTAGAACAAACCTTACCGAGGCATAATCTTAAATTCATATTTTTCACAACATAATCCACATCGGTAGATACAACTTTCTTTACATTTTAGCACAATCACACAATGTCTGCCTTAATCATCACATCAATCATCAAGTCACACATATATTTGATTATAACATTTATCAACACGTTTATTTGCATATAGTCACTGATTAGTCTGTCTCGGGTACTTTACTTTTTATCCATTTATCTCTATTATTAATAATTAAAATATCTTTTTCTTTTATCAACTAATCTCTATATATCATCATTTAATGTTTTTATTAATACAGTATTATTATACATATATATATATATTATTTTTTTAAATATTTGATTATAACATTTATTTCCAATTCATTTTATTCTATTATTAAGATTAATTATAAAACATCTCTCTTTATCAATAAAACCCATATTTTATTTTTATCTAAAAAATCAAGAAACTATAATCCATATTACTATTATTATTATCATTATTTATCTATAAAAATCAAGAAAACTATAAGTTTCCATTTTTATTAATATCGTTACTTATCATTCCTTTTAATTTTAATTACTATCATTATTATATTCATTTGTTTTATAACATCCCGGATATTTTAGTAAAATTATGATTGGTGAAAAATATTAATAAATGTTTTAGAGATTTATTTGATATTTTTATGAATTATTAGGCAATTATGAATAATTAACTATTGTGGAAATAAATAAATTTATTTGGTTGATTAATTACAAAAAGGTTAAATGAGGTGAAATTAGAAGGAGGTAAAAGTTTAATTAAAACTTTCAAAGAAAATATAAAAGAAATGGGGAAGTGACCATTTTGCCCCTGAGCCTTAAATAATAAAGGTTTCCTTTCTCCTTCCTCATTATTCACGCGAGCCCACTTCTTCTTCTTCTTCTGTTTCTTCTTCTTCTCCTCCTCCCTCGCTGCCGAGCTGCATGCTCCAAGGGAAGGCTTCTTCCGTGTCAAAACTTCGAATGAACCACATTTCTGTGACCGTGGTTTCGAGGTGAGTCCAATGAACCGTTTAAATTGGGTTATCTCATCTCTTTCGTTTTCTCCTTTAGACCAAATGGTCATGCATGGCAGGGTAAGGTTCTGTTTTCCACTCCTCTAGTGTGTGTGAGCTCGAAAATGGTCTTTAGAGTAGAGGGTGGTATGACGTTAATGAGTTTTGCATTCCGACCCCCGTAGGTAGCAAAACGAACATTGAAGGACTGAGTGACGAAGCTGGTGTTGGATTCGGAGGTGAAACCGTGAACCCAGCGCTTAGAGGACGTAATCGGCATCAAGAGCAGATCGTTGAAGCTTGGAATCGAGGTAAGGGTGTGTTCGGGTTGTAATTAATTAGAATAGGTGCGTATTTTGGGCTCGGGTCGCTGAACTAAGTATTAAAACGGTAAGAAAGATTGTGGATAATGATTGCATGTGTATGTATGTATGAATATGAATTGTGTATGGTTTATGATAAGTGTGAGATTAAAGTGTTTTGCATTGTGATGATTCGATGTGTAAAGTGGCGTTGTGATGACGAGTTTGACAAGTAGGTCGCCCAGTGGCAATGTGATGGCGCGCTTGACTAGTAGGTCACCCATTTGATGAGTATGTGCTGTTGTTGATGGCCACTTGTTATATGATATGATGAATGCGAGTTATGCATGTATGATTATGTGGTGTGGGACGACTGACGGTATGTATAGCCCCTCGTTTCTGGCTCCTGTGGTTTTTGTGCCCAGTTGAGCTACCCAGTGGTCAAGTAGGACCCAGTGGTTGAGGTGGAGAGTCAAGCAGGACTCGGTGAACCAAGCAGGGTTCACGGGGTGTCAAGTAGGACCCCCAACTGAAGGCCGATCCTTTAGTATCCGGATACTAGGCGTCAATTTTATGTGAGAGTCAGTGGTGATGATTGATGAAACTATTGGCATTGTATGATGATGTGTATGTACTTGATTATATTCGCCGAGTTTGATTTGCTATATTTGCCGAGTGTGATTGACTATAATTGCCGAATGTGATTGGCTATATTTGCCGAGTGTGATTTGCTATATTCGCCGAGTTTCATTTGCTATATTTGCCGGGTGTGATTGGCTATATTTGCCGAGTGTGATTAGCTATATTTACCGAGTGTGATTTGCTATATTCGCCGAGTTTGATTTGCTATATTTGTCGAGTGTGATTGACTATAATTGCCGAGTGTGATTGGCTATATTTGTCGAGTGTGGTTGGCTATATTTGTCGAGTGTGATTTGTAAATTGAGGAATAAGCCATCGGATGGAGTTTATATACATGTAATTTGTTAATTTCCATTCTAGATTAATTATGATGCCAAACACTCACCCTTGCTGTGGTTTTCAATTTAGTAACTAGTGACAGGGAAGAGGTCGGAGCCCTGGAGGTGCGCCAAGCGGAGGATTGATGCCAAGGAACCGAGTGATTATGAAATGAATGATGTGTGTAATATATAATGAGTTTTCCGTATATGTGATGCTACAACATGTTATGTGTTGAACTAAATTCGAATCGGTATATTGATTAATGTGCATATGAATTTATGATGCTAATATGATCGGTGTTGAATTTTTATGAGTATGATATGTATATATATATTGGCACGGAGCCAATAATAGATGTATGTGATAAATTGGTATGGGCAGGTTAGTAAATAATTGTTTGCTATAACATAGTTGATTACCGGGTGAATCTCTCCCGAGCGGATCCAGTCTTGTCCGAGCGAGGGCCGGGGAAATTTGATCCTGTGCCTATTTCGTTCAGGCGAGTATCCCTCGCCCCCTTCCTAGTGGTTAGAATGTTTTCCGAGTGAGGAATGCCCGAGAGATCCACTTCCGAGTGTAGACAGATTAGAATGTTTCCGAGTGAAATATGACCAAGAGAACTCTTTCTGAGTGAAGGTTAGGACATTTCTGAGTGAGGCATGACTGAGAGAATCACCTCCGAGTGGAGGTTAAGATGTTCCCGAGTGAGATACAACCGAGAGGACCATTTCCGAGTAAAAGACTTGTTAATTTTCCTTGTAGGTCCCGTTGTTCGCTCAGGTTTAAAGTGTAGAATTCGCCCAAGCGAGTCGGAGCTCGCCTAAGCGACCTTCATGGGTTTCGTTTAAGCGAACTGGGGTCTCGCTCAGGCGAATGACCCCTGTCTTCATTTTCTTCTCCCGCTGATTGTAATTAATTTCATTTTTATTAATTGATTTGTTCACTATTATCTATTATTTTGAGTATGCTTAAGAAAAATAAATATTATTTTATATTAGGACCTAATTAATTTTCATTAAACGTGAAAAATTTATGGTGAAAAATGATTAAATAGAGATAAATAAATGTAATATTGACGCGGGTCGTCAAAGGTGGTATCAGAGCGGTTCTTTCTAGAGCCGGGTACTTGGGTGAACCCAATAATTGTGTGAGTCCTATACTGGATTGTTTTTGCATTCTATTGCATTATGCTTGTGGTTGTTTGTGTAGCTTGGCATCATTCCCTTGGCACTCCGGCGGCGTTGTATTTATATGTGTGAGGTAAATATCCGACTCCCTGGTGGATCATTGGTTATTAATGGTGATGTGTTTGTTTATTGTAGAATTGTATTATGGCTGAGGGAACTAGTTCTGGTGGAGGAGATGACTTCTTCTCAAAATTTTCCCAATTGATGAGTAGGACTGAATCTGGTCCTACTCTTGACAAATTCCTGAAAAGGAATCCCCCTGCTTATAAAGGAGGGCATGATTACGATGGGGCGCATGTTTGGATAAGGGAAATGGAACAAGCTTTTGAGTATTTCGAGTGCTCGGAGGAGCAGAAGGTGCAGTTTGCAACTTACCAGTTGAAGGACGAGGCTAGGATATGGTGGTCTAGGACCAAGGTACAAATGAATACGGTGAGTGAGCCACTGGTGTGGGTGAATTTCTGTAAGAGGTTTCTTGTCAAATACTTTCCTGATAATTACAAAATCCGTAAGGAGATGGAGTTTTTAAGATTGGAACAAGGCCGAATGTCAGTGGCTGAGTATACTACCAAGTTTGATGAGTTGTGTGACTTCTATCACCCTTTCTCTTTGGAAGGAACCGAGGGTAGTAAATGTGCTAAGTATGAAGCTGGATTGCGAATTGAACTTCGCAGTGTGATTGTGCCGATGGAGATTTAGGATTATCCGACTTTGGTGAATAAGGCTAGGCTGACTGAGGAAGTGTAATTACAGAGGACATTTCAGCCAAAAGATAAGAGGCCGTTGAAGGCAAGAGGATTCAGCTTCAAGAAAATGGGTCAGTTCTTTCGTGGTGGTAAGTCTTTCACTATGTCGTCTTCTTCCTCTTCTGGTCGGGGTTCTACTGGCCGATCGAGTCGTCAGTCGGGTAGCCGCGCATGCTATAATTGTGGCCAGGAGGGCCACATTGCGAAACACTGTCCGGCTAGTCAAATTGTTTGTTTCCAATGTGGACAACGGGGACACCTTAGGCCTGATTGCCCACAGAGGCAGCAACCGAGTGGACATGGTAACCGAGCCAATACTTCTCGGACTCGTGGTGCTAATTTTCCGAGAAGAGGTAGAAGTGGTGGTAGTCGTGGAGGCCAACACTCCGGGAGGTTTGATGCTCAATCCAGTGGCGCTCAGAATGTTATGGCCGGGCGAGTATTTGCCTTTGATGCTTCGGAAGTTGCAAGGACCGACAACTTGGTGCAGGGTAAGTGCCTTATTCATGGCCATCTAGTAAATGTAATTTATGATTCGGGTGTAACCCATTCTTTTATCTCTGAGAGTTGTGTACGACGGTTTGGTTTGCTGGTTGTGTTAATGGAGAATGCTCTTAGTGTATCCACTACTACTGGCTCCACTTTCCGTTCAAGCACTATGTATGGGGAATTGCCGATGCAAGTTGAAGATCGTACCTTTCTGGTGAATCTGATTTGTATGCCATTGAAGAACCTAGATGTTATCTTAGGTCTCGATTGATTAGCTGCTAACCATGTTATGGTGGACTGTTATTGGAAGACCATCGTTTTCTCCCAGGAACTTGACACAAAGAACGTGGTGAGTGATATCTCCGCAACTTATGTTATTCTATTTACTTCAGAAGGACGATATAATCTTATGCCGAGTGATATTTCGGTAGTGTGCGATTTCCCTGATGTATTTCTGGAAGAAATTCTAGAGTTTCCTTCGAATTGGGAGATTGATTTTTCCATTGATTTGATTCCCGGGGCCGAACCTGTGTCCCGTGCGCCTTATAGGATGTCTTCGGTAGAATTGACTGAAGTGAAGAAACAAGTGAATGAGATGTTAGAGAAGGGGTTTATCCGACTGAGTTCTTCACCGTGGGGCGCTCCGGTACTATTGGTGAAAAAGAAGGACGGTAGTATGCGGATGTGTATCGACTACCGATAGTTGAATAAGTTAACGATTAAGAATAAATATCCTTTACCACGAATCGATGATTTGTTGGATCAGTTGCGAGGCGCTGTAGTATTTTCCAAGATCGACTTGAGGTCGGGATATCACCAAATACGAGTGAAGTCGGAAGATATTCCAAAGACGGCGTTCCGGACTCAGTATGGACACTTCGAGTATGTTGTAATGCCTTTTGGAGTGATAAATGCTCCTGCCATCTTTATGGACTACATGAACCGGATCTTTCAACCGTACTTGGATCAATTTGTGGTAGTGTTCATTGATGACATATTGGTGTATTTGAAGTCGGTTGAGGAGCATGCACAACATCTTCAAGTTGTTCTGTAGATATTACGTGAGAAAAGGTTGTACGCTAAGTTATCTAAATGTGATTTCTGGGAAGGAAGTGTACAATTCTTGGGGCATGTGATTTCCCGAGAGGGCGTATCTATTGATCCATCTAAGATTGAAGCAGTTATGGCTTGGGAAAGGCCTAGGTCAGTGACTGAAATTAGGAGTTTCCTCGGATTGGCTGGGTATTATCGTTGCTTCATTGAAGGATTTTCGCGTATTGCACTTCCTTTGACTCGGTTGACGAGAAAGGAGAGTCCATTTGTATGGTTGGAAAAGTGTGAATTGAGTTTCCAAACTCTTAAGTGGTGTTTGACTACTGCCCCTGTACTTGCACTACCTGATGTGACGAAGGAATTTGTGGTGTATTGTGATGCATCTAAGTTTGGTTTGGGATGTGTGTTGATGCAGGATGACCGAGTGATCGCCTATGCCTCAAGGCAATTGAGACCGTATATGAACAGAATTATCTGACTCATGACCTTGAGCTTGCGGCAGTGGTGTTTGCATTAAAGATCTGGCGCCATTATTTATATGGGTCTCGCTTTGTGGTATTTAATGACCACAAGAGCTTAAAGTACTTATTTGATCAGAAGGAACTAAACATGAGACAAAGGAGATGAGTGGAGTACCTAAAGGATTATGATTTTGATTTGAGGTACCATCCTGGTAAGGCAAATGTTGTGGCTGATGCTCTGAGTAGAAAAGTATTACATGCAGCTTTCTTGATGGGCAAAGAGCAAGAATTGTTGGAAAGCTTTCGTGATATGAACATTAGGGTTGTTATGAACGCTCTGAATCAAATGATAGTCGGAATGCTGAAGATCTCCAATGAATTTCTGGAATCTTTAGCTGTGGCCCAAAAGGACGATGAAGAGTTGTTGGGACTGCTTGACACTCAAGCAAGAGGTAAAGATATGGAATTAACCAAAGGTAACAATGGAATTTGGAGGTTTCGAGACCAAGTTGTGGTGCCTGCAAAAGGTGATTTCAGGCAAGCCGTGCTAGCTGAAGCGCATAGGAGTTCTTTAAGCATTCATCCGGGTGTTACCAAGATGTACCACGACTTGAAGAAAGAATTCTGGTGGTCGGGAATGAAGAAAGCAATAACTGAATATGTGAAGTCTTGCGTGATATGTCAGAAATGTAAAGTTGAACATCAGAGACCCCTAGGTATACTTCAACCACCTGAGATTTCGATTTGGAAGTGGGAGAGTATTACTATGGATTTCGTATCCGGGTTACCTCGTACCCAATCCGGGTGTAATGCAATCTGGGTGATTATAGACCGATTGACCAAGAGTGCTCACTTCTTGGCTATGAACATGAAATGGTCATTGGACCGACTGGCTAGGTTGTACATTATGGAGATTGTAAGATTGCATGCGTACCTTCAAGTATTATTTCCGATCGGGATCCTTGATTTACTTCCAGATTTTGGGGAAGCCTGCAACAGGAATTGGGTACTGAACTAAAACTGAGTTCAGCTTATCATCCGCAGACTGATGGTCAGTCAGAACAGACTATACAGACCTTAGAGGATATGCTTAGAGCCTGTGTATTGGAGCGAGGTGGTTCATGGGAAAGATACTTGCCATTGGTGGAGTTTGCGTATAATAACAGCTATCATAGTAGCATCGGTATGGCTCCATATGAAGCTTTATATGGTCGAAGGTGTCATACACCTTTGTGTTGGAATGAAAATGGCGATGCCATTCATTTGGGACCCGAGTTAATCCAGGAAATGAATGAACAGGTTGCCTTGATCCGAGAGAAAATGAAGATTGCCCAAGACCGACAGAAAAGTTACTATGACAATCAGCATAAACCACTTGTGTTTCAGGCGAGAGATTGGGTATTTCTGAAGGTTTCACCGACCAAAGGTGTATGTCAGATATTGAAGAGTCATAAGCTTAACCCGAGATACATCGGGCCATATCAGATTTTGGAGAGGATCGGTGATGTTGCTTACCGACTGGATCTTCCCTAGTCGTTGACTAATATCCACAATGTATTTTATGTGTCACAACTCCGAGCATACATTCCTTGTGATTCCATGATTGTGTCGAGTGATTCTATCGAATTGAAGGAGGACCTGACGGTGGAAGTTACACCGATCGGTATTGAAGAATACCAGACTAAACGGTTAAGAAACAAAGAGGTACCATTGGTAAAGGTGAAATGGCAACATTTAAATGGGATAACCTACAAGTGAGAGTTGGAGTCGTACATAAGACGGGTGTACCCCGATCTTTTTCAGTAAGGTGCTTTGATTTCGGGGACGAAATCCCTTTTTAGGGGGGTGGATGTAACATCCCGGATATTTTAGTAAAATTATGATTGGCGGAAAATATTAATAAATGTTTTAGAGATTTATTTGATATTTTTATGAATTATTAGGCAATTATGAATAATTAACTGTTGTGGAAATAAATAAATTTATTTGGTTGATTAATTACAAAAAGGTTAAATGAGGTAAAATTAGAAGGAGGTAAAAGTTTAATTAAAACTTTCAAAGAAAATATAAAAGAAATGGGAAGTGACCATTTTGCCCCTGAGCCTTAAATAATAAAGGTTTCCTTTCTCCTTCCTCATTATTCACGCGAGCCCACTTCTTCTTCTTCTTTTGTTTCTTCTTCTTCTCCTCCCTCGCTGCGAGCTGCATGCTCCAAGGGAAGGCTTCTTCCGTGTCAAAACTTCGAACGAACCCCATTTCCGTGACCGTGGTTTCGAGGTGAGTCCAATAAACCATTTAAATTGGGTTATCCCATCTCTTTCGTTTTCTCCTTTGGACCGAATGGTCATGCATGGCGGGGTAAGGTTCTGTTTTCCACTCCTCTAGTGTGTGTGAGCTCAAAAATGGTCTTTAGAGTAGAGGGTGGTATGACGTTAATGAGTTTTGCATTCCGACCCCCGTAGGTAGCAAAACGAACATTGGAGGACTGAGTGACGAAGCTGGTGTTGGATTCAGAGGTGAAACCGTGAACCCAACGCTTAGAGGACGTAATCAGAATCAAGAGCAGATCGTTGAAGCTTGGAATCGAGGTAAGGGTGTGTTCGGGTTATAATTAATTAGAATAGGTGCGTATTTTGGGCTCGGGTCGCCGAACTAAGCATTAAAACAGTAAGAAAGATTATGGATAATGATTGCATGTGTATGTATGTATGAATGTGAATTGTGTATGGTTTATGATGAGTGTGAGATTAAAGTGTTTTGCATTGTGATGATTTGATGTGTAAAGTGGCGTTGTGATGACGGGCTTGACAAGTAGGTCGCCCAGTGGCAATGTGATGGCGGGCTTGACAAGTAGGTCGCCCATTTGATGAGTATGTGTTGTTGTTGATGGCCACTTGTTATATGATATGATGAATGTGAGTTATGCATGTATGATTATGTGGTGTGGGACGGCCGACGATATGTATAGCCCCTCATTTCTGGCTCCTGTGGTTTTTGTGCCCAGTTGATTTACCCAGTGGTCAAGTAGGACCCGGTGGTTGAGGTGGAGAGTCAAGTAGGACTCGGTGAACCAAGCAGGGTTCACGGGGTGTCAAGTAGGACCCCCAGCTGAAGGCCGATCCTTTAGTATCCGGATACTAGGCATCGATTTTATGTGAGAGTCAGTGGTGATGATTGATGAAACTATTGGCATTGTATGATGATGTGTATGTACTTGATTATATTCGCCGAGTTTGATTTGCTATATTTGCCGAGTGTGATTGACTATAATTGCCGAGTGTGATTGGCTATATTTGCCGAATGTGATTGGCTATATTTGCCGAGTGTGATTTGCTATATTCACCAAGTTTGATTTGCTATATTTGCCGGGTGTGATTGGCTATATTTGCCGAGTTTGATTTGCTATATTTGCCGAGTGTGATTGACTATAATTGCCGAGTGTGATTGGCTATATTTGCCGAGTGTGATTGGCTATATTTGTCGAGTGTGATTTGCAAATTGAGGAATAAGCAATCGGACGGAGTTTATATACATGTAATTTGTTAATTTCCGTTCTAGATTAATTATGATGCCAAACACTCACCCTTGCTGTGGTTTTCAATTTAGTAACCAGTGACAGCGAAGAGGTCAGAGCCCTGGAGGTGCGCCAAGCGGAGGATTGATGCCAAAGAACCGAGTGATTATGAAATGAATGATGTGTGTAATATATAATGAGTTTTCCGTATATGTGATGCTACAACATGTTGTGTGTTGAACTAAATTCGAATAGGTATGTTGATTAATGTGGATATAAATTTATGATGCTAATATGATCGGTGTTGAATTTTTATGAGTATGATATATATATATATATATATATTGGCACGGAGCCAATAATAGATGTATGTGATAAATTGGTATGGGCAGGTTAGTAAATAATTGTTTGTTGTAGCATAGTTGATTACCGGGCGAATCTCTCCCGAGCGGATCTAGTCTTGTCCGAGCGAGGGCCGGGGAAATTTGATCCTGTGCCTATTTTGCTCAGGCGAGTATCCCTCGCCCCCTTCTGAGTGGTTAGAATGCTTTCCGAGTGAGGAATGCCCGAGAGATCCACTTCTGGGTGTAGACAGATTAGAATGTTTTCAAGTGAAATATGACCAAGAGAACTCTTTCTGAGTGAAGGTTAGGACGTTTTCGAGTGAGGCATGCCTGAGAGAATCACCTCCGAGTGGAGGTTAAGATGTTCCCGAGTGAGATACAACCAGAGGACCATTTCCGAGTAAAAGACTTGTTAATTTTCCTTGTAGGTCCCGTTGTTCGCTCAGGTTTAAAGTGTAGAATTCGCCCAAGCGAGTCGGAACTCGCCTAAGCGACCTTCACGGGTTTCGTTTAAGCGAATCGGGGTCTCGCTCAGGCGAATGACCCCTGTCTTCATTTTCTTCTCCCGCTGATTGTAATTAATTTCATTTTTATTAATTGATTTATTCACTATTATCTATTATTTTGAGTATGCTTAAGAAAAATAAATATTATTTTATATTAGGACCTAATTAATTTTCATTAAACACGAAAAATTTATGGTGAAAAATGATTAAATGGAGATAAATAAATGTAATATTGACGCGGGTCGTCACATGTTTTTCTTTGGTAAATGTTAAACTAAAAATTTTATTTTTAAATTAGTGAGCACCACGAGAATAAAATTTCCGACCGTCATCAAAACAAAATAAAAGTTAGCAGGAGTAATGGCGGAGTTCCCGAAATACACAGAACCATCGGCAGAATTCCTGAATTTCGGTAGGATTCACAGGAACGGTGGCAGGATCTTGAAGACTTAGGCAGAGCACACATGCATGGAATGACTTACAGAAACTAGCAGAGCCTTACAAAATCGACAACAGAACTTACAAAATATGGTAGAACTTCATAGGACCACTAACAGAACTTATAGAAATTGGAAAAGTTTACACGAATGTAAATAGAGGCCACAAACATAATTTAGACATAATTAAGATAAGTTTAAGTGGAGGGTTACCCCTTTACCTTATGATCACGCGGCAGCTATGGAGAAGGAAGGTGATCTAGGACTCTAAAAGCTCAGATCTCAACCCGTTGGTGTTGAATGATGTAAAGTGAGTCTCCGTGCCTAAGCGAAGGCTGCATGCATGGCTAATGAAAGAAAGAGGGAAGTGTCATGATAGCTGAAGTGATGGATGCCATGGAGAAAGTAATGAGATCATGAATAAGAAATGAAAAGGAAATGAAGAAATGATAAGAAATGGGTAGAAGAAGAAGAGAATGATGGCTGTGAGATAGAGAGGCTGGCTGTGAGGTGGTGGTACTTTCCTTGAGGTGGAAATAGAGAAGAAATCATGAGAAAAGAAGTGGTGCATGTAGTGATGGCTTGGGTGAAGGATGATGGTTATGTGATGGTTTACGGTAGAGGCTGAAAGGAGATGAAGAGAATGCTGGCCAGTGGTGGTGGAGGTCGTGGCATGCAAGGAGGAAGAGAAGGAGAAAAAAATGGTGGACGGTGGTGGTTGACGCGATAGAGAAGGGTAGAGGTGGTGGTGGGTCTATGAGGGATAAGAAAGAAAAGAGAAAGCAAATTTCTAGAGATTGTTGGACTCAATTTGGAAAAGTGATGAACATCAAAGTTACAGGGTTTTCTTTCCTCTTCGAAATGAGCTAAAGAATAGGCAATTCTGATAACAATAGCAAAAGTTATGGCTGAACCAAGGAAAGATGCTCCGAAGGCTCCCAAATTTTTATTGGCTATTAGCTTTCATGGTCTTCATAAGAAATATAAGGAATTTTCATATGAGTCTAAAAAGACAAAAACAACTCAATTTTGACATTGGTAGAGAGAGTCATGTCCAAAATACTAAAAACGGGTCTAGTTGTGATGTTTTGGACGTAGTTGTGAAAGAAGTGAATTATTCTCATGCTTCTGAGGTGAACTAGCTCTTGGAGTCTGCATGAGAACTGTAGAGGATTTTCTGATAAAAGTTTTTTGAATTTTAGGACAAGAATCGTGCAAATCGGACATCGATAGAAGGAGTTATGAATTTTTTTGTAAAGTATACGAATTTTTACGGGACAACAAATGGGTTTTCTTGATATATAACTATTGAATCTTAGACTAGGAATTATCTATGTGGAATTAGTCTTTGAGGCATTCATGAAAGTTGTAAAGAATTTTATTAGGAGTAAACCAAGACAATAAGTACTGGATTCTAGTACCCTGGGCAAAAGTTACGCTTGAAACACTAACTAGTGTTCGGTCTGAACACAGGGTATTTTCATAAGAATTATGATCAATGGGTTTTGGATTGGAGTTGGGCGTCTTCAGGAGAAGTGTATAAGGTTTCGATATGATACATTTGGGACTAGAACCATTGGAATCAGATATATGTACACGTAAAAATCTTGTTGCGTAAGGTAAGAAACTTGGCAACCAACTAACTTGGTCACTAAGTAAAATAGGGAGAAAGTAGAGGAGTAACTTACTGGCAAAGCAAGGAGCCTGGCGTGGACACATGGCGAGCGGGTGACAGTCCTTTAGGTAGCAAGGTGTCAAGACGTGAGGCAAGATACATGCATGCAAAACTAAAATTCATAACAATCTTGCTATAAAAATTGTTAGATTCAAGTCTGAATGAAAGACTAAAAATTCTAAACCCTTAGGATTTGTTAATAACACCCATCAAGACTCTTAGTTAAATAAAGTCCACATGCGTGTTCCATAACATGGTTCAATGAATGTTTCAGGAAAAGTCTGAATTGCACCTGTTGAAAGAAAAAGGTGGAGTCCATTAAACGGAACTTGTTTTTAAAGACAAGTCTGGATCCATCAAATTAAAGAAGCCTATTAAAGAACTATAAATAAAAGTCTGAACACACAAATCAGACCCTTGGGGTATCATCCTTCTTAAAAAATATACTCTGGAAAGCAATTCTCCCTTTCCATGATAATGCTAACAACAATGTGTTTATCTCAAACCTGCACCATTCATTAAAAAGGAAAAGAGACAAAAAGCTGAGGATCACATACGTAGCAACCTAGAAAGATGCCTTACATATCTCAAAGCATCAGAAAAAGCTGAAACTGTGGCAGAATAAAAGTATACCCTTTAGTTTGAAATGGCTAAGAAAATAGGTATCTTTTGATATGGATTATCAGATAACCATTTTGGTATAAGCTCTAAAGCACTCCTAATTCAGACCCTGCCACTACGTACTTCTTCAAGGTCAAAAATGATCAATAGTTATATCTTCTCCAATGACTAATCAACGGCTATTTCAACAACACTATATATGAGAAGATCAGAAACTTTGAAAAGGTTAATTCCAAGAACGTGAACAAAATCAAAAGTGCCAACTTGAATACTCTCAAGTTTTTTTAGTTCTTGTCTTATCAGTAAAAAGCCTTTCTTATTGTTCTGCTCCTAGCAGACCTTGGCTTCTTGCTTATCATAACTTAGCATAATCTTTATTTCAATCATAAATATCTCTGTACGCTGATTTATCACTCATACTTTGTGTAACAAATCTTATGTGTTCACCAGCCTTTAGATTAAATGGGAAACACTTTTGGCCTGAAGAGGCTTTTGAAAGAATACTTAAGAATGAGCCAAGAGTGGCTTTATTGAAAGAATACTTGGGTTAAGCCAGAAGTGGTTGGAGTCAGTAATACTTGAAGCACAGGTTATGCTTGTTGTGTAAAAGGTGTTTTTACATAGTGAAAATCCTTTAAGTTTGAAGGTACTGGATGTAGCTTCTGCTTTGGAAGTGAACTAGTATAAATCTATTATGTTATCTTCTCTTTACCCTTCTCTTTCTAGGTTTGTTTGATCATTGAAAGTTTGCACGAAAAAGAGTTAAGACTTATTTAACCCCCCACACTAAGTCTGACTCTAAACCATCAATTGGTATCTGAGCTTGCCCTTTGGGTTGATTAATCAAATGGGTAAAAAGGATCAAGATCCATGGCTGCCTCTCATCAAGATTAGCTTATTGTTGAAGGTTCCTTAACAAATAGACCACCAACCTTCCTTAGTGAAGACTATGCCTATTGGAAATACAAGATGGAAATGTTCATCAAGTCTACTCAATATAGTTTATGGAGAATCGTTGCTAATGGTGATCATCTAGTTCCTGTGGATAAAGATGAAAAGCCCACTCCTGAAGATAAATGGACTACAATTGAAATCAAGAATATGAAAGCTAATGTAAAGGCCAGATTCCTCCTAATCTGTGCTTTAAGCAAGTCAGAATACAATAAGGTGTGTAGTTATAAATCTACGAAGGAGATCTAGGATACCCTTCATTGTAACTATGAAGGCACCCTCAATGTCAAATGCTAGAAGAAGATTTTAGTAACCAAGAATGATAACTTCAAAATGGAGGAGCACGAGTCTGTTGACCAAATGTTTGGCAGATTCTAAACATTATTAAATGAGCTTAAAGCTTTGGGATCAACTCCTTCTGTTGAAGATATCAATGTCAAACTTCTGGGATGCTTACCAGAAAATTTTGATGTTAAGTGTGCCGCTCTAGAAGAAGCAAATGATCTCACCACCTTGACTCTTGATGAACTACTTAGGGTGCTAAGAGTTCATGAGTTGAAGCTCAAGCAGAAAGAAGTCTTAAAGCCTTCTTATTCCAAAGGTATTGCTCTGAAGTCTGAAGAGACATCTAGAAGGAGCAAAGAACTTAAAGTTGAGGAGTCAACTAGCTCAAATCCTATCTCTGATGATGGAGATAAGGACATAAATAAAGAGTTAGCTCTTGTGACCAAACGTGTTCACAGAATGCTAAAAAAAAGAAAGAAGGACCTAGAAGGTTCAATAAGAGAGAACCTAGAGGTAAAAGTTAATTTAAGTTTAAAACTAACAAGACTGTTTTAGAGTGTTTTAACTACAGGAAACCATGACACATCAAGGTTGAATATCCTCTCTTGAATAAGGACAAGAAGGACAGAAAAGAGAAAAGAAAGTTCTTTAAGAATTAGAAAGGACTCATCACCTAGGATGATGAAGATTCATCCAATTCAAGTGAGTCTACGGAAGAGACAGAATCTGCTCAGATCTGTCTGATGGCACAATCAGACTCAGTCCGAAGAAAGCTCAAGTAAACCAGATTCTAAAAGAGGTAAATCCCTCTAAACTTAAAGAAAATTATGAAGCATTGTTTAAAGATTTCTCAATGCTTTTGAAAAATTACAAGCTTTTGAAAAAGAAACAATCTGAAACTATTTTTTCATAAGAAAATATAATATTTGATTTGAAGAAAAAGCATTTAGATCAAGATTTTGTAAAAGAATTGGATGAAAAAGAGAAAATACATCTTGAGGAACTACACAAACTAAAGAAAGAAAATTAGATTTTGAAAACTGAATTAAGCAACTCAAATCTATCGTATTTCACAAGAAAAAGAAATCAAGTCTCTTCAAAAGCAAGTAAGGTTGCTTACTTCAGACCTAGCCCAGTTTGTAAATGGAACTGAAAACTTAAACAAACTTTTGGGAAAATCACAAGTAGCCATGAAAAACTTGGCATGGGTTATATTGAAAAGACTGATTTCAAGAAAGTTTCTCCTCATCCTCCATCTCTTCAAAGTAAACATAAGCACGCTAAATGTAACTACTGCAAGAGGCATGGTCATGTGATATAAGACTATTTAAAAAGGAAAAAGAGAAACTCAAAGAGTACTAACCCTCTAGGACCCAAGAAGTTTTGAGTACTAAAGGCAATGATCATTCATTGCATATGTGCTTAAGGACAAAAGAAAAGCAACACTATTGGTATCTGAACAATAGGTGCTCATATCATATGACAGATAAAAGGTCTATGTTCCTAGACCTGGAACATTTTGAAGGTGGTAAAGTTACTTTTAGACATAACCAAACCGGACGTATAATAGGTATTGGTAAGATAAGTAACATTCTTTCACCCTTAATTGAAAATGTTTATTATGTTGAAGGTCCGAGACATAACCTACTAAGCATAAGTCAATTTTAATAGTGGTTATAAAGTCTCATTTGATAAAGAAAAGTGTATTGTCATCAATGATGATGGGACCATTCTCTTTATAGAAAATAGATATAAGAACCTTTATAAGGTTGATCTATGTGAGCTGAATAATCAAAATGTAACATGTCTATTCTCAACCTCTAAGGAAAAGTGGGTATGGCACAAAAATCTTGGGCATGTTAGCATGAAACATATTTCAAAACGAAACAAAAAAGGGCTAGTTAAGGGACTTCCAAGAATCTCTTTTACCAGCTGCCAGCCCTAAGAAGCATGCCAAAAAAGAAAACAACGAAAACCTTGATAAGTCTTGAAAAGACTTAATAATTTCACCTTTAATTTAACTTAATCCATTAAATATTGTTTAGTTTGGCACTATTATTTAATAAATTGTCAATAATTCTTATTTTATTTATTTATTTCAAAAGTGTTTAATTTATGCAAGAAAATGATTAAAAATAATAATTAGTTAAGAAAATTTGTTTATTTATAAATTCACTAACCCAACGTGCATACGCTGGACAGCCAGTGTTCATATGCTAGGCATTTATTTGTTTGCATGTGCAGGTGCAGTTCACGCTCAAGCTTGAAAGCTTCACGCTTAAGCTTGAAATCCATGCAATCTACGTAAAAAGAGAGAAAAGAAAACACGATCATGCTCAAGTGAGCATCACTCACGCTCAAGCGTGACTTCACCACAACATCCATGCCCAAGCGTCACACATTCATGCTCAAGCGTGAAGACACAATGCAATAATAATCTCGAGCGTGCTTAAGCGCGAGCCCTTCACGCTCAAGCGTGAAGGTGGTTATTTAACTTGCTGTTATTCCCTCTAAACGAAATATTGCACTGTTTCAATTTTCCGTTTGCTCCTGTACATTAGTAATTT
The DNA here is from genome assembly GCA_037962975.1 of Clitoria ternatea. Taxonomy (NCBI): domain Eukaryota; kingdom Viridiplantae; phylum Streptophyta; class Magnoliopsida; order Fabales; family Fabaceae; genus Clitoria; species Clitoria ternatea. The sequence goes on from CM075671.1 coordinate 51,075,766, forward strand.
AAGTATTGAGTGTAATTAATTATTTACTTGTAATTATGTATTTAGATTAGTCAGTTTAATTGTTAATTAAGTTTCCTTTGTAATTAATTAAGTTAGTTAGTTAGTTATATGCCTATATATATATATATATATATTTGTACATACTCTGTAAAGGGGAGAGAACACAAAGAAATAAGAACACGATTCATTTTCTCATTTCCAATCTCTCTCTAATTCTTTTCTCTCTCTAGATTCTCTCGTCCATGTCTCTCCACATTCCATTGTCAAAATCCATTTCCATGGGTTTCTTAACCCCTAGGGTTGGGATTGCTGAAGCTTCCGATGGAATCTTGAAGCTGCATTGAGGAAATTATTTTCTAAAACAAGAGGAGAACAAGCTGAGAAGTGGATCTACTCTGCTGAATTGACAAATTCAGATCTAATAAAGAATCTCACTTGTAAGGAATCATAGTTGAGACTTAGGTAACTTCTGGCTTCCTAGCTAATTCAAGGCTAGTAATAAGGTGAATAGTTAGAGTTCAACCCCCAATTTCGCATTAGATTTCTCTGTAATTGAACACCTAAGGGATTAGGGTTTAATGCTTAGGAATTAGTGTTATTCACCTAAGGAATTAGGGATTAACCAACTGTGAATTGTCCTCTTGCATCTGAAGCTTAATTGAACCTCGATTGCATGTTCCTTGATGAAGTTGTAAGCTAAAGTAATCCTAACCTATCTTTTATTCACCATTTTTCATCTCTTATATTGTTTCTAAAAATACAAAAACATAGAAAGTATAAAACAACAAAAACAGAATGAATTCTATCTGCTTGTGTTGGTTCAGCTTGTACTAGTCTAAGATTGCAGTAATTACCATAATCCCTGTGGGAACGATCAAATATATTACAAATTTAACGATTGGTGCGTTTGCCAAAAGAAAATAAATCCTCTAAGAGTCACACAATAAGTCGATAATAATTCATGATTTTCACACCAAGTTAATGGCTCCGGATTTGTTGCATCAAGTTAATGGCACCGTTGCTGGGGATTGTTGAGTAATATCAACAGTCCTTGGACCGGTACTAGACTGAACCGTTTAATTTTGCTTTTGCATTTAGTAAGTAGTTTAGTTCTCGTTAATATAGTAGTAGTAGTTTGTGTGTAGCAGTAGCTTTGAATTGTTCGTGTTTAATAGTTGGTGTATGCAGTCAAGGAACAGAGGAGAGCCTTTCTTCTTTGATCCTGATATTGATTTGTTAGAGCGTAAGCTTAGAAAGGAGAGAAAGCAAAAAGAGCAGAAAGAAATGGAACATAGAAGAGTTACACTAGGTGACTACTCTAGGCCTACTGAAGAAGGATCGCAATCTAGCATCCTTAGGCCTCCAATTACAGCCAATAACTTTGAACTTAAACCGACTTTGCTGCAGTTGGTTAAAAATGATCAATTCGGAGGAAGTGAGGTTGAAGATCCAAATTTGCATCTAGCAACCTTCCTCCAAATCTGTGATACTGTAAAAATGAATGGAGTCCCTGAAGAGGTAATTAGACTGAGATTATTTCCTTTTTCTTTAAGGGACAGGGCTAAGGCTTGGTTGCAAAGCCAACCAAGAGGTAGTATATCTACTTGGGAGGATTTACAAAGAAAATTTCTGATTAAATATTTCCCTCCTTCTAAGTATGCCAAATTGCGCACTGAAATCACTTATTTATAGCAGAGAGAGGGTGAATCTCTAATGGAAGCATGGGATAGGTATAAAGAGAGTTTAAGGAAATGTCCTCACCATAGGATTCCTAATGTGCAACAAGTTACCATATTCTATAATAGTGTAAGACCAGCAACTAGGGTCTTGATTGATGCCTCAGTTGGAGGTTCATTGACCACTAAAACAGTTGAAGAGGCTATAGAATTGATTGATGTAATAGCTTCAAATAAATGTTTAGTTAGTGAAAGGAGCCAAATCCCTAAGAGAAGGATATTAGAATTAGAAGCACAGGATGCTTATTTGGCTCAAAGTAAGTTGATGAGTCAGGCTTTGGAGAAATTAAGTGTACAAATTTCAGAACTTCAAAAGCCTAGTCAAGTTTGTATGATGAGTTGTGATTTTTATGGTGGAGATCATGAAAATGGCATGTGCGATCCAAATGTGCCTATCGAGCAAGTGAATTACATGGGGCAGTAACAATTTTGAAGGAATTATTCCTCTAATTCCTTTAATCCTAACTATAGGAACCACCCCAATTTTTCATGGCAGAAAGGACCATATTTGAATCAAAACATGCCACAAAATCAAACCACAACTAGATTACAACAGCCTTCTCCCCCTCCCTCTAAGGAAAAGTCTGAACTTGAGAATGCTCTGTCTTAATTCATCCAGGCCACTTAGGCCAGCTTTAAAAATCAAGAAGTGTCTATCCAGAATTTAGAAAATCAGGTTAGACAGCTGTCAAAATAATTAGCTGAGAGACAATCAGGCAATTTTCCTGGAGATACTGAGGTAAATCTTAGGGAACATTGCAAAGCAATAACTACTAGGAGTGGGAAAACTATTCTCCCACCTCCAAGTCATGAAGTAAGTTTAGAAAAAGAAATAACCAAAGAAAAAGAGCAAGAAAGTGAGCAAGCTGTTGATAAAACTGAAAATAAAATAAAAACAGAGAAAAAAAAGAAAATCAAGTCCATCAGAAGAAAAAGAAAAAGATTGATTTGATCTTGGAGGAAGCTGTCAAGCTAACTCTAGAGAAATTAAAGAATGCTCCATTTCCACATAGATTTAAGAAACAAATAGAGGAGCAAAAGTTTGCTAAGTTCTTGGATGTGTTTAAAAAGCTTCACATGAATATTCCTTTTGCTGAGGCATTGCAAGAGATGCCTTCATATGCTAAATTTTTGAAAGAACTTCTGTCTAAGAAGAGAAAGCTTAAGGGAGATGAGATGATTGATCTCACTAAAGAGTGCAGTGTAATTATTCAAAAGAAACTCCCTCAAAAGCTGGAAGATCCAGGCTCTTTTACAATACCTTGTGCAATAGGGGATGTTAATGTAGGAAGTGCCTTATGTGATCTAGGGGCTAGCATAAACCTCATGCCTTTGTCCTTAATAAGGAAATTAGGAATTAATGACCTACAACCAACTCGCATGTCTTTGCAGTTGGCTGATAGGTCTATCAAATATCCTCATGGGATGCTGGAAGATCTATTAGTTAAGGTAGATAAATTTATCTTTCCAGCAGATTTTGTAGTGTTAGATATGGAAGCTGATAGAGAAATTCCTTTGATTTTAGGAAGACCCTTCTTAGCTACAGGTAGAGCTTTAATTGATGTAGAGAAGGAAGAACTCATGCTGAGAGTTCAAGAGGAGCAGGTAACTTTTAATGTCTTTAATGCTATGAAACATCCAGCTGAGAAGATGGATTGTTTTATGATTGAAGAAATTAAAAGTTATAAGACTCCTATGCTGTTGAGAACTGAAGAAGAGGTTTTACAAGCCTTTTTGGAGGATGATTTTGACTCTGAGACTGAGGAGTTAAATGACTCACATAATGAGTTGCTGAACCTACTTGAAGCATGTGAAGTAGATGAATTAGAAAATGAAAAGAAAGAAAATTTGAATAATACTGAACTTAAGAAAGGTAAGGAAGTATTTGAAGAAAAACTTGATTTGAAACCTTTGCCTTCTCATTTGAAATATGTTTTCTTAGGAGATAATGAATCACATCCTGTAATTATTAATGTTGATTTAAAAGATGAGGATGTAGAAAAATTGATAGGGTTTTAAGAGAACATGAATCTACTATTGGCTGGAACATTTCTGATTTAAAGGGAACTAGTCCATCATTTTGTATGCATAAAATTTTGATGGAGGATGATTATTCCCTTGTTGTTTAGCCATAAAGAAGATTAAACCCCATAATGAAAGAAGCTGTAAGGAAAAAGGTGGTTAAACTTCTTGATGCAGGAATTATCTATCCTATCTCGGACAACGCTTGGATTAGTCCAGTCCAAGTGGTGCCTAAGAAAGGAAGGATGATCACTGTTAAAAATGGGGAAGGTGAAGTCATTGCCACTAGACCAACTACAGGTTGGAGAATATGCATAGTTTATAGAAGGCTTAATGACTCCACTAGAAAAGACCACTTTCCTTTACCATTTGTAGACTAAATGCTTGAGAGACTATCAGGTCATGAGTATTACTGCTTCCTTGATGGATATTCTGGTTACAACCAAATTGTGGTTGATCCAAAAGCTCAAGAGAAGACAGCCTTCACCTGTCCCTATGGAATCTTTGCATATAGGCGCATGCCTTTTGGTTTGTGCAATGCACCAGCAACCTTTCAAAGGTGTATGCTGGCAATTTTTGGGGATATGGTAGAGAAGTTCATTGAGGTGTTTATGGATGAATTCTCTGTGTTTGGAAACAGCTTTGATATATGCCTCAACAACCTATCTAAGGTGCTGGTGAGATGTCAGGAGACTAATTTTGTCCTTAACTGGGAAAAGTGTCATTTTATAGTTAGAGGAGGGATAGTCCTTAGCCATAAAATCTCTATTGAGGGCATTCAGGTAGATAGAGCCAAGATTGATATCATTGAAAAACTTCCTCCTCCAATCAATATGAAAGGAGTGAGGAGTTTCTTAGGATGTGCTGGCTTTTATAGGAGATTTATTAAGGATTTTTTAAAAATAGCAAAGCCTTTAACTAATTTACTTGTGAAAGATCATGCTTTTATTTTTGATGAAAACTGTGTCAAGGCTTTTGAAAATTTGAAACAAAGATTAGTAACAACTCCAATCCTTGCAGCACCTGATTGGTCTTTATCATTTGAACTAAAGTATGATGCAAGTGATTTTGCTATAGGAGTTGTGCTAGGACAAAAGAAAGGAAAATTAACACATGTCATTTATTATGCTAGCAAAGTATTAAATAAGAATCAAATAAATTACACCACTACTGAAAAAGAAATGCTTGCTGTGGTGTATGCATTTGATAAATTCAGAGCTTACTTGATTGGTGCTAAGGTCATTGTGTATACAGATTATTCAGCAATCAAGTACTTGCTAGCTAAAAAAGAATTAAAGCCAAGATTGATCAGATGGGTTCTATTACTCCAAGAGTTTGATTTGGAAATAAAAGATAAAAAGGTAGTAGAGAATTCAGTTACTGATCAACTCTCTCGTCTGGAGGGTGAATTTGAGTCCATCTTGATTAAAGAGGAATTCCCAAATGAGAGGATGATGGCAATTATTACACGGCCATGGTATGCTGATATGGCCAACTTTAAAAGTGCCTCTGTGGTACCAGAAGGGTGGACATCCCAAATGAAGAAAAAATTCTTTCATGACAGTAAAACTTTTCTATGGGATGATCCATTTCTCTATAAGATAGGAGTAGATGGAATTATCAGGATATGTATGCCTGAACCTGAGCAGGAAAGACTCTTATGGCACTGCCATGACTCCTATTATGGAGGACACCATGGTGCCTCTAGAACAGCAGCAAAAGTGTTACAATGTGGCTTTTATTGGCCAATAATTTTTCAGGATGCTAAAGTATATGTTCAAAGGTATGATAAATCCCAAAGAAGTGGAGGCCTCTCTGCTAAAGCTGGCATGCCTTTGACAAATATTTTAGTTATGGAGTTATTTGATGTTTGGGGCATTGACTTTATGGGACCATTCCCAAAGTCATTCTCCAATGAATATATCCTTGTTACTATGGACTATGTCTCCAAGTGGGTGGAGGCAATCCCTACCAGAACCAATGATGCACATGTGGTGCTTAGGTTTATAAAGAAGAATATTTTCTCTAGATTTGGAGTCCATAGAGTCCTCATTAGTGATGAAGGGTCACATTCCTGCAATAGAATCATGGAAAAAGCCCTGAGACACTATGAGGTACTGCATAAGGTATCTGCTCCATATCATCCACAAACTTGTGGACAAGTTAAGTTGTCTAATAGAGAAATTAAGAGAATATTAGAGAAAATGGTAGGGAAGTCTAGGAAGGATTGGTCTGTGAGATTAAATCATGCATTGTGGGCCTATAAGACAGCATTTAAAACTCCAATTGGCATGTCTCCTTATCAGTTGGTATATGGTAAGGCTTGCCATCTTCCTGTGGAGTTAGAACATAAGGCATGATGGGCCACAATGCTATTAAATATGGACTTTGATCAATCTCAAGAGGAGAGAGTCCTGAAACTTCATGAGCTTGAGGAGTTCAGACTCAATGCTTATCAGAGTGCCTCAATTTATAAAGAGAAAACTAAGAAGTGGCATGATAAGTGGATAAACAGGAAGGAATTTCACAAGGATGATAAGGTCCTGTTGTTCAATTCTAGACTGAGACTCTTTCCAGGAAAACTAAGATCAAAGTGGTCTGGACCTTTGATTGTGAATGGGGTTTTTCCAAATAGTGCAATTAAATTGAAAGAATAAGCCACTAATAGAACTTTTAAAGTGAATTGCCAGAGACTCAAACTCTACTTTGGAGGAGAGTTTGATAGGCAGAAAACCTCCATGTTGTTGCAGGCATCTTTTTAGATGTCAAAAGGTCAAGCTAGTGACCTTAAAGAAGCGCTTTAGGGAGGCAACCCTACATTTTGATTTGTTGTATTTTGTGTTAAAACAGTAAAAGAAAACTAAAAATTTTGATCAAGGGGTGAATAAACTGGTAAATTTTTGAATAAGGTTTGAGTGGTCATACGCTTAATTCCCAGTGTAAATACTTGTAAACCCATTAGCTAGAATTAGAATCAGGTACCCTTGGTGCTTGAGCGAACTTGATTACGCTTGAGTGAAATACTGTGGCGCTTGAGCATGACTTAATTACGCTTGAAGCGTGATTTTTCCTCCTGTAAGTGTGCCTGTTCACTTGGGCATAACTTTCTCACGCCTGAGTGTGACCTTATTATAAGCTTCGCGATTGAGCGAGCTCGGGTCCACGCTTGAGCGTGACCCTTCGAACTGATTCCTGCGCTTGAGCGTATGTCTTCACGCTCTAAGCGTGACCCCTGGTACCTCATAGAACACTTTCACGCTTGAGCTAGGAGTATCACGCTTGAGCGTGATCATAATGTGCATGGCCCTGTTGCATCTGGCGCTTAAGCGAGTTTCTCACGCCTAAGCGTGTCCTTGTTATAAGCCTTAGCGCTTGAGTGTGCCATCTTGTCGCTTGAGCAAGCTCGGGACCTGTTGCCCCTTACGCTTAAGCGTACATTACTCACACTTGAGCGTAAGCTTTTTGTGCCTTCTACTAATTCCCACGCTTTGAGCGTGAGCTCTTTTGTATAAGTCCCTCACCTGAGCGTCCAAATCCATGCTTTAGTGTGATTGTTACTGGTGCCTGATATGAAACCCACGCTTAAGCTTAGAATTTCATGCTTTGAACGTGACTTGCATATAAGTCCCACGCTTAAGCGCTCCAAGCTCAGGCTTGAGCGTGATTGGGCTAAGGCAGTTGGAAAACTTCTGTTCCAAATTTTTTGCTTAAGCGTCATGCTGTAAGCTTAAGCATGAGTGCCACATTGAAGCAATCTGATATCTATTAGTTCGTCACTTGAGCGTAATTTCTCACGCTTGAGTGTGACATTCCCTTGCATATAATTCGCTTAAGTGAGTAATGGGTCGCTTGAGCGTGATTCATACCTGATGTTACTTGTGTGTTTTAATTTGGGCGTTTATACGCCAAGATTTCAGCGTAGTTACGCGTACCTCAGGTATTGGGCTCAACAGTATAAAACCCTCTCAGTGTACAAACCCTAACTTTTTACGCTGGAACCTTGGGTTTTGAAGAGGAAAAGGCACAGTCTCTGATTTCTTTGAAAGGTACCATCTTTTCAGTTCTTACTTTCACTTTATTGTTAGAATTGTTGTAGTTCACTGTTTCAATTTTAAATTTCTTTCATCTATCATATCTTTTCATCTTATATTTTCATTTTGTTATGGTTTTACTGTTTGTATATATGTATCCATTTAGGCATTATAAATACCATCGTTAACACTTACCATGATCAGAAGATCACAAAGACTTTGTAGAAAACCTGAAAAAAGTATTGAAATAGAAAATGTGAAAGAAGCCCAAAAAGAGAAAGGAAAAGGGGTAGCTACTATCAGTATCCTTGATTCTCCATCAACTAAAAGGAGTAAAAGTCTTGAAGAAGGAAAGAAGTCTCAGATAGTTGAGGGTTTTGATGGGTATAAGTTTAGAGATTCCAAGGCCGCCCAAGATTATGAGAATAAGTTCAAACATAAGGGAGTAATAAGGGATAGAGCTCTAGTCCTTGATGAAGAAAATTGTTCTGATTTTAATGTAAAATTTGCTATAACTGAAAGGGGATGGCAGTTCTTTAATGAGAATTTAGGCAATGGTTACCAGGAAATCACTAGAGAATTCTATGCTAATATGAGGACTCATTCTATAGAAGATAAGTTTCCTTTTTTTTCCTTCTTGAGAGGAGTCATCATTCCTCTAACTGGTCATATATTGAATAAGCTGTTGAAAGTACCTATATTGGATGAGGAAGGATGTCACTACACATGGAAAGTAGATATCTTTCATAGGGCTGAAAATAAAAATCTTAGGAAAGAAATTTTAGAGGAGTGCTGTGAACAAGGAGATGCATATATAACAAAGGTTAATGGTGCCCCAAATGTGTCAGGAAGAGTTGTTTGAATCATCTCCCCCTCTTATGGTGTCACTATGTCCTTTCATCCCTACAACTTGTGGCTCATGCTACTAAGATTACAATTAAGAGGTTGGTGTTGATTTACTATTTAATGAGAGGCCTGTATGTTAATCTGGGTGAGTTAATACTGGAGAAGATGATGAAAAACCTTGAAAAAAATCTCCAATTGCCATATTGCTGTGTTATCACTTTGTTGGCCAAAAAGAATCAGGTTAGGTTGAATTATGAAGAATTGACAAAGGTAAAGCCTGAGAGGATTATAAACAAGCATTGGGTGATAGACCATATTGACCATTTTATGCCTCAAGAGTCAAAGCGTCCCAGATAAACTAAACCAACATCTTTTACACCACCACCTCCAACAGGAGCAGGTACTTCTTCTGATATTTCCATGGTAATGCAGGAACTTTAGGTTATGAAGAAAATACAGCTAGGAACCTATGATCTAGTCCTAAACCATGATCTCATGCTGAGAAAGATTGCCACCACATTGAATGTGGATCACACTGAAGAAATGGGAGTTCCATCTGATAGAGATTTATGGTTGGCTTCCATTGGATTCACCATTCCCCATGATGACACACCCTTAACAGCTGAATTTCCACCCTACCCTGAGCAAGATAATGATGAGTCTATGAATGAAGAAAATGAAGAAGAGGATGACTGATCTTTTACTTTGTTTATATGTTATTTTGCTATTTTCAAGTTGTAATGACTTTGTTTAAATATTCTCTTGAACAATGTATTTTCTTTTCAGTGTAATGGAACTTTATTTTTATGTTAAGTTGTTTGTTGTTATTTCTTTTTTGAATTGTATTGTTAAATTCATGCACACCATTCCTCATTATTCACTGCCATTCAGGTAAAAAGGGAAGTAATCTATCCTTTCGTCTCATTGATTGATAAACTATGTTAATTATGTTTAATTTAGAATCCATCTTAATAATTTAAAGTTTGCTGATTCTTAGGCTTTAATTGGATAAATTAATTGATTCGCATTGGTTGATTCATGATCCCTGTCCATAACTATTTTGAATCCTGTATTATTTGTTTATTCATGGTGCTAGTTAGCAATCTAAGTTTATAATCTCACATTAAGTTTGGGGACATGACTGGCTGATAACCTGTTATATTATTAGCTTTTGAGCCTTTATTATCTCTTTTCCGAGTATGCTTGCATTCTTGTTTAGTGAGACAGAATTTGCTTCAGTGCTTGCTAAATGATTATATGTTTGCCAATTGGAAATAATGAAGGCCTTCTTTATTAATTAGCCAGGGGAAAATTTAGCCATCCTAATCAATTTTAATTATCCTTTGACCTAACAATTATATTTTGAGCCTGAGACCTTTTCATTCTACTTATGTACCTAACTTTACAAGCCAATTTATCTGAGAAAAACCAAGTGAATTATCCCTGGATGTTCCACTGATGAACTGTTGAGTCTTATCTTATTGCTAGGGACTAGCAAGTTCTAAGTTTGGGGATGAAGAGTATGCCTAACAACAATTAAAGGACACACTCTGACATTAATTATAGATGAGGATTTTGAGAAATGAAAGGAAGAACAGCAAAAGTAAAAGAAAAATGAAAAATCAGAAAGAAGAAGGTGCAAAGCACCACAATAAAAAAATGGTATTGAAAAAAGAAAGAAAGAAAAAGTCCAAAGGACTGAAAGAGAAGAAAGTGCAAAGCACCACAAGTAATTGAGTATCCTTCATCTGAAAATAATGAAAGTAAAAAGAGCTAGTTAGTAAAGGCATTTAAGTTAAGATTGAGGAAAGGCATCAGTGGGTACATCATTTAACCCAACATAAACTAGAAAAACAAAAATAGAACCTGTAGCCTAACCCCATTACAAGCTTAAAAAGCCCTTACTGATCCAATTGTGCTAGCATATGTCATGATGTTTAGAACTGTTGTAAGACTATGTTGATCTAACAATTATACAAGTGATGAGAGCATGCATTTAACCTATACACTGAGAGAAGAGTGAAACACCAATCCAGTGAGGAAAGTATCACCAGCTTGTTTCCTAAAGGAGTGTGAGTTATTATATTTTCAGAATTTGCAAAAAGAAAGCATGAATGGTATTCAATAATTATGGTATGAATTAAGTTAAGGAAAGGTTGATTGTCTTGAGTAAGTGCAATTCATTTAATTAATCTGAGTATTTGCTTGAGGAAAAGCAAGTTTTAAGTTTGGGGATGTGATAAGTCTTGAAAAGACTTAATAATTTCACCTTTAATTTAACTTAATCCATTAAATATTATTTAGTTTGGCACTATTATTTAATAAATTATCAATAATTCTTATTTTATTTATTTATTTCAAAAGTGTTTAATTTATGCAAGAAAATGATTAAAAATAATAATTAGTTAAGGAAATTTGTTTACTTATAAATTCACTAACCCAGCGTACATACGCTGGATAGCCAGCGTACATACGCAAGGCATTTATTTGTTTGCATGTGCAGATGCAGTTCACGCTCAAGCTTGAAAGCTTCATGCTTAAGCTTGAAATCCATGCAATCTACGTAAAAAGAGAGAAAAGAAAACACGATCACGCTCAAACGAGCATCACTCACGCTCAAGCGTGACTTCACCACAACACCCACGCCCAAGCGTCCCACATTCACGCTCAAGCGTGAAGACACAATGAAATAATAATCTCGAGCACGCTTAAGCGCGAGCCCTTCACGCTCAAGCGTGAAGGTGGTTATTTAACTTGCTGTTGTTCCCTCTAAACGAAATGTTACGCTGTTTTTGTTTTCTGTTTGCTGCTGTACATTAGTGATTTAAGTATTGAGTGTAATTAATTATTTACTTGTAATTATGTATTTAGATTAGTCAGTTTAATTGTTAATTAAGTTTCCTTTGTAATTAATTAAGTTAGTTATTTAGTTAGATGCCTATATATATATATATATATATATATATATATTTGTACATACTCTGTAAAGGGGAGAGAACACACAGAAATAAGAACACGATTTATTTTCTCATTTCCAATCTCTCTCTAATTCTTTTCTCTCTCTAGATTCTCTCGTCCATGTCTCTCCACATTCCATTGTCAGAATCCATTTCCATGGGTTTCTAAACCCCTAGGGTTGGGATTGTTGAAGCTTCCGATGGAATCTTGAAGCTGCATTGAGGAAATTATCTTCTAAAACAAGAGGAGAACAAGCTAAGAAGTGGATCTACTCTGCTGAATTGACAAATTCAGATCTAATAAAGAATCTCACTAGTGAGGAATCATAGTTGAGACTTAGGTAACTTCTGGCTTCCTAGCTAATTCAGGCCTAGTAATTAGGTGAATAGTTAGGGTTCAACCCCCAATTTCACATTAGATTTATCTGTAATTGAACACCTAAGGGATTAGGGTTTAATGCTTAGGAATTAGTGTTATTCACCTAAGGAATTAGGGATTAACCAACTGTGAATTGTCCTCTTGCATCTGAAGCTTAATTGAACCTCGATTGCATGTTCCTTGATGAAGTTGTAAGCTAAAGTAATCCTAACCTATCTTTTATTCATCAGTTTTCATCTCTTATACTATTTCTAAAAATTCAAAAACATAGAAAGTATAAAACAACAAAAATAGAATGAATTCTATCTGCTTGTGTCGGTTCAGCTTGTACTAGTCTAAGATTACGGTAATTACCACAATCCCTGTGGGAATGATCAAATATATTACAAATTTAACGATTGGTGCGCTTGCCAAAAGAAAATAAATCCTCTAAGAGTCACACAATAAGTCAATAATAATTCATGATTTTTACACCAAGTTAATGGCTCTGGATTTGTTGCATCAAACCTTCTTTTAAAAATAAAGATGTTGTTTCCACCAATAGACCTTTAGAACTGTTACATTTATATTTATTTGGTCCATCTCAGACTTAAAGTCTTGCTAGAAAAAGATATGGTTTTGTTATAGTTGATGACTACACAAGAATGACATGGGTCTATTTCCTAGCCCATAAAGATGAGTCTGCTCAAGTATTTAAGATCTCTATAAGAAAATCCAGTCTGAAAAAGGAATAGGTATTGGTACAATAAGAAGTGACCATGGTAGAAAATTTGAAAATGAAAATTTTGAAAAAATTTATAACAAAACTGACATTTGTTATACGTTTTCTTCTCCAAGAACACCTCAACAAAATGGTGCTTTGGAAAGGAAAAATAGAAGTCTGCTAGAAAGGGCTCTGAAATACATTTTTTATTGTGTAAATTTATGTTGATGACATTGTTTTTAGTGTAACTAAAGAAAGTCTATGTAAAGATTTTTGTTGAAATGATGCATGTTGAATTTCAAATGAGCATGATGGGAAAACTCAAATTCTCTCTAGGTTTATAGATCAAACAGACTAATGATAGAATTTTCATCCATCAGTAGAAGTAAACCAAAGAGCTACTCATAAAATTTAAAATGGTTGATGCTAAACCCATGAGTACACCAATACATCCAAATTGCATCATAAGTAAAGATGAGTCTAGTACATCAGTGGATTGTTAGTCCTCAAATTTACAATAAAATCCTTAATAAAAATTTTGTAAAAAGAATAAAAATTTGTTTAATTTGTTAGAAATTTAGGTTTTAAATTCAATAAATGGATGTTGTTGGAAATAATATGCCCTTGATCAATTTTCTCTAGTTTTGTAGTAAAAAGATGAACAATTTAAAGAGAAAAATTGAAGAACTGGAAAGCTGACGCGTAGCATCAACACCGCGCATAGCGTGGGGATTTCTGATGCGACGCTACGTGTCACAGCCATGCGTAGCGTTAGGAGCTACGTGGACTCCACTTCCAGGTGGCCAAGCACTCAGCCAAATGACCCAAAATTGGTCAATCCACTTCAGCTAAGTCCCAAGCCGAAAGAGGAAACATGTCTGGCCATTTGGATTAAATAATTAATAATCATGGCCACTTAATCACAAGCTTAATAGGAGCTGAGTCAGGAACCTGACGCGTAGCGTCAGGGCCCTTCCTCAGCCCTATAAATATGACCATTCTCCACACTTCCAAGGCATCCCTTCCAAGTTTCAGAACTTCTACTCTTTCTTTTCACTCGAATTTGAGTGTTCTTCTTTGAGTTTGTAAGGTTAGAGTGATTTCTAGATACTTGAGAGTGTTGTGTAGTAGTGTGAGTTCTTGTATTGTGAAGTGTTTCCAAGTCCTCGTAATGTCAAACTCTGTAAGTGTTGTTCTTACTTTTACCATGTGTAACTAAATTATTTATGTTGGAATTTGGTGAATCAATCTATTATATAATGTTGTGATTATGACCTCTACATATTTATGATTCAAGTACATGTTAGTATTTCAACTCTTTATTAATATGAACATCAAACAGGAGAATAATTTTCATGTGTATTAAAACTTGTTTTATTAGTATGAATGTCAAACGGGAGAATGATTATTCATGCCAAATTAAAATCTGTTTTAATGAAAGTAAAAGTTGAAATACCCTTAATATGCCAATTACTAGGGATAGAATTGGTAATTATTGTTTCCATAAAGCCAGGACTTAATGTAAGTTTTTATTGAGAAAGCGCATGAGGAATCGGACTTTACGATAAATACTTAGAATTTATATCACGAAGGATCGGTTATAATGACTTTAAGCTGCAGTAACATGAACTTGATGATTAAGTATGTATGTCTGCAATTATTTCATTATATTTTAGTGCGAGGATCCTAATTCCAACATGATTTGTTAATCTGTGTTTTTACCTCAAGTATCTGAATTATTTTGAATTACATCTCAATTTATTAGATAGATTTTATCTTTTCCTTCTTTTTACCTTATGAACAAGTCAACCATCAAATTCTGTGAATATTGTACAAATTGTTTATAAATTATTCTTTTGTTAATAATCTTTGATAAAATTACCATAGCAAATAAGAAATTACTGTGAGTTACTGTACTTTCAATCCCAGTGGAAAGATATCTAAATTTGAAAACTACAAATGATTAGTGCGCTTGCCAATTAATAACCCAACGGTAACTCAAGGGTTAACAAGTTTTCTGGCGCCGCTGCTGGGGATTGAATTGATTCAGTAAAATAATAAATTTTTAATTACCGTGGTAAAAATAATTTTTTTTACCTTAGCGAAAATTTTCAATTTTATTCATTCATTCATTCTATTTAACATTGTTCTACTAACTTTCTTTATTTAGTGTGTTTATGCAAACTCAACCTTCTGCAGGAAAGGTGTTCTTTGATCCTGAGATCGAGAAGTTTGTAAAGAAACTTAAAGCATTAAAATCTAAAAAAACAAAAACTTCTTCTTCTTCAACTTCATCTTCTTTTGAAAAATTTAAAAATTCTAATATGACTGCTAAAAGAAGAATATTGGGATAGTTTGCTACTATTAATGGACCACCCCGTGTTTCGGGGATGTATTAAGGACCTATTGCTGCTGTAGAAATTAAACCAGCTACTTTAAACATTATTCAAAATAATCAATTTACTGGTTTAAATAATGAAGAACCTTATGAACACTTAACCATTTTTTATGAGTTATGCAGCACAATTGGTTTTGAACCCAATCAAGAAGAATCTGTTTACATGAGATTGTTTCTTTTTTCTTTGATTGGGAAAGCTAAAGAATGGTTTAAATCTTGTCCACCTGGTAGTTTTACAAACTGGTCCGATGTTGAAACAAAATTTTTGGAAAGATTTTATTCACCTTTAAAATATTTTGAAGCGATGACAGCCATACATTCTTTTTCACAAAATCATGATGAATCACTTGGTGAAGCATAGGAAAGATTTAAAGCACTTCTTAGGAAATGTCCAAACCATAATTTGGATGATGCTGGGAAGGTAAGAATTGTTTATCATGGTTTATTACCTCATTTCAAGATGATGTTAGATGCATGTGCAGGTGGTTCTTTAATGAACAAAACTGTTGAAGAGGCAATATCAATCATGGAGTCCATGTCAACTAGTGACCGTCAAGCCAAGCATGAAAGAGGTAGTACATCAAGGAAGCCAGGTATGCTTGAGTTGGGAGTAAATGATGCAGTTTTGCTCAGCAAAAATTGCTGACACAACAAATGGAAGCAATGAGCAAACAATTGGAAAAACTTCAAATTGCTCAAGTATCATCACCACCTCCTGCTCAATTAAAACAATGTGTGCATTGCATGGGCGAACAACCATGTGGTTACTATGCCCCTGATGGAAATGAACAAGAACAAGCCAATTATTTGATTCATCAAAGAATACCCTTAGGTAATTTTCCTATCAATCTTGGTAATTTTTTTCCTAACAATTACCCACAGGGTTGGCAGAATCAGAATATTGGCTGGAAACATGATGTTGGACCTTCCAACAGACCTACCAATAATCAATTCAAACAACAACCACAATCTGATAAACAGCAAGGCTAACTAGGATAGAGGAGTCTATCCAACAATTACTATAATATATGCAAACAAATGAAGCTGCATGTAAAGCGTCGAATATGCAATTTGTAACATCCTAGATTTTAAAAATAAAAGAATAAATTAAGGAAATAAATATTGAATAATTGAATGTGAGTCATTTGATGTTCCAAAATATTAAGAATAATTAAATTAAGATTTTTGGGACCTGTTGGTCTTAAAACGATGAATCTTTTAATGAAGGGTTAAGAATTAAAACTAAAAGCCTTCATTTCTCTTCTTATTTTCACCTATGTACCATGACCCCTTTGGCAAACACACTTTACTTCTTCTTCTCTACTCCTTTTTCATTTTCTTCTTCTTCCAAAAACCCTAGCCAAGTGGTGATCTGCTTCCCCTCCATTTTCGTTTTCAAGAAGCTTGGAAGGAGGCCATTAAAGTTGAAGTCTTCTCCTTCTTCCCCTCCATTTTCGTACTACCTCTCCCTCCTTCTTGAACCCACTTTGTTTTTGGTTGTGAGGTAAGTATACTCATCATTTTGTTGAGGTTTTTGCCATATATGCGTTAATGTGATTTAGGGGAGCAATGTATGTGGATGGGTGGTTGAAAAGAGTATTTAATGCTTGAACCCTAGAGTGGGTTATCATAAATGTGAATATTTATGAGGGGTTAATAATGGTAGATGTATTTATATTGGAAAGAGATAGAGAAAGATGATGCATTAATGAATGGTTGGGCTTTGGTGGAAACCCTAGTTATGAGGAACTGGGGAAAGTTATGAATATTGATTGAATAACATGTTAAAGTGTATAAGCTATTGGGTGTATGAGTATTGGTTGGTGTGGTATTTTGTGGATGTTGGGCTATTGTTGTTGGTAGCCTTGAATATAATGAATGTGGCTTGATGGGAAGGAATTCCCGAAGCCTAATAAATGATGAAAATGATGTTTATAACATATTCTATGCATGTATAAGTTATAGATGTAATAATAGTCAATTAGAATTGAACTTATGTTTGGAGTAGTTAATTGATTGAGGTTTTACATATATATTAATGTAGGACCTATTTCGAACGACGAGGCGGGTGCGTTGTACCAATCGGAATTCTTCTCTTAAGGTAGGAGAGGAGTCTTATGTTCTAAATGCATGAATTTGAATGGTATATGATTGCCATATGTATTGATATGCATGCTTGCCTTGCTTGGAGTGCTACATGATGTTGTGTATGATGTTGATGACATGTTTTGGCAACATACTTGATGTATTTAGAATAATTTTGGTATGTTGTATGGTGGCGTAAATTGTTGATTATTGTGTGGTGATACACATGTCCACCGTAAATATATAATGAATATTGATGATATTTGATAGAGAATGATTGAAGTCTTTATATTAATGATGAAATCGAATTATGTGAATAAGAATTATCAAGAATGCCACATAAAGATTTAAACTAACAAGAATAACCAACAATAATGAATCCACTAAAAGCTTTGTGGTGATGTTGGTGATGGTGATGATGATGTATGATGAGTGGCATGTGTAGGATGCATAGATTGAGAAATGCATATGATTTGCATTTGCATCCATGGCATACTACATAGCCGTCAATGTTGGAACATGTGGGAGTTCTCTCGGCCAACCCAGTGGGAGGGTGGCTCGGTGCACGAGCAATTTTATTTTCCCTGTGACTTAGTGTGTAAGTCACGAAGCTACCCAAGTATTGCTACGGGGAGCTACATGTGGCCGACCCTTGTGGGGGTGGCTCTTGATCAGCAGGTGACCCCGGTGGTCCTTGGGATCACAGCCGCCATGATTTGATACCTGGTCGGCCAGCAACACCATATGTCGAATATGCTGTATACCGCGGTCATGGTAAAAATGACCAGGTGTTGAATGATGGGCGATGCGGTTTGGTACCAGTAAAATAATTGGTGAATGCATGCAAATTTAAGAATAAGGGCATATTTTTACTACTGCAGTAAGGGTATGGTTAGATGATCATACTTGAGTCCCACAATTAGTGTTTACATTCCCACAGTCAGATCTGTACTTGTTGAAATATTCCGTTGTGTATATGCATTAGTTTAAGAGCATTTGCATATAGCATGGAGGTATGCCAAAGGAGATGAGTTATGATGATGGATGTATTGGAGATGATATAATACGTTAAGAAAACATGAAGACATGAATACCAAATAATAACTTGAGTAAAATGATGTATTGTGTAATAAACCAATGTTGCAGGACTTGATTATGTATATGCTTGTATACCTTGCTTGACTTAAAATGTTGTTGTGGTATGTGTGTGATAATGACATAATGAGGAATGAGATGATGTGTGCATGCAAAGTATACATGCTTGATGCATATGTGCATAATCACATGGTATTCATATTCATTCTTTTGGAATGTATGACTCACTCTCCCATGTTGTCTATTTTTAGACTTGTGATGCAGGGCATTTATGGGAAGAGTGGATATTTTGAACTACATTTTGGTTGAGGAGGTAAATAGGAGTATAGGAAGTGCCTTGGCCGGCAAAGTCTAGATTTTTGTATAGCATATAGGGTGTATGTATGCTTATTTTGTGATCTAGATTGTATTTGATGATTTTGAGGGTCATGTAAGAAAATTGAACCTTGGTGTGCATGGCCAATTTTTATTAATGACCCAAATGATGTAATGCAATGAATGATGATGCTTGTTGATGTTTAATTTCACGAATGAATGAGGCATTTCACAATTTATAGCATTTTATGAAGTTTATGTTGGAATGATTTTAAATCCTATGCATTGAGTGAAAGAAATTTGATTTGAAGTGTATGAACAATTGAGAAGACTTATAAATATAGGATGAAGTGCAACTAATGCATTAGGATAGGTTAAAATGGTAGAAAATGAGGTTTGATATGTCAAGTTGTGTAAATTTCACGTTTCTACACAAGTTCTGCAAAACTCGCTCAAGTGAGTGGTGGTCTTGCTCGAGCGAGACCCTTGTGAAACAGGGGTATGGTCACTGGCCGAAATTCGCCCAAGCGAATGCTCTTCTCGCCCAAGCGAGATTGGTATGGAGCCAGTAGTTGGTTACTGGACCATTTTCGCTCAGGCAAAATGGTCATGGCTCGGGAGTCGCTCAAGCGGGGAGAAGGGAATTGGACACTGGAAGATTTTCACCCAGGCGAGCCTTGCCTCGCCCAAGTGAAAATCGGGCAGTGAGTCCCTGATGCTACTGGGGTAATCCCACTCAAGCGAGGTGGAATTCGCTCAAGCGAGGTTGCCTCCTGAGGCAAATCTCCTCTCTTACTCAAGCGTCTCGCTGGCTTGCCCAAGTATGGCCTTCGAATCTTACTCAAGCGAGCTGGGGTCTGCTCAAGCGAAGGGACCCCCTGATGCTCAAAACTCTCCCTTGCTCAGCCTTTCTTATTTTTGCTCAAGCGTACCTACGCGAGCTCGCTCAAGCGAATGTGGTACTCGCTTAAGCGAATGGCATCCTGATGTGCATATTTGTTTTGTTTTAAATGATTACATTTTCGTTTGCACTAAACCTCTTCTTGCATCATCTTAAAATTAGTTTGGACATATTATGGATCCCTGAACCTTATGAAATCTTCTCCCTTTAAATTCAATCATGCAACAATCAAATTAATTAATTCTTCCGCTATTTCTAATTGGAAAATTTATTATGAAATCTTCTTTTTAATTTACCCTCTCATATTTTTATATATGGGAGTGGCTTTTCATAGATCCAGGTGTTGAATTAGAAAGCTTCACCACTCCAATTATTTGGTTAATTTATGAATTATAAAACATGAAAAATTTCCCCGTATTTTCAGGGCGTCTCAACCTGGTATCAGAGTAATGGTTGCTCTTGATACGATCATGATTGATGTTGTCCATGTAGTTGTTGTTTATGATTGAATTATATGAGCTATGATTGATTGATTTATGGATTATTTGGGTGAATGGTGGCTGTTGTCATTGAATTGAAAGTGATGCACTTGTTGAGTCCGGCCAAGAGTCCTTGCACTATTTACCTCTAATGATGAATATATTGTGATTGAGTATTGAAGAGTAATGTGATTATGTGATGTGGTGCATGATAGGCTTATAAGTGCTAGAACTTTAAATTTATAAGTTGAAAAATTAGATGTTTGGTCTAATACACTCACATGTGAGCCATGTTTTAACGTATAGGCTTGAAAATATGGCTGGTAGACCCAATCGTGAGGCTGCTACTATGGCAAATGCCTTGAATCGCTTTGTCGACCTCTTGGAAAGACAAGGCCAACTGAATGTGGGACAAGGCTCCCAAGGTCTTGATTTATTTCTCAAGAGGAAACCCTCAGAGTTTCATGGAGGTTATAAGCCTGAAGATGCATATGCTTGGATTAATGATCTAGAGAGAATTTATGCTAGCTTCGAGTGTTCTGAAGCGCAAAATATGGAGTATGCGGTCTTTATGATCCGCGATGAAGCCGAGGCTTGGTGGCATCTTACTAGGGGATGCATGGTATCTGTTGATATTCCCTTGGTTTGGGAAAACTTCAAGGTGGAGTTCTTGAAGAAGTATTTCCCAGATAGTTATAGGAGCAAGAAAAAGCTTGAGTTTATGGAACTTAAGCAAGGTGACATGACGGTGGAGGAGTATGCCTCCAAGTTTGAAGAACTTTATGCATTTTATTCGCCCTATCAACAAAAGGGTACCGAGGCGTCGAAATGTGTGAAGTTTGAAAATGGATTGAGGCCCGAGATCAAGCGGGCTATCCGACATCAAGAGATTAGAAGTTTCCCTACACTTGTGAACAAGTGTCGCATATATGAAGAAGATGATGTGGCTCCTTTGAGTCATGGAAAGCACGAACCTAAGTTGAAAGGGCAATTCTCTAGTTTCAAGAAACAAGGACATTTCAAGAAGAAGTTCTTTCATGATGGATCCTCCAATGCAAGAGGACGTGGTGCTCCTAGAGGTAGTTACGGTGGTGGTAACCAAGGTCGTGGTAATGTCCAAGGCCTAACTTGCTTCAAGTGTGGTGCTAACCATTTAGCACAAGATTGCCCACGGGATGATGTGGTGTGCTACCAATGCAACCAACCTGGGCATATTCACCTTAATTGCCCATTGAACGCTAATGCTAATGCTCCTGTATGTGTGAATCCTAATGGTAACCGTGGCGACCATGGTGGCTTTGGAGGCCGTGGTCGTGGAAACAGTCATGGTTATAATGGTGGCCAAAATGGTGGCCGTGGTGGAAATCATAACGGTGGAAGAAATAGTAATGGTCGAGGTGATGGCCATGGTGGAAGGAATGGAAACTACATTAGTGGTGATTAAGTACAAGCTGCAGGTAGGGTGTTTACAATTACTGGTGAAGAAGCCGCTCAAGCTGAAGATCTTATCCGTGGTGAGTGTGAAATCTTTGGTAATTCAGTAAATGTTATCTTTGATTCTGGTGCTACTCATTCATTTATTTCTGAAGATTGTGTGAGGCGCGTGAAGGTGCCTGTGTGTATGATGAAGGGTTCTATAATGGTGACTACACCGACTGGTGCTTGTTTAAGATCGGTGACTCGATGTGAGAATGTCAAGATAAACCTTGAGGGTAGAAAGTTTGTTGTATCCCTTGTCTGTTTGCCTATGAAGGACCTGGATATTATTCTAGGCATGGATTGGTTGTCTACTAACAAAGTCTTGGTGGATTGTAACAACAAGACGGTGATCTTCCCGACTTCGAATACTGAAAGCTTTAATGCGCAAGGTATCTCTCAGCTTCTTATGATGTTCTGTTTGGTTGATGGGAATGTTACATCCCAGTCTTATGAAATCCCTATTGTTTCAGAGTTTCCCGATGTGTTTTCAGATGAGATTCCTGGATTACCCCCTCCACGAGAAGTGGAATTCTCTATTGATCTCATTCCTGGCGCTGAGCCTGTTTCTAGAGCTCCTTATAGGATGTCTCCTATGGAGTTGACCGAATTGAAGAAGCAAGTTGAGGAATTACTTGAACGAGAGTTTATTCGCCTAAGTATATGTTCTTGGGGTGCTCCTGTATTGTTGGTGAAAAGGAAGAATGGAAGCATGAGATTATGCATTGATTATCGCTAACTCAACAAGCTAACTATTAAGAACAAATATCTTGTTCCTCGTATTGATGATCTTTTGGATCATTTGAAGGGTGCTGTTGTGTTCTCTAAGATTGACTTGCATTCCGGATATCACAAAATTCGGGTAAAGACCGAAGATATTCCGAAAATTACTTTCTGAACGCGCTATGGACACTATGAGTATTTGGAGTGACAAATGCTCCTGTAATTTTCATAGACTACATGAATTGTATTTTTCCCGAGTATCTTAATCAAATCGTTGTGGTGTTTATCGATGATATTTTGGTGTACTCCAAGAGTCATGAAGAGCATGAAAGACATCTTCGTCTTGTATTTTCTATTCTTTGAGAGAAAGAATTGTATGCTAAACTCTCTAAATGTGAATTCTGGATGAGTGAGATTTCTTTTCTTGGTCATGTGATTTCTGGTGATGGAGTTGTCATTGATAGATCGAAAGTTGAAGCTATTATGGCTTGGGAAAGACCGACATCTGTGATGGAGATAAGAAGTTTTCTAGGTCTTGCCGGTTATTACCGGAGGTTTATTGAAGGATTTTCCTGCTTAGCCTTACCGTTGATGAAGTTGACTCGTAAGAATCAACCGTTTGTGTGGACCCGTGAATGTGAAGAAAGTTTTCAAGAGTTGAAGTTAAGACTTACTACCGCACCGGTGTTGGCGTTACCCGTTTTGACGGATGATTTTGTGGTGTATTGTGATACGTCTAAGCTTGGTCTTGGGTGCATGTTGATGCAAAAGGAGCGTGTGATAGCCTATGCGTCGAGACAATTACGACCGCATGAGGTTAATTATCCTACTCATGACCTTGAATTGGTGGTGGTGGTGTTTTCTTTGATGTTGTGGCGACATTACTTATATGGTTCTAAGTTTGTGGTCTTTAGTGATCACAAGAGCCTTAAGTATTTGTTCGACCAAAAAGAACTTAATATGCGCCAACGGTGATGGATGGAGTTTCTGAAGGATTATGAGTTTGAGTTGAGGTATCATCCCGGAAAAGCAAATGTGGTTACCGATGCTTTAAGCCGGAAGTCGTTGCACATTTCTATGATGATGGCAAAAGAGATGGAGTTGATTGAACAATTTAGAGATTTGAATGTGGGCGTAGAGACATATACTTCCAAGAAAATATCGCTCGAGATGTTGAAAGTCATAAATGAATTTCTTGAATATGTGAAGGTACAACAACTCGATGATGAGTATCTAATTGAGATGAAGAAAACTCAAAAGAAAGGAAGAATTTGTTTCTAGTGGAAGGTCCGGATGGCATTTGGTGCGTGAAGGGTCGAATTTATGTTCCCTCAAGTGGTGATGTGAGGAAATGTGTGCTTAAGGAAGCTCACAAAGGCGTATTGAGCATTCATCCTGGTTCTACCAAGATGTATCAAGACTTGAAGAAGAATTTTTGGTGGCCCGGTATAAAGCGTGATGTGGCAAACTTTGTGTCGTCTTGCCTTACTTGTCAAAAGATTAAGGTCGAACATCAAAGACCATCTGGTTATTTGAGACCTTTGGAGATCCCTGTTTGGAAATGGGATGCTATTGCTATGGACTTTGTGTCCGGTCTACCTAGAACGAGGTCCAATTGTGACGGGATTTGGGTGATTGTGGATTGTTTGATGAAGTGTACGCACTTTCTGCTAATTAGCATAAAGAGTTCCTTAGAGGATCTGGCGTAGTTATACATTAAGGAGATTGTGAGGTTGCATGGAGTGCCCTCTTGTATTGTTTCTGATAGAGACCCACGTTTTACTTCTCCATTTTGGGGAAGCCTGCATGAGGCCATGGGCTCTAAATTGAAGTTGAGTTCAGCTTATCACCCTTAGACAGACGGGCAATTCGAGAGGACTATTCAGAGTCTTGACGACTTGTTACGTTCATGTGTTTTAGAACATGGTGGTTCATGGGTGAGGTACTTGCCTTTAATCGAGTTTACCTACAACAACAGCTTTCATTCTAATATTGGCATGGCACCATATGAGGCGTTGTATGGAAGAAAGTGTAGAACCCCTTTGTGCCGGTTGAAGTTGGTGAGAACTTGGCTTTGGGGCCGGAGATTGTTCAGGAGACTACTGAGCAAATTAAAAAGATACAAGAGAATATGAAGATTGCTCAAGACCGACAGAGGAGTTATTACGACAAGAGACATAAACCACTTGAATTTCAAGTTAGTGATCACGTGTTCTTGAAGGTTTCATGTGATAAAGGAATTGGAAGGGCATTGAAAAATGGAAAGTTGAGCCCTAGGTTTATTGGACCTTATGAGGTTTTGGAGCGGATTGGTGACGTTGCTTATCGATTGCACTCCCTCCGCATCTCACTAATCTACATGATGAGTTTCACATGTCGCAATTGAGAAAATATGTTCATGATCCTCTACATATGATTCCTATGGATGATATCGATGTGCGTGATGATTTATCTATCCCTCCCGTTTCTGTTCGTGTTGTTGAGCATTCCATGAAGAAACTACGGAACAAGTTGGTACCTTTGGTGAAGGTCGCTTGGAAGCACGAGAATGTGGAGACGTTCACATGGGAACGTGAGAACGATATCAGAGAACGATATCCTGATGTATTCAAATCTGGTATGTTAAATTTCGAGGATAAAATTTTCTTTTTGGTGGGGTGGATTCTAACATCCTAGATTTTAAAAATAAAAGAATAAATTAAGGAAATGAATATTGAATAATTGAATGTGAGTCATTTGATGTTCCAAAATATTAAGAATAATTAAATTAAGATTTTTGGGCCCTGTTGGTCTTAAAACGATGAATCTTTTAATGAAGGGTTAAGAATTAAAACTAAAAGCCTTTATTTCTCTTCTTATTTTCACCTATGCACCGTGACCCCTTTGGCAAACACACTTTACTTCTTCTTCTCTACTCCTTCTTCATTTTCTTCTTCTTCCAAAAACCCTAGCCAAGTGGTGATCTTCTTCCCCTCCATTTTTGTTTTCAAGAAGCTTAGAAGGAGGCCATTGAATTTGAAGTCTTCTCCTTCTTCCCCTCCATTTTCGTACTACCTCTCCCTCCTTCTTGAACCCACTTTGTTTTTGGGTGTGAGGTAAGTATATGTTGTTCAAGTGGCCTCAATACTCAAGAGGGGGGGTGAATTGAGTTTTTAAAATTTTGATTGGAATGCCTTTGAACTTGATTTTTATATCCAAGTTTACAAGAAAATGCAAGTGAACATAAGTTGAAGATAGTGTGCAATGCACCACAAGGATAATTATAGCTGAAGCAATTCAACAAACACTTGGTGGGCAGTATTTGAAATATATCAAATTAGACAAGCTCAAGTATGCAATTCACAATCAATCAACACAAATCAACCAATTGCAGTATATGAAAGTAAAAGAGTAAGGGAGAGGAGCTTGCAAACCAATATAACGAGTTCCACCAACACCGGTGTACGTCTCGCCTCTAAGCAACCCACTTAGAGGATTTCCACTATTGAAGTTTAGAGATACAAGCTATGAGCAATTGCAGCTTCCTAGTGTCCCACACTCAAGAACTCAATCCTCACTAGCAAAGGGTAACCCACCCAATCTCTCAAACTCTCAATACCCAAAGGTTGAACCCCAACCTTTGTGACCACTCAATCCTAGAGTGAAAAACCTTTGTGTTTGTTGAAGTGTTTATAAGGAAATGACTCTCTTAATAGAGTAGATGTACAAGTGAAAGATCACACAAACTTTAACTCTCAAGATGAGAGGATGTACAAATTTAAACTCAGAATATACAAGAAAGGTGGCTTACTAAGCACAAGAACAAGTGAAGAATGATAGCTTCTAGTTGTGTGTTTTGTGCTTGAGTTCCTCTTGAATTTATAGAGCCATTTGAGAGCTTGAGGAGTGCCTTTCTTCTTCCTAGCCATTGCACATAGTGGGGGTCTGAAGGAATGGTGGAGACATGTGTTGGTTTCCCACTAATATGTGTTTTCCCACTATCGTAATCGATTACGCCTCGAGCTGTAATCGATTACAACTTGAATTTTTCATTCCAGATCATGCTGTAATCAATTAGCCAATCCATGGTAATCGATTATCACCAAGCCAGAGGCTTGATAATCGATTACTTCATTCCTGGTAATCGATTGTATAAGGTACCTGATGCATTTAATTTGGTCACGCAGTTGTGTAATCGATTACTGCTTCCTTGTAATCGATTATTGACATTCCAGTGGCTTGGTAATCGATTATTTCATGTCCCATAATCGATTAGCTTAAACACCTGATTCACTTCATTCAATTTTACAATTGGTAATCGATTACTTGATATTACAATCGATTAGTTAACAAAACAGTGGCCATCTAATCGATTAGACCTGGGTTCATAATCGATTATCTTGTAAAACAGAGGCTTCTTAATCGATTAGCTGTGTTGTGTAATCGATTATCTTGACAAACAGAGGCTTCATAATCGATTAGACCTCCTTGTGTAATCGATTATATTCGTGGTTTTTGCAGTCTGATGTTGTTCCTTTGTTTTCCAAGAGTTTATTCAAGAGTCCTTTGTCATTATCAAAATCCTTGATCCTGAAATCATATTCAAACACAGTATACTCCCCCTTTTTGATGATGACAACCATGTTCATCTCTTGAGGGTTGTTAATTTTAAACAAAAGACTTATCTCTAATTCTATCTCTTGCAAAAACATATCTGCTGCATTATCTCTTAATCACAGTTTCAAATAGCAGAATTTCTTTAACCAGTTTTTCAAATATTCAGCATCTTTATCTCTTAACAATATCATTGTCTCTTATCTCTTAGCATTAACAAATCTCCCCCTATCAAAAAGAATTCATGCTTAGCCTTTAGAGATAACTAGTCCTCTTGTTATTAATCAGCCAGTTTTAGAAAATGCAGATAAACAGATGAACATTTTCTATCTTTTCTCTCTTTTCTCCCCCTTTGGAATCATCAAAAATAATAAATGTAAGTAAAGAGATATATATCACAGAATGAAAATTTTATTAAATTGCAAAAAGCAGGAAATTACATGAAGGGAAATTTTCATAATTAAAAAAAAACATAGAACAACTTAAACCAAAGCAGGAAAATAGATCTAATTATCCGGATTAAAGAAACGGAGCTCAGAAATTTGGTGAGAGAGCTCCTCATAGCGCTGTTGCATGAGTTCATAATGTTGCTGCTCAGTCATTTGAAATTGTTGGAGGGAGTGTTCAATGCGATCAAAGCGGTTATCAAGATGAGCATACAAAGCAGTGAAAGGATCAGGTGGAGCGGATGCTTCGCCTTGAGGTGCAGGAGTAGGAGTAACAGGGGGATGATCTTCCTCAAAAGGGCTGCTGCCATGAATTTTGTCACTCTTGAGGATCCACCTTCCAGCTATGCAGACCATACCCATTTTGTTGAGATAGTGAGTGCTAATGCAAGCTTGAGAGGGCACTTTTTTAGCAAGTTCCCCAGCCAAGTCTACTCCATTAGCCTTAAAGATTTTTGTGAGCAAGATGCCATAAGGCAGTTTGTGTTGCTCCTTGGATTTCAGAATATGGAGCTTGAGGAGTTGAATCCAGTTGATGTCTTTGTGATTGATGATTGCCCACATGAGTAGAACATCATCTTCCTCAACCAAGGCATAATTTCCACCTCGAGGAATAAGCATTTTGACCATAAAGAAGAGGAGGAGTCGGTTGTTAAGAGTTAAGTGGCCTACCAATTTATGATTGCTGAGATGACGGTTGGCCTTCCAAAGAGATTGACGAGCAGGGATAGGATTGAAGTCTAATTCATCTTCCGGATGACCCCCGGCAAATTCAGCAGTGGAGAGGGGAATTTGTGTGATTTTAGAGAGGTGCTGGTTGGTGATTTTGAGAGTCACATTCTTGACTCTAGCTTCCAATGTGCCATCAACCAGTTTCACATTGCAGAAAAATACCCTCATGAGTTCAGGGTAATAAAACTCTTCCTTGAGAGTTAGGAATGGAAGAAGATTGTAATGGTGGAGGAGTTGAGTGAAGGTAAAACAGGGGTTCTCAAAGGTTGTAGCATCAATAAAATGAGGGGTGATGATGTCTTTTTCTGAAAACTTCTTTATGAAGTTTTGGAGGTCTCTTGGTGAGGTGAAGAACCTAGAGAAGTCTAGGGGGTTGTTGGCTTGGGGTATGAAGGACCTTTCCCTCTTGACAGAGCGGGAGGAAGACATGGTGATTGAAAGGCAAAGAGGAGAATGAGAAGGAGAGGGCTTCTTGAAGCTTTGAGAGATTTAGGAAGAGGAGGAGGTGGTGTGAGGTGAGAGTGATAGTGAGGGGTTTATTTATAGGGAAAAGGTAAGTGTTGGGTGAAGAGAAGAGAGTTAATGAGGGAAAAGAAGATTGGGCCGCTGGTGTGCCTCGTAACTCTGCACTTTGACTGCTGAATACCGATGCTAATCGATTACGAGGCATAGGTAATCGATTAGCTTACTGATTCTGAGGAATTTGGAACGTTTCGCATATGGGTAATCGATTACAGTCAACAGGTAATCGATTAAGTTTCAAAACAGAATCTTTATGATCGATTTGGATGTGTTTGTAATCGATTAGGAGGAAGTTGAAACGATTATAATCGATTATGGAAGGTTTCTAATCGATTGTCCATTAGACAAAAGCTAAGTAATCGATTATTCAGCAATGAGTAATCGATTAGAAATAAATCAGAGGCTTAGTAATCGATTAAGTGATGTTGTGTAATCGATTACCTTCAAGACAGGAGCTTAGTAATCGATTATGATGCTTTTTGTAATCGATTATATGCTGTAAAAATGCCCAATTTTGTCAGATTTTGCACAAGAGTGTTGGAGTTTTAATGGATCATATCACAATTGAACATAAACTCATTCAAGACATGCTATAAAATAAGAGTTTATCAAAATACTTATCATTCAAACATAATTGTTCATGTCAAGGATTCCTAATTCTCTTCTAATGTGAATGAATTGCTCCCTAGCTAAAGGTTTGGTGAAAATATCTGCTAGTTGCCTAGAAGTTTCAACATGCTCAAGTATGCAATCACCCTTTAATACATGGTCTCTAATGAAATGATGTCTAATCTCAATATGTTTGGTTCTAGAATACATTACAGGATTCTTTGAGATATTGATAGCACTAGTATTATCACATTTAAGAGGCACATGGTCCAATACAACTCCAAAGTCTAGAAGTTGTTGTCTCATCCAAAGGATTTGAGCACAACAACTACCAGCTGCAACATATTCTGCCTCAGCTGTTGATAGTGCAACACTTACTTGTTTCTTACTATGCCAAGAGACAAGGGAACTACCAAGCAAGTGACATGTTCTGCTAGTGCTTTTTTTGTCAAGTTTACATCTTGCAAAGTCTGAATCAGAGTAACCAACTAAAGTGCATTCAGCCCCTTTGGGGTACCATAAACCAACATTTTGAGTCCCAACTAAGTATTTCATTATCCTTTTTACTGCAGTGAGATGTGATTCTTTAGGACAAGCCTGGTATCTAGCACACATACACACAGCAAACATGATATCTGGTCTACTAGCGGTTAAGTAAAGTAAGGATCCTATCATACCTCTATATTTTGTGAGTTTAACATCCTTACCTTTCTCATCCTTGTCCAAATAGCATGAAATGCCCATGGGTGTGGCAGTATCATTTGCTTTGTCCATGTTGAATTTTCTAAGTAGTTCTTTGCAGTACTTGGATTGATTAATGAATGTGCCTTCATTGGTTTGCTTGATTTGAAGTCCAAGGAAGAAAGTGAGTTCCCCCACCATGGACATTTCAAATTCTTCCTGCATTAACTTAGCAAACTCCTTGCACATTGACTCATTAGTGGCACCAAATATTATATCATCAACATAAACTTGTACCAATAGTATGTTATTCTTTTTGTGCTTTATGAATAAAGTTGTATTAACCTTTCCTCTTTCAAAATTATTTTCTAAAAGAAATTTGCTTAACCTTTCATACCAAGCTCTTGGAGCTTGTTTCAAACCATACAAAGCTTTCTTTAATTTGAAAACATGATTTGGAAATTGATGGTTTTCAAAACCTAGAGGTTGATCAACATATACTTCCTCTTGAATGTATCCATTCAAGAAATCACTTTTAACATCCATTTGGTACAATTTGAAGTCCCTACAGCATGCGAAGGCTAATAGTAGTCTTATTGCTTCTAATCTAGCTACGGGTGCATAGTCTCTTCATAATCAATGCCTTCTTCTTGATTATAGCCTTTAGCTACTAGCCTAGCTTTGTTCCTAGTAATAATACCATTTTCATCCAGTTTATTCCTAAATACCCATTTGGTTCCTATTATTTGGTGATCATTGGGTCTTGGCACAAGCTCCCAAACTTCATTTCTTTCAAATTGATTTAGCTCTTCTTGCATGGCCAACATCCAATGTTCATCAATAATAGCTTCATTAATGCATTTAGGTTCTATTTGCGATACAAAGGCTAAATGATTGCATGTATTTCTAATTGTATTACGAGTACTTACACCTTTTGTCATTTCACCTATGACTTTGTCTAGAGGATGATCCTTCAAAGTGATCCATTGTTGTGGTTCCTCATGTTTGGCTATATTTATGTCTTTGATTTCTCCTTCCTTGTCATCTAAGGTCAATTCTTGAAGAGTACCTACAAGATCATCATCATCAACATCTTCCTTTCTCGGAGGGTTATGGCTATTTTCATCAAATTTAACATGAATGGAATCTTCAATGGTGTTTGTTTGTTTGTTGAAGATTCGATAAGATTTACTAGATTGAGAGTACCCTAGGAAGATTACCTCATCAGATTTGGCATCAAACTTTCCTAGATTATCCTTTCCATTATTGAGCACAAAACATTTACATCCAAAAATATGAAAGTGTGAAATGTTGGGTTTTCTACCCTTGTAAAGTTCATAGGGGGTTTTCTTTAGAATAGGCCTTATTAAACATCTATTCATAACATAGCAAGCGGTGTTTACCGCATCGGCCCAAAAATATTTTGCAATATGGTTTTCATTTAATATGGTTCTTGCAAGCTCCACCAAGGATCTATTTTTCCTTTCAACTACTCCATTTTGTTGTGGAGTTCTAGGAGCTGAAAAATTGTGATTAATACCATGTTTTTCGCAAAACTTTTCAAAAGATTGATTTTCAAATTCTCCCCCATGATTGGTTCTAATGGATGTAATTTTAGAATTCTGCTCATTTTGGATAATCTTTGTAAGTTTCTTGAATGCATGATATGCTTCATTTTTATGAGCAAGAAACAAGGTCCATGTATATCTAGAATAGTCATCTACAATAACTAGACCATAGTAATTACCTCCAAAGCTTTTGATTTTGGATGGTCCAAATAAGTCCATGTGCAAAAGTTGTAAAGGCCTTTGTGTGGAAACAATATTTTTGGATTGAAAAGATGCCTTTACTTGTTTTCCCTTGTGACATGCATCACAAAATCTATTTTCAAACTTAAGCTTTGGTAAACCAATTACTAATTCTTTGGAAACAAGTTTGTTTAAGTGGTCTACATGTATATGAGTTATTCTCCTATGCCATAGCCAAGTTTCATCCTCTTTTGTAATGAAGCATTGTTCATCATTTGTAGACAAACTATCCACATCAATCATGTAAATGTTATCAATCCTTTTTCCAACAAATTTGACCTCTTTGTTTAGCTTATTCTCAATTATACAACAATTGGATTCAAATAAAACTCTATAACATAATTGACTTATGCTAAGCAAGTTATGTTTGAGTCCTTCAACATACAACACATCACTAATAGAGGTAGAGGAATTTTTACCGATATTTCCGATACCAAGTATTTTACCCTTGGTATTGTCTCCATAAGTGACACTTCCTTTCCTTTTGGGAGTGAATGATGTGAACTTGCTTATGTCTCCCGTCATATGTTTTGAACACCCACTATCCAAATACCAATGGGTGTTGCTTACCTTGAAGCATACCTACAAAACAAGATTAGTTTAGAGAGCTAGGTACCCATTTTATGTTGGGTCCTTTTAGGTTAGCTTGTGGTGATGTTCCTTTGGGAACCCACACCTTTCTTAAAACCTTTGGTCCTAGTTTTCTAACACTACACCTATAAGCACTATGTCCTTTGAAACCACAATGATTGCATTTCATAAAAGGTGAAGATGATTTGCTTGGTGGTACAAAGAAATTTTTATAGTGTTTTTCCCTTTTGTGATTGCTATGTTCTTGATCATAACCTAACTCGGTTTTATTAAACATGCATCTTTGTTGGCCAAGAAAAATATTCAAATTGTCTCGTCCATTGGTAAACTTTTCTAATGTCCTATTTAGGTCTACAACCTTGGTTTCTAACATAACGCATCTTTTTGCAAAGTCACATGGTTTATCCTTAGAACATGCTTGAACATTTTCTAATTCTTCTTTTAAGCTTTCATTTTCTTTGCATACTTCCATAAGATGCATTTCAAGGGTATTACTAGTTTTCCTAGATGACTTAAGCCTATTAGAGACTTTTATAAATTTATCATATAACTCCTCAAAAGCATCTAGTAGTTCATTCTTATCTAAGTCAAGAAGGTTTACCTTATTATCTTCTTCTTGGTGATTGGCCATTAAGCAAAGATTTGCTTCCTCATTGTCTGAATCGTCGAAACTACTTACATCGTTCTCATCCCAAGCGATGTAAGCTCTTCTTCTTCCTCGTTTATCCTTGCCCTTCTTTTTAAGATTTGGGCAATCCGCCTTGAAGTGCCCTTCCTTGCCACATTCGAAACAACTAGGTGAAGAAGAAATTTCATTTGAAGTTGGCTTTTTACCTTGGGGCTTGAAGTTCTTTTGGAATCTTTTGTTCTTCATGAATCTTCCAAATCGTTTTACAAACAGCCCAAATTCCTCTTCTTCATCCATGTCACTGCATGATTCTTCTTCATGTATAGAGGTGGCTTTGAGAGCTAAGCCTTTCTTCTTGGAGGATTTTTCTTCTTCCTCCGCTAGCTTCAAGACTTTTAGTTCTTGCTCTTGCTCTTTTAATTTCCTAAAGAGTGTTGTAAGAGACATCTCATTGATGCTTGGAGATTGTTTTATGGCTGTGACAAGTGGTTGCCATTCCCTGCTAATACTTTTTAAAACTTTATGCACAAGTTCTTTGTTAGTGTAAACTTTGCCAAGAGTAATGAGATGGTTAATAATAAGAGTAAATCTCTTCTGCATTTCTACTATGGTTTCCCCCGAGTTTATTCTAAAACTTTCATATTGACTTGTCAAGGTACTAATCTTGGAGTCCTTCACATCGCTAGTACCTTCGTGAGTTACTTGTAGAGTATCCCACATTTCCTTAGCGGATTGACAAGTCATTATTCTAAAAAATTCATCTGGACCTAATGCCATAGTGATGAGATTCTTTGCCTTATAGCCATGTTGCACTTTCTTTTCTTCATCACTAGTCCATTCATCCATTGGTTTTTCAACATTTTTACTATCAATAGTATGCATTGGTATATAAGGACCATTTTCAATGGCATTCCAAACCCTCAAATCAATAGATTGAATGAAGATTTTCATTCTTTCTTTCCAAAACGCATAGCCTTCCCCATTGAAAGCTGGAGGTCTGTTTATAGCACCACCCTCGGGAAAAAGGTTGTGAGAACTTGAGGCCATCTAGTCTCTTGAAGCTGTTAAGCTTAATTTACCAAGAGTCAAGCTCTGATACCACTTGTTGTTCAAGTGGCCTCAATACTCAAGAGGAGGGGTGAATTGAGTTTTTAAAATTTTGATTGGAATGCCTTTGAACTTGATTTTTATATCCAAGTTTACAAGAAAATGCAAGTGAACTTAAGTTGAAGATAGTGTGCAATGCACCACAAGGATAATTATAGCTGAAGCAATTCAACAAACACTTGGTGGGCAGTATTTGAAATATATCAAATTAGACAAGCTCAAGTATGCAATTCACAATCAATCAACACAAATCAACTAATTGCAGTATATGAAAGTAAAAGAGTAAGGGAGAGGAGCTTGCAAACCAATATAACGAGTTCCACCAACACCGGTGTATGTCTCGCCTCTAAGCAACCCACTTAGAGGATTTCCACTATTGAAGTTTAGAGATACAAGCTATGAGCAATTGCAGCTTCCTAGTGTCCCACACTCAAGAACTCAATCCTCACTAGCAA
Organism: Clitoria ternatea; assembly: GCA_037962975.1. Lineage (NCBI taxonomy): Eukaryota > Viridiplantae > Streptophyta > Magnoliopsida > Fabales > Fabaceae > Clitoria > Clitoria ternatea. Next base: position 51,110,084 of record CM075671.1, read on the forward strand.
AGGGTAACCCACCCAATCTCTCAAACTCTCAATACCCAAAGGTTGAACCCCAACCTTTGTGACCACTCAATCCTAGAGTGAAAAACCTTTGTGTTTGTTGAAGTGTTTACAAGGAAATGACTCTCTTAATAGAGTAGATGTACAAGTGAAAGATCACACAAACTTTAACTCTCAAGATGAGAGGATGTATAAATTTAAACTTAGAATATACAAGAAAGGTGGCTTACTAAGCACAAGAACAAGTGAAGAATGATAGCTTCTAGTTGTGTGTTTTGTGCTTGAGTTCCTCTTGAATTTATAGAGCCATTTGAGAGCTTGAGGAGTGCCTTTCTTCTTCCTAGCCGTTGCACATAGTGGGGGTCTGAAGGAATGGTGGAGACATGTGCTGGTTTCCCACTAATATGTGTTTTCCCACTATCGTAATCGATTACGCCTCGAGCTGTAATCGATTACAACTTGAATTTTTCATTCCAGATCATGCTATAATCGATTAGCCAATCCATGGTAATCGATTATCACCAAGTCAGAGGCTTGATAATCGATTACTTCATTCCTGGTAATCAATTGTATAAGGTACCTGATGCATTTAATTTGGTCACACAGCTGTGTAATCGATTACTGCTTCCTTGTAATCGATTATTGACATTCCAGTGGCTTGGTAATCGATTATTTCATGTCCCATAATCGATTAGCTTAAACACCTGATTCACTTCATTCAATTTTACAATTGGTAATCGATTACTTGATGTTACAATCGATTAGTTAACAAAACAGTGGCCATCTAATCAATTAGACCTGGGTTCATAATCGATTATCTTGTAAAATAGAGGCTTCTTAATCGATTAGTTGTGTTGTGTAATCGATTATCTTGACAAACAGAGGCTTCATAATCGATTAGACCTCCTTGTGTAATCGATTATATTCGTGGTTTTTGCAGTCTGATGCTGTTCCTTTGTTTTCCAAGAGTTTATTCAAGAGTCCTTTGTCATTATCAAAATCCTTGATCCTGAAATCATATTCAAACACAGTATACTCATCATTTTGTTAAGGTTTTTGCCATATATATACGTTAATGTGATTTGGGGGAGCAATGTATATGGATGGGTGGTTGAAAAGAGTATTTAATGCTTGAACCCTAGAGTGGGTTATCATAAATGTGAATATTTATGAGGGGTTAATGATGGTAGATGCATTTATATTGGAAAGAGATGGAGAAAGATGATACATTAATGAATGGTTGGACTTTGGTGGAAACCCTAGTTATGAGGAACTGGGGAAAGTTATGAATATTGATTGAATGACATGTTGAGAGTGTATATAAGCTATTGGCTGTATCAGTACTGGTTGGTGTGGTATTTTGTGGATGTTGGGCTATTGTTGTTGGTAGCCTTGAATTTAATGAATGTGGCTTGATGGAAGGAATTCCCGAAGCCTAATAAATGATGAAAATGATGTTTATAACATGTTCTATGCATGTTATGAGTTGTAGATGTAATAATAGTCAATTAGAATTGAACTTATGTTTGGTGTAGTTGATTGATTGAGGTTTTACATGTATATTAATGTAGGACCTATTCCGAACGACGAGGCGGGTGCGTCGTACCAATCAGAATTCTTCTCTTAAGGTAGGAGATGAGTCTTATGTTCTAAATGCATGAATTTGAATGGTATATGATTGCCATATGTGTTGATATGCATGCTTGCCTTGCTTGGAGTGCTACATAATGTTGTGTATGATGTTGATGACATGTTTTGGCAACATGATTGATGCATTTAGAATAATTTTGGTGTGTTGTATGGTGGCGTAAATTGTTGATTATTATGTGGTGATACACATGTCCACCGTAAATGTATAATGAATGTTGATAATATTTGATAGAGAATGATTGAAGTCTTTGTATTAATGATGACATCGAATGATATGAATGAGAATTATCGAGAATTCCACACAAAGATTTAAACTAACAAGAATAACCAACAATAATGAATCCACTAAAAGCTTTATGGTGATGTTAGTGATGGTGATGATGATGTATGATGAGTGGCATATGTAGGATGTATAGAGTAAGAAATGCATATGATTTGCATTTACATCCATGGCATACTGCATAGCCGCCGATGTTGGAACATAGGGGAGTTCTCTCGGCCGACCCAGTGAGAGGGTGGCTCGGTGCACAAGCAATTTTATTTCCCCTGTGACTTGGTGTGTAAGTCACAAAGCCGCCCATATATTGCTACGTGGAGCTACATGTGGCCGACCCTTGTGGGGGTGGCTCTTGATGAGCAGGTGACCCCGGTGGTCCTTGGGATCACAGCCGCCATGATTTGATATCTGGCAGGCCCGTAACACCATATGTCGAATATGTTATATATTGCGGTCATGGTGAAAATGACCAGGTGTTGCATGATGGGTGATGCGGTTTGGTACCAGTAAAATAATTGGTGAATGCATGAAAATTTAAGAATAAGTGCACACATTTTACTACTGCAGTAGGGGTATGGTTAGATGATCATACTTGAGTCCCACAATTGGTGTTTACATTCCTACAGTCATATCTGCACTTGTTGAAATATTCTGTTATGCATATGCATTAGTTTAAGAGCATTTGCATATACCATAGAGGTATGCCAATGGAGATGAGTTATGATGATGGATGTATTGGAGATGATATAATACGTTAAGACAACATGAAGACATGAATACCAAATAATAACTTGAGTAAAATAATGTATTGTGTAATAGTCCAATGTTGCAGGACTTGATTATGTATATGCTTGTATACCTTGCTTGACTTAAAATGTTGTTGTGGTATGTGTGTGATAATGACATAATGAGGAATGAGATGATATGTGCATGCAAAGTATACATGTTTGATGCATATGTACATAATCACATGGTATTCATATTCATTCTTTTGGAATATATGACCCACTCTCCCATATTGTCCATTTTTAGACTTGTGATGCAGGGCATTTATGGGAAGAGTGGATATTTTGAAGTATATTTTGGTTGAGGAGGTAAATAGGAGTATAGGAAGTGCCTTGGCCGGCCAAATCTAGACTTTTGTATAGCATATAGGGTGTATGTATGCTTATTTTGTGATCTAGATTGTATTTGATGATTTTGAGGGTCATGTAGGAAAATTGGACCTTGGTGTGCATGGCCAATTTTCACTAATGACACAAATGATGTAATGCGATGAATGATGATGCTTGTTGATGTTTAATTTCATGAATGAATAAGGCATTTCACAATTTATAGCATTTTATGAAGTTTATGTTGGAATGATTTTAAATCCTATGCATTGAGTGAAAGAAATTTGATTTAAAGTGTATGAACAATTGGAAGGACTTATAAATATAGGATGAAGTGTAACGAATGCATTAGGATAGGTTAAAATAGTAAGAAATGAGGTTTGATATGCCAAGTTGTGTAAATTTCACGTTTCTGCACAAGTTCTGCAGAACTTGCTCAAGCGAGTGGTGGTCTCGCTCGAGCGAGACCCTAGTGAAACAGGGGTGTGGTCACTTGCCGAAATTTACACAAGCGAATGTTGTTCTCGCCCAAGCGAGATTGGTCTGGAGCCAATAGTTGGTTACTGGACCATTTTCGCTCAGGTGAAATGGTCATGGCTTGGGAGTCGCTCAAGCGAGGAGAAGGGAATTGGACACTGGAAGATTTTTGCCCAGGCGAGCCTTGCCTCGCCCAAGTGAAAATCGGGCAGTGAGTCCCTGATGCTACTGGGGTAATCTCGCTCAAGCGAGGTGGAATTCGCTCAAGCGAGGTTGGCTCCTAAGGCAAATCTCCTCTCTCGCTCAAGCGTCTCGCTGGCTCGCCCAAGTGTGGCCTTCGAATCTCGCTCAAGCGAGCTAGGGTCCACTCAAGCGAAGGGACCCCCTGATGCTCAAAACTCTCTCTCGCTCAGCCTTTCTTGTTTTCGCTCAAGTGTACCTACGCCAGCTCGCTCAAGCGAATGTGGTACTCGCTTAAGCGAGTGGCATCCTGATGTACATATTTGTTTTATTTTAAATGATTACATTTCCCTTTGCACTAAACCTCTTCTTGCATCATCTTAAAATTAGTTTGGATATATTATGGATCCCTAAACCTTATGAAATCTTCTCCCTTTAGATTCAATCATACAACAATCAAATTAATTAATTCTTCCGCTGTTTCTAATTGGAAAATTTATTATGAAATCTTCTTTTAATTTACCCTCTCATATCTTCATATATGAGAGTGGCTTTTCATAGATCCAGGTGTTGAATTAGAAAGCTTTACCACTCCAATTATTTAGTTAATTTATGAATTATAAAACGTGAAAAATTTCCCCATATTTTCAGGGCGTCTCACAATTAGGACAGTTAGCAAAAGAAGTAGCTGACATGAAAAGCTCTGGTTTTTCTGCAAACACTCAAAATCCAAGAGAACAATGTAATGCTATTTTTACAAGAAGTGGTAAAGTTGTAGGAAATGATTGTAAAGAAGTAGAGAAAAAAGAAAAGAAAGAAAAAGAAAAAGAAGAAGAAGAAGAAGAAGAAGAAAAGAAAAAAGCAAATGAAAAAGAAGAGAAGAAAGAAGAAGAAGAGAAAAAAGAGAAGGAAGAAGAAAATGATGAAAAAGAAAAACAGAAAAATCAAAAAAACAAAAAACAAAAAAATTAGTATTTAGGTCAGACACCTCCAGTTAAAGATTTACCTTATCCACATGCACCATCAAAGAAGGATAAGGAAAAGGAATACAAAAGACTCCTTGAAATCTTTAAGCAATTACACATAAACATTCCATTTTCTGAGGCATTGGAACAGATGCCAACATATGCAAAGTTTATGAAAGAATTACTTACCAAAAAGAGGAGGTATGATAGGGAAATTGTTGAACTTGAAGCAGGTTACAGTGCTATTTTGCAATATAACATGCTAGAAAAGTCGAAAGACCCTGGAAGTTTCACTATTCCCGTCTCCATTGGAGGAGTAAATATTGGGAAAGCCTTGTTAGACTTAGGGGCTAGCATTAATCTAATGCCTCTAAGTATGATGAAGCGAATTGGTGACCTTGATCCTCAAAGAACAAAGATGACTCTGCAATTGGCTAATAGATCAATCAAAAGATCCTATGGTATTATGGAAGATGAACTTGTGAAAGTTGACAAGTTCTACTTCCCTGTTGACTTTATGGTTTTAGACATGGAAAAAGAAGTTGAAGTGCCCCTGATCCTGGGAAGACCATTCATGAAGACAACTAGAGTGCTAATTGATGTAGATAATGGAAAGCTGGCAATAAGAGTACACGATGAAGAAGTGAACTTCGATGTTTTCAAAGCCATTAAACATCCCAATTCAAAGCAAGACTGTTTCAAGGTGGATGTTCTTGATGAAGTTTGCTTTTTCGTATCCACAGGTATGTTAATTTCTGACCCTTTAAATAAGTTATTAACTAACTCTGTGGAATATTAAGTGAAGAAGAAGAAAAGCAGGTAGACAAGTATTTTGAAGATCTTGATCAAGGGAAAGAAATTTCCCTTAAATCAAGAGAAATTGAAGAAATCCAAGAAGTGCCTGTTGAAGAAATCAAGAGGCCTGAATTAAAAGTGCTACCTTCTAACTTAAAGTATATCTTTTTGAAAGAAGGTAATTTAAAACCAGTGATTATTAGTAATTTGTTAAGTAAAGCAGAAGAAGAAAAACTGGTAGAAGTCTTGAAAAGGAATCAAGAAGCAATTGGATGGACACTTGAAGATCTGAAAGGTATAAGCCCATCATATTGCATGCATAAGATTTTATTGGAAGATAATTTTAAACCTGTTGCTTAACCCCAAAGACGCCTTAATCCAACCATGAAAGAGGTAACCAAGAAGGAGGTATTGAAATTGCTGAAAGTAGGTATTATCTATCCTATTTCTGATAGTGCATGGGTAAGTCCTGTACAAGTTGTTCCAAAAAAAGGTGGTATGACAGTAATTGTTAATAATAAAAATGAATTAATCCCAACAAGAACTGTCACTAGTTATAGAAAATTAAATCAAGCAACAAGAAAAGATCATTTTCCACTTTCTTTTATAGATCAAATGCTTGAAAGATTGTCTGGACAGACTTATTATTGTTTTCTTGATGGATATTCTGGATATAATCAAATTTCTGTTGACCCTCTTGATCAAGAAAATACTGCTTTTACATGTCCCTTTTGTATATTTACTTATAGGAAGATGTCATTTGGATTATGTAATGCACCTGCTACTTTTCAAAGATGCATGTTTGCTATTTTTGCAAATCTAATTGAAAAGAGCATTGAGATTTTCATGGATGATTTCTCAGTCTTTGGAAATTCATTTGAATCATGTCTAACCAATCTGGACACCGTACTAAAGCAGTGTATTGAAACAAATTTGGTGCTCAATTGGGAAAAGTGTTACTTCATGGTGAAGGAAGGAATTGTACTTGGTCACAAAATTTCCTCTAAAGGTATTGAAGTGGACCAAGCCAAAATAGAGGTAATCTCTAAACTCCCACCCCCTGTGAATGTAAAAGGTATTAGAAGTTTTCTAGGACATGATGGATTCTATAGAAGATTTATTCAAGATTTTTCAAAAATTGCTAAACCTTTAACAAATCTTCTAAATAAAGATGTTGAATTCAAGTTTGATGAAGCATGTCTTAAAGCTTTTAATTCCTTGAAAGAAAAATTGGTTTCTGCCCCTGTAATTGTTGCTCCTAATTGGAACTTACCCTTTGAACTTATGTGTGATGCAAGTGATTATGTTGTAGGAGCAGTTTTAGGTCAAAGATATGAAAAAGTTTTTAGGGTTATACACTATGCTCGTAAAGTTTTAAATGAAAATCAAATAAATTATGCAACTATTGAAAAGGAATTACTAGCCATAGTGTATGCCTTAGAAAAATTTAGATCATACTTGATTGGATCAAAAAATATTGTTTTCACTGATCACGCTCCAATCAAGTACCTTTTGACTAAAACTGATTCTAAACCTCGGTTAATCCGATAGATTCTGCTCCTTCAAGAATATGATCTTGAAATCAAAGATAAAAAGGGTAGTGAAAATATGGTCACTGACCATTTTTCTAGATTGATGAATGATGAGGTCACTGCCAAAGAAAAAGACATCTTGGAAGAATTTCCTGATGAAAAACTTTTTGAAATAAAAAAACGGCCATGGTTTGCTGATATGGCCAATTTTAAAGCAGCGGGAATTCTTCCAAATGATTTAACTTGGCAGCAAAGAAAAAAAAATTTAAAGATTCAAAATACTTTGTTTGGGATGACCCTCATCTATTCAAAATTGGTGTGGATAATTTGTTACGTCGTGTACCCGATTGGGAAAAGAAAGATGTGTTGTGGCATTGTCATAAATCACCTTATGGAGGACATTTTAATGGAGAAAGAACTCCTGCAAAAAATTTTCAATCAGGTTTGTATTAGCCCTCCATTTTTAAGGATTCTCACTCATTTGTGCAAGCTTGTGATAACTGCGAAAGAACAGGTAATGTTAATAAAAGACAAGAAATCCCTCTCACAAACATTCAGGAGGTTGAGGTATTTAATTATTGGGGTATTGATTTCATGGGTCCCTTTCCTTACTCTCAATTTAATCAATACATTCTTTTGGCAGTCGATTATGTTTCAAAATAGGTAGAAGCAATCGCTTCACCTAATGCTGACACCAAAACTGTAGTGAATTTCTTGAAGAAAAATATTTTTTAAAAGTTTGGAACACCAAGAACTTTGATCAGTGATGGAGGATCACATTTTTGTAACAAAGTTCTTTAGAAAGTGTTACAACACTATGGAGTGAGAGATAAAGTGGCCACAGCATATCATCCACAAACCAATGGACAGGCTGAGATTTCAAATCGTGAAGTAAAAAGAATTTTGGAAAAGACTGTGTCTTCCTTCAGAAAAGATTGGTCACAAAAGCTTGATGATGCACTATGGGCATACAAAACTACATTTAAGACTCCAATTGGCTTTTCTCCTTTCCAAATGGTCTATGGAAAAGCTTGTCATCTTCCAGTAGAGATGGAACATAAAGCATATTGGGCTTTAAAATTTCTCAACTTTAATCCTAATACAGCAGCTGACGAAAGAAAGTTGCAGTTATATGAGTTGGAAGAAATGAGAAATAATGCTTATGAAACATCTAGAAGTTACAAGAATAAAGTGAAAGCTTACCATGACAAGAAAATTAAAAATAGACACTTCATACCAGGTTAGCAAGTTTTATTGTTTAATTCTAGATTAAGACTGTTTCCTGGTAAATTGAAATCTAAATGGTCAAGCCCTTTTGTAATTAAGGAAGTTAAATCTTATGGAGCAGTTGAAATTGAAGATCCAACTTCCAAAAGAAGTTAGATGGTTAATGGGCAAAGATTGAAACCATATCTGGGTGGTGAGATCGACAGACTCACTACCATTTGTTATCTGATTGATTTATGATGTGCAGGATGTCAAGCTAGAGACAGTAAATCAGGCGCTCAATGGGAGGTAACCCATTATTTCCTTGTAATTTATTTTAAAGATATATATATAAAAATAAAGATAAAAATAAAAAATAAAATAAAATAAAATAAATAGATAAATAAATAAGTTTATTTAGATTTTTAACAAAGGGTTTTTGAACTAAAAGAAAAGGGTTTTTGAAATTTTTAATTTTTGGAAAAACAGAACCCTACGCGTAGTGTCCCACTGACGCGCAGCGTGGAGGTAAAAATTTCAACCTGACGCGTAGCGTCCCATCCATGCGTAGCGTCAGAGCCCACGTTCAATTTTTAAAACTGAACCAGAGAGGCCCAATTTAGGTTTTAAAAACCTAAATTTCCCTCTCTGCCTCACTTTTCCTCTCAGAACACCAATCTTCACTCTCAATCACCCATATTCCCTCATCCTCTCTTCGATTTCACAAAAACTCCAAGTAAGTGATCTTCTCTTTTCTTTTTAGTTTTCTTTTGATTTTCGATTTTTAGAATACATGTGGTTAGGATTAGGATTAGAAAACCATTGGGATTCGTTTGCTGTTAGATTTAGTGCATGTGTTGATTGAATGTAGTTTGCAGGGGTTGTTATTGCATAACCCCTGTTTTTGTGTTTGAAACTGTGCACCTCATGTGTAGCGTCCCGCTGACGCGTAGCGTGAGGCATGAATTGTAACCTCACACGTAGCGTCTCCCTGACGTGTAGCATGGGCAGAATAATCTGACGCGTAGCGTCAGCCTTTTTTGTGATTTTTGTTAATTTTGTGTTTTATTTTTCTATTTAATGTATATTCTATTTTTCTGTTTTTAATAATTCTGTCCTGTTTAATTTTTGTTGTTTGTTGTTTGTTTTTCTTTTTAAATCAATAAAATTTCTTAAATTATATGTTTGTTATACTTTCTTGCATAAAAATAAATAAATAAATTTGATAAATTTTGTAAATATGTTTGTTGTGTGAAATTACATGATGTGTGAATAAAATGTTGTGTATGTTATATTTTTTTAAAATAATAATAATAATAATCCAAAAATATGCATGTTTATTTTTCAAAAATATATTATTTTTATACTTTGTAAATATTTTGTTGTATTTTGCATGAGTTCTTATTTTTTTTATTTTGCATAAAATATAAAAACCAAAAATATGAATGTTAATTTTTTGATGTTTGGCATGTTTTATTTTGTTAATGTGTGTTTGATTTTTGTAAAATTTATTTTTGCAGATGGCACCTAAGAAATCCATTCCCATTACTGGTCCCAAAAGACAGAGGAGGACCACTAACACTGATACCACTTCTGAGGATCCAGATCTTCAGGGTGAGGAGCAGCTGGGACCTAGAGATCCCACCAGATTTCGCACTAACGTGAAATGGGCCTGATTTCACAAGATAAAGGGCCAGAGGTTGATCTGGGAGAGAGTCTTAGATCTGAATGCTGGGGACTATCCTGAGCTGCAGGATGAGGTCCAAAGGAGGAGATGGGGACCCCTATTTTCCCTGCCTGCTGAGGGGGATCCCATCTTAGTAATGGAGTTCTATGCAAATGCCTTCAGGATGCACCAAATATCAGTCTGCAAAGGACAAGCTGGGTGAGGGGTCGGCACATCATGTGCGACTAGGATACCATTAGTACCCTACTGGGTAATCCTTGGGAGCCTACTCCTGAGAGTGACACTTATTTCTAGAAGGAAAACAGAAACAAGGTTGCTACTGAGGATGGTGATCTAGGATATTTCCTGGATCAAGTTGCTTATTCCTTGAGCAAGGATGGAATCTTCTTCAACCTGAGTAAGGTTGGAAGGACTCCATCGAACCTCCTCAAGATCCAGCTGACCCCTATAGCTCAGGCGTGGTCTCATCTCATGCTTCATAACATCACTCTTGTCACCCACCTTTCTTCTATCCCAGTTAATCGCTGCTGCCTCCTTTATTCCATCCTTCAGGGCCATACCATTGACATTGTTGAGCTGATATCTGAGCAGATTCACCTTTATGCCCTTGGGTATAAGGTGAATCGTCCTATCCCTTTTCCTCTCATCATTTCTGCCTTACTGAGGAGGCAAGGAGTTGTCGTACCATCACCTGAGTTCACTAGTTCTTCGGGGAGAGTCCCCAAAGTTCTAGTGAAGAGATTACTTTGTCCAGCAGTGCGAGCTTCCACCTCTGGAGCAGGAGGCTCAGCCCAGACAGAGACAGAGGAGACCACCAGTTCAGCCACTATCTGCTGATGCTATTTCTGATGGATTTGCCAGGATGACCCTAGAGAATCAGCATATGATGCAGATGATGGCTGTTTCTCATCGTGCTTATGTTCATTTGCATGATGTATTTTACCAGTATAGGATACAAGGTGAGGGAGCACTATTTATGACACCTGCTGACTTTGCTTCCCATGTAGCTTGGCCTGGTGATTTGCTTACTTATCCTGAGATAGGTGGACCGTCTGGAGCACGTGCTGATTCTGAGGGTGATGTCGATGAGGAGAGGGATGATAAGGATGATCATATGGAGGATTGATCAGTGCTATCTACATTTCTTGCACTTTATTTACATACATTTTAGTTTAGTTTGATATTTACATTTGGATTTTGGGTTATATAGTTGTCTTTTACTCTTATGTGGTGTGTTTTATTTTTTTGCATATATCAAAAATCAAAAATAAATTTTATCTTTTAAAATAAATAAATCAAATTTTTGAAGATAAAGAAAATTTATACACTTAAGGTTTTTACACAATAAAACCATTTTTAAATCAATTATCGATTCTTTTTGTAATTAAGGGATTTTGATAAATTTAATTACAATAATGTTATTAACTATCAAGCTAATTTTGATAACCCGGTGAGCTTAGAGATATTTTGAACACTTGAGGGTTTTGACATAACTTCATTCGAATTGATTTTGCTTTAATCTGTGATTTGTATTGATGTACAGAGAATTCAAGAAAATGATCAAGGCACATTTTTGGTAAAAGAAACCTTGGGCCAAAAAGCTTACCATGGTAAAATTATTTTTATCCTTAAAAAGCCAATTTGAGCTTGAAAAATAATTTCATTGGTACCCTTAACCTTTATCAAATTTTAACCATTCCCTTTACTTGATTGATTAAAAGAGCAATTGATCAAAATAGAAAGAATATTTTGAGCATTTTTATAAAAATAGGGAGTGAAAATTAACAACTTGATTCTTTTTAAAAAAATAAAAAGAAAAAATAAAAAGAAATAAAAAGAAAAAAATTGTACATATAAATAAAATAAATATATCAAAAATAGTGAAAAGAATCAAGTTGGGGGTAATTGTTATCATCAATAAGAGAAATAAGATTTGGGCCAAGAAAAAGCCTAAAAATTATAAAATGCTCTTTTATTATTTCAGGTTTTTGAATTATGAAGAAAAACCATAATTTCTTGTAAGCCAAGCCTCATTACAACCCTTCAAAAGACCTTGTGATTCTTGAATTAACTTTGTATAATTAACCATTGATTAGATGAAAATCAAAGTTAAATTTGTTTGATTTTATTTTTTATTTCCTTTCTTGCTCGAGGACGAGCAATGTCTCAAGTTGACGGTATTTGTTAGTCCTCAAATTTACAATAAAATCCTTAATAAAAATTTTGTAAAAAGAATAAAAATTTGTTTAATTTGTTATAAATTTAGGTTTTAAATTCAATAATATGCCCTTGATCAATTTTCTCTAGTTTTATAGTAAAAAGGTGAAGAATTTAAAGAGAAAAATTGAAGAACTGGAAAACTGACGTGTAACATCAACACCGCGCGTAGCGTGGGGATTTCTGATGCTGACGCTACGCGTCACGGCCACATGTAGCGTCAGGAGCTACGTGGACTCCACTTCCAGGTGGCCAAGCACTCAGCCAAATGACCAAAAATTGGTCAACCCACTTTAGCTAAGTGCCAAGCTGAAAGAGGAAACATGTCTGGCCATTTGGATTAAATAACTAACAATCATGGCCGCTTAATCACGAGCTTAATAGGAGCTGAGTCAGGAACCTGACGCGTAGCGTCAGGACCTTTCCTCAGCCCTATAAATAGGGCTATTCTCCACACTTCCAAGGCATCCCTTCCAAGTTTTAGAACTTCTACTCTCTCTTTTCACTCGAATTTGAGTGTTTTTCGTTGAGTTTGTAAGGTTAGAGTGATTTCTAGATACTTGAGAGTGTTGTGTAGTAGTGTGAGTTCTTGTATTGTGAAGCGTTTCCAAGTCCTCATAATGTCAAACGCTGTAAGTGTTGTTCTTACTTTTACCATGTGTAACTAAATTGTTTATGTTGGAATTTGGTTAATCAATCTATTATATGATGCTGTGATTATGACCTCTACATATTTATGATTCAAGTACATGTTAGTATTTCAACTCTTTATTAATATGAACATCAAACGGGAGAATGATTTTCATGTGTATTAAAACTTGTTTTATTAGTATGAATGTCAAACGGGAGAATGATTATTCATGCCGAATTAAAATCTGTTTTAATGAAAGTAAAAGTTGAAATACCCTTAATATGCCAATTACTAGGGATAGAATTGGTAATTATTGTTGCCATAAGGCCAGGACTTAATGCAAGTTTTTATTAAGAAAGCTAACGAGGAATCAGACTTTATGATAAATACTTAGAATTTATATCACGAGGGATTGGTTATAATGACTTTAAGTTGTAATAACATGAACTTGATGATTAAGTATGTATGTCTGTAATTATTTCATTATATTTTAGTGCAAGGATCCTAATTCCAACATAATTTGTTAATCTATGTTTTTACCTTAAGTATCTAAATTATTCTGAATTACATCTCAATTTATTAGATAGATTTTATCTTTTCCATCTTTTTACCTTATGAACAATTCAACCATCAAATTCTATGAATATTGTACAAATTATTTATAAATTATTCTTTTTTAATAATCTTTGATAAAATTACCATAGAAAATAAGAAATTATTGTGAGTTACTGGACTTTCAATCCTAGTGGAACGATATCTAAATTTGAAAACTACAAACGATTGGTGCGTTTGCCAATTAATTACCCAACGGTAACACAGGGGTTAACATGGATCAAACCTTGTATAGAGGAATGATTGGATCACTATTGTGTTTCACATCTAGCAGACCTGATATAATGTATAGTGTTTGTGTATGTGCAAAATACCAAGCAGACCCCAAGGAATCACATTTGCTTGCTGTGAAGAGGATTCTGAGGTATCTTATAGGTACCACTAACATTAGGTTGTTCTATAAGAGAACAGACCTGTTTTCTCTTTGTGGCTTTTGTGATGTAGATTTTGTAGGAGATAGATCAGATAGAAAAAGTACAAGTAATGGATGTCACTTTTGGGGACAAGTCTAATCTCATGGAGTAGCAAAAAGTAGAACTCTATAGCCATTTCTACAGCTGAAGCATAATATTTGTCTGCAGTAAGCTGTTGTTCTCAACTTCTGTGGATGAAATATCAACTTAAGGATTATTTAATCAAAGAGGAAAAGATTCCAGTATTTTATGTCAATACCAGTGCAATCAGTTTATCCAAAAATCATATCCAACACTCAAAGGCCAAGCATATTGAAGTAAAATATCACCTCATTCGAGACTATGTTCAAAAAGGAACCCTGGATCTGAAGTATATGGATACAGACCATCAATGGTCAGATATATTCACCAAGCCATTGGCTGAAGTCAGGTTTGCATTTATTAAGTATAACTTAAACTTGCGTGACTGATAATGCATATTTTATCCTTAATTTCTTACTCTAATGTGTCTATTTTGCTGTCCAATATTTTGTAATAAATTACATTTTAACACATTTTCACACTTTGAGCTTTCTCTAATGGTTGATCTTAAAAATGAATTAATTGAGTTTTAATCAACTGATTAATTTAATTCATTTTTAGGGGGTCAAAAAGATTCAGCATGGTACTTAATAATTAATATGCAAAGGAAGCATGAATTCACATAGGATTTGGCTACCAATTCATTGCAATTGAAATTATTCCATACTACAACAACGTGGAAATGGACCATGGTTTCAAGTAAAGACAAATTTTGCCAATTTAAAAGTGAAGCATAGGTCCCATGGTTCCATGAATCCACGTGAATTTCAAGTTCCAAAGGGAAACAATTGTAAATTTAATTCAAATAGGGTACAAGTTGACCAAAGCTTACTCATGGCAATTGGAAGCTTAAAATTGCCAATTGAATCATGAATTTACATTAGTAGAAGGGATACATGGTGCAATTGAATATTCATAACAATATAAGTCCATGTGCCAAGAGTGCAAGATTTAATTATTCAACAAACATAAGGCAATAATGTAGCGTGAACTTGGGTCCCTTAATGCCATTATAATGTAATTATAGAAAAATAATTCAGAATGGGCTAAAGGCAGAATTGATGGAAATTGAAGATGAGTTGCTGATTATAAATAGGAGAGAAAGCAAGGAAGAAAGGCATTTGAGGGCAATGCAATAGAAGGAACAAGGCCTTTGGAAGCTCTCTCCCCCTCTTTTGTAAAATCCAGGTTTGATTATTTCTTGCTTTAATTTTTATTTGTTTTAATTTTCATGGAAGGCTAAAACCCTTAGATTGATTTTCTTGGAAGTTATTGTAATGTATTTTCGAGGTTTCTATTTTTAACTCAATACTCTTTTGTTGTTGTTGATTTCTTCATAATCTTAGTCTACTTATTTTAATTCCTTTGTGTTTAATTAAATTGTATGCTTAATCGGTTTAATTATATAAATGGAATAGAATAAGGTCTTAATTAAAATTGGTTAATAAAGTATGCATGCTTAATGAATATTTTCAGAATAACTTTTAATTATTATGGTTTGCTTAATTCCATATTGTGAGACTAGATTATGTATGTAGGCGATGATCCTATGTATGCTCAATAATTCCTAAATTTTATGATCTTGACTTCTTTTGCTTAATTAAAATGCTTGATTAATATTTTCATTCAGTTTGAATGTAAGTAAAGGAATTATGAATTAAAAGACGCTTAGTTGATTAATCTTTTGTGAACCAAGGATAAAATCAATTACAGTACTCTAAGGAAATGAGTCACTTATTATTTATCTATTTCAATTTTATATTCATTCTGTCTAATCAATTATGACAATCAAATCCAAAAATTCCCCTAATTATTTTTTGTATGTATGTTATAATTTGTTTGTTAATTTTAAAACAAGAAATTTCTAGTTTTTGTTGGTCCTTGAAAGACGACCTAGGCTCAAACCCTAGTATTACATTATTTTTACACTATTTCAATTTGACCGACCGCGACAGTCCATGTCAGCGACATTGCTTGATAAAGAGTCTGAATGAATAATAAGTCTGTGTGTAATAAGTTTGTATGCAAAAAGTCTATTTATTTATTAAAATTATATACATGTGTTTAAATCTGCTCACTTCATATACTGAGAGATACTCAAGGCCTTTTCATTTACCTTATTCATTTTCTCTCTCCAAAACTGCTTTTCATTTTTGAATAGTATATGTGGCATTCATTTATTGCATGGAGTGCAAACTTTTCTGAATTGTTTCCCCCCACTAAGCCACATTGCCTTTAAATAGCCATTCTAGTTGTCTTTTTAAAATCCCTTAAAATATTTTGTTTTCTCAAGAACTCTTTGCATTCCTCTCTTTCTCTAAACCTTTTGCATATTACCCCAAAACCTTTCTTTCTTCTTCACAACCAACAATGACTGTTGTTTCATACACTGTGAGAGACATTGTTGAGTCATTATACTTCGACCCAACACACCACAAGCTTGAAGGAAGAAATGTGACTGGGGAACTAAATGGTATTGGATGGACTCAGTTCTACCTCGATCAAGAACCCTTCTTACCATCTCTGGTTCTTGAGTTTTAGAAGTTTGTGATTGTAGACAAGGCTCGCTTTATTTTGTTAGGAACTTTGCGTGGTAAGTTGATTGAAATTTCTGAGGATGTTATTGTCAATATGCTCCAATGCCAGCCTAGGGGTACAGTCTTTTTTAGAAGATTTTCAAACCACTGAAGTATCATCACTCACCATCAATGAGTTGCTCTATGGAAAGTCTCATCCTGAGAAGTTTAACCTTGGAAACCCGCTTCCTAAAGTCAATATGTTACATTTGCTGATGAAACAAGTCTTTTACCCTCGCAAGTCAGCAAAGGACACTATCACCAAGCTAGACAGATTCTACTTGTATCACATGCTTAGCAAGGAAAAGGTAAACCTTGCCAATGTCATCATGACATACATGGTCTCCTCTGTGTTGAAGAAGCAAAAAAAGATCCCCTACCTAGAATTCCTAACCAACATTTTCAAGTTGGAGAATATTCCTTTGAAGTCTATAAAGGACATGATTACCTGTGGACGTCTGGTGTCCAAGTTGTCTTCTTTCTCCCCCCTCCTGGAACAGTCTAAAGCCTCTACTGCTTCAGAGTCTGTTAAAAAGGCCCCTTAAAAGTGGAAGCCCTCTTCTGATGCTGTTGTTAAACCTGAAGTGCTTAAAAAGGCTAATGTTACAGCAAAGGTATTTGTCACTCATGACCAAACCCCTGTCTTCAAATCTGGCTCTGCACCAGCCTCTACAACTCAATCATCGTCAGACTCAGATGATTAACAGCCCATTGGGCATGTTCTAAAGAAGAAGCGGTCTAAGAGAATTGCTTATCCTTTGCGTCCTCAAGCCTCCGCAGCCTCCAAGACTACACATGCTCATTCCTCTTAATCTTTGAAGGATTATGTCAAGCTGCCCTACAAGAAGTGCTACGTTAACTTCATCTGATTCTACTGTAAAAAGTTTCCAGACATGAATGTCTCGAAATGGAATAAGTATGACTAGATTGATCAGTATAATTTTTGTTATGATTTGTACAAGTCTAACTAAGCCTTGAGGTAGACCCGGAAGGCTGAGTTGAAGCGCAAGGCTGAGTTGAAGCACAAGGCTAAAGAAAATCAGGCTAAGAAGTCTGAAGGCAATAAAAAAAGAAGTTTGCTCCCTCAATTACCCAGACCTCTCCTATCCAAACTCCAACCCCTCCCTCTCCTACACAAACTCAGGTACCACCCTCTCTTTCTCATGACCAAGTATTCAAACCTTAACCAACCCCTCCTTCTTCACCTCCTTCTCAACCTAAACCAGATCAGCCAACCTCTGAAATCCCTAACCCCAAACCTTCTTCCTATTATGCCTGCTGAGGAAGTTTTTTCCAATCCTCACCTTTACACTCCCTTTACTTTTGCAATGTTCCAGACTCTTCACATGGAACAAATTAACCTCAACCTTGTCAAGGAATGGTGATTATCTACCAGACCCTGGTTCCATGCCTTCACCAAACCTAAAAGACGTATCTTTATTAACCCAGACAGCCTCATGCCAACATACCGCAGAGTCTTCATAAATAAAATGAAGCAAGTCAAACCTCACACTTGTCCTTCTCCTCTTCCCTGGTATATGTGAAAGGCCAAGAAGCTAGATGGTGTTACCCTGAAAGCTCTTCTCTCTGCTCCTGAGAAGAATGATGAGCATCATTGCCATCTTTGGGTATATCATCTTTAGGATCAGGATCAAGTTGCAGTACATCCGGTAGTGATATTATGATTGATGTTCGCAACTTTTGGGCTAGGTATGGTCGTGTTTTAAGAGCTCATCCCACCTATATTGATGACTCTCAAGCTCTCATTTCTCCAACCCTTTATGCTCTTATTGATATTATTATTTATCACTTTTTTCTTTTGTGTTCAAATTGGCTACATTATTTTGGTGTTTGTCTCTACCTCAAACTTTATTTCTACTTCTGCATCATTGTCTCGTCTTGCCCTTCTTAGGTCTTGAGTTCTCAATGATGTTTCTCCTTTTCTTGATATCAAAAGGAGGAGTAGAATAGAAGTAGAGTAATAAAAGTAGAGTCTGTAGAAAGAATTATAGTTGAGTTTATAAATTGTTTTTGTATGAATTACTCATGTTGATTGTAACAGCCTTGGTTTTTGAGAGTGGGAATCCAGACCCTAAGAATCCTTAAGGATACTCTATCAAGCTTTATAGAAAGCTTGAGGCTTTTGGCCTGTTCCCCTGAAATGAATATAGGGATATCGAGTGCATATGAATGAGAAACCTAGCTTAGAAGAGTATAGAGAATTAGAGGAAAGATTAAAGGGTGCACTAATAGTCATAGATGAGTTGAGATATGAGCTGAGATGAGAGGGTGATAATGAATAAGTCATTTAGTCTTGTTTGATTCAGTGATGGTAGTTAGTAAAATTTTCCTTTTATTAGTAACAATGATTAATTGTGGATAATGGTGGTTTATAATAATCTAGATATAATAATCGATTTAATAATTGATACTAATGATCACTTAATCCCTATTTACATAATTTAATTTAAAATGTATGGATAGTTATAGTTAATTATATTTAATTTTATAATTTAATTATTTTGTTTGAAAATATATATAATATTTAAATAATAATCATTTATTTAGTTATTTGAAAACTTTTAGAACTATTAAATTACTTGGTAATCATTTAATTAATTAATTGATAATTATTGATTATTCGATAATTATTTGATAAGTATCTATTAATTAATTACTCATTATTTGATAATCAATTACTTATTTATTTATTATTTGTTTATTAATTAATTATATTTAATAATAAAATATTATCAGTCTCATGTTTAAACTGTACGACCCAATGAATGAATCAATTCCGGTAATTCAGCCTGAGACTAATGATCTGATAGGGAAACTAGTCTTGTTAGAACCCTTTTGTAGTAAATCGAGGATGACAGGTTTGGTCTGGCGGGCCCAACTTGTACCTTAAACGTTCTTCACGTTTGATCGTGTATATACTTCGGGATATCGATTGTAACATGGTCAGTCTCTAGTAAACCGTTTCGACGGTTTAGGAACTTTTCCTGAAGGGACCAAATCCTAATTCGGGCCCTATTGGCCTCATTCCTTAAGAAAATGATTAATTCAATTGGAACCTCGATTCCGGCCTAAACACCTTCAATGTTTGGAGCCTAACTTTCACATACAACCCTAGAATCGAGTGATTCTGGTCCTAGTTTCTTCGTTACAAAGATATCTATAATCTCTATTTCTAGTCTCGAGCTCCGATTCCCACTCTGTCACCCCAAAACTAAGAACCAAGTATTTGTACTTTGAAAGCCTATTATTTAATTCTTTTAATCTGCGCATACTTCACTTGAAAAATCATAACTCTCTCATACAACCTCTGATTCGCGTAATTCTGGTCCCATAATTTTTGTAACAAAACTTTCTATAACTTTTTTGAAGACCTCAAAGGCTTGATCTACCCTAGTTGGTACAGTTTTTACATTCTTTTTAGACTTGTTCCAATCCTGCGACAACACTACATCATTTAAGGAAAAATTACGTATCTTCCTCATATGTATCTTCCTCATACGGATGATTCCTAAAGGAAAAATATCTACAAATTTATCTTTTCAACTATTTTTAATTCGAGAGCTCCGGGAGCACTTTACCTTGGTTTGGGCATAACTCGAGCTACCAACCTTAGATTTTCACGTATGATATATCAAATTAAAGAGGAAATAAAGATCTAAAATCTTTATGTTGAATGTTTTTTTCAGATTCCCACTTCATGAATTATTGCATATTTATTTTAAACAGCTTCTGAAAAGGGAACTAGCTACCCATTGGGTATCCGATTTTCGATACCCTAAATTATTTTTTCGGCATCACCATCACACGAAACCTGCCCCCTCCTCCACCCACCACCTTTACATGCCATATACTCCTCTAGGTGGCAGCTTCACACTCACTACTTCCTCAACAAGTTCACTACCAAATCTACTTGGCTTACATGGTGCTACCATGACATGCCACCATAACCTTATACCATGTATCATGATATCATGACCATGCCATGCATACCTTGTCATGTTACCCCTTAACTTCAAAATTCCAATTTAGAATTTCATTCATCTCACAATCACCATTCTGGCGCAATTCCAAATCCACATTTTCTTCATTTTAATTCTATCATTACTTCACTAAAGCATCCTAAATTCTACCACTTCCATTAAATCACATTCTCTCGACAGCAACCACAACACTCTTTTCTTATTTTTTCTTCCATTTTCCAGTGACTAACACTCTCTATCCACCCATAAATCAGCCACCTAAAACCATCATAAACTACCACACTATACCACCATCTCTTAGGCTCTACTTTCCGCTTCGATTTCCTTTTGTTTTCTCTTGAACCCAAAACTTTTTTTCACCATTTCTATCCACCAAACCGCCATCAAACCACCATCATACAGCCACCTCCACATGCTTCCATGACCCCTGAAAGTCGTTACGCTCCTCCATTCTTCGATCCACGGCCACCGCCTTTTGATAGGTAAGCGATCGGTGATCCTTCTTCGGTTTGATTTCTATTCTATTTTATTTTTCTCTTCCAATTTCAATGTTTCATGGTTGTTACTTGCTAGGCCATGACTTGCTCTCTCCCTCTCGGCCTTGCATGTCACGTTTCACTAGCCCCGGGAGCGATCGACGCAAGGTATTCAACGATCGGTAAATTTTCAGCGACCGGCTCCTTAAGTTTCTTTCCATTTCTAGATTTTTCATGGTTGATTCCTTATTTCCTTTTGTTGTCCATGACATATGGCCACCTATTGGACCTTTGCATGTTAGGTGATTGAGGATCCGGGAGTAATTGAAGAAGTTTAATCAGTGATCAATGAAGTTTTGAAGCTTACTCCTTTTTCCCCTTCAAAATCGTAAGCTACCTGTGACGTAAAGGGGTCTCACTTCATTTTCTTTTGTTTTAAATTCTTCTATATTATTGCTTTAGCTTTCAGAGATAACTCTTTCAAGTTTCGTGGCAATCCGACAGTTAAATTAGGAATTACATGATTTTTCGTTACCGTTAGCGATTTTATTTTTATTTTTATGTTTCTATGCATTGTGGTAAATTTCATAAAGCGTGTCTCGATATTTATGCAACTCGTTAAATTTTATCAAAGTTTAAAGTTATTGTAGAGAATGACGGACTTTAGGACTGTGGTACGGGCTCGGTCAGTAATTCGATATGGTTGTATTAATTATAAATTTTTGAATGTTTTTTGTAATTTGTTGTGATTATCCGGTAAGCCCCGCTAACTTAGATGAATTGACCGGCTAGAAGTCCCGAGAGCAAATCTAGAAAAATCATGAATTTTGAGATGTTTCGCCAATTTACTTTCAATCATGATCCGTTTTAAAATTTTACAGCGCCAGCAAAAAAATTTTGAGAAAAATTTCTAAATAAATTTTTACAAAATAAAAAAGGTGTTCTTGATAAAAAATAAATAAATAAATAGATAGCAAAAAATAAGTTAGAAATAATAAGGTTTTGAGTAAGATATTAGAAATAGGAGAAATAAGAATGTTTAAAGTATTCTTGCAAGAGATATATATTATTGAGTATTTTAAGCTATAAGGTAGAATTTGGAAATGGAAATTATATAAAGAATTAAAAATAAAATCAATAAAGAAATGGTAATAAGATTTAGTAAGTTTTGATAAAGTGTTAGAGAAATAATGAGTTTTAAGAAATATATTAGAAATTGAAGAAATAGAAATTTCAAAACATTTTTCTTACAAGAAAAATATATTCTCAGTTATTCTGAACTATTAAGAAGAATCTAGAAATAACAATTATATACCAAAGAATTGAAAAGGAAATCGATGAAGAAAGGGTAGCAAGGATTGATGAGTTTCAGAAAAATAATGATTCAGTTTAGACCATAAGTTAAGCACACGACAAAATTGTTTATGGACGTTGAATGAGTCTTAAGGTAGTAACTAAGTACAAATGTAATAACAAGTGAATTGGACTCATATTAAAAGTAGTTGATAATTTAGAGTTAGTAACAAATTTTATAGATGGGTGCTTAGTAATCAAAGGAACTTAAGAAACTAGCACCCTGAAAATGAGGAAGTAATTAATATGTTAAAAAGGATTAAATAAGAATTTATGAATGGATAGTTAGTGACAGAATTAAATAGGTTTACCTCAAGAGCTAAAAAGATGATTATTAGAAAAGGACATATTGAGGATGACTAAGGTATGTAAAATGAATTAAGCGTAGTTGTTAATCAAGTTAGAGGTGAAATTAAATTAGAAATAATGATAACCTAATAAACCAAAAATGAGGTAGAACCAAGGGATAAGTAAACTCCAAACCATTAAGTAGTAGTCATAAATAATGATCTATCGCTAATATCAACACAATGGGTTAGAATCAGTTAAAAGTGAATTTAAGGAGAAAAATGTGTATATGCATACATACATGCATGGTTTTATATATGAATTTTTGAGTAAATAATAATTAGGCATTTTTGATAATTAATGACTGGTTATAACTAGTAATGCTAAAGTAAGATTAATATGATTACAAACCTCGGACTGGATAAATAGACTGGTATGATCGATAAATATACCCATGTGGTCTAATAACCATTATCTAAATATTAAGTGAGTAAAAGTATACTCTAAACGAGCCAAGTCCATCTACGTGATAATATATACTTAGTAGTTATATTTAAAATCACTTAGTGATTTAAGATAAATTATGGATGATAAATAAGAAATATATTACTGCTGATAGGATCGAATGGCTATGGTCTATGATCTAGACAAATAGACTAATAAGTATATTCATTAGGCGAGTAATATGTGCTTAATTTATCTATGTGAGTGCATTCATGAATGTGTATATGTCAAATTACATGAGCCTATTATCATGATGAATGCCATGGACGTGATAAGATGTATGATGATTGTTATGTGATGAAATGTATGATAATTGTTCTGTGATAAAATACATGATGACTACTATATGATACAATGCTTGATGAATGTTGAGTGATGAAATACATGATGAGTGTTTGATGAATCCTATGGATATGATGACATGTATGATGTGACATCTTAGGTCATTTTCAATTGTTTTTATTCATTAAATCAAAATTCACAATAAATTTTTCACAAAATAATTAAGTAAATAGTTCGGGATTTGTGAAAATAATTATTTTCAGTAATAAGGTGCCAAACACAGTGTATATAATGCATTAAGACCAAAAAATACCAATCCTATTGCAAAAATTCAAAATCCTAAAACAGGGCCCTCACACGCGTAAGGCCAAGAACGCAGTCCTGACGCTACGCGTCAAGCTGGCGCCCAGCGTTAGCATACCAGAAACAACATTAGGTGTTGTTATGCATTCAACCAGGCAACTTCTGACCTACCCAATTAGCCCGTTTCAGGTTCGATTGCCACGAAACTTCACAAGCCACCTGTTTTCCCTATTTTGAAACTGTTGACGCTGTCTGTTTGCCAAAGTTCCATCATATGCATGAGATATATGCAAAATGAAGTTTCAATCAAATAGGTGCAAAACCATTGCATCAAACCACCTAAATGGATTCCAAATGGTCCAAGGCCTATATGCACAATTTTTACAAGTCCTAGGGAACCTATTGGTTCCTTCCAAGGTCCTAAAACCCGCTGGATCTCAACATCACCTATTTAGTTCCCTAATTTCACATAAAACGTCTATTTCAACTATATGCCACAATTCATCTAATTCACCCATCTATCCACTAATCTTCAATCACATTATTCATAATTCACAACTAGACACAACACCTGTCTATAACAGTTATCAAACACAATTCATGGCTTCATGCCAACATACATCAATTTCATGAAATTCAACATAATTATCATTAAAATCTCAATCTAACTACTTCATCACATGATTCTATAATTCATCATCATAATTGATTCATATCAACCATCATACTTTGAATCATCATCAACAGTTACACATCAGACTCATAACCACGCAATTCGATATCAAACACCAAGATACCAATGAATCACATAAACAAACTAGATTATTATATACGTTAAATTCACCACAACATAATACAATTATTGCATAATTTCATTGTCCCTTGGCATCAACTCTCCGCTTGGCACACCTCTGGGGCATTGGCATCCTCCCTGTCACTGGTCACTAAATTAAATAAACCATAACAAGGGTAAGTGTTCGGTATATCGTAATTAATATAGAACAGAAGTAAATAAGGTAGCTACTTACTACCTAATGTTTTTCTCATTCTGTTACTTACTAGTTCATTACATTTGTTCAATTATCATAGCAAATACACACACTAGTATAATCTTCTATGTACTTCAATAATCAGATAATGACATACCACATATTCAACATCATTCATCATCAATCATTAAATCCATCATAGGCATCATAACATCAATTTACCATTTATCATAAAACATACATTAAGATTATATTACATATGCATAACTGACTAACATGTATATCAGACTCCTAGTATCTGGATACTAAAGGATCGACCTTTAGCTAGGGGTCTGACTTGACACCCCATGAACCCGACTTGGTTCACTGAGCCTGACTTGGCTCCCTACCTCAACCATCGGGTTCGACTTGACCACTAGGTAGCTCAACTGAGTATAAAAACCACGGGAGCCAGAAAATGAGGGGTACATCATACTGTTGGTTATCCCATACCACATAATCACATATAGAATCACATTAACATGGCCTTAAACATCATTAAATCCATCTATAACTGTCAGAAACTGACATATCATAACCGCACATGGCAGCCACACAGACCCTGCCCTTACACACCATGTTACAATATCTCATTAATTATTGTTTCATCATTTGCAACCGATTATCCATGATTATACAAACATAAACATTCAGAAAGCACCAACAATATTCATTCCATTCCACCACCCACAATATACCACATACACATGTAATGCTCATAATTCCTATCATCATTCTTGCTTAATTAATTAATTATTCCATTTATAGTTTATAACTTTCACTTCCTTTTCACTTTTTTAATCACCAAACTTGCATTTAATTCTACATATATATATATATATATAAAATCATTATCTAACTAATTTATAAACTTTCTAACAATCGTTAATTATTTTATAAATTCCACGAGCCTAATATTCATACCAATTCTAATTAATTACGACCCAAACACCCCCTTACCTTGATTCCAAGCTTTAATAATTTGCTCTTGATGTCGGCTGCGTCCTCCGGTCACTTGATTCACAGTTCCTATTCCAAAATCGACGTCCATTGCGTCAATCATCCTTTCGATGCCCGTTTCGACACCTACGGTCACCGAAACACCAACTCAATTAGTACATTGCCTTCCTTTCCCTTTTTAACCCATAATCCAAGCTTCTAAGCCCATTAAAACACAAAATTCAAGCCATCATATCACATGCATGGTTTGGTTATGAAGAGGGAGAAGGGAAGGAGAAGAAGAACTTCAAAATCAATGATCCTTAATGGCTTACGTTAGCTCCCAATGCCTAAAAATGCAATGAATCACAAGCTTCCACTAGCCTTGTTTTAACATTCTGTTTTGCATGTCTCGTTTTAAAACAGGTCGCAACGTTGACGCTACGCGTCAGGTCACTAATTGTACCCTGACGCTACCCATCAAGCCCCAGATGCCATTTCCTTTAAAATTTATTTTTAAATGACATTTTCCCCCTAAAACATCATTTTAAATCATATATTCACATCAAAATCCTTATTTACCTTTTTATTTAAACTTAATTAAACCTTTGATTTGCTTTTCCAATATTAAATTACCAGGGATGTTACATATGATGAATGTTATGGATGTGATGAATTGTATGATGAATAAAGAAAATTGACATGATGGATTAAATAATTCATGGATAAATTAGAAAAATGAGGATATGTCTTGGCAGGGATACTGAGATAATTGAATGTGAAAATGATGTGATTAAGAAATGAATTGATGTGATTAAGATCAAATCCGATAAGATGACAAAGCATTGTGGTGCCAGAATTACCCGAGATCTAATGGTTTTGTATATTCAAAAGTCATTTCATTCTTAATTATCGGGCGAGGTGTATTGTGATTTGAGTGGCTATGAAAAAAGTATAAATAAAGAAAAATGTTTAATGAGAATTTTACAAGACAAACTTGATGTTAAGAATGAAATGGAATCATTGAAAGGACCTTACCGATGACTAGTAAAAATTGCATGCATTATATACATAGAGTATGAGAACGGATGATGAATGATAGAGTGATCCCCTAACACATACAGTGATAGGGTACGCTAGAGAACAACGACGTTTCGACCCTACAAGAAGTCTCAAGAGTATACCGGGGCGGACGCACTACAAAAAAACATGTAAATAGAAGAGGTTTTTTAAAGGAGGTTTTTGAAACCTTCGCAAAATAAGTTATACAACTGCGTTTTTACACCCTCTTGAAGTAAATTTAATAAAGGGGGTTTTTAATCTATTTTAAAGAGTTTTTCTCAAACCTCCCTAAATTAAATATTTTAAGGAAGGATTTTAACTTAATTAATAGAGTTTCCTCAAACTCTTAAAATCAAAATTTCAAAATACCTTTCTAAATCCTAAATTTCCTCTTAAAAATTTTCATCATATAAAACCTCTCAATCCCAAATTTCCAAATTAAAAATTTTCCCTCCGGTCATTCTTGTTTGATTACCCATGTATCTCGCACATTCCAAGTTCACTGCTTCCAGAAATCTGTTCTCACACGTTCCAAGTTCACCGCTACCACTGTTCCATGTTCGATTATGATTCGCTTTCGTTCCTTTCTGCTCTGCTCTCGATCTTGTTCATTCTCTTCACTTCGCTCTCAATGGGGACTGTAGCACATTAGTTGGGCTCGCAACAAGTAATGTTGGAATACTTCCTCATGATGTACCCACATATTCTGTGGTCTTAGACTTTCTGCCATTCAACTGAGACACTACTCTTAGCTTTCTTTCTTGGATTAGGTCAGGTGATATACTAATTAATAGTAATCTCATGCGTTATGTTGTTTTTGAAATTGAGATTATAATTCTTTTATTTCTCAATAAAACTATATTTTTAATTTCTTAAGACACCATAGAAAAACCCTAAAATCAATACTAGGTTTAGTGTTTAAAATCAATTAAATTGTTTTTAATTTGACATTCATGCATATGAATTAAATTGTGCTTTTCGTAGAAAGGAATCACCTATTATTTTAGAACTGATTATTTTCTAAATCATGGCAGTTCCTTCGTACTTGGCATATTTCTTGTATCTTTTGAATTTCCAATAATATAGTTTGTTATAATGTGCACAACATGAATATATAATTGCATTTTACTTCATATATGTTTGGGGGAAAGTTAGATACCACAGCTCATGTTTGCACCTCTACGAATCAACTTTTATGCCATTTAAAATTTTTACAGAGCATATTAAAACAGAACAATCAAAACTTGTAATCTTTTCCAAATGTAAGGACCTCTCTAAGTTCTAATAGTAAAAGTGATCAATCAATTTTGTGTCATTTTTTCGATGAAGGGGATAGAAATGGCTTCATGGATAAAATTAGAAGCATTGGTAGGATGTTATTTGGTTCCAAACTTTCTTTAATTCTTCTCTATCCTTTAGTTTGTTTATTCAAAGATATTAATCCATGAGGCCATTATCTAAAGAGAACTTGATATTGTCTTATTCTTGAAATAATATTTTTAATCTGTTTGTCTAGGCCTTGAATATATTTTATGGCCATTACTTTAGTAGGTTCTTTATTTTTTCGCTGCAGCCATTGTAGCTATAATTATATTAGAGTCAAAATGTACTTTTTTTGTTACTAGGAGAATAATGGACTGTTTCATTTTTATTTTAATCATTGTAATCCTTATTGTTTTATATTTTTCCACATGATAGAATGGAATAGTTATATGGGGTACTTCATTGATTTTGTTTTTTCGTTATTGAAAATTTATTTTGATCTTTTAAATGGCAATTGTAACTATTATTGGAACTCTAATGGCATTTCTAATAGTGCCTATGCGATCTCTTGGTCCTGACAACTAGAAAATAACAGCTTCTCTCATGGGTAGCTATATTGGTGGATGTAAGTGCTTAAACCAGTTATTGCATGTTTACTTGGTCCTAATGCATGGTGATGATTATGGCTTAGAATGTAGAAGGTCATTATTTCATTGTCGATTTTATAATAACAATCATAAACCTAAGTCATAGATTCTAAGAATCTCTTATTATAATTGGGACAATTTTTTGGATTTATGTAATATAAGTCATGTTATCTTTGGTATACTTATTGTAGTTACATTAGTGTACTATTTATGATGGAATTCTTTAGTATAGAACTTTGAAAACGATTTAACTTGGCTAGATTTCAATGTTATTCTTTTCAGGCTGCCATGGTTGATTCATGTAACAAATGCCTATAACCATTATTTGCCTAACTAAATACTAGCATTCTACCAGCTAGTCTTATACTACTTCCATTCCAAAACTTTAGTCTTTTTATACTTTTTCCTCTGTTTCAAAACGGTTGTCATGTTTAGAAACTCAAAACTTAGTCAAATGTTTTTTCCAAACATACACTTAATCATTATTTGTATGAAAAGTTATTCAAATTTATCTCAACTAACTTAATGAATCAAGAGAAAATTAAAAAAGGTGATTTAGTCAATATATGTGCCAATTAATGATTTCAAAATCTATGTGCATCAACCATAGAAGACTATAAATGATTTGTTGAAGACTTATAGCATGATTCAACAAAAGACTAAATATATAGGGTCAACTTTCTTCAACATTGGACTCCTTGATATTCAGTGAATTTGCAAAGATGGTAATAAGGATGAAATAGTTGTAAAACATTAAACACTTGTTTAGATAAAAACTAAAATTGTATATTCTTTCTTTCATGTAATAATGGTTAGGTTATATGAGAATGTGATGTGTTAATTTTCAAAAGTTGAATTACTTTGAATGAGAACATTGATTTTTACAACTATAATGTAATACCTGAATAAATTTCTTTTGTCCTTTCCTTATTAAATGTTGTAGCTGTTAATTATGTTGCCATTTCAGAGGCACTTAGTATGATTGCATCAATTCTGGCCACTGGAGTAGCAGCTGATAATGTTATCTATGTTGTATATTTTATGGTATTGTTTGCATTGGCTTCTAAAATAGCTGCAGCACTAACCACTGGTACAAATTTCTTGTTCTTGTTATGCCATGTTTGGCTGGAGTACAAACATCAATTTGGTACTTGCTTTCAAGTCCTTAGATAATATTCTACAATATAAGGTGTTCTCCAAGTTATTTTTCTGACCTTAAACCAAATTTGTAAATTGTATTTTATTTTGGTTGGTAATATGAATACTTGTAACTTTAATATTTGGTCATAATACCTTTTATATTGTGATTAATAGGGAAAAAAGATCAAGGTATTGCAAATGTTCGTGTTAACTGATTTTTAATAGGTGTCATAGTGAAAACAACCCCCCATATGTGATCGTCTCTTGTGTAATCATGAAATGATTACTATGGAAAATAAATAAATAATTTTCCCATTAAAAGTTTGAGAACTTCTATTTCTTTAATGACCAATGTAAACCTTTCAACATTATGAGCCAAATTGAATAAATTTCTCAGAAGTACTTACCGAAAAATAAATAAGTAAATAAACTTAAGTTAGGCTATTTTCTTTTTATTTTTCCTATAAATTTAATTTAGAAGATATTGTCTTGCATTTATGCCTATTAAGTGATA
Source organism: Clitoria ternatea (assembly GCA_037962975.1). NCBI lineage: Eukaryota > Viridiplantae > Streptophyta > Magnoliopsida > Fabales > Fabaceae > Clitoria > Clitoria ternatea. The sequence goes on from CM075671.1 coordinate 51,140,292, forward strand.
AGTCAAGGAATCAGTCTTTTGCATTGCTTACTCCCAGAAGTAAGATTTTTAGATCTTGAAAAGGAATTAGATAGCAAGTAGGACTTTCTATATTTGAGGAAGGGAAGCTGTTGGAAATTTATGCATTGAAAGTAATAGAAATTGATCTTGATAAAGTTATTCATCTTTGTTACTTGTACAAATTTTATAAATTTGTATGTTCATTATGAAGAAGCCAAAACAAATAAACATTCATTTCTGGAATATAAAAACCTTAGCTTGGTTTTGTAAACATTCTTGGCAAATAATGCAATTTACATGGAGTCAGATTCTCTGGGAAACCTCCATGTGTTGTAAAGTGATACTACACCTGCTAGATCATTTTTAGTTTGCAAAGTTGCCCCATACCTAACAAAATTATCTGGAATCCAATGAGGAATGCTCCTAGGAATAACTGTTATCATAGTCATTTTAGCCACTTTTCTCCCAAAGCAGTTTGGTCTTTTGGTACCCGTTGGTCATACAGTTGCACTGGTCTTGATGCAAGTAACATAAAATTTAGAGGTTTCTCTCTACCTTACGTTGTTTCACATATAGCATATCAGTATATGTGAATTTCATGATCCCGAATTATCAAGAATGAAGCTTATATTTTGATATAATTAAGACTTCAGAAATGTCTCTCTATGTTAGCTTTGAGAGATTAAGATTGATAAATAACAGGGTGTAATGGAAGAGGCTTCATTTAGTTTTAGTTAGCCCTTGAGAATTTAGCTGCAACTTGGTTGTAAAAACTAAAAAGGAAGAAAACCCTTAAAAAAATTCTTAAGTTAGTCATTAAGATTATATGGGTCAGAAAGTTTAATACCAGAGATTTTGAAAACTTTAATTTGGTTACTAACTTTATAAAAAATCATTTTTAGTCATTTTCTACATTATTTTTTATTGTTACTTAAAACTTAAAAGGACTAAACTGAATGTCGTTTTGCAAAGTCAATGACTAAAATGGAGTTTTAAAAGATCTCAAGGGTTAAATTGCCCAAACCATACAATCTCGATGACTAATTTAGATGTTTACGTGAGCACCCTTTGTGAAAAAGAAAATCCTTGAAAGAAAGATATGTCTACTTTTTTATGTTCTTCTTCAATTAATAAATACAATATTTTATTTCTTTTTTTCCTATATTTTCTATTTCCTTACAAATTACTATGGAGTTAATATGATATCTTTATGTGTTTTGGTGTTTTCCAGCATGGCATAAAATGAGGTCTCTAGCTTTCATAGAATATGCTTATACAAGTTCAAATACAAAAGATATCAAATCTATAAAGTGGCCAATAATTACTCTAAAGAAGTATTCTTAATTTCTTTGGTTTAACCTTTGTATTGGATGTTTTCCAGGTTATTTTGACAATTACCTAAAACTAAATTTCTTTTAGCAGTTCTAATATATGGAGTGAAGACCATGAAGGATTTTGATAGTGACAAGGCCAATGCCAGAGATCAAGAATGAAGATCCAAGACCAAGGCATAATTAAAGTAAGACTCTATAAAAAGAAAGTACGGCCATTAATATAAAAAGGTTTTAAAATTTCATACATTCTAATGGAATGTAATCGATTACCTCATTAGTGTAATCGATTACAATTAAATGAATTTTAAATTGCATGATTTCAAATAAATGTAATCGATTATCTCAGCAATGTAATCGATTACCATGTGTAAGTAATCGATTACCCTCATTACATAATCGATTACAATATGAACGTTATGTTTTAAAACAGATTTTAAAAGGAAGTAATCGATTACCTCTTTTATGTAATCGATTACAACGTGACCAGAATGCATGAAACATTGCATCCTTTCATGAAAAATCATGTTGAAACATTATAACTTTCTACAAAATATTATTTTATCCAAGAGGTACCTTTCCAATTATTTTAATCAATAATTTCACACCTCTTGAAGGCATTTCTACTCCTATAAATAGGGATGCCCATCATTTGTAAAACAACACACCAAATACTTTCAATCTTTTCTTAAGAGCAATAATGGCCATATTCTCTTAATAGAGTTACTACTCTTTCTTGTTCCTCAATTTGTTCATCATACTCTTTAAGAGAGTTTTCTTGTAGAGTTCTTTATCTCTAAAGTGAGTTTGATACTCAGAGTGGTGTATCTCTGAGGGTGTTCTTCTTGGATGTGGTATAGCATCCAAGGGTGATGTGCTTGGATGTGGTGAAGCATCCAAGGCATTTGTGATCGGGGTGTGAGTCCCCATTGTGGTGTAATCAAGGGATTTGATTATAGTGAATTTCCTCAAGGGTGTCTTGAGAAGACTGGACGTAGGCAGTGGTTGACCGAACCAGTATAAATCTCTGTTTACACTTCTCTAACCCTTAAACTCTTTATGTTTTAAGCATTATTATTCAAATCACATATCATTGCATATTGAGTTTTTAGAGGAGAAATTTATTAGTAAAAAAAAAGTTCCTAACTACTCAATTCACCCCCCCTTCTCGAGTTATAGGAGGCCACCTAGACTAACAAGTGGTATCAAAGCTAGTATCTTGGAAAAGGTTTAACAACCTCAAGAAGATCCATGGCCTCTTTCAATCCCATCTTTCCTGAGGGAAACTCCATACATAGACCTCCTGTATTTAACAGAGTAGGATATCAATATTGGAAAACCCGTATGCAAATATTCATAGAAGCTAATGATATAGACATATGGGACTCTATTGAGAATGGTCCATTCATACCAACCAAAGTAATTGGAGAAGTAACCATGATCAAACCAAGAAGTGAATAGACTGATGTAGATAAAACAAAAGTCCAATATAACCTAAAGGCCAAAAATATAATAACTTCTGCCTTAGGAATGGACGAGTACTTTAGAATATCCACATGCAAAACAGCAAAAGAAATGTGGGATACTCTAGAAGTAACTCATGAAGGAACGAGTGAAGTGAAAAGGTCTAGAATAAACACTCTGACTAGGGAGTATGAGTTGTTTAGAATGAACAACAATGAAAGCATACAAGACATGCAAAAGAGATTCACTCATATAATCAATCATCTTGCATGCTTGGGAAAAACCTTTTCAAATGAAGATTTGATTGATAAAGTATTAAGATGTTTGAACAGGGAATGGCAACCAAAAGTAACTGCTATATCAGAATCAAAAGATTTGTCAAGCATGTCCCTTGCAACACTCTTTGGAATATTACAAGAGCATGAACTCGAGCTTGAAAGATTGAATCAACATGAGGAAAGCAACAAAAAGAAGAAAAGTATTGCTCTAAAAGCATCATCATCAACCATTGAAGAAAGTGATGAAGAAGATGATGAAGAAGGTATAAATGATTATAATGACCTTAAATTATTTGTTAAACAATTTATTAGGTTTCTAAAGAAAAAGGAAGGGCAAAGGAAGCCAAACTTCAAGAATTCCTTCAAAAATGATGAATCTAACCAAGGTCCAAAATGCTTTGAATGCGGAAAATATGAACATATGAAAATGGAGTGTCCGACACTAAATAAGAAGTCTGACAAGCAAGAGAAAAAGTATCCCAAAAATAAAAGAAGAGCATATATTGCCTGGGATGAAAATGATCTAAGCTCGTCCGAGGAATCAGACCATGAAGAAATGAATCTCTGCCTGATGGCAAATACTGAAGAGGTAATAGATTCAAACCCTACTTTTGATGAATTGCAAGATGCATTTGAAGATCTTCATAATGAGTATCAAAAGTAAGCTAAAAAATTTTTTAACATCAAAAGCACTAACCTGAGCTTAAAAGAAAACTTATCAAAACTCAATCAAGAACTAGGACAGGTTAAAATAGAAAAGGAAAACTTAGAAACTAAGTATAAGACTGAAACTACTAATAGTCATACATGCTCAACATGTCAAAAGCATATTCTAGAGATAAATGACTTAAAAAATAAATTAGCTAAATTTACTATGGGAAGAGACAACCTAGATATACTCCTTGGAAAACAAAAATGTCATTTTAAAAGCAAAACTAGGATCTGATCCTTCCAAAAAGCAAAAGTTGCAGAAAAAATTTTTTATTTCACAAAAGACCTCAACTAGCCCATTTGTTAAATTCTCTCATTATGTGAGAAAAGGTCACAATGCATCAACATGTCATATAAGGAACAAAAGTTATACTGAGACAAAACTGATTTGGGTTCCTAAGAATATATTATCCACGTCTAACCCATAAGGACCCAAGAAAATTTGGGTACCAAGATCAAATGTTTATAATGGTGCAGGAATTATCATTGATGGGAGGCACTTAAGGATTAACTCTTACCCACAAGAAAAGTCAACACATTTCTTGAAGCATCTATCAATCAACAAGTAACAAAGAGCAACATTAAAATAACGAGTGACATCAAACAACAAGGTGCATCACTCTCTGCTAAAACTTTATGCTCTTATATTCTTTTTGCCATTGACAAAGGGGGAGTAATATATGAGAAGCAAAATAAGAGAAAAATCAATCAAACCTTGTCAACTAAACCAAAATTAAGGGGGAGAAAATCTTGTATCTTGCATGCTGTTTATTTTTCTTCTCAGGAAATGTTGTCAATATCAAAAAAGGGGAGAATGAAGAACTAAGGTTTTGATATCAACAACATATATGCAAGACATGATTAACAACATGGACGCAAGACTTGAAGATTCAGTATACCATGTCAAGCACAAAAAGAGTCATGAAATCAATGAAATATTGTCATCATCAAAAAGGGGGAGAATAAAGACCATGAAGGATTTTGATAATGACAAGGCCAATGCCAGAGATCAAGAATGAAGATCCAAGACCAAGGCATAATTAAAGTAAGACTCTATAAAAAGAAAGTACGGCCATTAATATAAAAAGGTTTTAAAATTTCATACATTCTAATGGAATGTAATCGATTACCTCATTAGTGTAATCGACTATAATTAAATGAATTTTAAATTGCATGATTTCAAATAAATGTAATCGATTACCTCAGCAATGTAATCGATTACCATGTGTAAGTAATCGATTACCCTCATTACATAATCGATTACAATATGAACGTTATGTTTTAAAACAGATTTTAAAAGGAAGTAATCGATTACCTCTTTTATGTAATCGATTACAACGTGACCAGAATGCATGAAACATTGCATCCTTTCATGAAAAATCATGTTGAAACATTATAACTTTCCACAAAATATTATTTTATCCAAGAGGTACCTTTCCAATTATTTTAATCAATAATTTCACACCTCTTGAAGGCATTTCTACTCCTATAAATAGGGATGCCCATCATTTGCAAAACAACACACCAAATACTTCCAATCTTTTCTTAAGAGCAATAATGGCCATATTCTCTTAATAAAGTTATTACTCTCTCTTGTTCCTCAATTTGTTCATCATACTCTTTAAGAGAGTTTTCTTGTAAAGTTCTTTATCTCTAAAGTGAGATTGATACTCAGAGTGGTGTATCTCTGAGGGTGTTCTTCTTGGATGTGGTGTAGCATCCAAGGGTGATGTGCTTGGATGTGGTGAAGCATCCAAGGCATTTGTGATCGGGGTGTGAGTCCCCATTGTGGTGTAATCAAGGGATTTGATTATAGTGAATTTTCTTAAGGGTGTCTTGAGAAGACTGGACGTAGGCAGTGGTTGGCCGAACCAGTATAAATCTCTGTTTGCACTTCTCTAACCCTTAAACTCTTTATGTTTTAAGCATTATTATTCAAATCACATATCATTGCATATTGAGTTTTTAGAGGAGAAATTTATTAGTAAAAAAAAGTTCCTAACTACTTAATTCACCCCCCCTCTCGAGTTATAGGAGGCCACCTAGACTAACATGGAGTTTTCGTGACCCTTGCTTTCTTTATTGGATTTATTGATGTAGTTCCTTAGAACTCATATTTTATCATCAGGGCTTAAATCAGACACATCTATGGATGTGATTTGGGATATAATACGCTGTTGGGTAAGAGATCACACATGGTTAAGGCTTGTTCATTTATATTTTGGCTTTGTTGATTCTTGTAGAATAATTTATTCATGTATATGCTTATGTGGGTACTTGTATATAAACTGCTATGCTCCTTTTAATGACAGTATGTCTAGAACTTAGTCTTTTTGTAATTCTTGCAAATCAGAAAAAATACAAAATGATATTCATTTTTACTATTTTTGCTTGTTGTTTCCCTCTCACTACAGGTAAAAAAGCATCCTGTAAAGCCTCAGCCAACAAATCAACCAGGAAGTATCATACTTGCAAAGGAACCTGTTCTTCAAGTATATAAACCATTCAAGTTTTGTTCTCTTACAAAATGTAGGACTATTCCCTTGTTGGTACTAACTCTGGTCACCACCTTTATTTTGTCCTATTAGGTTGGTATTATGAATCATAAAGTATTACTTAATGAGTGTGTCTATACATGATGTATGTACACTTGCTGTTAATCATCAAAGTTCAAACCGTGTAATGATGGGAGCCTTATGCATTTGGTGGCTGTTTTTATGCTATACATGTATGTGTTTATATATATATATATATATATTTGTTTATATTAATTATTATTATTAAGATATTCAACTTTTTTATGAGAATATTCATATATATATATATATAATATTTTTTATGGTATTAATTTTTTTATTTTAGTCAATAGATTAGTGGCCGTTTACAACCGTTGTAATTGTTTTAGTGGCGGTTAAAACCCCCTTTAGTGCAAGAAGGGTTAAACCTCCATAAAAGACCTCTTTTAATGGAGGAGGTTCAAAACCTCATCTAAAAAACCTCCACAAATAGTGGAGGTTCTATCTATGGTAACGGAGGTTCTAAAAAACCTCCGTAAATTACCTTATGGTGATGCTAACTGTGGTGGTTTTTACAAATGCCACAAATTAATTTGAGGAGGTCAAAAACCGCCACAAATTGTAAAAAAAAACCTCCACAAATTATAGTGACGTCCAATGGTTTAGAGTCGCACCTGAGACTGGATAGCCCATGGCAAACTTGGTATACTTCGAATCAAAGCGAGTGTTACTGGGACCATGTAATGCCCATTCTGATGAGATGTGATTGGATCCATTATTGATGATAGGACTGTGTGTCCTTACCCTTTGTGAAAACCAGAACGAGGCGAGCTCCGGTCGCTCTAGTGGGCAGAGTAAGCGGTTGGATTGATGTGCACAATGTGTATTGATATGTGTGAGGTTGAGAGGGAGAAGATGGGCCTACATGCATCATGACGGCTAAGGAAAAGATCGAAATTAATGAAATGGAACTCATGCATTGCATTATCTTATCTGTGTGAATTCATGTTTGTATGTGATTAAATTAATAATTGTGTATGAAATGGTTAGTGGTGAGGGGGAGAGTAGGGAGTTGTGTATTCAGAGACGATTAGGTGAGACCGAGTAGGGATAGATAACTTAGAACAAACTAATTAGGGACCCCAATAAGGAGAGAGTATTGTATGCGAACTTATTTGGATTGTGTAGGAGGAATAACAGTGATGACGACTCTTCAATTGTTGTGGAAGTAGAGACTCACCCTTACGCTATTTTTCTAGACCTCCAATTAGACCATACACTCGACATTGTAAAGATCAGCACAGACTTCACATTGAAGATCAGTCAGACTCTCCTTGGACCGAGGGCGATTAGGATAGATGATTTTCCTTTCCTTTTGTATGGGAGCCTGCATGCCCCTTTACTTTCAGTATATACAGTTCTTTTCGACCACTTGTTGTATATATATAACTCTGTTATGTGTATATACGATGCTACTGTTCCACCAAGTTTTTATTGTATAAAAAAACTTTCATATTTTTCTAAAACTCGTAACTTCTTAGTTAAGTAGGATAATCTAATGGAAGGGGTTGTCCTAGTTAACCAAGGGTGTTACATTAATAATCTATTTTTGCTCTGAACAAACATATTGATCCAGTCTACTTTGAAATTAAATTAAAGTTTTTATGATGATTAACTCTCCTCTCTTAAAAAATTAAACAAGTCTACATGTTATGACATATTCTTTATGCACATATCTTTTACAGACTATATTTAACAAAAAGACTTGATGTTTGCTATCAATAAAAAGGGGGAGATTGTTAGATCCAAGTCTGAATGAAAGACTAAAAAGTCTGAACCCTTGGGATTTGTCAATAACACCCATCAAGACTCTTAGTTAAATAAAGTCTGCCTGCGTGTTCACTAACATGTTCCAACGAGTGTTTCAGGAAATGTCTGAAGTACACCTATTGAAAAAAAAAGGGAGTCCATCAAATGGAACTTGTTTATGAAGACAAGTCTGGATCCATCAGATTAAAGAAGCCTATCAAGGAACTAGGAATAAAAGTCTGAACGCACAAATTAGACCCCTAGAGTATCATCCTTCTCAAATAACCTACTCTAGAAAGAAATTCTCCCTTTCCATGAAAGTGCTAACAACAACGTGTTTGTCTCAAACCTGCACCATTCATTAAAAAGAAAAAGAGACAAAAAGCTGAGGATCGCATGTGCAGTAACCCAGGAAGATGCCTTACATATCTCAAAGCATCAGAAAAAGCTGAAACTATGGCAGAACAAAAGCCTAAGGTCAACCTCTATAGAAGTATACCCTTTAGCTTGAAATGGCTAAGCAAATAGGTATCTTTTGATATGGATTATCAAGGATAACTATTTTGGTATAAGCTTTGAAGCACACCCGATTCAAACTGTGCCACTCGTACTTCTTCAAGGTCAAAAATAATCAACGGCTATATCTTCTTCAACGACTAATCAACGACTATTGCAATAGCACTATATATATGAAAAGATCAGAAACTTTGAAGAGGTTAATTCTAAGAATGTGAACAAAATCAAAAGTGCTAGCTTGAATACTCTTAAGTTTTCTTGGTTCTTGTCTTATAAGCAAAATGTATTTCTTGTTGTTCTGCTCCTAGCATACCTTGGCTTCTTTCTTATCATAACTTAGCGTAATCTCTGTTTCAATCATAAATATCTCTGTACGTTGAGTTATCTTTTTAACAAACTTTATGTTATCACTCATGCTTTGTGTAACAAGTTTGGTGTGTTCACCAGCCATTAGATTAAGTGGTGATCTGCCCTGGACCGGGGTCAAGAGATCCGATCTCAAGCCAGTCACGAATAGTATGTCAATACCGTCTAGTAGACCGGATGTATGTGTATCCGATGTAGGTATCCGTTGTCCTTGAATGAGGAGAGCGGATTGGGCGTTCTGGAGATCCTTCACACCGACCTAACGCGTTGAAGTGGGCGAAAGGTGGTGTCACCTGCAAAGATTCTCCAACGCTCAAGTCAGTGATTATATCCCAAGTAAGGAATGTATTCAGAGAGGAATCAGTCGTAAAAGAGCTGAAGAAGAAGGTCCCTAACTTCAATCATGAAGTTAGTTCATATACCTGATTGGCTCGATTTACGAGGACTCGTTGGTGGGGAACCACCAACTCCCATTAGCATTATTATATTGCGCACTTACCTGCATGATTGGGTCAAGTGGCTATTTTATATTGAGCATAGAGAATGTAGACTAGGATTAGGGAACAAGTTGACCATTCCCGTGAGCAGAATTTGGCTCGTAGTGCAGGGAATTATTGATCGATCCCTGTAGCAACAATCCTTGTCTTTTGCACAGTGACGTGTGTATTATCCGATGTCATGGTGTTATCCTGAACAACCGGTATAGGGAGAACGCCTGATACGGAATTACAGTTCGGATGTATACCGATGACACCGGTCACACGTAGATGTCTTATCAAAGACGTTGTAATATGTATAGCAGATCAGATACCGGTATTGAGACCGGATCATATATCCCCTAGCTTGTGTGAGGGACTGAATAGTTGTTCACATAAGCTACTCAACCTGCGAGAGGTCTTAATATCGGTAAGCTTACGTGTGTAACAGTTCCTTAGCATCTGTTGTCATTCATAAAGAACCGCTCTGAATTTAATAGAAAAGACCTTTCGGTACTGTCACAACGGATTCAGACAAAGATTCGTTGTGTGAGTATTTCAAGAGTTTATTGGAATTGAAAGCTCTTGAAGTTCGTGTAACGGCTGTAAAGCGTAAATTGCGTTGCATGATTAGACATTAATGCTTTTAATCACGTGGGCAGGCAATTATTGCGTCTGAGATGAAAATCTCATTAACCGTCGTTTTGGGTTTAATGGGCCTGAAGTTTTCAAAACTTTTGGGCCCAGTGGATAGCCCTTTGCTGAGTTGCTATCGTTTTGGCGCCCAAGAATTTGGAACGGTTGTGTCGTTTCGCTTGTGAACAGGTGCGTTTTATCGAGAACGACACAACTTCAAGAGGAGGTAACCGGTCCTCTTTGTTTCCTATAAAAGGAATACTTAGTGGATTCTGGGTTCCACTTGCTTTTGCTTTCTCAACGAAACTCTGCTGAAATTTTGCAAGGAAGTTTATCACCTACATTGCGAGGGTTTCTTCGTTCCTCAAATTCATCACTGTCATCTGAGGTAACTATCTTTTCCTTGTCGCTTTAGTTTCGCTTTGACTTGCTACTCGTAGTTATAGAAAGTAGGCTTCATCTAAAAGGGGGGAATCAGTTTCCCTCAACCCTAATAGTCGTGGGGAAGAATCCTTGTGATTCTTCCTAAGACTGAACCGCGTCGCTCAGAAAGGGGATCTTACTCACTGCGGGAAGTGACCTTTCCCTTCTCAGAGTCGCCCTCTGATTGTAATTGCTTTTAAAATGCAGTGAGTAATGATTGCAACTTTCTGACGACATTTTATTTCTTATCGTAGATTAAGGAGTTCGGTCTAGATATTTCCAATGGCAACTGGAGAAGGATCTTCTGGAGATAGCGCCATTTCGAAAACAGCAGAAGGTCTCTACGGCATAGTTGCTTCGAGGCTAAATTGGGAGGAGGTTCAGGCTAAATGGCCTTTCTGCTGGGTGTCTAGTGAGTTTAAGGAATTGGCCTCCCGACATGCGGATGAGGAGGGATCCCGGATCCAGCCGAGGTTTACTTTGAGTACGGATGAAGAGACAAAGAAGTGGTATAGGGTTTATGCACCACTTCCGACAGAGCGGATATGCCACGTCGTCCCTAATGACCGCTCTGTATACATGTATGACTTTATTTTCCATAATCTGGGAGTTCGTTTTCCTCTAACCGAACTCCAGATGGGCGTCCTGAAGTTCCTGAACTGTGCACCCTCTCAACTTCATCCCAATGGTTGGGGCCTCATCCGGGCTCTCGAAGTGCTTGGGGAACACTTCAATTTCACGCCAACTGTAGCGATGCTGTTCTACTACACTCAGGTAGTTCGAAGAGCAAGCAAGCAGGGTGGAGTTGGTCTGGTGACTCTCCGGACTCTCTGTTCCTTTGTGAACTTTGAGTCTTACACAGATTCTGCCAAGGTTGACGGGAAGTCCTTCAAGACTTACTTCACGCGCATCTCCATCAAGAAGGGCAAACCAAAATTTTGGAAGGATGAAGAGGACGTTGACAAATTTCCCCTGAGCTGGACACACAAACATTTCCTCTTGAGCTCACACGCGTACTACACTGATCAATCCGATCTGTCTCGTGAGACGTCGAGAGTGTTGTTCGCACTTGAATCGCACACTACAGGTCGTCACGTCTTCTCGTGTAGGCGTTTGCTAAGTAGCTCAAGCGGAGTCCGGGAGGAATATTTGCGTACTTCTCGTTTTATTTCATCTTCCTCCTTTACCAAATATATATAGAATATTTGTAGTTGCTGACATCTTGTGTTTGTTCATGTAGGTGAAATAGAACAAGAGACTCCGGAGATGGACAAATTAAAGAAATTCAAGGCGGCTGGTAAATCCGTTACCCGTGAGAATGAAGTGAAGCCCAGGCCCTCAACCAAGGATCGTCCTGAGTTAATCATCCTGACCTCGGATGCTGAAGGGGACATCCCACTGGTTGAGGGCGGTTCATCCGATGTTGGAACAGCCTCGGGTCAACCTCCTGTTACTGAGAGGAGAAGAAAGATCCAGAATGATCCTTCGAAGCGTCAGTCCAAGAAGCAAAGGACTTCGGAGGATAAAGCCGTTGAAACCTCGGAAGGGATTGGTGCTTCCTCCGGTCTCAATAAAGGCACTGCTGCTGGGGTTTCTGGATCAGGGCCGACCTCCTTCCCAACGACCTCGTTTCTCACCCCCTTCCTCTCCTACGAAGGTTCTACTCCTGCCACTCTTCCGCCACCGATGTATAAACTCCGGCCTACGCTTAGTGTTAAAGAAATTGAAGGAGCGTGTGAGGCCGGAAGGTGGCAGCTAGCCGAACTTGCTGGATTGCTATCTTCCGTCAGCGAGTTGGCTAAGAACGTCGACAAGGTTGAGGAGCTAAGTGACAAATTAGAAGAGCTCAACCTTTCCTCAGACAAGGACAAAGCCGCCATGAAGTTAATGGAAGATCGTCTTAACAAGTCTAAGGAGTTCGGGGATCTTGTAACTAAAGAGAATCTCAAGCTCAAAGGCGATCTTAAAAACTTGGAAGGCAAGGTGGCAGAGAAGGAGGAAGAACTCCGCAGCAGCCAGGATAAAAATAAGGCTGATGCTGAGGAGTGGTCTCAAAGGGAGAAGAAGCTCCTTCTTGAGATAGAGGGACTGAAGGCCAGGAAAGTGGAGCCCGAGATATCTAGTGAGGAGCTGTCCAAGTTGCGGGGAGAATTGGCTACAGCGAAAGCTGAGAGAGAAGAAGCTGTTGACATATGCAGCCGGGCTGTTGAAGAGTCCTTCGGCTTAGCCATACGCCAAGTCTTCTACCGCAACCCCACTGCGAAACTTAACCTTTATGGGATGGATCCGTACTATGAATTTCATGAGGGAAAGTTAGTCGCAGTGGTGGATGGTCGTCACGAGGATCCACCGACGTCCTTATATGGTTTGGCTCCTCTTCCTGAGGGTCAATCCATGGGACCTGACTACGTCTTTCCTGCGTCCGAGGTTCCCTCTTCTGAAGAAAGGGCTGAGGCTCCTGGAGGCGAGACTCGTGCGGAGGTTCTAAAGGAAGGAGCACAAGAGCCCAGTGCTGAAGAGGCACAAAAAATTGAAGAACAGATTCCTCCTCAGTAGTTTTGTTTTCATCTACATGTATAGTTGTGTACCGGGATCAACTCCGGATTTTAAACTATTGTATGTAATTTCATTTCAATGAATGAGTTTTGATTGAAGAAATTTGTCTTCGTCGTTTCATGTATATTTAAATCGTTTCTAATCCGTTCTGTATAATTAATCTTAAGGCCGGATTGAAATAATAGCCTCGGAAGATTAAATAACAAATAAAATTTAGAACGGATAAATATATACATGTCCCCAAGTGCGTATTAAGAAGAAGGTGCCTGTCTCTAGGGCATGATCCTTAATTTTCTTAATTCTCTTGGGGAAAGATGGGTCGATCCGCTGTTCAGTAGAGTAGTGTAACAGGATGGATGACTGCTTTTAATCCGTAATATTCTTACAGGAGATGATAATATTGTTCCAAGTTTAGGGAACTGCAAGGAAGTGGTGTTTGAGTCCTTTATCATAAGGATGATGATGGGAGTTTTTTCTACAGGAGTTACATCGTTGTATCACAGAATAGGTGATAAAGAGTATCCGTCCTGGGAGAATACCACTAGAAAGCGAAAGTGCGGACTGACTTTCGGAATTTTCCATCATAAAGATGATTATGAGTATTGATCATGCCAGGTGTTTTATCATTAAATCACTTCATAAGTGATTGAGATCATCCGTCTTGGGGATGTGTACGATACCAGGAACTACATCATCAGGTCGCATATTAGGTGATTGAGATCATCCGTCCTTTGGGTGTGTATGGCGCCAGGAGTTACATCGTCAGATCACAGCATGGGTGATTGAGATCATCCGTCCTGGGCAGGTACACCGCGTTAGGAGTTACATCATCATATCACATAATGGGTGACTGAGGTTATCCGTTCTGGAAAAGTACACATCGTCAAGAGTTACATCGTCAGATCACAGATTAAGTGATTTAGATAATCCATCCTGGAGACATTTTTCAATCGTAGGAATACGGATTGAGTGAATACTTTCAGAATGATGATGAGAATTGTTCATACCAGGAGTTACATCGTCGAATCACTGAATAGGTGATTGAGATCATCCGTCCTGGAATGATTATTGGAGTTCTTCGTACCAGGAGTTACATCATCGAATCACTGAATAAGTGATTAAGATCATCCGTCCTGGTGAATTTTTCCAATCAAGGGAGTGCGGATTCAATTGGCAATTTTCGCTCCATCCGAAATCCGAGTCTTACCTCTACTAGCCCCCTAGCTGATGTGAGGAAGCAGTTGACTTGCTCATATGAGCTATATTGATCATAGTACGTCTGGATTTCGGATTTGCACCGAAGTGTAAATATCCGCTCTTGGAACCATGTTCCGTAGTGATGAAATTTTAAGGGCGGATTCGACAATGGAAATATCAGAAGTTTATCGAATTTCGCAACCCTTGGTATTCGGGTAATGGTGGCCACGTTTCTAATGATTGGACATTTAATGCCTTAATTCACGTGGGCGCGCCATTATCGCATTAAGTGCGCATGCCTTAGTAACTGTCACGTATAGTCTTGTTGGGCCTAGTATTTGGTTTTAATAGGCCCATTTCGATGGTTTTGTGACGAAATGATGGCATCTTCGCGCCTTGATGTACTAAACGACAATTTTGGTCCACTAAACGGGAAGTCGTTTGGGGGTAAACGACAGGTTATGTTTAATGGGTATTTGAAAAATTTTGGTGCCCTGATATAGGCATATTTGGCAATTCTCAGTTACCATTTCTTCTTGCTTCCTTGACGAATCTCTACGAAAGTTCCAAGAAGTTCTTCGTATCCACCTCTGTGAATTTCAATTCACTATCTAAGGTAACCACTTTCCCTTCGTTCTCAGTTTCTCTTTTCAATATTTGAGAATGCCTAGGAAGGGTGTTAGCTTCAGTGGCGTTGGCCCTAGAGGAAGAGGAGGAAGGGCTTTGGCTCAAAACCCTAGTGTTCGTGGTGGGAGGATCCCAGTGATCTTCCAGTCGAGGCCGCAATACACAGAGAGGGAGGAGTCACAATATCAGAGGCGAAGGGTGATTATACCCTCTTCAGAGTCTTCCTCCTCCAGTGAGAGTGTTGAGAGTGGGGATTTGTATCTCTCTGATGATGTGAAATTTTATCGCAGCATCAAAGCTTTCACAATGGTGACAAAGAAAGCTACTGGGAGGAAATCGTCTGAAGGGGAATCTCCTTCTGAGAAGTATATCTTGAAGACCCAATCCGGCCTATGCAATGTGGTTGCACACCGGATAGACTGGGTGAAATTCCAACAGAAACGCCCATTCAGCTGGGTGGCTGAGGAGTTTCGTGAAATAGCATCAGTTCATGCTCGAGAGGGAGGAGCGGAGCTGGAGACGCGTTTCACGGTCTTCAAGAAGGACAAATACAAGAATTGCTTCGTGGTGATAGCCCCGTTGCCATCCGATCGAATTTGTCATATCCCGGACGAAAGGTCCTTGTATATGTATGACTTTTTATTTTTGAACCTTGGTGTGCGGTTTCCCCTTTCGAAGTTTCAGATGGGGGTTCTGAGATTCCTGGACTGCGCTCCTTCACAGCTTCACCCCAACGGATGGGGATTAGTCCGCTCTCTTGAAGTGCTTGGGGAGCACTTCAACTGCAAGCCGACGGTGGCCATGCTCTTTTATTTTGCCCAAGTGGTCCGTCGTGCAAATAAAGAGAAGGGGGGAGTGAGCTTGATATCCCTCCGGACTCTCTCAAAGGTTATCAACTTTGAGGCGTACACTGACTCCGCCAAAGTTAATGGACATTCATTCAAGTCCTATTTCACGAAGATTAGCGTTCACCCTGACGAGTCGGTTTTTTGGTTAACTGAAGATGGGCTTCCGAAGTTCCCAGTGGCTTGGACGCATGAACACTTTTTGCTGACCTCCCAGGCGTACTACACTGAGGAGGATGAACTAAGCCCGTCTTCAGTTTCCGTTCTTTCCGCCCTTCAATCTTACACCGCCTCGCATCAATTTTTCTCTTGCAGGAGTTTGTTAGGATCGTGGTCTACCCGCGAGGAATATCTGCGTAATTTTCCTGCTAATATTCATATTTTATCGCATCATGCCTTGAAGTAGTTGATTTCTAACCGTGTTGCTTGGTTTTGCAGTTGAAATTGAAGCTGCGTCTCCAGAGATGGAAAAACTGAAAGGGCTCAAAGCTGGAGCGAATTCCGTGGCAGCTGAAAATGACATTCAGGCGAAATAGAATTCGAAGAAAGCCACAGCGGAGACCATCATTTTAACCTCATCTGCTGGTGACGATATTCCCTTACTGGAGGGCGGATCTGAGAAGGTTGTGGCTGAGAAGGTCGGAGAAAAGAAGAAAACTACAAAACGCGGTTCCTCAAGGACCTCGGATCGTCAACCTTCTCCGAAAAAACAAAAAATTTCAAGTGAGAGTGCTGATCCGGAGCCTTCAAAGGGAAAGAAAGTGGAAAGATCCGCTCTGGATGTAGGGTCCACTCCGGATGCTCCTGGCGACGGGATCACCTATGGTGCAAAGCCAATAACGACTTACTTTGCACCAAAAGTTACTCGCCCCCTTCAAAGTAGCTCCGGTCTTGCACAATATCTGGTATACGAGGGTTCTGTTCCTGAGGCCGTTCCTGAGACTCCGTACAAGCTGAAGCCCTCATTGATGAGCGATGAAGTAGCCAAAGCTTGCGATGCCGGACAGAAGCACCTGGCAGAATTATCCGGGCTCCTAAGATCGGTTCGCAAGCTTCCAGAAGAGAATGAGAGGCTGAGCTCGTTGGTTGACAAGGTTAATGACCTTAGCGTTGCTGCTGCTAAGGACAAGGCAACCATCCTTTGTTTAGAAAGTAAATTAGAAGCTTCCAAAGAGGAAGGATATAAGAAGGATGAAGAAATTGTCAGGCTAAAACATCTTGCCAAGGAGTTGGAGGCCCAAGTAGCTGATCAAAAGAAAATCAATTCCGACCTCCACTCCGGTTTTTGTACGGAGAAGGAACGCTCTTCAAAGCTGGAAGAGGAGCTTAAGGAAGTCAAAGTTGTTTATGCTCGAGGAACCGAAGATTGGTCGCGTAAGGAGAAGGAGCTGCTCTCAAAGTTGGCGGACACAAAAGCGGAATTTGACGAGGCTGTGGATATGTGCGATCAGGCAGTCAAGGAATCCTTTGGGTTGGCTGTTCGTCAAATTCAATACCGGAATCCCAAGGTGAAACTTAATCTGAATGGTATTGACCCGTTCTATGAGTTTCATCAAGGGAAACTGGTGGCCATAGTTGATAAGCGTCATGAAAGTCCGCCTAGCACTCCTTATAAGTTCTCTCCTTTACCTGCAGGCCAATCGATGGGACCTTCATTCCTGAAGCCCATAAGCACAGGAACGAGCTCTCGCACTGAAGAAGGCAAGGCCGGAGGCAAAGGCAAAGGGAAAGAAGGAGATTCAAGCCAGAGAAAGTAGCGCCCTTCCCTGTTTCCTTTTTCATTTTATTGATTCAAATTCGCTGTGTTCCGGGATCAGCTCCGGATTATTATACGAATTGTAATTCTCATTTAATCAATAAAAGGGTTTTTTACCTCCATTTCTGTTTAGCGAAAAACAACTTTAATAGAGGGATCGCATGTGTATTGAATCATTCCGAATTTAAGTAATGAAGATCGGTTTGTAAAACAAAATCTCCATACCGGACTTATACATGCGAGATGGATTTCTCAATAAGATCACCGCTTGTCAGGGAACACATCATTATTACAAGAACGGCTTAAGGGGAATGATTGTGAGATCGTTTAGACGAGAGTTCATTCCTCAAGATATTCGTTAAACCGTTGATGTTGTCCCCCAGTATCATTGGGTGATTATCACTTTGAATAAACTCTGAGTAAAATTTTCTCGTGAGAGTTTTTAAGAGTGAGGATTTAAAATAGACATTCCTCCTCAAATATTTCCGACTGAGAGATTTCAGGTGAATATGCCTTAGATTGTGGCGTACCCGAGTGAATTGTTTATGTCGGAGTTCATGAGTCAGTTATAAAACTTCCAAATAAAGAACTTCATAAGAAAGTATTAGTCTGGAGTTCAGTATAACTTACTTGTTGTGTTTGGAGTTCGGTTTGATCCTACTGTCCATGTCATATTTGGTGTTCGGTTGAATCCTACTAGCCGTTCTTCAATTGGTCTTTGGTTTTACCCAATGACGATTCTTCACCGACGTTCGGTGAATCCTACTAGTCGTACTCAGAGTTCGGTTTAATCCTACAATCCGAGCCTTCAATACGGGGTTCAGATCAGGGCTAATCCTGAACCTACTGCGCCCGTCACTTGGGGTTCAGCGTGGTCTTGAAGAAAAACCAGCTTACTGCGCCCAAGCCTTCGCATGGGGTTCGGTTTGTGGCCTTGAATAAGGACCAGCCCTACAACCCATGTAGTCTTCGAATGGGGTTCGGTTTGTGGCCTTGAAGAAGGACCAGCCCTACAACCCATGCCCTGAGGTTCGGTTTAATCCTACAACTCAGGTCTTCACCGACGTTCGGTTTATCCTACTAGTCGTACTCAGAGTTCGGTCTAATCCTACAATCTGAGCCTTCACCGGTGTTCAGCCAAACTTACTAACCGTACCCAGAGTTCGGTTTAATCCTACAATCTGGGCCTTCAATAT
Source organism: Clitoria ternatea (assembly GCA_037962975.1). NCBI lineage: Eukaryota > Viridiplantae > Streptophyta > Magnoliopsida > Fabales > Fabaceae > Clitoria > Clitoria ternatea. Next base: position 51,158,995 of record CM075671.1, read on the forward strand.
TTACACACTCGAGGAGTTACATCGTCAATTACAGAATGGGTAATTGAGATCATCCGTCCTGAGTATGTTCTTGTGCGTTGCGCATATTCGAAGAGTTACATCGTCAACTACAGAATAAGTAGCTGAGATCATCCGTCCTGAATATGCTTTTGTACACCGGATAAACTGAAAATCACAGCATAAGAAAAACTCGAAAGAGTTAAATTGTTATGAGAGATTCTTATTAAATCAAAAATAAGAATTACAAGGAGAGCGTAGCTGTGAAAATAAATTCTCCAGTATTCAATCCAAGATAAGGATAGGAGAGTGTAGAAACAGCTAGCTATAGTAGATGCGCAAGTTTTGGGTGTTCCATTTGTTTCGGATTGGAGTGCCATCAAGGTTTTCAAGGCGATAAGAGCCTTTGCCAGTTACCTCGGATACCCTGTATGGGCCTTCCCAGTTTGGGGCTAATTTGCCTTGATGGGCGAATTTGTTCCCTATACTTGCTTTCCTCAAAACCAAATCTCCAACGTTGAAAGTCCTTGATTGGACTCGTTTGTTGTACCGGAGAGCAACTTTGGCTTTGATGGCTTGATCTCTGATGAAAGCGTCTTCTTTGAGTTCTTGTATGACATCCATTTCAGATGCCAAGTTAGCATTGTTGGTTTCTTCAGAGAAGTACTTAACTCTTGTGGAAGCAATTTGCAGTTCCACAGGTATCATTGCCTCGACCCCGTATGTTAGGCGATATGGGGATTCGTTGGTGGATGAATGAGGCGTTGTCCGATATGCCCATAGGACATGACACAGCTGGTCTGTCCATCCGCCCTTGGCTTCACCAAGGCGCTTCTTTAGTCCCTTAAGCACCTCCCTGTTGGCCACTTCAGCTTGACCATTAGTTTGGGGATGTTCGACGGATGAGAATATTTGGGTTATTCCTAACCCTTCAAGCAAATCTGTGAATTTTCTATCCGTGAACTGGGTGCCATTGTCTGTGACAATTCGTGCTGGGACCCCGAACCGTGTTATGATGTTTTCATACATGAAACGGCGAGTTCGGGCTGAAGTAATATGCACCACCGGCTCTGCTTCTATCCACTTAGTGAAATAATCGACCCCTACAATGAGATATTTGATGCCCCCAGGAGCAGTTGGAAAGGGGCCTAAAATATCCAATCCCCATTGGTAGAAAGGCCATGGAACAGCGGATGTGAAGAGTTCTTCCGCCGGTGTGTGGTGTAGGTTAGAGAATTTTTGGCAAGCGTCGCATTTTTTGACGAAGTCAATGGAGTCTTGCTTCATTGTGGGCCACCAGTATCCAGCTCTGAGGATTTTTCGCATTAAGCTTCTTCCTCCGGCGTGGTGTCCACTTTGTCCTCCATGCACTTCCTCCATTACACCTTGCACCTCATCCTCTTTGAGACAAATTAAATAGGGCACAGAGAGTGCCCTTCTGTAGAGATTACCATCAATCATAGTGAAATACGGTAATTCTCTCCTTAACCTCGTCTTTTCCTTCTCATCTGTGGGTAGCTGTCCATCAGCCAAATAACGGATGTAAGGAGCCATCCATGTATCTCCGTAAAGGGAGTCAGTCATTATGGCGTTTAGAGAAGGGAAAAGAGGGATGCTGGGCGACGTTAGCGTGCTTTGAACCAGAGTAGTGGTGCTACCCGGTCGTTTAGTGCTTGCTAACCTGGAGAGTATATCTGCTCTCGTATTCTCTTCACGTGGAACATGCTTAAACTCCACCTTTGAGAATTTCTCAGTCAACTCCTTGACACAGTTCAAGTATAATTGGAGTTGAGGTTCGCGAGCTTGATATTCTCCTAAGATCTGCGAAATCACCAGCTGTGAATCGCTACAGAGTGTCGCCTCAGAAGCTCCGATGTCAATTGCAGCTCTTAGCCCGGCCAAGCAAGCTTCGTACTCTGCCTGGTTGTTGGATGTTTTGAAATTGAAACGAAGGGAGATCTCCAGGTGTACTCCGTCATCACTTTCGAGAACTACACCTGCTCCAGAGCCTCTTTGGTTTGATGAACCATCAACGTAAATGGTCCAATGGACTCGAGGGTAATCCGGATCAGTCCCTATCATTTCCACAATAAAGTCAGCCAGGACTTGAGCTTTAATAGCGCTGCGGGGTTCGTAGGATATATCAAACTCAGAGAGTTCAATAGACCATTTGATCATCCTCCCAGCAAGATCGGGCTTGATTAAGACAGAACGGAGTGGCAAATCCGTTCTCACTATGATTGGATGGGCGTGAAAGTACGGACGCAACCGTCGTGAGGCCCAAACAACAGCGAGGGCGGCCTTTTCAATTTTTTGATACCGGATCTCAGCAGCTTGCAAGGTCTTGCTAGTGAAATAGACCGGTCTTTGTCCATCAGGAGTTTCTTTTATCAAGGCAACGCCCAAAGCTTCATCTGAAATAGCCAAGTACAGAATGAGTGTGTCTTCGGGGTCAGGCTTTGTGAGAATGGGAGGTTTGGACAACACCTCCTTAAGCTCTTGGAAAGCTTTTTCTTGTTCCTGTCCCCACTCGAATTTCTTGGACTTTTTCAGTATTTTGTACAGGGGGAGCGACCTGTGAGCCATCTTTGGCATGAATCGTGCCAAAGCTGCTACCTTGCCATTCAGGGATTGGACTTCTTTGAGATTCTTAGGACTTTGCATGTCTAGAATCGTTTGGCACTTCCCTGGATTGGCTTCTATACCACGTTGAGTTAACATGAAACCCAAAAATTTCCCAGCAGGGACAGCAAATGTGCACTTCATTGGGTTCAGCCTCATGTTAAATTGTCTCAAACGGGTGAATACTTGGCGCAGGTCTTCAATATGATCGCCACCAACCGGTGTCTTTGCTATTATGTCGTCAATGTATACTTCAACAAGTTTGGTGTGCATACCTTCGAAAACCTTGTTGATCATGCGCTGATATGTCGCCCCAGCGTTTTTCAGGCCAAAGGGCATGACTGTATAGCAAAAGACACCACGATCATTTATGAAAGCTGTCTTCTCTTGATCCTCTTCGCACATCGGAATTTGGTTGTAACCAGAATAAGCGTCCATGAAGCTCAGGTATTGGTAACCAGAGGAATCATCTACCATCCGATCTATATTAGGAAGAGGATAAGGATCTTTTGGACAGCAGCGGTTGAGGTCCACGTAGTCAATGCACATTCTCCATTTACCATTGGATTTAGGGACCATCACCACATTCGAAAGCCAAGAGGAATATCGGATTTCCTTGATAAATCCGGCCTTCAGCAATTCCTCAGTTTGCTGGCAAGCTGCCTTCTGTTTCTCTGGGCCCAATCGTCTTTTCTTTTGGGCCACAGGTTTCGTCTCTGGATAGACGGAAAGTTTATGACAGCAGAATTCAGGGTCTATGCCTGGCATATCGGCTGCGGTCCATGCAAAGAGGTCTTTAAACTCTTGCAAGAGAGCCAGCAGTCGCTGCTCTATTTCAGTATCTAGCTTGTCATTGATATGGGTGATCTTTTCTGGAGAATCTCCCAAGACGATGTCCCTGGAACTTCCATCCGGTGTGGGCTTTGATGGGTTGAACGGATCAATGTTCAAATCCGCTCTAGGGTCCAGGTCGACAAGGCTTACAGATCCAACCGATGTTCCAGCATCATTAAGTTTCCTCTTTTTATTGGAGGCGTCCAGCTTTGTCATGTTGAGACTAAGGTTGTAGCAGTACCTAGCCATCTCTTGATCACCACGGATAGATGACACAGCATTATCCTTGTCAATGAACTTGATAAGGAGATGTGGGGTTGATACAACTGCCTCCATTGCATTCAGAGTAGGACGGCCTAAGATGCCATTAAATGGTGATTTAACATCAATCACTAGCACCCGAGACCTAACCGTCCTGGCTCCTGGTTCGCCTTCAAACGAGATAAGGGTGTCAAGATACCCTTTAGTTAGTTGCTTTGCGCCATTGAAAGCTGTTAGTTCCTGCGTGTAAGGCTGTAAATCTGAGTCTTTAAAACCCATTCTTTCAAAACAATTATAGAAAATAACATCGCAGGAACTTCCCTGGTCAACAAGGATTCTTCGGACGTCCTTGTTGGCGATCACAGCAGTGATGACTACAGCATCGTCACCACCAGGAACGGTTGGGCCAAAATCCTCGTCAGAGAAAGAGATTATGGGAGCCTCAATTCCTCCTCTGTAAGGGCGATTGTCTTTGACTTTCCCTTGCACAGATAGAATCATTCTGTGATGATTCTTACGGGCTGTAATTGAAGCTCCTCCTCCAGCGAACCCTCCAGCAATCATGTCAATGACTTCACGTCGGCCCTGACGTTGTTGCTGGGGCATGCTGTCTTTCTGTGCTGCATTATCGGTCATTACACCTTTTTGCTTCTCTGCAGCAGAGAACTTTCGAACCGGACTGGGGTTGTTGTCATCCCCATCGTCGGGATCTCTTTCTCTTTTCTCATTCCGTTCTGCCCTGTCAAAGGATTTTTCTTTGAACAGGTATTGCTTCAATTTGCCTTCTCTAATTAGCGTCTCAACCGCGTTCTTTAGAGCTTGGCATTCATCAGTGGAATGACCATTTTGTTCATGAAAATCACAGTACTTTCGTGAATTTCCTGGTCTTTTCATAGGGGCTGGTCTCCTGATGCCATATGTGCTGAAAACTGGCCATCCGACCTCTCTCAAAATCTGAGATGGTCTGGCAGATAACTGTGCATAATGGCTGAAGGAATTGACATACCTTTCTCGAGGTCGAGGAGGGTGGTTATCCACCTTAGGATTGGTGAATGGCCTCTCCATGCGTTCTGACCTCGTCTTTTCCTTACCCTTCTGGGTTTGGGGAGATGGTGTTGGTGGCTTTTTCTTTGCAGCCATTGCCTCCAAGTGCATCTCTATGCTCACATACTTTGAGGCTTTTTTCCTAAACTCCTCAAAAGTTGCTGGGGGGCTCTTTGCTAATGAAAGAGCGAAAGCTGATCCTGGCTGCAATGCCTCAATTACGATATGCAGCTTGATAGATTCTGTGAGGTTAGGAACCAGGGCTGCTTCCTTATAAAACCTCTTCAAAAAATCTTTTAAGCCCTTAGTTTCACTTTGCTTAATCTGAGCCAAGGTATGAGACGTCTTGGGTACGTCTCTGGAGATGACAAAGTGGGTTTCAAAGGCAGCTGCCATTTCCGTCCAAGAATCTATGGATCCAGAAGGCAGGCCTTTAAACCACCCGAGGGCTTCCTCAGACAATGTTCGAGGGAACATTCGGCACATCACGTCTTCATCAGCCCCCAAGTACATGGCTTCAAACACATAAGCATCAAGGTGCTTAGTTGGATCAGTTTCACCATTATACTTTCCGATGGAAAGTGGTTGAGTGGTTTGAAGGTGCTTGGGGATGCTGATGCCCATAAGTCTCCTTGAAAAAGGAACCTTCAGATTGTAAGACAATGGGGGTGCTGTTGTTGAATCTCTCTTCCTTCGGGAAGCTGCATCCTCAGAATCGCGAGTTTGTTCTCCCTCCTCAAACGTTGGGATCTTTGAGTACTGAAGAGTGGTGGACTTTTCACCATCAGTTGTGTGGGGAGTGTTTCGCGTGCGAGATGACTCTTTATCCTCGCTTTGCCTTTTTTCTCTTCGCAATTCAGCGAGTTCCCTCTGAAGTTGTTTGATCAACTCATCACGAGGATCAGGATCAGACACTGTTACTATCTTCTTTGAGCTGCCCCCATGAGAATCAAAGTTGAGTTTTCTGAAGGCGTTAGGATTGGTTCTGCCTTCAGCCTGATTTTCCATGAAGTCTTGTGCTTCGCCTTCCATTGTGGATTACCTGCTCTGTCAAAGGATATGGGAATAACTTTATCGGGTCCCACCGGGCGTGCCAATGATCTGCCCTGGACCGGGGTCAAGAGATCCGATCTCAAGCCAGTCACGAATAGTATGTCAATACCGTCTAGTAGACCGGATGTATGTGTATCCGATGTAGGTATCCGTTGTCCTTGAATGAGGAGAGCGGATTGGGCGTTCTGGAGATCCTTCACACCGACCTAACGCGTTGAAGTGGGCGAAAGGTGGTGTCACCTGCAAAGATTCTCCGACGCTCAAGTCAGTGATTATATCCCAAGTAAGGAATGTATTCAGAGAGGAATCAGTCGTAAAAGAGCTGAAGAAGAAGGTCCCTAACTTCAATCATGAAGTTAGTTCATATACCTGATTGGCTCGATTTACGAGGACTCGTTGGTGGGGAACCACCAACTCCCATTAGCATTATTATATTGCGCACTTACCTGCATGATTGGGTCAAGTGGCTATTTTATATTGAGCATAGAGAATGTAGACTAGGATTAGGGAACAAGTTGACCATTCCCGTGAGCAGAATTTGGCTCGTAGTGCAGGGAATTATTGATCGATCCCTGTAGCAACAATCCTTGTCTTTTGCACAGTGACGTGTGTATTATCCGATGTCATGGTGTTATCCTGAACAACCGGTATAGGGAGAACGCCTGATACGGAATTACAGTTCGGATGTATACCGATGACACCGGTCACACGTAGATGTCTTATCAAAGACGTTGTAATATGTATAGCAGATCGGATACCGGTATTGAGACCGGATCAAGTGGGAAACACTTTTGGCCTAAAGAGACTTTTGAAAGAATACTTGGTACTAAGCCAGAAATGGCTTTGTTGAAATAATACTTAGGTTAAGCTAGAAGTGGCTGGAGTCAGTAATACTTGAAGCACGGGTTATGCTTTTTGTGTAAAAGGTGTTTTTACATAGTGAAAATCCTTCAAGTCTGAAGGTACTAGACGTAGCTTCTGCTTTGGAAGTAAACCAGTATAAATCTTTTTTATTATCTTCTTTTTATCCTTCTCTTTCAAAGCCTATTTGATCATCAAAAGTCTACAAAAAAAGAGTTAAGACTTATTCAATCCTCCTTCTAAGTTTGACTCTGAACCATCAAAAATGGATTCTTGTTTCAGTGAGAATTATATAAAATACTCAACAGGAAAGTTGTAGATATCTTTTTTTCCCTTTAAAACAAGCTATGGCACGTCAAAATCCGACATCAAGAGTTGGAGTTATGACCAAAATACAAAAATTGTGCGAGTTTACACGTGAATTGGGGACATCGCTCTTATAATAAAAATTAGGACCAAATGGCTAGGAATTAATTTTTGAGATCTTCATAAGAGTTGTAGATAATTCTATTAAGAAATTGTGAGGAGAATAATGACTCAATTTTGATATCGGTAACAAGAGATATAGCCAAAATATGAAAGGCTGCTATAGTAAAAACACAAATCAAGTGCAAGGTTTTAAAAATAATACTGGGAAAAATAGGAAGGGAATTAGTTCAAGGTGTCTTCATAAGATTCATAGATAATTTTATTTAGAGATAAAAAAAAAGAATCATTCAATTGCAATCTCATATGAAGGAGATATGATCAAAATATTGGCAGGTGCGCAATTAAATTGAAGAAATGACAAGGTACTGACTTGTTTTACAAACTAAGCCAAATGGGCTTGGAACTTGGCTTCGTGCTCAACATGAACATTGTAGAGAATTTCAATAAAATAATTTAGAAATAAGAATTAGAAGTTTTCGACATAGGGAGGAGGAGTTATGCTAGAAATATTGGAGGGTTGTGCAGGGAAACGTGAATTATCGGGCTTGGAATCTTAAAATTAAATTTAAGGGTCTATGTGTTTGGAATCGGACCTGGGTCCTTCACGGGAAATGTTGTATGCTTCAATACGAACACTTTGGAACTAGAACGACTCAGATTAGAGACTCATGGCATTTGCTTGGCCAAAGATGACGAAGCATGTACACACACAAGATCATACATTAGCTTGAGTTCGGGAAGAAAAGTGAAAGGTTACAGGTCTAATCGGCTCTTAAATTTTTAAATGGTCACCATAGTGAATATCTTCAAGCTTAATAACAAGGTCTCATGGTATTAACCTCATCCCAGGGTCTCCGATGTCTTTTGCCACTCGTGCCGACTCCCGATACAGCTTCTGACATATACGATAATCGAGGGATTTATTAAAAGTATTTATTGTTTAATTAATTATTAACTAATTACTCCCCACTATTTTAATTAATTACTAAATTAACACTAATTACTACATCAGCACCTCATAACTCATCACCCTACAAGCCTCCCTGGAAATCTGGAATGTTACAGTCCCAATCAGCAAAAAATGTTCATGGGTCCATGACACTAGAAATTTTTCGATCCCAACCTCATTTTCCCATAAAACTAGTTTATTGGCCTTCACTTGCAACTTCATGATGCACTTCTTGAACAAGCCACCCTCAGATTTAGTTGACTCGATGAAAGCCTCAAAATTGACTACCTTTGAGTCGCACCGGAGTATGACGAAACTAGGACCACCATTTGGGTTGGTTGGACACACAACCTGACAGTAGTAGAAGAACAACGCCATGCTAGGAATGAAGTTAAAGTGCTCCCTAAGCACTCAAGACTCCAAACCAAGCCCCACTGTTTGGATGCAACTGAGTGGGGACACAGTCTAGGAAGTGGAGGACCCTCATTTTAAACTCCGCTAAGGGAAACCTCATTCCAAGGTGTGTGAAGAGGATGTCGTACATAAAGATACTCCTTGCGTCGGCAGCGATATGGTAGATGCAGTCCTCAATCCTAGGGTGCAGGACAATGTATTTTTCCTTGTACTTCTCCTTAGCGTGGATCGGATATTTAAAGTCCATGACGCCCCCGGTGGTCTTAGCATGTCGAGAGGGAGTCTCCATGATTTCCCATTGGACCCATGCGTAAGGGTTATCGCCCAAAAGTTGTACCTAATTTATACGGTGTGAGATGACGGTGGAGCACCCCGGTTACATCTGTATTACTTCTCTTTCCTTCTTAAGTAACCATTGTTTTGATCACGTGTCTGAGACCTCCTATAAATTTGTAAAATCGGATGTCGTTAGAGGTATAAAGATCACAACTTTCTCCTTCAGAAGCCCTAGATTCAGGGTGTCTCCCCCCCCCCCCCCGCCCGCCCTGGACCTTGCAACCCAAGTCTCTGACTCCTTACAGAAATCTACCCCCATAGTATACTAACGACCCTCCCCTTGTCCTCATTCTTTCACTCTTCATAGGGGTAAACACAGACCAAAGCAAAGAATATATATATATATATATATATATATATATATATAAGTAAGAGTTAAAGGTAAGGGTTAATTACCTGGAAACTATGGCGGAGTCCTAGGGTTCACAAACGAGTGCATTTATCTTAAGACTTTGGAAGCACGAAAAGGCTAAGTAAGATTTTAAGTGTAAAACTCTTTAAATCGCAAGGGCTTTCTCTCTGGATTTTAACAGAGTCTCAGTACACATAAAATACAAGTGCCCTGCAACTTTTCTTGACCCACCTCTTATAACATGGTTGGGGACAAGCAACGGTGGCATTTTGGGTGACATTTGGATTCAAATTTCTTGGTCCTAGTCGTTTCAATTTCCAAGGCCCATTGTCCAAAAGTAACCGCCAAAATTATTATTGAAGTGTAACTGCCATGCATGATTGAAAGTAATTATCGCATGATTGATGCAACCCTCAATACGTGCAACACTACGTTTTGAAAGGGAAATAAATGTGAAACAGTTACAAAAATGTATAGAGGCAAACAAAATTTTTTCTAAGTTAAAAAATATGTTATTCTTACCCACACCTATAACAGGTGCCTCGATGAAGGATATAGCTTATTCTTGCAACCGTCATCATCCCTCAAACAAGCTAGGGGGTAAATAATCTGGTCTTGATACCGGCCCCTCGACAAAAAGGTCATTTGACATATAAGCCATTGTGTAAGACCGCATCGCTGAAAGCACTGAAGTTTAACACCGGCTCCCAACACCGCGTATAAGACTCATGACCCGATTCTGGTGTGAGTTATTCTCTCAACACCGGATAATCAGAGTTAACTTATACAATCGCGTGTTATAGAAGCAACCTGTAAAGTGACTGATGGAAGGGTACGGTTGGTAGGTAGGGTCACTATTACGTGTTAGCCTTTCTACAAATGATCAGAATCACACCGACACCATGTACGGTAAGCCCACCTACTCGAAACAATTTTCGTTGCCCTAGATATAAATACTCACATAACAACAACAAAAGGGGGAACATTCTCACTTAAACTTACACTTGAGCATTGATGTTCTCCTTGAATATTCACTGACTTAAGCGTCGAAGTGTCCTTGCAAGTGACACCCTCTTTTGCCCTAGAATGCGTAAGACTTGTGAGTTGGTATGAGGAATCACTCCAAGACTTTTATTTCCCCACTGGAACAGAGGTTATAATATTTGATCCCACTAGACCAGTGTAAAATGTAAGAGAACAAAGTACTTTGAGGACTAGTCTTGAGACTAACCCTTAAACCTCGGCCGCGACCAGTTCAAAATCGAAAATATTATACAAATAATAAACCAAGTAGGTGTTACAAGTTTCAAATATAATTTGGTGATTGGTTTATAAATTATAATTATAGTATAGTTCATGGTGTTTTAAGTTTCAAATATAATTTGGTTATTGCTATACAGGTTTCCGTTAATCTCTATATCTCTCTCCATTAATCTCTTTTTCTCTCTCTTCCATTACCTCCCTAACACCGAAGTCTGCATCTCTTGTTCCTCTTTGCGACACATATATTCCACGGAACCACCATGAGCTATCTCTTGTGTTGGAGGAAAGGGACCAAAGGCTGACTAAACCAAACTCTCCACAAAATGCAAACAATTGATAAAGTACCAAGAGCTCACATGGGTAACCTCACACGGTTAAGGGGGAGGAGTCTAATAATTGTTGGAAGGGTACTTTAAAAAAAGATAAAAAAACACCTTCATTTAATATTTAATAAAAAAATTCCCATCGGGTGTTTCCGGTTTCAACATGGCCAAAAAAGTGTAAGTATGTCCGTTGGGATGTTAGCCAGACCCCATTTATTATGGCAATTATGACGACTAAAGTAAAAATAGTTGGGGTAAGTTACTAAAGTGATGCAATTATTTTCACCTCTTCACTCAGCCAAAGGAAATTCCAGGAATAAAAATTACAAAAATCACGAAAAAAAGTGTTTTGGCACTGCTGTTTAGTTTGCCATATAGAGAAGTTCTAGAAATGTGAGCACTGAGATGAGTGCAATTTACAGTAGTCAAAAGAGATGTACATGATTACAGGACAGAAAATGTAAATAACTGCCTTAAATTATAAGCACGGACCTTAGTTACCAGAGGACCACACCAAAGGTCCAATGGTGGCTCTTTCTCCTCAATGACACGAAACATACTATACAGTAGGCCTATAACATGTTTGTACAAGAAACCAAAAGGCACTGCAGATGTATGAAATGAAATTTTCATACACATTTGGTGGTCAGCCGTTAATTGTGTCAAGACAGGTTTAAGGATGTAGGAAATGATCACATGTATGTCCAATGCGAGGTTCGCCATCCCGTTTTTCCCAAAAAGTGGAAAATGCATTTGCTTTCTCCCTGCTACTATTCACCATGTCTTATTTAGATGCGAATTACCTGTAATTAAAATATTACTTGTAATAAGGTTAGAAGACAAAAAAAAATATCATAACATTTCTTCATAAACAATATTATCCACAACATTGACATTCCTTAGATGATTTTACTCATATAAATACATGAAAATATTGTTATACAGCATACACTGTTCATGTCTAGAAAGTGCAGATAAGACATCATAGAGCACAACACAGCTATACAAAATATAAAATTAATATAAAGTTTACATAGAACTCAAATCTTAAATCAAGAGAAGAGAGGTGGTTTATAAACAAGCATGAGTACTTACTGTAGATAAAAAAAAATAGTGGTACAATTTATCTAATTATTGTAAAAGAGGAGAACCAGGAGACTGAAAAAACCAAAAAGCAGGTATGAGAAGAAAGAAATAGAAGAAATAAAATGGACTGCTGAACCCAAAAAAGTATGAAATAGAAATCTTGTATGGATCTTAAGGAAGCCTAAGAAAATTGAACATAAACAGGTTAGCCACACTGTTTCCAAAGTCCTCAAATGGTTGGAGAATATGACCTTGAAAAGTTGCAATGGAATTTTTTAGCATGAAGCACAAAGTACAAATATGTTATTAGTGTTTCCAATGATTTGGGAAATCTCACCCCGTTTGAGGTAACCGAGTCCAATTCATCAATTGATGAGACTGAGGATGCTGCCTCTGCAAGAAAGAAGAAGTGGCCCCTAAACCATTTTCATCATCTACAAATTGCTCAGAGAAGTTAGAAGCTGTAGGAGACCACACTGGAACAATTCCTCCATCCCGTTCTCTCCTAGTACTACTTGAAGATTCCGCTGTGGAATCTTCAGCTGCATTTCTCAGCCATGTTGTAGCGTTATTCTGTAATCGAGTGTTTCTATTTACAGTATGCAACCCTCCTTGGTTCACTGTCCCTCTTGCATTTTGTTGTGTGTTTACATTTATGGGCACTTCAGCTCTGCTGTCTGCTGCTGAGTTCCTCAGGTCTGAAGATGTTTCTTCCTCTTCTACTCTCACATGGGAAGAAGTTATACTTGGGACCATCTGATCCTCGTAGCGCCGAGTACCGTGAGGAGGGTTGTTCCTAACAGGTTCAAGTCTTTCCTCCATTTGTATGTCTTGAGGGAAAGCAATAGGGGTTGATTCAGATGAGTCTCCAAGCCCCTCCTCAGTCCCATTTTCCATTGCAGCTCTTGAAGCTGCTTCTTGTTGCCACATTTGTATAAATGCTTCTTGAAGCCTTACTTTTGCTGCTTCAATTCCAACAATTGGAAGAGGGTAATTTGACCCAAGTTCTATTCCAGCAGCTTGGAGTACAGACTCTGGTGCATTCCATGGGTGGTGTATCCATTCAGTTGGTAATCTAGCAAGCTCAGGAAGCCAGCGCCGTACATATTCTCCATTTGGATCACATTTGTACCCCTCAAACTAGAAAACACAAAACTCAAAAAATTAGTGCATCTATCACAAGATATTTATCACCTTCAACCATTCAAATAGCTGACTATAGAATACATTTCAACTCTCAAAATGTCAACATCACTTGCCCCTATAATTAGAGGAACACGGGTATTTATCTAAACAAAATCAAATTTGTAAAAGAAACAACTCAAAATAGTTATGACTAATCATATACTTGGCCATATTCATGGATAATAAGGATGACTATCTCGAACTTCCAATAGTGAAAAGTTCAGTTAAGGCAAAAGAAGCCATAGTTTATGACTGTTTGTCATGGGAATTTTAGCTTTCAAGCATCATTCCAGACTACAAATCTAGAAGCCATATTGGGACTATCTAGCTTCATTTAAATTGATAATCAAACAAGGAATTGGAATAGAAACGCAAACACTGGCTTGTATGCTATATAAATACATATCAATACTAGCAGTTCATAGATGAGGATGAAAAGACTTATTTGTAGTAAAACTCAGTAGTTGATTGAAGAATCTTTGTCTGCACAATTTGCACAAACCAGAAATGTAATTAATTATAACAAATTATGCAACCAAAGACAGCTTTTCTTCTCCATAAACAACAGCAAACAACAACCTTATCTTATCAGGTGATGTTGGTTCTTTTTCAACAAAAGAAATAAAAAAAAAGAACATGAAAAAAATTGATCATACACAAAAAGTATCAACATAGAGCAAAATTATGTAGATTATAGGCAGAAGCAACTGCACCTGTGGATTATCTATTCGGTCAAATTCACGACTATCAGGTAGAGTACCAGATATGTACTGCCAACCAAGAGCATCACTCTCAAGATCTGCATCCAAAAGGGTATCCCAGAAATACTTCATTCCCCATCTCCAAGGAAGCTGCAAAACCTTCACAAAGAAACTTGAAACCACAACACGTATCCGATCATGCAACCAACCAGTAGCCCACAACTCCCTCATTCCAGCATCCACCAAAGGATACCCTGTTCTTCCTTGTCTCCAAGCCTTGAAATACCCTTCATCTACCACCCAAGGGAAAAACTTGAGGTGGCCTAGAAGAGGCCTTTCATGACTATAAGGGTGGTTGAAACTAATGTACCTTGAATACTCCCTAAGACCGATGGACTTGAGAAACAAATTCACACTTTCTTCACCAGCCTTGTTTCCTTCATTGGCCCAAAACACTTGCTTGATGCGCACAAGGTGGAAAACTTTCTTGACACTAACCTCACCAAAATGCAAATGTGGGGAGAGAAATGAGGTTGTGGCACTGTCAGCCTTCCGGCGATTCTTGGAGTACTCAATCAGTGGACCATTTATAAATGTTGTTAAGGCCTTGTCAGCATTGCTCCACCCAGGTGACCATGCTCTAGCAAGAAGTGCATTGCTTGCCTTCTCCGATTCATCTTCAAACACCAATGTATCAGACTTGCACCTTGACACATCACCTGAAGAGAGCATGAAATGTTAACACTTAACAAAGTGCTCATTAAAGTCAAGAGTGATGGTTCACTAGAAATGACATTCCCAATGCTACAAAGAAAATACACATGCACCAAATACCGAAAGAAAACATAGAAGTAAGACTTGTACAAATTTCATTACCAGATTACCTTGGTGCCCAAAAGACTTGTCATTAATTTAGTTCTTCAATGATACTCATTACTGATTTCTTTTCATGAGTAGAACTAATTGAAACACAAATTACATAATTGGGGAACTAAAATGATAACCAATTTTTACAAGGACTAAAAGTAGTAAGTATCACTTCTATATCTACAAAACAAAGTTAGCATTTGAAATACATAAGTTGCGGATATGCCAGTTTTGACATGAGAAGCCAAGTGTAACAACACAATAGAATGTTCGTTGAATATTTATATTTGGTTTTCTTTTATACATATATAATCGTTGCACAACCACATTGGATGCATAGGCGGAACGATCTATAAATGTTTAATTGTACTTAAGTATTAAAATCAACTCCATCTTGTTAAATAATATGATTCTACTTGTGCATCTTGTTGCTATATTATGTAGGAACATTTTAAACGGTTCAAAGCATATGTATCAGTATGATAATTGTTCACTAGTGCCGACTTCAAACTAGAACCACATGAGGTGAATGAAATATGCTACTAGCAACCAATGGATATTAATTGTTGTCAATAAAGTTAAGAGAAATGTGAGGCTAAGGATTGAGGAAAAATAAAATAAATAAAGTAGACCTGGAATAATTCTTTTAGGTGGGAGAAGAGGTGCTTGTGGGTCATATGGCATGCTAAGGCATCTTTCCCAAAAAGCAGCAAAAGTTGTGAATGGTTGGCCATGAGCATCATTCACCTCCCATGGTTCGTACAATAAATCCGAATTGAATGACCGTACAGTAATGCCTTGAGCAGTCAGAATTTCCTTTGCTCTGTGATCCCTCACAAGTGACAATGGATCTGTAACAAAGATAATTTAATCTAAACACATTTGAACAGTTCAGAAGAGACCAACTACACTTTCCTTATGAATTTATGAAAAAGGAAATCCAACAATATAAACAAAGATGACAAATGATAAAGCAGCTTAATTATACACATGGAGAAGAAGTTATCAGAGACAACCATGGCACAAACTTTTTTAAAAAAAGAAAGACAAAAGTTTACTGTTTACCAAATCATAATAGAAAAACTTGAATTGATAGAATCAAGGATCCTACAATCTACAACGATGTTGTTTATTACTAAGAAATGAAACCTACACAACCTTGGTATAATATCTGCAAACATATAAAAAAAATTGTATAAAACAAAACAAAGTAGCTTCATATTGTATATGATAATTATAATTATAGAATAAAAGAGAAAGGAAGAAGCTGAACCAGCAAGCAGTGAATCATACATAAAAACATGAAGCAAAAAACATTGAGATAAAGATAAAAGGGGCCACAAAAACTGACCATATAAATGGTTGAAAAAGAGTTGATTGGCTCCAGTGGACTTAATAACCTCCAAAAGAGAAGAAACACTGTCAGTGGATCTTTTGGTGATTAAAGGGGTGCCAAGGCTTCTCAAAGAGGAATCAAGATGAGCCAAACTGTTTTTAATCCACCACCTAGAGACCCTTCCAGGGTAGTATTGACCCTCTTCGTCGGGTGCCCAAATGAAAACAGCAACCACAGCACCTGCTCTCACTCCTGCAGCCAGTGCAGGGTTATCCTCCACCCTCAGATCTCTTCTGAACCACACTATGCTGCACCCACCACTTGACATCTCCACAAATGTTGTTCACAACCTCAACTCTATCCGCACATACACATACGACCCCTCTGTTAACCATATACCAGATCTCTCACCTTCCTTTCCTTGAGTACTCACCCTCAACAACACCACCAAAAAAATAAAATGCTAGTTAGTCTTATCTCTTTTTTCTCCCTTTTTTTTATTCCTTTTGGTTAACTGGGGGAGTGTTTAAGCCATGACGAGGTAAAAAGCACAATTGGGTAGACAACTTTGAGGTTTGGCACTTATCTTTTAATTCCCCTTTCTCCCACACTTTAGCATTTCTTTCTTTAGCAGAAAAAAAAAATTCTTGTTTTGGTCCTTTCAACAGCCAACTTGCAAGCGGAGAGAGGAGACACTGAAACAAGGGTCCAAGTAGAGAGAGAACAAGTGAAGAGGATTGGCTAACTGAGTGGGGATACAATGAATTGATAGGCAAACCGCAGCCACAACTTTTTTTATGTTATGTAGATTTTCGTATTTCTATTATCCTATGCAACAAAACAAATCACATCTACGTCTCTGGTTTCTTCTATTTCTATACAAGTGACATGATTGGGAATCGGAAAATCATCCATACAAATTACAGTGGAGTGCCTCCTCTCAAATTTTAATCATAGTAATAATCATCACATTGTTTCCATTTACTTTTTAGCCTAATAATTTTTTTAACTATATATATCTTCAATAAAAAATAATCATATTAAAAAAAACAGTCATATCATAATGAAATTAATTTTTTATGAAGATTTGCTTATCCCAAAACTTTATAAAGAAAATCAAACCTACATCATTTAAGAAGTTTATAATAATTAATTTTTTAAAAGATAGAGTAAATAATAATTTTGTTTTACTTGAATTGGAATATAATATATCAATATAAATGAAAATAAAAGTCAGAAACACACCTGGGCGTAACACTGTCAAACTACATCCTTTTCTCTGTCGCTGGAATCTTTTCAATTTTATAGGTGTACTTTCACACGGAAATTTATATAAAAACAAGATTCTTTTATACTCCCAAAATCTGGCGAGATCTGTATCTCTTTTTCTTTTTACTACTAATTATAGAATTGCGAATCTCTTCCGTTATTTTTTTAATTAGAACAAAATCAAGACAGGTATGACACGTAGTTTAGTTTTTAAAGTTATTTATGATTTTTTTTGGTGATTTTTTTAGATGAATTTAGTTCCTGGGTTCAAGGATTGATAAGCAATACAAAGATATCTACAGAATATTTATTAACAAATCTCATAATTACACTAGTTCAATTATAAAAAACTATATTATTGACATCCAATTGAATTGAATTTATTTAAGAAGTTTGATAAACGTTATAAAGATATTTATATATTACCACCAATAAATTTTTTAATTATACAAGTTTAATTTTTAACCAACTAAATCAATATTTATCAACAATAAATTGATCACAAGTACAAGTCATCTATGGTTCGATATCCATCTTTTAAAGTCATTTGATTTAGTCCAATTTGTTTAGTATACCTGTTCTAATTCAGGTTGAATGATAAATTTTTTTCTAATTGAATTTTAACATAGTTATACATGTTTGTTTACTTAGGAATTCCCTTGGGCTGAGGGGAAGATAGCACTTGGGATCCTGTCGTCTCTATTTTTCGAAAGAAGTTGTGCTCCTGGAATCATCGTCACCTTTCCTTTGATGATAGGCTCTACCTCTTAAAATTGGCACTATCTCTTTACCTCTTTTTTCTTCTCTTATTTTAAAGTTCCTATTATGGTTATTAAATTGTTAACATCTTTGCCAAGATCATTTTCATGGGGTGGTGGTGAAGAGAAGGAAAAAATTTGTTGGGTCAAATGGGATCAGGTTTGTCGTAGAAAAGAGGTTGGTGGTTTGGGGGTGTGGGATTTGGGTAAATTTAATTCAACATTATTAGGAAATGGGTATGGAGATTGTTAGTTGAAAGAGATAGTTTGTAGGGCAAAGTCATTGAGTCAAATAGGCATGGTGTTCATTCTGGTGACTGGGAGGTGTTTAAAAAAGGTTTTAGATGGTGGAGAGATCTAGGGTGTGCCTTACGTTAGTTAGATGAAAGTGTGTGGTTTAGGGATAATGTGAGAAGGGTCATTGGTAATAGTTCTCACATTCGGTTTTGGTTGAACTGTTGGGTGGAGGAGTGTGATTTAAAGTCATGTTTTTCGAGAGCTTTTTGTTTTGGAGCAAGACTTATTATTATCTCTTCATCAGATGCTACAAGGTTTCGATGGTGTACGTGATAATGTTCAAGATTCTTGGTCATGGTTGGGAGATCCTTCAAGTTGTTATTTTGTTAGATCAGCCTATAATCTTGTGCATCATGCTCTAGATTTGTGGGATACATCTTTTGTGCGATTGTTCTGTATTAACAATACTAAGCTGCATTGGCACGAGAAAGAAACTAAACAGCATTGCAAAGATAGGGATGAAAATCCCTATAATCATGGTGCAGAATTATTGAAGATAAAAAAGCTCTAAATGCATAAAATTATATCAACTATTGAGCAAATCAAATCCCTATAATCATGGTGCAAAATCATTGAAGATAAAAAAGCTCTAAATGCAGAAAATTATATCAGCTATTAATAAGGGAATTGAGCAAATCAAATCAACCATCAAAAAAGGGAATTTATGCAACGGATCTATCAGCTATTAATAGAGGAATTGAGCTATAAATGCAGCAAATCAAATCAACTATCAATAAGGAATATTATACAACAAGATCAGTTATGATTGGGTAAAAACAAATCAACATACCTTTGTTTCTACATATACTCTGTACCTTATTTCTATATATACCTTGTACCTTTCTCTGTTGAAATATGGTTCACGTTTTAGTGTTAATAAAATTACTTTAATTTTTCTCTTGGTATCAAGAGCCTCTGTGAACACCATGACCTCTTTATCCTTTAATGTTGGTAATTTCATCAGCCTCAAACTCACACCAACAAACTACCCATTGTGGCGTGAACAAGCCTTGGCACTTATAGAAAGTCAAGATCTGGTTGGTCACCTAACAAATGAAGATCCAGCCCCAATTCAATATACCACTCTAGATCCCAACCATTCCACTAATTTAGAAAAATTTATGCCAAAATTAACTAATGCATTCATCACTTGGCACAAGGCAGATCGTCTCCTTTAAGGATGGCTAATTGGAACACTCTCTGAAGAAGCACTTGGCCTGGACACTGCCCTTGCAGTTTGGGAAACACTTAAGGATGCTTATGCAGAAGATTCCCAAGAACGTGAATTCACACTTCGTCAATAAATCACATATCTTCGCAAGGAAAATGATCGTACTATCTTCGAACACATTCGCATATTTAAAGGTTTATGTGACAACTTAGCAGCTATTAGGAAACCTATCCCTGACAAAGAAAACGTCTTTTACCTCCTCACAAGCCTTGGTCCTGAATATGAAACATTCATAACAACCATGTTAAAACCTCCAAGGCCATCATACTCTAAACTGATCTCACAACTTCAAAGCCTTGATCAGCGACGTAGTTGGTTTTCAAACCACTCAAATATACAAAACCCAATGGCCTTTTATGGCCAACACCAACAAGGACCCCGATATCTCGTGGAAATTTTTGATCTTTCACATCAACAGGGCGAGGGTTTCAAGCCCAACAACCAAGCAAT
The DNA here is from genome assembly GCA_037962975.1 of Clitoria ternatea. NCBI lineage: Eukaryota > Viridiplantae > Streptophyta > Magnoliopsida > Fabales > Fabaceae > Clitoria > Clitoria ternatea. The sequence goes on from CM075671.1 coordinate 51,178,913, forward strand.
CAAAACAAAACCCACTCTACCTTGACCACTCAACAACAACGTCCTCCGCCACCAAGAGAGTGCCATATGGCACCTGTAGAACGAGAGCAATATCGAAATGAGAAGTGTCAATACTGTGGCACGATGGGCCATATAGCAAAAATTTGTTGGTGGTGCCCAAGAAACCAATACAATCTGATGATATACCACAAGCTCTTGTCGCTCTCACCTTAGACAATAACATTTCTGAAGCAAAATGGACTTCAGACACTGGAGCCTCTAATCATATGACAGGTAAACGAAGTATGTTGAGTAATATTTGACAATATTCAGGTGTAGATTCTGTCCTGATTGGTGATGACTCTTCCTTACCAATTCATGGTACTGGAGATTCCTTCATTAAACAAAGGAATATTGCTCTGCCTCTTCATGATGTCTTATTAGTTCCCAATTTAAAAAAGAATTTACTCTCTATAAGTCAACTAACAACACAATTTCCTGTAAATTATGAATTTTCTAATGTTGATTTATGTTAAGGAACGAGAAACAGGGCGACCAATGATCATAGGGAGGCGGAACGGTGATCTGTATATCTTTTCCTCTTCACCCGAACTCTATTTTTCACATCGTTTCAAATCTGGATCAGCAGACACTTGGAACCAACGTCTAGGACATCCTCAAACTATAGTTTTACAATTACTAAAGAATAAAGGGTTGATTGATGTAGTTGGAAATATGAAATCTAAAAATCTTTGTGATAGTTGTCAATTAAGAAAGCTTAATAAATTACCATTTTCTTTCTCTAAACATTCTAGCTTTGCTATCTTTGATAAAAATACATTATGATTTATAGGGCCTTGTCCCTATTTGGTCTATTGGTAAATTTAACTATTATGCATGTCTAGTTGATGACTTCTCTAAGTATACATAGATTATCCTTTTACACAAAAATCTAATTTTATTAATGCTTACTTATCCTTTGAACAATATGTTAAAAAATAGTTTAACAAAGAAATTAAGATCTTTCACTCTGATGGAGAAGGTGAGTCCATCAACTCTAAACTATCCACTCATTTTTTGTAACAGGTACAGTGCATCAAGTTTCTTGCCCATACACCCCAAAACAAACAAGTATGATTGAAAGGCGACATAGAATAATACACGAGCTAGGTATGACCATGTTGTTTCATAACGGTGCTCCTTTATTTTTATGGGTTGAAGCCTTTACTACAGTTGTTTACCTTATTAATAGACTCCCATCATCTTCTCTTAAATTTGAAACTCCATATTTTGCTTTGCATGGGTCACATCCTGACTATTCTTCACTTTGTGTCATTGGTTCTAAATGTTTTCCTTACACTTGGGATACATGATGTCACAAATTTGATCCAAAATCTATTCTTTGTGTCTTTGTTGGCCATAGTGATAAACATAAAGGGTATAAATGCTTTCATCCTCCTACTAAGAAATTTTTTATCTCATGCCATGTTATTTTAGATGAGTTATTATTTCCTTATAAGACTAATAACCACAATAAATTCCCCCTCCTATACCATATGTAGTTAGTATCTTTGATTCTTGGCTATCTAACACTAAACTTAACTCTTTTGTAGATTCAACAACACCATTTTCCCTTTCACCATGCTCAAGTCTGCTACCAGTAATATCAATATAGCCCCATGCTACACAACCTCATAGCACGACCACACCACTCTCAAGATCAATTTAGCATCATACACGAGTCTAGTTCTCACCTAGAACAACTCTCACAGCATGAACTTGAACACCTAGAGTCCTCTCCACAATCATCACAAATTGAACAAGAGGTTCAACTAGGGCCTTCTAACTTAACTTTGCAAAATGAATTTGTCCCATCTACACCAACTCAACTAGCTCAAACCTTACCCTTTCATCCGATGATTACTCGTTCACAGTGTGGAATTGTTAAGCTCAATCCTAAATATGCCTTACTCTCCACGTCGTTGGTCAATATCCCCCGCAACCCGCATAATATCCACTCATCTTTAGCTCATCCTGGATGGAAAGATGCCTAAAGTGAAGAACTCAAGGCTTTACACACAAACCAAACTTGGAAAGTTATTCCTTAAACCTTTAACATGCATGTCATTGGCTGTAAATGGGTTTTCAAATCCAAACTAAAACTCGATGGGTCTCTCGATCGCTTAAAAGCTCGACTAGTTGCAAAAGGATACAACCAAGTCGATGGATGACCTACACTGAGACCTTCTCTCCAGTTATTAAACCAGGCACCATTCGATTAATCATTACTATAACCCTCATTAAAAACTAGTAAATTCGACAACTCAACGTAAAAAATGCCTTTCTGCATGTGTGCTTTTTGAAAACATATACATGGCACAACCCCTTGGTATGGTTGATCCTCACTTCCCAAACCATGTTTGCCACCTCCAAAAGGCTATTTATGGACTTAAACAAGCACCTTGAGCCTGGTTTGATCGCTTTAGCTCTTTCTTGCTTAAATATGACTTCTTTTGTAGCATCGTTGATCCATCTTTATTTATTGTAGATGATATACTTCTGACAGGCTCCTCTACCTCCTTAGTTTCTAGCTTCATTAAAATTCTACAATATGAATTTTCCATGAATGACTTGGGACCCCTTCATCACTTCCTTGGTATTGAAATACTTCCAACAGATGCTGGTTTGCACCTATCTCAGTCTCACTATGCTCTTACTATCCTTGAACGGGCAAAAATGGTTGATTATAAGTCCATGAACACACCCCTTGAAGCTAAGAGCAAGATAACATCAAATACGACTCCTTTTGAGGATCCATCTGACTTTCGTGGACTTGTTGGAGCTTTACAATATCTCACTCTAACTCGTCCAGACCTTTTATATAGTGTCAACTATGTCTCTCAGTTCATGTATTCTCCCACTGTTCTGTATCTAAAAATGGTTCGACGTATCTTACGATATGTTGAAGGAACAATTGATGAAGGTTTACATTTTACTTCCCATACTACACTTGATCTCTTTGCCTTTTCTGATGCAGATTGGGCCGGTTACCCTCTTACTAGGCATTCCACCACCAGCTACTATTCTTTTCTTGGGGGAAACATCATTTCATGGTGTGCAAAGTGGTGGGTTTTGGATGGAGACTTTTGTTTGATCTAATACAATCCAAAAAAAACTTATCTTCTCGTGGCTTTGTTTTGGACAATTCATCTATGTTTTGCGTCTTTTGTGGTGATTGTGTGGAGAGGAGCTCTCATCTTATTTTCTCTTGCAAAATTCCATATTCCTTGTAGCAAATGTGTTTGATTAGTTAGGCTTTTGTTTGGCTTTGCAAGTTGAGTGTAAATGTAATTTTGAAGGTTTCTTGGGTTTGGGCAATGGCTTTGAAAATAAACATGGACTTGCTGCTGTGTGGTTTGCTACTGTGTGGGACAATTTAAGAATGTTGTAATAATGTTATTTTTAAGAATGAAAATGTTTGTTTGTATAAAATATTTGAATTGGTATAATATAGGAGTTTAATTTGGTTTAAGTCTTGAATGAAAGGTTTAATTTGGTTTAATTTGAGTTAAGATACTCCTTGTGTCTTTCTAATACTATTTTCTTTTGCTGATAAAAAAATAGTTATATTTTTATTTAAGTTGGAATAAGTTTTTATAAATTGATCAATGTCTTCGGTGAAAGCTGGTTACGTCATTTTGGTACTGTGTAGGATTACGTATAAATATATTTTAATGCACGCATAGTCGTAACTTTCTTTGAATATAACTCACAGCTACGTATCAACAAGAGTATTATGTTAACGAACATTCATAAATAATTTGAGTAACGTATTTAATTTGAAATATGAAAGGAACCATCCATTCGATTGCGAAATCATGATATTAAAAATACATTGAACCACAGTTGCTTTTCTTGGTAAACCATTGAATTAATTGCTTTGTTATAAATGCTTTCTACATTTAAATTTTAAATGGATTAGAAGCTCGTCAACGCTGGCTGTTCTTTTCAAATTATGCGCAGCGCACTAGGTCGCCCGTTTATACAGTTGTTGAGAAATGCCCTCTTCATTCTCTGGTCTACATCCTTATATGATTAAGGGTTTTTTTTTCTTTCTTGAAGATAATAATAATATTTGAATTTAATCTACTACGGTCATAATCTTTTATTGTACTTCTTTTATAATAAAATAATTACATTCATCCTAAAATAAAATTTTACCTAAACTTAACCTTAACAACCCTAAAATTAAGATTGTTGTTTTAAGAAAATATTAATTATTTTATTAATGTTGTCTAAAATGAAAATATTTTAATTTTTATAATTAGTTGTCTGGTCTAATTTGATCTACTAGTTGTTATTTTTAAAATTTTATTTTTTAGATTTTTTATTTTTTATTTTGTAAAATTAATAATATTGTTGGGGGTGAATCCAAATTTTAATACTAGTGGGGCGAACTTCAAATTATTGGATTTACTAGTACAATAATAACCATTCTAATAGTATTGTACGTGAGTAACAGTGTTTTAGAAAAATAATTTTACTACTTTCCAAATTCAACAAAGATTGGATTCAATAAGGAAGTTTGGAATCTTTGTAAGTGACTTGTTGGATTCAAATAATAAACATTGATTCAAAGGAATGTTTGGGTTATTTTTTGTGTTTTAAATTTTATAAAGGATAAAACTAATATTTAATATGTTTATAAGGGCTATTTAAACCTAGTCAAGTTTTTTGAGCGAAGCCTGAGTTTTATTAGATTTTACCGAGTTTAACATGATAAGTTCAACTCTTTTTCCAACTTTTAAACTGTATGATCAAACCTACTTTTTTTATAATAAGTTCAAGCCGAGCCGACAATCACAATCTATGTTTAACCGCTTTTTTAAATAAACGTTATTTGAATTCAATGATTATAATAAGTGAGATAGCTATCTTTACTAAAATTCAATGCAATTGTGATCAAAAGGATGTTAACTTTATTAATGGCATAAACACACTGAAATATTGATTGAAGACCTACACTTCAAGCCTTATATGAGACACTTAGGAGAGGCTTGACACTACTTGAGTAATTAATCTTTCACATTGATAATAATATAAGAAAATGTACCAAGATAAGAAAATATATAAGAAACAAAAGAAAATTATATGTAATTATATTTTAGAGAAAATATACTTTTCGTCCCTTATATTTTTAAAATTTTTAATTTGGTCCTTTATTTTTTGACATTATTGAAAAAAATTAGTTTGGTCAACAATTCTTTTTTGACAAAAACTGTTGTTTTCCTTGTTAATGTGGTTTGCCACCAAATTAACCACTAAATCCAGTTTGTCACTAAAATACTAGTAGCTAAAGTAAGTAGCGACCAAATTTCCTTGTCCGTGACTAATTTGTTGAAAATAAAATCATTTTCGCTAGATTTGGTTAATTTTTTAAAATAAAATGAGTGTTTCTATGGCCAAAGGTGTCTGCCACTAGTTTAATAGTTTGATCCATTAGGAACGAAATTAATAGGTGAAGAATGCAAAGCAAATAATTTATGACTACTTCCGTTAATAAACTCATGGAAACAAAATTAGCGACCAAATCACTCAGTGGTTAATTATGGCAGGAGTAAATATAATATTTGGTCCCTCATTTTATTAGGGTTGTTGGAATAGATCCTTCACTATTTAAATATTACTGATAGATCAATTAACTTTAACTTTCTTGTCACATTATATGAAAGATGTCTTGACATGTGGATAACATATTGACTTTAAAATAATTACAAGTTAACAAAAATTAGTCTCAACTATATTTTAAAAATTACTAATAGGTTCTTACAAATTTAAATATTACACCATAATAGAGATATAATTTTTACCTCCAATGTATCAAAAATGAAGTTTCACCAATTCTCCTTGTAATCTCTAATACTTTGATGTTAGAGATGTAAGAAACATTTCTTGTTCTCAATATGAACCAAATCATAAGTTATATGTCATACGTGGTTGTTGGCATCCTCGGTGTGTTATGTCATTAGCCTATTAATTTTTTTACCAATGCACTCCCTTAAAATTTTCTTAGTTGCTTGTTTTGAATGGCAAAAAATTATTGTTAGAGCCAAAAAAAAATGAGTGGGAAAAGACTAACTTAAAGGCTAGACCTATAATTAGGCATATTGAAGTGAAAATTGGATTCTATGATTGGTGAATATTATAATGTTTTGTTATATTTAGTTTCTAATTTAGTTTTGGAGATGCATTTTGAGCTTAATAATTCTATTTGAGATCTCAAACTCAATTTTCATGTACTACCATAATGTTTGAGATGAGAATTTTTAAGTTGAAACATGGATGAAATCTATCTTTGATGCTTTGGGATTACAAGGGAATGGGCAAATACACTGTGTAATTAAATTATGGAGGTCAATACATACATATTTTACCTATTGACGTGAGACTTCACCAAAAGTATAATTATATTTGAGAGTTGTAGAGTAAGTTATTATAGAATTAAAATTGTAAGTACTAAATTTTGTTTATTGGTATGCTGAACTTTGATGAGGATAGTTGAAGCTTGTGGTTATTTTTATATTTGTTGATGTTGAAATTTAATAATATTAACCAAAAGTTTATGGATATGAACAAGTTATTTCTTGCATTGAGGCGAATGAAAAACGAAAAATATAAGATAATGTGTGTCTAGTAAAGGATTATGTGTGATGTATGCTATTATTTATAATTGTTTCAAGAGTTCGTGGAGATTGAGAACCATGATTTAAGTTGACTATCGGTGTCGTACACTCATAGTCATACTTAGGATCAACTTACAATTCTCAAATAATAAAAGTGAGTTTTGGTTTTCAGTTACTTTATGGGTAATTTTTAAGATCCTTAAAATAAGTTATGAAAACCATATTGTTCTTAGTTTAACCTTAGTAATAAGAAATTTAAAGCTGTGATTTTTTAAAAGTTATATCTATGTTATGTTGTAATATTTAAATTTATAGGGGCCTATTAGTAATTTTAAATACGTTTAGGACTAACTTTTATTAACTTGTATGTATTTTAAAACTAGGGTGACATCCATTTGTCAAGACAGTTGTCATATAACTTAGATAGTGATGTAGGAAGAGGGATTTAGTTCTTCTTCTTTCTCTTTTGATAAAGGAAAATAAGGATTAGGGTTTTGAGAAAAATAAGGGAAAGTGGGAAAGTAGGGAAATGGGAGGCGCCACCTAGAGAGGATAAGCCTCAATCTCGCCACCTAGGGAAGGAAACCCTAGGATAAGAGCTTACCAAGGTTAAGAAACCCTAGCTAAAACTAAGAAGGCAAATTCAACTCCATAAATACTCAAATGTATTCTCTTAATTCAAGGTGTGTGTATTACAAAGGAGAGCATGCCTATATATAGGCTAAAGAGGGGGCACACCACTTAACCTAATGGGCTTCACTCTCTCCTAAGCCCAAAAATACTAAAATTAAAGAAAACTAAGAAAGGTGGTCAAAATACAAGACCCAAACTCAAGCATAAACATGAAATAGTCATGTAAGACCCAAAATTAAAAATAATTCTAAAACTAATTAATTCCTAAAAAAATAATATTTGTAAAAAAATGTTTCTAAAGGGCAAAGAATGACCAAAAGGAGGCCCAAATAAGGCCTATGTCACAAAGGTAAACTAGAGTTAATATATCTATCATAAAGATCTAGTGTCAGATTATTAACTACACATAATGAAATTGTGTCAGATCTAATGTCATCATTGCCAAACCTTCATTTCCCTCAAAACCACCCATAATTGGGTTTAATTCATGGTGTCGCCTTTATCACTGTGGTTCTAAAGTACCACAACGTCATCTAATCTATGGAAGAAGAGGAGGGGCACATACCACATGTTCTCCCCCAACCACCACACACCACCCTAATAAAATGCCCTTTTCACTCACCCCAGCCATCAGCGCCAAATTTCATTGCACCCTGACCAAACAGTTCTATAATAAAACAAAACAAACAAAAAGGTAATTAATAAAAGCCTAAAATTGAAATAACCTCTTCTTTATATGGCATTACTTTTGAACAAACAATTACTAATTACTTCCCCTAGCATGTATATTGATATATTTGGATATATATTTGTGTGATTTGGGTTAAAAGGAGAGAAAATGGAAAGCTAAGAAAATAAACAAAAAATGGAAAGAATTGAATTTTGGCTTGTTTAGATCAAGTTCATGAAAGATCCAAAGTAGGTTGGCAGAAGAAAATTGTTTGATAGGGGAAATTACAAAAATTAAGGATTAAAAATCATGGGGTAGTATTGGGCTGAGGATATGGTGGGCGTGAAAAGTGGTGAAGGGTGGAGGAAGGTGGCGACTGGATGGGGGGAGATGAGGTTTGGGAGAGAATGAGAAAAAAACAAAGGAAAAAGAGAAAAAAAGAAAAAAGAAAAGAAAAAGAATTATTGACATGGCATACATAGTTAGTATAGGTGACAATGATGATGTGGCATTTTTGTTTTCCAAGTCATCATTTAACAATGAACGTTAACAATAGGGACTAATTCCAAACACCTTAAATTTTTCTAGGAACTAAAATCAGACAAAAACTTTCATAGGGACTATTTCCAAATTCACTAAACTTTTTAAAGACCAAAAACATAATTAAGCCTTTTTTTACTGGCAATGAATACATTTATTGTAATTTTATTTTCATAGTAAGATAATTACATAATCCTAAAATAAATATTTACCAAGTTGGTTAAACTTAACTGTAAAGATTATGGTTAACAAAAACCCTATAGTTTTGCATTAGAAGTAAGAAAATATTAATTATTTTAGTAATATACTGTAACATCCCGGACAATTTAGTGAAATTCTGTATAATGAAAAAATATTAAAAATTGTTTTAGGAATTTATTGAACAATTTTAGGAATTATTGGGGAATTATAAATAATTAAAGGCTGTGAAAGTAAATAAAAATCTAATTGGTGGATTAATTATAAAAAGGAGTAAATGGAACGTGATTTGAAGGAGAGAAGAGTTGGCTTAAACGTTTAAGTGAAACAGTAATTAGAAATGGGGAGGTAATCGGCTGGGGAGGTTACTGGTTGCCCCTGGCTTTAAATAAAAGGTTTCTTTTCCCTTTCTCTTTCATTCAGCATTCACGTGGGCCGCTGTCTCTCTCTCTTCTCTTTCATCTGATTCCCTCTTCTTCCTCCTTTGTCTTCTTCTTCTCCTCCTTCCTCACGCTGCGAATTGCATGTTCTGAAGGGAGACCCTAATTGCCTTATAACCGAGTGATTTCTATGACTGTGGTCTCAAGGTGAGTCCACTAATCCGTCTACATTTGTATTTTCCTGCCCTTTCGTTTCTTAGGTAACCGTATGGCCATGCATGGCTATGTGTGGGCCTGTTCTCCACTCCTCTGGTGAGTGTGAGCTCGATGGAGGCTCTTAGAGCTGAAAGTGTGAAGCTAACGGGTTTGTATTCCGACCCATAGGTAGCAGTGAAGGTGCTGGTGCTGCATTCGGAAGAGAAACTGTGAACCCTGTGCTGAGAGGGCGTAACCGACACCAGGAGCAGATTATTGAAGCTTGGAACCGAGGTAAGGGGGGTGTTCGGGTTATAATTAATTAGAATAAGACATGCTGTGAGTCCGAGTCATTAATTTGATTGTGAAATTGGTAAGAAGATATTACTGAATGAAAATGGTATGTGTATGTGTATGCATGTGAGTATGGACACCGATCGGTTGAGGATCGTGTGTGGCTTGATTGAGTTTGAAATACATGTTGAGATAAATTGTATATAATGGCTTGTGTTGATGGGTTGGCAAGTAGGTCGCCCGACTGGTGATCATATGTTAGTTCTAACATTTGTGCATGAGATTGATAACGTTTTAATTATATTGAGTTATATATATTGTGCATGAGATACTCTGTATACTGTTGAGGGAGGGGAGTGGTCGCCGGTGCGTTGCACGAGCAAGGAGCGGCTCCTGACAGGCTTCTAGTAAAAGGATGGTATGATTATGTTATGTGATTGACTATATGATGGATGGGCTTGACAAGTCGGTCGCCCTGTATTGTGAGCACATGCCAGTTTCTGGTGGTTGCATCTGCTGATTGTTGATGATCGTAATGATATGCCTGTTTATATAATGGATTATATGATGATGTGGTATGGGATGGCCGACGGTATATATTACCCTGTATTTTTGGCTTCTGTGGTCAAGTCGGACCCAGTTAAGCTACCCAGTGGTCTTTGACCTAGTGGTTGAGGGGGAGCCAAGTCGGGCTCGGTGAACCAAGTCGGGTTCACGGGATGTCAAGTCGGACTCCCAGCTGAAGGCCAATCCTTTAGTATCCGGATACTAGGAGTCGATTTTATGAGAGTCAGTTGTGACTTGTAATTTGATGAATTATTAGTTGTGGTGTATATTTGCCGAGTGCAGTTTGCTATACTTGCCGAGTGAAGTTTGTTATGATTACCGAATGAGATTTAAATATATTTGCTGAGAATGATTTGCTGTATTGATGAGTGTAATTGGTTTTAATTGCCGAATGAAAATTGAAATAATTGTTGAGTAATGTTATATTCACCGAGTGGTAAAATGGCTATAATTGCTGAATGAAAGTTTAAATCATTGTTGAGTGATTTGATATATTTGTTGAGTAAGTGATATATATATATATATTGCCGAGTAAAAGTTGATATATTTGATGATTATAAGTTGATATATTTGCTGAGTGAATGTTGATATATTTGCTGAGTGAGTGATATATATATTGCCGAGTGAAAGTTGATATATTTGATGATTATAAGTTGATATATTTGCCGAGTGAATGTTGATATATTTGCTGAGTAAGTGATATACATATTGCCGAGTGAAAGTTGATATATTTGATGATTATAAGTTGATATATTTGCTGAGTGAATGTTGATATATTTGCTGAGTGAGTGATATATATATTGTCGAGTGAAAGTTGATATATTTGATGATTATAAGTTGATATATTTGCCGAGTGAATGTTGATATATTTGCTGAGTGAGTGATATATATATTGCCGAGTGAAAGTTGATATATTTGATGAGTAAGTCGATATATATTTGCCGAGTGAATGTTGATACAGTTGATGAGTGAATGATATATATTGCTGAGTGAAAGTTGATGTATTTGCTAAGTGAGTTGATATATTTACCGAGTAAAACTTGATATATTTGATGAGTATGACTTGATAAATTATCGAGTGCTATTTGTTATATTTATTGAAGGAATTATTATAATTACTGAGTGTGAGTCATTTGCCGAGTGAGATCTTCAATTTGACAATAAAGTAACCAAACAGAGTTTGTATACATGTGAATTATTAATTTCTGTTCTAGATTAACTATGATGCCAAACACTCACCCTTACTGTTGTTTTCAATTTAGTAACCAGTGACAGGGAGGAGGTCGGAGCTCTGGAGGTGCGCTAAGCGGGAGACCGATGCCAAGGCCCGAGTGATTTTGAGTGAATTGTGTAATATGTATCTATATATTGAGTTTTCCGTATATGTGGTGTTACATGTGTGCTGAACTAAGTTTAAATCGGGTGTTAATCTATGTTATATTATAATTGATATTCATTTTCACAAATGGTTGTTGTAGCCAAGTTTGGTACCGGGTGAATATTTCCCGAGCGCATTTATCCTTGTCCGAGCGAGGACCAGTCGACTTGGTGTCTATTTCGTTCCTGTGGGAATTCCTCGTTCTCTTTTCGAGTGATGAATAACCGATAGGTCACCCTCCCGAGTATAATGATTCCGAGTGAAGAAAGGTGAGAATGTTTCCGAGTGACTTATGCCCAGGAGAGCCTCTACTGAGTAAAGTAAAGTTATGGTATTTTTCGAGTAGGGATACCCGGAGGAACCCTTACCGAGTGAAGGAGATTAGATTATCCCCGAGTATAACTATTCCTGAGTGAAGAGTAGGAAGGGGTCAAGTGTGGTATGCCCGTGTGAATGGAAGTTGACAGTTATCCGAGTGAACCTTTTCGGAATGATGTGAGGTTAAGCTGTTACCGAGTGATACATACCCGAGTAGGCCTATTCCTGAGCACAATCCCGACTTGAGTTTCCCGTGTATGTCTTGTTCGCTCAGGATTAATGTGTGGCATTCGCTCAAGCGAGTCGGCACTCGCTTAAGCGACTCTCGGAATTCGCCTAGGAACATTGGGGTCTCGCTCAGGCGAATAACCCCCTGTCTTCTTCTCCTTCTTCCGCTGTTTCTAACTCCACCTTATCAATGAACGTACTTCCGATCGAATAGTATTTTGCGAACATTTTTATTATTTGAAATATACTTGTGGATACTATTTTATATTTATACTGAGTTGGATCATTTCTGATCGGTCATTATTTTAATATACTTTTACTAAAGGATTTATTCTCAATCGGCTTTGTTGTTCTGAGTATGATTTTATTATTTAGAATGTAATTAAGAAAAGTAAATATTATTTTACATTAAGGCCGAGTGGATTGTTTATTAAATGCGAAAAATCTATTGCGAAAAATGATTAAATTGACAAGGGAGGTCACAGTTGGTATCAGAGCGGTTCTTTCTAGAGCCGGGTGCATGGGTCCATTTAGTGATGGTGTGAGTCCCATACTGGGCTGTTTGCATTCTATTGTATTGTGTTTGTGGTTGTTTGTGCAGCTTGGCATCCTTCCCTTGGCACTCCAGCGGCATTGTATTTTATATGTGTGAGGTAAATATCCGACTCCCTGGTAGAGCATTGGTTATTAATGGTGATGTGTTTGTCCATTGTAGAATTACTTTATGGTTGAGGGAATTGGTGGTGAATGATTTATATTAGAAATATAAGACGGTATAATGCAAAGGCAAAAATATATGAATAGTGACTTATAATATAAATGATATCTGAAGCGGTTAGGTGTATATATAAATATATATATATATAAGCGGACATTTAAAATGTAGGCGACTTACAAAAATTAAATTATATAGTCAATTGTAAATGACAACTGACTTTGTAGCCGCTACTGAATTGAAAGTCGCGTAAATGGTAAGAGTTTAATACTATATGGAATACAATAGTAGGGCAGTGATGATGAATAATTCGAGTTAACAATGTATTAATAAGGTTAATCCTCTTAGAAGGGGTGATCCTCCTACATTGCCTCTATCGGGATAGCTTAAGTGAATGTTGTTGGTGTGTTTTACACAGGCCGTTAAGCAACTGATTAGCGGGCATTAAGAGAAATTCTGAAGGGGTAATGAATAACGGTGATTGAATACTTTGGATAAGTCTAAGGTTGGTAGTCAGATGATAGTCTTTAAATAGTTATTAGTAAAATGACACCTGGAATAGTTAAAAGAATGTAGTATGTGGGATGACGGTCAAATGGAAGTGATGTGAGGTGGAGCATTGTTGATTGAGATTCTACCTCGACGTTGATCTTAGAAAGAGTGGCAGTGGCTGGCCACCCTGGACTCTTTCTAATGTTAATTCAATGTAGAGTCGGCTGGTAGGTCAAGGAGAATGAATAGTATCATGATCAGTTGAAATATGTGAGATTCTAAGAAGGATGGGTAGACTATCTACTCAATCTTTACATAGCCTTAGCTATGAAACATTGAACTACTGAGACTGATCACCTCAGATGGTTACATGAACAGTCGAGGCCGTGTGAGATTGGAAAGATAGATGTGATCTTGGTGCCCCGCAGGCATTTATGTAGCAGAATAATGGTGAATGGAGATAAGATCAGGTGATCAGTGAGTGATAGGCGATGAAAGATGAATGTCGTAACACAGTAAGAGCTGTGAGTTACTGGTAAATTTTAAAAGTGGAGTGATAACTTAAGAAGGTAATTGGATGACCTAAATACATTATAAGGTATGCTGAGTGAGAAACTAATATATATTTAGTAAGATTAATAAAGTGAGATAAGATGGGGTGCATACTTATGGTTATTGCCTGTAAGATGATAGCTGTGTACATAAAATGGTGCTACAATTTGAAGGAATATGAGCGCAATGATTTCAGGAATATAGAATGACTATATGTGGTGAATGAATAGTGGTGAGCGATGTTCCCATGATAAGTGGATTTTGGGGATGAAATCCCTTCTTAGGAGGGGTGGATGTAATATCCCAGACAATTTAGTGAAATTCTGTGTAGTGAAAAAATATTAAAAATTGTTTTAGGAATTTATTGAACAATTTTAGGAATTATTGGGGAATTATAAATAATTAAAGGCTGTGAAAGTAAATAAAAATCTAATTGGTGGATTAATTATAAAAAGGAGTAAATGGAACGTGATTTGAAGGAGAGAAGAGTTGGCTTAAACGTTTAAGTGAAACAGTAATTAGAAATGGGGAGGTAACCGGCTGGGGAGGTTATCGGTTGCCCCTGGCTTTCAATAAAAGGTTTTTTCCCTTTCTCTTTCATTCAGCATTCACGTGGGCCACTGTCTCTCTCTCTTCTCCTTCATCTGATTCCCTCTTCTTCCTCATTTGTCTTCTTCTTCTCCTCCTTCCTCACGCTGCGAATTGCATGTTCTGAAGGGAGACCCTAATTGCCTTATAACCGAGTGATTTCTGTGACTGTGGTCTCAAGGTGAGTCCACTAATCCGTCTACATTTGTATTTTCCTGCCCTTTTGTTTCTTAGGTAACCGTATGGCCATGCATGGCTATGTGTGGGCCTGTTCTCCACTCCTCTGGTGAGTGTGAGCTCGATGGAGGCTCTTAGAGCTGAAAGTGTGAAGCTAACGGGTTTGTATTCCGACCCATAGGTAGCAGTGAAGGTGCTGGTGCTGCATTTGAAAGAGAAACTGTGAACCCTGTGCTGAGAGGGCGTAACCGACACCAGGAGAAGATTATTGAAGCTTGGAACCGAGGTAAGGGGGTGTTCGGGTTATAATTAATTAGTATAAGACATGCTGTGAGTCCGAGTCATTAATTTGATTGTGAAATTGGTAAGAAGATATTACTGAACGAAAATGGTATGTGTATGTGTATGCATGTGAGTATGGACACCGATCGGTTGAGGATCATGTGTGGCTTGATTGAGTTTGAAATACATGTTGAGATAAATTGTATATAGTGTTTTGTGTTGATGGGTTGGCAAGTAGGTCGCCCGACTGGTGATCATATGTCAGTTCTAACATTTGTGCATGAGATTGATAACGTTTTAATTATATTGAGTTATATATATTGTGCATGAGATACTCTGTATACTGTTGAGGGTGGGGAGTGGTCGCCGGTGCGTTGCACGAGCAAGGAGCGGCTCCTGACAGGCTTCTAGTAAAAGGATGGTATGATTATGTTATGTGATTGACTATATGATGGATGGGCTTGACAAGTCGGTCGCCCTGTATTGTGAGCACATGCCAGTTTCTGGTGGTTGCATCTGCTGATTGTTGATGATCGTAATGATATGCCTGTTTATATAATGGATTATATGATGATGTGGTATGGGATGGCCGACGGTATATATTACCCTGTATTTTTGGCTTCTGTGGTCAAGTCGGACCCAGTTAAGCTACCCAGTGGTCTTTGACCTAGTGGTTGAGGGGGAGCCAAGTCAGGCTCGGTGAACCAAGTCGGGTTCACGGGATGTCAAGTCGGACTCCCAGCTGAAGGCCAATCCTTTAGTATCCGGATACTAGGAGTCGATTTTATGAGAGTGAGTTGTGACTTGTAATTTGATGAATTATTAGTTGTGGTGTATATTTACCGAGTGCAGTTTGCTATACTTGCTGAGTGAAGTTTGTTATGATTACCGAATGAGATTTCGATATATTTGCTGAGAATGATTTGCTGTATTGATGAGTGCAATTGGTTTTAATTGCCGAATGAAAATTGAAATAATTGTTGAGTAATGTTATATTCACCGAGTGGTAAAATGGTTATAATTGCTGAATGAAAGTTTAAATCATTGTTGAGTGATTTGATATATTTGTTGAGTAAGTGATATATATATTGCCGAGTAAAAGTTGATATATTTGATGATTATAAGTTGATATATTTGCCGAGTGACTGTTGATATATTTGCTGAGTGAGTGATATATATATTGCCGAGTGAAAGTTGATATATTTGATGATTATAAGTTGATATATTTGCCGAGTGAATGTTGATATATTTGTTGAGTAAGTGATATACATATTGCCAAGTGAAAGTTGATATATTTGATGATTATAAGTTGATATATTTGTCGAGTGAATGTTGATATATTTGCTGAGTGAGTGATATATATATTGCCGAGTGAAAGTTGATATATTTGATGATTATAAGTAGATATATTTGCCGAGTGAATATTGATATATTTGCTGAGGGAATGATATATATATTGCCGAGTGAAAGTTGATATATTTGATGAGTAAGTCGATATATATTTGCCGAGTGAATGTTGATATAGTTGATGAGTGAATGATATATATTGTTGAGTGAAAGTTGATGTATTTGCTAAGTGAGTTGATATATTTGCCGAGTAAAACTTGATATATTTGATGAGTATGACTTGATAAATTACCGAGTGCTATTTGTTATATTTACTGAAGGAATTATTATAATTGCCGAGTGTGAGTCATTTGCCGAGTGAGACCTTCAATTTGACAATGAAGTAACCAAACAGAGTTTGTATACATGTGAATTATTAATTTCCGTTCTAGATTAATTATGATGCCAAACACTCACCCTTACTGTTGTTTTCAATTTAGTAACCAGTGACAGGGAGGAGGTCGGAGCTCTGGAGGTGCGCTAAGCGGGAGACCGATGCCAAGGCCCGAGTGATTTTGAGTGAATTGTGAAATATATATCTATATATTGAGTTTTCCGTATATGTGGTGTTACATGTGTGCTGAACTAAGTTTAAATCGGGTGTTAATCTATGTTATATTATAATTGATATTCATTTTCACAAATGGTTGTTGTAGCCAAGTTTGGTACTGGGTGAATATTTCCCGAGCGCATTTATCCTTGTCCGAGCGAGGACCAGTCGGCTTGGTGTCTATTTCGTTCCTGTGGGAATTCCTCGTTCTCTTTTCGAGTGATGAATAACCGATATTTCACCCTCCCGAGTATAATGATTCCGAGTGAAGAAAGGTGAGAATGTTTTCGAGTGACTTATGCCCGGGAGAGCCTCTTCTGAGTAAAGTAAAGTTAGGGTATTTTCCGAGTGGGGATACCCGGAGGAACCCTTACCGAGTGAAGGAGATTAGATTATCCCCGAGTATAACTATTCCTGAGTGAAGAGTAGGAAGGGGTCAAGTGTGGTATGCCCGTGTGAATGGAAGTTAAGAGTTATCCGAGTGAACCTTTTCAGAATGATTTGAGGTTAAGCTGTTACCGAGTGATACATACCCAAGTAGGCCTATTCCTGAGCACAATCCCGACTTGAGTTTCCCGTGTGTGTCTTGTTCGCTCGGGATTAATGTGTGGCATTCACTCAAACAAGTAGGCACTCACTTAAGCGACTCGGCACTCGCTTAAGCGATTCTTGGAATTCGCCTAGGAACATTGGGGTCTTGCTCAGGCGAATAACCCCCTGTCTTCTTCTCCTTCTTCCGCTGTTTCTAACTCCACCTTATCAATGAACGCACTTCCGATCGAATAGTATTTTGTGAACGTTTTTATTGTTTTAAATATACTTGTGGATACTATTTTATATTTATACTGAGTTGGATCATTTTTGATCGGTCATTATTTTAATATACTTTTACTAAAGGATTTATTCTCAATCGGCTTTGTTGTTCTGAGTATGATTTTATTATTTAGAATGTAATTAAGAAAAGTAAATATTATTTTACATTAAGGCCGAGTGATTGTTTATTAAATGCGAAAAATCTATTGCGAAAAATGATTAAATTGACAAGGGATGTCACATATACTCTTCCTTACCTTTTTCCTGCTAACATTATCCCTGTCTAATTTGATAAAAAGACAATGACATTTCTTATCCATTATAGGTTTAATGGTTGTCGTGAAAATTTAATGGTTGTCTTGAAAATGTAGTGGTTGTCATGAAAATTTAATGGGTGTTGTCATGGTGGGGTGGTTATGAATGTTGGATAGGTGATTGACGTGGATGATAATTCATTTATTTAGGGGTGAGCAAAGGAGAGATTGGCACTTGATAGCCATAAGAGTAGGAGATGAAGAAAATAATGACAGGGGAGTTAACAATTTTAATAAAGTTAACAAAAAAAGACTAAATTTATAGAAAAAGATTAAGGATCAAACCAATAATTAATTTAAAAAATGTAAGAGAGCATGAATTCAAATGCCTTATACTTTTTGGAACTCGAATTAAAAATTATAGCTAGCCATGACAAGACATCGGCACGTACGTTGTCCTCGCGTGGCATATGCTTGAATTCAATTTGCACAAATTTTTCTTTCAGCCCATTCACCTTCGCCAAGTATTACTACAACAATGACCCCTTGGCTTGGTATTCTCCAGAGACCGGGAAAATCACAAGTATTGAGGGTGACTACCTTCACTCTAATGTTCATTGATACACGCAGTCTAGCCAGACATGCTTCGTATTCAGCTTGGTTGTTGGAGGTTTTGAAGTCAAACCTCAAAGAAATTTCTACGTGAATGCCATCATCACTAGTCATCCATAAACATTGTCCAATAGGAATATTTCTTGTTAGGGTTCTTACTAGTCAATTCAGCAACAAAATTAGTTAAGACCTGGGTTTTGATAGCACTATGAGGCTCATATGTAATGTTGAACTCAAATAGTTTGATAGCCCATTTAACCATCTTTTTAGTTAGGTTTGGCTTGAATAACATCATCCGCAGTGGTAGGTCAGTTCGAATTACAATCGGGTAGGCGTAGAATTATGGTCTTAGCCACAGGGATGCCTAGATAACTACTAGTGTTGTCTTTTCAACCTTTTGGTACCAAACCTCTATGCCTTGGAGTGTCTTACCAATGAAGTAAATATGATGTTGTCCTTCAAAATTTTCTTTTATTAAGACTACTCCTAAGACCTCACATGAAACAAACAAATAAACGATTAGTTGTTCATCGAGGTTAGGTTTTACCATAATTAAAGATTAGGCTAGGACGTCCTTGAGACTTTAGAATGTCGTCTCCCGCTCCTCTCCTCACTCGTACTTCTTGCTCTTCTTCAAAATTTTGTAAAAGGGAAGGGACTGCTTTGCTATCTTTGGCATAAATCTGGCCAAAGCAGCTATCTTTCTATTTAAAGATTGAACATCTCTAAGGCTCTTAGTGCTTTGCAACTCCTAGATCACCTTACACTTGTTCGGATTGGCTTCTATTCCTTTTTAGGTGTCAATATGAAGTTGAAGAATCTTCCTCCTGGCATAGGTACACTTGAGGGGATTGAGATGCATGTCATACTGCTTCAGTCGCTCAAATATCTTTTTGAGGTCAGCAACATGGTCACCTCCTACTAGAGTCTTGGCTATGATCCTACCCTGATGAATTATCCACCATTTAGTTGATGTTAGGGAGGATGTATGGGTCCTTAAGGCAATATAGGTTCAGATTGACATAGTCTTGCACATTCTCCATTTCTCATTGGATTTTTGAACCATGACGGTGTTGGTCAACCAAGAAGAATACTGGATTTCTTTGATAAAACTGGCCTTGAGGAGCTCTTTAGTCTGTTCGTAAGTAGCTTCCTATTCCTCCTATCCTAAACATATTTTCTTTTGCGTAAATGGTTTCATTTTAGGGTACACTACCAACTTGTGGTGAAAAAAGTTGGGGTTAATATCAGGCATGTCAGTCGCAGTCTGTGTGAAAATCTCTTTAAACTTTTGAAGAAGTTCTAATAACCTCTTCCCTATGCCAATATCGAGCTTATCATTGATGTGTGTCAACATCTCTAAGCATGATAGGTTTGGAACCTCCCTCCGATATAGGCTTTGAAGGGTTGGGAGGATCAATCTTCAACTCCTTATTGGGATCTAAGTCAATAAGGTTGACAGATCCAACCAATGTCCCTCTATTGTTCAACTTCCTTTTCTTATAAGTCACCCCATTCTTCACCATCTTCAAACACAACTTGTAACAATACCAATCCATCTCCTGATCACTCCAGACAGAGGATGTTGGTGTATACACTATGAGCTATTAATATATTATTTTGTACTTGTCAATAAAATAAGTCTACTCTAGTATCAAGAAATGAATTGGGCTATACAAGGATGACGACGGTCATACTTTGGACTCAATTGGATATCATGATAAAAGGAATGAATATATAAAATAATTATCACTTATAGGTTATGTTGATGATAAATAATATTCAAATATAATGGTGCATTTCTAGATGTAACTCTTATTTTATATCAATAATAAAATAGTTTATTATTAATTTGACCGGATAGTTTACCTATAGGGTCACATGCATAGTGCAAGACCACCAGAGGATAGTTTTTTTAGTTGGACTAAAATAAAGCTATTGGGCTTAACTCATTCAGAACGAGCCAAGAGCCCAATCTTTATAAAGACCTCATCAGGTCAGACCTAAATCTATATATAGAGCATGAAATGCTTATAAACAGCTACTCAATAGAAAAAAATACTTACATTCTCATATATGTAGTAAGGGCTGAAGATTTCGAACTAGTATTTAGAGGTTTAGTTTTTGGTAGGAGTGCTCATGTGGACTCTTAAAGGTTAAAGCTAAAATTGCTTTGATAGAGGAACTTATCGCATGTCTACAAGAGGTAATCTTAAAATGTAATTATATTTTGTTGTATGTAATGCTTTGAAGCATTCTATTTTGTAATTTTTAATGGAAATCCTATATGTTTTCACTATCTGACCCTATGAGATTCCCTAATAAAGAAAACCTGGTTATCTTTGTTGATAAATTTGATGAGGAGGTTGGGGATAGAGACTATGGGTTCCATAATATTCAAAGTGGGTTGGCCAAGAATACCATTGTAGGGCGGCTTAACATTGATCATGAGGATTTGTGTCTTCATAATTTTAGCACTAAGCTCGCCATAAAAAATGATGTGAGTGTCCAAATACTCCTTTGTGAGATGTTTTGCTCCATTGAAAGTCGTTAGGTCTTGCGTGTAACGCTATAGGTGCATATCGGTCAGGCCCATCTTCTTGAAGCAATCGTAAAAGATTACATCATAGGAGCTTCCTTGATCCACCAATATTCGCTTAACATCCATTACACATTTCACAACTTATTCTTATCAATCCATTCACTAATTCAATTTCACAAAATTCATAGTCAATCTCAATCATAAATTGGTACCACACATGCCCATTCATATAATCCAACTCATCAAGAATGCACATAAATCATCAACCAATTCCATAACACATTAAATCTCATCCATTAATGCCACAACAACATTACACATACACTCAACAACACATCACTTCAAGTCAAGTATACATCTTAGGCCTCACAACACATCAATTCACATAGTAAATCAAATTATTGTATAATCACCCCAAGCTCATTAACTCTTTTACATCCCACATATATTTACTTTTAAATCTTCATTTCACAACTCCCCTCCCTCTTCTTCCTAATTTACATACATATACACATACACATACACACCTTACTTTCTCTTACTAACACTTCATACACTTATGGTTCTTGGTACAACACCGTATCTTTATTTCTGGGAAATCAACATTGGCCATTTTCTTTTTCTTTATCTAAGACTTGATTTTTTATTTCACCTTGATAATAAAAATCCTTTTTATAAAAACTATTTTCCTCTAACTTATATCAAAATTCTTTTGTTCTTAAATCTTTATTTATTTGAAAACATTATGCCTAAAATTCTTCATTTCATTCAAAGTCTTCTAAAAGTTTTAACATGTAAGTATTTCTATAAAATTCTTAATGAATTTAATTTATAAAACTTCTCTTAAAACAATTTTCACAAGGAAACTATTTACTCAAAAAGTTCATTATAAATTTTAATACTTGAAAATTTAGTCTTTTAATTTCTAAAGAATATACACTTAACACATCTTAAAAATTATATTTTTAGTACAGTTAAAATTTAACTTTCTACACCTATTAAAATTTCAGGTTTTAATTCTCAATATCACAGCTTTTAACACCGTCTGTTCTGAACTTCCATAACACCTATTATGCTTTGTTTTAACACCTGTTGTTTTATATTTTAACACCTGTTAGTTAGACTTTTAACACCAACCCTTTTATGTTTTTGACACCTGTTTAAATCTTTTAACACCTTCTTTTTACAACTTTTAACATCTCCTTTCAAACTTTTAACACTAGTTGCTATCAGCCTTTAACACCTTAATTTTTAGCTATTTAACACCATCATATTTTTACGTTTCCTTTAGTTTCTCTTTCCTTGAGTCTTCTTCTTGGACCCTACCGAAACTCAGTTCATCCTTTCATTACATGTTTTACAACTTAATCTTATCAATTCAATTTCACAAAATTTAGTAGTCGATCTCAATCACAAACCGGCACCACACGTGCCCACTCACATAATCCAACTCATCAAGAATGCACAAAAATCATCAATTAATTCCACAACACATTAAATCTCATCCATTAATGCCACAACAACATTACACATACATTTAACATCATATCACTTCAAGTTAAGTATACATCTTAGGCCACACAACATATCAATTCACATAGTAAATCAAATTATCATATAATCACCCCAAGCTCATTAACTCTTTTACATCCCACATATATTTACTTTTAAATCTTCACTTCATAACTCCCCCATTTTTCTTCCTAATTTATATATATATATATATATATATACACCTTAATTTATTTTACCAATACTCCATACACTTATGGTTCTTGGAACAACACCGTATCCATGTTAATTAACTGAGTTCCTAGTAAACTTTACTAAAACTTCTTTCTTTATATTAATTTTACTTTCTACTAGTCTTTAAGGACAAGGATTAATGACTTAAAACACCAAGTTATCACAAAATTTCTCATTAATGATGGTTAGTTCTGGGAAATCAACATTGGCCATTTTCCTTTTCTTTATCTAAGACTTAAATTTTTATTTCACCTTGATAACAAAAATCCTTCTATAAAAGCTACTTTTCCTCTAACTTATATCAAAATTCCTTTGTCCTTAAATCATTATTTATTTGAGAAAATTATGCCTAAAATTCTTCAATTCATTCAAAGTCTTCTTAAAGTTTTAACACGTAAGTATTTCTATAAAATTCTTAATGAATTTAATTTATAAAACTTCTCTTAAAACAATTTTCACAAGAAAACTATTTACTCAAAAAGTTCATTATAAATTTTAATACTTGAAAATTTGGGCTTTTAACATCTAAAGAATTTACACTTAACACCTCTTAAAAATCTTGTTTTTAGTACTGTTAAAATTTGACTTTTTATACCTGTTAAAGTTTCAGGTTTTAATTCTCAATATCATAGCTTTTAACACTATCTGTTCTGAACTTTTAACACCTCATACACTCTATTTTAACAGATGTTGGTTTAGACTTTTAACATCAACCCTTTTCTATTTTTGACGCCTGTTTAAATCTTTTAACACCTATATTTTACAGCTTTTAACATCTTTCAGACTTTTAACACCTGTTGTCATCAGCCTTTAACACCCCAATTTTTAGCTATTTAATGCCATCATATTTTTACGTTTTCTTTACTTTCTCTAATCCCATCTTCGAGTACCATACTCAAACCCTTGTTATCACTTTTTGAGCAACCAAACCTTCACTAAAACATTACAATACTTCATGATTACAACACAACATCAAGCATAAAAATCTTGCTTCAACAATGACATTATCTAGACAAATTTTTATGCAATTTCAAGTCACAAAACAATCATATATTCACCTATAGCCTCTCAACCTCAACACACCAACCTCATGCAAGCCATTAAATTTTTCAAAATCACCAAACACACACACGTGTAACCAATTTCACAACCACTATCAAAATCACAATTTCCATTAAGCCACACAAAATCACCATCACCAAACCCACATATTTCAAAACCAAGGGTTTGTACTTCATGAAACTAACATGTAAGACCATAGTAACTTAAAATTCATCACCTAAAACAATATTCATGTCATGGATCAAGGTTTATTAAGCCATGTGTCTCCCTTTACCTAGGGTTTGAGTTTTGGTCTTGAAAGGGATGAAGGAGATGCCATTGCTTTTTGTTTGCAAGCTCTTTTAACACTGGTCCAAAGCTCCTCAATGCAAGGGATGATGTTATCTTATGAGGGAGAAGGCAAAAGATCCCACCTTTTGCTTTGGTAGAGCTCACAGTCTCCAAGGGGAAGAGAAGGAAGAGCTTTCCAATGCTTGATGATGGCTGCAATGGTGGGGAAACACACATGCATGAAGGGTTTTAGGGGTTTAGAGGCCAAAACAAGGACATGTAAAGAAAAGAGAGCTCTCGGGTTCTAGAGAAAGAATGAAGAAGGTTAGGGTTATAAGTGGTCTTTGAAGAAAAAGAGATAGGCATGGTGAAGAGGGTGAGGATGATGATGTTGTACGTTGAGAAGAAATAAAGAAAAGAGAGTGATGGTGGCTGAAGGGGGCTGTTCAGTGGTGGCTGGTGGAGGACGTATAAGAGAGAAGAAAAAATGAGCAAAGAAAAATGGCTTTTGTGGAAAGAAAACTTGGAAAGCAAGAGAGAAATATGTTGAAGTCTAAATAAAAGTGGAAATGCAATTATATAAGGAGAGAGGGTGTGTCGTGAGTGAGTGGGAGTGAAAGAAAATGGCACACCAAAAATTAAATCTAGCAAGTTAAACTTTAGGAATAAAAGAATTTAACTAGCTATGCAACCAATGGGAAATAATTATTTGCATGGGGAATTTAATTTCAAAGGATAAGACATATAAGATTTTAAAAGATATGGGAAGAAGTTTTAAGAAATCGGGTTTAGCTTTCACATCAAAAAGATTACAATATCAAATAATTATTTAAAAGCAAAGCTATCAAAATTTAAAGGTAATATTATGAAATTTATAATTACTTTTGAGGCTAAAATTTGGAAAAATGTCCAACATCAAAGTTGGAGATCATATTTTTCCCTTTAAAATAAGCTTAACATGAAAATCTGATATTGAACGAAGGAGATAAGGCCAAAATACGAAGAGATGCCAGAATTGGCTCTGAATCAGGTGCAACAACCTTCTTTTTAAAACTGAAATTAAATGGTTTGGAATTTGTAAAAATGGCCAACATGAAAGTTTTAGATCTTTCCCTCTTTTCTAAATGAGCTAAAGCACAAAAAATTTTGATAACAGGAGAGGAAGATACGCCCTGAACACTGAAGGCTATCCAGAGTTGGAACGAATTAACAATGCACTAGCTTAAAATAAAAATTGGGCCAAATGCATAAGGAATCAGGTTAAGGCTCAACATAAACATTGTAGGGGATCTCGATATGAAAAGTTAGAAACAAGAACCAAGGTCTTTCGACGTTGGGAGAAAAAGTTACGTCGAAAACAATCTAGTAGGTATAAAGCTCAATGTCAAATCAAGGGGCAAAGGTGAAAATAAAGTAGTTTGGGTCTAAACCGACTTCCAGGATTTCCAAAAATATGCATCAGAGGTATATTAATTAGTATCAGGGACCCAAAGCATCTATCTCACCTCAGGCTTCAGGTACTTCCTGTTACTCAATCCGGTTCCCGGTCTCGCTTCTAGTGTGATTCTCTTACAAATACGTCCTTCGGGGCATTTACTAAGATTATTATATTATTAAGAATTACATCACCATTATTATCCTTATTTTTCTTAATAAATCACCCAAATAATCACTAATTAATCATCTTTAATCATATTTATCCCACTTATTCTAATCTAATCCTCAATCATTCATCTAATCACCAAATCACAACATAAATAGGGCTTCTCTGCCCTCACAAACATCACATGTATGCTAGCCAAAGCCCACTAAATCATCAAATATAAAGCATCATATCATTAGCCTCAACCACAAACACCACCAATTATCCTTATATAATTATATCTCAACACAAACTATCCCTCAGGACTTTCCAAAAAAGGTTAGGATGTTACACTTTGGACCACATCTATCAATACCCTATGGGGATCGGTCTCTTCTTCACTTCTTGAACTGGTGTGACTCATCTTGGGGCTTGTTTTTTAGTAAATATTGCTTCAACCTACCTTCCCTGATAAGGACCTTGATCGCATTCTTAAGTTGTCTGCACTCATTGGTATTATGACTAGTTTGTTCATGAAAATCACAATACTTCTTGGGGTTACCGGGTCTCTTAACAAGTGTGGGATTTCTAATGTCATAAATGGTAAAAAATGGCCAACCGATCTCCCGTAGAATCTGTGCCACGCTGGTGTTTAGAGGATCATAGTGATTGAAGTTGAACACCTTCTTCTCCTACTACCGAGGTTGGGTCTATTTACCTCCTTCTAAGGCACTCTTTCAAAATTAAACCTCTCATTCTCCTTTTCTTGCAAAGCCAGGATTGGTGCGGGAAAGTTCTTGGCTGTTGTAGCCGCTAAGTGCATCTTAATACTCATATACTTGGTGGCTTTCTTATAAAATTCTTCGAAGGTTTGGGGGTCCCTTTGCTAAGGAAATCAGCTAGAGTGCTTCAATGATGATGTAAAGCTAGATAACTTTCATCAGGTCAGGCTCCATGGCGGCCTCCTTATAAAACCTCTTTAGAAAATCCTTCAAAGGCTCTTTCTTACCTTGTTTACTATGAGCTAGGGCATGGGAAATGTTAGGAATGTCCTTAGAAATAATGAAGAGGTCATTAAAAGCTTTGACCATACTAGTCCATAAATAAATAGAGCCAAAAGAGAGTCCTTTAAACTAGTTGAAAGCCTCACCTAGGCAACATCCAACACATTACGTCAGACTCGACATCGAGGAACATAGCCACGTACTTGTATGCATCCAGGTGCTTGGGTCTGTCTCATTGGAATACTTGCCAATAGAAAACAGTTGAGTTGTATGTAGATGTTTGGGAATAGGAATCCCTATTAGTCTTCTGAAGAAGGGTACATTCAACCTGTACCCTATCGAGGCACCAAAGGGCCTATGGACTCCTTCGTATAGGGGAATGACGATCATCCTAGTAGTGGGATTGGTGTTCATTGTCATATGTTGGGATCTTGGAGTAAGACAAAGTGACAGATACCTCATGATGAGATGCCTCTAGATAGGTTGGTATTGAGCCATGGCTTGCTGCTCCAACTTGGCGTGCTTTTATCAACTCAACTAACTCTGCCCTGAGCTGGCGAATAATCTCATCATGAGGATCTGATGGTGGTATCATAGCTACGCGCCTTACACTTTGGTTAGTATATGTCGGAGTGTTAGTGAAGTCGATGTCGTAAGCTACGCGTCTAGGATCCAAATATGAGATGTCTTTGATGTGGCCATTAGGATTCCCGAGAACTTGACTACTTGCCTCCATGATAAGAACTTGAATATGGAACGTAGGAATATCTTTAACGGGTCCTATTCGGTGTGTCGATGAACTATTTGGTATGAGGATATTGCTTCCAGTTTCAATACTGGTGTTTACTCTCTCTTATATATTACACCAGTCCAGTGAGGATCCAGTGCTATGCCTCTTAGTCTAGTAGGGTGTTAGAAGTCTTGGTGTGCGATCTCTGGACACCAGTTTTATCGCATTGATTGGCGAAATGTGGTATCACCTACAAGAACACTCAAACACTCAAATTAGTCTAGATTTTTAATATCAAAGCTTAGACATAAATCAGACAGAGTAACATACCTTGGTGGGTCATAAATGAGGAGTATTTATAGAGTTGGGTGACAGTTGAGTCCTACGTGGCGTATCAGTATGGATTCGTGATTCACAAGAAAAAGTGACATCTCCATAAAAATTCCTAACACATTTTGTAGGTTAGTTACCAATTATGCCCCCAGTAGATTTGTCAGGCTCATCCTGATATCAGTTTGTAGGGACTCCAGTCATGCGATTAGAGTTCTACTAGGTCGGCCAACATCGTGATGTATTTCGGGTGGAGCGTCTCTGTGATCATAAACATCATTCCGAGGTCATAAAGTATGGGTCAATGTGGGGCCCAGATTAGTAACCTACTCCTAAATTTTTATATTTACATCAAATGCTAATTGTGTTGGTTTTTTAGAGACATCATCATTAATATACATACACCTTAATATCTTTATTCAAACCCTAAAATAATCAAAATTAACTATTTCATTGTAAAACTTTACGTTGTCAACAAAAAATGACTGAATTATGCAACATTTACATTGCAATTCATAGTGAACAAAATGACGTACTATGATTTATAAAAAAAAAAATTGACGTATTATGAACATATTTATTTTGCTAGTTGTGAGGCCTTCATATTTTTTTCCTGTGTTCTTCTTCATGATATTATCCAAAGTTTGATTTGCATGGGAGACTATGGTGATAGCATGGAGCAGTAAGCATGAGACATGGAACATATAATGCATCAGGTATGGTATGGGTAACCATCGGCTTTGGCCCCTTTTCACCCCTTCAGGTGGGCTCTTCACGAATCTCAGGTTTCATTCATTGGTCATTGTCCAGTGTCGAACTTGGAAGTCATTTGTCTATGTTACATTCTGGTCTCTACGATGCATTGTCAGATAATCACAACAAAATTTGGCGTAGGATTGGAACAAATTTTTTACGACAATTTCATTTGAAATTAATCAGAAGGTGAAACTCAAAATTACGTCTTTGTTTGACAAAATTAAACTGAGCAAGCACAATTATTCTCTCCTTTCAATCGACGCGGCCCTCTATTCAATGTTCAGACAATGCGGAAGAAAGTATATATAGACACACAATTAAAAAAATCAACATTTATTAACAAATAAATTTTGAAAGTTGATAAGCAAACACTTGTTGGTATAATTTTAAATTAACAAAGAATAAAATATTAGCAAAATATTTTAATCTTCCTCACTGACAATACAATAATGTATTATAAATGCATTCGATGTTATAGACCAATTTTATACTAACAAAATCATACATACACATTTTTGAGACATTTAGAAAGTTATTTCTATCAATATTTAATATATGCAACTATATTTAACTTATGATATGACATACTAGTTAAAAATTAAAAAATTAACTCAAGTTAAAAAGTTTGTTTGAAGCTGAAGAAACTTATTTAAATGTGATAAACTAATTGATTAAATTAATTTTTTTTATAAAATTAGTTGTTTAATTAGCTGATGAATTTAAAATCACTTAAAAGGCATATTTTATTTGATAAAGGGAAAAATAAAGTGTTGTATGTGAAAATAAAAGTACAAATAAACATGGCTGTACTTTTCGACAACAATTAAATGTTCGAAAGTGTAGGTGTTAGTTAGGGATTCATTTCGATGGTGTTCACGCAGAGGGTGTATTGGTTCTTGCCATGCGATTGATTGTTCTTCTCTCTTTATAGTTTGGAATTGTCCCAATTAAATTTGTTAAACTTCGTACTACTGTAATTATTATAATTTTGGGTAATGAAATTGATGTTATCATATTAAAGTTATACTATTAATTACACAATTCTAATTTTAAAACCTGGGAAAATACAATAAGCACGTATGTATGTGAGTGATTATCATTATAATATAAAAGTGAGTAACTGAAGAAGTGGGCAAAAGAGTTGCACATGTCTCGTGGTCCTTCCAGTGCTGTGTGTTGTTTGTACAATAGCTGCTATTATGGCCCTACCAAGTGCCAACTCCCAACCAACTACCTTCTCATCATGCTCCCCGGTAACTATTTTGTCAATACATGCTTTAGTAACATTACTCTCAATTAATCGTGATGAACGTCAATAAGTAAATACTATATTATAGTTGTTCTTGTTAATTCTAATCAATTTTTAAATAACAAGACCAAATTAATGATTCAACAAAATAGTAAATATTTTTATTGATTTTAGACTGATGTACAATTAATTTTTTAATTGGAGGACACTATATAGTTGTAATATATTTAATTTTAAAATGAATCTTATACATAATGCAATAACCATAAACAGTGACACACAGTTTGTTTTCATCAATGTGAGAAATTGTGTCTCAAGAATCCGAGCATCAATTTGCCGTTAGCCCGTTATACCTTTTTTTTTTGTGGTGGTTACTAGAAAGAGTTCCATTGGATAAAGATTGGGCCTAAGCCCAAAGGGTATAATGAAGAGCAGGTTGGCAATTGTCAGTGCAAAAATAAACGTAAAGAAATTGTCAGTGTATATAAAGGTGTGTTACACTTGTCATTTATCAAACACAATCACTCCTTGTTCTTGTGCATTGTTCATGTTTGTGCTTGAGTCTTTGTATTTTGCTTGTTATTATCAAAATCTGTTTCAACATATAAACACATTCTCCCCATTTTTGATGATGACAACCAATGTGCATCTCTTGGAGGTGTTAGTAAATGATTCTCCCCCTTTCTATTGTAATTGATAGCGCTTCTTATTTATTTTGCCTTTTGTTCTTAAGAGTTATTCTTCCCCTTAATCTGTGCTTTTAATCAAGGTATGCCACATAAAAATAGATAATGAAATGTATTTTGTATTGCTTGTTTGATACCACTTGTTATCATCATTTGTTTTATTTTGATAACTATTATACCACTTGTTATATATCACTTGGTTTATTTAATACCACTTGTTATGCTATAGGCTTTTATAAGTTTTATAGACAAGCACATAATTCTCTCATATACTTCTCTGCATATATTTCTCTCCCCCTTTGACATCATCAAAAACTCATAAATATAGGAAAGAGTAATCATATATTAGAGAAATAATTGTCATAGAGTATAGTGCATTAAGAAAGATTAAAGGTTTAAACATCAAGCCATAAAGCAAAACATAAGTCTTAAATGAAAGGAGAAACCATCATAAGCAAGTGGAAAACATCCTAAAGTAGAAAAACACAACACGATAACACAAGCTATCTAAGGTGGAGGGAAATGTAATGCAGCAACTAGTTGAGCCAGATCGTCATATCTTGCATTGAGATCGGTCTTCAGCCTATCAAATCGGTTGTGGAGAGCATCAAAGCATTGGTCGATGTAGGCTGTGAGTCTAGTGAATAGTTCCTTGATGCAGCAGGTTGTGCTTGTTGCGGTTCTGGTTCAGGTGCAGGAGGTGCTTCATCATCATGGAGTCGACGTCCTCTAGGCATACCAGACTACACCCTATTCCTCGACAGGAAAATCCCCATTCTGGTTGGTCTATGGAGTCAACACAGTAATACCGGTGGAAATTAACTATTTCTCCTCAAGAATCCAACAGTTCAACGAAGAAAATGAACACGGCTGAAAGATGAACTCGAGTCCCTGTACGAAGCTGCCTTTGTCCGGGATCAGGCCATCAAAGCCAAGGTTGCACTACAGTACAACAAGAAAGTACAAAAAAGGAGATACAATACCGAAGATCTAGTGTTAAGAAGGGCCTCAGTTGGAAACAGGTTTGCGCATCAAGGAAAGCTCATACCAACGTGGGAAGACCCATACCGGGTGCATGATGTCACCACGGGAGGAGCTTATCTATTAGAAACTCTAGAAGGTGAAGTCTTTAAGAACAAGTGGAATGTAAAGAATCTTCATATGTATTTCAGCTAACCGACATCATAAGCCATGTACTCTTTTTCCCTACCTAAGGTTTTTCCCATAGGGTTTACTTAGGAGGTTTTTAATGAGGCATGTAGTCGGGGTGCTAATTCAGAAATAAAATACAAGTTTGGAAATATTGGTTGATTGCTACTTAGTTTCATTTCAAACCCTGGTGTGGTTGAAAAACCCCAAGAGTGGTTTGTTTATTTTAAACCCCGAAGTGGTTGAAAAACCCCAAGAGTGGTTTGTTTATTTTAAACCCCGGAGTGGTTGAAAAACCCTAAGAGTGGTTTGTTTATTTTAAACCCTGAGATCTGTGTGTTTATCTTAAATCCCGAAGTGGTTGGAAATGTTGTTCAAGTGGCCTCAATACTCAAGAGGGGGGGTGAATTGAGTTATAAAACTTTTGCTTGGAATACCTTTAAAAAATGATTTCTATAACCAAGTTTATGAGATTATGCAAGTGAAAGCAAGTAACAATGATATGCAATGCACTACAAGAGGTAAGTATTGCTGAGGCAATTTAGCAAACACTTGGTGTGCAATGTCTAAGGTATAGCAAATTAAGCAAGTTCAAATATGTTCTTCTCAACCAAACAATACCAATCAACAAATATGAAATGTATGAAAGTAAAAGAGTAAGGATGAGAAGCTTGCAAACCGATGTAACGAGTTCCACCCAATCCGGTGTACGTCTCGCCTCTAAGCAACCCACTTAGAGGATTTTCCACTATTGTAGACTAGAGATACAACTTTGAGCAATTGCGGCTTCCTAGTGTCCCACACTCAAGAACCCAATCCTCACAAGTATAAGGGCAACCCACCCAATCTCTCAATCTCACAATATCCCAAAGGTTGAGTCCACAACCTTTGTAACCACTCAACCTAGAGTGAACAACCACTCAACCTAGAGTGAATAACTTGTGTGTTTGGTGTTTGTTTACAATCAATACACTCTCTCAATAGAGCAAATATACAAATGAAAAGCTCTCCCAAATTCTAGTCTCTCAAGATGAGAGGATATACAAGTGAAAGTACAATATGCAAGAAATAGGCTTACAAAGCACAAAATAGAGCTATGAATTGTTGCTTCTTGGTTGTGTGTTTGTGCTTGTCTTCCTCTTCAATTTATAGACCCAAGATAGCTGTTGAGGAGTGCCCTAGTCCTTCATAGCCGTTGCAGTTAGTGGAAATTTGAAGAATGGTGGAGACATGACCTGGTTTCCCACTTAAATCTGTTTTTCCACTAGCGTAATCGATTACACCCTCGCGTTGTAATCGATTAGCTTCAAGTCAGAGAGTCACTAATCGATTATTTCACTTCCTCTAATTGATTAGCATCTGTACCTGATGCATTTAATTTGTTTTCGCAGCATCCTAATCGATTAGCATGTCTTGCAATCGATTACCTTAAATTCCAGTGGCTTCCTAATCGATTGTATTGCTTCCATAATCGATTAGCCATCGTACCTGATGCACTTAGTTCCATTTTTGATTTGTTGTAATCGATTAGTCTCTGGTGTATAATCGATTACCTTAAATTCCAGTGGCTTCCTAATCGATTGGTCAGCTCCTTAATCGATTAGCTTTCATACCTGATGCAATTTCTTTCAAGACAGAAAGCTCCTAATCGATTAGCATCTATGGTCTAATCGATTAGCTTCGCTGTTACTTCAATTCTGATTTCATGTCTTTGTTTTTGCATTGTTTCTTCAAGAGTATTTGTCATTATCAAAATCCTTGCACATCTTTTGGACCTGTTAACATATTCAAACACATTCTCCCCCTTTTTGATGATGACAACTATGTTCATCTCTTGAGGGTTGTTAGTTTAAATAATATAGACTTATCTTTTGCAAAAACAACTCTGCTACATTATCTCTTTTTCAAATAGCAGATGACCAATTTTAAAAATCAATTCAGCAGCCAATGTCTTATCTCATTTTATCTATTTTTATTATCTCTTATCTATAATTCTCCCCCTATCAAAAGGAATTTAATAAACAGATAACATTTTTCAAATATGTTAACAGAGCATCTATTATCCATATTCTTAGTACCAGAGCACCAGAACATATTCAAAATTGTAGTCAGAGCATGTTATCAATATTATCCATCAGAGCATTATCCAACATATGAACATATTATCAATGTTATCAATATTATCCATATTCTTAGTACCAGAGCACCAGAACATATTCAAAATTGTAGTCAGAGCATGTTATCAATATTATCCATCAGAGCATTATCCAACATATGAACATATATTCTTCTCCCCCTTTGTGATCATCAAAAACAATTAGAGCAGTGAAGAGAAATAATATAAACTCAAATAGGATACTTTTATTGAATTAAATAACAAAGGGAAATACAAAAATTATTCATAATTCAGAAAATAAAGCAAGGAACCAACAGAACATCACTAAACAGAAAATCTAATTATCCGGGTTGAAGAAGCGGATTTCTGCAATTTGGTAAGCCAGCTCCTCATAACGCTGCTGCATCATCTCAAAATGTTGCTGCTCGGTCATGGAAAACTCTTGGAGGGAGTTTTCAAGTCGATCGAAGCGGCGATCAAGATGGGCGTAGAGGGATGCAAAAGGGTCAGCTTGTGGTGCAGATGAAGAGGCTGCAGCTTGTGGTTGAGGTGGAGAAGGAGGAGGAGCAGGTGCTTCTTCAGCAGGAGCTTGGAAGGGAATGTTGGCATAAACGCCCTCCATTCGTGAGTACCATGCTCCATTTGAGAAAACAAGACCCATTTTGGTGAGGTGATGGGTGCCAATGCCAGCTCTAGGGGGCACTTTCTCAGAGAGTTCCCCTGCTAAATCTACTCCACAGAATTTGAAAATTTTGGTGAGGAGGATACCATAAGGGAGCTTTTGCTGGTCCTTGGCATGACGCATGTGGAACTTGATCAACTGAACCCAGTTGATCTCTTTGTGGTTCAGCATGGCCCACATTAAGAGGACATCATCCTCTTCAACTAGAGCATAGTTCCCACCACGGGGAACAATCATCTTGACTAAGAAGAAGTGGAGCAGGCGGTTGTTCATGGTCAAGTGGCCAACTAATTTGTGGTTGCTCCTAGGACGGTCAGCTTTCCATAAAGATTGGCGAGCAGTAAGAGCATTGAAGCCCCATTCATCCTCGGGTTCGCCTCCATCAAAGTCAGCATTATTGAGGGGCAGTTTGGAAATCTCTGCAAACTGGGCATTGGAGAGTTTGATGGTGATGTTTTTCACCTTGGATTCAACCATTCCATTAACAAGGCGGAGGTTGCAGTAGAAGACTCTTATAAGCTCAGGATAGTATTCTTCTTCTTTGAGGGATAGGAAGGGGAAAAGGTTGTAGTGGTGGAGGCTTTGGGTGAAGGTAAGGCTTGGGTTGTCAAAGGTGTCAGCAATGGTATAATGAGGGGTCATAATCTCCTTTTCAGAAAAATTCTTCATAAAATTCTGAAGATCTCTAGGAGAAGAGAAAAACCTTGAGAAGTCAAGGGGATTATGAGCTTGAGCAGCAGAGGACCTAGCCCTTTTGACATTCCTTGAGGTAGACATGGTGAAAAATGCTAAAGGAGGAGATGAGTGCTAGAGAGTTTATAGAGAGGTTTGGGGAAAGGAGGTGGTGTGAGATGAGAAGGTGAATAAGGGGGTATTTATAGTTGAAAATTAGGTTTAGGAAGGAGGAAAGAGAGTTTAGGAAGGAGTGAAGTGAGTTAAGAGAGGGAGAGTTTCGAGTGAGCCTAGGGAGTTGCATTTGACTCTGCAGAACGCAGACTAATCGATTACGTGGCAGGGGGTAATCGATTAGATCACTGTTTCTGGGGAATTTCAAACGTTTTATGCAGAGGGTAATCGATTAGAGGCTTAGGGTAATCGATTAGTTTAGAAACAGAATCGTCCTAATCGATTGGGGCAATCTGGTAATCGATTATGAAGAAGAGGAAACGTTTTGAACTAGAAACAGAAGCTTCGTAATCGATTATGGATCATGTATAATCGATTATCTTAAAAAACAGAATGATTGTAATCGATTATGGGTGAGTTCTAATCGATTATCTTAGAAACAGAAGCTTAGTAATCGATTGGGATAAACTATGTAATCGATTATGGAGTCAAAAACTTCAAATATATCAAACAGCAAGGTTCCAAACATGAAATGTGATATATACCATGCATTATGCCATTCAACAAGGTTCTTATCAAAATATTCAAACACAATTGGACATGTCAAGAATGCCTAACTCTCTTCTTATGTGAATGAATTGCTCTCTAGCCAAGGGTTTTGTGAAAATATCAGCTAGTTGCTTAGAAGTTTCTACATGTTCAAGTACACAATCCCCTTTTAACACATGATCTCTAATAAAGTGATGCCTAATCTCAATGTGTTTGGTTCTAGAGTGCATTACTGGATTCTTGGAGATGTTAATGGCACTCGTATTATCACATTTAATGGGGACTTTATTCAAGGTAATACCAAAATCAAGAAGTTGTTGTCTCATCCAAAGAATTTGAGCACAACAACTACCAGCTGCTACATATTCTGCCTCAGCTGTTGACAATGCAACACTTGCTTGTTTCTTGCTATGCCAAGAAACAAGGGAACTACCAAGCAAATGGCATGTACCACTAGTGCTTTTTCTATCAAGCTTACACCCCGCAAAGTCGGAATCAGAATATCCTAAAAGATTACATTCAACGCCTTTGGGATACCATAAACCAACATTTTGAGTACCCATAAGATATTTCAAAATCCTTTTTACGGCAGTCAAATGTGATTCTTTGGGACATGCTTGATATCTAGCACACATACATACCGCAAACATAATATCAGGTCTACTCGCAGTTAAATACAGTAAGGATCCAATCATACCTCGATATTTGGTAATTTCAATGTCCTTACCCTTTTCATCTTTGTCTAGATAGCAGGATGTGCTCATGGGTGTAGCTATCTCGTTTGCCTTGTCCATTCCAAACCTTTTAAGTAGTTCCTTACAGTATTTGGTTTGGCTAATGAACGTTCCATCAATGGCTTGTTTTATTTGTAGTCCAAGGAAGAAGGTGAGTTCTCCCATCAAGGACATTTCAAACTCATTCTGCATAATCTTGGCAAATTCTTGACAAAGATTTTCATTAGTAGCACCAAATATTATGTCATCTACATAAATCTATACCAAGAGGATGTCATTGTGTTTACGTTTTATAAACAATGTAGTATCAACCTTTCCTCTTTCAAAGTTGTGTTCTAAAAGGAATTTGCTTAATCTTTCATACCAAGCTCTTGGAGCTTGCTTCAAACCATATAAGGCTTTTCTCAATTTGAAGACATGGTTTGGAAATATATGATTTTCAAAACCGGGAGGTTGATCTACATAAACTTCTTCTTGAATGTAGCCGTTTAAGAACGCATTTTTGACATCCATTTGATATAATTTGAAATCCATACAACATGCAAAAGCTAGCAATAATCTAATGGCTTCTAACCTAGCTACGGGAGCATATGTTTCTTCATAGTCTATTCCTTCTTCTTGGTTGTATCCCTTTGCAACTAGTCTAGCTTTGTTTCTAGTTATTATACCATTTTCATCTAGCTTATTTCTAAAAACCCATTTGGTGCCTATTATTAGATGATTATTGGGTCTTGGCACAAGTTCCCAAACTTCATTTCTTTCAAATTGGTTTAACTCTTCTTGCATGGCCAACATCCAATGTTCATCAATAATGGCTTCGTCAATATTTTTGGGTTCTATTTGGGATACAAAAGCCAAGTGATTGCATGCATTTCTAATGGCGTTTCGAGTACTTACCCCTTTGGTTATTTCTCCAATAATCTTGTCCAAGGGATGATCCTTCAATGTTACCCAATCTTGTTGTCTCTCTATTTGTGTTGCACCTCCATCATTGTTGACTTCTTCTTCTTTGTCTTGCAAGTTCATTTCTTGGAAGGTACCTACAAGATCATCAACTTCCTTTCTCAGAGGATTTTGGTTAAGTTCATCAAATTTAACATGTATGGACTCTTCAATTGTGTAAGTCCGTTTGTTAAAGAGTCTATATGCTTTACTAGTAGATGAATAACCTAGAAAAATTGCTTCATCAGATTTTGCATCAAATTTGCCAAGATTTTCCTTTCCATTGTTCAAGACAAAGCATTTGCATCCAAAAATGTGAAAGTAGGAAATATTTGGTTTTCGTCCTTTGTAAAGTTCATAGGGGGTTTTCTTTAATATAGGCCTTATCAAACAACGATTCATAACATGACACGCGGTGTTCACGGCATCGGCCCAAAACTGTTTTGAAATATTTGCTTCATTC
This sequence comes from Clitoria ternatea, assembly GCA_037962975.1. Taxonomy (NCBI): domain Eukaryota; kingdom Viridiplantae; phylum Streptophyta; class Magnoliopsida; order Fabales; family Fabaceae; genus Clitoria; species Clitoria ternatea. Next base: position 51,216,835 of record CM075671.1, read on the forward strand.
AACATAGTTCTTGCAAGCTCCGCTAAAGATCGATTTTTCCTTTCAACTACTCCATTTTGTTGTGGAGTTCTTGGAGCCGAAAAATTATGTTCAATGCCAAACTTTTCACAAAACTTTTCAAAAGATTGGTTTTCAAATTCTCCCCCATGATCCGTTCGTATGGATGCTATTTTTTAAGTTTTGTTCATTTTGGATAACCTTGGCAAGTTTCTTAAATGCTTGATATGCTTCATGTTTATGAGTAAGAAACAATGTCCATGTATATCTAGAGTAATCATCCACAATCACTAGACCATAATAGTTTCCACCAAAACTTTTGATTTTCGAAGGTCCAAACAAATCCATATGTAAAAGCTGCAAAGGTCTTGTTGTTGAAACAATATTTTTTGCTTGAAAAGAAGCCTTTACTTGTTTTCCTTTTTGACAAGCGTCACAGAATTTATTTTCAAATTTCAGTTTTGGTAAACCAATAACTAAATCTTTTGAAACAAGTTTATTTAAATGGTCTACATGAATGTGAGCGATTCTTCTATGCCAAAGCCATGATTCATCCTCTTTAGTTATAAAGCATTGTACATCACTTGAAGCAAGACAATCTAGATTAATCATGTAAATGTTATCTACTCTTTGACCAATAAATTTTATCTCCTTGTTTAGTTTATTTTCAATTATGCAACCATTTGATTCAAAAACAATTTTATAGCCCTTGTCACATAATTGACTAATGCTAAGCAAGTTATGTTTTAGTCCTTCAACATATAAAACATCATTTATGGAGGTGGAAGAGTTTTTACCGACATTTCCGATTCCAAGTATTCTTCCCTTTGTGTTATCTCCATAAGTAACAAATCCTTTGCTTCGTGGAGTAAGTGATATGAACTTATTTTTGTCTCCCGTCATATGTTTGGAACACCCACTATCCAAGTACCAATGGGTGTTGCTTGCCTTGAAGCATACCTACAAAACAAAATCATTTTAGAGAACTAGGTACCCATTTTATGTTGGGTCCTTTAAGGTTAGCTTGTGGAGATGTTCCTTTGGGAACCCACACCTTTCTTAAGACCTTTGGTCCTAGTTTCCTAACACTACACTTATAAGCACTATGTCCTTTGGTACCACAATGATTGCATTTCATAAAAGGTGAGGAGGATTTGCTTGGTGATGCAAAGAAGTTTTTATAGTGCTTCTCCATTTTATGATTACTATGTTCTTGATCATATCCTAAGCCGGTTTTACTAAACATGCATTTTTGTTGCCCAAGAAGGATATTCAAATTATCTCTTCCATTAGTGAATTTCTCTAAGGTTTTGTTTAGATCTAGGACTTTATTTTCTAGATCAACACATTTCTTAGCAAAATTACAAGGTCTACTAATGGAACATATTTGAGCATTTTTCAATTCTTCTTTTAAACATTCATTCTCTTTGCAAACTTCCATAAGGTGCATCTCTAGAGTGTCACTAGTTTTCCTAGATGCTTTGAGTTTACTAGAGATTTTTGTGAATTTATCATACAATTCTTCAAATGCTTCTAACAGCTCATTTTTATCTAAGTCAAGAAGATTTACCTCGTTATCTTCTTCTTGATGATTTGCCATTAAGCAAAGATTGGCTTGCTCATCTTCCGAGTCGTCGGAGCTGCTCACATCATTCTCATCCCAAGCAATATAGGCTCTTCTTCTTCTTTGTTTGTCCTTGCCCTTCTTTTTGAGGTTTGGACAATCGGCTTTGAAGTGCCCTTCCTTCCCACATTCAAAACAGTTGGGTGAGGGAGAGTTTTCTTTAGTGATAGGTTTCTTACCTGAGCTTTTGAAGCTTCTTTGGAAGCGTTTGCCTTTCATGAATTTCCCGAAGCGTTTCACAAATAGTCCAAATTCTTCTTCTTCATCAAGTTCACTTCCGGATTCTTCTTCTTCATTTGTGGAAGTAGCCTTGAGAGCAAGACCCTTTTTCTTGGAAGATTTTTCTTCCTCTTCCGCCATCTTTAATTCTTTCAGCTCTTGTTCTTGTTCCTGCAACTTACCAAATAAAGTGGCGAGAGACATTTCGTTTATGCTAGGAGATTGTTTGATGGCGGTAACTAGCGGTTGCCATTCTCTGTTAAGACTTTTCAACACTTTATGAATGAGTTCTTTGTTAGTGTAAGTCTTTCCAAGTGTAATGAGTTGATTAATGATGAGAGTAAATCTTTTTTACATATCAACAATCGATTCATGAGAGTTTAATCTAAAGCATTCATATTGACTAGTAAGAGTACTAATCTTTGAGTCCTTTACATCATTAGTGCCTTCATGGGTTACTTGAAGAGTATCCCACATTTCCTTAGCAGTTTGGCATGTCATTATCCTAAAAAATTCATCTTGACCTAAAGACATAGTAATAAGATTTTTGGCCTTGTAGCCATATTGGACTTTCTTTTCTTCCTCGCTTGTCCATTCATCTATAGGTTTTTCAACATTCTTGCTATCTATAGTATGCATCGGTATATAGGGACCATTTTCAATGGTATTCCATATTCTCAAGTCAATTGATTGAATGAAGATTTTCATTCTTTCTTTCCAAAATGCATACCCTTCCCCATTGAAAGCGGGAGGTCTATTTATCGCACCACCCTCGGGAAAAACATTTTGAGAACTTGAGGCCATTTAATCTCTTGAAGCTGTTAAGCTTGATCTACCAAGAGTCAAGCTCTGATACCACTTGTTGTTCAAGTGGCCTCAATACTCAAGAGGGGGGGTGAATTGAGTTATAAAACTTTTGCTTGGAATACCTTTAAAAAATGATTTCTATAACCAAGTTTATGAGATTATGCAAGTGAAAGCAAGTAACAATGATATGCAATGCACTACAAGAGGTAAGTATTGCTGAGGCAATTTAGCAAACACTTGGTGTGCAATGTCTAAGGTATAGCAAATTAAGCAAGTTCAAATATGTTCTTCTCAACCAAACAATACCAATCAACAAATATGAAATGTATGAAAGTAAAAGAGTAAGGATGAGAAGCTTGCAAACCGATGTAACGAGTTCCACCCAATCCGGTGTACGTCTCGCCTCTAAGCAACCCACTTAGAGGATTTTCCACTATTGTAGACTAGAGATACAACTTTGAGCAATTGCGGCTTCCTAGTGTCCCACACTCAAGAACCCAATCCTCACAAGTATAAGGGCAACCCACCCAATCTCTCAATCTCACAATATCCCAAAGGTTGAGTCCACAACCTTTGTAACCACTCAACCTAGAGTGAACAACCACTCAACCTAGAGTGAATAACTTGTGTGTTTGGTGTTTGTTTACAATCAATACACTCTCTCAATAGAGCAAATATACAAATGAAAAGCTCTCCCAAATTCTAGTCTCTCAAGATGAGAGGATATACAAGTGAAAGTACAATATGCAAGAAATAGGCTTACAAAGCACAAAATAGAGCTATGAATTGTTGCTTCTTGGTTGTGTGTTTGTGCTTGTCTTCCTCTTCAATTTATAGACCCAAGATAGCTGTTGAGGAGTGCCCTAGTCCTTCATAGCCATTGTAGTTAGTGGAAATTTGAAGAATGGTGGAGACATGACCTGGTTTCCCACTTAAATCTGTTTTTCCACTAGCGTAATCGATTACACCCTCGCGTTGTAATCGATTAGCTTCAAGTCAGAGAGTCACTAATCGATTATTTCACTTCCTCTAATCGATTAGCATCTGTACCTGATGCATTTAATTTGTTTTCGCAGCATCCTAATCGATTAGCATGTCTTGTAATCGATTACCTTAAATTCCAGTGGCTTCCTAATCGATTGTATTGCTTCCATAATCGATTAGCCATCGTACCTGATGCACTTAGTTCCATTTTTGATTTGTTGTAATCGATTAGTCTCTGGTGTATAATCGATTACCTTAAATTCCAGTGGCTTCCTAATCGATTGGTCAGCTCCTTAATCGATTAGCTTTCATACCTGATGCAATTTCTTTCAAGACAGAAAGCTCCTAATCGATTAGCATCTATGGTCTAATCGATTAGCTTCGCTGTTACTTCAATTCTGATTTCATGTCTTTGTTTTTGCATTGTTTCTTCAAGAGTATTTGTCATTATCAAAATCCTTGCACATCTTTTGGACCTGTTAACATATTCAAACACAGGAAAACCCCAGTATGGCTCAATTATATCAAAAACGATTAAGTAGATTGGTAAAGCAATACGTGACGAAGTGATAATACCTAAAGTATTGCCGAAGTCCACTTTATGAGATCGGTTGATACAAGCAATTAACATGCATTAAAATGAAGACGAAATCAATAGAGAAATATTAAATTCATTCAAATATCAACATGATTACAAAAAAAAAAGAGGGCCCATCAGCCAATAGAAATCATGGATTATCAAAAAAAAGGGTAGAGCTCATCCCGCCTACAGAGTGAATAGAAAAATAAATCTAAGGGTTAGAGGGGCCACTTTCTTCCTCCTCCCTCTCTAACCCGCATCAGACTCGTCACCATTTTAGTCTTCCTCCGGAAGGGCGTCATCCTCCCCTACCGCCAGAGGTGTAAACTTGAAAGGCTCGTCAGAAGGGACGAAGGATTGATCGCCCATTTCGGTCACCAACTCACTATTTCGGAATCGGTTGAAGAAGCCAATCTCGTTCAGGTTGAGGGGGGTATCCCGAATCCGGTAGACAACTTGACGGACCGCGTGACTAAAGGAATCCATGGCGGTGTAAGTAAATTACAACATGTCTTCCTTGTATTTAACCTGCTCATTTTTTACTGCAATGGATAGCTCCTCATATTTCTTTTGTAGTTCGGTCACGAGACCCTTCAGTTCGCCCACTTTCACAAGGAATCCATCCTTGTCCTTCTTTAATCCCTCCTCAGACTGTTTAAGAGCCTGGTTCACATCATTGAAGGTTTTAATCCTCTGATGAGCTCGCCTGTAGTCTTCAGAGAGTTGCGACTTCTTCTCCTTTAAATGATTCATTTCCAACTACGAGCCCTCAGTGGCGGCAGAGTAGATGGCAGAAAGAGTCTTGACGTGGTACCACATCGCTATATCCAAGGCAAATGTGACATCATCCTGTTTGAGTCCTTCCTTAAGCTGGAATGGAAGCTCGAAAGTGATGTTGGGAGAAGTGGTTCTAATGAGGAGCGCCTCTAAAGCGTCTATACCGGAGGAAGAAGGAGGAGGAGGGATGTCATCTTTAGTGGGCACCTCGGTGGCTACCCGTTGCCCTTATCTAAAATTTAAGGGGCGGGGTCGATCCTATGCCTCTTTGAAGCACCACCAGCTTGCTTCTTCCTTTTTTTCTGTTGTTAGGGGCGTCTTCAATGGCGATCACCCTGCCCAGAACATAGAGACCGGTAGCCTTTTTTAGTTTCAGGGTGACGTTGTTTTCAGTTGAAACGTCAGCCATCGAATCTCCATCAGCTTCCGGAGGTTCTCCAGAGTGTCGACACTCATATTTCCTAAAAAAAAGACAAATTATTAGTGAAACTAGGGTGCGAAAGTTAAATAAAAGTAAAGTAAAGAAATGGTAAATACCCAAATGAGTTAAGTACTCATTTCGTGCCTTCATAGTACCAAGAAGAGAGTGACATTTGAGGGGAGCACCTCGGGAGAGATTGTGGAAGGCCTTGACCACGACCCTAGAGGATTCAAAGAGGGAGGAGTCCTCGGCGGCGTAAGTAGTACTCTCTAGCAGAAAATGTTTGTGAGTCCAGCAGGTATGAATCTTGAATCGGCCTTCCTCGTCCTTCTAGAAAGGGGGGTCCATCCCCTTAACGAAGAGCTTCGAGAAGGAATTCTTGAAGGAGGCCCCAGCTATCTTGTAGGACTTTCCAAAAGCTTCAAAATTAATGATGTCGCTCTGACATCATAGGTTTACAAAACCCATTCTAGTACCACCACGGCGTATCATGCGGGCGAATCGGAAGAAGATGGCGACGATAGGTGATGAGGGCATAGTTTGTAAATAATTTTCAATTGTACTCAAAATAGTTTAGGTTTATTGTTGGGTCACTATTGGACCTTGACATCATTTTGGGCCTTGTAGTTGGCCATATTTCCTAGTTTAGTTGATTTTGGGCCTAAGGAAGAGTGGGAAGCCCAAGTTGCCTAGCTTGGCCACCACTCCACCTTGCCTATATAAGGCTTACCTCTCCATGTATTCATAACCATTAGTTTTTGAATGAAATTTACACTTTGTGAGATTTGAGTGCAAACTCTCTCCATTAGGTTAGAGAAAGTCTAACCTCTTTCAAGCTCTTATCATTAGGTGACCATCCCTAGAGTGGCGAGTAGAGACTTATCCAAGTCATTGGTAGCGTCTCCTTCATCATCTTCCATATCTTCCATCAACCTCCAACCATCTTCCATGTTTTCATGCTTCCAATTATTTTTGTTAGGTTTAGGGTAACCTTTTCCCTAGCAATTTGAAGAAGGATAGCTAGATCCCCCCATCCTATATCAAGTGGTATGAAAAGTCTAAGGTGCCATCTTTCTTCTTTTGAGTTTCTTTTCATTTTTATGCATATTGATTGAGTTCTTTTAATTTTTTTAGAATTGATTTGTCATATTCTCTAGTTTCTTAGTCTTGCACCATTAATACAAAAAAAATTCAGCTTTTGCCATGATAAATACATGAATCTAGAGACAAAACTAGGGTGTTTGGTGCATATTGAAGCTTTATCTTTGTTCTAGGTATTTTCAAAAATTTTACTTGTAGAAGTGTTAATTCTATACCATTTAAAATCATCTTTTAATTGGTATTGAAGCTCCAAATTCCTTTGTTGTATTGCCTCAATTTAAGGTGATAATTTGTGCTTATTTTTAGGCTTGTAGTTTCATGCTTTAGAATTTTTCTCTAGGAATTCATTTTGTTTGGTCCAGCATTATAGGGAAATTTCCATTCTTTTTAGCATATTGTCCAGTCTCATGGAAGTTGTTGAATTTGCAATTTTAATTGCTCAAATTGAAAATAGTATAAGCAAATGTTGGAGCATGGTGCGGTGAATCTTTGGTGAATCGGTTGTCAATTTGGCAATTGCTTCTTAGCTATCCTAATTGTTGTGCGTATCAATTCAACATTGATGGGTCAATTGCTATTCACGTCCAAGAAATGATACATACGTGTTTCTTGTCTCTTTGATTGGTCATTTGCAATTTGCTATCGAATTTCTCCTTTGAATTCTTGTTGTCCAATTTCTGTGCATGTCAAATTGTAATTCTTGGTCAATTTACGTAAGATTCCTGGTCAATTCCAGGCCCATTTAAAGAAAGATAGCTAGATCCTCCCCCATCCTATATTAGTAGGGGTGAAGCCTAGGTGCTCGCCAAGGACTTCGAGCATAAGAACCAGGGCCTAGACGTTGGGATGTAGTTGACTGGGGGCGATGTTCAAAAAGCGCAGCACCCTCATCTCGAACTTATTTAGGGGGAACCGGACTCCCACCTTGGTTATTATGTAATCATGAAAAAATAGGAAGCGGCCCCTCAGAATGTGGTAGATCCGATTTGTGAGTGTGGGGGCAAAGAGGGTGAAAGAGTTGGCGTATTTCTTTGCACGCCAATGGTACTCGATCTCAAGCTCTACTTGGTCCACAGGCTTGGCGAGGCGGCTATAGATGGCTAACACATCTTAGGAAACCCAGAAGTACGGGTCTTCAGCTTTCCAAGCCAACCAATTTACTTTATCGGCTATCATGAAAGTGTCATCGGGGTCGTTTCTCAGAACGGATGAACTGGAGGTGTCCATGGTTACGACGTGAGCTAAAAAAGGGATAGTGGAGTAAAAATCAGTACCGTTAGCGTAGTAGTACACTATGCTGGAATCTTTACCCCGGTTCGGAGACACGAGAGGTAAAGAAGATTGTGGTTCTCAAACTCCAGAAGTGGAAGACTCCAGCTCTTGGGAATTTAAATTACCCTAGTTAGCTGGAGTCATCCACTTACAGATGTCCGTTTGTGTGAGCTGAGGTCCTTGAAGAGGAACCCTGAGTGGCCAAGAAATTGAAGAGTTTGAAATAATTTCATAAGAACTATCTTATTCTTGGCCGTGGTTAGATGAGAAAGCAGACATGGTAAAAGAAAAAGGTTTTAGAGGCTACCTGTGGGTATGGTACGAACTATTCTTTAAGTACGGGCCAGGACAGAGTGAAGAAGAATGGCAGACTACAAACAGACAGAGTTTTAGCAGGGGAAAAGATAAGTGGCAAAACAGCTGAAACTTGCCGGCTTTTATAGAAGGTGAAATGGTGTGGGTCGAAGTTGAAATGTCGCAAGCCCATGGATGAGATGGAATGTGAAACGTCGCGGCCCAGAAAGATTGCATCGTTTGAGTTCTGAACAACACGACCATTTTGACAGGAAGATGCATGAAGAAAACGCACCAACAAAAAGTTGCCAAGTCAACGATCTGTATGCCAGGTCACTTTTTCGGTGAAACAGACGTAATAAATGCAGTCTGTGAGACGATATCAGAAAATCCATGCCAGTTTGGACAAACAAAAGATAGAACCGCCACAACAGTCAAAGTCATACAATTTTTGAACATCTGCCACCCCGGTCAATATCCTCATCCCAATAAGGTTGGAAACTTAGCTCATTATTGTAACCATGTTACAACAACAAGCTAGGGGGCAAATGATGCGGTATGAATATCGGCCCTATAAACCAGCTAGCCCAGATATTATTAAAAAATATCAAGTAATTACAAAAGGAACAGACAGAACCGGACTGACCACCAGGAATGCCAGAATTTATATCTTTCAGTATGGAAAATATGACAATGACCCCAGCCAAAAGTGGCTAGTGGGCAACTTGCGTCTGCCAAAAGCTGCAGACTCTGTCCCCTGACACAGGTCAAATCACTAACTTGCACTTAAGGGGAAGACTACATAAAGAGTTCATTAATTAAGACATAACACCTATATAAAGAGTTCATTCATTAAGACATAACACACTTCTTAAGAAAATTACATAGCAGACTTACCCTCTCGCTTTTCTTGTAATACAATTTTCTCTATTATAACTATACTGACTTAAGCATCAGAGTCCCTTTTACAGGTACACCTCTGGTGTGGCTTCAAGGATAACGGCTGGAATTGATTATTCATTCCCTTAACGTGAAAGGCTTGGAGTTCTCACTAAACCCAAGTTTACAATACCATACTCCCACTGAGATGGTGTAAAAAGTGAAATAAAGAGTGAGATTCAACACCAGTTTAGAAGTCAATAACTTTGACCCCGTACACCGATGTTTTTAAAAATCTTCTAGAATTGAATTAATATAATCAACCCATATATGTTTATTAAGATAAAAATGACTTTAAACCGATAATATGGTTTAGTTAAGAAATTAAATAGAAATTTTTTTTAGTAACTCAATCTTTATTTCTTAAATGGATTATTGATTTATTGATCAAAATCATTTTAGATTATAAATTATTTAATTGCATACCAATCGGTTATTCACTTAAATAATCTATTATCATAAGCATTTGAGAAACAAAAAAAATTTAATTGTCTTTGATCAAAACATTAAGAGTAATAACTCAAAGCTAACATAAAAAAAATTCTTTGAGTTGATTTAAAAATGATTAAGCTTCTATAATAATTTTAACAAAGAAAATAAAATTAAGTTACAAATGACTTTGATTATGCAACTAAATTATAAAGTATGAACTTAACCTTACCTTCTATTAAGAAAAGGAAATGAAAATAACAATATGAGGAATGAAATATAGATCAAGGAAAGAAGGCAACTTAAAGAAAAAATACCTTAAGAAGCTGGAGCAAAGACACAAAAATATATTGAAAACTTGGACATGTATTTTATTATATATTTCTTGTGTTTTCCTTACAACTTCAAAAATTAATTTATAGACAAAGTATTGTAGCACTATACATTGTGACAAAGCACTATACATTGTGCCAAAGCACTTTACATTCATATGTTAAAATATTGATGCATTTTACAACATCGGTGAGGCTTGACATTTCATAAAGTAAAAGAAAAACAATAGTATGTGTTAAAATTCATCGCCTTTTCATGATTTTCATATTGTACGCGTAATCTGACCTATGACAACTTTTCACCAAACCTTCAACTTGAAAGTTATAGATATTTCTCTTATCAAAATATGGCCATAAATTTAATGTCATTTGGATATTTACAATTCATGATATTTGTAAATTAATGAATTGTGTCAATATTGGTGAGATAGGTATGGGTTGATTTATTCAAACTTTTTTTCTTATTTATTTTTAGATACATCATTGTAAAATTTTATCATAATATGAACCTTTTTTCTAGCTTTCTATGGATTCTAAGATCGGTTCAACTAAATCAACAAAGCCTAAATTATGACCTAAACACAGAAAGACACTCAACATATATTAAAAATATAAAAATTAAAAAATATATTCATAACACTTCAATTAAACTAAACAATATAAAACACAATCAAAGAACTATCATTAAATGCATCAAACATATAATAAACCCTAAGTGTAAAACCATAATAAGTGAATTAACATTGATTCATTAAATTCCTCCACACTTAAGCTTTTACACTCCAAGGCAAAACAAAACCAAAAACTAAAAGAAGAAACATAAAAAAAAAGAAATTTTGCTTTCTTATTTCTAAACTCTAAGAATTTTTAAAAATATTAATAAGTAATATATACATCATCCTTCGTATCAATAAGTTATGATAAGTGTAACACCCTTGGTTAACTAGGACAATCTCTTCCACTAGATTATCCTGGTCAACTGAGAGTTTACGAGTTTTAGAAAAATGTAGAAGTTTTTTTTGGTACATGAAAACTTGGTGGAATAGATACCTCTTATATACAACATAATCGTATGTAATGCATGGTCACAACAGTCACTGTACATGCTGAAAATAAAGGGGGCACGCAGGCTCCCATAAAGGAAAATAAAATAATTTATCCTATTTATTCTCAATCTAGAAAAGTCTTGTTGACCCTTGATGTGAAGTCTGTATTAATCTTTACGGTGTCAAATGTATCGTCCAATCAGAGGCCTGGAAAAATTTAGCGTAAGGGTGAGTTTCCACCTCCACAACAATCGGGAAGTGTCATCACTGACACCCGTCCTACACAAATCAAACAATCCCAGATTGGGCCTCCCACTCTCTTGGGGTCCCTAATGGCTCATTCTAAGTTATCTCTCTTTTCTGGATCCCACTAGTCATTTCTAGTCCAGTTTTACTATCAGTTCCCAATAATCATTCAAAGAGCAATGAATCACATAATACCACAGATAAATAATGCAATGCATGAGTTTTATTTCTTTAATTCAGTATTTAGTTAGTATGATGCATGTGGGTCCATCTCTTCCTCATCATTCATAACAAATCAATTACCACCAGAGCGACCGGAGCTCGCCTTGTTCTGTTTTCACAAAAGGGTAAGAACTCACAGTCCCATCAATAATGGATCCAATACACATCTTGTCAGAATAGGCACCACACGGTCATAGAAACCCTCATCTGGAGTCAAAGTATACTAGAGTTACCAGGCTATCCGACCTCAGGCGTGAATCTAAGCCATTGGAGGTCTGCCCCGGTATACTCCCAAGACCGCCCTCAGGGGATCGAGACGTCGATGTTCTTTAGCATACCCCACCGCTGTTATCATCTAGGGAGTTACTCATCCATCACCCTTATACTCCATAAATGATGCATGCAACACACAAATTTCTTTTTCACTAGTCATCAGTAGGGTCCCTTCAATGACTCTATTTCATTTCTAATGCTGGGCTCCTTTCTTTTCATTAAATCTCAATTAATTCTTTCTTTTCTTTCTCAAAATTCCTCAATCCATAACGCTCTTACCCGACATTTAGAAATGAAACGAGATCTTACATTTTCTAGAAAACTACAGGATATATTGGTGCCACAACGCCCATCATTATATTGGATCTGATTCAATCTCATTACTTTGACAAATCAGTCATCCTCAGATCCTTACCGAGACTTTTCCTCATTTTTCTTTTCTTACTTCATTTTGATTAATCCATCATAAGATAATTCATTAGATGCATCATACTAGTCTCATTTATTTATCACGTTATATTTTACACACAACTTATCAGATCACATTTCTTATATACTTCACCACGTATGTAATCCATAACCACACATTCATATTCATTCAATTTTATCATTTTGCAAGGACGTGTAAGTTACAATCATCAAATAATCCACATAAATCAACCAAGCACATTTAGATTTATTCAGACAATTTATTCATCAAAGAAACATATTTAGTTCACCTAATTAAGCTATGTTGTGATTGAACCACCTTTATTTTAGTAAGACTAGTTATTTTAATATTGTTACACACCCAGTTTCTAAGGGTGTGAATATATCCCTACTTTTCTTATTCTATAGCCCCCTTTATTAATCTCAATTACCAAACAATACTTGTTTGTATAGTAAGGTTCTTTTAAGTCACTTAACGGTGTCCCTATTAAATTTCTTAGAACAAGATCTCTTCATTTATTCTAATTCGATTAGTCTTTCTAATTTAGATAATCTCAATTATTAGGCGCTAGGAGGCATTTTACCAGTCACACAGTAAATTCGAAATCATAAATATATATATCCTTCTCCTATCACTAAGCCTTTAGTTACTAATATTACATTAACTCAATCTTTAGCAAACTTATGTTTCTTACCTCTAAATTTCTTTTAAAATCATATCAAAGTTTTTATTGCCTAATGAAGAGGACTTTTTAGCTAATTGATTTTTTTTCCTACTTCCTTTATCTGTCTAGTTATCATTAACTTACACATATCCCACTCTTAATTATTCCAAAGTCCATCATTGATCTAGGCGCTAAGGTCATATTTCTTAGTCCACTAATCAAGTGTTTAATGAAATGGTAATGTACCTTAAAATTATTCCATGTCCTTATTACTCACTTATGCATGCATTATATCACTTTAATTTCCAATTACCCAGTCTCTACTCTGATTATAGAACTAAGTAATCTTTTTATTTTCTTTTACTACTCAAATTAATTACATGATTTGTCCTAAATAATTTGTTTTGAATAATTTAGTTATCTATTAGTTGTTACTATACTTCCCTTTGTGATATGTATACCCTTAGTAATATCCCTTATTATTTATTTTACCACTAGTCCATAATACTATTAACAATATTTTCTTTCTCCTTACTATTTATACAAGTCCTACTAACAATGTCATTTAATCCTTTCCTAATTATATTCATTGTAACTCAGTTCCTTTTATATAGCATATATATAGTTTTAAGAACTTAATCATTATTCTAATTCCTAAATGCTGAATTTAGTCAAAATAGTTATTATTCAACTTATAATTTACATTAACCTCCTTTATTCACTTGTTCAAATTCTAAGACTCCTCTTATTTCACTAGTTTACTATATCAATTGGACCCCTAATGGTTATTTCTTACTTTAACTTCTCAAAAATATTTTTCTTATATCGAACTAAAGTAAATTTCTTTATATCTCTAAATTTTTATTTTATTCTTTTAGGCACCAATTTAGCTTTTTACTATAAATTACAAAGTTGTAGATTTACTCAAAAAAGATTTCTTTTCTTTAGCACATTTTAGTCACTTCCTTTAAGAATCTTTTTCTTTTCTAAAAGACTTACGACTAAAATAAATCATTAAATTAATTAAATTTCTTCATTAATATTAGGGTTTACTCATAAGAAAATCCTTTTGCTAATTTCTTTAAATTATTGGTATTGTTAGTAAATCTTAATATAAAACTTACTAAGATCAAATCAAGGTTATTTTATTAAATACACTTAGTTGATTTATTCCGCGATCATGCTCGTCGATTAATTTCTTCTAAGTCTAGCGGGGCTTACCAGAAAAATTACACAAATTACACCAAGTCAATATATATATATCCACACAACCATATCGACTATTCTACCGAGCCCACATCGGTTCCTTACATTCGGTAAATTCACGTAAAATTTTATTTCTATAAATTTTCTTTTAGCGATTTAAAAATCATTCTGACACGCCTCAGAAATTTGGGGGTAATTAAATAAATAAAAGTTGGATAATAAAAATAGAGGGTAAATTTTTCACAATTTAAAACAATTAAAGAATAAAAAAATCGCGAGATGAAAACTTTAACAAGTAATCCCCAGACCTTTTTTAATAACCTATCTCAGATATGAAGATATGAGAAGGTGAACAATTAAATCAAGAGTGAACCTTGGATGATCAATCTCATCATCATCAACAAGGAGTAGCGGAAACGTAAGTTATCTTGAGAGATATGGAAAGGTATGAAAGGAAGATCAAGAATACCTTCATTAGATTCTTAACAATGTGTTAATTTGGTAAACAAGTTATGGTATAAGTATAGCATGACCAAATGATGCCTATCATACCCCAAAACAGAGGAAAAAAATGATAAAACAGGGTTATGAATCGATTCAAGCACCCCATGAATCGATTCAAATGCTTTTGGAGCTCAAAACATTGAAAACAGGGGCCCTTGAATCAATTCAAACTCGTATGAATCGATTCAAACGCTCCTGGAACCCAAAATTGTGAAAACAGCACCTCTTGAATTGATTCAGAGATCCTTGAATCGATTCAAGATAACACAATTGCTGTTTTTATGCAGAAAAAGCATCATTTTTGGACTTTCAACCCCCCTAACTTTTTCATATCAACTCCAAACACTACCAAATTTTGACACCAACTAAAATACACCATTTGTGACGTGTGGCCACCGGCCTCACTCAAAAATTCTCAAAAATGAGAAACTTATTCAAGTAAATTCATTTAATCCATTCTTGAGCCTTTTTGAGTAACATAAGGGTCTATTCTTAATGGAATTGACCTTTTCCAGTTTCTATAAGTCACAAATCATGTAGTTATGCTATTGGAACTACTACATGTCATCCAAACTTCCTGGAGTTCTTTTTGACCCTACCAGTTCCTCACATATACATAAAACAACCAACATAATTTCATATATGCTTCACAAAAGATTGAAATTCATGAAAAACATAATCCATTCATCCATTTGGGCAAATAACAAGTGTCATAATTGTCCTCATACAACATCAAGGTCATACTCAAAAATTAGCCATACACATAGGTTCCAATTTTCACCCATGACCTTTCAAAATCAAGATTCATCTATCCAAATACCAAATAAGCATAAATCCCTATCATACGCTACACAAAACCAATGATTCGTCGGCCAAGGCACTTCCTATACCACTATTTACCTTCTTCATCAAAATAAACACTTCAACAAAAGGTATGTCCTCACCCCAGGGTGTCCTGCATCATGTTAAAAATAGACAACATAGGAGAGTGAGTTTACATTCAAAATGACAAATATGAATACATTTGTGACTAAGTGTATATGCATATATGTCAACATGTAAGCTTTGTAATAAATATAGTAATGATTATCATAATTACATCAATTTCTCATTTATTTATACATCGATCACATATCATTAACCATAGAAAAGCAACAAAACATATACACATACATGCCCTTATTCTCATTAGGCTATCACATATAACATCATTACACATAAATTCATATCTTTGTATTCATATTTTCAAATGTTGTCTTTTAAGTGTTATCTCACCCATCACACTATCTTCATATCTCAAGCTCAATTATCACAAATTCTCAACACCTTGGCATATCTTCATACTTTATGCAGATACTCTTAGGCTAATACATATGCATAATGGAATTTATCAACAAATCGCGGATCCGACTGTGAGAATAACACTAATTGTGGGTTCAAGTATGATCATAAACCATACCCCAATTGCAGTAGTAAATGTGTACACATATATGATAATTTTGCATGCAATTCACCATGTTTTACTGGTACCCGCATCGCCCATAATGCAACACCGGCCATTTTCACCATGACTGCGGTAAACACCATAATCAACATAAGGTGTTGTAGGCCAACCATGACTCATATCATGGCAGCTATGATCCAAAGGACCACCGGGGTCACCTGCTCATCAAGAGCCACTGCCCACAAGGGTCAACCACATGTGGCTCCCCGTAGCATAACATGGGCAGCTTTATGACTTACACACCGAGTCACAGAGGATACAACAAGATTGCTCGTGCACTGAGCCATCCTCCCACTGGGCCAACCGGGCGAATCCCCTAATATTCCAACACCGGCAGCTATGATATGTCATGGATGTAATGCAATGTAAATCAAATGTATTCTCACTCTATGCATCCTATTATGCCACTCAACAACCATCTTTATCAACAACATCACCATCACACTCTTAGTGGGTTTTTCATTTTATTAATCATTGCCATTGTTACAATTATTCAGTGTGGCATCATAACACTTTCATTAGCATATTCATACATTATAATTACAAACTCATCTCATATGAATCACAATGGCCATATAGTTATCATCATCAATACTCTTAAATCCATCATTAATAATTTAAGGGTATGCTTCTAATCATATTCATTCTTATTCAGTAACAACATCCATCATCCAATCATTATGGTGAGTAATACACATATTTTCAATCATCATAAGGCATCACATTTGCCTGAACATTTCAAGTTAAAAATTTAAACACCACCAAGCATACCACCAACATTCTAAATGCATTTTACACATAGCCAAGCACAACAACATCACAACATTAATTCTCAACATTCATCAAAATATCATATGCAAGGCAACCATGTGTAACATCACATACAACACATCATCAACAATTAACTCATGCATTTAGAATATAACCCTCTCCTACCTCAAGAGAAGAATTTCGAGTGATACGACGTTCCCGCCTCGTCATTCGGAATGGGTCCTATATTACATACATGTAAAATCTCAATTAATTAACCATTCAATGCATAACTTCAAACTCTAGTTAACCATTATTATATCTATAATTTTACAACATGTATAAAACATGTTATGGACACCATTTTCTTTATTTTTAGGTTTCAGTAATTCCTTCCCATTAATCCATATTCTCTATATTATAGGCTGCAAGGTAACCCTTAAGCCCAATATTTACAAATACCATAATTATCAACACCCACACTCTCAATCTCATGTATTTCCTCTCAAAACATATTTTCCTACCAACATTTATTACTTTCCCCAATTTATTAAAGTTAGGGTTTCACTAAAAACCCATCACCATCATAAATGCTCATCAATTTTACATCCATCCAAGTATTAATTTCATGTATGCTAACAACACCCCACCTTAGGGTTTCCATGGTTAATGCTTCTCCCAACAACCCATATATATTAAATGCTCACCTAACACTAAAAACCCAAAACCTAGGGTTCATACTCTTAAGAAATGACAAGAGGCTTACCTCAAGAGTAGAAAAGAGTGAGTCTTCAAGAAAGAAGGAGTTGAACACAAAAATAGAAAAGAAAGAGGGAGGATCTCCAAGCTTTAAACTCTTCCTTTGCCAATGGGGAAAACAAAAATGAGAGGGGAAGATGGGTTCATTACTTTGCTTAGAGTTTGGAAGTAGAAAGTGTAGAGAAGAATGAGAAATAAGAAGAAGAGAGTGTTTTCCAAATGGAACCAGGAAGCCAACGTGAAATGAAGAGAGGAAAAGAGAGTTTGTGTTTTAATGTTTGACTTCTTATTAAAATTTCATTGTTTTATGACAAATAAGATCTCTATTTGGGCTCAATACATTATCTAAAAATTATTCCAAATACATACTCGGACTCCCAATAATATTCTTAACAGCCCTGACCAATGGCACCTTAACCGGAGATACTTGGTACAACGCCCATATTTTAATCGGGCATATTTTCAGCTCATAAAGTCTCAATAAATTATGAATAATTCTCAAAAACCTTAATTTAATTATTTCCAATATTTTGGGACATTAATTAACTCACCTATAATTATTTCATATTTATCCCTCTTTATTTAATCATTTATTTCAAAATTTGGGATGTTACAATCCACCCTACCTAAAAGAAATTTTGTCCTTGAAATTTTAACGTACAAGATTCGAATGCATTTGGATAATGTTCCTAAATATCATCTTCACATTCCCACGTGAATGTCTCCACATTGCCATGTTTCCATGCCACCTTCACCAAAGGTACCAGTTTGTTCTGCAACCTCTTCACGGATGCTCAACAATACGAATGGAAACAAGAGGAATGGACAAGTCTTCCCACACATCCACATCATCAGTAGGGATGACGTGTAAGGGATCATGAATATATTTCCTCAACTGTGACACATGGAACACATTGTGCAGATTTGCAAGATGCGGAGGGAGTGCGATCCGGTAAGCAACATCATCGATTCGCTTAAGAATCTCATACGGTCCAATGAACTTAGGACTTAATTTCCTGCTCTTCAAAGCTCTACCAATTCCTTTATCATGTGACCTTAAGAACACATGATCACCAACCTGAAACTCAAGTGGTTTATGTCTCTTGTCATAATAACTCTTCTGTTTGTCTTGAGCAATCTTCATATTCTCTTGTAACTTTCTAAACTGCTCAGTAGTCTCCTGAACAATCTCCGGCCCTAAGGCCAAATTCTTATCAGTTTCCAACCAACACAAAGGCGTTCTACACTTTTTGCCATAAAGTGTCTCATAAGGAGCCATACAGATACTACTATGGTAACTGTTGTTGTAAGTGAATTCGATCAGTGGAAAAAATCTCTCCCAATATCCACCATACTCTAGAACACAAGCCCTCAACAAATCTTCAAGGCTTTGGATAGTTCTCTCGGATTGTCCGTCGGTCTGAGGATGATAAGCAAAACTAAGCTTCAACTTAGACCCCAACTCATGATGTAAGTTGCCCCAAAATTGAGAAGTAAACCGAGGATCATGATCGGATACAATACTAGATGGCACACCATGTAATCTAACAATCTCTTTTATGTACAACTGGGCTAATTTCTCCAAAGAACTCTTCATGTTCATGGGTAATAAGTGAGCACACTTCGTTAATCGATCCATAATCAACCATATAACATCATTTCCAACACGAATTCTGGGCACCCAGAAACAAAATCCATAACAATACTATCGCATTTCCAAATTGGGATCTCCAAAGGTCTCAAATAACTAGATGGTTTTTTATGCTCAACCTTAGCCTTCTGACAAATAAGGCAAGATACAACAAAGTTTGCCACATCACGCTTCATACCAGGCCACCAAAAATTCTTCTTCAAGTCTTGATACATCTTAGTGGAACCAGGATGAAGGCTCAACACACTCTTGTGAGCTTCCTCAAGCATTAATTTTCTCAAATCACCACCAGATGGAGCATAAATTTGGCCCTTCACATGCCAAATACCATCATGACCTTCCGTTAGGAATGAATTCTTTCCATTAGCTGGAGCTCCTTTTATCTCAATCAAATACTCATCCTTCGGTTGTTGCAATTTCACGGTTTCAAGGAACACATTATCAACTGTTAATATCTCAAGGGACATCTTCTTTGGGTATATCTCTACACCCACATTCAAGTCTCTAAATTATTCAATTAGCTTCATCTCTTTCATCATCATTGCGGAAACATGCAACAACTTCCGGCTTAAAGCATCGGCAACCATATTTGCCTTTTCGGGATGATACTTCAATTCAAACTCATAGTCTTTTAGAAATTCCATCCATCGTCGTTGGCGCATATTAAGTTCCTTTTGATCAAATAAGTACTTAAGGCTCTTGTGGTCACTAAAGACCATAAACTTAGAACCATACAGGTAATGTCGCCATATCTTCTGAGCCAACACCACCGTCGCCAATTGAAGATCATGTGTGGGATAATTAACCTTATGTGATCGTAGTTGTCTCGACGCATAGGCCATAACACGTTCTTTTTGTATCAACACGCAACCAAGACCATACTTAGAAGTATCACAGTACACCACAAAATCATCCATTAAATCAGGCAATGCTAACACTGGTGCAGTAGTAAGTCTCAATTTCAACTCTTGAAAACTTTCTTCATATTCACGGGTCCACACAAATGGTTGATTCTTCCGAGTCAACTTCGTCAATGGTAAGGCTAAGCGGGAAAATCCTTCAATAAACCTCCAATAATAACCGGCAAGACCAAGGAAACTCCTTATTTCTATCACAGATGTTGGTCTTTCCCAAGCCATAATAGCTTTAACTTTTGATCGGTCAACAATAACACCATCACAAGGAATCTCATGACCAAGGAATGAAATCTTACTCAACCAAAATTCGTATTTAGAGAGCTTAGCATACAACTGCTTCTCTCGAAGAATAATCAACACAAGGCAAAGATGCCTTTCATGCTTTCATGACTCTTAGAGTACACCAAAATGTCATCAATGAATACAACAATAAATTGATCAAGATACTCATGGAAAATGTGATTCATGTAATCCATGAAAATCACAAGGGCGTTTGTCACACTGAATAGCATCACCATATACTCGTAGTGGCCATATCGCGTTCGGAAGGCTGTTTTTGGAAGATCATCAGTCCACCTGTATTTGGTGATATCCAGAACGCAAGCCAATCTTGGAAAACACAACGACACTCTTCAATTGATCCAAGAGATCGTCAATGCGAGGAAGAGGATATTTGTTCTTGATGGTTAATTTATTGAGTTGGCGATAGTCAACGCACAATCTCATGCTTCCATCCTTCTTTTTCACCAATAACACAGAAGCACACCAAGGAGATACACTTGGGCGAATAAACTCTCTTTCAAGTAATTCTTTGACTTGTTTCTTCAATTCGGCCAACTCTATAGGAGACATCCTATAAGGAGCTCTAGAAAGAGGTTCAACATAAAAATGAGATCAATAGAGAATTCTACTTCACGTGGATGAGGCAAACCGGGAATCTCATCTGGAAAAACATTAGAAAATTCCGAAACAATGGGGATTTCACAAGACTAGGAAGTACCCCTCCCATCAATCATGCAGAACATTATAAGAAGCTAAGAGATACCTTACAGGTCAAAGCTTTCAGCATTAGAAGTTAGAAAGATCACCGCCTTATTATGACAACCCACCAAGACTTTATTGGTAGATAACCAATCCATGCCTAGGATAATATCCAGGTCTTTCATAGGTAAGCACACAAGGGATACAACAAACTTCCTACCCTCAAGAGTCATCTCAATATTTTCACATCGAGTCACCGATCTCAAACAAGCACCGGTCGGTGTAGTCATCACTATGGAGCCTCTCATCATACAAACAGGCATTTTCAAATGCCTAACACAATCCTCGGAAACAAAGGAGTGGGTAGCACCCGAATCAAAGATAACCCATACAGAGGTGCCGAGAATTTCACACTTACTTTGGACAAGATTATCCACTCGTGCGGCTTCTTCACAAGTGGCAGCGAAGACTCTACCAGCAGCTTATGGTTGGTTACCACCATTAGGATTACCATTTCTTCCACCATGGCCATTGCCTCGACCATTGCCATTTCTACCACCATTTTGGTTTCCACCATGGCCACTATTGTACCCATTACCGTTTCCACGACCACGGCATCTAAAGCCACCATGGCCTCCACGGTTAACATTAGGGATCTCACGAGCATTAGCACCAATAAGTACATTCCTTGCATTTAATGGACAATTAGGGCGAATATGCCCCGGTTGATTACATTGGTAGCAAACCATATCATCCTGAGGACAATCCCTTGCCAAGTGATTAGCACCACACTTGAAGCAAGTAAGGCCTTGGACATTGCCACGACCTTGGTTACCACCACCATAACCACCTCTAAAAGTATCACGTCCTCTTGCATTTGAGGATCTACCACGAAAGAATTTCTTCTTCTTGAATTGACCATGCCTCTTGAAATAAGAGAATTGCCCCTTCAACTTGGGCTCATGTTTGCCATGACTCAAAGGAGTCACATCATCCTCTTCATAAATGCGACATTTGTTCACAAGCATCGGAAAGCTTCTAATCTCTTGATGTCGAATAGCCCGCTTGATTTCGGGCCTCAAGCCATTCTCAAACTTCACACACATTGACGAATCAGTACCCTCTTGTTGATAGGGAGGATAAAATACACAAAGCTCTTCAAACTTGGAGGCATACTTCTCCACAATCATATCACCTTGCTTAAGCTCCATGAACTCAAGCTCCTTCTTACCTTTATAGCTCTCCGAAAAGTACTTCTTCAAGAATTCAACCTTGAAGTTTTCCCAAACCAAAGGAACATTAGCAGACAACATGCGTCCCCTAGTAAGACACCACCAAGCTTCAGCTTCATCACGGATCATGAAAACCACGTATTCAACCTTTTGAGCTTCAGAGCATTCGAAGCTAGCATAAATCCTTTCCAAATCATTAATCCACGCATTATACCCTCCATGGAACTCGGAAGGTTTCCTCTTAAGAAATAGATTAAGACCTTGGTGTTGGTGTATGCACTACGTGTGACGTCTTACATCAATTTCATATTTATTTACATCCATTTATTTATTTTTCATAATAAATTTTTCGCGTTTACTAATAGTTAATTAGATCCTAATGTAAAACAACATTTATTTTCCTTAAGCACACTCAGAATAACAAACGATAGCAAATAAATTAAATAATAAAATGGAATTATTTAGAATCAGTGGAAGAAGAAAATGAAGACAGGGTCATTCGCCTGAGCGAGACCCTGATTCGCTTAGGCGAAACCCGTGAAGGTCGCTTAGGCGAGTTCCGACTCGCTTGGGCGAATTCTACATTTTAAACCTGAGCGAACTACGAGACTTACAAGGAAAATTAACAATTTGGTTTTTACTCAGAAATGGGTCCACTCGGTCATATCTCACTTGGAACCTCTTAACCTTCCTTCACTCGGAAAAGGTTCTCTCAGGTATACCTCACTCAGAAACCTTCTAACCTTACTTCACTCGGAAGAGGTTCTCTCGGTCATACCTCATTCGGAAACATTCTAACTTTCCTTCACTCGAAAGAGGTTCTCTTGGGCATACCTTATTCGGAAACATTCTAACTTTCCTTCACTCGGAAGAGGTTCTCTCGGGCATACCTCACTCGGAATATTCCTAACCTTCCTTCACTCGGAAGAGGTTCTCTCGGTCATGGCTCACTCAGAAACGTCCTAACCTTCACTCGGAAGGGAGCGAGGGATACTCGCTTGAGCTAAATAGGCACAGAATCACTTTCCCCGGCCCTTGCTCGGACAAGACTGAATCCGCTCGGGCGAGATTCGTCCGGTAATCAACTATACTACAGCAGACACAATTCATCCCGTTTTCATCATTCATGACCCACACATATTCACAAAACCTGCCCATAGAAATTTATCATATACACCTACTATTGGCTCCATGCCAATATATATATATTTACTCATAAAAATCAACACCGACCATATTAACATCAATACCATACTACTTCAGCACCATGAATTCATATCCGATTAATCAACATACCAATTCTAAATTAATTCAACAAACAAGAAACATAATATATCATCACATACACGAAAAACTCATTATGCATTACACATATAATACATTTCATAATCACTCAGTTCCATGACATCAGTCCTCCGCTTGGCGCACCTTCAGGGCTCCAACCTCTTCCCTGTCACTGGTTACTAAATTGAAACAAAGCCACAACAAAGGTGAGTGTTTGGCATCATAATTAATCTAGAACGGAAACTAAATAACAAAATACGTGTATATAAACTCCGTCCGACTGCTTTATCCACAAATTGCAAATCACACTCGGCAAATATAGCAAATCACTCTCAGCAAATATAGCCAATCACACTCAGCGAATATAGCAAATCACACTCAGCAAATATAGCAAATCACACTCGGCAAATATAGCAAATCACACTCGGCAAATATAGCAAATCACACTTGATGGATATAGCAAATCACACTCAGCAAATATAACAAATCACACTCGGCGAATATAGCAAGTCACACTTGGCAAATATAATTAGGTACATACACCATCACACAAAACTAATAATTCATCAATTATCACCACTGACTCTCATACAAAATCGATGCCTAGTATCCAGATACTAAAGGATCGGCCTTCAGCTAGGGGTCCTACTTGACACCCCGTAAACCCTGCTTGGTTCACCGAGTCCTGCTTGACTCTCCACCTTAACCACTGGGTCCTACTTGACCACTGGGTAGCTCAACTAGTCACAAAAACCACGGGAGCCGGAAACGAGGGGCTATACATACCGTCGCCCATCCCACACCATATAATCATACATATATCATTCACATTCATCATATTATATAACAAGTGGCCATCAACAACAACACATACTCATCAAATGGGTGACCTACTTGTCAAGCCCGTCATCACAATGCCACTATACACATTGAATCATCACCATGCAAAACACTTTAATCTCATACTCATCATAAACCATACACAATTCATATTCATACATACATACACATGCAACTATCATCCAATATTTCTTACCGTGTTCATAATCGGTTCAGCGACTCGGACCCAAAATATGTACCTATTCTAATTAATTACAACCCGAACACCCCCTTACCTCGATTCCAAGCTTCAACGATTTGTTCTTGATGCCGATTGCGTCCTCTAAGTGATGGGCTCAAGGTTCCACCTTTGAATTCAACACCCGCTTCGTCACTCGGTCTTCTGACGTTCGTTTGGCTACCTACGGAGGTCGAACGCAAAACCCATTAACATTATACTACTCTAATTGTTCTAAATACCATTTTCAAGCTCCCATTCACTGGAGGAGTGGAAAACAGAAGCTTCTCCCACCATGCATGTCCATCGGCTAGAGAGAGAGAGTGAAGAAGGAAGACATAACTCAACTCTAATGGGTCCATTGTACTCACCTTGAAGTCACGATCTCGGAAATGGGGTTATTTCAAAGTTTTGACGCGAACAGAGTCTTCCCTTGGAGCATGCAACTCTTGGCAGTGAGGGAGGAGAAGAGGAAGAGAAGGAGGAGAAGAAGAAGGCTCGCGTGGATAATGAGGAAGAAGAAAGGAAATCCTTATTATTTAAGACTTAGGGGCAAAACTATCTTTTCCCCATTTCTTTTATATTTTCTTTGAAAGTTTTAATTAAACCTTTACCTCTTTCTAATTACACCTCATTTAACCCCTTTTGTAATTAATCAACCAAATAGATTTATTTATTTCCACAATAGTTAATTATTTATAATTGCCTAATAATTCATAAAAATATCAAATAAATCTCTAAAACAATTATTAATATTTTCCGCTCATCATAATTTTACTAAAAGATCAGGGATGTTACATCCACCCCCCTTAAAAGAGATTTCGTCCCCGAAATCAACACACCTTATTGAAAAAGATCGGGGTACACCCGCCTTATGTCCGATTCTAACTCCCACATGTAGGTTATCCCATTTAAATTTTGCCACTTCACCTTTACCAATGGTACTTCCTTGTTTCTTAACCGTTTAGTCTGGTATTCTTCAATACCGATAAGTGTAACTTCCACCGTCAGGTCCTCCTTCAATTCAATAGAATCACTCGGCACAATCATTGAATCACAAGGAATGTACGCTCGGAGTTGTGACACATGAAATACATTGTGGATATTAGTTAACGATTGAGGAAGATCCAATTGGTAAGCAACATCACCGATCCTCTCCAAAATCTGATATGGCCCAATGTATCTCGGATTAAGCTTATGACTCTTCAATATCCGACGTATACCTTTGGTCGGTGAAACCTTCAGAAATACCCAGTCTCCCGCCTGGAACTCAAGTGGTCTATGCCGATTGTCATAGTAACTTTTCTGTCGGTCCTAGGCAATCTTTATTTTCTCACGAATCAAAGCAACCTGTTCATTCATTTCCTGGATTAATTCGGGTCCCAAATGAATGGCATCGCCATTTTCATTCCAACACAAAGGTGTACGACACCTTCTACCGTATAGGGCTTCATATGGAGCCATCCCAATGCTACTGTGGTAGCTGTTGTTATATGCAAACTCCACCAATGGCAAGTATCTTTCCCATGAACCACCTTGCTCCAATACACAGGCTCTAAGCATATCCTCTAAAGTCTGAATTGTACACTCGGACTGACCATCAGTCTGAGGATGATAAGCTGAACTCAGTCTTAGTTCAGTACCCAATTCCTGTTGCGGACTTCCCCAAAATCTGGAAGTAAATCGAGGAAGGCACACCATGCAATCTTACAATCTCCGTAATGTACAATCTAACCAGTCGGTCCAATGTCCATTTCATATTTATAGCCAAGAAGTGAGCACTCTTGGTCAATTTGTCCACAATTACCCAGATTGCATTACATCCGATTTGGGTACGAGGTAACCTGGATACAAAATCCATAGTAATACTCTCCCACTTCCAAATCGGAATCTCAGGAGGTTGGAGCAATCCAGGGGGTCTCTGGTGTTCAACCTTACATTTTTGACATATTACACAAGATTTTACATATTTAGTTATTGCCTTCTTCATTCCCAACCACCAGAATTCCTTCTTCAAATCGTGGTACATCTTGGTAACACCGGGATGAATGCTCAAAGAACTCCTATATGCTTCAGCTAACACGGCTTGCCTGAAATCACCTTTTGCAGGCATCACCACTCGGTCTCGGAATCTCCAAACATCGTTACCTTTGGTTAATTCCATATCTTTACCTCTTGCTTGAGTGTTAAGCCGTTCCAGCAACTCTTCATCATCCTCTTATGCTACAGCTAAGGATTCTAGAAATTCATTGGAGATTTTCAGCATACCAACTATCATTTGATCTAGGGTGTCCATAACAACCCCAATATTCATATCACGAAAGCTTTCCAATAATTATTGTTCTTTGCCTATCAAGAAAGCTGCATGCAAGATTTTCCTACTCAAAGCATCGGCAACGACGTTTGCCTTACCAGGATGATATCTCAGATCAAAACTATAATCTTTTAGGTGCTCAACCCATCGTCTCTGTCTTATGTTTAACTCCTTCTGATCAAACAAGTATTTCAAGCTCTTGTGGTCACTAAATACCACACAACAAGAACCATAAAAATAATGGCACCAGGTCTTTAATGCAAATACCACTGCCGCAAGCTCAAGGTCATGAGTAGGGTAATTCTGCTCATGTGATCTTAATTGCCTTGAAGCATAGGCAATCACCCTGTCATCCTGCATTAGTACACCTCCTAAACCAAACTTAGATGCATCACAATATACTACAAACTCCTTCATCACATCAGGTAGTGCAAGTACCGGCGCTGAAATCAAGCATTGATTCCAAGTTTGGAAACTCAATTCATATTTTTCTGTCCATACTAATAGATTCTTCTCTGGTTTATCTTGTTTCCTTAATTTCTATCGATACTTCATCAATTCTTCACTTAGTGTACCTTAGTAGGAACTCAAATCATCCGATTTCCTTTTAAGGTCATCTCTTCTCTTCAAAATCTAGCAATAGTTCATAACGACTACCATGTCACAATATTTACTTTTTTATACTTATTATTCGTCAGTTACCAAATCTCATCTCTATTTGTTCCTCATCTCTAATCATTTACCAACTTTAGAAATACGAATCATACATTTCTCTTCTCTAAATCTGATCACCCAAGATTGGCTAAAACACGTCTGTCTCCTCAACTCCACACGACCTCAACCACTAGTGCAACTACCTGAGGTGATCAGTCTCAGGAGTTCAACACTTCATAGTTAAGACGGGTGAAAGTCGGGTATACAGTCCAACTATTCATATCATCGATCGATATGCAAGCTGTTTACATCATAATTCATTTACCTATGCCTATTGGCAACTTCACAATGAATTAATGTTAAACGGAACCCACGGTGGCCAACCGCTATGATTCCCACGTAACACTAATATCAGTGCAAAGTCTAAACGACTAGGTAAAACTTCTCTTCATCCTCATTATCTATCTGCTTAATTACTTTCTAATCATTCCTTTTAGTGTCATTCACTTACTACTTCTCTTATCACGTACGTAACAGTCCAGTATATATATATATATTTCACTTTGACCATCATTCATATAATACATTCCTTTAATCCTTTCCTAAGTGAATTATTGCCTCGTCAATTATATCACTGAAAATTATTACTAACCACTCTTCTTCTATTACTTTCAACTTATACAGGCATTCTTGCACCGTCATTCATCAATTACTCATAATTTCTCTTAATATCCATTAATCAATCGTCTAACAATATGAATATGATCTATCGGTGGCGTTTATTTAAACTACCTCATAGAAGCACTACAAAATGCTCACCCCTCCTTTATAAGCAGGGGGATTCCTTTTCAGGAATTTGTCAAGAGTAGGACCAGATTCAGTCCTACTCATCAATTGAGAAAATTTCGATAAGAAGTCATCTCCTCCACCAGAACTAGCTTCCTCAGCCATAAAGTAACTCTACAATAAACAAACACATCACCATTAATAACCAATGATCTACTAGGGAGTCGGATATTTACCTCATATACATATAAAATACAACACCACTGGAGTGCCAAGGGAATGATGCCAAGCTACATAAACAACCACAAGCACATTGCAATAGAATGTAAAAACAGTCCAGTATAGGACTCACAAATTATTGGGTTCACCCATGTACCCGGCTCTAGAAAGAATCGCTCTGATACCACCTGTGACGTCCTCGTCAATTTCACATTTATTTACATCCGTTTAATTATTTTTCACAATAAATTTTTCGCGTTTACTGATAGTTAATTAGATCCTAATGTAAAACAACATTTATTTTCCTTAAGCACACTCAGAATAACAAACGATAGCAAATAAATTAAATAATAAAATGGAATTATTTAGAATTAGCGGAAGAAGAAAATAAAGACAGGGTCATTCGCCTGAGCGAGACCCTGATTCGCTTAGGCGAAACCCGTGAAGGTCGCTTAGGCGAGTTCCGACTCGCTTGGGCGAATTCTATATTTTAAACCTGAGCGAACTACGAGACTTACAAGGAAAATTAACAATTCGGTTTTTACTCGGAAATGGGTCCACTCGGTCATATCTCACTCGGAACCTCTTAACCTTACTTCACTCGGAAAAGGTTCTCTCAGGTATACCTCACTCGGAAACCTTCTAACCTTACTTCACTCGGAAGGGGTTCTCTCGGTCATACCTCATTCGGAAACATTCTAACTTTCCTTCACTCGGAAGAGGTTCTCTCAGGCATACCTCATTCGGAAACATTCTAACTTTCCTTTACTCGGAAGAGGTTCTCTCGGGCATACCTCACTCAGAATATTCCTAACCTTCCTTCATTTGGAAGAGGTTCTCTCGGTCATGGCTCACTCGGAAACGTCATAACCTTCACTCGGAAGGGAGCGAGGGATACTCGCTTGAGTAAAATAGGCACAGAATCAATTTCCCCGGCCCTTGCTCAGACAAGACTGAATCCGCTCGAGCGAGATTCGTCCGGTAATCAACTATACTACAGCAGACACAATTCATCCCGTTGTCATCATTCATGACCCACACTTATTCACAAAACCTGCCCATAGCAATTTATCATATAAACCTACTATTGGCTCCGTGCCAATATATATATATTTACTCATAAAAATCAACACCGACCACATTAACATCAATACCATACTACTTCAGCACCATGAATTCATATCCGATTAATCAACATACCAATTCTAAATTAATTCAACACACAAGCAACATAATATATCATCACATACACGAAAAACTCATTATGCATTACACACATAATACATTTCATAATCACTCAGTTCCATGGCATCAGTCCTCCGCTTGGCGCACCTTCAGGGTTCCGACCTCTTCCCTGTCACTGGTTACTAAATTGAAAGAAAGCCACAGCAAAGGTAAGTGTTTGACATCATAATTAATCTAGAACGGAAACTAAATAACAAAATACGTGTATATAAACTCCGTCCGACTGCTTTATCCACAAATTACAAATCACACTCGGCAAATATAGCAAATCACACTCGGCAAATATAGCCAATCACACTCAGCGAATATAGCAAATCACACTCGGCAAATATAGCAAATCACACTCGACAAATATAGCAAATCACACTCGGCAAATATAGCAAATCACACTCGGTGAATATAGTAAATCACACTCAGCAAATATAACAAATCACACTCGGTGAATATAGCAAGTTACACTTGGCAAATATAAT
This sequence comes from Clitoria ternatea, assembly GCA_037962975.1. NCBI lineage: Eukaryota > Viridiplantae > Streptophyta > Magnoliopsida > Fabales > Fabaceae > Clitoria > Clitoria ternatea. The sequence goes on from CM075671.1 coordinate 51,247,028, forward strand.
TAGGTACATACACCATCACACAAAACTAATAATTCATCAATTATCACCACTGACTCTCACACAAAATCGATGCCTAGTATCCGGATACTAAAGGATCGGCCTTCAGCTAGGGGTCCTACTTGACACCCCGTAAACCCTGCTTGGTTCACCGAGTCCTGCTTGACTCTCCACCTTAACCACTGGGTCCTACTTGACCACTGGGTAGCTCAACTGGTCACAAAAACCACGGGAGCCGGAAACGAGGGGCTATACATACCGTCGCCCATCCCACACCACATAATCATACATATATTATTCACATTCATCATATTATATAACAAGTGGCCATCAACAACAGCACATACTCATCAAATGGGTGACCTACTTGTCAAGCCCGTCATCACAACGCCACTATATACATTGAATCATCACCATGCAAAACACTTTAATCTCATACTCATCATAAACCATACACAATTCATATTCATTCATACATACATATGCAACTATCATCCAATATTTCTTACCGTGTTCATAATCGGTTCAACGACTCGGACCCAAAATATGTACCTATTCTAATTAATTACAACCCGAACACCCCCTTACCTCGATTCCAAGCTTCAATGATTTGTTCTTGATGTCGATTGCGTCCTCTAAGTGCTGGGCTCAAGGTTCCACCTCTGAATTCAACACCCGCTTCATCACTCGGTCCTCCAACGTTCGTCTGGCTACCTACGGAGGTCGAACGCAAAACCCATTAACATTATACTACTCTAATTATTCTAAATACCATTTTCAAGCTCCCATGCACTAGAGGAATGGAAAACAGAAGTTTCTTCCACCATGCATGTCCATCGGCTAGAGAGAGAGTGAAGAGGGAAGACATAACTCAACTCTAATGGGTCCATTGTACTCACCTCGAAGTCACGATCTCAGAAATGGGGTTATTTCAAAGTTTTGACGCGAACAGAGTCTTCCCTTGGAGCATGCAACTCTCGGCAGTGAGGGAGGAGAAGAGGAAGAGAAGGAGGAGAAGAAGAAGGCTCGTGTGGATAATGAGGAAGAAGAAAGGAAATCCTTATTATTTAAGACTTAGGGGCAAAACTGTCTTTTCCCCCTTTCTTTTATATTTTCTTTGAAAGTTTTAATTAAACCTTTACCTCCTTCTAATTACACCTCATTTAACCCCTTTTGTAATTAATCAACCAAATAGATTTATTTATTTCCACAATAGTTAATTATTTATAATTGCCTAATAATTCATAAAAATATCAAATAAATCTCTAATACAATTATTAATATTTTTCGCTCATCATAGGTTTACTAAAAGATCAGGGATGTTACACTACGAGCTATTAATGTATCAATTTTAACTTATCAATAAAATTAGTATTTTCAGTTTTAGACTAATTCTATTTATCCTGGAATAATAAGTCATATAAGAATTATTCCTAAAACGTCCCTAATCAAGTATTTACATGGGGACATGTAAATACATTAAGATTAGTGTGTGAATGTACTGATAATTTGATCTCACAGATCATGGATATATGATATCAAGTCTTTACACGGGTACATATTAAGAGTAATGTTGTACTGGACAGACCCACCATGAGAATGTTGCGTGGATTGTTACATGAGTGTCATAAACGGTTCTCAATGTGATAATGGTATATAGTCCTTCGACCTGAAGTCACTACGATTCCTACATAAGGAGTTTATTGTTTTAATACAATCAAACGTTATCTGTAATAAGATGAGCATAAAGATTGTGATTAGGAAATAGAAAAATTATGCAAAGGGATGTGAGTGATGTAGATGGAATTTGTCTCTCCTATGTGATAAGAGTGAAATCTATGGGCCACTTGATGGAGTGAGACTAATGAAATGCATGGCCATGCTAGGACGAATAAATATTAGATATTTATTCTGTAAAGTCTACTCTGGTATCAAGTAAAATGAATTGGACCATAAAGGATGACGACGACCATGCCTTGGGCCCAATTAGATATCGTGAAAAAAGGAATAAATATATAAAATAATTATCACTTATAGGTCATGTCGATGATAAATAATATTGTTAGATATCGCTCTTATTTTATATTAATAATAAAATAGTTTATTATTAATATAACTGAATATTTTACCTATAGGGTCACACACATAGAGTAAGCCCACCAGAGGATAGTTTTATTTTAGTTGGATTGAAAAATAAAACTATTTCGGCCTAACTCATTTAGAATAAGTCAGGAGCCTAATGTTTAATGATATCTCAGGTCAAGACCTAAGCCTATATATAGAGCATGAGATGCTCATAGGCTGCTGCTCAGAAATTAGACCATAAATAAATTTCTGTACTAACATTCGGAGCTCTGTTTTTCTGGTGGGAGTGCTCGTGTGGACTCCTAAGGGAAAAACTACAAGTGCTTCAATCGAGGAACTCGTTCTGCGTCTACAAGAGGTAAACCCTAATTAAAATTTTAATGTAGCATAATGCCTTGAGACATTTGTGTTTGCAATTCTTTTGGGAATCCTTTGTGTTTCCGCTACCTGACCCTAATGGGATTCCCTAACACTTGGGCACCTTGTCTCACATTCAGCTTGCCTTGTCTTTCCAAGAGATCCACAAAATGATTTAAAGCAGATGCTATAGCAGCAGCTTCACGGTTATGCCTACCAGTCATGTTTCAAGCCTATATATTAAGACATGGCTCATTCATGAGTAAATTAGACCAAACAATTAATTTTTTTAACCTATAAACATAGAGGCTTCAACATTCATTGGTCCACCATGCATCGCATCACATAATCATATCCATCTCAATGCATAATCATAACATATTCGTCATAGAAGGTAAATGGTGTAAGGAGTCTTGGCCAGACTCAAACAACATGTATATCAACCTCAATTTAATGTCAAACAGTCACAATTCAACCAAAAGTCCATAACTCGATCAAACATAACTCATATAATTCAATTATAAGCAATAATTACTAGCATAACACCCTTTAAGTACTTATCAAGAGCAACCAATGCTCTGATACCAGGTTGACACGCCCCAGAAATTTGGGGGTAATTAAATAAATAAAATTTGGATAATAAAAATAGAGGGTAAATTTTTCACGATTTAAAATAATTAAAGAATAAAAAATCACCAGATGAAAACTTTAACAAGTAATTCCCAGACCCTTTTTAATAACCTATCTCATATATAAAGATATGAAAAGGTGAACAATTAAATCAAGAGTCAACCTTGGATGATCAATCTCATGATCATCAACAAGGAGTAGCGGAAATGTAAGTTATCTTGAGAGATATGGAAAGGTATGAAAGAAAGATCAAGAATACCCTCATTAGATTCTTAACAATATGTTAATTTGGTAAGCAAGTTGTGGTATAAGTGTAGCATGACCAAATGATGCCTATCATACCCCAAAACAGAGGAAAAAGTGATAAAACAGGGCTATGAATCGATTCAAGCACCCCATGAATCGATTCAAATGCTTCTGGAACTCAAAACAATGAAAACAGGGGCCCTTGAATCAATTCAAACTCGTATGAATCGATTCAAACGCTCCTGGAACCCAAAATTGTGAAAACAACACCTCTTGAATCGATTAGAAGATCCTTGAATTGATTCAAGACAGCACAGTTGTTGTTTTTATGTAGAAAAAACATCATTTTTGGACTTCCAACCCCCCTAACTTTTTCATATCAACTCTAAACGCTACCAAATTTTGACACCAACAAACATACACCATTTGTGACGTGTTTCCACCAACCTCACTAAAAAATTCTCAAAAATGAGAAACTTATGCAAGTAAATTCGTTTAGTCCATTCTTGAGCTTTTTTGAGTAACTTAAGGGTCTATTCTTAATGGAATTGACCCGCTCCAGTTTCTATAAGTCACAAATCATGTATTTAAGCTATTGGAACTACTACATGTCATCCAAACTTCCTGGAGTTCTTTTTGACCCTACCAGTTCCTCACATATACATAAAACAACTAACATAATTTCACATATGCTTCACAAAAGATTGAAATTCATGATAAACATAATCCATTCATCCATTTGGGTAAATAACAAGTGTCATAATTGTCCTCATACAACATCAAGGTCATACTCGAAAATTAGCCATACACATAGGTTCCAATTTTCACCCATGACCTTTCAAAATCAAGATTCATCTATCTAAATACCAAATAAGCATAAATCCCTATCATACGCTACACAAAACTAATGATTCGCCGGCCAAGGCACTTCCTATACCACTATTTACCTTCTTCATCAAAATAAACACTTCAACAAAAGGTATGTCCTCACCCCAGGGTGTCCTGCATCACGTTAAAAATAGACAACATAGGAGAGTGAGTTTACATTCAAAATGACGAATATGAATACATTTGTGACTAAGTGTATATGCATATATGTCAACATGTAAGCTTTGTAATAAATATAGTAATGCTTATCACAATTACATCAATTTCTCATTTATTTATACATCGATCACATATCATTAACCATAGCAAAGCAACAATACATATACACATACATGCCCTTATTCTCATTGGGCTATCACATATAACATCATTACACATAAATTCATATCTTTGTATTCATATTTTCAAATGTTGTCTTTTAAGTGTTATCTCACCCATCACACTATCTTCATATCTCAAGCTCAATTATCACAAATTCTCAACACCTTGGCATATCTTTATACTTTATACAGATGCTCTTAGGCTAATGCATATGCACAATGGAATTTATCAATAAATCGCGGATCTGACTGTGGGAATAACACCAATTATGGGTTAAAGTATGATCATAAACTATACCCCGACTGCAGTAGTAAATGTGTACACATATATTGTAATTTTGCATGTAATTCACCATGTTTTACTGGTACCAAACTGCATCACCCACAATGCAACACCGGCCATTTTCACCATGACCGCGGTAAACACCATAATCAACAAAGGTGTTGCGGGCCAACCATGACTCATATCATGGTAGCTGTGATCCAAAGGACCACTGGGGTCACCTGCTCATCTAGAGCCACCCCCACAAGGGTCAACCACATGTGGCTCCCCGTAGCACAACATGGGCAGATTTGTGACTTGCACACCGAGTCATAGGGGATACAACAAGATTGCCCGTGCACTGAGCCACCCTCCCACTGGGCCAACCAGGGGAATCCCTTAATATTCTAACACCGACAGCTATGATATGCCATGGATACAATGCAATGCAAATCAAATACATTCTCACTCTATGCATCCTATTATGCCACTCAACAACCATCTTTATCATCAATGTCACCATCACACTCTTAGTGGGTTTTTCATTTTATTAATCATTGTCATTGTTACAATTATTCAGTGTGACATCATAACACTTACATCAACACATTCATACCTTATAATTACAAACTCATCTTATATGAATCACAGTGGCTATATAGTTATCATCATCAATACTTCTAAATCCATCATTAAGTATTTAAGGGTATGCTTCCAATCATATTCATTCTCATTCGGTAACAACATTCATCATCCAATTATTGTGGTGAGTAATACACATATTCTCAATCATCATAAGGCATCACATTTTCCTCAACATTTCAAGTCAAAAATTTAAACACCACCAAGCATACCACCAACATTCTAAATGCATTTTACACATAGCTAAGCATAACAACATCACAACATTAATCCTCAACATTCATCAAAATATCATATGCAAGGCAACCATATGTAACCCATATACAATACATCATCAACAATCAATTCATGCATTTAGAATGTAACACCCCTCTTGCCTTAAGAGAAGAATTCCGAGCGACACGGCGTTCCCGCCTTGTCTTCAGAATGGGTTCTACATTACATACATGTAAAATCTCATTTAATTAACCATTCAATGCATACCATTATTATATCTAAAATTTTACAACATGTATAAAAGATGTTATAGACACTATTTTCTTTATTTTTAGGTTTCGGTAATTCCTTCCCATCAATCCATAGTCTCTATATTATAGGCTACAAGGTAAACCTTAAGCCCAGTATTTACAAATACCATAATTATCAATACCCACACTCTCAATCTCATGTATTTCTTCTCAAAACATATTTTCCTACCAACATTTATTACTTTCCCCAATTTATTAAAGTTAGGGTTTCACAAAAACCCATCACCATTATAAATGCTCATCAATTTTACATCCATCCAAGTATTAATTTCATGTACCGTTAACAACCCATCATAAATGCTATGCTTACAACACCCCACCTTAGGGTTTCCATGTTTAATGCTTCTCCTAACAACCCATATATATATATATTAAATGCTCACCCAATTCCAAAATCCCAAAACCTAGGGTTCATACTCTTAAGAAATGACAAGAGGCTTACCTTAAGAGTAGAAAAGAGTGAGTCTTCAAGGGAGAGGGAGTTGAACACAAAAATAGAAGAGAAAGAGGGAGGATCTACAAGCTTTAAACTCTTCCTTTGCCAATGGGGAAAACAAAAATGAGAGGGGAGGATGGGTTCATTACTTTGCTTAAGGTTTGGAAGTAGAAAGTGTAGAGAAGAATGAGAAAGGAGAAGAAAAGAATGTTTGCCAAATGGAACCAGGAAGCCAACGTGAAATGAAGAGAGGAAAGGAGAGTTTGTGTTTTAATGTTTGGCTTCTTATTAAAATTTCACCGTTTTATAATAAATAGGATCTCTGTTTGGGCTCAATACTTTATCTAAAAATTATTTTGAATACATATTCGAACTCCCAATAATATTCTTAACAGCCCTGACCAATGGCACCTCAATCGGAGATACTTGGTCCGATACCTATATTTTAATCGGGCATACTTTCAGCTCATAAGGTCTCAATAAATTATGAATAATTCTCAAAAATCTTTATTTAATTATTTCTAATATTTTAGGACATTAATTAACTCACCTATAATTATTTCATATTTATCCCTCTTTATTTAATCATTTATTTCAAAATTTGGGATGTTACACATTCTACGTCCTTATTCGAGAGCTAGCGGACAACGTAATATATACAAAATGATGTGGAAATTTGCAACGATGGTAAAAATCATTTATCTTCTAATCTAACCATTGGATCACGACGAAACTGAAAATCACAGCTTCTGAACTCATAGTAAATATCATAGCGGAATCAAAATTGAACCAAAGCGAGGCTGAACCCCCTTACCTCATAGGTAGCTCAAGGTTTTGATGAAGGAAAAAGGGACCAAGTGTCACAAATTTTCTAATCGTTGCTAAACTTACTTCGGTCGCTTCCGAACATTCTTGGATCTGCTAAAAATCAACATGCAAGTGTTCAATAGTTACTATGAGTCACGACCAACAAAAATATTATAGGAAGGCCATGAAAAATTTAAAGGAAACCAAATAATCGGTTATCAAAAATTTACCGATCACTCGATACATCGCGTCAATTGCTCTTGATCGCTTTCGAGGCCTTAGGAATCGAACATGCAAGAGTAAAAGAAGGGAGAGCTAGTCACGATCAGCAAGGAATAAGAGAAAACAGCCATGAAAATTCTACGAGAAAAAAAGTGAATAGAGTTGAACTCAGAACTGAAAAAGGGTTGTCAATCATTTACCGATCGAAGAACGGTAGCCGCGAATCGAAGAACGGAGTGGCGTAGCGGCTTTGTGGAGGTAGAGGCAATGTGTGGAGGGACTCACGATGGTTGGACATCGGTGATAGAAGGCTGTTTTGGGTGGTGGCAGCCGCTGTCTTTGGTGGAAATTAGAGGAAAATAATGGATTTGAGAAGTGGTAGTGTCCATGGATAGTGAGGCCGTGAGGAGGGGTAATAATTGTGGGTCTTGTGGTGGTTTATGGTGGTTGAGAGGGCCTGATGGAGAAGGTTTTGAGGCTTTGGTGGTGGCTGGAGAAGAGAGGGAGGCTTGCTGAATTTGAACAAAAGAAAAGAGGTGAAATGGTTAAAATAAAGGGGTGTTGTTGGTTGACATAAAAATGAAACATGAAGAGGAATTAGATTTGTTACTTGGTAGTGCAATTAAGAGTAGTATGCAGAATGGTGTGACAATCCATAGGCAAAGTTATTAGATGATGGCATGGTGGTATAGATATCATGACATGATATCATGTCATTACTCCTCCTTGCTAGAGAAGTAGTTAACCATGAGTGGACACATAAGAGGGCAGGTGGCATAGGGTGGAGGTGTGTATGGATAGGTGTTTTATGGTGGTGAGGTATGAAGGGACAGGTGTCACGTATGGCAGTGCCAGAAAAATAATTTAGGGTACCGACAATCGAATACTCAATGAGTAACTAGTTCTCTTTTCAGAGGCTGTTTAAAACAAGTGTACAATAATTCGTGGGATAGGAATTTGGAAAAATACCTAACACAAAAGTTTTAGATCTTTGTTTTCTCTTTAGAACGAGGTATGGTACGTGAAAATCAAACATCGGATAAGGGAAATATGACTAAAATACGGAAACTGCTCTAGGTTGTGACAAAAATGAATTTATGAACAAAATAAATTTTACTTGGAAAAATGGGTAAGGAATAAGCTTTTGTGCCCTTCATAAAGTTTGTAGATCTCCTTAATACAAAGCCATAGAAAATAGAATAGAGTCATTCCAATACTGTATGAGGGAGATACAATTTTTTTCCTAAACGCATGTAGTGTAGTCATGACATTAGAACAGGTTTGTAAAGATTATGAAAACCGTACTGATTGGGAAAGATTCAGCCTCACAGAATTCATAGAAAATATAGATAATTTCGTTACAAAGATTTTGATATTCGGTATGCATGAATCAGAGGTCGTATGAAAAAGTTATGATTTTTTGAGTAAACCATGCGCAGATTAAAAGAGTTAAATAATGGGTTTTCAGAGTAAAAATACTTGGCTCATAGTTTTAAGGATGACAGAGTGGGAATTGAAGTTCAGGGCTAGAAATAGAGGTTATATATCTTTTTGAAAGGAAGAGATTGAGACCAAATTCATTTGATTCTAAGATCGTATGAGAAAGTTTGGCCTAAAACACTGAAGGTGCTCAGGCCGGGTTTGAAGGTTCAATTTAAATTAATCATTTCTTCGAGAAACGAGGTCGATAGGGCCTAAATTAGGATTGAAAAGTTCCTAAATCATCAAAATGAGTCACCAGGGACTGACCGTGCTACTGTCAGATATCCCGAAGTACATACACGATCACTCGATGAGATACCTGAGGCATTGGTCGGGCTTGTCAGACTGAACCTGTTATCCTCGATTTACCACGAGAAGGTTCTAACAAGACTAGTTTCCCTATTGGACTACTAGCCTCAGGCTGAATCATTAATACCGAATTGTTCACTGGGTCCTATAGTTCAATTTGGGAATCCAACAATATTTTATTTTTAAACATAATTATTAATAAACAATTTAAATATATATAATTTCAAAAATAATTAAATAACTAAAATAAAATATTATTATAAATATTTATTTTTGAATTAATTTATTGAATATATAATATTAATATCAATTTTAAATATTTAATTGTTAAGCATTAATTCATTATTATGTGTTAGATTAAATATTATTAGCAGGGAATAATTATCAACTAAATAATTATAAACTAATTAATACTCAATTAAATAAAATAATCATTATTAACATATTATTTTTACTTATTAAATATTATTTATCACTATTATTCTTTCATCTCTGTTCCTTTTCGACTATCAACACATTCTCTAATCTTTCTTCTAATTCTCTACGCTTTTCTGAGCTGATTTTCTTACTTTTTATACTTTATCAATATACCTTGTAATCAATACCTTGATTAACTCCTCTTTTCTCTGTTTTCTTATACTAGAACTACTAAGGGCTCCGGTCGAAGCCACAAGCTTTCTATAAAAGCATAACAGGGCATCCTCAGGTTTCTTGAGGGTTTGGGTTCTCGTCCTAAAAATCAAGGTTGTTACAATAAGTGGGAATAAAAAGCATTATATGCTAATTACAAAATATGATTGATCAAATTAAATAGTAGATAAAAGATGATAAATATTCTCTTAAACTCTCATTCTCTTAATTGTTTAGGCTTATGTATACTCTAAAAAATCACCTAAATAAGCTAGCATTACCATAGGTTTGACAGATTTCTAATTTACATACTTGAACACATGCAAGGAAAGATCAAAAGAACTTTATGAAGGTTGTAATGGGTCAAGGTGACAAGGTCGATAACATGAAATGGTATGACTGAGTTTATGGATGAAAAAAGAGCAATGAGGAACAAAGGTCAGTCATCATGGAAATACATTTTTAAATCCACTATACAACAAAATGAAACTTAAACATGGTAGAGAATAAAATGTTGAAGGAAATCTTAATTTTATGATTTTTATAACATTTTCCTTTTTTTATACCTTTTTTTACTCTCTTTTTTTACCTTCTTTTTGAACAATGAAACAAATCCACATCAAATAACATATCACACATGGACTTAGGTGCATTTCCACAATCATCAAGAACCTTTACCTAAAGAATTCTAAAACTTTGAATCAATTCCTATGCAAGGGTAATCATTTTTTAGTCATTGGTTAATTATGTGGCTAAATCAAGAAATGGATGTTTATATGCTGAAAGTGGTTAACAATGGAAGATGTAAGAGGTAGATTATATGGCTAGTGGGTAAAGAAAACAAAAATGACCTTGATCATATCAAAACATGCACATGGTATATAATACATAAAAAGTAAAAAGTCAAGTTTTAGAGCACTAATAACTAAGGTCAACTATACAAAAATAAAGAAAGATGACACAACATAGTTCATTCAATTAAGCTTAAAATCTCACCAAGGGTGGTTAGTTTATCACAATTCATGTACAATTTGATGTTTCATAATCACTTTATTAAATTAATATGCAAGAAAATTATTTACAACATGTCATGAAATATTGGACAAGGTAATGTAATTACTAATTACTTATACAAATCCTAAAAATCATTGAAAAGCATACAATTTTTTATATAATATATATATAAAAGAAAGCTTGCATGATTTTTTTAAACAAGAAACAATAATATATAAAGGGAAAATATTTGATAAGGATCTAGTTCCTTCTACGTATTTCATTATTTTTTTTTCTTTTTGAGCACTTGGTTTTGATGAAGATACAACAAATTGATTGACTCATTTGCATGTGAAACGTTTAGTATATATCTCAAGAATTTGCTTATGTTATTTGATCCTATTTCACAACTTTTGTGTGGGAACCTAGAAAAAAAGCATCATCAACAAAAATATGAGTAACATCAAGATTAGTAACATACATCTCTGGTCATTTGTATGTCTATAGAAAGAATCAACTAAATTATCCATTGTAAAATAAAAAATAAAGATCTTAATGATTAGCTAATAGTAAGGTGTGGCTTGAATCTGAAAGAAAGAGGTAGAGGTAAAATATGGAGGTGGGGGCTTGGGTTAATAAAGGTGTATATGGTTGCACAATGGTTGTTGTTGATGATGTGATGGAGATCAATGAAATGATTTCAATCAATTAAGGGAAACAATTTAGCTTTAGGTGTTGTGATAGAGGATTTTGGTCATGTCTAGATTACCATGACGATATTGAATGGAAATAGAAGGGATCATGGTAAGGGAAAAGGTGATGGTCATTTATAGTTAGGATTAAGTAGGGTATGGCTTTTGGTGAATCTGAAACGGTGGGTTGGTAGTTGATAATTATGATGTTTAGGGAATTACATGTCCTAAATTTTGTTTTTTTAAGTAGTGTACCAAAATCACACTTTTCTTGAAGAAACTAAGTGAAATTTATCGTAAAGGATATGTCTCAAGAGTTACAATTCTTCACTCCGTCATCCTTAAAACTTTTATAAACCTTAAAATTAAATAATAGTATTCAAATCATAATATTTTATTTTTGTATATTTTAATAAAAAAGACAACAAAATTGTATAATGAAGGATGAGTCTCAAGACTTTGGTTCTTAAATATGCATCTTATGATTTTAGATACAACCATTTTGAAATAATCTTTACTATGTCCATCCATCACAAAAGTATATATCGATGCCTCACCCTTATTTAGGACATTATAAATGCCACAATCTCTTTTTTTAATTTATTTAAAGAGAAATAAAAAATAAGAAAGAAATTATAACTGAAGGGTGGTGTCTATTTTGAATTCTTGCGCTTTTGTGTGTGATCCTCACCTTGCTTTTAAAGGGTTTGACATAGAGGTAAAGTGGTTTGTAAAATATCAATGAGTTGATCAACATTTGAAGAAGTGAATGAATGAATGATCTATTTGAGCTATAAAGCCTTGTTTTATAGCTTTATCTAAGAAAAGTAATAAACAAAAATAAAAATAATTAACATTTAAAAATCTTAAGGGACTGCTGTGGAGGATCATTTTACATAATGATGCAATACAAAATATCTGCTTAAAAGTACCTAAACATCTAGAAAGTGTAATAAAGGCTTCAACATCAAAATGCATATGGGTCATTCATCGATGAATGCTTGTAACATTTATCTCCATTCCTGATGTTAATTCGTTGATGAATGCTTCGCATTCTATTTCGTCCATGGGCCACGTCGTTTGAACTTCGGCCCATGTCACTTAGACACCTATAAAAGGGGGACTTAGTTTCGACGATTGCCACACTTTGCATTTGTCTTCATACCGAAACTTTGCTACGACATCAAGAAAATTTTTGACCTCGTCCTAGCTTGAACTAGAACTACTAGAATCATCCATACAGGTAGCCCTTTATACTGGCCCTCTTTATTTGCAAAAATGTCTTCTTTTTCTTCTAACAACGGCCAAGATTATGATAGTTCATTTGAAATATTTTCAAACCCTTCAGTTTCTTGGCCAACAGGGTTCCTCGCCATGAGCCGCGGTTCTTTCAAATGGATATTCATAGGTGGGTGAGGATAGGAGATTGGGGTGATCATGATAAAGATCTGCCAACGTTGGCCATTTTGCCCTCAAACCCGGAACACCTTCTTTTGAATTTTTTAAACCTTGATCACCTTTACCACTCGTGTCTCTGGACCAAGGTGTAGATTCCAGCATAGTTCATTACTACACTAAATATACTGACTTTTAATCAACTATTCCCTTTTTAGACACATTGTCATGGACGCTGCTGGATCTTCCATTGTAAGGAATGACCCCGATGAGACGTACTTGATTACGAACAAAATAGACTGGCTAGCCCGGAAAACTAATGATCCTTACTTTTGGGTTGCCTAGGACGTCCTTGCCATGCATAGCTGTCATTCAACCCCCACCAACAATGTCGAGCTTGAGGCCGAAGGTTTCTAGCATTCAAGAAAATACACTGACTCCTTCCTTCTCTATGCCCCCACACATGTAGAACGTATTTTCCATATACCACGTGACCATTTCTTTTATTTCCATGACTACACTATACCAAAGGTGGGAGCCTGGTTCCCCTTCACTAAGTTCAAGATGGGGGTGTTGCATTTTTTAGGCATCTCCCTTAGTTAGCTCCACCCAAACGGATGGGCCCTTGTTCTTGCCCAGAAAATCTTAGGTCGGCATCTTCGTTTTACCCCAACCGTCACCATTTTCTTCTGGTATGCCCGAGTTATATGCCGAGGAGGTAACAGAATGAGGTTTGTAAATTTAAGATGTCAGAGCAACATCATTAATTTTGAGGCATACACCGAGTCTTGCAAGATCAGTGGGTTGCCCTTCAAGAACTCCTTTTTTAAAGTTTTTGCTAAAGGCCTTGATCCCCATTTCTGGAAGGATGAAGAAGTTCGGTTCCTTTTCACACCGGCTGGACTCACAAGCATTTCCTCTTGGAAAGCTTGGCATATGTTGTCAAAGGTCACCAACTGTCTGAATATTCTAGGGCCGTAGTAGATGCCTTTCATGCTACTTCTCAGGGTGCACCCATTAAATGTCGGTCTCTGCTTGGGACTGCAGAAACAACGATCAAAAATCTCACTCATATGGGTATCCGCTCTTTTCTCTTTCTTTCCTAATTTTTAATTTTTACATTTTGGTTATAACTTTTCTACTTTGTACTTTGTAGGGAATATGAGTACAGACGCTCTAAAGGCTTTGTGAAACCTCTTAGCCGGTTCAGAGGCCAATGTTTCTCAGGTGAGCCAGATCACCCCAAAAATGAAGAAAGCTCCTTCTCTCCAAATCTTAGGCGGTACTATCCCGGTCGAGACCAACCTCGACCTAGAAGAAAAAGAAGAACACCCAAGGTAGGGGTGCTAGTAAGAAAGCCAAATCCATCCCGGTCGCTGATGCTTCCAGAAAGGGAAAAGCAGTGGTGGTAGAGGAAGAACCTACCAAGGAAATCGCCCGAGGAAACTCCGGCATGGATGCCCTAGATAAGCTTATAGAGAGAAACTCTAGTCCCTCTGATAAGTTTATCCTCCCATACTGGCTAAAAGAGGGATTAAACGCCCGGAGCATCGACTTTGCCCTTGAAACGACAATGTGGGGCCATATGAAGACCCTCTTTATCATTTATTATATTGTATCTAAGGGCCCAAAGAGGGAGATGGAGCGGATAAAGAAGAACACCTGCCTACTTGATAATCAATCTTGGGTTTACCAGCGATTGAAGACTATGAATGAGAGCAACTAGGCGTTATAGAAATCTAAAGGTGACCTGAAGAAGGAAAAGAACGGGCTTTGCAGTAAAGTGAGCAACCTAGAGAAGTTAGTGGCTGACCTATAAAAGTAAAATAAAGACCTATCCATGGCGATTAAAGACGGGCAAACTAAATACAAAGAAGACATGACTATGTTTGCTCGCGCCGCCATGGATTCCTTTAGCCATGCAATTTTCCAGGTCGTCTTCCAAAATTGAGACACTGAGCTCAACTTAAATGGGATCGAGTTTTTCAATAGATTCTATAATGGGGAGCTAGTGACCGAGGTCAGTGGCCAGTTTTTTGTCCCTTTTGATGAGCCCTTCAAGTATACTCCCTTTGCGGCAGGTGAAGATGACACTCCTCGAGAGGAAACCCGGGATGGAGAAAAGGAAGAAGAGGATAAGGCCGGTTCGAGGAGAGAGGAAGAAAGAGATGGTGGTCATATAGACCCCTAGATTACTTTTTGCTTGCTCTATAGGTGGGATGAGCTCTGCCCACTTTTTTAACAATATGCTTTACTTTGGCCTTTGTGCCTTTACATTTTTGTGGGGTGCGGCCACTCTATTTTTTGTGAATGTTTACTTTTGAATGTCGATATCTTGTCTCGCTTATTTGGTAATTTCGTATTGTTTTTCTTTATTTGCTGGTATCAAAGTTTTTATAAAATGACTTGTAATCTTCAATGTTTGAATTTTTAGAAAAGTCGTTATCCTGAGTGGATCTTCGTAAAACATCAATTCCATATCGGATGGATTTCACACTTATCTTATTTTTCCTAATGACCGTGCCTTTTAAATAATTAATTGTTTCAAGTTTTTTTTTGTAAAATGGCCACTCTGGGATTTTTCAACTATTCCATGGCTTCATAAAACAACCGTTCTTGGGGTTTAAAGACCACTCTTGGTGTTTAAGATAACAAACACTCTTGCTCTTGGGGTTTAGGATAATAACCGCTCTTGGGGTTTTAAGATAATAACCGCTCTTGGGGTTTTAAGATAATAATCGCTCTGGGGTTTTTAATAACCACTCTAAGGTTTAAGCAATTCATAATCTTCAAAACAATGTAGGTGAAAGTCGTATTTTGCTAAATAATTTTATTGATGATACTGTATCTCAGCTACATGCCTCATTAAAAACCTCCTAGGTATAACCCTGTGGGAAAAAACCAGGTAGGGAAAAAGAGTGCATGGCTTGTGATGTCGGTCAGCTAAAGTATATTCATAAATTCTTTACATTCTATTTATTCCTGAACACTTCACCTTGTAATGTTTCTAAAAGATAAGTACCTCTGGTCGTGACATCATTAGCCTGGTACGGTCCTTCCCATGTGGGTACGAGTTTCCCCTGATATGCAAAACAGTTTCCAACTGATGCTTTCCTTAGAACTAAGTCACCGATGTTGAACCTTTGCTTTTGGACCTTCTTATTGTACTGAAGTATAGCTTTGGCTTTGATAGCCTGATCTCAAACAAAAGTTGCCTCCCTGACTTCCTGGAAGGAATCGAGCTCTAATGCATTTTCATCAAATGATGAATTTTCTAGCAAGCGTACCAATCATTAA
The DNA here is from genome assembly GCA_037962975.1 of Clitoria ternatea. Taxonomy (NCBI): domain Eukaryota; kingdom Viridiplantae; phylum Streptophyta; class Magnoliopsida; order Fabales; family Fabaceae; genus Clitoria; species Clitoria ternatea. The sequence goes on from CM075671.1 coordinate 51,263,245, forward strand.
AAAGTAGTATGTTTGTATCGTTCCCACAAGGATTGAGGTAAGTATCACAACCAAAGACTGATATTATCTGAACCAAATAGGAAATATGAACAATTCATAGAATTTCTTTTTATAAATTTTTGATTTAATATTTTTATGCTTTTTAATATGTAAATTCAGTAACTAACATGAAACAAGAGTAATGGTGTGAAACACAAACTTAAGAATAGGTTGGAGTTAGCTTCAACATTTAATTTCAGCCAAAACTCATATGAATAAGAGACAAGACCCTAGCTAAAAGCATGTTGAATTCCACAGATGACTAATCCCTGATTCCTTAGGTGATTAATGTTAATTTCAATCATATAAACCCTAATCCTTTAGGTGATCATGCACACTGAAACCTAATATGAAATTAGAGAAATGAACTCTAATTATTCACCTAACTTCTTAGGCCTGAAGTAATTAGGTAGCAAGGAATATACCAGAACTCTCAGCCATGATTCCTCTCCAGAGAGAATTCATAATTAGGTCTGAATCTTCCAATTCATAGTTGAAACATCATTCCTTACTATGTTCTAAACATGCTCCAGCATAAGAATTACCTCAATCACAAAGTCAAGCTTCCATTGAAGCTTTAGCAACCTCCAACCTTATGGATTTAGTAATCCATGGAGAGGAAAGAGATGAAATTGGCGATTATAATTACATCATTAAAGCTATTTGTATCAACTACTAATAACTAACAATTAACAACTAAATTATTTCTGAATCTACCCCTAAGGGACTTACAAATAAATATGAAAACTTAAATTAACTGATTCACAATAGAATTTCAAAGGCTATTCAGATTTCCCTCACGCGTAGGCATGCCCCTAACCAACGTAAGTATGTTGATTCTTTGCGTGGAAGTTTTCTCTAAATCTTAGTCTGTGTGTAAGTACGCTCTAGATCAGCATACCTGGTTTAATGTTGAGTCTTTACCCTTTAGTTACACATAGGCACGCTGGCTTTCATCGTAAGTACGTTGGTCTTCTGTCTGATTCTTCCTTCAAAGCTTCATTTGTGTGTACTTATGCTTTACATTGACTTTCTGGTTTGATACTTGAGGAAAATGAGTCCAGCGTAATATTGGGCATAAGAATGGCGTAGCTACATTGGGATACTGAGATTCATGATGACTTCAGCGTAGGCACGTTCCTTTATGGCGTAAACGCGCTGCTCTTCTGATCTGGTCTTGATTTTGAGAGTAACCAGCAGCGTGGGTACGTTGGGTCCTTTGTTAGCCCAGCATAGGTACAGTCTTAACCAGCGCAGGTACATTCAACTTCTAGAACCTGAAACAAACAAAATTTAGGAGCCTAGCGTAGGTACACTGGCAACGGGGCGTTAAGACGCTTAGATAACTTAAAGCTCAAGAAACCACTTTTCTAAACTTATTATTTAATTATCTTTTTTAAATAATTTTTCTCAATAAAAGCTAACAAAATAATTAAAGAGTATAACTGCACAAAATGAATAAATACTTTCTAATTACTTCTAATCTTGATAATTAATTAAAACAAAATAGAGTAAAATATTGCCAAATAACTACGTCTTTTTAAAATTTATCACATTTCCAAACTTAAAACTTGCTTGTCCTCAAGCAAGAGCTCAAATTAATCGAATTAATGCACTAAATCTATTTTCCTCATCAAAGCAAACTTAAACAACTTCATTGTAGCACATAGATGAAAAACCTTTCAATTGATCCTCAATAATCTGAATGCAATAATTTAGAATGTAAACATGATAATGATGCTTCACTCTCATAGGTTAAATGTGTTTCTCTCTGCCCTCAATGTTTAAGGTAAGAACTGTGCACACTCACTTGCAAAACAACAAGTAAACATAGGCTTGCAATTCTCCTAAGCATCATACATAAAAGCAACTACACATAGATCAATAAGGACTTTATTTGGCTTGTAATGAGGTCAAGTTACAGGCACTATTTTTCTTTTTCTAGTCAAAGTAAAGGTAAAGGATATGCTTCATTGAAGTTTTTCTTGCCTTGACCTTTGTTTCCTTTCTTTTCTTTTTCTTCACATTATATTTCATTTTTTTACAACATGATGAAGAATACTTGAATTTTGGTGCTTATTCTTTTCAACATAATCAGATTGTTTTTTGAGCTTTGCTTTTTTTCAAATTTTCTTTTGTCCTTTGGACTATCTCTTTTTCTTTTACTTTCCTTTGCACCTTTTTATACTTCCATCAATTTCTTTCAATTTTTTTAGAGTGTCTTATTTTGGTGTGGGGGCACACTCTACATCCCCAAACTTAAATGTTGCTAATCCCTAGCAACTAGTCAAGATAAGACACACCACAATGCTACATATCAAGGTTAAATGCATAGTTTTTCTATTGGATAATCAAGGCTTGTAATGTTAGGTGTAACAATTAGAATAAATAGGCCCAGGCTCAATATTTAAGGTCAATGGATAAATATACATAAGGTAGGCTTACTTGGCTTTAGCTAATAATTAGAAACAAGGCCTTTATCATTTCCATGTGCCAATCACAATCATGTACAAGCAAGGAAAAAGGTAAGTTTTGCCATATTGCCATTAAGCAAGCACACTCTCAACAAACTAAGGTACAAATCTCACAATATAGACAAGGTTAAACATTAATTATCACATCTGCAAACTTAAAGCATTGCAATAATATCAAATTACCATCATAGGTCTTTAAATATACACTACAAACAAAATATGATAAGAATGGTCTAAAGATTATCACAAATTCAACACATCTAAAATATAGCATGTTCAAGTAATTGCCTAGGACAAGTGTCTCAGCTTTTGGGATGTGAAGGCCTTATCTTTTTATCCAATATTTTCTTTTCAGCAAACATCTATATCATCAATTTTCAAATTTTCAATGAGTAAGGGATAAAGAAACTTCCTTTTTTACCTGTATAGGCATGCTTGAGCGTAGATTACGGCAACAATGAGTGATTTATTACAAAGAAACAATTAAAATGCAATAAAGTAGAAATCAAAACACACACAAGAGAAATGAAATAAATGGAGAATGAAATAAACGTATGAACCGAAATCAAAAAGTCTGAATTATATAACCCAAAAATAGAAAAATAATAGAGTCTGAAACTAAATCACAAATAAAAAAATAAAATTCCTAAACTACTCAGCAGCAGCATCCTCTCCCTCCTCAACAGCATCATCCATCACTTCATCAACAGTGTCTTTATTCATAGCCTGATCTACATGGGGTGGAAATTCAGTGCTCAGAGGGGTGTTAATAGGAGGAATGGTGAATCCTATAGAGGCCAGCGGTTGGTCCTTGTCAGTTGGGACCCCTATCTCCTTAGTGGGATCCAAATGCATGGCAATGGCCATCTTTCTTAGCAGCATATCATGATTTATCACTAAGTCATAGGTCCCAAGCTGCATTTTCTTGATAGCCTGAAGTTCACCTAGGATGGTAGTTAGGATTGGAGCAGAAGGTTACCTTTGTTGTGAGAGGATGGCTTAGAAGGCTTGGGTTTGGGATGCCTTGGCTCTTTGGGAATGTAGTTATCAATGCGGTCTCTCACCCAAACATGATCCAGGGCTTTCTCAACCTTAACCTTGGTGAGGTCATCATCATGAATTCTTACAGAATGTTTTTTAGTAAGCAATGAAACAACAGAACAATATTGTAACTGAGCATGCTTATCATTAGCTTTACCATTTCAAATAATATCAAATCACCCAAGTCTATATACAGTTCCTTCATCAAACAATAAATCAAAACCAACCTTTTCACTACAACCTCAGTGGCATATGCCACATGTTATAGTGAAGAGAGGAGATACTGGCACCATATTATAAAAAGATCAAGAGGGTATTTTTCCTTACAAATTTTGGAGCACCACCAACAGTAGTCTCAAATGCAATTCCCTTCTTACAGCACACTTTCAACACTTGTTTCACCATATCAGTATTTTCCTCCAAAGTGAAGCCATTCAGAATTTTGGTGTATTGACATTCAGCATCCTCTACCACAGGCAATCTCAATGCCTTGCTGATAATATCCCTTAAAAGTGGAATGATGACGCCCCTTAAATAGGAAGAGTATGGGGCATCATCGTCATCATCATTGGCCCTCAAGTTGGAATAGTAATCCCTGTGAGTTCTTGATAACCATGGCCTAGAATTTTGATGAAGTTTTGCCAACCCTTTACAAGCATTACAGCCCACACAGTTGGGTCAGGATCACCTTCTTCATCCAGTAACATCAACCTATCCCTTATCAATCCCCTCTCCTTAAACTTCCTCTAATAATCCTGAGCAGCCTTGGAATCCCTAAACCTCTTCCAGTCAAAGTCTTCCTAGTGTTTAAAATGCTTTTCTCCCTTATCCTTCTTGCTTTTCTTAGTGGATGGGGGAGAAGTAAGAATGCTAGAAGTAGCCACTCCTTTGCCCTTCTCTCTGCGGGAGGCCTTAACTTGCTCCATTTCTAAGAGTTTTTCAGTTTTGTGAATAAAATGAGAGGGTCTAGTGGCCATTGCAGAAAAAATGGTTGGGATTTATAAAAAGTGAAAGGGTATGTAAAAAGGTGAAAATGAAAGGGAAAGATTGACAGGGTGAGAGAAATTAAAATGGTTTAATGGAATTGATGGCAATAATAATGCAAAAACTGTTACCAATTCAGAGAATGAAGAGTTGTGGCTGCTGAAATCTCAAAGGGGCTAAACACACACGTAATAGTTTTTGGATTAGGGTACGCTTAAGTCTGGTATATATAAGCAGAAACTTGGCATAACTACACTTGAAATATTAAAGCACATCTAGAGAGCACGTGTAAGCACACTCATGCTGAGCGTTAACACGCTCAAATACTGATACAAAATTAAAAAGATACGGGTAAGCACGCTTATTCCTAGCATAAATACGCTTATTTTTTGGAGCTTATTGAGTTCACAGACAGAAACTTAGCGTAAACAAACTGATATGTGGCATAATTACACATAGTTACTGACATCTTGCTTTAATTAACAAACCCTCAGTGTAAAGACGTTGGATACTAGCATCGATACGCCCAACTATTGATGCTGATTAGAGTTTTAACAAAAGTAAAGCGTCAGAACGCCCAACCTTTGCGTAGGCACGCTTAACTCTTGAGAATTCTAAATTACCAATAGCAGTTCCGTGTAAGTACGCTAAACATAGGCGTAGGTACGCTTACCCTTTGACAGTTAATTGATATAACAGAATTTTAGTGTAGAGATGCTGTATTAAAGCATAAGCACGCATAAAACTTGGACCTAAAATGATGTAATCAAAATTTAGGCGTAAACACTCTGAAAAGTAAGAGTAGGTACATGAAACGCTTAAAATAAAACTCCTCATAGAAAGAATCTTAGCGTGAACACGCTAGAGGCGGGCGTAAGCACGCACGTCACCTGACACTGACCCCTGATACAACATAACCACAACGTAAAGACGCAGGAATGTAGGTAATTACGTGTAAACCTTAACAGCTTTATCATTCATAACAAAATAAGAGTGTAAAAATGCTATAGTTGAACGTAGATACACCTGATCTCTGATGTTTGGAAAGATACCTGGTGTAAGTATGCCCTAGGTAAGCGTAGACACGCATAATACTTATTGGAAACAAGAGCTTAAGACAATGACTTAGCATAGATATGCCTAAAATGAGCGTAGGTACACTCATGTTCTGTTCTTTATTCAATCATTAGACAGCAGCACAGCGTAGAAACGCTGAGTGTTGAGCGTAAGTACGCACAACAACTTGGCATTTTATTACATTAGGCAGGATTTCAGCGTAAGCACACTAACAAGAGGCGCGGGTACGTCTAAAACTTAAGGAAGCCCCTGATGCAAGCAATTAAGCAGCATAAGCACACTGGTACTAAGCGTAGGTACGCTATCAGTATAAATAGTGATTTTGGTCCACTATCTGCACTAGGTGTGAGCACACTCAGGTGTGGCGCAGGTACATGCAGGCTCTAGTTTTGAAACTTATTTCTGCGTAAGGACCCTATTATTTGCGTAGTTACACCCAACTCTTATTCCACTCTTTCTAATTAAACCTATTACACTTTATTTCTAGCCATATATGTTTTTTTTTCATTGTTTTCAGTATTCACCTTTCTTTTTGTTTTTGATTTTATATATATCCCTTCTTTTAGATGCAAAAACAAAACAAAATAACAAAATAGAAGAATGGAAACTCAAGGATGCCTCCTGGGAGCGCTTCTTTAACGTCACTAGCTTGATGTATGACACTTAAGCAGGTGCATGCAATTCAATAGAGGTCTTTTGCCTCTCAAACTCTCCTCCAAAATAGAGTTTGAGTCTTTGACCATTAACTTTGAAAGTTCTTCTTGAATCTGGTTCCCTTACCTCAATGGCACCATGAGGAAATACTTCATTAACAATGAAAGGGCCAGACTATTTTGATCTTAGTTTACTTGGAAAGAGTCTCAACCTAGAGTTAAATAATAGAACTTGATCCCCCTCTTGAAACTTTTTCTTTTCTAGCCTCCTATCATGCCATGTCTTTGTTTTTTCTTTGTATAGAGAGGCACTATGATAAGCCATCAACCTGAACTCATCAAGTTCATGGAGTTTTAAGACTCTTTACTCCTAAGATTAGGCAAATTCCATTTTTAACAACTTTGCAGCCCACCAAGCTTTATGTTCCAACTCCAAAGGAAGATGGCAAGCCTTACCATACACAAGCTGATAAGAAGACACACCAATTGGAGTTTTGAAAGCTATGCAGTAAGCCCACAAAGTGTCATCTAATTTCACAGACCCATCCCTTCTGGATTTACCCATAACCTTCTTAAGGATCCTTTTTATTTCCCTATTAGATAGTTTTACTTGTCCACAAGTTTAGGGATGATAAGGAGTAGACATCTTTTGGATCACCTCATAATGTTTCAGGGCCTTTCCCATTACTATATTACAAATATGAGACCCTTCATCACTGATGATCACTCTTGGAACTCCATACCTTGAGAATATGTTTTTCTTGATAAACCTCAATACCACATGGGCATCATTGGTCCTAGTGGGTATAGCTTTCACCCACTTTAACATATAATCTACTGCCACAAGAATGTATTCATTAGAGAAGGACTTTGGTAAAGGTCCCATGATGTCGATTCCCCAAACATCAAATAGCTCTACTATTAAGATATTTGTTAGAGGCATGCCAACTTTAGCAAAGAGTCCTCTACTCCTTTGGCATTTATCACACCTCTGAACATAAGTTTTAGCATCTTGAAAGATGGTTGGCCAGTAAAAGCCATATTGTAACACCTTGGCAGTAGTTCTTGAAGAGTCATGGTACCCTCCATAGTGAGAATTATGGAAGTTCCAAAGAATTCTCTCCTACTCATTTTCAGGCATACATCACCTAATTATACCATCTACACCAATCTTATACAACAATGGATCATCCCATAAAAAGCTTTTACTATCATGAAAGAATTTTTTTCTCATTTGGGATGTCCATCCCTCAGGCACCATTGCTGCACTCTTAAAGTTTGCCATGTCAGCATACCATGGACTTTGCTCTATTTTCATCAAACTCTCATCTGGAATTCTTCCTTAATTGGAACAATTTCAGCATCTCCTTCAAGATGAGACAGCTGATCAGCTACAGAATTCTTTTTTCCTCTTTTATCTCTAATTTCTAAATCAAACTCTTGTAATAAGAGAACCCATCTGATCAGCCTTGGTTTTGACTCTTTTTTAGCAATAAAGTACTTAAGTGTTGAATGGTCAGTATATATAATTACTTTTACACCAATCAGATATGATCTAAATTTGTCAAAAGCATACACCACAGCAAGCATTTCTTTCTCAGTGATGGTGTAATTAACTTGTGCCTCATTCAATACTTTACTTGCATAGTAAATGACATGAGTCAACTTATCCTTCTTTTGACCCAACACAACCCTTACAGCAAAATCACTTGCATCACATATGAGTTCAAAATGTAAAGACCAATCTGGTGCTGCAAGGATAGGAGCTAAAATCAGTTTCTCTTTCAGATTTGTAAAAGCCATAGAACAATGCTCACTAAAGACAAATGGAGCATCTTTTACTAACAAACTAGTTAATGGCTTTGCAATCTTAGAGAAATCCTTAATAAATCTACGATAAAACCTTGCACAAGCTAGAAAACTCCTCACACCTTTAACATTAACAGGAGAAGGAAGTTTTTCTTTCTTTTCAATCTTGGCACGGTCTATCGCTATGCCTTTAGCAGAGATTTTATGGCCAAGGACTATCCTTTCTCTCACCATAAAATGGCATTTCTACTAATTGAGAACAAGGTTAATCTCTTAGCATCTCATTAACGCCTTTGCCAAGTTTTCAATGCATGTATCATAATCCACTCCAAAGAAAGAGAAGTCATCCATAAAAACCTCAATGAACTTCTCAACCATGTCTCTAAAAATTACCAGCATACACCGTTGAAAGGTAGCTAGTGCATTACACAACTCGAAAGGCATGCGCCTATAAGCAAATATCCCATATGGGCAAGTAAAAGCTATCTTTTCTTGATCTTTTGGGTCAACCATAATTTAGTTGTACCCAGAATACCCATCTAGGAAGCAATAGAAATCATGGCTACATAGCCTTTTTAATATTTGGTCTACAAATGGTAAGGAGGAATGGTCTTTTCTAGTAAATTCATTCAACCGCCTATAGTCTATGCACATCCTCCAACCTGTTGTAGGCCTAGTTGAAATAACTTCACTCTTCTTATTTTTTTATGGTGGTCATACCTTCTTTCTTGGGTACTGCCTGAGCCAGGTTGATCCAAGCACTATCCAAGATAAGATATATAATCCCTGCATCTAATAGCTTGACTACTTCTTTCCTCATAGCCTCTTTCATCATAACATTTAGCCTTCGCTATGGTTGGACAACTGGGGAATAATCCTCTTCTATCAAAATTTTATGCATACAAAAAGATGGACTAATCCCCTTCAAATCAAAAATTTTCCAACCTATAGTAGATTTATGTTTTAGCAGAACCCTTATTAGTTTGTCAACATCCTTATTACAAAGCTCAACACTTATAATTGCTAGATGTGACTCATTCTCCCCTAAGAAAGCATACCTCAAATAAGAAGGAAGAGGCTTCAAATCATGTTTTTCTTCTACTACCTCCTTAGGCCTCTTATTTAATTCCTCCTTCACTTCATCCTTCTTTTGCATCACTTCTTCTTTCTTAAGTGAATGCAACATCTCAACTCCTTCTTCATTTAACTCCTCACTTTCAAAGTCAAAATCATCCTCAAGGAAAGCTTTCAAAGCTTCCTCTTTAGCTTTTAATAACATAGGAGTTTTATATTTAGAGATTTCCTCAATCAGAAAGTAATCCAATGTCTCAGCTAGATGCTTTATAGTATTAAACACATTAAAGACCACTTGTTCCTCTTGAAATCTTAGCATTAATTCACCTTTTTCTACATCTACCAAAGCTCTACCTATTGCCAAGAATGGTCTTCCTAGGATTAAAGGTATCTCCTTATCAGCTTCCATGTCTAGCATAACAAAATCTACTGGAAATATGAATTTATCAATCTTTACTAACAAATATTCTAGCATGCCATAAGGATATTTGATTGATCTATCAGCCAACTACAAAGACATGTGGTTTGGTTGAAGATCCTTTATCCTTAACTTCCTCATTAAAGACAACAACATTAAATTTATGCTTGCTCCTAAGTTACATAAGGCACTCCCTACATGTACATCACCAATTGCACAAGGTATAGTGAAAGAGCTTGGATCTTCAAGTTTTTAAGGTAATTTTTTCTGAATAATTGTACTACACTCTTGAGTGAGGGCAATTCTTTTATCATCTTTTAATTTTCTTTTTTTAGACGAAAGCTCTTTCATAAACTTTGCATAAGAAGGCATCTCTTGCAATGCCTCTATAAATAGGATGTTTATATGGAGTTTCTTAAAGACACCTAAGAATTTGGAAAACTTTTGCTCCTCAATTTGTTTTTTAAATCTTTTAGGAAATGGAGCATGTTTCAGCTTTTCAGGAGTAATCTTAGTTGCCTCTTCTAATTTAAGATCAATTTTTTTCTTTTTCTTAGTTTCTTTTTGTTTTTCTTTTTTAGATTCAATTGGTTTTTCTATTACCTCCTTTTCATGACTCTCTTCTATTTCTTCCTCACATCTGTTTCGAGTTGGAGTAGGGTCAACTAAAGTTTTCCCACTCCTTGTCATGATATCCTTACATTGTTCTTTTGGGTTTATTTTAGTGTCTGCTGGAAAGTTTCTAGCTTGTCTCTTAACTAATTGTTTTGACAATTGTCTAACTTGATTTTCTAAATTTCTGATAGATGCTTCTTGGTTCTTAAAGCTAGCTTGAGTAGCCTGAATGAACTGAGACAAGACACTCTCTAATTCAAATTTTTCTTTAGCAGGTAGGGGTTAAGGTTGTGATCTATTTATTGGCTATTGTGATGGTTGACCTTAGGCCATATTTTGATTTAAATGAGGCTCTCTCTGCCAAGAAAAGTTTGAGTGATTCCTATAGTTAGGATTAAATGAATTAGATGTGTAACTCCTTTGTTGACCCATGTAATTCACTTGTTCAGCCTGACCATTGGAATCACATAACCTATTTTCATGATCACCACCCCAAAAATCACAACTCATCATGCATACTTGGCTAGGTTTTTAAATTTTAAAAATTTACACACTTAATTTTTCTAAAGCCTAAGTCATTAACTTACTTTGTGCCAAGTGATGAGTACTTATTTTATGATTAAATTCATGGCTCAATTAGAACTATTTTTGAATAACTTAACAAAATTAATAAATAATTGAGCATGATTTTTGAGTATAAAGGAAGGAAAGAAGCTTCAAATCTGAGAATCAGGAACAACTTGTCAAAAGCCTTGAAAAAAACCAAGAGCATCAAGCAAAGGACACTTGAGCGTGGTACACTTCACGCCTGAGCGTGGAAGCCACTTTGCCCATGCACCCAAGTGAAACAAGGAACTCACCAACAGCCCCTCACGCTTGAGCGTGAGCCCGAGCTCGCTCAAGCGTGACTTCATGCATGACTGACGCTCAAGCGTGGCACCAAGAAGCTTAAAGCGTGATTGAATTGGAAGAAGGAACAGCATCAGGTCTTCTCACGCTCAAGCGTGAGCAGGAGCCGCTTGGGCGTGACCTCAAGCCCGCTTGAGCGTGGCTTGAGCGTGAACACGAGGAGCAAGCGTGAGAAGGCAAGGAAACCACGCTTGAGCGTGAATTACTTCAGCTTGAGCGTGAGATCATCAATAAGCATCAGAGCCCTTCACGCTTGAGCGTGACCATCAAGCTCAAGCGTGACTCACACAGCATGGGTTTCTTAATTCTCTATTCACCAATAATGCGATGCCAACTCACCCACTTTCTTCTGTTTTCCACCAGTCTCTGAAAGATGCCGCATGGGTTCTATGTAAGTGGGGCAAGAGAAGCTGAGCCAAAAACTCCTATAAATCAAGCTGCAAACAGAGCACAAATCATCAATCTCCTATCATCTGATACATCATTTCATCCTCTGTATTTTTCATTTCACACTTTCCATTTTCTGTATTCATTTCTTTGATGGTGAAAATGCAAGGCATGAGTAACTAATCTCTCTTATGGGATTGGCTGTAATCCATTCAACACTGAAGTAATGCTGTCGTAAGTTTTCATTGAGTAATAAGATTTGATAAAGTTTCTGTATTTCCTTCTGCGTTTAATGCCTGAAAGTACTTGATCACTATTTTCTTGTTCTAAGTTTTCTTGAGTATGCTGGGAAGTGACTTTTGAAAGCAGACCCTGAAAGAAATGCTTGTTGTGAGTAGGTAGCCAGGGATGGCGTCTAACGCAACAAACGTCAAAACAATCGATCGATAATGCTGGAATGGTTTCCAAAGTGACTGAGGGATCAGCGGTTTGGAAATCATTCTTATGAATTTTGTAGTCGAGGGATCGATGCAAATGACTTTGATTGTGACGTAGGACTTATCTTTTCGATTTACTTATATGGAAACTTATGCAGCTTACAGAGGTGAAGATGTGATGAAGCCAATCCCTGTTTTACAAAACTGATTTTTCCAACATCATTTACTGTTATATTTTGCAAAGTGCTATCCTCTGTTATTTTGTTACTTACTGTTTTTTTTCATTCAACAACATTCACAACAAACCCAAACAAAAACTTTCTGCCAAATCAATTCAAACTAAAGTCTTCATTCTAGCACCTCCTCAGTGGAACGACAACTATACTGTATTACAACTTCTGTGTTTAAACTTGGCACATCCATTTCATTGAGTTCATATTATAAAAACTTGATTCTCTTTCAGCAAACTCAATATAAGCAAAACACTCATCAAGTTTTGGCGCCGTTGCCGGGGAGGTGATTTAAGCTTGAATATTTTAGCATTGAATTGACAAGACAGTGTAAATAAACTTGTTTGTAATTTGTTTTTATTTTTCACTAACCTTGCTACTTTGAGTTCTTGATTTATGATCTTGAGAAGACAGGGTACAAAAGAACAGCTTGCATTTGATCCTGAGATAGATAGGTTCCTCAAGAAAATCAAGAAAGCAAAGAAGAACTTCCACGTAGGACAAACTTCCTCTGTTACAATGGAGGGGAACAGCCACAATCAAAATCCACCAAGGAGAACACTTGGAGATTACACATTGCAACAAGGACCTAGACACTACTCAAGCATTGCTATACCAAATACAATCAGGGCTATAGAAATGAAACCTGCTTTCCTTAGTTTAATTAGTTCCCATCAATTTCATGGAATGTCCAGTGAAGATCCTTACACTCACTTGGCAACATTCTATGAATTAGTAGGAACAATGGGATTTGAACAGGAAGTAATCGAGGCAGCATACCTAAGATTGTTTCCTTTTTCTCTTGCAGGAAAAGCCAAAGAATGGCTCCAGTCACACCCAAATCAAAGCTTGAACAGCTGGGAGACAGTGGAAGAAAAATTCCTACACAGATTCTTCCCACCATCCAGATTCATCAAGGCTAAATCAGATATCACAACATTTAAACAAAGCCATGATGAACCCTTTTGTGAAGCATGGGAACGCTTCAAATCTCTCCTCAGAAGATGCCCAAACCATGGACTGGAAGATATTGCCCAATTGAATATCTTTTACAGTGGTTTAAAGGGTGATACTAAAATGATTTTGGATGCAGCAGCTGGAGGAACCATGATGACAGTGGATGCAGAACAAGCTACAAGGATCATTGAAGCATTATCATCCACAGATTACCAGGCTCAGCATGACAGAACACAAATCCAAAAGAAGGGAGTATTGGAACTTAATACAACAGATGCCATTTTGGCTCAAAATAAGATTTTGACACAACAAATTGAAGTTCTCACACAGCAAATGGCAAAACTCCCGCAACAACTGCATGCTGTACAGTCCTCTACAGGAAACCAACAAGCACAAATGAGATGTGACTTTTGTGGAGGAGAACATCAGAATGGACACTGCCAAGGAGAACAAGGAGACCAATCCATCCTCTATATGAATAACCAAGGTAAGCAAAGTAATTTCAATAATACTTACCCCAATAATTTTTCACAGGGATGGAGGAATAGTCAAAATGGTGGATGGAAGCAAGAAGCAAGCACATCCAACAGACAGCAACCTTATCAACAAGGTCCTTCATTGACAGAAAGGACATCAAAACTAGAGGACACTCTAGAAAAATTCATGCAGGTCTCAATCACCAACCAAAAGAACACTGATGCTTCGATAAGAAACTTGGAGACACAAGTGGGGCAATTGGCTCGCCAGATTGCAGAGCATCACAACTCTCAATTTGGAGCTAATACACACCCAAATCCAAAGGAGCAATGCAAAGCAATCACAACAAGAAGTGGAAAGGTCATTGGACAAAAAGAGAATGACAAGGTGGAAGAAAAAGTAGAAAAAGAAAAAGAAACAGAAGAGGAAGTTAGTGAAAAGAAGAATAATGATATGAAGGAGGAAGTTGAAAAAGAAAAAAAGAAAGAAATAAAAGAGGGGAAGAAGAAGGTGGACGACCCAACACCACAACTGAAGAGCTTGCCGTATCCAAAGAATCCTTCAAAAATGGACAAGGAAAGGCAATTTGCAAGATTTATGGATATCTTCAAAAGGTTACAAATAAACATACCTTTTGTGGAAGCCATGGAGCAAATGCCAACTTACGCTAAATTTATGAAGGAGCTGTTAACAAAGAAGAAGAGATTTTCTGAAGAAACAGTGGAGCTTGCAGCAGGCTGCAGTGCCATCATTCAAAAGGCACTGCCACAAAAAACAAAAGACCCCGGAAGTTTCACAATCCCAGTAACTATTGGTACTCTACCAGTAGGAAAAGCACTCTTGGATTTGGGAGCAAGCATTAATCTAATGCCTCTCTCAATGGTGAAAAAAATTGGAGATCTTGAGGTGAAGCCAACTCGGATGACCCTCCAGCTGGCAGATAGGTCTATGAAATTTCCATATGGCATAGCTGAAGATGTACTGGTAAGAGTTGACAAGTTTGTATTCCCTGTAGATTTTGTCATAATGGATATAGAAGAAGATGCAGAAGTACCTCTCATTTTGGGGAGACCCTTCATGAAGACTGCAAAAGTAATCATTGATGTGGATGACGGGAAGTTGAAAGTAAGAGTGCAAGATGAAGAAGTAAACTTCAACATGTTTGATGCAATGAAATACCCAAAAGACAAACAACAGTGCTTCAAAATTGACATTGAAGAAGAAGCCATCAGAGAACAAACCAACGAATGGTTCAACAGAGACCCACTAAAGAAGCTGAACTTTGGAGCAATGGAGGAAGACAAGAAGGACAAGCAAGATACTCAAAAAGAAAGTCACTCTGAAAGGCTGTCTGAGGAAACAAAAGAAGTTGTCCCACCAAAAGTGGAGTTAAAAGCTTTACCTCCACACTTGAAATATGTCTTTCTTGATAATGATAACCAAAAACCTGTTATTATTAATAGGGAATTGACAGGTACAGAAGAGAAGCAGTTGATTCAAGTGTTAAAGGAACATTCAACAGCGATTGGATGGAGGCTGGAAGATTTGAAGGGAATAAGCCCAGCTTACTGCACTCATCACATTTACATGGAACAAGAATTCAAACCAATTGCTCAGCCACAGAGACGTTTGAACCCAACTATGAAGGAAGTGGTAAAAGGGGAGGTAACTAAATTACTAGAAGCTGGTATAATTTATCCTATTTCTGATAGCTCTTGGGTAAGTCCTGTGCAGGTTGTTCCAAAGAAAGGAGGAATCACTGTCATACAGAATGAGAAGCATGAATTGATCCCTACAAGAACAGTCACAGGATGGAGGATGTGTATCGATTACAGGAAACTAAACACTGCTACCCGGAAAGATCATTTCCCTCTACCCTTCATGGATCAAATGTTAGAAAGACTTGCAGGTCAAGCATACTACTGCTTCCTAGATGGATACTCAGGGTATAACCAGATCGCAGTTGCACCTGAGGATCAAGAAAAAACAGCATTCACATGTCCCTTTGGGGTATTTGCATACAGAAAAATGCCCTTCGGATTGTGCAATGCCCCTGCAACATTTCAAAGATGTATGCTTGCTATCTTCTCTGATTTGGTGGAAAAATGCATAGAGGTTTTCATGGATGATTTCTCTGTTTTTGGTTCATCATTTGATCAATGTTTGAATAATTTGACCATTGTGTTGAAAAGATGTGTAGACACCAATTTGGTTTTGAATTGGGAAAAATGTCACTTCATGGTGACTGAAGGCATTGTATTAGGACATCAAATCTCCAAAAGAGGGATTGAAGTGGACAAAGCAAAGGTAGAAGTAATCGAGAAATTGCCACCACCAGGAAATATAAAAGGAGTCAGAAGCTTCTTGGGCCATGCAGGATTTTATAGAAGGTTCATCAAGGACTTCTCAAAAATTGCAAAGCCTCTGAGTAATCTCTTAAACAAAGACACTCCTTTTATTTTTGATGATTCTTGTTTACATGCCTTTGAAACTCTAAAGCATAAACTAACATGTGCACCTGTAATAGTTGCCCCTGATTGGGGACTAGACTTTGAAATGATGTGTGATGCCAGTGATTATGCTGTTGGGGCCGTATTAGGACAAAGAAAGGCTAAAATTTTTCATGTTATACACTATGCTAGTAAAGTTTTAAACCCTGCACAAACAAATTATGCAACAACAGAGAAAGAACTCTTAGCAATAGTGTATGGCCTGGAAAAATTTAGACCTTATCTGATTGGTTCCAAGATTACTATTTTTACTGACCATGCTGCCATTAAATATCTGTTGAATAAGCCTGATTCTAAGCCCAGACTAATTAGATGGATCTTGCTAATGCAAGAATTCAACCTAGTAGTCAAAGACAAAAAGGGCAGCGAAAATTTCATTGCAGATCATTTGTCCCGACTTATCAACCAGGAAGTCACACGGTTCCAACCTGAAGTGAAGGAAGAATTTCCTGATGAAAAGCTACTGATGATAAAAGAACGGCCATGGTTTGCAGACATGGCCAACTTTAAAGCTGCTGGAGTGATGCCTGATGACCTTTCATGGCAGCAGAAGAAGAAGTTTCTAAGGGATGCAAAGCAATTCATATGGGATGACCCCTACCTATTCAAACTTGGATCAGATCACATCTTGAGGAGATGTGTGTCCAAAGAGGAGGCTGAGAGCATCCTATGGCACTGTCACAGCTCACCCTATGGAGGACATTTCAATGGGGAAAGGACAGCAGCAAAGATCCTCCAATCAGGTTTTTATTGGCCCTCTTTGTTTAAAGATGCTAATGTTTTTGTGCAGCATTGTGAAGCATGTCAGAAGACAGGAAACATATCAAAAAGACATGAGATGCCCTTGACTGCCATCCTTGAAATAGAAGTCTTTGATTGCTGGGGCATAGATTTTACTGGGCCATTACCAATGTCATTCTCAAATGAGTACATAATTGTGGCAGTAGACTATGTCTCTAAGTGGGTGGAAGCCATGGCATGTACTAAAGCTGATGCCAAGACTGTCATCAAATTTCTTAAGAAACACATTTTCAGCAGGTTTGGCACCCCAAGAGTTTTAATAAGTGATGGAGGCTCTCATTTCTGCAACAGTCAACTCCAAAGATGCCTTGAACATTATGGAGTCAAGCACAAAGTAACTTCCCCTTACCATCCTCAAGCCAATGGCCAAGTGGAAGTGTCCAACAGAGAAATTAAGAAGATACTTGAGAAGACAATCAGCCAAAGCAGAAAAGATTGGTCATTGAAGCTAGATGACGCTTTATGGGCCTATAGAACAGCATACAAGGCACCAACTGGATTTTCACCTTATCAATTGGTATATGGTAAAAATTGCCATCTTCCAGTAGAACTTGAACATAAAGCATTTTGGGCACTGAAAAACCTCAACTATGACCCAAAGGCATCAGCTGAAGAAAGGAAGATTCAGATGCACAAGTTGGAAGAATGGAGGAATCATGCCTATAACTCATCCAGGATCTATAAAGAAAAAATGAAGGTTTACCATGATAGACACATCATGAAGAAAAGTTTTCACCAGGGACAATCTGTTCTTCTTTTCAACTCAAAGATGAAACTATTCCCAGGAAAACTCAAGTCTAAATGGTCAGGACCCTTTATTGTCAGGGAGGTGAAACCTTATGGAGCTATTGAGTTGCAAGATCCAAAATCTGAAAGAACTTGGGTCGTAAACGGACAGAGAGTAAAGCCCTATTTAGGGGGAGAAGTGGAGAAGGTTGCCACTGATATCCTGCTAAAAGATCCATGATCAAACTCAGGCGTCGAGCTAATGACGTTAAACAAGCGCTTATTGGGAGGCAACCCAATCGTTTGTGTTTTATTTCTTTGGAAATTTTTTCAAAAATAAAAACAAAAACAAAAAAATAATAAAAGCTTCTGTTTACCTTGTAGAAGAGTCTCAAACAAAAGGCAAACAAAACTGGAGTTGAAGGTTGAGTTCAGGAAGACATGAGGACATCACCACGCTCAAGCGTGGATAATCTAAGCTTAAGCGAGCCAAGCGTGACCTATTACGCTTAAGCGAAAGGGTCTGGACAGTAATCAGAGGTTGATCACGCTCAAGCGTGATACTTTGGCGCTCAAGCGCAACATCCCTGAGCTCAAGCGTGCCAAACATGCGCTCAAGCGAGACATTGAACAGAGCATCAGGTATTGAAATGTTGCTACACGCTCAAGCGAGGATAACACCAGCCTGAGCGAGGAAAGTATACCTTGGAATAATGCACACACGCTTAAGCGTGATAACCATGCGCTCAAGCGCACAACTCTTACGCCCAAGCGTGACAGGAAGACGCTCAAGCGTGAAGGCTTCATTCTCAGATGCTGGACCCAGGCCGATCACGCTCAAGCGGGGATATATGGCGCTCAAGCGTGGGACTCTCGCGCTCAAGCGTGACATCCTGACGCTTAAGCGTGAGAATGCAAACAGCCCCTGATGCTAATAAATGCAGAATTTTGAAAACTGCCCACTCTCTCATTTACATAACCGTTCATTAACCTTCTGACTCTCTAAGTTTGGTAACTGCCTCTCTTCTCCAATAATTGTCTTTTCCCATTTCATTTCATAAATCACACTTTTATTTTGCAAACCATTCTCTCTAGCACGCTCGGATCCTCCCAGGTAACCACTGCACTACCCTCTTTTTGAATTAACAGCATATGATTACTGTGTTAGGGAGGATTAATACCTTTCTTTTTGCACACATTGATATCTTTTCTCCCTGTTTTTAATAACCACCATGATCTATGCTTGGTTGTTTTTTCTGGATTGTTAGAGAAAGACGTTCAAATTTTGGTTCTTGTGCTTCACTTTCATTGTAATGCATGTCCCTTTTCTATTTCACATTCTTTTAATGCATGCTGAATGTTTGATAAAAGTCCTAAAAGGAAGTATTTTAAGTGCAAAGTGGTTCTTAACCTTCTTGCAGATGGCCAGAACCAAGCAAACTGCACCAGATCCTCCTGCCACCACTTCCCCAAAAAGAAGTTCCCGAAAGAACAAGGGCAAAAGACCACGAACAGAAAAACAAGATGATGCTCCAAGATTCAGGAAGCAAGGCAACAGCAAGCGGTATGAAGACATCTCAAATTGGACATTCATACCAGAAAGGAAAGTAGACTTGGCCTTGGGAGAATGCGATGCCTTCCTGCAGATTATCAGAAGGAGAAATTGGCTAAAAGTATGCTACCCAAGGGAGAAATTTGACCCTGAAGTGGTAAGAGAATTCTATGCAAATGCGTGGACAAGAGATGGAGGGGGGGAACGAAAAACCTATGTGCGGGGTACATGGCTCTCATATGACAGAGACACCATCAATTTCTACTTGGGGAACATCATGACCTTAGGAGAAGGGGAAATCTGCGAATATGCTGCCATGGTTGCAAGGAACCAGTTCATTGCCACACATGACCTTGAAGCCGCTATCTGTGTTCCAGGACACCACTTCCAAATGGGGCAAGGAGAGACACCACTGAGAGTTTTAAGAAAGGACATGACTACTGTTGCTCAAGTTTGGACTTCCTTCTTATTAGCTAACATAGCACCTAACGCTCATGTTTCTGATTTGATTTTTAGTAGGTGTTATCTCCTGTACTGCATTCTGAGAGAGGACATCTCTATTGATCTAGCCCAAGTACTATCGGATGAAATCCACAAGTTTGTGATTTCTGACCAGAAGTACTCCCAGGCAGGTCAAAAGGTAAAAGGGAGTCTTGGTTTTCCTGCCTTTATCACTGACTTTTGTGCAGCTCATGGTGTTGAGGTACAAGACCTCAAACCAATCAGGCCTTCAATAGACAAACGCTTCATTGAGCGTTACTGCAGCAATCCAGCACTCCCTGCAACTGATGCACCTCCTCTACATGCCCCACAAGCAGCACAGCAAACATCCAGCACTGCACCTGACCACCCCCCCCTCAGCACTGAAGCCAACCTGATTTTACAAGGCATTCACATCCTGAAAGTTCAAAACAGCCATCTCCTAGCCCAGCTGAACGCTCAGCATAGAGGTTTGTTACATGTTCACAATGGCCTTTATCATAGCATTCCTGCAGGTCAACACAATCCATGGATGCCACCTGCCCAGTTTGAGGCCCTGCTTGCTTGGCCTGGGGACAGGCCTCCGTTTATGGGAGGAGGTGAGGCTACACAGGAGGATAGGCCAGGAACTTCAACTCAGGGACCTCCAGAAAGAGACTTGGGAACAGAGGAGGACTCATCCGAGGAAGAGTGAAACTTTTTAATGTTTTCAGTACTTGACAATTAAAATTGCTATTTAGTTTGACAATTTATAGCCTTACTTTATCTTTAGTACAGCACACTTTAGAAATTGTTTGAGATTATATGCCTGTGATTATTCCAATCTGCCTGTGATTATTCTTGTTTGTTTTTGATTATTCCGGTTTTGATGATTAAGACTTTGAACATCCCTGAAAACCCCAACCAAAGATTTCACTTTTTGAACAAAGAAAAGTTTCTAAGCAGCACAATGTTTTCAGGCAACAACACTGATTTGGTTTAGGCAAAATGACTTAATTAAGAACCAAGGAACTGGAATGCATGTATTGTTGCTTGTTTTTATGACTTGAACCCTTTTCTGTTAGAATAAGGAAGTAACAGTTATATCTTGATGAGAGGTGAGAAAAGTCTTGAGAGCCTCATTTGAAATTGTTAAATTAGCATTGACTGATTTTCTAATTAAACCTTTTTCTTAAGAAACAAGCAAGGAAATGATAAGGCAATTTTGAAAAATAATTAGCCAAGAGCCAAAAAGCTACCCTGATAAAAATATCCGATTTTTTGGTAGCCCATCTTTGAGCCATAAAAGCATGAAAATTTTTCTCTACCCTGAGCTAAGCATAAGAGCAAAAATTCTACCTTACCTGCATGTTCATCTTGAAAAAGAGCATAAAATAATTTTCTCAAAAGAAGATGAAACAAATGGAGGCAGGAGAAGAAAAATGCAGAAAGAATAAGTAAGCTCTCCAAAGTTTGTATAAAAGAGCTGGAGTAAAACAAAAGAAAATTCTGAAGTTTCAATGCAGAAAAGGAGCCTTCTAAATCAACCAAAAACACTTATGCTCTTCTTTAAAAACATGCGTTTTGAAACCCAGAAAAACCAAAAGTTTCTTGTTAACCCAGCCTCATTACACCCCTAAAAGACCTTCTGATCCTTGCTATTCATTTGAAATTTGGTTTTACTAGAAATGACGGGCAATGTTAAGAAGACATTTCTCATGATGGATGAGCGAAACAGACACAGGGTAAGAAATAATGAGAAATTCTACATTCTTACAGCAATGGGTTACATGCTTTATGAATAAGGTAATGGTGCATTGCATTTTAAGGAATTGGTATTAAGAAAATCATTTGTCTAGATACTAAGCCAGATTATTGCCTTTTAAACTTTTGTCTGCAATAGAAACTCAGATTTTTAAATGCTTGTTTTCCCTTTTCAAATCTTCTTTTTACTTGAGGACAAGCAAAAATCTAGGTTGGGGAGAGTTTGATGAGTACTTATTTTATGATTAAATTCATGGCTCAATTAGAACTATTTTTGAATAACTTAACAAAATTAATAAATAATTGAGCATGATTTTTGAGTATAAAGGAAGGAAAGAAGCTTCAAATCTGAGAATCAGGAACAACTTGTCAAAAGCCTTGAAAAAAACCAAGAGCATCAAGCAAAGGACACTTGAGCGTGGTACACTTCACGCCTGAGCGTGGAAGCCACTTTGCCCATGCACCCAAGTGAAACAAGGAACTCACCAACAGCCGCTCACGCTTGAGCGTGAGCCCGAGCTCGCTCAAGCGTGACTTCATGCATGACTGACGCTCAAGCGTGGCACCAAGAAGCTTAAAGCGTGATTGAATTGGAAGAAGGAACAGCATCAGGTCTTCTCACGCTCAAGCGTGAGCAGGAGCCGCTTGGGCGTGACCTCAAGCCCGCTTGAGCGTGGCTTGAGCGTGAACACGAGGAGCAAGCGTGAGAAGGCAAGGAAACCACGCTTGAGCGTGAATTACTTCAGCTTGAGCGTGAGATCATCAATAAGCATCAGAGCCCTTCACGCTTGAGCGTGACCATCAAGCTCAAGCGTGACTCACACAGCATGGGTTTCTTAATTCTCTATTCACCAATAATGCGATGCCAACTCACCCACTTTCTTCTGTTTTCCACCAGTCTCTGAAAGATGCCGCATGGGTTCTATGTAAGTGGGGCAA
Source organism: Clitoria ternatea (assembly GCA_037962975.1). Lineage (NCBI taxonomy): Eukaryota > Viridiplantae > Streptophyta > Magnoliopsida > Fabales > Fabaceae > Clitoria > Clitoria ternatea. The sequence continues at coordinate 51,285,577 of CM075671.1, forward strand.
GAGAAGCTGAGCCAAAAACTCCTATAAATCAAGCTGCAAACAGAGCACAAATCATCAATCTCCTATCATCTGATACATCATTTCATCCTCTGTATTTTTCATTTCACACTTTCCATTTTCTGTATTCATTTCTTTGATGGTGAAAATGCAAGGCATGAGTAACTAATCTCTCTTATGGGATTGGCTGTAATCCATTCAACACTGAAGTAATGCTGTCGTAAGTTTTCATTGAGTAATAAGATTTGATAAAGTTTCTGTATTTCCTTCTGCGTTTAATGCCTGAAAGTACTTGATCACTATTTTCTTGTTCTAAGTTTTCTTGAGTATGCTGGGAAGTGACTTTTGAAAGCAGACCCTGAAAGAAATGCTTGTTGTGAGTAGGTAGCCAGGGATGGCGTCTAACGCAACAAACGTCAAAACAATCGATCGATAATGCTGGAATGGTTTCCAAAGTGACTGAGGGATCAGCGGTTTGGAAATCATTCTTATGAATTTTGTAGTCGAGGGATCGATGCAAATGACTTTGATTGTGACGTAGGACTTATCTTTTCGATTTACTTATATGGAAACTTATGCAGCTTACAGAGGTGAAGATGTGATGAAGCCAATCCCTGTTTTACAAAACTGATTTTTCCAACATCATTTACTGTTATATTTTGCAAAGTGTTATCCTCTGTTATTTTGTTACTTACTGTTTTTTTTCATTCAACAACATTCACAACAAACCCAAACAAAAACTTTCTGCCAAATCAATTCAAACTAAAGTCTTCATTCTAGCACCTCCTCAGTGGAACGACAACTATACTGTATTACAACTTCTGTGTTTAAACTTGGCACATCCATTTCATTGAGTTCATATTATAAAAACTTGATTCTCTTTCAGCAAACTCAATATAAGCAAAACACTCATCACCAAGTAAGCATCTTGTATGTCTAGTTCCATAATTCCCCTCTTGGGCAAACTATTTCTTTCACTTATTAAGCACTCATTGAAGGCCATCACATCTATTAATTCAATTGCCTCTTCTACTATTTTGGTAGTCAGAGAATATCTAGCTGAGGCATCAATTGATACTCTAGTTGCTGGTCTGACTCCATTGTAAAAAATGTTAACCTACTATAATTTAGGTATTTGGTAATGAAGACATTTCCTTAAACTTTCCTTATACCTATCCCATGCTTCTAACAAAGACCCATATTCTCTCTGTTAAAAATAAGTTAATTTCATCATGCAGCCTAGCATTACTTAGAAGGAGGGAAATATTTAATCAAGAGCTTTCTAGTCAAATCCTCCCAAGTGGAGACACTACCCCTGGGTTGGCTTTGCAACCATGCCTTAGCTCTGTCCTGAAGAGAAAAAGGAAACAATCTCAGTTGGATTGCTTCATCAAGAACACCATTCATCTTAATTGTATCATAAATCTGAAGGAAGCTAGCTAAATGTAAATTTGGATCCTCAACCTTACCTCCTCTAAACTGATAATTTCTTACCAATTATAGTAATATTGGTTTCAATTCAAAATTATTCACTGCAATCGGAGGCCTGAGAATCCTAGATTGTATCCCCTCATCAATTGGACTAGAGTAGTCACCTAGTGTAACTGTCCTATTTTTCATCCTAGCTTGTTCTCTTAATTTCTTTTCTTTTCTTAACCTTCTCTCAAGCAAATTAATATCAAGATCAAAGAAGAATGGTTCCTTTTTATCCCTTGACTACATATACTAATTCACATAAAAACTAGAATGACAGCTACCTAAAATTAAAACTAACTAACAAACAAAATCACAACTAAACTAATAGTAAAATTAAAGTGGTTCAGTCTAGCACCGGTCCAAGGATTATTGATATTACTCAACAATCCCCGACAACGGCGCCATTAACTTGATGTATTTTCATCAGATGATGAATTTTTTGGTAAGCGTACCAATCGTTAAAAAGTAATATGTTTGTATCGTTCCCATAGGGATTGAGATAATTACCATAACTAAGGACTGATATTATCTGAACCAAAAAGGAAATGTGAACAATTCATAAAATTTCTTTTTATAAATTTTTGATTTAATATTTTTGTGCTTTTCAATATGTAAAATCAGTAATTAACATGCAACAAGATTAATGATGTGAAACACAAACTTAAGAATAGGTTGGAGTTAGCTTCAGCATTCAATTTCAGCCAAAACTCATATGAATAAGAGACAAGACCCTAACTAAAAGCATATTGAATTCCACAGATGACTAATCCCTAATTCCTTAGGTGATTAATGCTAATCTCAATGCATATAAACCCTGATCCCTTAGGTGATCATGCACACTGAAACCTAATACAAAATTAGAGAAATGAACCCTAATTATTCACCTAACTTCTTAGGCCTGAAGTAATTAGGTAGCATGGAATACACCAGAACTCTCAGCCATGATTCCTCTCTGGAGAGAGTTCACAATTAGGTCTGAATTGTAACATCCTATAGTTTTATTATATTTTTTATATATAAAAGGATACAATTATAAGGAAAATTATAATTTATAATTTTGACAAAATTAGCTTAAGGTTCTTTAAAACTAATTGATCATTGCAATTTATAGAATTTTATGGAAATTTTTGGATATTTTTAGAGATAAGTGAAAATAGTCCAAAATAGAGTCGTTTGGGGCTAAACGAGTATAGGAAATGTTATTAAAAAAATTATGAAACTTGATAGGGAGTTTGGATTCGTGCATGTGAGCTTAAGTTTAAAATTTCGTAAAGTTTAAAGATCGTTTAGTTAGAAAAGTAAATTGATAAACTTATAAAAATGGGTATTTAAATATTTAGTAATTAAGATAAATAGAGTAAAAGAAATTTATTAAAAACTTATATTTATTTTATTAAGTACATAATGAGTGTTCATAACAAAATTTTAAATATAAAATTTATCTCATAAAAATACCCATAGTATAGTTATAGATAATTATGAAAATAAAATAAAATAAAAAACATATTTTCATTACCTATAAATAGTCCCTCTTACTACTTCTATTCACGCGTTTTTGGACAAACAACTGAGGTCCGTTCTCATTCTCCCTCTGCTTTCTCTTTCTTACATTCTTTTCATATATATATACATATATATATATATATAAGAACGTTTGCAGCGAACGTTCTTTTATATATATAATGTTTATTTATTTAATTAATTGTTTACATAATTGTCTAATTATTTGTTTACTTATTTATTTATTTATTTGTTTGTTTGTTTGTTTAGTTAATTGTTTAATTATTTAGTTATTTATTTATTTATTTATCTATTTGTTTATTTAATTTTTTAATTAATTATTTAATTATTTAATCATTTGAGTAATTGTTTATTTAATTATTTATTTGTTTATTTAATTATTTGTTTATTTAGTTGTTTAATTGTTTATTTATTTACTTAGTTAATTATTTATTTAATTATTTAATTGTTTTATTATTATTTAGTTATTTATTTATTTATTTTATTGGTTATTTATTTATTTTATTGTTTATTTATTTAATTGTTTATTTTTTATTTGTTTCTTTATTTATTTATTTGTTTGTTTGTTTAATTAATTATTTAAGTGTTTATTTATTTATTTTAAATTATTTATTCTATTATTTATAATAATTATATTTTTATTTAATTATTTATTTTTTATTTTCTGTATCTATTTATTTGATTTAATTATTTACTATTTTTTATTTATTATTTATTATTGTTATTCATTTATGTATCTATTGTTTATTTACTAAATAGCGTAACTATTTAATTTTTATTATTGTTATTTTTTAAGTTTTGTTATTATTATTCACTCTATGTTAATTATTTATTTAGTTATTTTGACTATCATTATTAATCCTAATATATTGTTATTATTTATGTTATCAATTTATCAAAATTGTTTTTATTTCTTTTAATATAGTTATTATTTTTTATGCTAAGTAAATTATTAATAATAATATATAATATATAATATAATATAAAATGACTTAACGCTAACAATAAGAACATATGTGTTTAGGTTAGCTAATTCAAGTGAAAAGATTCTCTTGGAAATCAAGTTCTCAGGTAAAGAGAAGATGAGATAGGAATTTACTAAATATAAGACATGTTAAATAATAGAATGGACTCGCTAACCCTCTCAATATTTATTTCACTTATTATTTTTATATCTTTACTTATTTACAATTTTTATTTATATGCCATACTTTGTTATTTGTATATTTTTATAATGAGAATTTATATTTGTTAGACTGTGTAAAGCTTGATGTTTGAATCAAAGATACATATTTAATATGGTTGTATTATGTTGTCTGGGAATTTTCTGAGTGTAACAGGTCAAAGACAAAATTTTAGAAATATTTAATTTACAGAGGAAACTGTGCCAAAATTTTGATAAATTTTGTAAACAAGAATGAAAAATATATGCTAAAAGTTTGAACTAATTCAGTATGTGACATGCATCATATAACAAGTAAAAGACAAGAATGTTTTGGGAGATACGTTGAAATCCGAGAAATGCATTAGGGATGGTTCAAAAGCGAACCTTGGGATGAGAGGGTGTGAAGAGAGCCCTAGGAGACCTGGGGTCGCTCCCTAGTGTCGAGTAAATTTACAACAAGCTCTTGCTAATCTGATTAGGCCCTAAGTGCATATTATGGTCAGTAGAGCTGTTCGTTGGCCATATTGGCAAATTATCATGAAATAGTGTCAACTCCTGACTGCTCCCAATAAAACAAGACTTAAGGGCCCACATGCATTGCATCTTTATCATTAATAATAGAATTAATAAAATATTTATTAATTAAAATTAAGAAACATCAGTCATATCTGTATTATCATTCCATGTTACAAGTAACATGTATAAAGAAATTGTTATTAAAATTTATTGTTTGTAAAAATCTATTATTTATATGTGTCTTGTATAATTATTGATATTTTATTATCTTACCCTTTTTCTTCCTTGTTTATACAAACCGAACAGAGAGCCACTGTGGATGATGATAATCAACCCCATATTATAAACATTAGAGTAAGACCAGGACAGCCTGATCCAGCCTGTTGGAAACATTATTAGATGGGTCACGTACACGTGTACCATGGGATTGTCACAGTGAGACTGTCGTGGGCTATTTTAGGGGTGCTTAACCCCTTAAGAGCTCTTACTGTCATATTTAGGGCTAGGCTCGTATTGGATCTTCATGATGTGGACCCTTTCTTTCCTATTATCCCACTACCCCCACCAGTTGATGTAGAGGATTTAGTGGAAGCTTCATCTGAAAGTGACTCCACCGTAGAGGATGCTTAGTTAGCCATCATTAACCCAGTAGAATGTTATGGGTAGAGCTTTTGATAGTGACTCCAGTTGTGCTTGATGGTTGAGTAGTTCTTTTTGTATACTATTTAACTACTCATATGTCCTAGAGTCTATTTTGGCATCAGTTAGCGTCTAACTTGCTAGAATTACTACTAATTTAAATCTATCTTTTGTATTATTGTAACTGAACTAGTCTAGTCCGGGGTCAAGGATCCGGACTGGGAACCAACCATAAAAGTTTAAGATTTAAGTGTTTATACACCAGTACAGTGGGTATCCGGTATTATAATCCGACCTATCAGTGTAAGAGTCCAATCTTGTTGTCCTGGAGATCCTTCACACCAAGCTTTCGCGTTGATGGGGGTGAAAGGTGGTGTCACCTGTGAAGATTCTCCAATGCTCAAGTCACTGAAGAGAATGAAAACTCAGAGAAAACTTGAGCAATGCAATAGTGTATTAAGAGTAGGAACAACATAACCTTTTGTGTGTATGAAAATTAACTATTTATAGTTGAGCGTGGAAAATGAATCGTCGGGCACAAGTGGGCCAAGAGTCAAGTAGTTCAGTGTTCTGTGTACGATTAAGAGTAGTTCAATGCTCAGTGTATGATTCTGATGTAGGAATGGGGAAGATCTGTATTTTCTGCGTATCACTTATGTAGGTGTACTTTGTACCTTCTGATGAGTGACGTGGATACTTTTCGATATGCAGGGTATCAATCATGGGAAGTGAAACAGCCACTTATCCTCTCAAAATAGAGGTGAACAGTTATGTATAATAGAATAGTGAGACCGGATCAGGTTATCCGATGTCCTAGGTGTTATCAAGGATAAACCGGTGGAGGGAGAATGCCTAGCACGGTATTCTTACAGTTAGGATATTGACTTACGATATCAGTTTATCTTCCAGAACAGACAAGATGACGTCCTAGTCTGGAGACCGGTATCTAGACCGGATCATCTGTCCCCTAGCTTGTGTGAGGGACTGTTAAGTTGCTCATATAAGCTATGCTGTTTGCAAGAGGTCTGGATGCCAGTGTAACATGCAAAAATACTTGTCGAGACGTGTATAAGTTCTGTGTCGATATACTGTATGTTGGGCCGTTCTACGAGTGAAGGCATCGTTCTCATAATGTTCCTATAACAGATTTAGACAAAGATTCGTAGTGTGGGGAATCCCAAGAGTTTTTGGAACTCGTAACTCTTGGTATTCGAGTGACTGCTGAAGTGTGTTAACGCTCCGAATGATTGGACAATAAATGCTTTTAACACATGAGTCATTATTGTTCCAAATTTGTAACCGTCACTGGGCTATTATAGGCCTAAAATTTTGAATTTTTAGGCCTATCTCAGAAAAACTCTTTGGCGAATTATCACCATTTCGCGCCTTTGAGTATGAAACGACGTAGTTATTTTAACCTTGATAAGTCGCGTTTTATGGTATACAACGCAATCTTTGGCTGACCATCGAACCCCTTCGTCACCTATAAAAGGGTAACTTGGTAACTTCCAAAAATCACATTTTCCTTCAAGCTTTAGTGAAACTCCGCAGAAATTCTGAAGACGCCGTTGCTGCCATTTTTGTGAAGTTTCCTCCTCTTCCAACCTTAACTTTTTTTAGGTAACCTCACTTCTCCCTTCTTCTTAAACTTGTGTTTCTTTAAATTCCTTTAAACCTCAACTATGCGCCCTAGGTGAATCTGCGTTGGTACCTTGAATAGGGGGAGACAAAGTTCTCATGCTCCCTCAGGTCACCATGGTGGAAGGATCCTTGTGGGTCCCCCAGTGTCTGGGTCTCATCACTCAGAGAGGGTCAAAACTTCCTCCTCACGGCAGCCAGTGGTTAGGCATCGCCCTGAGGGTTCCTCTAGCTCGAGGGCTACCAGTCACTCTGATAGTGAATCGAGTGCGGATAGGTACCTCTCTGACGATGTTTCCTTTTATCACAACACTGAAGCCTTCTAGCACGCATCAGACGAGATGGAAATCCCTGGATCTAGGAAAATGCTTATCCTTCACACTGCTGAAGGATGTGTCAACGTGGTGGCACACCGGCTCAACTGGGAATGGCTAAATCAGATGCACCCATACTGTTGGGTTGAAGAAGAGTTTAAAGAGATTGTCTCACGCCATGCAAGGGAAGATAGGGGTACGGTCACTCTGCACTTCAAAGTTTATTCTGAAGATAAGTACAAGAGCCGCTTCCTCGTTCTCGCACCCTAGCCAATGGAAAGGATTTGCCATCGAGTCCCTAATGACAAGTCGGTATATATGTATGACTTTGTTTTCTAGAATCTGGGGGTGCACTTTCCCTTGATGGAATTCTAGATGCCGTCCTACGTTTTCTGGAGTGTGCCCCTTCGCAATTGCATCTAAACGGATAGGGTCTCCTTCGTGCTCTAGAGGTCCTCGGAGAGCAGTTTATTTTCAAACCTACTGTGGCTAAGCTCTTTTATTATTGCCAAGTGGTTCGTCGTACAAATAAGAAGGGCGGTCTTGGATTTATCACGCTCCGGTGTGATTCAAGGATCATCAACTTCAAATCCTTTACTAAATCTGAAAAAATCGATGGGCACTCCTTCAAGAAGTATTATACGTAGATTCGGGTGCAACCAAATAAGCCAATATTCTGGCACAACAAGAAGGGGATCTTGAAGTTCCCTACGAGCTGGACCCATGAGCATTTTTTGCTCGTTAGTCATGTTTACTATACCGAAAAGGATGAGCTTTCACCTCACTTTGTCGAGGTGCTGAGTGCTATGAGATCTTGCTCAGCATTCCTTAAGGGGTTCTCCTGCAAGCATCTCCTCGGGAGTGCCGCTGTCCGGGATAAATATCTTAGTAAATACTCGTTCTCTTATTCTTATGTCTGCTTTATAACTATTTTTTAATATATCTCACTTTGACCTTAGTACTTATGTTGCTTTCCTTCTTTGCAGAACAAATCACAGAAATCTTTGTCGACATGCTTTCACTGAAGTCCATGCTAGTGGAAGATTATTCTTCCTCTGATGAGAACAACATTCAAGCTAAGAGGAATTCCTTCAAGGCTCAAATCCTATCAATCCCTCTAACTTCTGAAGTGGGTGACTATGTGCCTCTGAATAAGAATGAGGGCGGTGAAGAAATCGCTCAACAATAAGAGCAGCCCATCCCTGAGAAGAAAAAGAAGAGAATTCTGGTCAAGGCTACTGATAAGAAGAAGCCTTCCACTGACGAGTCCCCTAGGAAGAGGCAGAGGACTCTAGAGGAGTCTGGCATACAAAAGAAGGACAAGGGGAAGAAGCCAGTAGAATCTCCTCTCACTCTTCCCTCCAACACCGACTCAGGGATGTGGTTGGATAACAAAATTCCCATTGTCCACTCTCCTCTGAAGGAGTCTTTCCTCTCTCCCTTCCTATAGTTTCAAGGTTCGATGCCAGTAACACTTCCCAAGCCGAGATACTACCTCCGTCCTTCTCTTGAAGCTGCTGAAGTAAGAGGGGCTCGCAATGTCGGCCGCTAGTAGTTGGATGAGCTCTCAAGTCTGCTGAACTCCCTAAGTGAGATGGTGGATTATATGGAGAAAGTTGAAAAGCTTGAAGCTGACATCGCAGTGAAGGAGGCCTGGGCAGCTAAACAAGCAGAAGCTGCAAGGGGATTGAGACGGAGCTGAAGAAAGTTAAAGATTTGGATAAGGAGCGAGTTGCTAAAATAAATTGTCTTCACATGATGAACAAGTCTCTAGAGCGACAAGTTTCCAGACTCCAAGGAGAAAACAAGTTCATTCCCCTTCTGCGAGAGGAGCTTCAGCTTGAGAAGAAGAAGTCTGCTAAACTGAGTGAAGACCTTACAGCAGTAGAGGCTGGTAAAAAGAAGAGTGCTGGGGAATGGGAAGCCAAGGAGAAGGAGTTATTGGCTCAAATTGAGGTGTTAAAGAGGGAAGTGCAACAACTGGGTCCATGGAGGAGGAGAATGCCAAGCTACAGAAAAGGCTGGCTGCCTCCAAGGCTAACGCAAGCAAGGCTGTTGAGATTTACAAGAACGTAGCCTTCGTATCATTTGGCCTAGCTGTTTGCTAGATCTTTTATCGCAGCCTCGGCGTGAAACAATTTATATGGGCTTCATCCGTTCTATGAGTTTCATGCAGGGAAACTGGTTGAGGTTAAAAGTGATGCCAGGCACAAGGATCCTGTCACTTCTCTTTATGAGCCACCTCTTCTTCTTGAAGGCCAGAGCATGGAGCCTCTGTCATTTACTTTGTGCCCCGAAGGTGCTACTAAAGAAAACATTACAAAGGAAGGAGAGCCCAGAGGTGGAGGAGCCCAGGAGAGGGAAGAAAAGGACGAAGGAAAAGAAACCACCCCAACAGAAAATCAGACACCAGCCTCCTAGTTTTGTGTTTTTCTTTTTTCTTTACTACTGTGTACTGGGATCAGCTCTAGTTTTATTTCAACTCTGTACAAACTTCACCTTAAATCGATGAGAATTTTCTTTAAACACTGCCTCTGACACGATTATGAGAAATGAACTGCTATAATACAACTCTGGCATATTTCTATACTCTTGTTAACTTTTAACTTCGTAAAATTCATTAAGCCATTCTCTGAGTTGAAATTTAGGGATAATTATTAACGATCACTTTATAGGATGGAAAAGTTAAACCGGATTCCCAATAACCATATCGCATAACATAGATTTGAGCTCAACGAATATTGTCCCTAAGCATGTGTTGATTGTGAAGGGAATGAATATTTAGTGTAGAATATTACCTATTTGAATCATTTATAGAGAGGTATCATTCATGATAACATTAAAGACTAGGTGTATCCGTTCAGTAGAAACCTGCCTCAATCATAAGGATGATGATTGGGCCCTTAATCACAAGAGTGGTGATTGGAATTGTCCACGCCAGGAGGTATACCATCTATCATAGGAATGAAGTGAGGTTGTCTGTCCTGGGGGAATGTACCTCAATCATAAGGATGATGATTGGGTCTTCCATCATAAGGATGATGATGGGAATTGTCCACGCCAGGAGGTTTTCTGTTAATCATGGTGAATGACATTTTCCATCCTGGGGGAATGTTCCTCAATCATAAGGATGATGATTGGGTCTTCACCGACGTTCGGCCAAACCTATTAATCATTCCCTGAGGTTCAGTTCAATCCTACAACTCAGGTCTTCGAGAGGGGTTCAATACAGCCTTGAAAAAGGTCTGATCCTACAACCCTTTGGTCCACTCAAGGGGTTACATCGCCACTTACCTAATAGGTAATTGGGATCATCCGCCCTGAGGGTCTTCACATACACCGGCGTAATGCTATAAATCACAACATAGAAAAGAAAAGTGAAGGCATCATGTTTTCATAAATTAAATTCTCATTAAATTGAATGTGGATTACAAAAAGAGCGTAGCTGGGGTCCTGCCTTGTTAAAACCTTCTTGAGAAAACCCATTAGGAAAAAACTCAAGTAAGGAAAAAGAGTACACGTCGTCATACCAACTAGTTGTAGTAAATACGTAAGTTCTGTGTATTCCACTTGTTATGGATCGGTGTGCCATTGAGATTCTCCAACCGATATGACCCTTTGCCAGTCACCTCGGACACTCTGTAAGGGCCTTCCCATGTCGGTGCTAGCTTGCCTTGGTGAGCAAACTTATTTCCCACACTTGCCTTCCTTAACACAAGATCTCCTGCGTTGAATGCTCTATGCTGAACGCGCTTGTTGTATCGGAGGGTGGCCTTTGCTTTAATTGCCTGATCCCTAATCAAAGCTTCCTCTCTAAGTTCCTGGAGAACATCCAACTCCAATACCAGATTGGCATTATTATTCTCCTCAGAAAAATACTCCACCCTTGTTGACCTGGTCTGGAGCTTGACTGGAATCATTACCTTGACACTGTAAGTAAGGCGATATGGAGACTCATTGGTGAGGAGTGGGGTGCAGTGCAGTATGCCCACAAGACATGGCACAACTGATCAGTCCATCCGCCCTTTGCTTCACCTAGACGCCTCTTTAACCCCTTCAGAAATTCTCTATTGGCTACCTCTGCCTGTCCATTCGTTTGAGGATGTTTGACAGATGAGAAGATTTGGACTATCCCTAGTCCTTTAAGCAACTCTGTGAACTTCCTGTCTGTAAACTCGGTGCCGTTGTCAGTAACAATCCGTCATGGGACTCCGAATCGTGCTATGATGTTCTCATATACGAAGCGTCGTGTTCGAGCTACGGTGATGTGCACCACGAGTTCCGCTTCGATCCATTTGGTAAAGTAATCCACCCCAACTATAAGATACTTGATTGCACCAGGAGCTGTTGGGAATGGACCTAGGATATCGAGGCCCCATTGATGAAAAGGCCATGGCACAACGGACGTAGAAAGTTCCTGTGCGGGTGTGTGATGAAGATTGGAAAATCTTTGACACGGATCACACTTCTTCATGAACTCAATAGAATCCTTCTTCATTGTGGGCCACCAGTAACCAGCTCTAAGGATTTTCCTCATCAAACTTCTTTCTCCAGAGTGGTGTCCACATTGCCCCTCGTGCACTTCTTCCAGCACTCCTTGTACCTCATTTTCATTTAAACAACAGAAATAAGGTACTGAGAACCCCCTTCGAATGAGCATGCCATCCACCATCGTAAAATAAGGTAGCTCCCTTTTCAACTTTTTCCTCTCCAAGTCATCAGTGGGCAGCTGTCCATCGACGAAGTACCGTATGTAAGGGACTACCCAAGAATTTTCGTCAAAGGCATGGTATGAAATGGCATTCAACGATGGGGTCAAAGGGATGCTGGGGGATGTCAAAGTACTTTGCACCACTATTGTTATACTCCCGGGTTGCTTCATGCTTACGAGCCTTAATAGGATATCTGCCCTGGTGTTTTTCTCTCTAGGTACATGATTGAATTCCAACATAGAGAAACTTCCCTTCAACTCATTCACACAATTCAAGTATAACTGGAGCTGAGGCTCACGGACTTGGTATTCGCCCTGAATCTATAATATCACCAGCTGTGAATCACTACAGAGGGTTACTTCTATTGCTCCAATATCAATCGCGGCTTGAAGTTCGGCGAGACAAGCTTTGTACTCAGCCTGGTTGTTGGAAGTCTTAAAATTGAATCGGAGAGATATCTCCAAATGCACACCATCATCACTCTCAATGACGACACCAGCTCCACATCCATTACTATTTGACGAACCATCGACATAAACGGTCCAATGAGCACGAGGTGTAACTGGGCTGCCCCCGTCATCTCCACGATGACATCAGCCAACACTTGAGCCTTGATAGCGCCGTGTGGCTCATAGGAAACCTCAAATTCTGAAAGTTCAATAGACCACTTAATCATCCTACCTGCAAGTTCTGACTTGCTCAGTACAGACTGGAGTGGCATGTCTATTCTCACCATAATTAGGTGTACGTGAAAGTACGGCCTTAACCGTCATGAGGCCCAAACAACTACAAGAGCGGCCTTCTCAATCTTCTAGTATTGGCCCTCTACTCCTTGTAGCCTCTTACTAGTGAAATATACTGGCCTCTGCCCCTCTAGGGTCTTCTTGACTAATGCTACTCCCAGAGCTTCATCCGAAATAGCCAAATACAAGATGAGAGTTTCACCGGGGTCTGATTTTACCAAGATCAGGGGACTCGACAACACCTCTTTGAGCTCCTAAAATGCCTGCTCTTGCTCCTGTCCCCACTCGAACTTCTTGGGCTTCCTTAATACCTTATATAAGGGAAGTGATCTATGTGCCATTTTAGGCATAAATCGAGCCAAGGCTGCCACCTTTCCGTTTAGAGATTGAACCTCTCTCAGGTTCTTCGGACTTTGCATGCCCAGTATTGCTTGGCATTTCCTCGGATTAGCCTCAATGCCACGCTGAGTTAACATGAACCCTAGGAACTTCCCGGCTGGAACAGTGAAAGTGCACTTCAACGGGTTTAGCTTCATGTTATATTGCCTCAAGCGCGTGAATACCTGGCGCAAATCTTTGATATGATCATCCTCAGCTGGGGTCTTGGCTATGATGTCATCAATGTACACCTCCACCAGCTTGGTGTGTATACCTTCAAACACCTTGTTAATCATACGCTGGTAAGTAGCCCCAGAGTTCTTCAAACTTAAAGGCATGATGGTGTAGCAAAAAACACCACAGTCATTGACGAAAGCTGTCTTCTCCTGATCTTCCTCCCACATCGGAATCTTGTTGTACCCCAAATATGCATCCATAAACTTAAGTATTGATAACTAGAGGAATCATCCACCATGCGATCAATATTAAGGAGAGGATACGGATCCTTCGGGTAGCAACGGTTGAGGTCCACATAATCAATACACGTCCTCTATTACCATTGGCCTTTTGAACCATCACCGCATTTCTCGCGTATCACTCCTGTAGCTTTACTTTGTACCTTCTGACGGGTGACGTGGATACTTTCCTCTATGCAATGTATCAATCATGGGAAGTGGAACAGCCACTTATCCTCTCAAAGTAGAGGTGAGTGATTATGTATAATAGAATAGTGAGACCGGATCAGGTTATCCGATGTCCTAGGTGTTATTGCGGATAAACCGGTGGAAGGAGAATGCCTAGCACGGTATTTTTATAGTCTGGATGTTGACTTGTGATATCGGTTTATCTTCCAGAATGGACAAGATGACGTCCTAGTCTGGAGACCGGTATCTAGATCGGATCAGTAACCAAAAATTAAACTCATGTATAGTTTTATATATATTTATATAAATGTTTATATAGCGAGGTATGTTAGATATATTATGTAGTTATATCCATGAAATTGTTTAATTCTTTAAGTGGATATTATTGTATTACTTAAACTCTGGTAGTTATTAGGGATGTTATATGAATCTTCCAATTCAGAGTTACAACACCATTCCTTATTGTGTTCTGAACATGCTCCAGCATAAGAATTGCCTCAACCACAAAGTCAAGCTTCCATTGAAGCTTCAACAACCTCCAACCTTATGGATTTAGCAATCCATGGAGAGGAAAGAGATGAAATTGGAGATTGAAGACATAGTGAAATATAGAAAGTTTAGAGAGAGGAAATTATAGAAAGAGAGGTTAAAATCGAAAGAATATCTATATATGAAATCTCATATATCATAATTACATCATTAAAGCTATTTATGTCAACTACTAATAACTAATAATTAACAACTAAATTAATTTCGAATATGCCCCTAAGGGAATTACAAATAAATATGAAAACTTAAATTAACTAATTCACAATAGAATTTCAAAGGCTATTCTGATTTCCCCCACAAGCGCGCTTAGGCATGCCCCTAACCAGCGTAAGTGTAACATCCTTATTTTCGGTAAGTAGTCTCAACCGCGTGAGTTTTCAAACATGAGGGTTTTGTAAGTGATAATCAGGGTAGAGACCTTTTATAAAAAGAATAATATAATTAAGTTGAGAAAACTCAATAAAAAATGATATTAATCATGTATAATAAAAACACAAGGTTATACTTAACGATAAATAATAATTAATATTGGGAGAGTAAATAAGAGACCTCGCGGGCAGTCAATAATTGATTATCTGATCCCAAATCTAGTACCTAGATAATAATCTAGTTAGAATAGTATCATCGTTCATGTAAAACAAGGAAGAATCAAGTCAGTTCCTGCACACCCGTTTTATACCGAAAAGGGGCCCTCAGTTATTCGTTTATACACTTCGGGATATCAGACCCAGCATGGGTTGTCCCTAATGAACCATTTTGGTGATTCAAACATAACTCCTGAAGAGCCCAAACTCTAATTTGTACCCCCATCAACCCTGTTTCTTGGAAAAACTACTCAATTAAATCAGAACCCCTAAGTTCGGCTCAAACACTTATAGTGTTTTAAGCCTAACTTTCTCATATGGTATCAGAATCAAGCAATTCTCATCTTGGTTTCTTCATTATGAAGAACCTAGCAATCTCTATTTCTAGTCTCAAACTCAAATTTGTAACCTATCATCACCAATTTGAAGAACCAATGATTTGAACTTCGAAAACCCGTTATTTAATCCCGTTATATTTATTAATTTACGAGAAAAATCATAACTCTCTCATACGAGCTTATAATCAGTTCTTTGCAATTTATTTATCCTTGTATCGAACCTTTCTACGATTCTTGTGAAGAACTCGAAAGCTAGTTCCTACCCTATCGTCCACGAAAAGCCAAGCTTCCCAGGGAAGATTCATTTTGGTAACTAAGTAACCCAGCCTTGGTAAAACGCGAATATCTCCCTCATACGATGTCGGAATCACTTTGTTCTTTTTTTATGGCTTTGTATAAAAAAACCCTACAACTTTGATAAAGAGCCCAAGAGCTGATTCTCAAAGGATATTTTCACGGTGGACCCATCTTTACAAGTTAAAATAATTTCGAAGCCCTGAAAAGCACTTTTCCTTGTTCCGGGCATAACTCCTGCTCCGGATGTCAGATTTTCACGTACCATTTATCATTATGAAGAGAAAAATGAGATTTAAAACTTTCATGTTGGGCAATATTTTAGATTCTGGATGTAGCAAAAAGTCACTTTTTCTCTCAAAGTTAAGTATTAAAAATCGTAACTAGGGTTTCATCCGATACCGATTAAATATAGGCCCGAGGGCCAAATTTTCCTATAAATAGGATGTCACCCCCTCTCAAAACTGCACCACTCTTCTTCTTCTCCCTCATGATGTCTCTCTCTTTCCCTCTCCTCCATTGACGCCCAAAACCAACCTCCGAATCACCTCCGTTCTTCGCCAAAACCACCTCCGATCACCACAAACATCCACCTTTCTTCTTTCTCCGCCAATTTCACCACCTAAAACCACCACAAAACCACCATTGAAATAGCCCCAAACACATGACTTCCAACACCACCCACAGCTCCCCACGACCTCCATTTTCACTGTTCTTTCTTCCTACGACCTCCGATCTTCGTTTCCTTTCATTTCTACCAATCAATTTCAACTCTAGTCATCGCGAACCACCCTCCACCACCATGGGAAGTCATCATGCCACCTCCCTCACCTCTTGATGGATTATTTACATGTTGGCCATTCCAAGCTCTGATAATCGCGTAGAGTCCAACTGTGGAGATGGATCGTCGATCGGAGCTACGGTTTAAAAGTTAAGTTTTCGCCCCTCCATATAGTATCTGGAAAATACGACACCTCAAGTAAGGGGGTATATTCTCGGGTATCCTGGGGTGAACCACGTGTTCGGAAAGGTTAAGGAACCTTTGGTTCTTACCTATTCGAGGGCAGGTTCGAGAACTGTTGTTAAAAATTAAGATATTTTCTTGCCGTTAAATTAAGCCACTTAAATTTTTATTAATATTTTATTGTAATTGATAATGCATATTTTATCCTTAATTCCTCATTTTAAATGTGTATAATTGGCCACTACTTATTTTGTAATATATTGCATTTTAACACATTTTTATAATTTGAGCTTTATTTAATATTTGATTTTAAAATGAATCAAGGATTATTTTTTACTAGAAATAATCCTGGTTTCTCTTATTTTGTAGTGAATGATTGAGCTTATAATTGGAAAATAATGACCAAGGATCCAGAGGAAGAAGCCACAATTCATCACACCTCCAAAAAGTGTCAAGAAAGCATGAACAAACAGCATAATAGGTGAATCGATTCACACAAAGAACACAACTAAAAAAACCTTAAACAGCTACCTGAAATTAGCGACCACCGAACACCGTCGCTAATTTGCCACCGATTTAGCGACCGCTTAATACAAAAAGGGACCAAAAATAAGTTAGCGACTTATTTAGCGACCGAGTCCTCTAGCGGTCGCTACCAATTATGAAAACCGTCGCTAGTACGGTCGCTAACTTTTAGCTCCACCTTGTTTCAGTTTCCCGCCAGGATTTTGTGTTGGTGCCAAATAGTAGCGACGGTATCTACCGTCGCTAACGTTCCCTCTTCTAGTAGCGACGGTATCTACCGTCGCTATGGTTTGTACTAGTGACGGAAACGTCCGTCGTGGCTAATTGTTTGGCCAACTTAGTAACGGCCATTGTTGCCGTCGCTAATGTTCATGAGGTTAGTGACGGAATCACTCCACCGTCGCTATGGTTTTCGCCTTCCCTCCATAATTTTCTTTTTAATTAATGGAAGGTAGTGACGGTGCGCTGATACCGTCGCTAATGTTCATGAGGTTAGTGACGGGATAACTTCACCGTCGCTGTGGTTTTCACCTTCCCTCCATAATTTTCTTTAAGTTAGCGATGGTCAGGTGAAACGGTCGCTACATTTCAGGAGGTTAGTGACGACATTATTATACCGTCGCTAAGTCTAAGGAGGTTAGTGACGACATTATAATACCGTCGCTAACTTTTAAACTGTAGTGACGTTGTTAGCGACGGTGGTAGCCGTCGCTAAATATTTAATCTAACTCGACAGCAACCCCTTTCCCTGTCACTTGCCCTAACTTCCCCTTCCTCTCCCTCACCTCCCTCTCCTCCCTCCCTTCGTCGGACAGCAACCCCGTTCATCTCCGAACCCCTCTCTCTGAACCGCTCTCCTCCTCCGAACCCCTCTCTTCGAACCCCCCCTCCTCCCCCGAAACCCTTTCTCCGAACCCCCCCTCTCCTCCTCCGAACCCCTCTCTCTGAACCCCCCCTCTCCTCCTCCGAACCCCTCTCCTCTTCCAAACCCCTCTCTCCGAACCCCTCTCTCCGAACCCCTCTCCTCCTCCGAACCCCCCTCTCCTCCTCCGAACCCCTCTCTCCGAACCCCCCCTCTCCTCCTCCGAACCCCTCTCTCTGCCTGCCTCTTTCAGCTCCCTTTCTTCCTCCGTCGAAGCTCGGTGTGCCGTTGCCTTGGGGGCCTCACCGGTGAAGGTCTCATCCTCACGCTCACCTCACCAGCAACAGTCTTCATCGACACTGTCGCAGGTATCAAACTTCCACCCTTTCTCAATTCTCTGTTTATATTGGTCAACTGTGTAATTTCTGTTACCCATGTTGTTTTTCAAGAAAATTGAAGCCTATAAATTTGAAACACTTCTTCATTTGTATACAATGTCTTTTCGTAGCATTCCATTACATGCATGATGCATCCCTAGAAGTATTGTTTTTGCTATCTTCTCTTATTTGATTGTCAGAGTTTTTCATTGTATACACCAGTGAGGAAATGCTGAGAAATGTTTGGGTGTATTTGGGTTTTCGAATTTAAGGGAAGTGTGACCATTTTGTATTCTCCATATTATTTGTTATAGTATGTCATTGATGTTTTTTGCATGTGAGGTAAGTTATAAGTTGGACCATATTTATTACTATATTTTTGCTTTATTTGCACAACTTATTATATAGCATATTCATACACCTCCATTTCTAAATTACTAATTGGATATTGGATTTAACTTCAAATGTCACATACAAGGAAATATTTTCAGGTTGATAACAGTCTACTTGTAAGTGAATCCGTTTGAAAGTTAGGCACTACTAATTTGTAAATATTTTTAATCATCACTTTTGTATCTCAGATATAATAAGCTAGAAGAACCATCCATGATTAGTAGTAAGATGAGGAAGAGAATTTTGCAAATAAAAGAGTAGGGAAAATGTGATATTTTGTATTAGGACCAAATTGCTTAGGTATTTTTAGTGTTGTTATTTAATCAAAATTGAAGTTTTACCATGATAACTCATAAATTACACATGGACATTAGTAGTTGGTTATATTACTAAGATAAAACTCCAACTCTGATTAGAAAACAACACCAAAATATTAAAATGAAAATAAAACTCTAATTAGAAAACAGCACAAAAAATTACATCTAAGTTATTTCCTTTTCATTATGACATTGTAATCAGAGCAACGTTTCCTTCTCTTTACCTCTAAAATCTTTAAACCAATGAGGCAAAACTAGAAGAAAGAAAACTTTCCTTCCCATCCACACAAGTTACATGATACTAACTTTTAAATGACATAGTTATAATTTATACCTATATATAATGGCAGAGCAAAAAAAGGGGGGTCACCATTTTTTTCTACCTTAACCCAAAATTTCCAGGTCAGGTTTGCACACCCCTTTTTTTAACCGTATTCCACCACCACTTTCTTTCTACTTTAAACTCCTACTTTTGCATTCCTTCTCCTTAATCCTCATTTTTTTTTGTTCCATGGTGCGAGGAACTTTCTAAAAAATATATTAACCTTTTTTATTTTATTTCAATACAGGTCAATAAGCTTTATTGTGATTTGTGAACACATGAGTTTCTACTGAACATATATAGTTTTGATTTGGAGCAACAAAGAATAACAACAGAGATGTCACAAGTTTGTCGTGGCTTTTTCATTCTCTCTGTTCTCACCTTTCAAGCCTCAATTCTACCAATTTTTATTGAACATCCAATCAACCATTGCCCCATAATTCACGATGAGCCACAATGTCGTAATTCATCATTCTGGTAAATTTTCATCGTTCAAATTGAGAACGCGGTGAATCTTCAACATCAAAGGTGGGGGTTGCATTCTTTGGAATAGAGATCGTTCTTGTCAATCAAATTTTTCAACATAGCACGAGTAAAAAAATTAAGGTTATTAGGGTCACTAGACGGAGATTCGTTAGGCGTTTCTAACACTTTAGGGCGCGAAAAACAAAACCAACACCCACTTCCACTACCATCACCACCATCAACCTTAACAACCGTACCTGAACCAGCACGTGATTGCTTTTTCGCTAAACAACCTTAACCACCACTTCTACTTCTGATTCTGCGTATTTGCTTTTTCGCATTCTTTTCATCTGCTTCAGTTTTCTCTCCTCTTCCAAAATCTCACCTTCTCAAACAAACACCGAGTCACTGACCAAAGTCAAAATAGGACTTGTTATCTTGACACTCACTCAGCCAAATAAGTAGTCTGGGGAAGACTTCATCTTGCGCTAGCAGTTAATTACGATAACATGATAAAACATGGCAAAAACATGTGCCCTATTTACGTTTGAAGGCACTTTATAAATTGGATGCTTCGGTAACTTGCTCTCCATCAAAACCAAATCAGTCAAGGGTATGAAGCCCTCCAACTTAGCTCTTTGGATCAGACCTTCCAGCACTCTATAAATTGCTTCCTTTTCAGCATGAGACTGATCAGCTGCATTGAATCGGTGAATGCTGTCTCCCAATTCAATCCAACTCTTACCACAATTTTTCCGAACCCCTCCCATTTTCATCATTTGTCTTACACTCTCTGCACTATCCCAGTTCTTCAGAGAGCAATACATATTTGACAACATAGCGAGGGAATGAGGAGAATTGGAATGTAAAAGAAGCAAGTTTGTTATTGTTAGTGACGTTGAAAGTACCTGTAGGTGTAGGTGTGAATGAATAGTGGTGAGAGAGGGAATGCAATGATTTGCCAAAAAAACCAAACTTGTTAGCTCCATCTCCTGACCTCTGTAACTGTAACCTGATCATCCTCACATTTCATTCATCACTCTCTTGTTCCATGGCTCTTCCTGATCATCCTCACATTTCATTTATCAAAAATGTTTTGCTTGTATATATTCCTAAAATCATTAATGTTTTGTATAATAAATAATATTAGAGATATGTTAATATTCAATAACATTAATACAAAAAAAACTACTTCCAGCTACTATTCTTAATATGTGTCAAATTAGTTATTTAAGTTGATATAAACTTAGTCAGTTGTAAAGCTAAAAGTTATTACATTCTTATCTATTACATCTTTAGAAACTTCATTATGGAAACCAGTTGAATGTTGGGAACTTTGATTAACACTGTTAACAATCAACTTTGTCATGCAGACCAATACACTTTACGCGTGGTCTGTGTTTGGCTCTCATCAGCTTTGTCTCCATCGCTATCTCTCTTTCGACGGTAATCCCCTAACGCTAACTTATCCGGCTATGTGTGTTGTATGTGTTGAAGTGTATGTATGTTGATTGTTGTTTGTTAGTGGAGAGCTGAGCTCATTAGGCAGTGATTGTGTGTGCTGATAACATGATTTACGATGCATGTGTAATGTTGTTTGTTAGTGGAGAGCAGAGCTCATTAGGCATTGGTTTTGTGTGCTGATAACATGATTTACGATGCATGTGTAATGTTGTTTGTTAGTGGAGAGCAGAGCTCATTAGCCGTTGATGACATATATTGATAACATGATTTTGTGTTCATAACTATGAATATCATATACAATGCGTATGATATGTTTATTTATCTATACTGGGAAGTTTTCTATATGTAACAGGCCATTTGTAAATTTAGGAAATGTCTAGTTTACAGGGGAGACTCTGCCAAAATTTCGGCAGGCTCCCTTTATTAGGGAACTTAAAAAATGAAACACAACGTTAATAATGTAGGGTTTAGTCGTGTGTGTACCCATTAGATTCCCGTTCAAGTTTCAAAACAACCGGTCGATGTACCGTGTTGTGTTGGATCTTGAATTGTCCCGGTTGGACAGTTTGGTATGAATTTGTAACCTGTAGGGCGTAACCCATGAATGTTGTATGGGGTCTATCTTGAGAATTTGAATGAATGTTGGTATGAAATTTCGGTTATGGTGTTTCGTATTGTCCCCAGGGTGCATGTCTGCGTGTGGTGTTTCATACCGTACGTATCTCTGTGTACTCGGGGACCAATGCGAAATGCTGCCGAAATTTCAAATGAACATTCATTCAACTCAAGATAGACCACATACAATTATGGGATGGGTTACGGATGGTTGCATATTCATCCCGAATGGGATAAGGCCCCACCAATTTGCAACATCAAAGAGATAGAGTGATTCACAACCGATAGTTAAATAAAAATTTAAACGTGTAAGGTAACAGAAATCGTGCTTGTTAGATACTGTAAATGGAGGTGCCGGCAAATCGGCGATGGATGTACAACCGACTAGATCGCAATCGGCGAGTGACTGAGGAGTTTATGATGGGGCTGTTGGAGTTCATTCCGTTCGCTACGGCGAACACGCCTGGATTTGAAGTGACTCAGAAGATCCGTTGTCGGTGCTCAAGGTGCAAATGCATGAGTTTTGAATACGCGGATGATGTCATGTGCCACCTAACTGAGAAAGGGTTCATGGAAACATACCACTGCTGGTACAACCATGGTGAGCAGTTACCGCGTAGATCGTCAGATGTAACCGTGCAACAGTCTTACTACGAGGTTGGAGGAAACAGGGATACGTACAACAACATAGAACAAATGGTGATGGATCATGTTGGACCCTCCACCGGGCGTATGCTGGAACATAATGACCAAGCAGGTCATGGGGACTCTGACAATGCAGAGGAGGATCCTAATCCGGAGGTGAAGAGATTTTATGATTTGTTGGCGGCGGCTCAGACTTCATTGTGGGACGGGTGCAACAGTCACACTGAGTTATCCGCCTCCCTAGCTGCTTTAAGCATAAAGGCAGATTATAATCTTTCTGGAGGTTGTTTTGATAGGATGGTCAGTCTGATGGGTTCCACCATGCCTAGTAATCACAGAATGCCTGCAAACCTGTACCGTGCTAAGAAACAAGTGGCAAACTTGGGGCTGGGTTGTGTGAAGATAGAGTGTTGTGTTGGTGGATGTATGCTGTTCAGAAATGAGTTTGCAGACGAGAGTGTCACAAAATGTCTGCATTGTAATGAGGAACGCTACAAGACCGTTAAAAGGAGAGGGAAGGTAACCCGGACGGCCAGGAAGAAAATGTGGTACTTCCCTATAACACCGCGTCTTCAACGCCTGTATGCCTCATTGTCCACGGCAAAACACATGCGTTGGCATGCTCTGAACCAAACACAAGAGGGGTTTCTTTGCCATCCTTCCGACGGGAAAGCATGGAAGTGTTTGGATGAGCTATATCCGGACTTTTCTGGCGAGCCGCGAAATGTAAGACTTGGATTATGTACTGATGGGTTTAACCCGTTCGGTCAATACGGAAGGGCTTACTCTTGTTGGCCAGTCATCCTGACCCCATACAATCTACCGCCTGATATGTGTATGAAGAGGGAGGTCATGTTTCTATCTGTACTGGTTCCAGGACCCAAAAATCCAAAGGCGAACATAGACGTGTTTTTGCAACCGTTGGTTGAAGAGTTATCACAGTTATGGGATGTCGGGGTAATGACATACGATGCGTCTTTGAAGAACAACTTTATGATGCGTGCTGTTTTGATGTGGACTATTAACGACTTCCCGGCCTATGGTATGCTTTCTGGATGGTCCACGTCTGGGAAGCTTGCTTTCCCTGTATGCATGGAACATACCGGGGGGGAATCACTCCCTGTTAGTGGCAAGACAAGTTTCTTTGACTGTCATAGAAAGTTTCTACCGTTGGATCACCCGTTTAGGAGGAACAAAACCGCTTTTAAGAAAAACAAGGTTGTCAATGAACCTCCACCCCGTAGGTTATCTGGTGCACGGGTTTGGCAGAGGGTCGAAGAGTATCCTTACATCTGGGACAAGAGTGTCAAGGAGTTTGCGGGTTACGGTAAGGAACACCACTGGGTGAAGCAGAGTGTCTTGTGGGATTTGCCATATTGGAAAGACTTGTTGTTAAGACACAACATTGATGTCATGCACACTGAACGTAATGTTTTCATGAATATTTTTGACACTGTTATGGACATCAAAGGGAGAATAAAGGACAACGAGAAGAGTCGTCTAGACCTTCCGATTTGGTGTTCTAGGAAGGAGTTGGAGTTGAGGGATGCGGGACGTGGAAGAATGTTTAAACCCCATGCAAAGTATGCTTTAACTAGACCACAACAGATTGCTGTGTGTATTTGGATGAATGGGTTGACCCTGCCTGACGGATTCGCTTCTAACTTGAGTAGATGTGTCGACGTGAAGGAGGGCAGGGTGTTTGGCATGAAAAGTCATGATTGCCATGTGTTTATGCAACAACTACTCCCGTACGCGTTTCATGCCTTACCGAAGCCTATTTGGAAACCGTTAGTGGAGTTGAGTCACTTCTTTAAGGAGTTGACGGCTACTTCGTTGAGTGTGGAGAAACTTGTGAAGATGGAAGAAACTATCCCGGTATTGATTTGTAAGTTGGAGCAGATTTTCCCACCAAGTTTCTTTGACTCCATGGAGCATTTGCCTATCCATCTACCGTACGAGGCCTTGGTTGGTGGCCCAGTGCAGTATCGTTGGATGTATCCATTCGAAAGGTGAATGCTTGGTGAACTCTTTAATTTACTTGCGAATCATGCTTATAATAGTATTTTCTAACTTAACACCACCTTGTTAATGATGTTGAAGATTCTTACGCTCTTTAAAAGATAAAGTGTCGAACAAAGCCTGCGTTGAAGCTTCAATTTGTGAGGCATACTTAGTCGAAGAAATGACAACCTTTGCTTCTTTCTATTTTCCAACGGAGATAGAAACTAGAATGAGTAGAATTCCCCGCAATCTTGGTGTAACCAGCCGCACAGGGTTTGATGAACAAACGTCGATTTTCAACTATCCTGGTCACCCGGGGGGCAGGCTCACAAAATGTTACATTGATGAGAAAGATCGAAAGGCAGCTCACTTGTACATTCTTCTCAATTGCCCAGAAGTGGAACCCTTTATTGAGTAAGTCATAGAAGTTATATTATACATTCTTAACGTAGCTTTTATATTAAACTTATTTGTTTCTTTCAATAGCTTATACACAGATATGCTAAAACTTGAGCAAAATGAGTTAACTGATGACCAAATTCATAGTGAGGTGTCATCCAAGTTCGTTGGTTGGTTCGCGCAACATGTAAGACCCGTATACCAAGTGTTTTTAAGCCTATTTGCTTCTAACTCCCGTCAATATGGTAACAATGACCTACTTCTTATGTTGTACATAGATACAAGACCCTAACAACCATATTGAAGATTCTTTACTCCAAGCCCTTTCTTGGGGGCCGGTGAAGACTGTTAAAAAATGGCCTATTTACTACGTAAATGGCTACAAGTTTAATATTCTTCAATGGAGTGAAGGGATGCGCACCCATAACTACGGGGTTTGTGTTAAAGGCACCGCCGGTCAGTTGGAAGAAGACTTTTATGGAGTGCTGACGGAGATTGTTGAAGTTTCATTCTCTGGACGACTAAGAAGAGATATTGTTCTATTCAAATGTGATTGGTTCGACAAAACAATCGGTGTTGGAACAAAGGTTGACAACAACTACGGCTTAGTTGAGGTCAAGAAGAATGGTAGATATAAAGGGTTTGATCCCTTCATTTTTGCCCAACAAGCTGAGCAGGTTTATTACACCGACTTCCCGGGAGGACATCGGGACTGGTATGCAGTAATCAAGGCCAAGGCCCGAAGTCAGATCACTGACAATGTCTCCGAGGAGGTCGATGACGCTTATCAGCTTGCACCACACGAGCTCAACGATGCGAATTTGTTGTTCAACATTGATCCAGTCATAATGGACGAGACACTCGCCACTACGGGGGGTGAACACATTGACAAAGACCTTGTCTCTCGATCAAAACGGTCTAGGGCTGATTTGGATACTGATGAACTTGTTCAAACAGATAACCACAGTGACACTAAAACTGAGGGGGAATTCGAAACTGAAACAGACACAGAGTATGTAGTTGTTAAACATATATACATAGGTTTATATATATCCTGAGACTAACCTTTCTTTTCATGATTTTATCCACAGATGACGGGACGTCGACTGCCCTTCAGTAGGGGTGGTGGGTCCAGTACCCCGGCTTCCCGTCTGGGGATGCAAACCCCAGGGCAGCAGACCACTCCATCACCACCACAGCGGACCACTCCATCCCCATTACAGCAGACCACTCCATCACCACCACCACAGCAGACCACTCCATCACCACTCCAGCAGACCACTCCATCACCACCACCACAGCAGACAACCCCATCACCCCCACAGCTGACCACCCCAGAGCAGACTCCTGGAGTTGATGGCTTGGAGGACCATGGCCATCAGGCGACCCCACCTCCGGCATCCCCTCTGCCCATGTTGGTACCCGTGCCGGCCGGAGACGAGTAAGTGACTAAATTTCATATACTTTTATGTTATTTGTATGATACTTTATATTAGGGTTTAGTTGAAAGACTTGTTGGTTTATTGGATGTTACTTTAATTAGTACTTGTATAGATTGAATTGTACTGGGCACTCTTCTGTTTGTAACAGGGTAACTATTTAAACTTGGAAATGTTACATTTACAGGGGAGACTCTGCCGAAATTTTGGGTGTCTCCCTAGATTGTGTGTTGTTTTATTCCTAACATAATTGTTGTCATTACAGCTTTGTTGATAGTAGTCGCACTACCAAAGCGATTACTAAGGTTTTGAAGGCCCAGTGGGATGGTCCATATATATCTTGGACAGATGCTGGGAAGGTTGTGCAAGATAGGTGGTTTGACACCTTCTCGGTAAGTTCCTAGCTCATTTATTGTGACTTGATTTGTAAAATAGACCCGTTATTAATTTTGATTTCTCAATTCATTTTACAGCGTGATTACCAGTGGGCGGAGGGTATGATTGATGAGATTAGGAAGGTCTTTGCCACAAAGACCTCCAAAATCATCAAGAGTACCCTTTGGAAGGTGAGGGACAAGGGTGAGCGCCCTCGTTGGATCCCGGAGGACCATTGGGACGGGATGGTCCAGAAGTGGGGCGGGGTCCCATTCCAGCAGGCGAGTGCTCGGAATAGGGCCAACAGAGCCGCCGATGCTGCAGCCTCGGTTTACACTGGGGGTAGCATTTCAACCCTCGAGCACAAGAAAAGATTTGTAAGTATATTTATGTTAAACATTTCTATTATCATTCGTCTTACATGTTTACAAATAATAATCTCAATGTTTTTTGTCCACCACAGGAGCAGAGGGAGCACCGGGAGCCTTCTTTGTTTGAGGTCATGCAAATGACCAAGAAGAACAAAGCCGGTGCATGGGTAAACCAGAAGACTACGGAGCTAGCGGTATTTACTTTTAACTGACACATGCTTTTAATTTACTTACAAATCAGCTTACTAATCCTATCGTTGTTTTTGAATTTACAGGAGGCGTATCAGGCCAGGAGGGCCGAGAAGGAGGCGGACCTGGTGGCTTCCACTCCTGAAGGGGAGGTTCCTCCCACCCTATCTTGTTCTGACGACAACGCCATCTATATGGAGGCTGTTGGCGGTGTGAACAAGAAAGGGAGGGTGTTTGGATTGGGTGGCGTCGGCACGCAGCTGGCGAAAAAGGGGAAGACCCCTTCCTCTTCGTCTTCCTCTGGTCTTCCGACTGAGGTCGTTCAGGTAATCCAAAACCTGAACGATGAGCTACACGAGGAGCGACGTCAGAGGCAGTTGCTGTTGGAGCGGCACGAGGCGGACCGACAGAAGGCCGAGGCGGACCGACAGCGGGCCGAGGAGCAGCACGCCGAGACTCATCGGCAACTTGCTCAGCAGCAGGAGCTACTGATGCAGTTGATGGCGAGGCTACCTCCCCCCACTTCCCAGGCGCCCCCACCACCACCCCAGGATCCCCCACCACCTTGATTGTAGTTCTTTTATTTATACACATTGTATATTTGATTTTTAGTTATGTTATATTTTTATTCAGTATTTATTTTGTCATTCTTTATATATTATGTCAATATTTATTGGTAATTACATTCAAATCACAAAGCCTTATTCTACCTATCATTAATAATTCAACCTATTTGATAAATTAATTTAATTATAAAATTTTATCAGCCAATACAAAATATTAAGATATTTTTAAAGTTAAATTAACAAAACCAGTCAATATTGAATTAATTTTTAAAAAATATAAAAATTCACGTTAGCGACGGGACATGTCCGTCGCTGACGTTTTAACACTAGCGACGGATGCTGTGGTCGCTATATCACAATCACTAGCGACGGACGTTGTGGTCGCTAACTGACAACAACTAGCGACGGACATCGGCGTCGCTACATCGCAACCTCTAGCGACGGATACTGTGGTCGCTACATCACAATCAGTAGCGACGGAATAACTTGGTCGCTGTATCACTTCCAATAGCGACGGCATACGGTGGTCGCTGGTGGCTGTTAATAGCGACGGGTATTCGAGGTCGCTGTATGACAACACTTAGCGACGGCTGGAGTTATTGGGGCAGAGACGATTTTAGCGACGGCCCTACGCCGTCGATATTGTAGCGACGGCAGTTATGTGGTCGCTGATGTGTTTTTGACGAGGGTTTTAGCGACGTCCTCTTGCCCGTCTGCGATGCCGTCGCTAAAACCATTAGCGACGGGAATTCCATTGATTAGCGACCAATTACTTCCGTCGCTAACAGTTGTTTTTTTAGTTGTGGCATGAATTGATTCATGTGTTTTGAAGCACCCAGGAAGTGAAAAGAATAAGCCATAAATCGATTCCCAACAGACATGAATCGATTCATGCATAAAAAAAAGTCCAGAAACATGAAATTGGAGGCCATGAATCACTTCACACAGGCATGAATCGATTCATGTGTATTAGTTTGCCCAATAATTGGAAAATCAGTCCTGGGAATTGATTCACACTGCTCAGGAATCAATATGAATCGATTCACATGAGTTCACAAGGCTGGGAATCGATTCATACGCCTGGGAATCGATTTATACACTATAAAATTGAACAATTTGGAGGCACAGAATGAAAATGAATTGATTCATGCTTTTAGGGATCGATTCATGTTAGTGGAAACAACATTACAGGATTTAAAAAAGCAGAAACAACATTACGGGTTTTTTGAATCCACTACGCCGAGAGGGATCCACTTCTTCCATGATTTACGCTTGTTGTTTCCTTTCCCTCGCCTATAAAAGGAAGAAGAATTGAAGCCTTTCAATACCTTCACTTCTTCACATATTCACTTCTTCCTTCTCAGCTTTATTTTGGAGAAAGAGTGGCATAAGGCCTCTCGAGGAAATTCTCTTCCGGGTTCGATCTTTCTTATTTTTAGTTTGTTTTAATTATGGAGGGCTAAAACCCCTAAATTGATTTTCTTGGAGATTAATGTAATATGATTTTGAGGTTTCTATTTTTAATATAGTACTCTTTTATTACTGTTGATTTCTTTATAATCTTACTCTGCTTGTTTGAATTATATTCTGTTTGATTAAATTTATATGCTTAATCGGTTTAATTATACAAATGGAATAGAATAAGATTTTCATTAAAATGGATTAAGGAAGTATGCATGCTTAATGAATATTTTCATAATCACTTTTAGTTATTATGGTTTGCTTAATTCCATAATATTTGAATAGATTATGTATGTAAGCAATGTTCTTATGTATGCTCAATGATTTCTAGATTTTACAATCTTAACTCCTTTTGCTTAATTAGGATGCTTGATTAATGTGTTCATTCAGTTTGAATGTAAGTAAAGAAATTGTGAATTAAAAAAGATGCTTAGTTGATTAATTTAAATTGAGTTAAGAATTCAACAGTAATGAAAGTGTACAAACCATCTTTTGTGAACCAAGGATAAATCTAATTACAGTACTCCAAGAAAATCAATCGCTTGTTATTTATTTGTTCTAAGTTTTACATTTATTTTGTTTTAAATTTTATTGTGACAACCAAACCAACCCCCCCCCCCCCCAAAACATTTTTGTATGTTTAATTTTGTTTGTTTAAATTATTTTAAAACTTGATTTTCCTAAATTTTTATGTTGATCTTCGAGAGAATGAGTTCACACCCTAGTACTACATTATTTTTAATGTTTCAATTTGACCGACCGCGATAGTCCACGTCAGTCGTGTATGGGATTAATTAGTTGTGTTGACTATTACCGATCATGATGATTAAGTGGACAAGTTAGGTACTGAGTTGTGAAAATATTAAGGACCATGGGTGTCTATGTGGACTCCAACAAATAAATTTCAAAAAACATAATAAATAAGGATATAAGGATGGACGGGCACGTGACCTTAATTATGTAAATTCATGTTATGTCCACAGTTGTAATAATTATTATGAAGTGTGGACTACTATCCATATCGTTATTTTTGTCCTTAACACGTTAACCCTGATACTTAAGAAAATAAAACCAAAAATTATTATTACCACCATCTATATCATAGCTACTATATTATTATTATTATTATTATTATTATTATTATTATTATTATTATTATTATTATTATTATTATTATTTTACTCCATTATTTTATTATTATGATTATTATTATTGATTACTATCGAACATAATAGTTGGCTCCACCGCCGCTCTTAGTAGTTTATTCTTGTTAAATTTTTATATTTCTACTATCGAGTATAATGGTCGGCTCTGCCACCGCTCTTGGTATTTTCTTATTTATTTAAATTCTATCATTTATATTTTGAGCATAATGGTCGGCTCTGCCACCGCTCTTGGTATTTTCTTATTTATTTAAATTCTATCATTTATATTTTGAGCATAATGGTTGGATCTGTCGCCGCTCTCGTAAATTTTATTTATTTATTTATTTTGTCATTTAAATTATTAATATTGGATATAATGGTCGGCTTTGCCGCCTTATCCTCCCCAATTTGCTTTACTTATTAAAAATTCATCATTCATATTTCTGTATTATAATGGTCGGCTCTGCCGCCTTGTTGTTATTATTATTTATTACTATTATTATTATTAGTATTATTTTCTTACTTTTATTATTTTAAGAACACATTATTTACTCTTCAATCTGAACATTATTTTAGCCAAGATATATCTGGTATATTTTCTAAATAAAATGGAAATGAACCACAAACGTTTGAAAAATAGGTGGGACCTAACAACTTGAGGATAAATATTGTGAAGCAGTAAACACATAGATACCCAAGGGTCAAAAGTAAAAGAGAACTAAACATACGTGTTGCATCATGAAAATGATATTTTTGAAAGACTAGAGTATACACCGGGGTACGCTGGAGAACATTCACGTTTGATCCCCATGAAGGATCTTAGGAGTATAATTGGGTCGGGCATCCAATGGCTTGGATTTGCGCCCAATGTCAGATGGTTTGTGGCAAGCCTAATGTACTTCGACTAAAGACGGAGTATAACTGTGATCGTGTAGAGCCAACTCCCATTATTATGTGATATGAATGATGAGATGAGATGGGTCCATGTTTATGAGTAGGACCTGTGTGTCCTTCGTACCCAGTGATGAGATATGGTGTGTAAGGGACTTGGTGGGCTCCGATCACTCTAGTGTGGAAATGTTGTGCCCAGGGACAACCTGAGTAGGACAACTTCCAATGGATGAGATATGAGAATGATGATGATGGTGATGATGGACTCGTGTATTAGGCCCACATGCATCATGAGAATTAAACATCAGATAATTCATAATAAACCTAACTCATGCATTACATGACAACAATATTGATTGCCATAAATTGTACATGTGTTGTTTGCATTAATTGTATTATATTATCTGTTGACTGGGTATGCCCGCACCGGGAACCCTCGGGGTCTGGAGTATATACTTACCCCTTTCTACTTATTAATAACAGAAGAGTCAGAAAAATCAAGAACTAGAATACGAGGAGCAGCTGTAAGTTGGACCAACTGGGAGCGCTCGACAAACGTAGGATATGTATAGTTAAATATATAGTTAATTAAGTAACAAGACTAAGGATGACTGTACATAGTTAAAGGTGCCTGCGTGCCCCATTTTGCTTAAGAGTACAATCACTTACAGTTTATGAATGACTATGTAAATTATCTAATGCTTGCTTCCACTGATCCACCATTGTTTTACCTGTACAAAAAAAAAATTCCCTACTTTTTCTAAAAACTTGTAACCTCTTAGTTAGGGATGGAAATATGGGTTAGGCCTGCGGGCTGGCCCGTTTGGCCGATTAAAATGGGCCGGTCCAAGCTTTACGACACATTTTCCTGAATAGGCCCGACCCATTTTGGCCTGTAAAAAAAGGGGCCCATCACGGGCCGGCCCAGCCCGACGGGCCTTTATTAAAATATATATTATTATATTATATGTATAATATTAATATTTAGTTGGTTGAAATTTTAATTATTTGTATTTATTGTTTTTATTTAATGAAATAAATTGGATTAATTATAAAAACTTTACTTTAGAAAGGTGAAATCTAATTTTTATTTCTAATTTTTCTTAAAAATATTTAAAAATAGTTTAAATTTAAAATAAAAAATAGTTTGTATAGTTATATTAAAGAAATAGGTTGGCCCGTGGGCCATAAAGAAAATGGGTCGGGCTAATGTTTTTGGCCCATTTTCCTATTATGGCCCGACCTGGCCCGTATTTGGACGGGCCTATGCGGGCTTTGGCCCAGCCCATAGGCCCGTTTTGCCACCCCTACTTTTAGTTAAGTAGGATAACCCAGCAGAAGGGTTTATCCCAGTTGACCGAGGGTGTTACAGTAAGTATACTGATTCTCTGCCTGGAAGTTTCCTCTAAATCTTTGTCTACGCATAAGTAAGCTCTAGGTTAACGTAGGTATGTTGACCTTCTGGTTTGATGTTGAGTCTTTACCCTTCAGTTGCACGTAGGCATGCTGGCTTTAGTGTAATTACCCTGGTCTTCTGTCTGATTCTTCCTTCAAAGCTTCATTTACGAGTACTTACATTCTGGGTTAGCGTAGGTACGCTGACCTTCTGGTTTGATACCTGATGCAAATGAGTCTAGTGTAATATTGGGCGTAAGAATGGCATAGCTACACTAGGATATTAAGATTCATGATGACTTCAGTGTAGGCACGCTCCTTTATAGCATAAACATGCTGCTCTTCTAATTTGGTCTTGATTTTAAACGTGACCAACAGTGTGGGTACGCTTGGTCATTTGTTAGCCCAGTGTAGGTACATTCAGCTTTTGGAACCTGAAACAAGCAAAATTTAGGAGCCTGGCGTAGGTGCGCTAGCAATAGGGCGTTAGTACGCTCAGATAAGTTAAAGCTCAAGAAACCATTTTTCTAAACTTATTATTTAATTATCTTTTTAAATAATTTTTCTCAATAAAAGCTAACAAAATAATTAAATAGTATAACTACACAAAATGAATAAATACTTTCTAATTACTTCCAATCTTGATAATTAACTATAATCTTTTAAAACAAAATAGAGTAAAATATTGCAAAATAACTAAGTCTTTTCAAGACTTATCAAGCTCGTCCCTTAATCGTGGTCCATTTTCCTCTTCATTGAACTGTTGAATCCTTGGAGAAAGGTAGTTAATCTCTCCCTTTTGAGCTTCTTCTTTTCGAGTGGGTCGGTTAGGAGTTGTTCGTTTACCAGACACCGGATGATAGGGACAACCCAGGAATTATCTAGATATGCCTTTGACGGGATAGTGCAAACCCTAACAGGAGTCGATATGCTAGGTTCTACCAGAGTGCTCAGAATGATCGTTGTTGTGGATCCTACCTTTTTGTGCTTGCTAAATAAGACAAGACATTGGCCCTAACATTATCTTCTCTTGGGACATGTGTATATTCAATCTTATCGAACCTTTCTTCTAATTCTTTCACCTTGATGAGGTACTGTTACAGTAATGGCTCTTTCACCTGATAACTCCCATTAATTTGGGAAATTACCAATTGTGAATCACTACAAAAGATGACACTCCTAGCTTCGACATCAAACGCTGCTCTCAACCCCGCTAGACAAGCCTCATACTCTGCCTGGTTGTTAGAGGTTTTGAAATCGAATCTAAGGGACACCTCTATGCTTACTCCGTCCTCGCTGTAGATGACCATTCTAGCTCCACATCCTTTCAAATTAGAAGAACTATCCATATAAATGACCCAGTGCTGCCTTAAAGGTGCAGGAGCCTCCCTGGTAAGCTCTATTACAAAATCGACCATGACCTGAGCTTTTATGGTCGTTCTGGGTTCAAAAGACATATCAAACTCAGAGAGCTCGATAGCCCACTTCGTTATTCTTCATGCTAGATCTGGCTTATGAAGCACAACCCATAATGGGAGATCCGTTCTAACCACGATTTGGTGAGCGTGGAAGTACTGCCTTAAACGTCGGGATGTCCATACTAAGGCTAAAGCTTCCTTTTCAAGCTTTTGATACCGTTCTTCTGATCCTTGCAATACCTTACCTATGAAATACACTAGTCATTGTCCCTTAATTGTCTCTTTTACCAGAGCTGCCCCCAGGGCTTTATCAGACACCAACATATAGACGTATAACCGTTCTCCATGGTTGGGCTTTGTTAATACTAGTGAATTTTCCAGGACCTCTTTCAAACTCCAGAAAATATTCTCCTGCTCTTCTCCCCATTCAATTTCTTGTTCTTCTTCAAGACCTTGTAGAGCAGTAGTGACCAATGTGCCATCAGAGGCATGAATTGTGATAGTGCTGCTACTTTCCCATTTAAGGATTGAACTTCCTTGACATTGGTCAAACTCCATAATTCCTTTATCACCTTGTATTTGTCTGGATTAGCCTCAATTCCTCTTTGGGTTAACATAAATCCCAAGAACCATCCAGCTGGTACTGTGAAAGTGCACTTCAACGGATTTAAACACATGTTATATATTTGGATTCATTGGAAAATCCTTCTCAGATCTTCAACGTGGTCTCCTCCTGCCAGGGTCTTTGCTATTATGTCATCCATGTACACTTTGACTGTTTTAGATCCCATTCCTTTAAAGACTTTATTCATCATCCTCTGATAGGTAGCTTCGACGTTCTTGAGTCTAAATGGTATAACGGTGTAGCAAAATATGCCTTTATCATTGATGAAAACGGTTTTTTACTTATCATCCTTCCACATGGGGATCTGATTATAACCAGAGTAAGCATCCATAAATGATAAGAACTAATATCCGGAGGAATCATCCACCATTTTATCAATGCTTGGGAGCAAATACAGATCCTTTAGATAACACTTATTTAGGTTGGTGAAATCTGTACACATCTGCCATTTCCCATTAGTTTTCTTTACCATCACAACATTAGAGACCCAGGATAAGTAATAAACTTCTTTGATAAAACCTACTTTCAACAATTCCTCTGTTTGCTCGCACACCGCCTACTGCTTCTCAAGACCTTGTCTTCTCTTCTTCTAGGCCACCGCCCTTGACTCCGGGTCTACCGCCAGCTTATGGCAGCAAAAGTTTGGATCAATATCAAGCATCTCTCCCGTGGTCCAAGCAAATAAATGTTTAAACTCCTTTAATAACTTTATTAACCATTTCTCCATACCCTTTTCCAAACAATCGTTAACTCCAATGGTTTTGGCGGGATCATCATCCAAGGGTACGAATTTTACACCTCCTTCCGATGTGGGTCTCTGGGGGTTCTCTAGATCCGTTGTCTATTCTTCTCTTGGGTCCAGATCAATCAAATTCATCGACTCCGGGACCGCTCTGCCATCATTTAACCTTTTCCTCTTGATTGACTATTCTGCTTTAGTCATTTGGACACTAAGATTGTAGCAGTACCTCATCATCTGTTGGTCTCCTTTGACAGAAGACACCTGATTATCCTTATCGATGACCTTTATCAACAGATGTGGTGTTGAGACTACAACCACTAAAGTATTGAGGGAAGGACGTCTGAGGATCTCATTAAAGGGGGACTTTACATCTATTACTAGCACCCTCGTCCTTACCGTTCTCGAACTTGGCTCTCCTTCAAATGTTAGCCTTGTGTCCAAATACCCTTTCATAGGTTGTCTACCTTCGTTGAACGTCGTCAGGTCTTGGGTATACGGTTACAGGTTGGAGTCTAACAAGCCTATCTTTTTAAAACACTCATAAAAGATGACATCACAAGAACTCCCTTGATTAACCAACATTCTTCTAGTTATCTTGTTGGCTATGACGGCCTCAATCACCACTGCATCATCGCCTGCTGGGATAGTTGGGTCATAATCATCATCTGTAAAAAAAATAGGTGGGGTTTGATCCCACCCCGGAATGACCTATTATATGTCTTTTCTTAAACAGACATAATCATCCTTAAATGGTTTTTCCAAGCGGTATTTGACACTCTGCCCCCTGTAAATCTTCTAACAATCATATCAATGACTTCTCGCCTCCTCGAACCTAGAGGTTTCAGTTGTTGTTCATCATCCTCATCAATGTTATCTACCAATACCTTTCCTTTGTCCAATATCGGTCTTTTAAAACTCCTTGCCTCCTCTTCCTCGACCGGACTTATTTCCTTTCTTCATGGTGCTACCCTTTCTGGCTCTTGATAGTTTCGTCGTCTAAACAAGTACTATTTTAGCTTTCCTTCTCTAACCAGTGTCTTGATTGCTTCTTTCAACTGTCAGCATTTATCAGTACTATGAACAGTTTACTCATGGAACTTGTAGTACTTGCTGGTGTTCCCCGCTCTCTTCATAGGTATTGGCTTTTTTATTTTATACACCATCAATCCCCTTACACCGACCTCCCTTAGAATCTATCTAGGCTGGACTGCTAATGGGGTATACTACATGAAATTAACACTCTTTCTCTCTCTTGGTTTTAGCAATGTCTCCTTACCTTGCCCTCTACAGTCGAACTTCGATGACCTTTTTGTTGTGCATCTAAGTGCTCTCCTGAACCGTACTCCTTTGACCAGCAACTGTCAAATGCATATCTCGCCCAACATACTTAGTCTCCTTCTTCCTGAATTCCTCGAAAGTACGAGGTGGCCTTTTTGTTAAAGACAAGGGAAATTAGGACTGCGGTTGCAGGGCCTCCACCGCAATGTGCAACTAGATTTCTTCAGTTAATCTCGGTACCAATGTTGCTTCCTTGTAGAATCTTTTCAGAAACTCCCTTAAGCTCTCCTTCGATCCCTGTTTAATCTATGGCAAAGTATAAGATGTCCTAGGAATATCTTTTGACACCATGAAATACTGTAAGAAAGCATGGGCCATATCATCCCCCGAATCAATGGATCCTGATAGTAAGTCTTTGAACCACCCTAACGCCTCAGCATAGAGCGTTCTTG
Organism: Clitoria ternatea; assembly: GCA_037962975.1. Lineage (NCBI taxonomy): Eukaryota > Viridiplantae > Streptophyta > Magnoliopsida > Fabales > Fabaceae > Clitoria > Clitoria ternatea. The sequence goes on from CM075671.1 coordinate 51,322,784, forward strand.
GAAACATTCTACACATAACGTCCTCCTCATCTCCAAAAAATAAGGATTCATTAACATAGGCATCTAAATGGCTTCCTGGGTCCGACTCCCCTATGTATTTCCTTATGGATAACAGCTACAGAGTCTGCAGATGCCTGGAAATAGGGACACTCATCAACTTTCATGTAAATAGTATTTTAAACCGGTACTCTACTCCCCTATTCTGTTGCATTACCCTTTTTTGGCTATTCCACTTTTCAGTCTGGTATGTTGACTCCTACACTTCATAAGCATGACTTTGGGACCGGTCCTGCTGCCGATGGAAATCATGACGCCTCTAGTTTCCACTGGTCCCCTCCCTTTATTTCGCTCTTCGTAGGTCCTGAAGTTCCTGACGTAGCTGTCTAATAATTTCATCCTTGGGGTTGGGTTGTGTCACTACCTGCGTTCTCAAATCCGTCCCCGGGGTCTCGACTATCCCCTCATCATAGTTCAAAGTCCGTGCTATATTCTGGACATGGCCCTCTAGGGTCTCATTTCTTCTGCCACGATCCATGACTTGTGTTGTTGCGATGTGGGACTTCTAAATTTACATGGCCCCACTGGGCAATGCCAATGATCTGATCGGTATCCGGGGTCAAGATTTGACCTCTTCAACTGGGGTCCAAAATTGCCTCACTTGCTCTTTATTTTATATCGTCTCAGTGGAGTACGGTATTATGTACCTAGGTCCAATGGGGAGCCTAAATTGTTCATGTTTAGGGAGTGAAATGATGTCTTATCTGAACCGTTATGGAGTAACACATCGGAGGTGAACCTGTAAAAGATTTTTCGATGCTTAAGTCAGTACGGTAATTACAAGAAATAAACAGATTACGGTGGCTCTTGAGAAAAATGTTCAAAATCCTTTCAAGCTAATAAATGAGTTGTATTTATAGAACTTCTCTGGATGAAAAGTTGATTTGACCCTCTTTCTAACATATTGTAGCAACAGTATTGACAAGGACATGTTGCCTATACCTTGTTTGACTGGCGTTCAAATGTCAATTGCCCTAACCGCTATCATGGTTTAACATTCGTACTGATGTGCGTTTAGGACATCGGTTCTTTGGCTTGAAGTCCGGTATCTAAGGGTCTCAGCAGTTTAGTATCTAAGTAGCTAAATTTCCTCCTGCGTACAAGGGCATTTCGTCCATTAGTAATGGGGTCCGGTATGCACCCCGAATCAACTTATAAATCTCTTTATATCACTAACCATAATACTTTAAAATTTGTACAAAATAATTTAGTAATAGTTCTAAACACCTTAAAATTAAAACTTTCTTGGGTTTAAGAATTTAAAATGAATTATTAACATTAGTGAAAAATCTTCTTTTCATTTGATAATCAAATATCTTAAATTTTAAAAAAATATTATTTTTATAAAATAATTTCTCTTTCTTTTTATGATAAAGTGACTAAGAATCATTCTAAAATTTTATTAAATAATTGTTCTTGATAGATAAAAAAAAAGTTATAGAAATTATCATACTTTCATAGAAACTAAGAAATAATTTCTCAAAAGAAATACGAATAAACATCAAGCCATAAAAATAAAAAAATATACATAAATAATTTATTCTAAAGAAAAAATTTAAAAAGTAAGAAATAAGTAACTTCTTATTGAGTTTTTATCTTTCTGTCATGTTTGCTATATGTTCATTCTTCATATACACACAAGATTATCAATCACAATCTAAACGAGTCAAAATAGTTCAACCACCATACATAATTATCATAGTTTATTTCAATTTAAAATGATTCAATGTATATCAAGTTTTAATGGTTCAATCATCATATATGTCCATCACACTCCATATCAGGTCATAATAGTCTAATCATCATATAGGTTCATCATAGTCTATATCAAATCAATTAAGGTAAATCACACAAGATAGACATATTTTTATTTTTATTTACTATTATTATTATTATTTAAGGTAATAATAAATATTACTTTAAAATACCATAGTTGTTCATAAGTTTAAAATGAGTAGGTGACTCCTTCCATTATTCTTATGTCCTTTTATATTATTATATTCTTATCTCACTCCTTCTTACCTTGATAAAACTTCTGAAAAGGAATTCTTTGTGTTTTTATCCAAAATTGAACTATCTAGAAAATTTGTAAAAAAAATTATTACTTTTTTTAAAATTTATGTTATGAATAAAATCATTATCTAGAAAAATAACCTTAAAGTTTGTAAGTAAATTCAAAGCAACTTTGTCAATTCATTTCCAAGAAAGTTCTCTAATACTTTAGAATATATACAATCGAGAAATAAATGGAAACTTATTAATACATTGTTGTTTTCTTCTCTAAACATAGACTTACTAACAATTTATTGATGGTTTTATGAGTTTCATAGATCTATTTTTCTAAAAACCTTCAACGAATTAATTATCAAGCTAGTTTTAGCAAGAAAATAAAACAAAATCATGATGGTGAACTTATAAGTTCATAATAACTCTAGAAAATTTTCTTAGAAATTAACATAGCGATAATAAAATAAAAAAGAGAAAAAGATATATTTACAAGCCTAAGAGAGCTTCTTGGTAATATTTCTAGAATAATTAAGATTTTTATATGAATTTTGGATTAAGTAAAGGGAAAATATTGGGATGGTTTCTCAAGAGTTTAGGGCTAAAAAAACTTAAGAGAGTGGTAAGAATGACCTGTGAAAATTTGTTTCAATGGTTAACTTATTTATAAGATGAAAATGTTATATTTTTTAATTGTTTTTAAATAAAAATGGTAATAATTCATTTTGCTATTTCTATAGTAACAACCATGAACTTATCACTATTAAGGCAACTCAAAACATGTGGGGGCCAAAATATTTTTTAAATATTTTTAGAATTATTTTAAATAATTAATTCATTATTTTATAATAATTAAATAAAGAACAATACAAAGAAGTAAATTTCTTATTGGATTTTATCATAAAGCCTCCATATGTTGAGTCAAAGGTATGTATAGGCTGGCCATATAGCTTTAAAAAATTATAGGAGAGAGATTTTGAAATTATTATAATAAAATAAAATACTTTTTGACCACATAAATTTTAATAAAATATATAAATATAAAAAAATTCAAAATATTAACTCAGATCATCTTTTAAAAAAATAATTTGTAGTTAAGAAATAAATTCAAAATTTATTGAGGTGGTCTCATATTTTATATAATTTTTTGTAATTCTAGGATATTTTGATTATTGTGTTAAAAATAATTTGAACTACTTAAAAATTCAAATAGAATATAAATAACTCTTAAAATATTTAGTGAGTCTAAATAATATATTTTTTCACATTTTTTTGCTTCTCTAGCTATTTATTAAAAAATAGCATTTATGTCATTTTAAGTCATTTCATAAATATTTTCAGAAAATTATAAAAAATTCCAAAAAATACAAATACTATAACAATAAAAATATTTCCAAAGGATCATAATCCAATTCAATCAAAATTATAATTTAAAATTTTAATAAAACATTAATTATAAATACGTAGAAATAACAACAATTGAAAAGTAAATACGTAAAATGAAAACAATAAAAAAAATAGGTATTAACCTTTAAAATCCCTTAAAAATAATCTCTGAAACTTTAAAAACTAATTCAGTCATTTTAAAACACTCATTCTAATTAAATTTCTCAAAAGTACTACCAATAAAATTTTATAAAATATATCAGTTTATTCTTTCAGGACCAAAAGTAAATATTTTTTTATTAAATTGAAGAAATTTTTTCATAATATCTCAATAATTTGTGAAATGTAGACAGGTAAGAAAATGATGTAATTATAATAAGAATAATATTGTACTATTGAAATCAATAAAAGAAAATAATATAAGGATAAAAATCTCATTCTTTAAATTAGTTAACCAGATGTTTCATAAGTGGGAATAATGGTTATTGACGTGATTAAATAAAGGAAAAAAAGATTGTGAAGAACAAATCAACTCATACACCTAAAATGATCAATAAGATCTTAAGAGTATATATTAACGACTCTATCATACTCTATCTATTCCCTTATATTATGTATGTTGCATCAAATAATCATTAGAATTCATCTACTATTTGGACAAAAAATGGAATGTTAAAATAGCAATTTAAAAACATGTTAACCATTAACAAAATAAATGATTATAAATTAATTTTAAGATTACCTGTGCCTCGTTTTACTTGTGATGTGGTTCCATAATATTAACAAGTTATTACTCAACATTGGTATTAAATAAGTTAAAGTTGTTTGCGATTTAGGATATAAGGGTTCTCCTAAATTTCAGCTCGCTATGGTGGGTCTAAACAAGTAGTTAGGTTTGAAACCAAACATGTACATGTGAAAATGTTACCTCAAGTTTGCTCAAAATCTTATAGCACCTACATTTCACATAAGGACACCTTATACCATCATTTAAATAATAATCGAGTTGCTCTAAAGCCTTACTAATTAACTTACTAACCCCTTTAATAAATTTACTTTTTAAACATTTTATATGGGGACACACTCTATCACTATCTATAAATAGTCTATATCAAAATTTGTATTGTCAACACATCACTATGTTAAAACACATGTATTATTCAAAATTACACACCCCTAAACTCTAATTGAGAATTTATAATTTATTTTTTGTAATTTATAATTAAAATTTTTATTATTAACAAACCCAAAATAATTATGTAATAATTGAGTACATATTTAATTTGTAAGTTTTTAACTTTTTTATTTTGTTATTTATCATTAACAGTTTTTTAATTTTTTATTAAACCCTAAACTCTAATTAGGAATTCATAATTTATTTATATTGTAATTTATAATTAGAAATTAATAAATATATGATCAACAAATCTAAATTAATTATGTAATACTTAAGTATATATTTAATTTGAAAGTTTCTAATTTTTTATTTTGTAATTTATAATTAGTAATTTTTAAATTTTTTATTAAACCTTAAACTCTAATTAGGAATTTATAATTAGTATTTTTAAGTTTTTTATTAAACCTTAAACTCTAATTAGGAATTTATAATTTATTTATTTTGTAATTTATAATTAGAAATTAATAAATTTATGATTAACACACCTAGATTAATTATGTAATAATTGAGTGCATATTTAATTTATAAGTCTCTAATATTTTATTTGGTAATTATAATTAGCAATCTAATATTTCATGATTCATAGTAAATCAGTGTAAATTTTTATCATACTTGATGTAATATATAAACTTAAAACATGTTATCTGTGACATCCCAAAAATAGGGGTAAATTTTTCACGATTTTATTATTATTAATCTATGAAACATGTGAGTGGTGAAGCCATTTAACAATTTCCCTGGATCTATCAGAGACCTATCTCATATATGAAGATATGAGAAGGTAAGTTAAAGAAATTAGCTCTTAAGAAATCCATAATTAATAATAGCGGAAGTATCTTTAGTAAAACAATATTATGGAATTAAATTCTTAAGAGATCACTTATTTGAAATTAAGAAGCCAAGGTTATCCCAAAGTGTTCATGAAGTAGGATGGAGTCTTGGATTAATATGAAGAAAATGGAAATAACATGTTTTTAGCATTTTGGGAGAATCAGGTCCCCCTGGCTCAAGCGGAATCCCAATTCGCTTGAGCGAGCTTCGCATAGCACGCTTGGGCGAATCATAAAATGCTGAGCGAAAGAAGTAAATGAAGATTCAGGGGTCACTTCGCTCAAGCGAACCCTAACTCGCTTGAGCGAGTAATACAATCCTCGCTTGGGCGAAGCCAGCGAGCGTAAGGCGAAAAACGCCCAGAACCCCTTCCACGCTCACTCGCTCGGGCGACACCATCCCCGCCTAAGCGAGATTACTCCCGAGAGAAATTTCCTAATAAACCCGAGAGCAAAACCTGAGACCAAAACCCTCTCGCTTGGCCGAATCCTCAGCTCGCCTGAGCGAACACCAACCAAGGTCCAAACTCTGATTCTAATGTAATTTCGCTTGAGCGACTTGCACAACCGCTTGAGCGAAAATGGAATAATGGCCCAACACTGATGCTGGGGCGATCTCGCTTGAGCGAGTCCCATTCTCGCCTAAGTGAGAATCATCCAGAATCCAAAAATTGATACAGGGGAATTCTAGCTTGAGCGAGAAGCCCTCTCGCCTGAGCGAGTTTGACAGAAAAACAGGGGAATTGCAGAAATCACCCAACTCCCTAAACCAAAACTCATTCTAATCAAATTTACCTAATTTCAACACTTCATATATATCATATTACACATTTAGAACTTGTCCTAATAAATCATTCTTGAAAATTTCCAATACAATTCATCTATTGTATGAATCAACTCACTAACTCTTCCATTTCATAAGTCTAACATTCCACACATAAACTTCATTCATTCATCAAGATATGGAGAGTTTCATCATTCATACGTTCACAGGGTCATGATTGAAAATGAGTCATAGACAAAAGATCTCATTTTCCTCCATGACCTCCCAACTCATTATTCATACAATTATCCATTCTAAATCCACATTATACCAACATACATTGTACTATATATATTACATCTATTCCACATATCTATGTAAACCAAAATATTGCCGGCCAAGGCATTCTTTACCAAAAAGGGGCCTTCTTCACACTTCTCCTCCTCAACAGCTCCAAGCAATACCTACAGGAGCTAAAAAGATATACCACAGGGAGAGTGAGTATACTTTCTCAATGATGAAAATCCAATAAATAGAACAATATATGCATGAATGCAATACAACTATCTCCCTCCCAAGAGGAGTTTATTTAATACCAATCAATCAATCAACAATTTTCCATTTCAATACAATTATTCCCTGATTCTCTCAGAATTATATCAATCGATTCACCATCATAATTTAGTAATTAAACAGGGAGTTCCATTCATATCTCATCATCAAGGTATCACACTATACCATGCTTTCAAACTAATGCACATGCTAATGTCATGAAAATGCATATGCACGGATCCGACTTCATTTCCTCGGGTGATCACAACCACCATATCATATACTCATTCTCAATGGTTTCCCGCCTCGCAAGGGGTACTCCCGCCTCATAAACATTTCATATAGGTTTCCCTCCTCGTAAGGGGTACTCCCGCCTCATGATCGCAACCATGGGCATTCAATCTCATTGGTCCCGCAGGGCCTTTCATTTCAACACCAGGTGATCGCAACCACCGGTCTAATAATCATAGGAACTCGCAAGCCCTGTTTCATTTCCATCATCAAGTGATCGCAACCACTTATCAACATCATTATGATATGCATGTCATGCCATGTATACAAAATACTCATGCATGCCTCAAGCTCATTTAGATTATCCTACCCTTTCATCTGGGGTATATTCATTTTCAACCACACAATTTTCCATCAATCTCATACACAAGAATCAATCTTCATATGAACTCAATCATGTATCACACATAATAAGCCATCCATAGCCTCACTTAGGCTTCATCATATAAACACTAAATTCACATCATCATACACAATTCACTTCACATACACATAATATCACCTTTATCCACACAAACATGTCATACTACATTAATACATACATTATCATCACAATTTTCATGCATTTAGAAAATACACCCCTCTCCTACCTCAAGAGAAGTAGACCTCTGGGGTTGACGTTCCTACTTCACCAATATTGCCAAGCCCTACACCAATCATTTATAAGGCCACATCAATTATTTATTCAAATACCAATTCAATATACATATACATAGGTGTACACATGATTCTTATCATGTGAAAACTATTTACCAAATTCATTCATTTGCCTACTTAGGCTTCGGGAATTCCTTTCCTTAAATTACAATCCCTTAGTATCAAAGGCTACAACCCAATTATTAGGTTATTTCACCTAGTAGGTCTCCACCAACACCTTGGTGAGTTTCCATCTATTATAACTTCAAGTTAACATTATTATCATTTAATGTGTCTACCACATCATTTATATCATTCTTCCCATCAACAAATGCTAATTTCTTCATTAATTGCAATATCCTTCAATATCCTACCTCTCCTCCTAGGATTCAAATTTAAGGTTTTCACCAACCCACCAACCTTCATAAATGCTCATATACCTCCTTCTTTTCTCACCATAGTTATAACTACCTCATTAATCATTCATAAGCTTGTATTTATGTCAACTTATCTTTAGATTTCCACTTTTAAACTTCCTCAACATTACTCATACTTTTATTGTGTTCTAACACTAAAACTTCAACTAAACTTCAACTATATACTTATGTACATGGAAAATGATCATAATCTTACCTCAATAGAAGAAAAGAGTGAGTTTGCAAAAGATGAGGGAGTTCACACGAATTTGAGGAGTAAGGAGGAGAAAATAGTTTAGTCTCCAAGCTTCCTTGAAGTCTCTTGAAAGTTAAGAAAAGAGGAGGAAGATGTACTTCTTTTTAATTTGAAGTTCAAAAGAAAGATGAAGAGGAATAATGAAGAAGAAGAAGGGAAGAAGAAGAAGAAGATAAGAAGAAAAACATGTTCACGTGGAGAAGAAAATGCAACCGCCTTTTTGAATGGGAAAATGGGAATTTAGCATTTAAATTATTAATCCTTCATTAACTCTTCCGTTTTTAAACAAACAGGTTCGCCGTTCGGGCCCAAAACATATTCTAAAAATTATTCCGAATATAAATTCGGAATCCCAATAACATTGTCTACGGCCCTGACCAACGGCATCTCAATCGGAGATACTTGGTCCGACACCTATATTTTATCCGGGTCAGTTTTCAGCTCATCTGACCACCATAATTCACCAACAGTTTTGAAAAACCTTGTTTAAATCATTTCAAGAATTTTAGGATATTTCTTAGCCCAAAGTTAATTATCCAACATTTATTTTCCTAATTTATCTTCCTATTTTTAAAAAAATTCGGGGTGTTACAATCCACTCCCCCTAAAAGAAATTTCGTCCTCGAAATTCAACTTACCGGACTCAAATGCATGAGGATATTGCTTACGGATATCATCCTCGCGTTCCCACGTAAATGTTTCCATATCTCCATGCTTCCATGCCACTTTTACTAATGGTACCATTTTATTCCGTAGTCTCTTCACGGAATACTCAACGATACGAACGGAAACGGGAAAAATGGATAAGTCATCCTGCACCTCAAGATCATCAACAGAGATCACGTGTTGAGGATCATGTACATACTTCCTTAACTGAGACACGTGGAATACATTATGAAGATTTGCAAGCTGTGGAGGGAGTGCAATTCGATATGCGACGTCTCCAATCCGTTCTAAAATCTCATAGGGTCCAATGAATTTAGGGCTTAGTTTCTTGCTCTTCAAGGCCCTTCCTATACCTTTATCACGCGAAACTCGCAATAACACATGATCGCCGACTTGGAATTCTAGTGGATTTCTTCTTTTATCATAATAGCTCTTCTGTCGGTCTTGAGCAATTTTCATCTTTTCCCGGATCATCTTGATCTGTTCGGTAGTTTCTTCAATAATTTCAGGTCCTAAGGCTAGATTCTCACCAACTTCAAGCCAACATAAAGGAGTTTGACACTTCCTTCCGTATAATGCCTCGTATGGTGCCATACCAATACTAGAATGAAAACTGTTATTGTAAGTGAATTCGATCAAAGGTAAATATTTTTCCCACGAACCGCCATGCTCCAAAACACAAGCACGCAGCAAGTCTTCAAGACTTTGAATAGTTCTCTCAGACTGCCCATCGGTCTGGGGATGATATGCCGAACTTAGCTTCAGTTTTGAACCCATCGCCTCATGTAAGCTTCCCCAGAATCGGGAAGTAAATCGGGGATCACAATCAGAAACAATACTTGACGGTACACCATGTAATCTCACAATCTCCCGAATGTACAACTGTGCTAAATCTTGCAAAGAGCTCTCCATACTGATTGGCAAGAAATGGGCACTCTTTGTCAGACGATCCACAATCACCCATATTCCATCACATCTGGACCTCGTTCTTGGTAATCCGGACACAAAATCCATGGCAATCGCGTCCCACTTCCAAACAGGGATATCAAGTGGTCTTAAAGTACCCGAAGGTCTTTGGTGTTCCACCTTCGCCTTCTGACAAGTAAGGCAAGAAGCTACAAAGTTAGCAACATCACGTTTCATTCCCGGCCACCAAAAGTTCTTCTTTATATCGCGATACATCTTTGTTACACTAGGGTGGATGCTAAACATGCTTTTATGTGCTTCCTCCAGCACTGTGCGTCTCAAATCATCAAATGAAGGTACATACACACGACCATTTATTCGCCATATACTATCAACGCCTTCCACAAGGAATAGATTTTTCCCATTATCCTGAGATCTTCGCACCTCTTGTAAATAATCATCATCTTTTTGTTTCTCTTTCATAAGTTCCAAAAACTCATTACTTATTTTCAAGGTAGCAAAACATAACTTCTTGGAGGATTGAACTTCAGTCCTAACATTCAAATTCTGAAATTCTTCAATTAATTCAAGCTCTTTGACCATCATGGTTGATCTATGCAAGGATTTCCGACTAAGTGCATCGGCAACAACATTAGCTTTTCCCGGTTGGTACATCAATTTAAAGTCATAATCCTTCAAGAATTCCACCCATCTTCTTTGTCGCATATTCAATTCCTTTTGGTCGAAAAGATATTTCAAACTTTTGTGGTCACTGTAGACCACAAATCTCGAACCATACAAATAATGACGCCAGATCTTCAAGGCAAACACAACCGCAGCCAACTCCAAATCATGAGTCGGGTAATTAATTTCATGAGGTCACAACTGGCGTGAAGCATAAGCTATTACACGTTCCTTCTGCATTAGCACGCATCCAAGTCCATGCTTGGAAGCATCATAATACACTACAAACTCTTCTTGTAAGTCAGGCAACGCTAAGATATAAGCGGAAGTCAGTCTCATTTTTAACTCCTCAAAGCATTTCTCACATTCAACCGTCCATACAAAAGGTTGGTTCTTTCTTGTCAAATTTGTCAAAGGTCTCGCAAGACGAGAGAAACCTTTAATGAATCTTCGATAATAACCCACAAGTCCAAGAAAACTTCGGATTTCAGTAACCGTCATAGGTCTCGACCATGCCATAACGGCTTCAACCTTTGAAGGATCCACTGAAATACCATCCTTGGATATTACATGTCCAAGGAACTGAACGCTCGTCATCCAGAATTCACATTTAGAGAGCTTGGCATACAACTGGTTCTCTCTAAGAATGTTCAGTACCACTCTTAAATGTTCTTCATGTTCCTCGTGACTTTTGGAATATACCAGGATATCATCGATAAACACTACAACAAAACGATCTAAGTATTTGTAGAAGATATGATTCATGTAACTCATGAATACCGCTGGAGCATTAGTAACTCCAAATGGCATCACGACATACTCGTAGTGGCCATATCGCGTCCTAAATGCAGTCTTGGGAATATCTTCGGCTCTCACCCGAATTTGATGATAACCAGAATGCAAATCAATCTTTGAAAATACCACCGCACCTCTCAATTGATCCAACAGATCATCAATACGAGGTAAAGGATATCTATTCTTTATCGTCAACTTGTTCAATTGGCGGTAGTCTACGCACAACCGCATGGTTCCATCCTTTTTCTTAACTAACAAAACAGGAGCTCCCCAGGGTGACACACTGGGTCGAACGAATTCCCTCTCAAGTAGCTCCTCAACTTGCTTCTTTAATTCAATTAACTCCATAGGAGACATCCTATAAGGAGCAATAGACACTGGTTCAGCACCAGGTACAAGGTCAATAGCAAACTCAACCTCTCTTGGAGGTGGTAAGCCAGGGATCTCATCAGGAAATACATCCAGAAATTCAGACACCACGGGGATATTAGTGGGACCGGAATTACTTGTCCCATCAGTAAGAGATAACAACACGCAAAGTTGAATTATACCTTGTACATCAAACTGTTCTCTATCAAGAGAAGAGAAACTAACAGTCCGTTATTGACAATCAACTATGACTTTATTGTTAGAAAGCCAATCCATACCAAGTAGAATCTGTTAACCAAGGCCTCGATACTCAAGAGGGGGGGGGGTGAATTGAGTATTTCAATTTTCGCGTGGAATCCCCTTCAAAACGGTTAGTGATACACAAATAACACAATGCAAGAGATGAGACAATTATGAAGCACATATCATATTAAAGTGTTGAGTTAAAGATGCTATGTTCAAGAATTGATTTTAATGAATAAGACCCACTATTGGTTTATTCAATTCTTGAGATACTTAGTATTCAACACTTAACTCCAATTTAAGATTAACTAGATAATGTCCAATAGATTTATCAAGTTGTTAACAAGGTTATTTAACTCAAAAATACAATGTTTAAGTTCAACAATATTTGAGACAATTGATTCAAGGATTTAACCACACCAAGTTAATGTAGATGTTTTAGCATGCAAGTTAAGTTCTCAAAATAAATGAGTTTAAGGGAAGAGAAGCTTTGCAAACCGATGTAACGAGTTCCACCACGCCGGTGTACGTCTCGCCTCTAAGCAACCCACTTAGAGGATTTCCACTATTGTAGATTAGAGATACACTTTGAGCAATTGCGACTTCCTAGTGTCCCACACTCAAGAATCCAATCCTCACAAGTACAAGGGCACCCCACCCAATCTCTCAATCTCACAATTACAAGGTTGAAACCCAACCCAAAGCTTCTAAGATGTTTGGTGTTTTAGTGTACAAGGAAACTCTCTCACTAGAGTGGATATACAATTTAAAGCTCATACAAAAATTAACTCTCAAAGAGAGGATATACAAGTTTTAGCTCACTCAAAGATTTTTCCCTCTAACTCTTAAGTTACTCACTAAGAGGATATGCCAATATGTAAATTATAGAGAGAAAGTAGAATAAGATGAAGAAGAAATTCAGAGGAAATGCATCTCTTGAAGGTGTGTCTTTGGTCTTCTTCTTCTTCTCTATTTATAGACTCCAATGGCATGAGTTTTTTGCAATATTTAATTCCTTGGAGGTTTAACTTGTTAGGCATGCTTGTCTTGAATGTATTTCCAATGAGACATATGCATGTGGAGAGGGACAAAGCATGGAGCATTGCCTTGGGTCTTCCAAATTGATTCAACCGAAGGGAAACATTCATTATGCGCATGACTTTATGCTCTGACAGCAACAAGAATCGATTCACATGATTAAACTAGAGAAAAGAATCGATTCATACTATAAAAATGAAGTTACTGGGCAAATTAAAACGTGTGAATCGATTCCTTTTTGATGTGAATCGATTCATGCTTGTATTTTTCAATTTCCTGGACCCTGTACCCGTGTGAATCGATTCTTCTCAATATTCATTGTGCCATGAATCGATTCAATATTATTAAAAAGTGATCCTGGGCAATTTTAAACGCATGAATCGATTCATGTTTCTTGCTGAATCGATTCATCAACCTGTTCCTTCATTTTCCATGTGCTTTTTGTTCCTTTGCTAAATAAATGTGTATGACTTTGTTCTTTTGGAACCTTAGGCATTGTATTGATCATTTTTTACTTGATTCAAGCCACTTGAAGTTCCTTGAAACATGTCCTTATCAATCATAATTAATTTGCTTGATAACATACTTGATATTTCTCCATTTGTTGTGTCATTATCAAAACCTACATCAACATACAAATACATTCTCCCCCTTTTTGATGATGACAACAAATGTTTGTCTCTTGGGGTGTTAGTATCATAACAATTCATATATATATTGCAATAAAGACTCCCCCTATCATATATAATATGATACCACATGTTGATGAAATCATAGACACAAGAAATCAAGAGAATATTTAAGAATCAAAGTCTTTCCCCCTTAATAAGGTCTCTCCCCCTTAATATATGTTCTCTCCTTCTTAATCATCTCCCTTTAATCATACAATACTTTAAATGTCTCTTACAAGATATTATATTTTCTTCCCCTTTCTTATAAATTTCTTTCCCCCTTTAAAAGTATGTATTTCTCTCCCCCTTTGGCATCATCAAAAAGATTTCCTTATAAGCATATACAACTTAAGGGTAGATGCATACATTTTGAAGTAAGATGACAATGTAACACATATCACTTAAAGAAATATGCATATGTAATTTGTGCCACAAATAATAACCATACAAAATTGATACTAAGAGAAGTGATAGATAAAGATGAACAAACACTCATGAGATTTTAACCAACACACATGAACCTTTAGCAATCTTGGAAGCAATTTAAAAGAGGGAACATGATTAAAGAATATAAGAAATATTACATGTTCTATCTTGATATTTTCTCTCTTTATAATTCTCCTCTTTTTGGCATAAATAACATTTTATCCTTTTTACTAATCCTTTCACTAATCTCTCCCCCTTTGGCATCATCAAAAAGATCATCATCTTAATTATATTCTATGCCACCAACATCTAAACTCATGTATTTAGAGAGATTTAGAGCAAGTATTTCATGAAAAGGATTTCAATTCAAGGCTCATAACATGATCAATGATATATATCATTTTGTTGCATCTAGAGTCAATAGTCAATCACATAATTCATTTGTCAAGCCAACATATAATAGATTGCTAACTCATTTTCAATCATGTAATTAATATCACTTTTAAGTATGGTAAGCGTCACATGATTCTCACATATTATGTCAAATAAGCACATAATTTTCTCCTCTTTGATATCAAAAAAAATATATATACCACTTAGAGATATATGCATACATTATTGAAAGTGTGAGTATGTATTTACCTTAAAAAAAAAAAAACCTTGTATGTATATCACAAAGTAAAGCACTATGTTCAAAGTAATGAAAACTTTATGAAAGAAATAAGTAAAAATCTTTAAGTAAAAGATTTTCAAAAAATTATGTTCAAAGTGTAAGTGAATGTGACAAAAGATAAGCCAATTTAAGCAATTTCTAAAATTCCTAATTCCTTTTATGTCCGTCTCCCTTTTTGGCATTACTAAATGCACAAGAATAATTTTCCAATTAAGCATATAGGAGAAATAGAAACAAGATTGTAAGCATAAGTACCATAATCATAATTATAACGAGGTGAAATCAAGGATAATCATTATTCATATGTGTGCTCCCCTTACTATTGTAATTGATATCACTTGTAAAAACATATAGCACTTATTAACATGTGAAATCAATTTGATAAAGTTTGATACCAATTGTTATGAAACCAATTTCACTAATTTGATCAAGTCTAATGTCGCGTGAAAGGGAATCTTGTGCTTGGGAAATCAACTTTTGTCATTTAGCCTTGTTAAAGCTTTGCACTTAGAGTTTCGAGGATGGATTCATGGGAAAGAGTAGCACATGCCTTTGCAATTTTGAATTTTGAATTCAAATGATTTTGAAATTTTTGAATTCAAATTTTGAATTTGAAATTTTGAATTCAAAATTTTAGGTCTCTTTATAAAATGATCCAATTAATGCTACATGGAGATTTAAAAAATCATTGATCAAGAATTAAATCTAGACAAACTTTATGAAATACAAATTTTGTAAGGAGTTTATCAAATTGCCAATGATTTTGTTGAAACCAAAAATATTGAATTAAGAGATACTAAGTAAGAACTTAAGGGTAATAATTTGTAATAAATGCACAATTATTTCAATTAAAAAAATTTCTTCATTTGGTATTATCAAAACATACATCAACATACAAATACATTAGAAGTGTAGTGATACCAAGAATATCCTTTCAAGTAAACACTTAGAAGTGTAGAAATAAGATAACTACCTTGATGCTTTTTGTGAAATATCTAGGTAGATTTGTCAATTTAAGTACTTTGATACCAAAAAATTTTTGTCATACCTTTCAAGCATATATCAATAAGTATGAAGTTTTGTTTTTATAAAATATTTACCCACTTGAGAATTATCAACAAACTTCATATCAAACAATGTATGTCCTCATGTTCTCATCCTTTCAATTGATGATGTTTAGTCATTTAGATACCACTAGTTTAAGCACATATCTTTTTGTACAATGAATGATGCATCATCAAGTATTCATGTTCAATCAAAATTTCATGCATCATTTAGAATCCATCACACATCAACCAAGATTTGTTGTTTCAATAATTGATTTTTCTTAACATATATGGATGCAAACAACTTTAATCAAGTTTTTCATGGTGCTAAGACATGTCATCAAAGTAGTCATTTATCAACCTTATCACAATTCATATAGATCATAAAAAACATAAGGTTATACATCATTAATCCTAAATAGTTGTTTATTTATCCCTTTCAAGATTTCACATCTTTCTTGTTCAAACATAAATATCAAATCAAAATTTTATTGTGAACAAGTATGGAATTTGAATTTATAGGATATCACTTCTAAACAAACTTTGATAAGTTATCAATCAAATTCATAATCAACTAATCGTAACAACCATGTCATTTGTTCAAATGAGTTAAGGATCCAATTGTACCTTTGAATTTTGCAAGATGTGTGTCCTTGTCTTTTTCATCCTTTGTTTTTTGAAGTGAAGGTTGTGAGTCTTGATTCTTCATTCGTCAATGAGAGATTGTCGATTTAGAACAAGCCTACAAAGTATCAAGTTTCATGGTACCCTTTGAGATTTGGGTCCTTGTAGGTTAGTTTGTGAAAATGTTCCCTTAGGAACCCATACTTTTCTCATGCATCTTTGACGTGATTTCTTTATAAAACACTTTGAGGGAATATGACCATATATATCACAATAAGCACAAGTTGCATTCAAAGAGTAATTTATAGTGTGGTTGCAATGGTTCCTATTATGTTCTATGTGCTTCCTTTTAAAATTATTTGTCATAGAGTTCCCTTTTCTTTCATGATTAGTATATCTAAAAATAGATTTAGATTTTTCTTTATAGAGCACAAAGGGATTCTTGTAGTGATTTATTTTCCTTGTATGCTTTTGATTTTCAAGAGATGCACTTAAATTCTTTTGACTACTTGTGAGCATCTTGAGTGCTTCTTTTAGTTCTCTATTTTCATTTTCAAGAAGCATACATTTTTCAATAAGCATACAATCCTTATTATCATTATAAGTCCTTGGAGGAATAATTGAAGCAACTAATTTACCATGTTGAATTTTAAGAGTTTCTTTTTCTATGTGAGAATCATGCAATTGTCTTTCAAGTTTCAAGATGTTTTGTTTTGAGCATGCATATTTCTTTGATAGTAAAATAAACTTTTCATGCAATTCCTCAAAAGCTTCTAACAATTCATTTTTGTCAATTTCATTTTCATCATGATTTTCACCAAAAGCATTTAATGAACATACCTCATCATCTTGGGAGTGCTTTGTCATTAGGCATGTAATTTCTTCTCCCGGTTTGTTGAACTCTTCTCCTTGACTTATTTCGAGCTCTCCATCTTGACAAGAAACGGAACTAATCCTTGCATCTTTATCAACATTAGTATTTCCATAGATTGTTCCAAGAGTCTCCCACATTTCTTTAGCATTATCACACATATTAATTCTAGCAACGTCATTAGATTCTAATGCTAATGTGATAATGATTTTAGCTCTTAGATTAAATTGTACTTTCCTTTCCTCTTCCTTAGTCCATAAGTTCATGGGCTTCATACATTCTATATTATTAACTATGTATTTAGGAATAAAAGGACCACATTGAATAGCATTCCATACCTTGATATCATAGGCTTGGATGAAGATTTTCATCCTTTCTTTCCAAATGACATAGTCCTTACCATTGAAGATTGGTGGTCTATTTATTGGAAGTGTATCATAAGAAGTAGAGGCCATCTTGATCTCTTGAAGCCGTTAAGCTTGATCTTCCAAGAGTCAAGCTCTGATACCACTTGTTAACCAAGGCCTCGATACTCAAGAGGGGGGGGGGTGAATTGAGTATTTCAATTTTCGCGTGGAATCCCCTTCAAAACGGTTAGTGATACACAAATAACACAATGCAAGAGATGAGACAATTATGAAGCACATATCATATTAAAGTGTTGAGTTAAAGATGCTATGTTCAAGAATTGATTTTAATGAATAAGACCCACTATTGGTTTATTCAATTCTTGAGATACTTAGTATTCAACACTTAACTCCAATTTAAGATTAACTAGATAATGTCCAATAGATTTATCAAGTTGTTAACAAGGTTATTTAACTCAAAAATACAATGTTTAAGTTCAACAATATTTAAGACAATTGATTCAAGGATTTAACCACACCAAGTTAATGTAGATGTTTTAGCATGCAAGTTAAGTTCTCAAAATAAATGAGTTTAAGGGAAGAGAAGCTTTGCAAACCGATGTAACGAGTTCCACCACGCCGGTGTACGTCTCGCCTCTAAGCAACCCACTTAGAGGATTTCCACTATTGTAGATTAGAGATACACTTTGAGCAATTGCGACTTCCTAGTGTCCCACACTCAAGAATCCAATCCTCACAAGTACAAGGGCACCCCACCCAATCTCTCAATCTCACAATTACAAGGTTGAAACCCAACCCAAAGCTTCTAAGATGTTTGGTGTTTTAGTGTACAAGGAAACTCTCTCACTAGAGTGGATATACAATTTAAAGCTCATACAAAAATTAACTCTCAAAGAGAGGATATACAAGTTTTAGCTCACTCAAAGATTTTTCCCTCTAACTCTTAAGTTACTCACTAAGAGGATATGCCAATATGTAAATTATAGAGAGAAATTAGAATAAGATGAAGAAGAAATTCAGAGGAAATGCATCTCTTGAAGGTGTGTCTTTGGTCTTCTTCTTCTTCTCTATTTATAGACTCCAATGGCATGAGTTTTTTGCAATATTTAATTCCTTGGAGGTTTAACTTGTTAGGCATGCTTGTCTTGAATGTATTTCCAATGAGACATATGCATGTGGAGAGGGACAAAGCATGGAGCATTGCCTTGGGTCTTCCAAATTGATTCAACCGAAGGGAAACATTCATTATGCGCATGACTTTATGCTCTGACAGCAACAAGAATCGATTCACATGATTAAACTAGAGAAAAGAATCGATTCATACTATAAAAATGAAGTTACTGGGCAAATTAAAACGTGTGAATCGATTCCTTTTTGATGTGAATCGATTCATGCTTGTATTTTTCAATTTCCTGGACCCTGTACCCGTGTGAATCGATTCTTCTCAATATTCATTGTGCCATGAATCGATTCAATATTATTAAAAAGTGATCCTGGGCAATTTTAAACGCATGAATCGATTCATGTTTCTTGCTGAATCGATTCATCAACCTGTTCCTTCATTTTCCATGTGCTTTTTGTTCCTTTGCTAAATAAATGTGTATGACTTTGTTCTTTTGGAACCTTAGGCATTGTATTGATCATTTTTTACTTGATTCAAGCCACTTGAAGTTCCTTGAAACATGTCCTTATCAATCATAATTAATTTGCTTGATAACATACTTGATATTTCTCCATTTGTTGTGTCATTATCAAAACCTACATCAACATACAAATACATTCTCCCCCTTTTTGATGATGACAACAAATGTTTGTCTCTTGGGGTGTTAGTATCATAACAATTCATATATATATTGCAATAAAGACTCCCCCTATCATATATAATATGATACCACATGTTGATGAAATCATAGACACAAGAAATCAAGAGAATATTTAAGAATCAAAGTCTTTCCCCCTTAATAAGGTCTCTCCCCCTTAATATATGTTCTCTCCTTCTTAATCATCTCCCTTTAATCATACAATACTTTAAATGTCTCTTACAAGATATTATATTTTCTTCCCCTTTCTTATAAATTTCTTTCCCCCTTTAAAAGTATGTATTTCTCTCCCCCTTTGGCATCATCAAAAAGATTTCCTTATAAGCATATACAACTTAAGGGTAGATGCATACATTTTGAAGTAAGATGACAATGTAACACATATCACTTAAAGAAATATGCATATGTAATTTGTGCCACAAATAATAACCATACAAAATTGATACTAAGAGAAGTGATAGATAAAGATGAACAAACACTCATGAGATTTTAACCAACACACATGAACCTTTAGCAATCTTGGAAGCAATTTAAAAGAGGGAACATGATTAAAGAATATAAGAAATATTACATGTTCTATCTTGATATTTTCTCTCTTTATAATTCTCCTCTTTTTGGCATAAATAACATTTTATCCTTTTTACTAATCCTTTCACTAATCTCTCCCCCTTTGGCATCATCAAAAAGATCATCATCTTAATTATATTCTATGCCACCAACATCTAAACTCATGTATTTAGAGAGATTTAGAGCAAGTATTTCATGAAAAGGATTTCAATTCAAGGCTCATAACATGATCAATGATATATATCATTTTGTTGCATCTAGAGTCAATAGTCAATCACATAATTCATTTGTCAAGCCAACATATAATAGATTGCTAACTCATTTTCAATCATGTAATTAATATCACTTTTAAGTATGGTAAGCGTCACATGATTCTCACATATTATGTCAAATAAGCACATAATTTTCTCCTCTTTGATATCAAAAAAAATATATATACCACTTAGAGATATATGCATACATTATTGAAAGTGTGAGTATGTATTTACCTTAAAAAAAAAAAAAACCTTGTATGTATATCACAAAGTAAAGCACTATGTTCAAAGTAATGAAAACTTTATGAAAGAAATAAGTAAAAATCTTTAAGTAAAAGATTTTCAAAAAATTATGTTCAAAGTGTAAGTGAATGTGACAAAAGATAAGCCAATTTAAGCAATTTCTAAAATTCCTAATTCCTTTTATGTCCGTCTCCCTTTTTGGCATTACTAAATGCACAAGAATAATTTTCCAATTAAGCATATAGGAGAAATAGAAATAAGATTGTAAGCATAAGTACCATAATCATAATTATAACGAGGTGAAATCAAGGATAATCATTATTCATATGTGTGCTCCCCTTACTATTGTAATTGATATCACTTGTAAAAACATATAGCACTTATTAACATGTGAAATCAATTTGATAAAGTTTGATACCAATTGTTATGAAACCAATTTCACTAATTTGATCAAGTCTAATGTCGCGTGAAAGGGAATCTTGTGCTTGGGAAATCAACTTTTGTCATTTAGCCTTGTTAAAGCTTTGCACTTAGAGTTTCGAGGATGGATTCATGGGAAAGAGTAGCACATGCCTTTGCAATTTTGAATTTTGAATTCAAATGATTTTGAAATTTTTGAATTCAAATTTTGAATTTGAAATTTTGAATTCAAAATTTTAGGTCTCTTTATAAAATGATCCAATTAATGCTACATGGAGATTTAAAAAATCATTGATCAAGAATTAAATCTAGACAAACTTTATGAAATACAAATTTTGTAAGGAGTTTATCAAATTGCCAATGATTTTGTTGAAACCAAAAATATTGAATTAAGAGATACTAAGTAAGAACTTAAGGGTAATAATTTGTAATAAATGCACAATTATTTCAATTAAAAAAATTTCTTCATTTGGTATTATCAAAACATACATCAACATACAAATACATTAGAAGTGTAGTGATACCAAGAATATCCTTTCAAGTAAACACTTAGAAGTGTAGAAATAAGATAACTACCTTGATGCTTTTTGTGAAATATCTAGGTAGATTTGTCAATTTAAGTACTTTGATACCAAAAAATTTTTGTCATACCTTTCAAGCATATATCAATAAGTATGAAGTTTTGTTTTTATAAAATATTTACCCACTTGAGAATTATCAACAAACTTCATATCAAACAATGTATGTCCTCATGTTCTCATCCTTTCAATTGATGATGTTTAGTCATTTAGATACCACTAGTTTAAGCACATATCTTTTTGTACAATGAATGATGCATCATCAAGTATTCATGTTCAATCAAAATTTCATGCATCATTTAGAATCCATCACACATCAACCAAGATTTGTTGTTTCAATAATTGATTTTTCTTAACATATATGGATGCAAACAACTTTAATCAAGTTTTTCATGGTGCTAAGACATGTCATCAAAGTAGTCATTTATCAACCTTATCACAATTCATATAGATCATAAAAAACATAAGGTTATACATCATTAATCCTAAATAGTTGTTTATTTATCCCTTTCAAGATTTCACATCTTTCTTGTTCAAACATAAATATCAAATCAAAATTTTATTGTGAACAAGTATGGAATTTGAATTTATAGGATATCACTTCTAAACAAACTTTGATAAGTTATCAATCAAATTCATAATCAACTAATCGTAACAACCATGTCATTTGTTCAAATGAGTTAAGGATCCAATTGTACCTTTGAATTTTGCAAGATGTGTGTCCTTGTCTTTTTCATCCTTTGTTTTTTGAAGTGAAGGTTGTGAGTCTTGATTCTTCATTCGTCAATGAGAGATTGTCGATTTAGAACAAGCCTACAAAGTATCAAGTTTCATGGTACCCTTTGAGATTTGGGTCCTTGTAGGTTAGTTTGTGAAAATGTTCCCTTAGGAACCCATACTTTTCTCATGCATCTTTGACGTGATTTCTTTATAAAACACTTTGAGGGAATATGACCATATATATCACAATAAGCACAAGTTGCATTCAAAGAGTAATTTATAGTGTGGTTGCAATGGTTCCTATTATGTTCTATGTGCTTCCTTTTAAAATTATTTGTCATAGAGTTCCCTTTTCTTTCATGATTAGTATATCTAAAAATAGATTTAGATTTTTCTTTATAGAGCACAAAGGGATTCTTGTAGTGATTTATTTTCCTTGTATGCTTTTGATTTTCAAGAGATGCACTTAAATTCTTTTGACTACTTGTGAGCATCTTGAGTGCTTCTTTTAGTTCTCTATTTTCATTTTCAAGAAGCATACATTTTTCAATAAGCATACAATCCTTATTATCATTATAAGTCCTTGGAGGAATAATTGAAGCAACTAATTTACCATGTTGAATTTTAAGAGTTTCTTTTTCTATGTGAGAATCATGCAATTGTCTTTCAAGTTTCAAGATGTTTTGTTTTGAGCATGCATATTTCTTTGATAGTAAAATAAACTTTTCATGCAATTCCTCAAAAGCTTCTAACAATTCATTTTTGTCAATTTCATTTTCATCATGATTTTCACCAAAAGCATTTAATGAACATACCTCATCATCTTGGGAGTGCTTTGTCATTAGGCATGTAATTTCTTCTCCCGGTTTGTTGAACTCTTCTCCTTGACTTATTTCGAGCTCTCCATCTTGACAAGAAACGGAACTAATCCTTGCATCTTTATCAACATTAGTATTTCCATAGATTGTTCCAAGAGTCTCCCACATTTCTTTAGCATTATCACACATATTAATTCTAGCAACGTCATTAGATTCTAATGCTAATGTGATAATGATTTTAGCTCTTAGATTAAATTGTACTTTCCTTTCCTCTTCCTTAGTCCATAAGTTCATGGGCTTCATACATTCTATATTATTAACTATGTATTTAGGAATAAAAGGACCACATTGAATAGCATTCCATACCTTGATATCATAGGCTTGGATGAAGATTTTCATCCTTTCTTTCCAAATGACATAGTCCTTACCATTGAAGATTGGTGGTCTATTTATTGGAAGTGTATCATAAGAAGTAGAGGCCATCTTGATCTCTTGAAGCCGTTAAGCTTGATCTTCCAAGAGTCAAGCTCTGATACCACTTGTTAACCAAGGCCTCGATACTCAAGAGGGGGGGGGGGGTGAATTGAGTATTTCAATTTTCGCGTGGAATCCCCTTCAAAACGGTTAGTGATACACAAATAACACAATGCAAGAGATGAGACAATTATGAAGCACATATCATATTAAAGTGTTGAGTTAAAGATGCTATGTTCAAGAATTGATTTTAATGAATAAGACCCACTATTGGTTTATTCAATTCTTGAGATACTTAGTATTCAACACTTAACTCCAATTTAAGATTAACTAGATAATGTCCAATAGATTTATCAAGTTGTTAACAAGGTTATTTAACTCAAAAATACAATGTTTAAGTTCAACAATATTTGAGACAATTGATTCAAGGATTTAACCACACCAAGTTAATGTAGATGTTTTAGCATGCAAGTTAAGTTCTCAAAATAAATGAGTTTAAGGGAAGAGAAGCTTTGCAAACCGATGTAACGAGTTCCACCACGCCGGTGTACGTCTCGCCTCTAAGCAACCCACTTAGAGGATTTCCACTATTGTAGATTAGAGATACACTTTGAGCAATTGCGACTTCCTAGTGTCCCACACTCAAGAATCCAATCCTCACAAGTACAAGGGCACCCCACCCAATCTCTCAATCTCACAATTACAAGGTTGAAACCCAACCCAAAGCTTCTAAGATGTTTGGTGTTTTAGTGTACAAGGAAACTCTCTCACTAGAGTGGATATACAATTTAAAGCTCATACAAAAATTAACTCTCAAAGAGAGGATATACAAGTTTTAGCTCACTCAAAGATTTTTCCCTCTAACTCTTAAGTTACTCACTAAGAGGATATGCCAATATGTAAATTATAGAGAGAAAGTAGAATAAGATGAAGAAGAAATTCAGAGGAAATGCATCTCTTGAAGGTGTGTCTTTGGTCTTCTTCTTCTTCTCTATTTATAGACTCCAATGGCATGAGTTTTTTGCAATATTTAATTCCTTGGAGGTTTAACTTGTTAGGCATGCTTGTCTTGAATGTATTTCCAATGAGACATATGCATGTGGAGAGGGACAAAGCATGGAGCATTGCCTTGGGTCTTCCAAATTGATTCAACCGAAGGGAAACATTCATTATGCGCATGACTTTATGCTCTGACAGCAACAAGAATCGATTCACATGATTAAACTAGAGAAAAGAATCGATTCATACTATAAAAATGAAGTTACTGGGCAAATTAAAACGTGTGAATCGATTCCTTTTTGATGTGAATCGATTCATGCTTGTATTTTTCAATTTCCTGGACCCTGTACCCGTGTGAATCGATTCTTCTCAATATTCATTGTGCCATGAATCGATTCAATATTATTAAAAAGTGATCCTGGGCAATTTTAAACGCATGAATCGATTCATGTTTCTTGCTGAATCGATTCATCAACCTGTTCCTTCATTTTCCATGTGCTTTTTGTTCCTTTGCTAAATAAATGTGTATGACTTTGTTCTTTTGGAACCTTAGGCATTGTATTGATCATTTTTTACTTGATTCAAGCCACTTGAAGTTCCTTGAAACATGTCCTTATCAATCATAATTAATTTGCTTGATAACATACTTGATATTTCTCCATTTGTTGTGTCATTATCAAAACCTACATCAACATACAAATACAGAATCTCTAATCCCTTCATAGGCAGGCAAATAAAAGATACAACAAATTTTCTCCCCTCCAGGAGCATATCAACATTATCGCACCGGTTAACCGATCTAAGACAAGTACTGGTTGGAGTGGTAACCATAGGAGCATTTTTCATTAGACACACCGGCAATCTCAATCGCCGAACGTAATCCTCAGATATAAAAGAGTGGGTCACACCCGAATCGTAAATTACATGAACTGAATGTCCAAGGATTTCACACTTACTTTCAACCAGATTTTCTGCTCGTGCTGCTTCCTCACCGGTCACAGCAAATACTCTCCCGGCATTAGGTTGACGATCTCCTCCATCCCTATTTCCTTCATTAGCATCATTACCATTTCCTTGACCGTTGCCACGTCTTCCACCATTATAACCACCTCGGCCACCACGTCGACCGCCATTATTTCCATTACCACGGCCTCGACCACCATTATAACCTCCGCGGTTCACATAAGCAGGTGCGTTAGCACGATTGGCAACATTAGCTTGTACCAGAGCCGGCCTTAAAAGCATAGGACATGCAGAACGGATATGCCCCACCTGATCACAATTAAAACATACAACATCTTCACGATGCACACATTCCCGAACATAATGAGGTCCTCCACATCTATAACATCTCGGCCCATTGGTATTTATATTACCCCGGCCAAAAACATTACCACGTCCGCCGCCTCTAGCTTGGACATTAGAAGGAGCACCCCTCAGAAAACGTCCTATTCTAAAACTTCTTTGCCTCTTAAAACTAGAAGCTTGACCCTTCAACTTAGAGTCAAATTTAGAGTGTTGAAAAGAAGCATGTTATTCATAGATGCGACACTTATTCACAAGCACCGTGAAACTTCGAATCTCTTGGTGACATACAGCCCTTTGAATATCGGAGCGTAACCCATTTTCAAACTTCACGCATTTTGACACTTCAGTTCCCTCTTGTTGAAAAGGAGGGTAGAATTCACAAAGTTCTTTAAACTTGGAAGCATACTCTTCCACCGTCAGCGTGCCTTGCTTGAGTTCCATGAACTCGAGTTCTTTCTTGCTCTTATAACTTTCGAGCACATATTTTCTCATAAGTTCTCGCTTAAAGTTCTCCCAAGTTAAAGGAATCGCGGCAACATTCATTCTGTTCTTGGCGAGTCTCCACCAAGTCTCTGCTTCATCCCTCAGCATAAAAATAGCATACTCCACTTTCTGGAGCTCATTACATTCAAAGCTATCAAAGATCCGCTCAACATTCCAGATCCAACTATAGGCTTGCTCAGGCCTAAATCCACCATGAAATTCAGTAGGTTTTCGCTTTAAAAACATGTCAAGGCCCTGAGTACCTTGAACAACAATAAGAGCAGATGGTCTTTCTGCCTCTTGTCTCTCATGGTTTTGCGATTCGAGAAGATCCGCAAAACGATTCAAGGCTCTAACTATGGCGTCATCATTATCTTGACGACAACGGGCCATCACAATATCTAAAACCACAACATAAAATTCAACCAATATCAGTAAACTCGTTCATAAAATTCCTCTATGAGTTCATACTATAGTATTTCATTATAAAATTTACATTGTGACCCTCCCCCATGGAGTCCAATAGCAACATTTCATATTAAAGCTCATATGGCAACATCATCATATCATAACATAGTATGCATTCACAATACATAAGATTCTTCATTGAGGGAGGATAGTGTGAAGAAGCTTGGCCAGACTTATAAAAATCACATTCAATCCATCATCAATTCATATGCAATCAATCAACAATAACAATGATTCATCAATCACATATCACTTTCCAGTAATAGCAATGGCTAAACACAATAATACAGAGCGAATAATGCTCTGATACCAAATTGTGACATCCCAAAAATAGGGGTAAATTTTTCGCAATTTTATTATTATTAATCTATGAAACATGTGAGTGGTGAAGCCATTTAACAATTTTCCTGGATCTATCAGAGACCTATCTCATATATGAAGATATGAGAAGGTAAGTTAAAGAAATTAGCTCTTAAGAAATCCATAATTAATAATAGCGGAAGTATCTTTAGTAAAACAATATTATGGAATTAAATTCTTAAGAGATCACTTATTTGAAATTAAGAAGCCAAGGTTATCCCAAAGTGTTCATGAAGTAGGATGGAGTCTTGGATTAATATGAAGAAAATGGAAATAACATGTTTTTAGCATTTTGGGAGAATCAGGTCCCCCTGGCTCAAGCGGAATCCCAATTCGCTTGAGCGAGCTTCGCATAGCACGCTTGGGCGAATCATAAAATACTGAGCGAAAGAAGTAAATGAAGATTCAGGGGTCACTTCGCTCAAGCGAACCCTAACTCGCTTGAGCGAGTAATACAATCCTCGCTTGGGCGAAGCCAGCGAGCGTAAGGCGAAAAACACCCAGAACCCCTTCCACGCTCACTCGCTCGGGCGACACCATCCCCGCCTAAGCGAGATTACTCCCGAGAGCAATTTCCTGATAAACCCGAGAGCAAAACCTGAGACCAAAACCCTCTCGCTTGGGCAAATCCTTAGCTCGCCTGAGCGAACACCAACCAAGGTCCAAACTCTGATTCTAATGTAATTTCGCTTGAGCGACTTGCATAACCGCTTGAGCGAAAATGGAATAATGGCCCAACACTGATGCTGGGGCGATCTCGCTTGAGCGAGTTCCATTCTCGCCTAAGCGAGAATCATCCAGAATCCAAAAATTGATACAGGGGCATTCTCGCTTGAGCGAGAAGCCCTCTCGCCTGAGCGAGTTTGACAGAAAAACAGGGGAATTGCAGAAATCACCCAACTTCCTACACCAAAACTCATTCTAATCAAATTTACCTAATTTCAACACTTCATATATATCATATTACACATTTAGAACCTGTCCTAATAAATCATTCTTGAAAATTTCCAATGCAATTCATCTATTGTATGAATCAACTCACTAACTCTTCCATTTCATAAGTCTAACATTCCACACATAAACTTCATTCATTCATCAAGATATGGAGAGTTTCATCATTCATACGTTCACAGGGTCATGATTGAAAATGAGTCATAGACAAAAGATCTCATTTTCCTCCATGACCTCCCAACTCATTATTCATACAATTATCCATTCTAAATCCACATTATACCAACATACATTGTACTATATATATTACATCTATTCCACATATCTATGTAAACCAAAATATTACCGGCCAAGGTATTCTTTACCAAAAAGGGGCCTTCTTCACACTTCTCCTCCTCAACAGCTCCAAGCAATACCTACAGGAGCTAAAAAGATATACCACAGGGAGAGTGAGTATACTTTCTCAATGATGAAAATCCAATAAATAGAACAATATATGCATGAATGCAATACAACTATCTCCCTCCCAAGAGGAGTTTATTTAATACCAATCAATCAATCAACAATTTTCCATTTCAATACAATTATTCCCTGATTCTCTCAGAATTATATCAATCGATTCACCATCACAATTTAGTAATTAAAAAGGGAGTTCCATTCATATCTCATCATCAAGGTATCACACTATACCATGCTTTCAAACTAATGCACATGCTAATGTCATGAAAATGCATATGCACGGATCCGACTTCATTTCCTCGGGTGATCGCAACTACCATATCATATACTCATTCTCAATGGTTTCCCGCCTCGCAAGGGGTACTCCCGCCTCATAAACATTTCATATAGGTTTCCCTCCTCGTAAGGGGTACTCCTGCCTCATGATCGCAACCATGGGCATTCAATCTCATTGGTCCCGCAGGGCCTTTCATTTCAACACCAGGTGATCGCAACCACCGGTCTAATAATCATAGGAACTCGCAAGCCCTGTTTCATTTCCATCATCAAGTGATCGCAACCACTTATCAACATCATCATGATATGCATGTCATGCCATGTATACAAAATACTCATGCATCCCTCAAGCTCATTTAGATTATCCTACCCTTTCATCTAAGGTATATTCATTTTTAACCACACAATTTTCCATCAATCTCATACACAAGAATCAATCTTCATATGAACTCAATCATGTATCACACATAATAAGCCATCCATAGCCTCACTTAGGCTTCATCATATAAACACTAAATTCACATCATCATACACAATTCACTTCACATACACATAATATCACCTTTATCCACACAAACATGTCATACTACATTAATACATACATTATCATCACAATTTTCATGCATTTAGAAAATACACCCCTCTCCTACCTCAAGAGAAGTAGACCTCTGGGGTTGACGTTCCTACTTCACCAATATTGCCAAGCCCTACACCAATCATTTATAGGGCCACATCAATTATTTATTCAAATACCAATTCAATATACATATACATAGGTGTACACATGATTCTTATCATGTGAAAACTATTTACCAAATTCATTCATTTGCCTACTTAGGCTTCGGGAATTCCTTTCCTTAAATTACAATCCCTTAGTATCAAAGGCTACAACCCAATTATTAGGTTATTTCACCTAGTAGGTCTCCACCAACACCTTGGTGAGTTTCCATCTATTATAACTTCAAGTTAACATTATTATCATTTAATGTGTCTACCACATCATTTATATCATTCTTCCCATCAACAAATGCTAATTTCTTCATTAATTGCAATATCCTTCAATATCCTACCTCTCCTCCTAGGATTCAAATTTAAGGTTTTCACCAACCCACCAACCTTCATAAATGCTCATATACCTCCTTCTTTTCTCACCATAGTTATAACTACCTCATTAATCATTCATAAGCTTGTATTTATGTCAACTTATCTTTAGATTTCCACTTTTAAACTTCCTCAACATTACTCATACTTTTATTGTGTTCTAACACCAAAACTTCAACTAAACTTCAACTATATACTTATGTACATGGAAAATGATCATAATCTTACCTCAATAGAAGAAAAGAGTGAGTTTGCAAAAGATGAGGGAGTTCACACGAATTTGAGGAGTAAGGAGGAGAAAATAGTTTAGTCTCCAAGCTTCCTTGAAGTCTCTTGAAAGTTAAGAAAAGAGGAGGAAGATGTACTTCTTTTTAATTTGAAGTTCAAAAGAAAGATGAAGAGGAATAATGAAGAAGAAGAAGGGAAGAAGAAGAAGAAGATAAGAAGAAAAGCATGTTCACGTGGAGAAGAAAATGCAACCGCCTTTTTGAATGGGAAAATAGGAATTTAGCATTTAAATTATTAATCCTTCATTAACTCTTCCGTTTTTAAACAAACAGGTTCGCCGTTCGGGCCCAAAACATATTCTAAAAATTATTCCGAATATAAATTCGGAATCCCAATAACATTGTCTACGGCCCTAACCAACGGCATCTCAATCGGAGATACTTGGTCCGACACCTATATTTTATCCGGGTCAGTTTTCAGCTCATCTGACCACCATAATTCACTAACAGTTTCGAAAAACCTTGTTTAAATCATTTCAAGAATTTTGGGATATTTCTTAGCCCAAAGTTAATTATCCAACATTTATTTTCCTAATTTATCTTTCTATTTTTAAAAAAATTCGGGGTGTTACATTATCTATCTTAAAGTTTAAATATCAATATCCTATAAAAACATAAAAATCCTAAGGCTAATCTCAAAAACCTTAAAACATAAAATTAAAGGAACTCGATAGGTTACTTATCTATGCATTATTTTGAATTCCACTCTAGTTAAAAGGTTCCTTTCTGCATCATGAATACAACAAAACGAATGAAAAATGGATGGATTCCTTTACACAAAGAACCACACAAAAGAATGTTTGGGATGTTGAAAGGATTTGGGAAATTTTTTTAATTTTAATAGGAAATAAGGGAGAGAGAAGTTGTTGCGCACATAAAAACTCCAAAATTACGTGAGACATGTCCTATGTCCCCTTATGTTAGGATTTCAAAATCCTGGTCAACCACATGTCCAAATGAGCAAATCATACATGTACTCGAAAAATGGTGCCAGAGTCAACCTCACACCTAATTCAAAATTCAAATTGGTGTAAGAGGCTTGTCTCTCGCCCAAAACAAAATTTATACGTCTTTCTATATTTCAATGATGGGGTGGGACTTGTCCCACACTATCTTAGGAGTTGGAGACATCCCACACTATACTTTTATATTATAAAATCAGTTTTGACAATTGTCAAAAGTTACAGATGTATCATAATCTTATGAACTAAAGGTTGTAATATTTAGTATATAAATATGACCTATGTTTAAAAGGTCCATCTTTACATTTTTGGTACTCTATCTACTTTTTCAAACTACTTATAAGATGTGGACTTATGTCTACAAACAACTTATAAGTCCAAACTACGAGACAAATAGTTGTACAAAGATTCAAGTGTAGGTTTCCTTTAAGAATTGTCATTTAAAGTTCATTCGTTTACAATTTTGCAATTCTCTTAATTCCTTTCTCCTTTCATTCGTTTCTCCATTTAGTTTTCCGCTCTTTACATTCTCGCATCTTTTACTCTTCTATTTACATTCTTGCAAAGTTTTATTTCTCTTTAGAACTTCAATGCTTTCAAACTCTCAGCAACAACACTAATAATAATAATAATAATATTATAATAGTGAAAATATAATAAAAATAATAATCATGATAATATTAATCTTTCACCCATCATATTTTACCGTCTTTATCTTTTTAAAAAAATCTCCCAACATTTTCTGGTATTTGTGGTGAATTTCAATTTGTTTGTGGTGGATATATTTAATTCATAAAATAAGAAAACTGTTCATGAAATATTAGTATTTGATTATGGTTGATTATTAGATATTCTACGACTGAGTCAGATTTCATGTTTTAGTCATTATTGAAAAAAAGAAAATGAAGAAATTTTGTGATGTTTTATTTATTGTGAAGTGGAACAATACACAAGAATGAAAACATACTTGGTGCAAAATAAAAAAAAGCATATTTAATGTTATGAAAAAAAATGGCACACTCTGTCCTAAGGAACCACGTTTAACGGTCTACACGAACCGTCAAAGTGCCGCTCCCGCGATACTATAAATAGCGCGCCACCTTGGCGCCAAAGGAAATTTCAATTACACTCTGAACTGAATCATTCCTTGTAGAGTTGCACGACGAAGAAGAGAAACGCTCAAGCACTTCACTAAGATTTCTAGGGTTCCATTTCGCTTTCGATTGTGATATTCACAATGCAGAAACTAGGATTCCCAATTTCCAAGAGCCTCGACCGATTCAAATCGTTGTACGGTTCTGCATCGGGAACTGCGAAGCCATTACCTTCGCGTCCTTCTTCGGATTCCATTTCATCGGGGAGTTTCGCGAATCTGAAGCTCACCGCAGGTTTTTAATCCAAATTTCGCTTTTCAATTTTTGGATTTGCTTACATACTTTCCTGAACGAAGATTATTCTGGTTGGAAACTCTGATCGTAATGTGACCATGCTTCATTGATTTCTTGTTGTGCAGAGAAATTGGTGAAAGAGCAAGCTTCGCTGAAGACTGATCTTGAGAATGCGGTATGATAAGATTTTCATTTGTGATGTTAGTAGTGCTTTAAGGCGAGGAGTGCACGAACTTTGATATGTTTGATGCCTAGGGTTTCGTTTCGCTTTGTTGAACTGCTTTTAATTCGTTGGTGGCTCTGTGCAGAATGCGAAGCTTAAGAAATCACAGGAGTATATCCATGCGTTGGAAGAAAAATTGCAGAATGCCTTTAACGAAAATGCAAAGATCAAGGTCAAACAGAAGGAAGATGAGAAACTTTGGAAAGGGTTGGAGTCTAAGTTCTCATCGACTAAGACTCTGTGCGATCAACTTACTGAGACTTTGCAGCAGTTGGCTGGTTTAGTTCAGGATGGTGTGTGTGGATATTCAAGTTTTAGTTTTTTTTCTTCCTTTAATTAGTCAACTGTTTTTTGCCTGCTCAGCTGAGAGAGATAAGGAAATGTTGGAAAATAAACTATCAGCAAGTTCAGAAGCTCTTGATAGCTTGAATAAGCAGATGGGTGGTTTGTCGTTAAAGCTAGATTCTTCACAGGAAACAATTAGAACCCGTAAGTTCATTTTGTTGATTATAATTTTGGTTATAATGTTGGTTTGAAATGTAGAATGGATTCATTTATGGCAAGTCAATATTCCAATATGTAATATAGTGTTATCCCTGTTATAGGTGATAATGAGCTAGAGAAGCTGAAAATTGGTGCAGAAGAAAAGGAGAAGTTTCACAGAGATGAACAGTGCAAATTGGCCAATGTTATACAGGAGAAGGGTGAGAATAAGTTGCAGATTAAAATTTCTGAGAATTTATCTGGTTGTGTTTATCATTTTATCTCCTGGAATGTAGGATTAAATGGTATAGTTAAACAGTTTCTGATGAGGGTGACCATTAATAAACATTTTTGGTCATCTAGGCCATGAGTTCAGGTTATATTTTGAAATCAGAAAGGTGTATAATGCAAAGGTATTGATCATAGTTGTCTTTCTGTTTCTCATTATTATCATATTGAGTATTTGTGCTAAACTTTCCCCTTTACTGAATTTGTTTTCATGGAACGGTTACTTCAACTTATGTGGCTACTGCTAGTCAGTTAGATTCAGCACAATGTAGCGATAATCGTCCCTTTCACTGCATTTCAAACCCAGGCGTGTGTCGGCCTGTTAGAATTGTAAAAAATACTTAAGCATAGTTATGAAAAGTAGAGTAATTGCACTCAGAGCTGTAATTAAGTTTTGAGTTAACTACAGGGCTAGATTTCTATTTCTGTTTGTCTTTCTATATCTATTTATTGTTTGGTGAAAAACGATCCTATAGTCAAACAAAGTTTTGACTGTCTTGACGGCGTGAAGAATCAGTATTAACTTTTAGATTTTTCTATTTTCATAACTCCGTTTCCCCAACTGCAAACCAAAGTCATGCACTTAACAATTTAGTAAAAAGTACTAGAATAATTATTCATAATCTCTAGAAGTGTTTGCTGTTATCACAATTCATTTATTTCATGGATGTTGAAGAATGGAAAATTGTACAGATTGAGACTGAAAATAATACAATATTCATACATCTCATTGAACAATTACAACTACTATGTATGCCCTTACATTGGGTACACCACAGGTACTAACTACTTAATACATAAGATAAGACTTTACTTCACAGATTTTATATTATTATCTATATTGACAACACCTCAGGATGGAAACTTACTATGCTTGCAGCAAGTTACGAAACTCAAGTGAAAAAGAGAACAAAAAGACTCACGCAGCTCATCAACAAACGGGCTCTCAGCAGTGTAGACTCACCTTGGATAGAAAACCATCCATAATGTCTTTCACTGATAGCTCTTGAAAGTATATTACTGTTTTTCTTAGTGGTCAGCGTCACCTTTCTCCCAGCTTGTCGTTGGCAGATGTTCCATGCACAAGGCACAGCTTGAAGATTTCAACCTTTTTCCATAACCACCTTGACCTACTAACCGTGGGTCTCACATTAAATCTATATAAATACCCTTACCAATGCCCAGGCCTTCAAATCACAACTCTTTCAACAGAAAGACATGATGAAATTGAAACCCTTCCAGCAAGATCTTAACTTGCTGAACTACGAAAATTTAGTTCACAATTCCTTCAATGCATCATAACTTCTACCATTATGACTTAGTTGATTTTTCACTGACCAAAGTCCTCTGTTGCTGTGAATCTGTACCTACAACCTTGGTCATGATTCCCAAGGTCAAACAGCATTCTGCATCATGACTTGTCTGGTCTCACCTTCAACTATGAAATGTGACTATCACTACTGTGAACAGTCTAGACATTATCCCTTTTCGAAACCATTTCAATAATTCCAAACTACCATACTCACCATAATCAGGGGTAGCATAAATCCTTTGAATCCATCTAACAACCAACCAATACAAAACTCCATGACATAGAAAACAAGGGTTTAGTTATAAATTTGTTCCCTACACTCGACACTGCTTTTTCCATTTTTGTTTCAGTCCCTATATGGAAAAACCTCACTTTGATCCTGACATGAAAAATGGTCTATAGATTAGTGCTTCCTTTGTCAAAGTTCTAGATATATAACAAATGTCATGAACTAAGATAACACAAAGTGGCAGTACTTTGTCTATTATCACATCAAGTCATTGTCAATTTTAGATTATCAAGTCTCAGTTTTATTTACTTTCTTCCTTTAAACTGATTTGAATTGTTTTACGCAAAACTAATTTCTTTGCAGATAATATGATTCGGAATTTAGAAGAAATGGTAACAGCTAGTAGATTGACTACAGAGACTTTGAACTCAAAGTTGGGAGACGCTCACCTTCAGTTAAAAGACAAAGAAGATGAAATTAAGCATCATATAACAAGTCAAGAGAAATTGGAAAATGAAAAGATTCATCTTCAATTGTGTAATGCTGGGCTTATTGAAAAGCTTGATATGTCAGTTAAAGAAATCAGAAACCTTGAAGGATCACTTCAGGCATTGGCTGCACATTTGTTAAATCTAGACAAAGAAAGTCAGAACCTTTTGAACAAGTTGAATGAAATGAACTTGCTCTACTCCTCTTGTTTCAAACTGGTCCAGCAAGAGAGAGAAACTGCATTGAAGCATGCTCAATATCAGTACAGTGAGCTTAATAAAAAGTTCTTGATCTTGGCATCAGAAAAGAATGATATACAAATAAAAAATCATGAGTTAAGCAAAAGTGTGAATGAACTTCAGAAAGTCCATGAGTCCATTGTAGTGCAGCACACAGAGGACTCTCGATTAGCTGCTGAGAGAATTCAAAGTTTGGGTTCAGAAGCTGAAATTTTAATCTCAAAAAAGGAAGAAGCAGATGTCTTAATTTCTAAATTGGAGGAGAAAGCTAAAATTCTGTTAGAAAGTTCTAGATCATCAGAAAACCAAGTGGTATGAAAGTTGATGTGCTTTAGTTTATTTCATGTTAACATACATTGACATGTTCTCTATTGAGGTATCTAATGTGCTGCAGCAAGATTTACTGCTGAAGGTTTTGACATTAGAGACTGAAAGCAAAAAAAATACAGAAAGAATGCAGGCCGAGATATTGAAGAAATCAGGGGATATAGGTATGTTGCAGAAGGAGAGAATGAAACTAGAGCAGCATGCAGATTCTCTAGATAAACAAATCAACAGGCTTCAGAGTGTCTTGGATGAAAAAGAGCAGTGTATTTTACAGTATAAAGAACAGGAAAAGAAGCTGGAAGATCAGATCACAGAGGTTTCGGAGCAAACATATAGTGCACACTGCATGTTCCTAACTGCTTTTTGTATACTAGTTAACGTTTTTGCGTGACTTTGCAGAATCTATCATTATTAACTGCCACTGAAAGTAAACTTTCAGAATCTAAAAAGCAATATGATCAAATGGTCGAGAATAAGAAGTTAGAGTTATCAAGGCATTTGAAAGAAATATCTCAGAGGAATGATCAGGTCTTGTACATACCCAGTTACACACGACAGCCTACAGGTGCTTTATATATTTTCACTAGCCTCACATATAGGTTGCTTTACTTGAACAGGCTATTAATGAGATTAAGAGAAAGTATGAGTTGGAGAAGATGGAAATTGTCAACATGGAAAAAGACAAGGTTTGTTTATGATATGCTGTGGAGTTTGTAGCATGTAATTTCCATTCATGCATTTCTGACCAATTTGAACCTTCAGTCTGGCAGGGCTATTGCAGAATGCAAAGAAGAATCAAGGCAACAGTTGATGCGCATTCAGGAGGAACACACTTCACTGGTATTCAGAGAGAAACACTATAATTTGAAATTATTGACCACTTCAAAGTATTGTCGCATTCCGTTTTCTATTAAATGGGATTTTAAGTGGTCTGGTTTGTGACCTTTACTGGTATTTTCATTTACTCTATCTGCTATTTTCTTCAAATAATCCTTGTTTATTAACGGTTAAGTTGTAATTAGTAGTTGCTAAAGAGTTAGTATATAGTCATTCATGATTCATGTGTCTTCACTTAAAATCTTAAGCTTTTGGGATAGTTGGTTCATGACACGGTATTAGAGCCTCTAAGGCCAAGTGACCTAGAGTAGAGTTGAATCCTTTCCTCTTATATTCTTATGATTTAAGTCTAAATTAAGTGGAATTGTGCTTTATTCATCATTAAGCCTAAGAAGCTCTTGCATGAGGGGTATGTTAAAGATGTAATATAAAACCATTGGTGTAATATATTCAGTTTTTTGTTATGCAAGTGTATCAAATTTTCTAGTGATAATTTAAATTGGTCTAAAAACATTGTTGCTTGTCTATGACCATTACAGCTATACTCTTTTTGGAGTGGGTACATACCTCTTGTCAGTTGTCAGAATGTTATTGTGCCACTCCTTTTCTTTTCATGAAATTTTCTTAACATTAAGTTGAAAGACTTCCAAGCTTTAAGGCACTTGATTTTCTGCTCAATTTACAGGTTACTCAAATGCAGCAAGAGCATGACAAGAGGCAACTAGACCTGATAGCTGAACACAACGAACTGCTAAAGCGTACCCAACTTCAAGCTGAAAATGAACTGAGAGAGGTTCAACAAGCACACACACACTTGTGTCTAAGCCAAGATTTGTATATACAACATTACTTCACCTGCTGATACCTTATTATATGTAGAAAACAAAGTTTCTAAGGAATGACCATGAGGCTCAGATTAAAGCATTGAGGTGTGAACTTGAAGATGAGTGTCAGAAGCTGGAAGAAGAGCTGTATCTTCAGAAATCCAAAGTATGAAGTACCCCATACAAAAATTTATTTCATCCATATGACTTTTGTTATACTTGAAAATAAGAACAATAGTCTGAATGAATATTTTTCTGATAATTATCTCAATGTACAAGGTTCCTATTTTATACAGCCATGGCAATAAATTGATAATAAATTTGTTGAAAGTCCCACATTGACTAGAGATATGGCTAATCAAAAGTATATAAGATGGAGGGTAATTCTCATCCTATGAGCTAGCTTTTAGGATTAATTTAGTCTCAATACTCAAATTTAAGATGGTACCAGAGCCGACCAAGACTTCCCCTTTCGTTATGGGTCAAAAATTACCCTTTGTTTGGTCTGGGGCTTGTTAGTAAGATCTTGAAATTGTTTTGTGGATAGTCCCTCAGTCTGTCAACTCTCCTCCTGATGGTACATATGTCATTTTTACAAGCCCGCTACCTAACTTCTCCTTAATGAAGTTTCGGTCCACCTCTATATGCTTCATTGGAGTTCTGTTCCGGCTAACCTCCTCCGGCATCATAGTACCCCACAACCATGTCATAATGAGAGAGTCCTCATCATTCCATGTCTCAAACTGAGGGTCCTTTTTAGTGGGAGCATTCCCTTCAATATGATTCAACCTCTTTCGGTCCTTCAACATCCTCCAAATAAATTGTGCCCGCACAAGATAGTTTCAACCATTAAGTTGATTAGCAGTTGGTAGTGCAGGGAGATCATTAGAGGTCAGGGGTATCAAAGGGGTATGTTTGGCCTGCTGGGTGCTTTCTTCTTCTCAGCCACTTACCCGCAAAAGACAACAAAACAGGACAAGGGTTTGCCTAGGGTTCTGCCTCAACAGCGGTGGCTGCAGCCAAACGTCACTGAAACAGAGGAGAGGCCAACAAGTCTGTCGGTGGTGGTCTCGTCTCATCATGTTCTGACAATGGCAGGGCGGCGCGTGGCTTACACACGCAGACAGCCAGAACATTGTGGCAGCATGTGGCGGTGATTCTGGGCCCAGGTTTTCGGGGTTCCGCTGATCCTGGACTGGCAGTTCACATGGGTGTGGTAGCTGGAACCAAAGGGTATTCGTTGGTTATACGAAGTAACACCGGTGACGGAAACTGCAATGAAGGTGGCTGGGAAAAAGAAAAGAAATGGAAGCGGAGCTTCCCCAAGATTAGGGGCTCTTATACCAACTTGAAAATAAGAACAATAGTCTGAATGAATATTTTTCTGATAATCATCTCAATGTACAAGGTTCTTATTTTATACAGCTATGGCAACAAGTTGATAATAAATTGTATCCTAGACTGATGGGATTCCATCTTACCTGATTGTGCTAATAATAATTACAATATTTATAACCGTTATTATTATTATTGTTGCTGTTGTTTTTATTTCAATTTTAATTTTTATTCTGGAATATATTGCAGGAAGACAGGCAAAGGGCTTTGTTGCAGTTGCAGTGGAAAGTGATGAGTGACAAGCCAAAAGAGGACCAAGAAGTGAATTCAAAACAGGTTGACTTGTTCTCCAGTCAATTTCTCTGTCTGTCTCCAAGCTCAGATACCATATCGGTTAATTTGCATGTTGGGGTACCATTGCTTTGACACATTTGATTTATCTTTTGGTTGGCATAATTGACAACATGAGAAGACATTGCTTATACAGTAACCTAATTTTCATGTGAACTTAAATGCTTAGCAAGTTGATGCAAATATGGTTTCACTGGTCCTCATATGCATACTCACCATTGTAATATTGTACATTAATAAAAACAGCAATTATCTGGTTACTGATGGCATAATTATTTTGTAATGGCTATTTACTGACTTGCTATTAGATGGATTTGGTTAGTACAATTTTTCATAGTTTTTTGAAATTTACATTAAAAATATTTTTACTGATGATTTCGTACACATCACAGAGGGAGGGATTAAGACAGCTCCAAAGGATTCTTGTCGGTCAGAGCAGATTTTTTTTTTTTTTGCTTTTTGAGCTGATAGTTGTATGTTTGATCTGCAATTTGGTATAGATAACCGGAATCATGTGTTGTTTCAAGTTCCTTACTATCTAATGGATGAATGCTATTAAAAGTAACGGCACTTACTATGTAGTGGTTTCGTATGAGTGTAAAATTATGTAATTTCAATATTTTTTTCTTTTAATTTTGATTTCATATATATGTCGAAAAAATCTCCTGAAAATGTGTTATGAGTGATTAAGAGATCTAATAAAATCCCATTTACGGCAAATGATGATAATGACAATCAGGCAGATAAGTGATAAAAGTGATAGAATACCTTAGTCAGAGTTCAGCTTGTGCAAAATGAAGTTTGATTGAGTTTACGAAATTAGCATAATTTTTATATGATAGGCTTACTCCATTTCATCAATTAAGAGGAGGAATTCTTGCGGTGGCAAAAGAAGTCAGCATGACCTGGTAAGCTTGGAATTCAAAAATTATAAAATAAAATACTTTCCCGTTCCTTCATGACATGTTATTGTTATGTTCTATCCAAGACACCTAATTTTTTTATATTACCCCCTCTTCATAGGATTCTCATTACCTTGAAGTAACACAAACACCAGTGCCAAAGTTGTTGGAGAAAGTGGAGAACATGAAAACAGGAAGTGCAATTAGCATTCCTAAGCATCACAAAAAGGTGATTGCTTCTCTGTGAACTTATATCCAAGAGGAGGGAAACTTATATTGCATCAGTTACTTGTTAAATCATAAGTATTATAGGGATCTTAATTGGTGACCAAAAAGATTGTAGAAGTAAATAACTTGAGATATTTGTCAATTGCCTTAGCTCCTTAATTCAATGAGCAGGTAACTCGCCATGAATATGAAGTTGAGACTTCTAATGGAAGAACAGTCACAAAGAAAAGGAAAACAAGAAGTACTGTCATGTTTCAGGCATGTATCTGTTTCTCTCTAAAACAAGTACTGTGTCTGTTTGGCTTCCAAGTGCAAACTTCTTGCATGCCTGTGAATATTGAATTTCTAATCTCTATCAGGACCCTAGAAAACAAAAGATATATACACCAACCCCTGGAAGTGTGGTTAAGGTAACCAACTTAGCTGAAATTACTCTTTTATTAGTGTGATTTATAATTTTCTCTTGGAACTATTTTTTTGAAAAACAAACTTCAACATTTTGTCTTCAATACTACATATTTTGATGGTACCAGCATTGACAAAGGTTCAGAGCTAGTATGATCATATTATTTTAAGGATTATTTATATTTAATCCAGTTACTATTTTGAATATTGAGTCCCTTGTTAATTACCTAATGTGTAATCTATGTATCTCTCCTTAGAGAAATGCGAGATAGATTATTACTTCTATAAGAATCTTATACTTTCAAATATTTGTAGGTCGAATTGTTTTGCTTCAATATTTTGTTGAGTTATTACATCTGGTGCTCATATGGTATGATTAATTTAAAAAGAAATAAGACAAAGGATTTGTGCTGAGAGCTTTCTTTTATTCCTTTAATTTCTAAAAGATTTTCGATAAACTGGTAGGATATTAATCTTTCTTAATACTTTTGTTTTGACAAATAAGTGTTTCTCATCTGCTATACTCATTCCGAATGTGCTGTAGTAATAGTCTACATAATTTTTCTTTTTAACATATGCTGCAGACCATCAAGGGAGAAGGCCATCGTCATCCTTCAAATATTGGTGATTTGTTTTCAGAAGGATCGCTCAATCCATATGCAGATGATCCCTATGCATTTGACTAGAGGTATTTACTGTTTACAATGGATTACTGTAATCCTACATTTTATTTCCCTTGAAATATGATGCTTTCTCCTCTAAAAGTCATAAGAAAGATACCGGAGTGCTTCGTTAGCTTCTTAATTGTGTTCCATTGATCAGTGTTTAAACATATACTTAAATTAAGATGGACTCCTTGCCATTATTGACAAGTAACTGCTCCTTGGAAAAAGGTGGGAATAAGCCAGGTGCCCAATTTAGGACCTACGATCCACCTTATTTAAAGTCTAGTTTATCCTAACTTATTTTTGAAAAGGTTAATTTTAGACTTTATAAAAAGTCTATTTAACTAAAAATATCAGTATTGAAATTTTTAAAAAAACTTAGATTCGAGGCCTTTAAAAAAACCTATTAAACCTCACAGGTTTATCTATTTATCTATACTAGGATAATATATAAATGATTTATTATAATATATTATTATATATAATAAATATTATATTAAAAATATAATTAATTATTTATAATTTATTTGAATATAGCTAGACTTAGTTAGACTTATAGGTTTGCTGATCTAGGCTTATAGGCCTATTATAGTTTTTGTAGATTTTCTTAAAAAAACAATAAAAACAGGTCTTTTAAACAAGTTAGGTTGAACCTTAAAAAGTGACTTGTAATAGGTAAACAAGTCAAACTCATACTTCATAACCATACTTATTTGTTGTGGTCTTGTATGATGGATTGTCGCTAACTATCTATACATCAGCTTTAAAGGAATATTGGAATCAATAATATTTGTGAGAGTTGGATTGATTCTATTTATGATTGGGTTATTGGTGTAAGTCCTTATTTGGTTAAAAGTTGGGTTGGTTAAACCTTAGTTTGATCAATCCTAAAAAAAAGATCTTACGATCAAAAGGAATTTTGATTGTGTCGAACGAAATGAAGGATCAATATTAACCTTTAGATTTTTTTTATTTTCACAATTTTGTTTTCCCAACTGCATATCAAACGGATACTAAGTCAATTACAAAGGAATTTAGAACTTGTGTTCCTCTAGATATCACAGAACAATTATAAAAGAAAGATTGCCCATTCTTCTCTATATTGAGAATGAGAAGCAATTATAGCATGGATGAAGCAGATTATTTATTTATTTATCCCAACTCCAAAGCCCAAAATTCCCTAAGACAAGACCACCGTCCCTGGATTTTGTAACACTCCAATTTTATATTTCTTCCTCTGGATAGGTATATTTGACAGGCAAGAGTTCCCCTTGATCACAACGAATGGAATAAATGTTAATGTATAAAGTAAACTTTATTTTATTTTTCATCTTTGATATCATAGGAGAGGCTTTATACCTAATTCCTAACATACGTATATTCCTGTAGCCCCTTTCTATCTGAGTTGTGGTGTTTGAGAATAGGAACTAATTTGCGACCCAGCAATCTATCGAAATGAACGGGTCTGAAAATGGATTGACGATTGAAAGCAGCAAGCTGGGAGAGATTTTATTTCTGTTGGTCTTGGACCTACAGCTGCCAACGACAAAATAGCAGGTCTGCTCAAGTGATTTGAATTTTGACTAGAT
This sequence comes from Clitoria ternatea, assembly GCA_037962975.1. Classification (NCBI taxonomy): domain Eukaryota; kingdom Viridiplantae; phylum Streptophyta; class Magnoliopsida; order Fabales; family Fabaceae; genus Clitoria; species Clitoria ternatea. Next base: position 51,366,194 of record CM075671.1, read on the forward strand.
ATAGTTCCCCTATATTTTCTTCGTTAGGTGCATCTCTTGTAATTTGTTAAAGCATCTATAAACAATGACTCCTTTTACGGTTGGGAAGTATATGTTTTCCCCCACCGGTGACGAAAAGTGTGTCACCTATTAGGAAAAGTAACCCCGTATACTGTGTAATGTATGGTTGAACAGTGAGCATTATCTTTCAGTAACAGTGTTATATAATAAATAAATATCGACATAAAGTAATAAACTAAGACTAACTAAGCTTGATAGAGCGTCAAAATTACCCTATCGATCGTTTTTTAATAATAAAGGAAAGTCGGTGGTGCATTTTGCAATTAGCCTAGGTGGTAATAATAATAATAATAATAATAATAATAATAATAATAATAATAATAATAATAATAATAATACGCAGCATGCATGCCAAAAGGAAAACACAAGTACCAGCAAGGAACAAACCCACCGTCATATTTCTTACCGCAATATCCACCTAAATTAATATAAAGCCTCTAAAGATATATAATTTTAGGAGACTAGTTATTGTTTGAATATTATAAAAAATAATTATATCTTTTTAATTTTTTAATTTAATGTTAAATTTTATCATTATATATTAATTATATATATAAAATATTAAATGTTTAAAAATAAAAAAGAAAAAATATAATAAATTCTTCTATTTTTTTAAATTTATAAAATAAAACACTTATTTTTATTTTAGGAGTTTATAACATGGAATGAAAAACAAGTAGAAAACTACAAAACATTATCAAATTAATATACAAGCCAAGAACATATTATTCTAATTTGATCAATTATTCACTTCCGGAAAATTTTACTAAATAACTTCTTTGACATATTTAACGCATTTTCACAAGTAAACAATCCTACAGATTCAACGATATTTTTTATTTATCCTTTGTTTGGATATGAGATGAAAGGGAGAGGAGAGAAATAAAATGAAAAGAAATTAAAAAGAAGAGAAAATGAAAGAAAATAAATAAATTTCTTAAGTTGTTTGGATTAAGGCATCGTTCGATTAGATAACATTTTTTTACTGGAATTAAATCTCAGCTGAAATAGGAATGAAACAAATCTAAATTTAGACAATAAAATATTAATACTAATTTAAATAAATAAATTAAAATTTAAACTAATAATATAATTTCGTGTTGCAATGATGTATATTATAATTTTAAACACATTATTTCATTATTTTACTATTCATGGGACTTAATTTTTGTTTCGCTCAGCTAATATTATTTCTGATGAGGATCTATGCTAGTGTAGGAACATTTTCTTTTAGTAGGGTTTAGTATTATAATTCATTTTAAAGGCCCATTAGTAATCTTAATTAAAGATTTAACCCTTACATAACCATATACTACTTGCTTTAGGCCAGTATTGGGTCTTGTAACTCTAGGTTTTGGGCATTGGGTAAAGCCTTAACGAGTTCACCTTTAGTCTGGTTGAATTTTCTCTAAGGGAATGCCTATATTAAGGCTTCTATTCTTCACATTTTGAAAACTTCAATTCATTTGTTGAATTTTAAGAAATTGTTAGATATTTTCTCTCTCTAGCATCTTAGAGCTGTTAGAGCTTCTCTCTCAATGTTCTTATCTTTGGATCCTTCTAAAGTAGTGAACTTCAACCTTAGGCTTATCTCTCTTTAAGAGTGGTGTCTCCCTCTCCCATACCTCTCTTTTTTCCATTAATTTCATTTCTATAGCTTTTATACATTTAAGCACTTAAAAACCTTATCATTTTCCATGAGCATGATTTCACAAGGCCTTTATGAAGAAGGAAAGATTCTTTTGATTGCAAGTGTTGCTTGAAGATCAAGGCACTCCAAGGCTAACTCATTTGCCTACATCAAGTGGTATCATGAGCTTGTTACTCTTAGAGGTCTTTTCTTGATCTCTACATTTTTTGTGCTCAATTATGCATTTTAATTGTAGATTTGAGTTTCAAATTGATATTAAATTTTCCTATGTTCATGTTTAATTTCATTTTCCCTCCAAAAATTCAAGAAACCTAAAAATCTAGATCTACTATGAATTTTTACAAAACTTTTTCACGTTATTTGTTCCTAATGTGGACCAAATCATAACCTAGGAGTTTGGTTTGATTTAGAGCAAAAAAATTTTTAAAACAAAAATTGTTCATTAATTTTGGAGCCAAATTCAAGTGTCCATGTTTCTTCATTGTTTCTTTTTGAATTTGATCCATTTCTAGCTTTTGTTTAGTGCTTCTGTGTTAATAATTGAAAAATCCAGATTTGAATGTGTTTGTTTAGGTACCACATTTGTCATTTATTCTAAGTGTTTGATATTTGTTTATTGTGGTAGAAGGTATCTCTTATGTTGTGGAGCTTGATTTGTGTGTTTGTAGAATTAATTCCTATCTTGCAAATCCTATTTTAGGTGATGGAACTCCTGCACTTAATCATCATTGATTAAGTGTAATTAAAGCTCAAAAGTCTTGTCCAAAGCCACCACACTCTTTGGTGGTATAGCTTATTAATTATAAAGTGTTAGTTTCCTTACTTTGTGATCTTTTCTAGTGTTTGTTTTAATTTTCTAGCAACTTATAGTCATCTTATCATTCTAATATACATCTCATATCATTGTTTTCATATATCTTGAACCCTACCTTCCATACCCTATACATGTTGAAAGATGATGTAAATGTTGTGCTTTTGTTGAATTATAGTATTTTTTTGTTGATTTCTGAGATCTTGTGCTTGTTGCACTACACTTTAAAAATAGAGAAAAAGTGTGAAAAAAGAAATAAAAAGAAAGCTCTTATAAGGACCTAGTAGCAATTACTCTAGTCTACACACTTTCTTAGTAAAAACTTGAAATTGGAGTTGTACAAAGAAAAGTATATATAGAATATTTTCGTGGTGCAACCCTAAAAAATAATGTGTAATTTGTTTCACAAGTGATAAAAAAAATCACTTAGCTTGTTTGAGTTTGGTGCATTACTTTGCATTTTAGTGTTGATAAGAAAACTATTTGAGTGTTATCTTCTTGGTGTGTCATTATTTGCTTGTTTGTCTTAGTTGATTCAAATTTGTTACATTTAATTCCATATTTGAATTTAGCTTTTATTATGTTTGTCCTTTTATTACTTGTCTTAAAATTTTCCAAGTTTCTCTCATCGATCCTATTTAGTTTAGCTACCTAGTGTGTTTTTTTGCTTGTTTTGATTGACATCTAAAATTTGTCTCTTTGAGTTTGAACCTTTCTTTGGACTCTTGAGATTTCCTTTGGTTGATCAATATCTTTGGTAGCATACTTATGTGAAATGATGGTTTAGAGTAAGACTTAGAAGGGGGTTGAATAAGTCTTAAACTCTTTTCGTGCGGAACTTAAGCTTTTTGAACGTAAATCTAGTAGACTTTTGAACCAGACTTTATAAGATTAGGGATAAAGAGATTGAACACAGAGAATTTATACTGGTTCACTTCCAACGTAGAAGCTACGTCCAGTACCTTCAGACTTGAAGGATTTTCACTATGTAAAAACACTTTTTACACAATGGCGTGTGTATTTTTACAGTCATGATTCCGTCAAATTAGTACATTAAAATTAATTAATGTAGTACTAGGGTGTCAACCTAGGTCGTTCTCTCACGGATCAACACAAAAATTTAGGAAAAATCAAGTCTTAAACTAATTTTTAACAATTAAAAATAAAAACTCAACAACTAAAATTTTTATAAACATAAATTCAACAAACATAAAATTGGGGGGGGGGGGGGTTCGATTGGTTTTTGTTATCACAATTAAAATTAAAACAAAGTAAATATAGGATTTAAAACAATAATTAACAAGCGATTGATTTTCTTGGAGTATTGTAAATAAATTTTATCCTTGGTTCACTAAAGATAATTTGTATACTTTCATTACTGTCAATTTCTTAGCTCAATTTGAATTAATCAACTAAGCGTCTTTTTCAATTCACAATTCCTTTACTTTCATTTAAAAATGAATATTTTAATCAAGCATCCTAATTAAGCAAAAGGAGTCAAGATCGTAAAATCTAGGAATTATTGAGCATACATAAGAACATCGCCTATATACATAATCTATTCTCAAATTATGGAATTAAGCAAACCATAATTATTAAAAGTGATTATGAAAATATTCATTAAGCATGCATATTTCCTTAATCCATTCTAATTTAAAATCTTATTTTATTCCATTTGAATAATTAAACCGATTAAGCATACAAATTTAATTAAACAGAATGGAATTAAATAAGCAGAGTAAGATTATGAAGAAATAACAATAACGAAAACATACTATATTAAAAATAATGACCTCAAAATTACATTACAATATTCTCCAAGAAAATCAATCTAGGGTTTTAGCCCTCTATAATAACAACTAAAAAGAAAAGAAACTAACCCGGAATGGAGCAAAGAGGGGGAAAAAGAGAGGAGGAGGCTTTGTGCCTTCCTCTGATGCTTATAGAAACAAAGAGAGAAAAGAGAGAAACGTGAATTGAGGTGTGTTTGAAGCCTTTGGCAATGGTCCTATTTATAGTGAAAGCAAAGGTAAAGGCAGGACGCTACGCGTCAGCGTTGCGAATCTGCTTCCACGCTACGCGTAATTATGAGGCTACGCGTGAGGGTTTCTGACTCAAAATACATTATTTCATCCAATAATTCTTCAATAATGCTTGGACACTTGTGCTGCATGTTCCCCACTGAGATAGTGCCGTATGTCTGTAATGGATTGGCCAATAAGTGCTTTAATATAAATAAATCCCCCACTTCTGAAGTTGCATACAACCTGTTAATGGGATCCTCGTCACTGTTGACGCTACGCGTGGGCTTGACGCTGCGCGTCAGTGTTGCGAATTTGCTTCCACGCTACGCGTGGTACCAGCGCTACGCGTCAGACCTGATGCTCAATTTTATGATTTCCCAATTGCAACCTCAATTATTCACTACAATATAAAGGAAATCAAGTAAGATTTATTATTTCATTTAAAGATTATCGCCTAATTCAGTTAATATTAAATAAAGCTTGAATTATGAAAATGTGTTAAAATGCATAATATTACACAATTAGCAATGGCAAATTATACACATTTAAAGCAAGGAATTAAGGCTAAATCATGCATCATCAAATACTCCCACACTTATTCTTTTGCACTCCCGGGCAAAATCAAAATAAAAACAAGTATCACAATTTATTGAAAACATTAAGTTGAAAATAACACACAGAATTGGCATGAAATCTTAGGAATATACAGAAAAACAAGAGTTATTCAACATACAAGATGCAGAGCATCAAGATATATATAAAAATCATTCAAACACTTAGGCATGTGAAAATTAAATTAAACTGAAAAGAAGATCATAAGTGACAGAACCTCACAAGACATACTCTCAACTCTCAAGTGTTTAAGGTTTGTGTATACACTCAAAACAATTCCTGAAAAACAAACAGTCTAAAAATTTGGCAAGTTTCTTAATTCCACAATCAACACAAATGCATGTATAGATCAACAGGGCTTTCACAGGGTTGTAATGTGGCCAAGGTTAAAATGGATGAAATATATATATTTATATATACCAAAAAGAATGATGAAGCAATTAATTTTTACTGGCAAATAGTGAGGGTAAAACATTTATTGTATGGTATTTGGTAAATTTTTTTTTTTATGAGATTGCATAATACTTGGAACAAGAGTTGCAATTCCTTTTTGCACACCCCCACACTTATTTGAATGCCTGTTTTGACTTGATTCCAAAGCTTCAATATATTTCTTAAGGTAGGTATATTTTTGGTTCTTCATCCATGGCTTATTTGAGCTGCAACAAGGAAATAGTTAAATAGGCTCAAAATGGCTAGCAAGAGATAATTTATTCATGGTAGGCTTATCTGGCTTAGTGGCTCAATTGAACAAAATGCCTGTATCATTTCAAATACATTCATATGAGTTTCAAGTATCATAAAGAAACAAGACAAAAAATTAAGATGTAAGCTTTCAGGAATTAATCACTCATGAAAGGATTAAGATGGTTTAAAGTGATCCATTAAATTTAAAGGCTCAAAAATCTCACAAGGTATAATTCTATCATATATGATCATCTATCAATTATCATGTCATTCTCATCATACCAAAATTGCTTGAGTTCAAATTATAACATATCATTAAGCTCATATCAGACATGAAAGAATTTACCTGTTACTCATGCATATCTTAAAATTCCAATAAAACATGCCTTTTTAAAACAAAAACACACACAAAATCTTTTTTTTTAATAAAAGCACATAAAATTTAATCACACAACAACACATAAATGATCCCACCCCTACACTTAAATCATACATTGTCCTCAATGTAAGACAGAGCATACAGAATAGACAATATAATGAAAAAGTAAAGAGATGGGTAAGAAAAACTCCCTCAAGGTGGATCAAACTCAAATACCACATCCTTTTGAAGCAGATTGGATAGTGGTCTAGCCTTCTTGTGCCTTTCCAATTTTTGCAGCAATTTTTCTTCTTGATTTTCATCAAGAGAAGTAAAGATTATTACCGGAAGCTCTTCATCATTTCCCAAGTATGAATACTTGAGGTTTTCAAGTAAGAAATTTAGCTCCAAATTAGGTGCCTGCAAAGTAGATGGAACTAACAAAGCAGATTTGGATTCTTGCACCTCAAAAAATTTGTTAGAGTCTTCTTGAAAATTTGCATTTAGAACAGGTATTTCTATAGACTCTAAATCAGCAGTTATGTATTTGTCAATTTCAGCACAAATATGACAATTCTCAGAATTATTGCATGCAAAACAACTGTATGAATCATCTATGCATTCCAAATCAACATCAGAAAAATGTTCAAAAACTAGTTCATCAATAATGTCAATTTGGAAAATAGAATGATTTTCAGAAGGGTGTTTCATGGCATCTAGAATGTTAAATCTTACCTTAGTGTCACCAAATTCCATAGAAAGGGTTCCAGCATGGACATCAATTATAGTTTTGGCTGTTTTCAAAAATGGTCTTCCCAAAATGATAGGAACAGGAATTTGAGGCATACCTTCTTCCATATCAAGTACGAAAAAGTCAGCAGGGAAAACAAGTTGTTCTACCTGAACCAAAACATCTTCTATAACTCCAGCAGGGTAAGCAGTGCTCCTATTGGCTAGCTGAATTACTACACCAGTAGGTTGTAAATTTCCAAGAGATAATGATTTGAAAACAGACATAGGCATAACATTTATTGAAGCTCCTAAATCTAACATGCAATTTTCAAATTTATTATTGCCTATGATGCAGGGTATAGAAAATGTACCTGGATCCTTGCATTTCTCAGGAATATTTGAAACTTCTTTACTAAGCAGTGCAGATACATTTCTTCCCATGCTTATCCTTTCATTGCCCTTGAGTCTCCTCTTGTGAGTACACAACTCCTTCAGAAATTTGGCATACTTGGGAATTTGCTTGATTGCATCAAGAAGAGGTATATTGACTTCCACTTTCCTGAAAGTATCCAAAATTTCTTTGTCCACTTCTTCCATCTTCTTGCTTGGAATTGCTTTAGGTGGGAATGGAAGTGGGATACGAGATGGGATTTGGGGTGGTTGTATCTCAGACTTTCTTGAGCTTGAAGAGGGTACATCATTCTCAACTGTTGTGGGCACATCTTTTTGTTTCTCAGGTTCCTTGGGTATGGGTACTTCAAGGTTTTTACCTGATCTTAACTGAATTGCGCTCACGTTTCTTGGATTTGCAGCTGGTTGAGATGGTAACTTGTCAGAGTTTTGAGATTGTAACTGGCTTAATGATGAAGCCAATTGCCCTATTTGGTTGCTTAAACTCTGGATGGTAGCATCATTCCTCTGTTGATACTCCAAGTTCTGTGCAGCCATTTGTTTCACCAGATCCTCCAAAGAAGGGCCATTTGTGGATGGTTGAGGTGTAGGTCTTTGGAAGGTTGGTGCACTGTTTTGAAATGGGGGTTGGGGATTTTGTTGTTGGTTGCCCCATCTCAAATTTGGATGGTTCCTCCAACCTGGATTATATCTGTTGGTGGAAAGGTCATGGTTTTGTTGTTGTGGTGGAGGTCTATCATGGTAAATGTTAGCTGCATAGGCTTGGGGACTATTATTATCCTTTTCTTGTAGAGAAGGACAACAATCAGTGGGGTGCTCTTGTGAAGAGCAAATGCCACATACTTTAGCAGTCATGGATTTTTGATTTACTGCCAATTGTGTGACCAGAGTGGTGAGAGCATCAAGTTTGCTCTCCAATTTAATTCCAGATGAACTAGAATTGGAATCAAACATGGGTTTGAAAGAATCATTTCTCACACCAAATTGTTGAGAGTTAGATGCCATCTTCTCAATAAGATTTCTTGCTTGTACAGCAGTCATATCTCCTAAAGCTCCTCCACTTGCCGCATCAATCATGTTACGATCAACGTGGTGCAGACCTTTATAGAAGTACTGAAGAAGAAGTTGTTCAGAAATTTGGTGGTGAGGGTAACTTGCACAGAGTTTCTTGAATCTCTCCCAATACTCATAAAGACTTTCTCCAGAGAGTTGCCTAATGCCAGATATGTCTTTACGGATTGTAGTTGTTCTAGAGGCAGGGAAGAATTTTTCCAAGAACATTTTCTTTAAGTCATTCCAACTTGTGATTGATCTTGGAGCAAGGTAGTACAACCAATCCTTAGCAACACCCTCTAAAGAATGAGGAAACGCTTTAAGATAGACGTGGTCTTCTTGAACGTTTTGGGGTTTCATTGTGGAACACACAATGTGGAATTCTTTGAGGTGTTTGTGCGGATCTTCACCCGCAAGACCATGAAACTTAGGCAACAAGTGTATAAGTCCGGTCTTAAGAATAAAAGGGACATCCTCATCAGGATATTGAATACACAAACTTTCGTATATGAATTCAGGAGCAGCTAGTTCTCTAAGAGTTCTTTCACGAGGTTCAGCCATATCAGAAAAACTAGCAGTAGTACTTTCAACAGATTCAGAAAAGATACTATCACTATCAATATCAACAAAATTATTATTAAATCTAGCTTCTCTAATTAACCTATGAAAAGTTCTTTCAATTTCAGGATCAAATGAATATAAATGCTCAAAAGTTCGTCTAGTCATACATAGCATACAACAAGATATTTGATCATCATGAGCAATAAATCATCAAAATTCTAAATCATGCAAAAGAAATAAAACAAACAAACAAACAAAAGAAGTTTTTTTTTTATTTATAAAAAAAAATTAATTTAAAACAAGAGTTTTTCTTAAAGATCGTTGATCCCCGGCTGCGGCGCCAAAATTTGACGTGTGTATTTTTACAGTCGTGATTCCGTCAAATTAGTACATTAAAATTAATTAATGTAGTACTAGGGTGTCAACCTAGGTCGTTCTCTCACGGATCAACACAAAAATTTAGGAAAAATCAAGTCTTAAACTAATTTTTAACAATTAAAAATAAAAACTCAACAACTAAAATTTTTATAAACATAAATTCAACAAACATAAAATTGGGGGGGGGGGGGGTTCGATTGGTTTTTGTTATCACAATTAAAATTAAAATAAAGTAAATATAGGATTTAAAACAATAATTAACAAGCGATTGATTTTCTTGGAGTATTGTAAATAAATTTTATCCTTGGTTCACTAAAGATAATTTGTATACTTTCATTACTGTCAATTTCTTAGCTCAATTTGAATTAATCAACTAAGCGTCTTTTTCAATTCACAATTCCTTTACTTTCATTTAAAAATGAATATTTTAATCAAGCATCCTAATTAAGCAAAAGGAGTCAAGATCGTAAAATCTAGGAATTATTGAGCATACATAAGAACATCGCCTATATACATAATCTATTCTCAAATTATGGAATTAAGCAAACCATAATTATTAAAAGTGATTATGGAAATATTCATTAAGCATGCATATTTCCTTAATCCATTCTAATTTAAAATCTTATTTTATTCCATTTGAATAATTAAACCGATTAAGCATACAAATTTAATTAAACAGAATGGAATTAAATAAGCAGAGTAAGATTATGAAGAAATAACAATAACGAAAACATACTATATTAAAAATAATGACCTCAAAATTACATTACAATATTCTCCAAGAAAATCAATCTAGGGTTTTAGCCCTCCATAATAACAACTAAAAAGAAAAGAAACTAACCCGGAATGGAGCAAAGAGGGGGAAGAAGAGAGGAGGAGGCTTTGTGCCTTCCTCTGATGCTTATAGAAACAAAGAGAGAAAAGAGAGAAACGTGAATTGAGGTGTGTTTGAAGCCTTTGGCAATGGTCCTATTTATAGTGAAAGCAAAGGTAAAGGCAGGACGCTACGCGTCAGCGTTGCGAATCTGCTTCCACGCTACGCGTAATTATGAGGCTACGCGTGAGGGTTTCTGACTCAAAATACATTATTTCATCCAATAATTCTTCAATAATGCTTGGACACTTGTGCTGCATGTTCCCCACTGAGATAGTGCCGTATGTCTGTAATGGATTGGCCAATAAGTGCTTTAATATAAATAAATCCCCCACTTCTGAAGTTGCATACAACCTGTTAATGGGATCCTCGTCACTGTTGACGCTACGCGTGGGCTTGACGCTGCGCGTCAGTGTTGCGAATTTGCTTCCACGCTACGCGTGGTACCAGCGCTACGCGTCAGACCTGATGCTCAATTTTATGATTTCCCAATTGCAACCTCAATTATTCACTACAATATAAAGGAAATCAAGTAAGATTTATTATTTCATTTAAAGATTATCGCCTAATTCAGTTAATATTAAATAAAGCTTGAATTATGAAAATGTGTTAAAATGCATAATATTACACAATTAGCAATGGCAAATTATACACATTTAAAGCAAGGAATTAAGGCTAAATCATGCATCATCACACAACCACAACATAGACCGTGCCACAAGTATTCTTGACTCTAGTCATTTCTGGCTTAATCCCAAGTATTGTTTCAACAAGCCACTCCTGGCTCAAACCTAGTATTCTTTCAAAAGCCTCTTTAGGCCAAACAATTGTTTCCCACAGTAACTAACACCGACAACACCACCAAAATTTTACACAAATAAAGATTTGAAAAAGTGTTTGTCTTTGTGTTTTTGAGAACTTAGTGCATAAAGAGATTCAAGATAAAGAGCTGATACACTAATCATAAAAAAAAGACTAAGGTCTGCTAGAAGTAGAACAACAAAGAAAGTCTTTGCTTTAGAGAAAAAGCTTAGACAAAGAGCTTGAAAGTGCAGAGAGAAGCTTTTGTGATTTTGATTCTTAAAGTCTTTATTCTTCAAGGTTTGAATTCTCTTAGTATTTATAGGCCCAACATGGTGACTGTTGTGAGTATTGGTCCTTAAAGCTGAGATGAGGACAAAAGGTTTGGAACAAGGAGCTTTAGAGCTTTGGTAAGTGTCCAATTATGTATAAATTTCCATGTGAATTGGGCAAATGTTTTGAGAATTTTTTAATTTAAAGGCAAATCATGTACCAAAATGACAAGAAATTGAAATTTCATTTCCCAACCTTGTTTTGTATGTTATAATAGTCTTATATTTATATATTTTTCTTTTTGTAGGAAGAAATTTGAGGAATGGGATGAAGAATCAGGAAGAGGGATCAAAAATCAAGCAAACCTGAAGAAACTTGCTTGAGCGTGATCCATTGTGGCTTGAGCGAGCCCTTTGCTCAAGGGTGGGTTTTCTCGCTTAAGTGAGGAGGGAAACAGAAAGACATTGAAGGAATTCCCTTGAGCGAGCAGATCTCGCTCAAGCAAAAATGATCCAGAAGCTTAAGAAGTTGCACTCGCTCAAGCGAAGTAGTTACCGCTTGAGTAAGAAAACAACAAAACTTAGAAAAAGATGAGCTCGCTTGAGCAAAGAAACTGGAACTCAAGTAAAAATAAGGTTAGTAGGATCAGAGCTGGTCTCGCTTAAGCGAAACCAACTTGCTTGAGCGAGAATACAAAAACAAAGAAGATTTCTATCAGATGCAAGTTGCACTCACTTGAGTGAGGCAACGTTCGGTATTACTTTATCTCAACATGAAAATAAATTTTTATTACTGTTTATGCATGCTTATGTTAATCGGTATTACTTTATCTCAACATGAAAATAAATTTTTATCTTGCTCAAGTTATTTGAACTGAACTTTCAAATTTCAAGTTCCTCAGTGGAATAACACTCGAATATACTACAGTTGATGTGGTTAAACTTGCCACACTAATCTCCATTGCGAAAATAATCCTATCAAATTTTGGCACCGCCGCCCGGGGGTGATGTAACTTTGAAACTCAGTTTCTTATAACTTAGCATTGTGAATATTGTTTATACTGTTCATAGTGTACTTTATTTTTAGTTGTTTTATGATATCTTGCTTAACACTTGCCATTAGTGCAATATATGCTTTTAAGAGGACAGGTTCCTGAGGACTAGTTGTAGTTTGATTCAAAAATTGAGAAGACTGCTAGGAAGAATCAGAGCAAGTCCAAAAAGAAGAAGCAAGGCTGTGAGCAGGGTCAATCCTCTACTACAATTCCTATTTCTGAAACAACTCCCCCTCAATCAGAAGAACCGATGGCAGAAGGAAATAATAATAATAACAACCCACCTTCACCTATAAAAACACTTGGAGAATATGCTACACAGCAAGGACCAAGACATTTCTCCAGCATTGTCATACCAAATACCACCAGAGCTTTAGAGATAAAGCCAACATTCCTCAGCCTCATCAGTACTCATCAATTCACTGGAATGGCAAATGAGGATCCATACACTCATCTATCAACATTCTATGAATTGGTTGGAATAATGGGATTTGGACAAAATGATATAGAAGTTGCTTACTTGCGTTTGTTTCCTTTTTCTTTAGCAAGTAAAGCAAAAGAGTGGCTCCAATCTCATCCAAATCAAAGTTTGAATAGCTAGAGTACAATGGAGGAGACCTTTTTGCAAAGGTTCTTTCCTCCATCTCACTTTATTAAAGCCATATCGTATATTTATACATTCAAAAAAAGGAGTATATGAACCATTTTGTGAAGCTTGGGAGAGGTTTAAGTCATTGTTAAGGAAATGCCCAAATCATGGATTTGAAGATATTGCACAATTGAATATCTTTTACAATGGTTTGAGACCTGATACCAAGATGATCCTAGATGCTGCTGCCAGAGGAACTATGATGACTGTGGATGTTGAACAAGCCATTAGAATAATAGATGCATTATCTTCCACTGATCATCAAGCTCAACATGATAGACACCAAGTTCACAAGAAGAGAATGTTGGATTTGAATATAACTAATGTCATCCTAGCTCAGAACAAAATTCTAACTCAAAAAATGGAAGCTTTGACACAATAAATGGCAAAGCTGCCACAATAACTACATGCAGTACATTCCTCTTCTGCATCTACAAATCAACCATAACTAAAATATGATTTTTGTGGAGGAAATCATCCAAATGGCCAATGTTCTCAGCAAGCAAGCCACCAGGAAGAATCCATTCATTACATGAACAACCTAAGGCGACAAGGTAATTTCAATTCAAATTATTCTAACCCTCCTTTTTAGGGATAGAGACAACAACAAAATAAAGGTACAAATTGGAAACAAGAGGCAGGTCCTTCCAACAGGCCACCTTATCAGCAAAACTATTCCTCCTTAATGGAAAAGACTTCTAAATTAGAAGAAACTTTGGAGAAGTTCATGCAAGCTTCATTGACAAACCGAAAGAACACTGAAACTTCGATCAAAAATTTGGAAACCCAGGTTGGTCAACTTGCTTGATAAATAACTGATCAACAAAGTCATCAGTATGGAGCTAACACTCAGCCAAATCCTAAAGAGCACTATAAGGCAATTACTACTCGTAGTGGTAAGATCTTAGGGAAAGGTGTTAGTGAAAATGAGAGAGTTGAGGAAGAAGTTTTGTGTGAAAAAAAAAAGGTTATGGATAAAGAAGTGAGTGATGTAAAAGACAGAGTTGAAAATGAGAGTGGAAAGAGAAGAGAAGTAGAAGAGGAGAAAAATAAATAAAGTGAGAGTGTAAATAATGAGAGTAAAGAGAAAAATAAGAAAAAAAGGGAAAAGAGTGATAGAGGTAAGGAGAAGATGGACTCTTCAGTGCCACAACTGAAGAATCTACCGGCAGTTTGCAAGGTTCATGGATATCTTCAAGCGCTTACAAATTAATATTCCTTTTGTAGAAGTTATGGAACAAATGCCTACTTATGCAAAATTCATGAAGGAGCTACTTTCTAAAAAGAAAAGATTTTCAGAAGAAACTATGGAATTGGAAGTAGGGTGCAGTGCTATTATTCAGAAGGCTTTGCCATAAAAAACTAAGGATCCAGGTAGTTTCACTATCCTAGTTACTATTAGTTCTTTATCAATAGGAAAAACTTTGCTGGATCTGGGTGCTAGTATTAATTTGATGCCATTGTCCATGTTGAAGAGGACCGGAGACTTGGAGGTTAGGCCAACAAGAACGACGTTGCAATTGGCTGATAAGTTGATGAAATTCCCTTATGGTGTAGCAGAAGACGTTTTGGTCAGAGTAGACAAGTTTGTGTTTCCTGTAGATTTTGTGGTAATAGATATTGAGGAGGATTCTGAGGTGCCATTGATCTTAGGAAGACCATTCATGAAGACCACCAAAGTTATTATTGATGTAGATGATGGAAAAATAAAAGTGAGGGTGCAAGATAATGAGGTGAATTTTCATGTGTTCGAAGCCATGAAGCATCCTTTAGACAAGCAATGTTGTTTTAGAGGCGACTAAGATGAATACTTCTACTTTGCTTGAAAAATCTCTTATTAGTGTAGTGAATAATCTTAGTGATGATGAAGCTGAAGATGTAGAGGAAATTTTGAAGGATTTTGATGCAAACAAATCCATCCCACCAAACAAAGAGTCCATAAAGGAGCTACCAATAAAGTGTGAAGTGGAAATTCAGAAAATGAAGTTGAAAGCCTTACCATTTCATTGGAAGTATGTGTTTCTTGATGAAGAAGGTCAAAAGCTAGTAGTGATCAGTAACAACCTTTCCAAATTAAAGGAGGAGCAACTAATTAATGTACTCAAACGGAATGCGGGAGCAATAGGATGGACCTTAAAGGACCTTAAGGGAATCAACCCTTCCCACTGTATGCATAGAATTTTTATAGAGCAAGAGTACAAGCCGGTTGCACAACCATAAAGGCGCCTGAATCCAACTATGAAGAAAGTGATGAAGCTTCTAGAAGCGGGCATGATCTATCCTATTTCAGATAGCGCTTGGGTGAGTCCAGTGTAAATGGTTCCCAAGAAAGGTGAAATGACTGTGATCCAGAATGAAAAGAATGAATTGATTCCAACTAGAACAATTACTGGATGGAGAGTGTGTATTGACTATAGGAAGCTTAATCAAGCTACTAGGAAGGACCATTTTCCATTACCATTCATGGATCAGATGTTGGAGAGATTGGCATGCCAGACTTATTATTGCTTTTTGGATGGTTATTCCAGATATAATCAGATAGCAGTTGCCCTAGAGGATCAAGAGAAGATAACTTTTACTTGTTCCTTTGGTGTGTTTGCTTATCGGAAGACGCTGTTCAGACTTTGTAATGCTCTAGCCATATTTCAAAGGTGTATGTTTGCTATCTTTACTCATTTGGTAGAAAAATGTATTGGGGTCTTTATGGATGACTTTTCTATGTTTGGTTCATTATTTGACCACTGTTTGGATAATCTGGATACTGTGCTACAAAGGTGTATTAAGACCAATTTGGTTTTGAATTGGGAAAAGTGTCACTTGTATTTATATGTTGATGTAGGTTTTGACAATAAACAAAAAATGAAGATTTAAGTTCAAATACACAAATCAATTATGATGATATGTTTCAATCAAGGCATTTACTTTAGTGGTTAAATCAAGTGACAAATGGTCTTGTTAAATGCCAAAAGAACAAAGGATTAAAGCCATAAGTTTTTACTCATCTAGCATGGATTTGGAAAGGCTCATCTTGATGGAAATATGAATTAATTATAGTTTGATATCATAAAATGATGGATGCCAAGATAGTTGGAACAAAGGTTGAAAATCTTGAAGAAGCTGGCACGCTTGAGCGAAGGGTCAAGCGTGAATCATGAGAATCAGGTGCTTGGCACGCCCAAGCGTGAAGGAAGCTCGCTTGAGCGAGAGAGACAATTATTAAGCGTGAAGTACAAGCTTGAGCAAGGAAGCATCAGGATCCTAAAATTAAAGGCTCGCTTGAGCGTGATCTATAGAAGACTAAGCGTGAAGGAATGGAAGTTGGCACCCTGGAGCGAAGGATCAAGCGTGAATCATGAGCATCAAGGGGTCTACAAGCTTGAGCGTGAACAGTCCAAGCTTGAGCGTGATGCATCAGGTTCGCTTAAG
Source organism: Clitoria ternatea (assembly GCA_037962975.1). NCBI lineage: Eukaryota > Viridiplantae > Streptophyta > Magnoliopsida > Fabales > Fabaceae > Clitoria > Clitoria ternatea. The sequence continues at coordinate 51,382,609 of CM075671.1, forward strand.
CGCTGGACCAACTCGCTTAAGCGCTGGACAAGCTCGCTTGAGTGTGAAGACATGGAGCTTAAGCGTGAGCGTGGAACAAAGCGTGATGCATCAGGAGCCCAAAATCACAAGTCTCGCTTAAGCGTAAACAAGGTTCACTTGAGCGTGATAGCACGCTTGAGCGTGGATTCGAGCATGATGCAAGCGTGAAAAGAAAATCAGGGAAATATACCTGTTCGCTTAAGCGTGATTAAACTCGCTTGAGCGAGTATGCTATAGAATTAATTACAACATGTGTTTATGATGTGCAGTGGAATATCAGAAGTTCCAAGAAGCTGATTCAAACATCATGCTATTCTCAGATGATTAAACTACGTCACCATGAGTCAGATAAGTTTACTTAATTCAAATGAATTATGTGAATTTAAATTTGAATCTCTATTGAATATATGACAACCTTGCATCGCACTTGGACAAACTGAATCACACTATGAATTAGCCAAATACAGTGTTCTAACATTCTCTGAGCAGATTGCATTCTCCAGGTCTCCACCATGCAAGTTGCAATTTAAGTAACTAAAAATAGACATATGCTCCACTGTTCCACCTTGCCGTGGAAATTAAATACTCTGCTCCACCATAAAATGACCATGTTGCTCCAAGTCATCAAAGGAAGTTAAAAATACAAGGAACCATACTACACTATCCTCGGATGAATATTTTAATTGTAATCACCATGCGTCCATCTACTATAAATAGGGAAGGCAATTGAATTTGCAATTCGTACCAAAGCATTTGAAGCATTTCCATTTGCTTTCTTCCCCCTCCATTCTCTTGCTCTTCTTCTTGCTCTCTTTATTCTTTGATTGACATATTTCTTGAAGTTATTTTTGAGATTAATTTGTGGGGAAATTATATTGTGTACTTATTTTGCATATCCTCTCTTTGAGAGTTATTATTTTGTGAAAGCTTTAACTTGTATATCCACTCTATTGGAGAGTTTCCTTGTATGCTCAAACACCAAACATCTTAAAATTTTTAGGTTGGGGTTTCAACCTTGTAATTGAGAGATTGAGAGATTGGGTGGAGTGCCCTTGTACTTGTGAGGATTGGATTCTTGAGTGTGGGACACTAGGAAGTCGCAGTTGCTCAAAGTTGTATCTCTAATCTCAAATAGTGGAAATTCTCTTAGTGGGTTGCTTAGAGGCGAGACGTACACCGGCGTGGTGGAACTCGTATATATCGGTTTGCAAATCTCTCTTCCCTAAACTTATTTAATTTGTGCACTTAAGTTGCTTGCTTGATTCATTGTTTCATTAACTTGGACTAAGTGCATGTTATACTAAGTTGCAAACTATTTTGATTAACATTGTTGAACTTGACTTTAAGTAACATTCTTCTATTAATCTTTCTAAAAATCTCATAAATTGATTTGTGGTTAATTTGATTCTATATCTTGATTATTACTTAGACTTTTTAAGTACTTATTATCTTGACTTGTGCATAACTTGTTATCACTTGCCATTAAGCTTATCATCTTCAATAGACATAGTAACTAAAGAATCAATTTCAAAAGCATTCAAAGTAAAAATTTTAATACTCAATTCACCCCCCCTCTTGAGTAATTGAGGCCACTTGGTTAACATCACTTTATGGTTACAGAAGAAGTAGTACTAGGCCACAAGATTTCAGGCAGGGGAATTGAGGTTGACAGTAAAAATGGAGGTAATTGAGAAACTCCCACCACCAGTGAATGTTAAAGGGATCCGAAGCTTCCTTGGCCATGCAGGATTCTACGGGAGATTCATCAAGGATTTCTAAAAAATTGCCAAACCATTGAGTAACTTGTTGAATAAGGATACTCCTTTTAATTTTGATGATAATTGTTTATCTGCTTTTGAGTTGTTAAAAGAAAAGCTCATTTATGCTCCTATTATGGTTGCTCCTGATTGGAAACTTTATTTTGAACTGATGTGTGATGCGAGTGACTATGCAATAGAAGTAGTGTTAGGACAGAGGAAATCTAAAATTTTTATGCTAGTAAAGTTCTAAATGAAACACAAGTCAATTATGCTACAACTAAGAAAGAACTTTTAGCAGTGGTGTATGGTTTGGAGAAATTTAGATCTTATCTGATTGGATCTACTGTTATTGCTTTTAGTAACCATGCAGCTCTTAAATATCTTTTGAACAAACCTAACTCGAAGTCGAGATTGCTTCGTTAGATTTTGTTGTTGTAGAAATTTGATTTGATTATAAAGGACAAGAAAGGCAATGAGAATTACATAGCTGATCATCTCTCCAGGCTCACCAACAAAGCTGTCACAGATATCCAACCAGAAGTTGATGAAGATTTTCTTGATGAGAAGTTGCTGTTGATTCAGAAGAGGCCATGGTTTGTAGATATGGAAAACTACAAAGTAGTATTGACAGGGCCGCAAGCGCACGGGTTATGTCGCGTAATATAAAAGATTATCGTTCTCTACAGGGACTCTGTTCAAAGTACCAGCATATTGAAATTTAATTATCCACACAATTGATTTTTAATGTTTTTGTAAAATAAAGCGCAAAATTAAGTTGCTCAGAATATGAATAAGTAAACAAAATTTTCTAGACACTTTAAAAATCAGAGTTACGAGTATCTTGGGATTTCGGGGGATCAAGACTCTATTTTATGTTAATGAATTTTAACTTTTCATAAATAAGAATCAAATTAAGTTTTCCAAGGTGAATTTTCCTTAAGCTAATTAATATGTTCCTCTCGGAATCCTATTAATGTACCTAACCTATGGAAAACGCTGCTTAATCCTTAGAAAAGGCCCATTATCATTTTGTGAAAATCCCTTTTAAAAATTCCCCAAAAGATTTTGATTACTTTCACGGTTTTACCGAGGTCACAAAAAGTATTTCAAAAACTTAGGCTTAGTTCAAAAACTTTCCAGTAATAATAAATCTCTCGATTCTATTAATTACTTAAATTTACTAATATACCCGTAAGTATACAGTTTTATCACTTAGGTTCATGTTAGGAATTACTAAGAGCATTGAGCATTTTTTAAACTAAATGGAAAATAGAAATTTATTTAATTCCAAGTCAAAATAACATTAATATAAAATATTATCACACCCCCTTTATCCCAAGATATTTAATTTAGCTACTCATGAAATAATTCAAATTCATATAAATAATGGAAAAATAAAACATACAAGACATGGTAAAAATAAAGACTTACGGGTTTCTCCAAAAGCTCAGAATAATTTACCACTGTATTTCCTTGTTGCAATATTCCTCCACCAATTACAAATTTAAATACTCACTTTTACAATTCACAACTCTTAAAATAAAATAAAGAAAAAGAAAATAAAAAGAGAAAGAAAATGAAAAAGAAAGAAAAAGGAACGAAGAAGAAAAAATGAAAAAGAAAGAAAGAAAGAAAAGAAGGACGGAAGAAGAAAGAGAAAGAAAAGAAAGGAAAGAAAAGAATTAAGGTACAAAGGAAAGAGAACTGAATTAAAAGTAATGCTGTCCGTGTTCTCCGTGATGCTGTGTTGCTTGGATTGCTTCTCCTTTTATAGGCGAAGGAAGGGAGGAAGCCAGCTAAAAACGCATTGCAACTTGGACACTTTCGGTGCATGTGATGGAGAAACAACCTGGACCTTAGCAATTATAGGGATCGGTGGCTAGTGGAGAATTTTTTTATTATTTTCCCTTCTGTTTGGTTGTCAGCCGCCCCTTCATAAGTCAAGGATCCACTTGGATAGTGGAAATCCAAGTCAGCAAGGGCAATCGGTGGAAATATAGAGTCGGTTTGCTCCTTCTGACTCGGATTTGGTGGATCGGTCGGTATCTATCAATAGTGGGAAACAATCCGAGGGGAAAAGGTGCCTTTTGTACACAAGACCGAGTGAAATCTTTGCTCGGTATTGAGTTGAGGGGTCGGTGTTTAGGAGAAAACCGGTCGGTGCTGAGTTGAGGGGATAATGTTTGGGCTGTGAGGAGAGTCGGTGTTGTGGTTGGATGGAGAGTCGGTATTGGGGTTGTGAGGAACTGGGCAGTGTTATTGCTGTGAGGAGACGAGCAAAGCAACTCCGATTGCTTTATTCATTCGGAACCGATTGAAGAGTGAATCAGAACCGTTTGAAACATTTATTCAGCACTGATTAAAAAGTGGCTCAGAACTGGCTGAAGAGGGACACGGAACCGGTTGAAGAGTGACACAAAACCGACAGAAGAAGGACTCGAAACCGATTGAAAAGTAGCTCACTCGGGATAAGGAAGTCTTCATTTAAATGATCCAATCGGCACCTCCAAAACTGTTTCACTCGGATATTTCTCTGGAATTTAAACCACTCAGAGAAACCTTGCTTAGATTTGCTTAGGAATAATTCAGTCGGATACCTTCACTCGGAAGTCCGACTTGATTCTCACTCAGAATAGTCTTCAGTCGTTAATGAATCCAGTCGGTTGTAATCACTCGGGAGCTGGCTTTGCCTTTTACTCAGAATTTTGGGATTTTGGGGGAGTCTGGAATTTGGCTGATAGAATCTTCCATGTCCGGGCCTTGCTTTGCTCGGAATTGCAGCTTTCTGCCCCAACTCACTCGGTAGTCTTCCTTGGAGACATCACACTCGGGCTTAGTGTGAAACTGTGAGTCTGCCCGAGTGTGATTCATTCCCGGTCGGATCTTTCATTGCTTGAAGAGACATTTTTCCGAAACAAACTACTCGGAAAGGACCTGTTCCGCATGAGAATGCCATCTTCTCCGAATGAAACCACTCAGAGACCTCCTTATTGAACACTTATTCATTCAGTGGCTTCTTCTGCTCAGAATCAACTCACTCGGGACAACTTTGCCCAAAAAAACACTTGTTCCCCAATTAGACCTGCTTCAGTCAGCATCCCTTCACTCGGACAATAGCTTTGGGCAGTATTTATTCAAGGTCAGTCCCTTTTTTCACTCGGAATGGCTTTGATAGGGAAGCTTCCACTCGGATTCACCTCCAACAGTGAAGTATTCCACTCGGCAACGCTCTATTCTGAGTCATTCCACTCAGATTTGATCATTTCTAAGTCATTCTACTCGGATTTCATCATTCTGAGTTGGAATTCAGCATAAAAAAAGAGTTATTTCCACTTTGGGCTTGTTCTTCTTGTTTCTTTATCATTTTATGGTCGTTTTTCTCTTGTTATTGACCCTTTATTACCTTAATTTCTGCAAAATAACATACCCAAGTAGAATATAGTGGAAAGAAAGCAAAAATCACAATAAATAAAGGAAATACAGTGGATAATGATTAAAATCCTAAGCAAACTAGATCTAGTTTATTGTGTTATAATGCACTTATCAAAATACCCCAAACCAAAACATTGCTTGTCCTCAAGCAATCACCATATTCACATGATAAGACACAGAAAACACTAAGCTTAATAAACTAAGGAATCCAAAACAGAGAAAAAGATTTATTCAAATGCCAGTTTTATTTTTCTTATGTGAATCAATTTTCAATGTCAAGACTTTTAGATACTCTTCTCACAATTTTCACTCAAGTGTTTCAAGGTTTGTGTATCACTCAGATCATCATAGTCAAAAAATATTACCATAAGCTTGTTAATAAACCAGAAACTCCACAGTTTAGATAGAAAATATGTTAAAGTCTAAAGGTCTTTCAAAGGTTGTAACGTGGCCTTGGGTTGTATTGTCAAGGTAGGAATTTCAAGAAAAATGGAATACAAAAGGGCTTTAATAGTCATAAATGATTCAAATTACCATCATAAATTTAACAGAGCAAATTTTTTTAACTTTTATGGACTTTTTTGGAATTCATTCAATATCATCCTTTTGATTTTCTTTTCTTTTTCTTGCTTTTCTTTGCATTCAATACCATATTTTTCTTAAGTCCTTTTTTATTTCTTTGCTCCACTAAATTTCCAACTTTTTCACCATTAGGAGAACATCAGTCAATGAAAGGTTTCAAAGAAAAATTTTACTTTCAGGCTCAAAAGGGACAACTAGGGGTCAAATTATGCAAAATTCTGAGGCTTAAGAATAAGACCTAATTGTGCCTTTATCATCCTAAGACATATAATCAAAAACCATTTTGAATTGGTTGAAAAATAAGTTCTAGAATATTAATGACTATGAGATTTACTCAATCAAGAAAATATGGGTTTTGAAAATTTGTTTGATAAATAACCCATTTTGGCTCAAGTCTAACCATGGAAAGTCTTTTCAAAGAAAATTTTAATCACATAAGATTCATTTAAGCATTTATTTGGCATTTAAACAATCAAAATTTGAAAATTTTACTCAAAATTTTAGGGTCCTTAGATACTTTAGCCTTGTGTTTAAAGTAAATTTATCATATAATCATGGTAAATTACAAGATTACAAACAAAACAAGGAAAACACACATGCATGAAAAATATAACAATCACACAACGTAAACAAAATAGTTAAGTTTTCTTATCTACCACCCCAAACCAGAATTTGACATTGTCCTCAATGTTAAAATGGATGATAAAAGGATAAGAAAACTTACCTGTAGTAACCCCAAACCAGCATTCGACATAATTGGTGTTTTTTTTATTATTTTAAACTAAAAATGAAACAACAACTTTTTATAGGGTTACCTCCCTATCAGTGCTAAGTTTTAAGTCTTCAGCCAGACTTCACACCGTTTGGATTTACTCATCAGGAGCATCAAACAAGTCCAAGTCACTTGCTTGTTGTATTGGTTGACCTGTGAAGTAGTGCTTTACTCTTTGTCCATTTACCCTAAATGTACCAGATTTCTTGCTCTATAGTTCGACAGCTCCAAAGGGAAAGACTTTTGTCACCTTGAATGGTCCCGACCATCGAGATCTCAGTTTACCTGGAAAAAGCTTCAGTCTAGAATTAAACAGTAAAACCATATCACCTGGATTAAATGTTCTCCTTTGGATGTGACGATCATGCCATTGTTTGGTTTTTTCTTTATAAATTCTGGCATTTTCGTATGCATCTAAACGGAGTTCTTCAAGCTCGTTTAATTCCAACAATCTTTGTTCACCTGCAGCCTTATGATCGAAGTTAAGAGTTTTAACAGCCCAAAAAGATTTATATTCTAGCTCAACAGGTAAATGACAGGGCTTCCCATAAACTAGCTTAAAAGGTGTGGTTCCAATGAGAGTTTTGTATGCGGTTCTATATGCCCATAAAGAATCATCTAACTTAATAGACCAATCTTTACATGACGTATTAACCACTTTTTGAAGAATATTTTTAATTTCCCGATTGGATACCTCAACTTGTCCACTAGTTTGTGGGTGATAAGGTGTAGCAACCTTATGCCTAACTTCATATTTCTTTAGAAGAGTCTGAAAAGTTTTCTCAATAAAATGAGACCCTCCATCACTTATAACACATTTTGGGACCCCAAACCTTGGAAATATTATTTTCTTAAAAAGTTTAATAACAGTCTTGGCATCAGAATGGGGTGAAGCAATGGCTTCCACCCATTTTGACACATAGTCAACTGCCACTAATATGAACTAATTTTCAAAAGAGGAAGGAAAAAGTCCCATAAAATCAACACCCCATACATCAAACAATTCAACTTCTAAAATGGTATTCAATGGCATTTCTTGTCTCTTACCAATGTTACCTGTTCTTTGGCAAGCATCACAAGTTAGAACATACTTACGCACATCCTTAAAAATATTTGGCCAATAGAACCCATCTTGCAATATTTTAGCAGCTGTCTTAGAGGTACTCATGTGCCCTCCACGGGAAAGAGAATGGCAATCAGTGTTAAAAAAACCGGTTTTGACCGGCCGGTCAGACCGGTAACCGGTGACCCAACCGGTCCGAACTCTCAATCAGATCGGAAATGTAGTTGACCCGGTGTGACCCGGGTTGAACCAGCCGGTTTTCTAAAAAACCGGTGACCCGGTGGTTGAACCGGTCTAATAAATTTTTAATTTTTAATTTTTTATTTATATAGCATATAAATGACGGTTTGTGCAATTCGCAATGCTTAATTAAAAAATTGAAAAATCAATGCCTATTTCACGTGCTACAGCAGGTGCACTTTAACTTTCTTTCTTTTTATCAATTTTTAATCTTTCTTTTCTATTTATTTTTATATTATCAACTTATTTCACGAAAGGCAATTAGGATTCAGCAGAGCAAAGTAAACTTTTCTTTTCTTATTTCTTCAGCAAATAACGTCAAACTACAAATCGCCTCTTTATTATTCAATTGAATGAATATATCTATGTATCTATATTTTAAAAATGTGATTAATTTGGGGGAATAAAATTATTTTATGAAATTTGGTACTTTTCTTTCATTAGGTATTTTTATTTGGAGTATGAAATACTTAAAACTTAATATATATATATATATATATATATAGTATTTTTTATTTTTTAAATAAACTAAGTCAACCGGTTCAACCAATGAGTCAACCGGTTCGACCATTAACCCATTGACCCAGTACCTAGACCGGTTCGATCACCGGTCCGGTTTTAATAACACTGATGGCAATGATCCAAGATAGCATGGACCTCATCTTGTGAAACACACCTCTGAATTAAACCATCTGCACATTACTTGAAAAGGAGTGGTTCATCTCAATAATAATGCTTGACATCTGCATAAAACTTTTTCCTTTGCTGAAAACTAAGGTCAGGAGGTAAAATACCACATGCAAGAAAATTTACAAAATCAGCATACCAAGGAACACGTTGGATACTAAGACTCAAGAGTTGTTCATCTGGAAAAGATTCATTGATGGGAATATTATCTGTTTCTTCTTTTTCAGATGTCAACCTAGACAGGTGGTCAGCAACCAAGTTCTCGGTACCCTTCTTATCCTTAATTTCCAAGTCAAATTCTTGCAATATTAGAATCCACCTAATTAACCTAGGCTTTGCTTCCTTTTTATTTAATAGATACTTAATGGCAGAGTGGTCAGTGTAAACAGTAACATGTGAACCTACCAAGTAAGATCTAAATTTATCAAAAGCAAAGACAATAGCTAACAGTTCCTTTTCAGTTGTGGCATAATTTACCTGAGCATCATCTAGCGTCCGACTGGCATAATGGATTACATGGAGCTTTTTATCCTTTTGTTGCCCCAACACAGCCTCCACTGCGTAATCACTCGCATCGCACATCAACTCAAACGGGAGTTTCCAATCAAGTGGTTGCACAATGGGGGCAGAGATTAGAGCTTGCTTAATCCTGCAAAAAGCTTTCACACAAGATGAATCAAAATTGAAAGGCACATCCTTACCCAGAAGAGTTGTAAGAGGCTTTGTGATCTTGGAGAAATCTTTAATGAACCTACGGTAAAACCCTGCATGTCCAAGAAAACTCCGAATACCTTTCACATTTATAGGTGGAGGCAATTTTTCAATCACTTCCACTTTAGCCTTATCAACTTCTATACCTCTTTCAGACACCAGGTGTCCAAGAACTATGCCTTCTCTTACCATAAAATGGCATTTTTCCCAGTTTAAGACCGGATTGGTCTCTTCACAACGCTGTAAGACTTAGCACAAATTTGTTAAACAATTATCAAAATCCAAACCATGCACTGAAAAATCATCCATAAAGACTTCCATCGCATTTTCAATAAGGTCAGAAAAAATTGCTTGCATACACCTTTGAAAAGTCGCAGGTGCATTACACAGACCAAAAGGCATACTTCTGTAAGCATAAGTCCCATAAGGGCAAGTGAAGGTAGTCTTTTCTTGATCAGATGGATGAATAAAAATTTGATGAAAACCTGAATACCCATCCAAATAACAGAAATAAGAGTGTTTCACAAGTCTTTCAAGCATCTGATCAATAAAAAGGAGAGGAAAATGATCTTTTTTCATGGCGCTATTTAACTTCCTATAATCAATGCACATGCGCCAACCAGAGACAATCCTAGTAGGAATCAAGTTATGTTTATCATTTTCAATCACAGTTATTCCCCCCTTTTTAGGCACCACATGAACAGAACTTACCCATTTACTACTATCAACAGGATATATGACTCCAGCATCAAGCAATTTTAAAATTTCCTTTTTAACCACTTCTTGCATTTTTGGATTTAATCTCCTAAGTGGTTCTACTGTGGGCCTACTTTTATCTTCTACAGTAATCCTGTGCATACATAGAGAAGGACTAATTCCTTTGATATCATCCATTGTATAACCTATTACCTTTCTATACAACCTAAGTTGTTTCAAAAGTTTTTTAGTTTCACATGGATTCAATTCAGCATTAACAATCACAGGATATGTGGAATTAGGACCAAAAAACTCATACCTTAAAGAAGTTGGTAAAGGTTTTAATTCCACATTTGGGCCTACCACTTTGTCACACATGACCTCAGTATCATGTTTTAGTGGGGCCTCAGAGCAATCAGATGTTTCTGTCAGCTCAATCATGAAAACAATTTCAAGTGGGTCATTAGGAAGGGTTACTTCCTTTACCACTTGTTCAACAAAGTCCACACTACAGTAAACATCATTAAAAGGTTTTTCTAAAACATTTTTCAAGTTAAAATCAACCTTTTGGTCTCCAACAGTTAGAGACAACTTACCATTCTTGACATCGATCACAGCACCTACAGTTGCTAAAAATGGTCTGCCTAAAATAATAGGAATCAAAGAATCTTTGTCCATTTCAAGCACAACAAAGTCAGCAGGTATAAAAAATTTTCCTATCTTAATAGGAACATCCTCTAAAATTCCTATAGGATATTTTACAGATCTATCAGCCAATTGTAAAGACATCCTAGTAGGTTTCAGTTCACCCAATCCTAACTTTTCAGCAACAGATAATGGTATTAAACTCACAATTGCTCCTAAATCACACAATGCTTTATCTATATTCATGTCACCAATCATGCAAGGAATAAAGAAACTACCTGGATCTTGGAGCTTGGGTGGAAGTTTCTTTTGAATTAGAGCACTGCACTCTTCAGTAAGTGCAACTGTACCATCTTCCTCCAGTCTTCTTTTGTTGGATAAAATATCCTTCAGGAACTTCGCATATGTGGGCATTTGCTGCAAGGCATCTGTGAAGGGAATATTAATATACAATTTCTTTAAAACATCAAGAAACTTACCAAATTGTTTATCCAACTTTGCTTTAGCTAAGCACTGAGGAAATGGAATGTGAGGTTGATATGGCTTAACCTCCTCCTTCTTCTCTTGTGGTTTCTCTTCTTCAATCACTGGATGAGATGAAGATTCATCCACTTTCTTTTCCTCCTTTGTAGTCTTACCAACTGGCCCATCATATTGAGTACCACTCCTAAGAGTGACAACCATGGTTTGGTTAGATGGTCCAGCCTCTGGTTTTCCAGGAAATGTTCCCGGTGCTCTTTGAGAATAGGAGGCTTGTTGGGCAATTTGATTTTCCAGTATTTTGTTATGGTTGGCAAGAGAGTCCACTTTTAAAGCCAAGTTTTTTATTGCATCAGAGAATTCATCATTTTGTTTAAGTTGAGTAGCTACAAATGTCTCCATCAAGGATTCTAGCTTTGTTTTTTGTGGAATATAGGTTCCTTGTTGAGGTTTGTAGTTACTTTGATTACCTTGGAATTGAGGTGGCCTATTTTGGAAGCCGGGTGGACCTTGTGGAGGTCTGTAGTTACCTTGATAATTTCCACCATAGTTTCCAATAGCATCTACCTGATGCATTTCTTGTTCTTGATTAGGGGTCATTGCTAAATGGCAGTTTGTAGCTCCATGTCCTGAAACACCACAAACTTCACAAACAATATTAGTAGCACCTGTTGACCCTATTTTATCAAGTTTTAATGTTAATGCTTCAACTTTGGCAGAAAGTAAGGAAAGAGCATCAACAGAGTACTTACCTGGTGTTTTAGCAGGTAATCCTCTCTCAGAGTTCCACTGGTGAGTGTTTTGAGCTATTTCCTCAATCAGGTTTTCAGCTTCATCAATATTTTTACTCATGAAGGCTCCTCCAGCTGCAGCATCTAAAGAGATCTTTTGTGTGGAAGTTAGTCCATTATAGAAAATATGGATTGTCAACCACCTTTCTATCCTATGGTGAGGACATTCTCTTAGCAACTCCCTGTATCTTTCCCAGGCTTCATATAAGGATTCATCACCTTTTTGTGAAAAATTTATGATTTGTTTTCTCAGCACATTAGTCTTGTTCCTTGGGTACCATTTATTGATAAAAGCACTGGACAATTGTTCCTAAGTCGTGATGGATCCTTCAGGAAGAGAGTATAACCACGCCCTCGCTTTATCTCTTAAGGAGAAAGGGAAAAGTCTTAAGCGAATGGCATCATTGATGGCTCCGTTCATCTTCAGGGTGTCATAGTATTCAAGAAAGATTTGAAGATGAAGATTTGGATCTTCAGAGGGTAATCCTCCGAATTGGTTCTGTTGAACCATAGAGAGTAATGAAGGCTTCAATTCAAAATTGTTAGCCTCCACTGTGGGTCTAAGGATGCTAGATCCTCTTCCATTTGTACTTGGAGCGGAAAAATCTCTTAAGGGTCTATGTTGGTCTGCCATTTGTTTTTCTTTTTTGTTGTTTTTGTTGTTTTTGTTGTTTTCTTAAAGCTCTAAGGGTACGTTCTATCTCAGGGTCAAATCCTAAGTTTAGATCGACACTACGGCTTCGTCGCATAAAAAGAAAGTAAATGACAAATAAAATAAACAATTACAAAAATAAAACAACAACAGATACACAAAATGAAGAACAAAATACAAAGTAACAAACAGAATAAAAATAAAGAAAAATATAAAAAGAAACAAACAAAACAAAAAAAAAATTAACAAGTATGATCTAATCGAATTTCAATATTGCCGATATTTGAGGGACAACAGTCCCCGGCAACGGCGCCAAAAACTTGACAGGGCTCGCAAGCGCACGGGTTATGTCGCGTAATATAAAAGATTATCGTTCTCCACAGGGACTGTGTTCAAAGTACCAGCATATTGAAATTTAATTATCCACACAATTGATTTTTAATGTTTTTGTAAAATAAAGCGTAAAATTAAGTTGCTCAGAATATGAATAAGTAAACAAAATTTTCTAGACACTTTAAAAATCAGAGTTGAGAGTATCTTGGGATTTCGGGGGATCAAGACTCTATTTTATGTTAATGAATTTTAACTTTTCATAAATAAGAATCAAATTAAGTTTTCCAAGGCGAATTTTCCTTACGCTAATTAATATGTTCCTCTCAGAATCCTATTAATGTACCTAACCTATGGAAAGCGCTGCTTAATCCTTAGAAAAGGTCCATTATCGTTTTGTGAAAATCCCTTTTAAAAATTCCCCAAAAGATTTTGATTACTTTCACGGTTTTACCGAGGTCACAAAAAGTATTTCAAAAACTTAGGCTTAGTTCAAAAACTTTCCAGTAACAATACATCTCTCGATTCTATTAATTACTTAAATTTACTAATATACCCACAAGTATACAGTTTTATCACTTAGGTTCTTGTTAGGAATTATTAAGAGCATTGAGCATTTTTTAAACTAAATGGAAAACAGAAATTTATTTAATTCCAAGTCAAAATAACATTAATATAAAATATTATCACACCCCATTTATCCCAAGATATTTAATTTAGCTACTCATGAAATAATTCAAATTCATATAAATAATGGAAAAATAAAACATACAAGACATGGTAAAAATAAAGACTTACGAGTTTCTCCAAAAGCTCAGAATAATTTACCATTGTATTTCCTTGTTGCAATATTCCTCCACCAATTACAAATTTAAATACTCACTTTTATAATTCACAACTCTTAAAATAAAATAAAGAAAAAGAAAATAAAAAGAGAAAGAAAAAGAAAAAGGAAGAAAAAGGAACGAAGAAGAAAAAATGAAAAAGAAAGAAAGAAAGAAAAGAAGGACGAAAGAAGAAAGAGAAAGAAAAGAAAGGAAAGAAAAGAATTAAGGTACAAAGGAAAGAGAAATGAATTAAAAGTAATGTTATTCGTGTTCTCTGTGATGCTGTGTTGCTTGGATTGCTTCTCCTTTTATAGGCGAAGGAAGGGAGGAAGCCAGCTAAAAACGCGTTGCAACTTGGACACTTTCGGTGCATGTGATGGAGAAAGAGCATGGACCTTAGCAATTATAGGGATCGGTGGCTAGTGGAGAATTTTTTTATTATTTTCCCTTCTGTTTGGTTGTCAGCCGCCCCTTCATAAGTCAAGGATCCACTTGGATAGTGGAAATCCAAGTCAGCAAGGGCAATCGGTGGAAAAATGGAGTCGGTTTGCTCCTCCTGACTTGGATTTGGTGGATCGGTCGGTATCTATCAATAGTGGGAAATAATCTGAGTGGAAAAGGTGCCTTTTGTACACAAGACCAAGTGAAATCTTTGCTCGGTGTTGAGTTGAGGGGTCGGTGTTTAGGAGAAAACCGGTCGGTGCTGAGTTGAGGGGATAATGTTTGGGCTGTGAGGAGAGTCGGTGTTGTGGTTGGATGGAGAGTCGGTATTGGGGTTGTGAGGAACTGGGCAGTGTTATTGCTGTGAGGAGACGAGCAAAGCAACTCCGATTGCTTTATTCATTTGGAACCGATTGAAGAGTGAATTAGAACCGTTTGAAACATTCATTCAGCACTGATTAAAAAGTGGCTCAGAACTGGCTGAAGAGGGACACGGAACCGGTTGAAGAGTGACACAAAACCGACAGAAGAAGGACTTGGAACCGATTGAAAAGTAGCTCACTCGGGATAAGGAAGTCTTCATTCAAATGATCCAATCGGCACCTCCAAAACTGTTTCACTCGGATATTTCTCTGGAATTTAAACCACTCAGAGAAACCTTGCTTGGATTTGCTTAGGAATAATTCAGTCGGATACCTTCACTTGGAAGTCCGACTTGATTCTCACTCAGAATAGTCTTCAGTCGTTAATGAATCCAGTCGGTTGTAATCACTCGGGAGCTGGCTTTGCCTTTTACTCAGAATTTTAGGATTTTAGGGGAGTCTGGAATTTGGCTGATAGAATCTTCCATGTCCGGGCCTTGCTTTGCTCGGAATTGCAGCTTTCTACCCCAACTCACTCAGTAGTCTTCCTTGGAGACATCACACTCGGGCTTAGTGTGAAACTGTGAGTCTGCCCGAGTGTGATTCATTCTCGGTCGGATCTTTCATTGCTTGAAGAGACATTTTTCCCAAACAAACTACTCGGAAAGGACCTGTTCCACATGAGAATTCCATCTTCTCTGAATGGAACCACTCGGAGACCTCCTTATTCAACACTTATTCATTCAGTGGCTTCTTCTGCTCAGAATCAACTCACTCGGGACAGCTTTGCCCAAAAAAACACTTGTTCCTCAATCAGACCTGCTTCAGTCAGCATCCCTTCACTCGGACAATAGCTTTGGGCAGTATTTATTCAAGGTCAGTCCCTTTTTTCACTCGGAATGACTTTGATAGGGAAGCTTCCACTCGGATTCACCTCCAACAGTGAAGTATTCCACTCGGCAACGCTCCATTCTGAGTCATTCCACTCAGATTTGATCATTTCTGAGTCATTCTACTCGAATTTCATCATTCTGAGTCAGAATTCAGCATAAAAAGAGAGTTCTTTGCACTTTGGGCTTGTTCTTCTTGTTTCTTTATCATTTTATGGTCATTTTTCTCTTGTTATTGACCTTTTATTACCTTAATTTCTGTAAAATAACATACCCAAGTAGAATATAGTGGAAAGAAAGAAAAAATCACAATAAATAAAGGAAATACAGTGGATAATGATTAAAATCCTAAGCAAACTAGATCTAATTTATTATGTTATAAAGCACTTATTAAGTAGGAGTCACTCTAGAGGATTTCACCTGGCAACAAAAGAAGAAGTTTCTCAAGAAGGCACAACAGTTTGTGTGGGATGATCCATATTTGTTCAATATTTCTTAGCTCAATTTGAATTAATCAACTAAGCATCTTTTTCAATTCACAATTCCTTTACTTTCATTTAAAAATGAATATTTTAATCAAGCATCCTAATTAAGCAAAAGGAGTCAAGATCGTAAAATCTAGGAATTATTGAGCATACATAAGAACATCGCCTATATACATAATCTATTCTCAAATTATGGAATTAAGCAAACCATAATTATTAAAAGTGATTATGAAAATATTCATTAAGCATGCATATTTCCTTAATCCATTCTAATTTAAAATCTTATTTTATTCCATTTGAATAATTAAACCGATTAAGCATACAAATTTAATTAAACAGAATGGAATTAAATAAGCAGAGTAAGATTATGAAGAAATAACAATAACGAAAACATACTATATTAAAAATAATGACCTCAAAATTACATTACAATATTCTCCAAGAAAATCAATCTAGGGTTTTAGCCCTCCATAATAACAACTAAAAAGAAAAGAAACTAACCCGGAATGGAGCAAAGAGGGGGAAGAAGAGAGGAGGAGGCTTTGTGCCTTCCTCTGATGCTTATAGAAACAAAGAGAGAAAAGAGAGAAACGTGAATTGAGGTGTGTTTGAAGCCTTTGGCAATGGTCCTATTTATAGTGAAAGCAAAGGTAAAGGCAGGACGCTACGCGTCAGCGTTGCGAATCTGCTTCCACGCTACGCGTAATTATGAGGCTACGCGTGAGGGTTTCTGACTCAAAATACATTATTTCATCTAATAATTCTTCAATAATGCTTGGACACTTGTGCTGCATGTTCCCCACTGAGATAGTGCCGTATGTCTGTAATGGATTGGCCAATAAGTGCTTTAATATAAATAAATCCCCCACTTCTGAAGTTGCATACAACCTGTTAATGGGATCCTCGTCACTGTTGACGCTACGCGTGGGCTTGACGCTGCGCGTCAGTGTTGCGAATTTGCTTCCACGCTACGCGTGGTACCAGCGCTACGCGTCAGACCTGATGCTCAATTTTATGATTTCCCAATTGCAACCTCAATTATTCACTACAATATAAAGGAAATCAAGTAAGATTTATTATTTCATTTAAAGATTATCGCCTAATTCAGTTAATATTAAATAAAGCTTGAATTATGAAAATGTGTTAAAATGCATAATATTACACAATTAGCAATGGCAAATTATACACATTTAAAGCAAGGAATTAAGGCTAAATCATGCATCATCACACAACCACAACATAGACCGTGCCACAAGTATTCTTGACTCTAGTCATTTCTGGCTTAATCCCAAGTATTGTTTCAACAAGCCACTCCTGGCTCAAACCTAGTATTCTTTCAAAAGCCTCTTTAGGCCAAACAATTGTTTCCCACAGTAACTAACACCGACAACACCACCAAAATTTTACACAAATAAAGATTTGAAAAAGTGTTTGTCTTTGTGTTTTTGAGAACTTAGTGCATAAAGAGATTCAAGATAAAGAGCTGATACACTAATCATAAAAAAAAGACTAAGGTCTGCTAGAAGTAGAACAACAAAGAAAGTCTTTGCTTTAGAGAAAAAGCTTAGACAGAGAGCTTGAAAGTG
Organism: Clitoria ternatea; assembly: GCA_037962975.1. Lineage (NCBI taxonomy): Eukaryota > Viridiplantae > Streptophyta > Magnoliopsida > Fabales > Fabaceae > Clitoria > Clitoria ternatea. Next base: position 51,400,062 of record CM075671.1, read on the forward strand.
CAGAGAGAAGCTTTTGTGATTTTGATTCTTAAAGTCTTTATTCTTCAAGGTTTGAATTCTCTTAGTATTTATAGGCCCAACATGGTGACTGTTGTGAGTATTGGTCCTTAAAGCTGAGATGAGGACAAAAGGTTTGGAACAAGGAGCTTTAGAGCTTTGGTAAGTGTCCAATTATGTATAAATTTCCATGTGAATTGGGCAAATGTTTTGAGAATTTTTTAATTTAAAGGCAAATCATGTACCAAAATGACAAGAAATTGAAATTTCATTTCCCAACCTTGTTTTGTATGTTATAATAGTCTTATATTTATATATTTTTCTTTTTGTAGGAAGAAATTTGAGGAATGGGATGAAGAATCAGGAAGAGGGATCAAAAATCAAGCAAACCTGAAGAAACTTGCTTGAGCGTGATCCATTGTGGCTTGAGCGAGCCCTTTGCTCAAGGGTGGGTTTTCTCGCTTAAGTGAGGAGGGAAACAGAAAGACATTGAAGGAATTCCCTTGAGCGAGCAGATCTCGCTCAAGCAAAAATGATCCAGAAGCTTAAGAAGTTGCACTCGCTCAAGCGAAGTAGTTACCGCTTGAGTAAGAAAACAACAAAACTTAGAAAAAGATGAGCTCGCTTGAGCAAAGAAACTGGAACTCAAGTGAAAATAAGGTTAGTAGGATCAGAGCTGGTCTCGCTTAAGCGAAACCAACTTGCTTGAGCGAGAATACAAAAACAAAGAAGATTTCTATCAGATGCAAGTTGCACTCACTTGAGTGAGGCAACGTTCGGTATTACTTTATCTCAACATGAAAATAAATTTTTATTACTGTTTATGCATGCTTATGTTAATCGGTATTACTTTATCTCAACATGAAAATAAATTTTTATCTTGCTCAAGTTATTTGAACTGAACTTTCAAATTTCAAGTTCCTCAGTGGAATAACACTCGAATATACTACAGTTGATGTGGTTAAACTTGCCACACTAATCTCCATTGCGAAAATAATCCTATCAAATTTTGGCACCGCCGCCCGGGGGTGATGTAACTTTGAAACTCAGTTTCTTATAACTTAGCATTGTGAATATTGTTTATACTGTTCATAGTGTACTTTATTTTTAGTTGTTTTATGATATCTTGCTTAACACTTGCCATTAGTGCAATATATGCTTTTAAGAGGACAGGTTCCTGAGGACTAGTTGTAGTTTGATTCAAAAATTGAGAAGACTGCTAGGAAGAATCAGAGCAAGTCCAAAAAGAAGAAGCAAGGCTGTGAGCAGGGTCAATCCTCTACTACAATTCCTATTTCTGAAACAACTCCCCCTCAATCAGAAGAACCGATGGCAGAAGGAAATAATAATAATAACAACCCACCTTCACCTATAAAAACACTTGGAGAATATGCTACACAGCAAGGACCAAGACATTTCTCCAGCATTGTCATACCAAATACCACCAGAGCTTTAGAGATAAAGCCAACATTCCTCAGCCTCATCAGTACTCATCAATTCACTGGAATGGCAAATGAGGATCCATACACTCATCTATCAACATTCTATGAATTGGTTGGAATAATGGGATTTGGACAAAATGATATAGAAGTTGCTTACTTGCGTTTGTTTCCTTTTTCTTTAGCAAGTAAAGCAAAAGAGTGGCTCCAATCTCATCCAAATCAAAGTTTGAATAGCTAGAGTACAATGGAGGAGACCTTTTTGCAAAGGTTCTTTCCTCCATCTCACTTTATTAAAGCCATATCGTATATTTATACATTCAAAAAAAGGAGTATATGAACCATTTTGTGAAGCTTGGGAGAGGTTTAAGTCATTGTTAAGGAAATGCCCAAATCATGGATTTGAAGATATTGCACAATTGAATATCTTTTACAATGGTTTGAGACCTGATACCAAGATGATCCTAGATGCTGCTGCCAGAGGAACTATGATGACTGTGGATGTTGAACAAGCCATTAGAATAATAGATGCATTATCTTCCACTGATCATCAAGCTCAACATGATAGACACCAAGTTCACAAGAAGAGAATGTTGGATTTGAATATAACTAATGTCATCCTAGCTCAGAACAAAATTCTAACTCAAAAAATGGAAGCTTTGACACAATTAATGGCAAAGCTGCCACAATAACTACATGCAGTACATTCCTCTTCTGCATCTACAAATCAACCATAACTAAAATATGATTTTTGTGGAGGAAATCATCCAAATGGCCAGTGTTCTCAGCAAGCAAGCCACCAGGAAGAATCCATTCATTACATGAACAACCTAAGGAGACAAGGTAATTTCAATTCAAATTATTCTAACCCCCCTTTTTAGGGATAGAGACAACAACAAAATCAAGGTACAAATTGGAAACAAGAGGCAGGTCCTTCCAACAGGCCACCTTATCAGCAAAACTATTCCTCCTTAATGGAAAAGACTTCTAAATTAGAAGAAACTTTGGAGAAGTTCATGCAAGCTTCATTGACAAACCGAAAGAACACTGAAACTTCGATCAAAAATTTGGAAACCCAGGTTGGTCAACTTGCTTGATAAATAGCTGATCAACAAAGTCATCAGTATGGAGCTAACACTCAGCCAAATCCTAAAGAGCACTATAAGGCAATTACTACTCGTAGTGGTAAGATCTTAGGGAAAGGTGTTAGTGAAAATGAGAGAGTTGAGGAAGAAGTTTTGTGTGAAAAAAAAAGGTTATGGATAAAGAAGTGAGTGATGTAAAAGACAGAGTTAAAAATGAGAGTGGAAAGAGAAGAGAAGTAGAAGAGGAGAAAAATAAATAAAGTGAGAGTGTAAATAATGAGAGTAAAGAGAAAAATAAGAAAAAAAGGGAAAAGAGTGATAGAGGTAAGGAGAAGATGGACTCTTCAGTGCCACAACTGAAGAATCTACCGGCAGTTTGCAAGGTTCATGGATATCTTCAAGCGCTTACAAATTAATATTCCTTTTGTAGAAGTTATGGAACAAATGCCTACTTATGCAAAATTCATGAAGGAGCTACTTTCTAAAAAGAAAAGATTTTCAGAAGAAACTATGGAATTGGAAGTAGGGTGCAGTGCTATTATTCAGAAGGCTTTGCCATAAAAAACTAAGGATCCAGGTAGTTTCACTATCCTAGTTACTATTAGTTCTTTATCAATAGGAAAAACTTTGCTGGATCTGGGTGCTAGTATTAATTTGATGCCATTGTCCATGTTGAAGAGGACCGGAGACTTGGAGGTTAGGCCAACAAGAACGACGTTGCAATTGGCTGATAAGTTGATGAAATTCCCTTATGGTGTAGCAGAAGACGTTTTGGTCAGAGTAGACAAGTTTGTGTTTCCTGTAGATTTTGTGGTAATAGATATTGAGGAGGATTCTGAGGTGCCATTGATCTTAGGAAGACCATTCATGAAGACCACCAAAGTTATTATTGATGTAGATGATGGAAAAATAAAAGTGAGGGTGCAAGATAATGAGGTGAATTTTCATGTGTTCGAAGCCATGAAGCATCCTTTAGACAAGCAATGTTGTTTTAGAGGCGACTAAGATGAATACTTCTACTTTGCTTGAAAAATCTCTTATTAGTGTAGTGAATAATCTTAGTGATGATGAAGCTGAAGATGTAGAGGAAATTTTGAAGGATTTTGATGCAAACAAATCCATCCCACCAAACAAAGAGTCCATAAAGGAGCTACCAATAAAGTGTGAAGTGGAAATTCAGAAAATGAAGTTGAAAGCCTTACCATTTCATTGGAAGTATGTGTTTCTTGATGAAGAAGGTCAAAAGCTAGTAGTGATCAGTAACAACCTTTCCAAATTAAAGGAGGAGCAACTAATTAATGTACTCAAACGGAATGCGGGAGCAATAGGATGGACCTTAAAGGACCTTAAGGGAATCAACCCTTCCCACTGTATGCATAGAATTTTTATAGAGCAAGAGTACAAGCCGGTTGCACAACCATAAAGGCGCCTGAATCCAACTATGAAGAAAGTGATGAAGCTTCTAGAAGCGGGCATGATCTATCCTATTTTAGATAGCGCTTGGGTGAGTCCAGTGTAAATGGTTCCCAAGAAAGGTGAAATGACTGTGATCCAGAATGAAAAGAATGAATTGATTCCAACTAGAACAATTACTGGATGGAGAGTGTGTATTGACTATAGGAAGCTTAATCAAGCTACTAGGAAGGACCATTTTCCATTACCATTCATGGATCAGATGTTGGAGAGATTGGCATGCCAGACTTATTATTGCTTTTTGGATTGTTATTCCAGATATAATCAGATAGCAGTTGCCCTAGAGGATCAAGAGAAGATAACTTTTACTTGTTCCTTTGGTGTGTTTGCTTATCGGAAGACGCTATTCAGACTTTGTAATGCTCTAGCCATATTTCAAAGGTGTATGTTTGCTATCTTTACTCATTTGGTAGAAAAATGTATTGGGGTCTTTATGGATGACTTTTCTATGTTTGGTTCATTATTTGACCACTGTTTGGATAATCTGGATACTGTGCTACAAAGGTGTATTAAGACCAATTTGGTTTTGAATTGGGAAAAGTGTCACTTGTATTTATATGTTGATGTAGGTTTTGACAATAAACAAAAAATGAAGATTTAAGTTCAAATACACAAATCAATTATGATGATATGTTTCAATCAAGGCATTTACTTTAGTGGTTAAATCAAGTGACAAATGGTCTTGTTAAATGCCAAAAGAACAAAGGATTAAAGCCATAAGTTTTTACTCATCTAGCATGGATTTGGAAAGGCTCAGCTTGATGGAAATATGAATTAATTATAGTTTGATATCATAAAATGATGGATGCCAAGATAGTTGGAACAAAGGTTGAAAATCTTGAAGAAGCTGGCACGCTTGAGCGAAGGGTCAAGCGTGAATCATGAGAATCAGGTGCTTGGCACGCCCAAGCATGAAGGAAGCTCGCTTGAGCGAGAGAGACAATTATTAAGCGTGAAGTACAAGCTTGAGCGAGGAAGCATCAGGATCCTAAAATTAAAGGCTCGCTTGAGCGTGATCTATAGAAGACTAAGCGTGAAGGAATGGAAGTTGGCACCCTGGAGCGAAGGATCAAGCGTGAATCATGAGCATCAAGGGGTCTACAAGCTTGAGCGTGAACAGTCCAAGCTTGAGCGTGATGCATCAGGTTCGCTTAAGCGCTGGACCAACTCGCTTAAGCGCTGGACAAGCTCGCTTGAGTGTGAAGACATGGAGCTTAAGCGTGAGCGTGGAACAAAGCGTGATGCATCAGGAGCCCAAAATCACAAGTCTCGCTTAAGCGTAAACAAGGTTCACTTGAGCGTGATAGCACGCTTGAGCGTGGATTCGAGCATGATGCAAGCGTGAAAAGAAAATCAGGGAAATATACCTGTTCGCTTAAGCGCGATTAAACTCGCTTGAGCGAGTATGCTATAGAATTAATTACAACATGTGTTTATGATGTGCAGTGGAATATCAGAAGTTCCAAGAAGCTGATTCAAACATCATGCTATTCTCAGATGATTAAACTACGTCACCATGAGTCAGATAAGTTTACTTAATTCAAATGAATTATGTGAATTTAAATTTGAATCTCTATTGAATATATGACAACCTTGCATCGCACTTGGACAAACTGAATCACACTATGAATTAGCCAAATACAGTGTTCCAACATTCTCTGAGCAGATTGCATTCTCCAGGTCTCCACCATGCAAGTTGCAATTTAAGTAACTAAAAATAGACATATGCTCCACTGTTCCACCTTGCCGTGGAAATTAAATACTCTGCTCCACCATAAAATGACCATGTTGCTCCAAGTCATCAAAGGAAGTTAAAAATACAAGGAACCATACTACACTATCCTCGGATGAATATTTTAATTATAATCACCATGCGTCCATCTACTATAAATAGGGAAGGCAATTGAATTTGCAATTCGTACCAAAGCATTTGAAGCATTTCCATTTGCTTTCTTCCCCCTCCATTCTCTTGCTCTTCTTCTTGCTCTCTTTATTCTTTGATTGACATATTTCTTGAAGTTATTTTTGAGATTAATTTGTGGGGAAATTATATTGTGTACTTATTTTGCATATCCTCTCTTTGAGAGTTATTATTTTGTGAAAGCTTTAACTTGTATATCCACTCTATTGGAGAGTTTCCTTGTATGCTCAAACACCAAACATCTTAAAATTTTTGGGTTGGGGTTTCAACCTTGTAATTGAGAGATTGAGAGATTGGGTGGAGTGCCCTTGTACTTGTGAGGATTGGATTCTTGAGTGTGGGACACTAGGAAGTCGCAGTTGCTCAAAGTTGTATCTCTAATCTCAAATAGTGGAAATTCTCTTAGTGGGTTGCTTAGAGGCGAGACGTACACCGGCGTGGTGGAACTCGTATATATCGGTTTGCAAATCTCTCTTCCCTAAACTTATTTAATTTGTGCACTTAAGTTGCTTGCTTGATTCATTGTTTCATTAACTTGGACTAAGTGCATGTTATACTAAGTTGCAAACTATTTTGATTAACATTGTTGAACTTGACTTTAAGTAACATTCTTCCATTAATCTTTCTAAAAATCTCATAAATTGATTTGTGGTTAATTTGATTCTATATCTTGATTATTACTTATACTTTTTAAGTACTTATTATCTTGACTTGTGCATAACTTGTTATCACTTGCCATTAAGCTTATCATCTTCAATAGACATAGTAACTAAAGAATCAATTTCAAAAGCATTCAAAGTAAAAATTTTAATACTCAATTCACCCCCCCTCTTGAGTAATTGAGGCCACTTGGTTAACATCACTTTATGGTTACAGAAGAAGTAGTACTGGGCCACAAGATTTCAGGCAGGGGAATTGAGGTTGACAGTAAAAATGGAGGTAATTGAGAAACTCCCACCACCAGTGAATGTTAAAGGGATCCGAAGCTTCCTTGGCCATGCAGGATTCTACGGGAGATTCATCAAGGATTTCTAAAAAATTGCCAAACCATTGAGTAACTTGTTGAATAAGGATACTCCTTTTAATTTTGATGATAATTGTTTATCTGCTTTTGAGTTGTTAAAAGAAAAGCTCATTTATGCTCCTATTATGGTTGCTCCTGATTGGAAACTTTATTTTGAACTGATGTGTGATGCGAGTGACTATGCAATAGAAGTAGTGTTAGGACAGAGGAAATCTAAAATTTTTATGCTAGTAAAGTTCTAAATGAAACACAAGTCAATTATGCTACAACTAAGAAAGAACTTTTAGCAGTGGTGTATGGTTTGGAGAAATTTAGATCTTATCTGATTGGATCTACTGTTATTGCTTTTAGTAACCATGCAGCTCTTAAATATCTTTTGAACAAACCTAACTCGAAGTCGAGATTGCTTCGTTAGATTTTGTTGTTGTAGAAATTTGATTTGATTATAAAGGACAAGAAAGGCAATGAGAATTACATAGCTGATCATCTCTCCAGGCTCACCAACAAAGCTGTCACAGATATCCAACCAGAAGTTGATGAAGATTTTCTTGATGAGAAGTTGTTGTTGATTCAGAAGAGGCCATGGTTTGTAGATATGGAAAACTACAAAGTAGTATTGACAGGGCCGCAAGCGCACGGGTTATGTCGCGTAATATAAAAGATTATCGTTCTCTACAGGGACTCTGTTCAAAGTACCAGCATATTGAAATTTAATTATCCACACAATTGATTTTTAATGTTTTTGTAAAATAAAGCGCAAAATTAAGTTGCTCAGAATATGAATAAGTAAACAAAATTTTCTAGACACTTTAAAAATCAGAGTTACGAGTATCTTGGGATTTCGGGGGATCAAGACTCTATTTTATGTTAATGAATTTTAACTTTTCATAAATAAGAATCAAATTAAGTTTTCCAAGGTGAATTTTCCTTAAGCTAATTAATATGTTCCTCTCGGAATCCTATTAATGTACCTAACCTATGGAAAACGCTGCTTAATCCTTAGAAAAGGCCCATTATCATTTTGTGAAAATCCCTTTTAAAAATTCCCCAAAAGATTTTGATTACTTTCACGGTTTTACCGAGGTCACAAAAAGTATTTCAAAAACTTAGGCTTAGTTCAAAAACTTTCCAGTAATAATAAATCTCTCGATTCTATTAATTACTTAAATTTACTAATATACCCGTAAGTATACAGTTTTATCACTTAGGTTCTTGTTAGGAATTACTAAGAGCATTGAGCATTTTTTAAACTAAATGGAAAATAGAAATTTATTTAATTCCAAGTCAAAATAACATTAATATAAAATATTATCACACCCCATTTATCCCAAGATATTTAATTTAGCTACTCATGAAATAATTCAAATTCATATAAATAATGGAAAAATAAAACATACAAGACATGGTAAAAATAAAGACTTACGGGTTTCTCCAAAAGCTCAGAATAATTTACCACTGTATTTCCTTGTTGCAATATTCCTCCACCAATTACAAATTTAAATACTCACTTTTATAATTCACAACTCTTAAAATAAAATAAAGAAAAAGAAAATAAAAAGAGAAAGAAAATGAAAAAGAAAGAAAAAGGAACGAAGAAGAAAAAATGAAAAAGAAAGAAAGAAAGAAAAGATGGACGGAAGAAGAAAGAGAAAGAAAAGAAAGGAAAAAAAAGAATTAAGGTACAAAGGAAAGAGAACTGAATTAAAAGTAATGCTGTCCGTGTTCTCCGTGATGCTGTGTTGCTTGGATTGCTTCTCCTTTTATAGGCGAAGGAAGGGAGGAAGCCAGCTAAAAACGCATTGCAACTTGGACACTTTCGGTGCATGTGATGGAGAAACAACCTGGACCTTAGCAATTATAGGGATCGGTGGCTAGTGGAGAATTTTTTTATTATTTTCCCTTCTGTTTGGTTGTCAGCCGCCCCTTCATAAGTCAAGGATCCACTTGGATAGTGGAAATCCAAGTCAACAAGGGCAATCGGTGGAAATATAGAGTCGGTTTGCTCCTTCTGACTCGGATTTGGTGGATCGGTCGGTATCTATCAATAGTGGGAAACAATCCGAGGGGAAAAGGTGCCTTTTGTACACAAGACCGAGTGAAATCTTTGCTCGGTGTTGAGTTGAGGGGTCGGTGTTTAGGAGAAAACCGGTCGGTGCTGAGTTGAGGGGATAATGTTTGGGCTGTGAGGAGAGTCGGTGTTGTGGTTGGATGGAGAGTCGGTATTGGGGTTGTGAGGAACTGGGCAGTGTTATTGCTGTGAGGAGACGAGCAAAGCAACTCCGATTGCTTTATTCATTCGGAACCGATTGAAGAGTGAATCAGAACCGTTTGAAACATTTATTCGGCACTGATTAAAAAGTGGCTCAGAACTGGCTGAAGAGGGACACGGAACCGGTTGAAGAGTGACACAAAACCGACAGAAGAAGGACTCGAAACCGATTGAAAAGTAGCTCACTCGGGATAAGGAAGTCTTCATTTAAATGATCCAATCGGCACCTCCAAAACTGTTTCACTCGGATATTTCTCTGGAATTTAAACCACTCAGAGAAACCTTGCTTAGATTTGCTTAGGAATAATTCAGTCGGATACCTTCACTCGGAAGTCCGACTTGATTCTCACTCAGAATAGTCTTCAGTCGTTAATGAATCCAGTCGGTTGTAATCACTCGGGAGCTGGCTTTGCCTTTTACTCAGAATTTTGGGATTTTGGGGGAGTCTGGAATTTGGCTGATAGAATCTTCCATGTCCGGGCCTTGCTTTGCTCGGAATTGCAGCTTTCTGCCCCAACTCACTCGGTAGTCTTCCTTGGAGACATCACACTCGGGCTTAGTGTGAAACTGTGAGTCTGCCCGAGTGTGATTCATTCCCGGTCGGATCTTTCATTGCTTGAAGAGACATTTTTCCGAAACAAATTACTCGGAAAGGACCTGTTCCGCATGAGAATGCCATCTTCTCCGAATGAAACCACTCGGAGACCTCCTTATTGAACACTTATTCATTCAGTGGCTTCTTCTGCTCAGAATCAACTCACTCGGGACAGCTTTGCCCAAAAAAACACTTGTTCCCCAATTAGACCTGCTTCAGTCAACATCCATTCACTCGGACAATAGCTTTGGGCAGTATTTATTCAAGGTCAGTCCCTTTTTTCACTCGGAATGGCTTTGATAGGGAAGCTTCCACTCGGATTCACCTCCAACAGTGAAGTATTCCACTCGGCAACGCTCTATTCTGAGTCATTCCACTCAGATTTGATCATTTCTAAGTCATTCTACTCGGATTTCATCATTCTGAGTTGGAATTCAGCATAAAAAAAGAGTTATTTCCACTTTGGGCTTGTTCTTCTTGTTTCTTTATCATTTTATGGTCGTTTTTCTCTTGTTATTGACCCTTTATTACCTTAATTTCTGCAAAATAACATACCCAAGTAGAATATAGTGGAAAGAAAGCAAAAATCACAATAAATAAAGGAAATACAGTGGATAATGATTAAAATCCTAAGCAAACTAGATCTAGTTTATTGTGTTATAATGCACTTATCAAAATACCCCAAACCAAAACATTGCTTGTCCTCAAGCAATCACCATATTCACATGATAAGACACAGAAAACACTAAGCTTAATAAACTAAGGAATCCAAAACAGAGAAAAAGATTTATTCAAATGCCAGTTTTATTTTTCTTATGTGAATCAATTTTCAATGTCAAGACTTTTAGATACTCTTCTCACAATTTTCACTCAAGTGTTTCAAGGTTTGTGTATCACTCAGATCATCATAGTCAAAAAATATTACCATAAGCTTGTTAATAAACCAGAAACTCCACAGTTTAGATAGAAAATATGTTAAAGTCTAAAGGTCTTTCAAAGGTTGTAACGTGGCCTTGGGTTGTATTGTCAAGGTAGGAATTTCAAGAAAAATGGAATACAAAAGGGCTTTAATAGTCATAAATGATTCAAATTACCATCATAAATTTAACAGAGCAAATTTTTTTAACTTTCATGGACTTTTTTGGAATTCATTCAATATCATCCTTTTGATTTTCTTTTCTTTTTCTTGCTTTTCTTTGCATTCAATACCATATTTTTCTTAAGTCCTTTTTTATTTCTTTGCTCCACTAAATTTCCAACTTTTTCACCATTAGGAGAACATCAGTCAATGAAAGGTTTCAAAGAAAAATTTTACTTTCAGGCTCAAAAGGGACAACTAGGGGTCAAATTATGCAAAATTCTGAGGCTTAAGAATAAGACCTAATTGTGCCTTTATCATCCTAAGACATATAATCAAAAACTATTTTGAATTGGTTGAAAAATAAGTTCTAGAATATTAATGACTATGAGATTTACTCAATCAAGAAAATATGGGTTTTGAAAATTTGTTTGATAAATAACCCATTTTGGCTCAAGTCTAACCATGGAAAGTCTTTTCAAAGAAAATTTTAATCACATAAGATTCATTTAAGCATTTATTTGGCATTTAAACAATCAAAATTTGAAAATTTTACTCAAAATTTTAGGGTCCTTAGATACTTTAGCCTTGTGTTTAAAGTAAATTTATCATATAATCATGGTAAATTACAAGATTACAAACAAAACAAGGAAAACACACATGCATGAAAAATATAACAATCACACAACGTAAACAAAATAGTTAAGTTTTCTTATCTACCACCCCAAACCAGAATTTGACATTGTCCTCAATGTTAAAATGGATGATAAAAGGATAAGAAAACTTACCTGTAGTAACCCCAAACCAGCATTCGACATAATTGGTGTTTTTTTTATTATTTTAAACTAAAAATGAAACAAAAACTTTTTATAGGGTTACCTCCCTATCAGTGCTAAGTTTTAAGTCTTCAGCCAGACTTCACACCGTTTGGATTTACTCATCTGGAGCATCAAACAAGTCCAAGTCACTTGCTTGTTGTATTGGTTGACCTGTGAAGTAGTGCTTTACTCTTTGTCCATTTACCCTAAATGTACCAGATTTCTTGCTCTATAGTTCGACAGCTCCAAAGGGAAAGACTTTTGTCACCTTGAATGGTCCCGACCATCGAGATCTCAGTTTACCTGGAAAAAGCTTCAGTCTAGAATTAAACAGTAAAACCATATCACCTGGATTAAATGTTCTCCTTTGGATGTGACGATCATGCCATTGTTTGGTTTTTTCTTTATAAATTCTGGCATTTTCGTATGCATCTAAACGGAGTTCTTCAAGCTCGTTTAATTCCAACAATCTTTGTTCACCTGCAGCCTTATGATCGAAGTTAAGAGTTTTAACAGCCCAAAAAGATTTATATTCTAGCTCAACAGGTAAATGACAGGGCTTCCCATAAACTAGCTTAAAAGGTGTGGTTCCAATGAGAGTTTTGTATGCGGTTCTATATGCCCATAAAGAATCATCTAACTTAATAGACCAATCTTTACATGACGTATTAACCACTTTTTGAAGAATATTTTTAATTTCCCGATTGGATACCTCAACTTGTCCACTAGTTTGTGGGTGATAAGGTGTAGCAACCTTATGCCTAACTTCATATTTCTTTAGAAGAGTCTGAAAAGTTTTCTCAATAAAATGAGACCCTCCATCACTTATAACACATTTTGGGACCCCAAACCTTGGAAATATTATTTTCTTAAAAAGTTTAATAACAGTCTTGGCATCAGAATAGGGTGAAGCAATGGCTTCCACCCATTTTGACACATAGTCAACTGCCACTAATATGAACTAATTTTCAAAAGAGGAAGGAAAAGGTCCCATAAAATCAACACCCCATACATCAAACAATTCAACTTCTAAAATGGTATTCAATGGCATTTCTTGTCTCTTACCAATGTTACCTGTTCTTTGGCAAGCATCACAAGTTAGAACATACTTACGCACATCCTTAAAAATATTTGGCCAATAGAACCCATCTTGCAATATTTTAGCAGCTGTCTTAGAGGTACTCATGTGCCCTCCACGGGAAAGAGAATGGCAATCAGTGTTAAAAAAACCGGTTTGGACCGGCCGGTCGGACCGGTAACCGGTGACCCAACCGGTCCGAACTCTCAATCAGATCGGAAATGTAGTTGACCCGGTGTGACCCGGGTTGAACCGGCCGGTTTTCTAAAAAACCGGTGACCCGGTGGTTGAACCGGTCTAATAAATTTTTAATTTTTAATTTTTTATTTATATAGCATATAAATGACGGTTTGTGCAATTCGCAATGCTTAATTAAAAAATTGAAAAATCAATGCCTATTTCACGTGCTACAGCAAGTGCACTTTAACTTTCTTTCTTTTTATCAATTTTTAATCTTTCTTTTCTATTTATTTTTATATTATCAACTTATTTCACGAAAGGCAATTAGGATTCAGCAGAGCAAAGTAAACTTTTCTTTTCTCATTTCTCCAGCAAATAACGTCAAACTACAAATCGCCTCTTTATTATTCAATTGAATGAATATATCTATGTATCTATATTTTAAAAATGTGATTAATTTGGGGGAATAAAATTATTTTATGAAATTTGGTACTTTTCTTTCATTAGGTATTTTTATTTGGAGTATGAAATACTTAAAACTTAATATATATATATATATAGTATTTTTTATTTTTTAAATAAACTAAGTCAACCGGTTCAACCAATGAGTCAACCGGTTCGACCATTAACCTATTGACCCAGTACCTAGACCGGTTCGATCACCGGTCCGGTTTTAATAACACTGATGGCAATGATCCAAGATAGCATGGACCTCATCTTGTGAAACACACCTCCGAATTAAACCATCTGCACATTACTTGAAAAGGAGTGGTTCATCCCAATAATAATGCTTGACATCTGCATAAAACTTTTTCCTTTGCTGAAAACTAAGGTCAGGAGGTAAAATACCACATGCAAGAAAATTTACAAAATCAGCATACCAAGGAACACGTTGGATACTAAGACTCAAGAGTTGTTCATCTGGAAAAGATTCATTGATGGGAATATTATCTGTTTCTTCTTTTTCAGATGTCAACCTAGACAGGTGGTCAGCGACCAAGTTCTCGGTACCCTTCTTATCCTTAATTTCCAAGTCAAATTCTTGCAATATTAGAATCCACCTAATTAACCTAGGCTTTGCTTCCTTTTTATTTAATAGATACTTAATGGCAGAGTGGTCAGTATAAACAGTAACATGTGAACCTACCAAGTAAGATCTAAATTTATCAAAAGCAAAGACAATAGCTAACAGTTCCTTTTCAGTTGTGGCATAATTTACCTGAGCATCATCTAGCGTCCGACTGGCATAATGGATTACATGGAGCTTTTTATCCTTTTGTTGCCCCAACACAGCCTCCACTGCGTAATCACTCGCATCGCACATCAACTCAAACGGGAGTTTCCAATCAAGTGGTTGCACAATGGGGGCAGAGATTAGAGCTTGCTTAATCCTGCAAAAAGCTTCCACACAAGATGAATCAAAATTGAAAGGCACATCCTTACCCAGAAGAGTTGTAAGAGGCTTTGTGATCTTGGAGAAATCTTTAATGAACCTACGGTAAAACCCTGCATGTCCAAGAAAACTCCGAATACCTTTCACATTTATAGGTGGAGGCAATTTTTCAATCACTTCCACTTTAGCCTTATCAACTTCTATACCTCTTTCAGACACCAGGTGTCCAAGAACTATGCCTTCTCTTACCATAAAATGGCATTTTTCCCAGTTTAAGACCAGATTGGTATCTTCACAATGCTGCAAGACTTGGCACAAATTTGTTAAACAATTATCAAAATCTAAACCATGCACTGAAAAATCATCCATAAAGACTTCCATCGCATTTTCAATAAGGTCAGAAAAAATTGCTTGCATACACCTTTGAAAAGTCGCAGGTGCATTACACAGACCAAAAGGCATACTTCTGTAAGCATAAGTCCCATAAGGGCAAGTGAAGGTAGTCTTTTCTTGATCAGATGGATGAATGGGAATTTGATGAAAACCTGAATACCCATCCAAATAACAGAAATAAGAGTGTTTCACAAGTCTTTCAAGCATCTGATCAATAAAAAGGAGAGGAAAATGATCTTTTTTCGTGGCGCTATTTAACTTCCTATAATCAATGCACATGCGCCAACCAGAGACAATCCTAGTAGGAATCAAGTTATGTTTATCATTTTCAATCACAGTTATTCCCCCCTTTTTAGGCACCACATGAACAGAACTTACCCATTTACTACTATCAACAGGATATATGACTCCAGCATCAAGCAATTTTAAAATTTCCTTTTTAACCACTTCTTGCATTTTTGGATTTAATCTCCTAAGTGGTTCTACTGTGGGCCTACTTTTATCTTCTACAGTAATCCTGTGCATACATAGAGAAGGACTAATTCCTTTGATATCATCCATTGTATAACCTATTACCTTTCTATACAACCTAAGTTGTTTCAAAAGTTTTTTAGTTTCACATGGATTCAATTCAGCATTAACAATCACAGGATATGTGGAATTAGGACCAAAAAACTCATACCTTAAAGAAGTCGGTAAAGGTTTTAATTCCACATTTGGGCCTACCACTTTGTCACACATGACCTCAGTATCATGTTTTAGTGGGGCCTCAGAGCAATCAGATGTTTCTGTCAGCTCAATCATGAAAACAATTTCAAGTGGGTCATTAGGAAGGGTTACTTCCTTTACCACTTGTTCAACAAAGTCCACACTACAGTAAACATCATTAAAAGGTTTTTCTAAAACATTTTTCAAGTTAAAATCAACCTTTTGGTCTCCAACAGTTAGAGACAACTTACCATTCTTGACATCGATCACAGCACCTACAGTTGCTAAAAATGGTCTGCCTAAAATAATAGGAATCAAAGAATCTTTGTCCATTTCAAGCACAACAAAGTCAGCAGGTATAAAAAATTTTCCTATCTTAATAGGAACATCCTCTAAAATTCCTACAGGATATTTTACAGATCTATCAGCCAATTGTAAAGACATCCTAGTAGGTTTCAGTTCACCCAATCCTAACTTTTCAGCAACAGATAATGGTATTAAACTCACAATTACTCCTAAATCACACAATGCTTTATCTATATTCATGTCACCAATCATGCAAGGAATAAAGAAACTACCTGGATCTTGGAGCTTGGGTGGAAGTTTCTTTTGAATTAGAGCACTGCACTCTTCAGTAAGTGCAACTGTACCATCTTCCTCCAGTCTTCTTTTATTGGATAAAATATCCTTCAGGAACTTCGTATATGTGGGCATTTGCTGCAAGGCATCTGTGAAGGGAATATTAATATACAATTTCTTTAAAACATCAAGAAACTTACCAAATTGTTTATCCAACTTTACTTTAGCTAAGCACTGAGGAAATGGAATGTGAGGTTGATATGGCTTAACCTCCTCCTTCTTCTCTTGTGGTTTCTCTTCTTCAATCACTGGATGAGATGAAGATTCATCCACTTTCTTTTCCTCCTTTGTAGTCTTACCAACTGGCCCATCATATTGAGTACCACTCCTAAGAGTGACAACCATGGTTTGGTTAGATGGTCCAGCCTCTGGTTTTCCAGGAAATGTTCCCGGTGCTCTTTGAGAATAGGAGGCTTGTTGGGCAATTTGATTTTCCAATATTTTGTTATGGTTGGCAAGAGAGTCCACTTTTAAAGCCAAGTTTTTTATTGCATTAGAGAATTCATCATTTTGTTTAAGTTGAGTAGCTACAAATGTCTCCATCAAGGATTCTAGCTTTGTTTTTTGTGGAATATAGGTTCCTTGTTGAGGTTTGTAGTTACTTTGATTACCTTGGAATTGAGGTGGCCTATTTTGGAAGCCGGGTGGACCTTGTGGAGGTCTGTAGTTACCTTGATAATTTCCACCATAGTTTCCAATAGCATCTACCTGATGCATTTCTTGTTCTTGATTAGGGGTCATTGCTAAATGGCAGTTTGTAGCTCCATGTCCTGAAACACCATAAACTTCACAAACAATATTAGTAGCACCTGTTGACCCTATTTTATCAAGTTTTAATGTTAATGCTTCAACTTTGGCAGAAAGTAAGGAAAGAGCATCAACAGAGTACTTACCTGGTGTTTTAGCAGGTAATCCTCTCTCAGAGTTCCACTGGTGAGTGTTTTGAGCTATTTCCTCAATCAGGTTTTCAGCTTCATCAACATTTTTACTCATGAAGGCTCCTCCAGCTGCAGCATCTAAAGAGATCTTTTGTGTGGAAGTTAGTCCATTATAGAAAATATGGATTGTCAACCACCTTTCTATCCTATGGTGAGGACATTCTCTTAGCAACTCCCTGTATCTTTCCCAGGCTTCATATAAGGATTCATCACCTTTTTGTGAAAAATTTATGATTTGTTTTCTCAGCACATTAGTCTTGTTCCTTGGGTACCATTTATTGATAAAAGCACTGGACAATTGTTCCTAAGTCGTGATGGATCCTTCAGGAAGAGAGTATAACCACGCCCTCGCTTTATCTCTTAAGGAGAAAGGGAAAAGTCTTAAGCGAATGGCATCATTGATGGCTCCGTTCATCTTCAGGGTGTCATAGTATTCAAGAAAGATTTGAAGATGAAGATTTGGATCTTCAGAGGGTAATCCTCCGAATTGGTTCTGTTGAACCATAGAGAGTAATGAAGGCTTCAATTCAAAATTGTTAGCCTCCACTGTAGGTCTAAGGATGCTAGATCCTCTTCCATTTGTACTTGGAGCGGCAAAATCTCTTAAGGGTCTATGTTGGTCTGCCATTTGTTTTTCTTTTTTGTTGTTTTTGTTGTTTTTGTTGTTTTCTTAAAGCTCTAAGGGTACGTTCTATCTCAGGGTCAAATCCTAAGTTTAGATCGACACTACGGCTTCGTCGCATAAAAAGAAAGTAAATGACAAATAAAATAAACAATTACAAAAATAAAACAACAACAGATACACAAAATGAAGAACAAAATACAAAGTAACAAACAGAATAAAAATAAAGAAAAATATAAAAAGAAACAAACAAAACAAAAAAAAATTAACAAGTATGATCTAATCGAATTTCAATATTGCCGATATTTGAGGGACAACAGTCCCCGGCAACGGCGCCAAAAACTTGACAGGGCTCGCAAGCGCACGGGTTATGTCGCGTAATATAAAAGATTATCGTTCTCCACAGGGACTGTGTTCAAAGTACCAGCATATTGAAATTTAATTATCCACACAATTGATTTTTAATGTTTTTGTAAAATAAAGCGCAAAATTAAGTTGCTCAGAATATGAATAAGTAAACAAAATTTTCTAGACACTTTAAAAATCAGAGTTGAGAGTATCTTGGGATTTCGGGGGATCAAGACTCTATTTTATGTTAATGAATTTTAACTTTTCATAAATAAGAATCAAATTAAGTTTTCCAAGGCGAATTTTCCTTACGCTAATTAATATGTTCCTCTCAGAATCCTATTAATGTACCTAACCTATGGAAAGCGCTGCTTAATCCTTAGAAAAGGTCCATTATCGTTTTGTGAAAATCCCTTTTAAAAATTCCCCAAAAGATTTTGATTACTTTCACGGTTTTACCGAGGTCACAAAAAGTATTTCAAAAACTTAGGCTTAGTTCAAAAACTTTCCAGTAACAATACATCTCTCGATTCTATTAATTACTTAAATTTACTAATATACCCACAAGTATACAGTTTTATCACTTAGGTTCTTGTTAGGAATTATTAAGAGCATTGAGCATTTTTTAAACTAAATGGAAAACAGAAATTTATTTAATTCCAAGTCAAAATAACATTAATATAAAATATTATCACACCCCATTTATCCCAAGATATTTAATTTAGCTACTCATGAAATAATTCAAATTCATATAAATAATGGAAAAATAAAACATACAAGACATGGTAAAAATAAAGACTTACGGGTTTCTCCAAAAGCTCAGAATAATTTACCATTGTATTTCCTTGTTGCAATATTCCTCCACCAATTACAAATTTAAATACTCACTTTTACAATTCACAACTCTTAAAATAAAATAAAGAAAAAGAAAATAAAAAGAGAAAGAAAAAGAAAAAGGAAGAAAAAGGAACGAAGAAGAAAAAATGAAAAAGAAAGAAAGAAAGAAAGAAAAGAAGGACGAAAGAAGAAAGAGAAAGAAAAGAAAGGAAAGAAAAGAATTAAGGTACAAAGGAAAGAGAAATGAATTAAAAGTAATGTTATTCGTGTTCTCTGTGATGCTGTGTTGCTTGGATTGCTTCTCCTTTTATAGGCGAAGGAAGGGAGGAAGCCAGCTAAAAACGCGTTGCAACTTGGACACTTTCGGTGCATGTGATGGAGAAAGAGCATGGACCTTAGCAATTATAGGGATCGGTGGCTAGTGGAGAATTTTTTTATTATTTTCCCTTCTGTTTGGTTGTCAGCCGCCCCTTCATAAGTCAAGGATCCACTTGGATAGTGGAAATCCAAGTCAGCAAGGGCAATCGGTGGAAAAATGGAGTCGGTTTGCTCCTCCTGACTTGGATTTGGTGGATCGGTCGGTATCTATCAATAGTGGGAAATAATCTGAGTGGAAAAGGTGCCTTTTGTACACAAGACCGAGTGAAATCTTTGCTCGGTGTTGAGTTGAGGGGTCGGTGTGTAGGAGAAAACCGGTCGGTGCTGAGTTGAGGGGATAATGTTTGGGCTGTGAGGAGAGTCGGTGTTGTGGTTGGATGGAGAGTCGGTATTGGGGTTGTGAGGAACTGGGCAGTGTTATTGCTGTGAGGAGACGAGCAAAGCAACTCCGATTGCTTTATTCATTCGGAACCGATTGAAGAGTGAATTAGAACCGTTTGAAACATTCATTCGGCACTGATTAAAAAGTGGCTCAGAACTGGCTGAAGAGGGACACGGAACCGGTTGAAGAGTGACACAAAACTGACAGAAGAAGGACTCGGAACCGATTGAAAAGTAGCTCACTCAGGATAAGGAAGTCTTCATTCAAATGATCCAATCGGCACCTCCAAAACTGTTTCACTCGGATATTTCTCTGGAATTTAAACCACTCAGAGAAACCTTGCTTGGATTTGCTTAGGAATAATTCAGTCGGATACCTTCACTTAGAAGTCTGACTTGATTCTCACTCAGAATAGTCTTCAGTCGTTAATGAATCCAGTCGGTTGTAATCACTCGGGAGCTGGCTTTGCCTTTTACTCAGAATTTTGGGATTTTAGGGGAGTCTGGAATTTGGCTGATAGAATCTTCCATGTCCGGGCCTTGCTTTGCTCGGAATTGCAGCTTTCTGCCCCAACTCACTCGGTAGTCTTCCTTGGAGACATCACACTCGGGCTTAGTGTGAAACTGTGAGTCTGCCCGAGTGTGATTCATTCTCGGTTGGATCTTTCATTGCTTGAAGAGACATTTTTCCCAAACAAACTACTCGGAAAGGACCTGTTCCATATGAGAATTCCATCTTCTCTGAATGGAACCACTCGGAGACCTCCTTATTCAACACTTATTCATTCAGTGGCTTCTTCTGCTTAGAATCAACTCACTCGGGACAGCTTTGCCCAAAAAAACACTTGTTCCCCAATCAGACCTGCTTCAGTCAGCATCCCTTCACTCGGACAATAGCTTTGGGCAGTATTTATTCAAGGTCAGTCCCTTTTTTCACTCGGAATGACTTTGATAGGGAAGCTTCCACTCGGATTCACCTCCAACAGTGAAGTATTCCACTCGGCAACGCTCCATTCTGAGTCATTCCACTCAGATTTGATCATTTCTGAGTCATTCTACTCGAATTTCATCATTCTGAGTCAGAATTCAGCATAAAAAGAGAGTTCTTTCCACTTTGGGCTTGTTCTTCTTGTTTCTTTATCATTTTATGGTCATTTTTCTCTTGTTATTGACCTTTTATTACCTTAATTTCTGCAAAATAACATACCCAAGTAGAATATAGTGGAAAGAAAGAAAAAATCACAATAAATAAAGGAAATACAGTGGATAATGATTAAAATCCTAAGCAAACTAGATCTAATTTATTGTGTTATAAAGCACTTATTAAGTAGGAGTCACTCTAGAGGATTTCACCTGGCAACAAAAGAAGAAGTTTCTCAAGAAGGCACAACAGTTTGTGTGGGATGATCCATATTTGTTCAAGATTAGATCAGACAATATCTTGAGAAGATGTGTTTCCCAGGAAGAAGCAAGAAGTATTCTCTGGCATTGCCATAACTCAGCATATGGAGGCCATTTTAATGGAGAGAGGACTGCAGCGAAAGTCCTCTAATCTAGATTTTATTGGCCCTTCATATTTAAAGATGCCTATTCTCATGTTCAGCAGTGTGATAATTGTCAAAGATCAGGCAACATTTTAAAGAGAAATGAGATGTCATTGAATACTATACTGGAAGTTGAAGTGTTTGACTATTGGGGTATTGATTTTATAGGTCCATTACCAATATCATTTGCTAATGAGTACATCTTGGTTGTTGTGGATTATGTCTCCAAATGGGTAGAAGTTGTTGCTAGTCCTAAGGCAGATGTAAAGATGGTGATTAAGATTTTGAAAAGGAATATTTTATACACTCTAAGGATGTTAATCAGTGATAAAGGATCACAATTTTGTAATGTGCAACTGTAGAAATGCCTGGAACATTATGGAGTTAGGCATAAGGTGAGAACTCCTTACCATTCACAAGCTAATGGGCAGGCTGAAGTCTCAAACCGGGAGATCAAGCACATTTTAGATAAGACCATGTCACAAAGCAGGAAAGATTGGTCTTAGAGGCTTGATGAAGCTTTGTGGGCATATAGAGCCGCATACAAGGCTCCTGCAGGTTTCTCCCCATATCAATTCGCTCAAGTAAGAGGAGCTTCGCTCAAGCGAGACAGGACTATTCCAATTCTATGTGATTTTCGCTTGAGTAACACTTCCATGCTCAAGTGAGAGTGTGCCAATCTGATTCTATGGATTTTTTTTGAGTAAGGAGATCCTCGCTTAAGCGACAGCAGTTTAATTTGATTTTGTAATATGTTCGCTTAAGAGAAAACATGGGTGCTCAAGCGAAGGAAAAATTAATTGCATCAGGGGCATCAAGTATTAATTTCGCTCAAGCGAGAATCCTCTCGCCCAAGCGAAAACTGAAAGGTTGCATTAGGTATGAAGCTCGCTCGAGTGAGTCACGTCTCGCCTAAGCGATATCAATGGGGGGAACAGTTATGATTTTTCAAATTCACTTCGCTCAAGCGAGTGACAGCTCGCTTAAGCAAAATATATAAACTTTGATTTTGTGAAAATTTTCCTTAAGCGAAGACAACCCTCGCTCAAGCAAATATTGTTATTAGGCATTCTGTGAGATTTTCGCTCAGGCGAGACGGGCTCCGCTTGAGAGAAATCATTTAATTTTGGTTCTGGAAGATTTTCACTTAAGCGAGCCTCTCTCGCTCGAGCAAAATCTTTAAATTTTGATTGTGATTTTTTCGCTTAAGTGAGAAACTTCTCGCTTAAGCAACTTCACGCAAATGCAATTTTTAAAAGGGGATTTTAAATCAGAAGGAGGTTGCACTTCTTTTCTCACTTCAACTATTTTCTCTCTGTCGTGACCCCCCATTTTTCCCTTCATGTTGTGTGTGCATTCTCCTTGGGTAAAGTCTTTTTTCTTTCCCTCCTCAATCATGTAAGTGCCTTTTTCATATTTCTTATCCCATTACTAGAACATAAGGTAAAAGTGTTTTCCTTTTGCTTAGAGTATAGATACATATTATGGTATTTCTCTCTACTATTGGTGTACATTGTATCAAATCTCTTTCTTCTTTCTGTAAAACATGATCATGCATATGTAAACTTTGTGCAAGTTTTATGTTAATGGGTGGTAGTATGGATGCCAAGCATGAATATCCTTAGAAAACAAAACAATGCTTGCCATCTATTTGCTATAATGTCTCAATGAACACTTTGATTTAACTTTCCATTCTTTAGCTTGTAATATCTCACATGTTCCTTTATGAGTGTTTGTATTTTCATGTGTATTCCATACCATGCCATTGTGATATTGTTTTGTAAACACTAATTCTTTATGTTTGACTCCTACCAATGGTTTGATAATTAGTGAATCGGTGCACTTCCTTTATTAGACATGACTGGTTGAATGGTTGCTTTCATATTTGTACCTATACTAGGCACTGAATATTGATTTCTGCCCATTTCTTTTCTATCTGACCTCTTTGACTTGTCACTAATTGATCTCAACTAATGATGGATGAAATTGTTTTATGGTGCTATTTTCCTTTTATTGCAAGATGGCTAGAACCAAGCAAACGACTGCTATGACTTCGGAACCTACCAAAAGGGACAAGGGCAAACGCCCTAGGACCATAAAAAAGAACCCTTTTGCATGACCCAAATTCTGAGACAAGGATCAAGCCAAATGGTTTGAGGAGATCCAACAATGGAATTTTATTCCATAACGCAGAGTGGACCTATAAAGAGGGGAATGTGATGAACTGATGGACATCCTTGAGAACTACAACTAGTTAAAATTAGCTAATCCCCGACCTTAATATGATTCTGACATTGTCCAAGAAATCTATGCCAACACTTGGCCCAAGGACAGCTTTGGCGATTATCGCACCTATGTGAGAGGTGTTTGGCTTTCCTATGATTGGGCTACAATCAGCCAGTATCTGAATGAACCATTGACTTTTCCAGAGAGAGATTCATGTTCTTATTTCTTCATGAGGGAGCGCAATGATATTTTCCTCACTGCTGCTTTGGAGGAAACCTTGTGTCTTCCAGGATGCCATTTTCAGATGAGCTAGTGTAACCATCCCCTCCACATTTTAAGGAAAGACATGAAGCTTGAGACCCAAGTTTGGACCTTATTTTCATTTGCCAATATGATACCAACCGGGTACATATCTGATCTAACTTATCAGAAATGCCATCTGTTGAAGTCTATTTTGGATCCCAATATGAGCATCGATATGGATCATATTTTATAGGATAAGATTCACAAATTTACAAGGATGGAGGTCAAGACAACTACTTCTAGGCAAAAGGTAAAGGGTAGTTTGGGATTCCCTGCCTTCATTACAAGTCTGTGCGCTACACATGGAATCGCAGTTCAGCCAACCAAACCCATCAGACCCTCCATTGATCACCGTTTTATTCAGCAGTACTACACACCCCCAGCCTCAGATGCACCACCACCACCACCACCAGTTGATGACCCAACACCACCAAAGACCGCCACTGCTTTTACTCACTCTCAGACTCCGACTTCTATGGAGGCTCTTATTCTTGAGTTGCTTACCTAGACACAACTCTAACAGCAAAACCTTCAGATCCAGTAGCAACATGTCTAGCTCCAGCAGAGTGCGACCCACAGAGGTATCCTCCACATTCATTAGGGGTTGTATGCTAGTATCCCACAAGGATAGCATAACCCGTGGATGACTCTTGATGACTTTTCAGCCTATATTGCTTGGCCTGGGGACCAGCCCATTTTTGTAGGAGGAGGTAGAGTCTCGAGACCTGGACCATCAGAAAGACATGGAGATTATCAGCTCAAGTTTGGCATTGGTACATTTGAGGAGGGTGGAGCCTCAGGAGCAGGCGAAGAGCTACGTGATGAAGAGTTCGTGGAGATATTGGACATGGTTATGAGAGGTGATTGACGCTCTCATTTGGTTTATCAATTTATATTTATGTTGTTTTATTTTTGCATTTTATAGCTTTTCTAGATAGTTTAGTTTATTTTCTATTTACTTTATTAAGCGCATTTTGGGATTTATTTAGCACGTTGGTGCTTATATGATATTACGGTTTGACATTTTGGATTGTCATTGTTTATACCACTTTTTGAAATACCGTGTAGTAATTAGGAGTATGACATTTATATGTATGCTTTTTAATTAATTTAGTAAACTAAGCATTTTGATTGTTGTAAATAATAAGAAGTATAACATTTTGATCAAGTAACTAATATAGCTCAGTTATGAATAAATTAGGATAACTAACTTAGGGTAATCATTCAACCAGATAATCTTTTTAGGAAATAAAATACCATGGTTGAAAATAAGCTTGATGATAAAGAAGATATGAAAATAAGCAAAAAGCTAGCTTGATAATTGAACCTTGTTACTGTTTTGATAAAGGAATCAAGCCTTTTAGCCAGGTGAGTGAGTAAATCCATTAAACACTAGGAGAGCAATCATTAATTCATGGGCGATTTTTATTGCCTAATTTTCTTTTACTTTGCATCATTATAGATCAGCATGGAAATGATTAAGGCAATTTTGCTAGAATTAGGAAAAGCAAGAGCCAAATAGCCAACCTGTATATATAATTATCTCTTTTGTTCTTAACCCTTTGAGATGAAATTGTTTATTCTTGTTACCTTACTCTGTAAACTATAACATGATTATTAATCCTCACCTTTAATGCATGCTTAAGATAAAGAGCATAGGTAAAAGGTCTAAATACAATGTATGTCATATTGGCTAATTGGTTGAGAAAAAAGAATGCCTTGGAAATGAAAGTAAAGATGAAAAGAAAAAGAAAGAAAATTCGTCTGTTGTTTTAAAGAATAATGAAATAGAAAAGATGAGGAATATAAAGACAAGAAAAGGAAAAGCTAGGAAATTAGCTGTGAAACAAAAATTTTGAATAGTAACTATGCTCTTTCTCCTAGCATGCACTTTGAATATCTAGAAAAACCAAGGATTCTTGTATAACCTGGCCTTATTACAACCTTTTTGAAGACCTTAAGATCCATGCTGTTTGTTTTGGTAGCAAAATATTGAGAAATTATAGTCAATTTTGATTCAAGCATGATTGGTGATTTTGAGGAGGAAATACTTACTTGTGAGCATGAAAGGATTCCTAGTCTTTACAATTTCAGGTTACTTTGATCAGCTTGCATATTGTTTTATTTTTTATCTGATCTAATTCAGTTTAAGAGATACCATGTGTATGTAAATAAAATCAAGTATGAAGGTTGTTTACTATACCCTGATTAGTGTGACTAATTTGGAATAACTAGATATAATTTTGTTTCTTGGAAATTTTTGCTTGAGGACAAGTAAAATTCTAGGTTGGGGAGAGTTTGATAAGTGTCCAATTATGTATAAATTTCCATGTGAATTGGGTAAATGTTTTGAGAATTTCTGAATTTAAATGCAAATCATGTACCAAAATGACAAGAAATTGAAATTTCATTTCCCAACCTTGTTTTGTATGTTATAATAGTCTTATATTTATATATTTTTCTTTTTATAAGAAGGAATTTAAGGAATGGGATGAAGAATCAGCAAGAGGGATCAAAAATCAAGCAAACCTGAAGAAACTCGCTTGAGCGAGACCCATTATAGCTTGAGTGAGCATTTTTCTTAAGCATTGGTTTTATCGCTTGAGTGAGGAGGGAAACAGAAAAACATTGAAGGAATTCACTTAAGCGAGCAGACCTTGCTCAAGCAAAAATGATCCAGAAGCTTAAGGAGTTGCACTCGCTCAAGCGAAGCAGTTACCGCTTGAGCAAGAAAACAACAAAACTTAGAAAAAGATGAACTCGCTTGAATGAAGGAACTGGCGCTCAAGTGAAAACAGGGTCAGTAGGATCAGAGCTGGTCTCGCTTAAGTGAAACCAACTCGCTTGAGCGAGAATACGAAGAACAAAGAAAATTTCTATCAGATACAAGTTGCACTCACTTGAGCGAGGCAACGTTCGTTTGAACGAGCCCATTAATATTTAAGGACTCAACTCGTAGAAGAAATAAAAAGAAAGAAAGAAACCCTACCTTTTGGAAGTCATTTTAAAAGATCTATAGCTTTTTCTTCTCCTCTTTCTCTTAGTTAATGATTGTAATGGCTACTATGAGTAGCTAATCCTTTTATTTGGGATTAGATGTAATGAATCTTACCTTCCATACATTGGCTCTACTTTGATATATATGGTAAATATGCTATTGATTTTGGTATTTCATTCCATGTTATTTGCTAGATTCTATTGAACAAATAGTATCTTGATTCAGTTCTCTTAAGTTATTGGAAAATAGTTTATGAAAATTGATCTGAATGAGATACTCAATATGCTCCGATATTAGGAATAACTTCCAACATTATTGAACGCTAATAATAAACATATTGAATGCTAGAAAACCTTTTAAAATAGTTGAGGAATCAAGGTTTTAAAGGTTTTCTTAGGATTTCAAAGTCGAGGAATCGAAACGAATGATTTATGATTTGTTGCGTAAAAGTTAGTAGAATAAAAACCATTTATATCAATGTATCCAAGGTTACGAAGGGTAAGATGAACGAGATTCGATCCCATTTTCTCCATATTTGAACTATCATTTAGTTTATTATTGTTTATGCATGCTTATATGAATCAATATTACTTTATCTCAACATGAAAACAAATCTTTATCTTGCTCAAGTTATTTGAACTGAACTTTCAAGTTTCAAGTCCCTCAGTGGAATGACACTTGAATATACTACAACTGATGTGGTTAAACTTGCCACACTAATCTCCATTGCGAAAATAATCTTATCAAGCTTGCACTGAAATGGTATTCCTTGAGTACTTCATAACAAAAAACCTTCTATAGGCATTCTTCTTTCAACTAAAACATACAGATTATACAAGGTTGACCTTCTAAAAACTTTCTAACACAGGTGAACTGGTCTGAACCAGGGTCTAGGATCCGGTGTGGGACCAGCCATAAGAATATAGGTGTTTTTAGGGTTTGCACACCGGAACAGTGAGTATCCGGTGTATTAATCCGGTCTCTAAGTGGGAGAAGCCGGTCTTGTTGTCCTGGAGATCCTTCACACCAACGTTTCGCGTTGCAGGGGGGGCGAAAGGTGGTGCCACCTGCGAAGATTCTCCGACGCTCAAGTTAGAAGAGTGTAAGAACTCAGTGAATGCTCAAGCGATGTAATAGTAAAGTGTAAGTTAGAACAACGTCACCTTGCATGTGTATTGAAATGAGCTATTTCTAGTTGAACGTGAGAAAATGAGTCTTTGGATACAGGTGGGTCCCCTAGCTCTGATAGCGTGTACATTATGTCAATCAGGGTGGCTCAACACTCAGAATGTGTCAGGAGGGTAGGTCAATTATCAGAGTACGATCCTATAGGAAGAAGAGAGGATAATCACCTTTCCGCATAATCTGCTGACACATGTACTTGCTCTCTGAGGCCATTGACGTGACATATTTTGCTACATACAGTATCTTCGCTGATAAGTTATTAGGGGCTCTTATCTCGCTGTGACTGAGAAACTAACAGTTATATAAATGTTCTGTGAAAATGAACAATGATCCGTTATAGAGAAAATAAGTGGGGCGGTTGTGAGATGAGAACGGAAGGCCAGACATCGGATATCCGGTGTGGTAATGTTGAACCAGGACACCGGTTTTCCTTATATGAGGTCACTCTGACGTCACAAGATCGGGGGTCGGTATCCAGACCGGATCATCTGTCCCCTAGCTTGTATGAGGGACTGTTAAGTTGCTCATATGAGCTACATAACTCTAGAGAAGTCTAGATGCTGGTGGTACATTCTGGAAGGTCTCTGGAAGCTCTGTGGCATCCGCTCTAATAAACGAGTGACCGCTCTTCTCGCGCTACGTACAACGGATTCAGACAGTGTAAAATAAATGATGGAAATCCCAAGAGTCTTTGAGAATCAAAACCCTTGGTATTCGAGAAGTGGTTGAAAGGCATTAAATGCGCATAGCATGATTGGACATTAAATGCATTTTTTACGCACGAGCCATCATTATCCAAGAGTGTAACCGTCGATTGGGCTTATTGGGCCTGGATTCAAGCTGAAAGGGGGGCCCATTTTGCCAAAACGTTTACTGAAACGTTACCATTTTCACGCTCGTACGTGACGAAACGACGGAGTCGTTTCAATTTGAAAGGTTGCGTTTTGAGGCAAGCATTGTGACCTTCGACGGAACACTATGCCTCCTCGTTACCTATAAAAGGACTCTTAGCAGATTTTGGAATCCACTCTTGTTTTCAAGCTTAGTGAACCTCTGCTCAAATTTCTTGGAAATTTCTCTGCCGTCTTCAAACTTCTCAAAGATCTTCTTCCTTTAGGTAACCTCCCTTTCCTTCAACTCCTTGCAATTTTTGTTCATTCTGTTTCCACCATGCGCCCTGGAGCAGGCAACGCTGGTCCTTCAAACAGGGGGAGTTTTGGCTCTCGTGCCCCCCTTAGCCACCATGGTGGGAGGATTCCAGTGAATCTTCCTGTGGCTGGGCCTCGTCGCTCAGAGAGAGCTGAAGCTTCTTCCTCACGAGCGTCCTCTTCCCAACGCCGCTCTGAGGTTCCCCTTGACTCGAGGGCTACCAGCCGCTCTGATGAAGGGTCAAGTGCTGAAGGTTATCTCTCTGACGATGTTGCTTTTTACCACAGCACGTACGCGTTCCACCGTGCCTACACAACTATGGATCTTTTGAGATGTGGAAAAACACCAGTTCTCCGCTCTGCTGAAGGATGTGTCAACGTTGTGGCACACCGGCTTGACTGGGAAAAGCTCAACAGGGAGAAACCCTACTGCTGGGTGGAAAAGGAATTCCTAGAGATCCCTTCGCACCATGTGAGTGAGGAAGAATGCACGGTCTCTCTCCGCTGCAAAATATACTTAGACAAGAAGTACAAAGCGCGATAC
The DNA here is from genome assembly GCA_037962975.1 of Clitoria ternatea. Classification (NCBI taxonomy): domain Eukaryota; kingdom Viridiplantae; phylum Streptophyta; class Magnoliopsida; order Fabales; family Fabaceae; genus Clitoria; species Clitoria ternatea. Next base: position 51,429,604 of record CM075671.1, read on the forward strand.
GCTGTGCTGGCACCACGTCCCTCTGAGAGAGTATGCCACAGAGTCCCTGATGAGAGGTCGGGCTACATGTACGACTTCGTCTTCTTGAAATTGGGGGTACGCTTCCCCATGACGGAATTCTAGATGGCCGTCCTACGCTTCTTAGACTGCGCCCCTACACAACTGCATCCCAACGGTTGGGGTCTAGTCCGGGCTCTGGAGATTATGGGGGAGCATTTCAACTTCTCCGCCACTGTGGCCAAACTATTCTACTATTACCAAGTGGTCCGTCGTGCTAATAAGAAGGGCGGCCTTGGGTTCATTACCCTCCGTAGTGACTCAAGGGTGATAAATTTCAAATCTTATACGGAATCCGCGAAGGTGGATGGATGCTCCTTCAAGCATTACTACATGCGGGTCCGTATTCAACCGAATAAGCCGGTCTTCTGGCGAAACAAGGAGGGATTTACCAAGTTTCCTCTTAGCTGGATGCACGAGCATTTTCTCCTCATGAGCCGTGCTTATTACACAGATGAGAGTGAACTCTCCTCTCATTCTGTTGAGGTCTTGAGCGCCATGCAGACGGCCTCGAAGACCCTCAAAGGATTTTCCACCAGGCTCCTCTTGGCAGAGGATGACATCCGAAACACCTACCTCCGTAATATCCGCTCTTACTCTATTTGTGTTGTATAGTTATTCCGTTCTGATTATTTTTTCTTCTTATGTGCTAACTCAACCTTTCTTGTTTTGCAGAACAAGTCGAAAGAGCCTGCCCAGAGATGTTGTCGCTAAAGTCTATGATGGCTGACGGTGATTCCTCCTCTGAGGAGAATGAGATCCAGGCGAAGAAGAACGCCACCAAAACTCCCCTCATTCCCCTGACCTCTGCAGTAGGTGAAGAAGTTCCTCTCTTTGATGAGGAGGAAACAGAAAAACAAGCTGAGGCCACTGGAGCGGGCGACGAGGAGGCCGTCCCAGAGAAGAAGAAGAAAAAGAGGCACCTTGTTAAAGAGGCAGATCAAGAAAAGCCCTCCTCTGATGACCCTGTGAAGAAGCGTCAGAAAATGCTCGAAGAAACTGGATTGAAGAAGGATAAGGGAAAGAAGCCCGTTCCTGAATCCTCTACCCCTTCTTCATAGAATGCTTCAGAGCCGGACTCTGGGAATGGTCCTCCTCCGGCGTTTGATCCTCCGCGTGACTCCTTCCTCACTCCTTACTTGTGGTTTCAGGGGTCCATGCCTCCCACTCTTCCAAAGGCACGATATTGCCTCCGCCCTTCCCTCGACGCTGCTGGGGTTCGAGGTGCTTGCAGGGCAGGCCATTGGCAGTTGGATGAACTGTCCGGTCTCCTTGAGTCCCTCAGCGAGAAGGCCACTTATATGGAGCAGGTTGAAAAGCTTGAAATCGAAATTGCTGTGAAAGAGGTGTGAGCAGCCAAACAAGCTGAAGTTCATAGAGGCGTGGAGTCAGAATTGAAGAAAACCAAGGAAACGCTCTAGAGGAAAATTGAGGAGGCAAGCCAAGTTCATTTTGCCAACAAGGATCTAGAGCGGGAAGTTGCCGACCTTCAGAAACAGAACAAATCCATACCCCTCCTCGAAGAAGAATTACAACTGGAGAAGAAGAGATCGGCTAAGCTTGCTGACGATCTCAAAATTATGGAGGACGGTCGCAACAAAGACCTTGGGGAGTGGGAGAGCCTTCGGAAGGAGATGCAAGCCCAAATTGAAGAACTCAAGAAGGGTGGTGCGAGTGCTGGGCCTTCAGAAGAGGATTTTGCCAAGGTTCAAAGAAGATTAACTGCTGCGAAGGTCAAGGCTGCCAAAGCCTTGGAGATATGCAAAAATGTGGCGTATGAATCCTTCGGCCTGGCCCTCCGTCAAGTTTATTATCGTAACCCTGGAGTGAAGCTGAATCTGTACGGATTGGATCCGTTCTTCGAATTCCATGGGGGAAAACTTGTCGAAGTACATAAGGACGGCTCGCACCATGAACCCCGTGCATCTCTGTATGAACTGCCTCCCCTTCCAGAAGGTCAAAGTATGGAGCCAACAACGTCCACCGCTGCCTCTGGAGCTGAAACGCAAGAAGGTGCCCAAACTGGAGCAGAGGACAAAAAGGAGAGGACAGGAGTGCCCACTGCGGAGGATCAGGCACCGGCCTCTTAATTTATGCTTTATTCATAGCTGTGTACTGGGATCAGCTCCAGCTTTAACTACTTTGTGACCTGTATAATTTTTTATTTTTGGAAATAAAATTCACTATTGCTTCTCTTCAACTGCTTGCGTCGAATGTATGATTGTTGGATAACTTAGTGCTATACAAAACACTTTATTGTTTTCAATGCTTTGTGAATCCGTTCTGTGTGGTTACCTAGCTGCTTAAAGCGTACTTATCACACCGGATTAAGATAACAAATTGTAACAAAGAAGCGACAATTAAGTTAAAGCATGCCCTGTCCCCAAGTATAAGTACATTGGGAAGGGAAATTTTATCTCAAGAATTACCTTTTAACTTCTTAAAAAGATAGAAATGCTCATCTGTCCTCGAAGATGTAGAGCGGGTACGTTAGCGTTCAACCGCTCTGTGGTGGATATTCCATAATTGAGGACGGACATTGCCTTTGAATTTTGGTACAGCTTTGACAAGGGTAAGCTTTACGCCTTTCTCTTGAGGTTCGGTTTGGTCCTACATCTCAAGTCTTCACACGGTGTTCGGTTCGATCCTACTAACCGTACTTGGAGTTCGGTGTAATCCTACAATCCAAGCCTTCAACACGGGGTTCGGATCAGGGCTAATCCTGAACCTACTGCGCCCGTTACTCGGGGTTCAGCGTGGTTTTCTGTATGAACCAGCCTACTGCGCCCAAGCCTTCGCATGGGGTTCGGTTTGTGGCCTTGAGGAAGGACCAGCCCTACAACCCATGTTGTCTTCGAATGGGGTTCGGTTTGTGGCCTTGAAAAAGGACCAGCCCTACAACCCATTTGGTCTTCGAATGGGGTTCGGTTTGTGGCCTTGAAAAAGGACCAGCCCTACAACCCATTTGGTCTTCTAATGGGGTTCGGTTTGTGGCCTTGAAAAAGGACCAGCCCTATAACCCATTTGGTCTTCGAATGGGGTTCGGTTTGTGGCCTTGAAAAAGGACCAGCCCTACAACCCATTTGGTCTGCGAATGGGGTTCGGTTTGTGGCCTTGAGAAAGGACCAGCCCTACAACCCATTTGGTCTTCGAATGGGGTTCGGTTTGTGGCCTTGAGAAAGGACCAGCCCTACAACCCATTCCACCTCAAGGAGTTACATCGTCAAAACACACGATGTGTGATTGAGATCATCCGTCCTGAGGGGTCTTCATCAGTCCCTCGAGGAGTTACATCATCAACTACAGAATTGGTAGTTGAATTCCTCCGTCCTGAGGTGTATGCGTGTTAAGCTACGGCTATAAATTGCAACACATAAGAAAAGTGAGAGCGATAGGGCAGTTAAACTGTATTCTCATTAAGATTGAAAGTACATTACAAAGAGAGCGTAGTTGGGGTCATGCCTCGTTAAAACCTTCTTGAGAAAACCCGATGGGAAAAAACTCAAGTAAGGAAAAAGAGTACACGCTGTCTTACCAACTAGCTGTAATAAACACGTAAGTTCTGAGTGTTCCATTTGTTGCAGATTGGAGTTCCATCAAGTTCTTCCAACCGGTATGACCCTTTTCCATTCACTTCAGAAACTCTATAAGGACCTTCCCACGTCGGTGCTAGCTTTCCTTGGTGAGCGAATTTATTCCCCACACTCGCCTTTCTCAAAACAAGATCTCCGGTGTTGAAAGCTCTGTACTGGACACGTTTATTATACCGGAGTGCTGCCTTTGCTTTTACTGCCTGATCTCTGACAAAATCCTTTTCCCTTAACTCCTGGAGGACGTCCAGTTCTGATGCCAAATTGGCGTTGTTATCTTCAGCTGAAAAATACTCCACACGAGCCGATCTTGTTTGTAGCTCCACTGGAATCATCGCCTCAACCCCGTACGTCAACCGGTATGGGGATTCGTTAGTTGAAGAATGAGGCGTGGTGCGGTATGCCCATAAAACATGACATAGCTGGTCAGTCCATCCTCCCTTCGCTTCTCCCAGACGCTTCTTCAACCCCTTTAGCACTTCTCGATTGGCTACCTCCGCTTGTCCATTGGTTTGGGGGTGTTCAACAGACGAAAATATCTGGATTATCCCCAGTCCTTCAAGAAAATCTGTGAACTTTTTGTCTGTAAACTGGGTGTCGTTGTCAGTCACAATCCGCCCTGGCACCCCGAATCGAGCTATGATATTTTCATACACGAAACGTCTTGTTTGCGCAGAAGTGATATGCACTACTGATTCTGCCTCGATCCACTTGGTGAAGTAGTCTACCCCCACGATCAAATATTTGATACCTCCTGGCGCAGTGGGGAATGGACCTAAAATATCAAGGCCCCACTGGTAGAACGGCCAAGGTACAGCAGATGAGGACAGCTCTTGGGCCGGTGTATGGTGGAGATTGGAGAATTTTTGACAAGCGTCGCACTTCCTAACAAAATCTGCAGAATCCTGCTTCACAGTGGGCCACCAATATCCAGCCCTGAGGAATTTTCTCATTAAGCTCCGACCCCCAGCATGGTGCCCACATTGCCCCTCGTGCACTTCCTCCAAAACCGCTTGAACCTCATCCTCTCTCAAACACAAAAGATATGGGACAGAGAATCCCCTTTAGTAGAGAACACCATCAACCATAGTAAAATATGGTAACTCCCTCCTCACTTGTCTCCTCTCCTTCTCATCTGTGGGAAGTTGACCATCAGCCAGATAGCGAATATAGGAGATGACCCAAGAATCCTCATATGGATAGCTCACCATGACAGCATTCAGAGAAGGGTACAGAGGTATGCTAGGTGATGTCAAAGTGCTTTGAACCACCGTTGTTGTGCTGCCGGGCTGCTTTGTACTTGCAAGTCTTGACAAGATGTCCGCTCTGGTGTTTTCCTCTCTGGGCACATGCTTGAACTCTAAAACTTCAAATCTTCCCTTCAACTCATTAACACAATTCAAGTACAATTGAAGTTGCGGCTCCTTTGCTTGGTACTCCCCCTGGATCTGTGAAATCACCAATTGAGAATCACTGCACAGTGTGACTGCTGATGCTCCAATGTCAATCGCCGCACGGAGACCGGCCAAGCATGCTTCGTATTCAGCCTGGTTGTTGGAGATCTTGAAATTGAATCGGAGGGAAATTTCTAGGTGTACACCATCATCACTTTCTACCACAACACCTGCTCCACAACCTTTGCTATTCGACGATCCATCAACGTAAATGGTCCAATGCGCTCGAGGGGTGGCAGGGTCCGCCCCAGTCATCTGCACAACAAAATTAGCCAACACTTGCGCCTTGATGGCTCCTCGAGGCTCATACGAAATTTCAAATTCAGACAACTCGATAGACCATTTTATCATCCTTCCGGCGAGGTCTGGCTTGATAAGGACTGAACGGAGAGGCAAATCCGTTCTCACCAGTACTGGGTGCGCGTGGAAATAGGGCCTCAACCGTCATGATGCCCACACGACTGCTAAAGCAGCTTTCTCAATCTTCTGATACCTTCCTTCCGCCCCCTGAAGCGTCTTATTAGTAAAGTACACCGGCCTCTGCCCTTCAGGGGTTTCTTTAACCAAGGCCACGCCTAGGGCTTCATCAGAGATTGCTAAATACAAGATCAAAGTCTCACCAGGGTCAGGCTTAACTAAAATTGGTGGACTCGAGAGAACGGCCTTGAGTTGCTGGAAGGCTTGTTCTTGCTCCTCTCCCCATTCAAAATTCTTGTGTTTCTTCAACGCCTTATACAGGGGAAGGGATCTGTGTGCCATTTTGGGCATGAAACGAGCCAGAGCGGCTACCTTCCCATTCAATGATTGGACTTCCCTCAGGCTCTTAGGGCTCTGCCTATCCAAGATTGCTTGACACTTCCCAGGGTTAGCCTCAATGCCTCGCTGGGTCAACATGAATCCCAAGAATTTCCCAGCTGGAACGGCAAATGTGCATTTTAAGGGGTTTAACCTCATGTTGTACTATCGAAGCCTAGTGAAAACTTGGCGCAGATCTTCAATGTGGTCTCCTCCAGCGGGCGTTTTGGCTATAATATCATCTATATAAACTTCGACCAGCCTGGTGTGCATCCCTTCAAAGACTTTGTTAATCATGCGCTGATAGGTAGCGCCGGCGTTCTTCAATCCAAAAGGCATGACGGTGTAGCAGAAAACACTGTGGTCATTGATAAAGGCAGTTTTCTCTTGGTCTCCCTCCCACATCGGAATCTGGTTATACCCCGAATAAGCATCCATGAAACTGAGGTACTGGTAACCAGATGAATCATCCACCATGCGATCAATGTTGGGCAGGGGATATGGATCCTTGGGGCAGCAACGGTTAAGATCCACATAATCTGTGCACATTCTCCATTTGCCATTAGCTTTCTGCACCATAACTACATTAGAAAGCCAAGAAGAGTAGCGTATCTCCCTTATAAAGCCCGCTTTTAATAACTCCTCTGTCTGCTCACAAGCTACCCTCTGCTTCTCCGGTCCCAACCTCCTCTTCTTCTGGGCCACCGGTCTTGTTTCAGGGTACACAGCAAGCTTGTGGCGACAAAAATCAGGGTCCATCCCAGGCATGTCTGCTGCTGTCCATGCGAAAAGATCCTTGAACTCCTGCAGAAGGGTTAATAAGCGTTGCTCCATAGCAAACTCCAGCTTATCATTGATGTGCGTGACCTTCTCTGGGGAATCCCCTAAGACAACATCCCTGGAACCACCATCTAGTGTGGGCTTAGAGGGATTGAGTGGATCAATCTTCAATTCTGCTCTGGGGTCCAGATCAATTAGACTGACAGACCCTGCCGCTGTTCCTCCGTCGTTCAGCTTCCTCTTCTTGTTGAATGCTTCCAACTTGACCATGTTGAGGCTCAGGTTATAACAATATCGAGCCATCTCCTGATCACCACAGAGAGAGGACACACCGTTGTCCTTGTCAATGAATTTGATCAAGAGGTGAGGAGTGGATACAATTGCTTCCATCGCATTCAGTGTAGGATGGCCTATGATACCGTTGTATGGGGATTCCACATCAATCACCAGAATTCTTGACTTGACTGTTCTCGCTCCAGGCTCTCCTTCAAAAGAAATTAGAGTGTCAAGATACCCCTTGGTGGGTTGCTTGGCTCCATTAAACGCTGTGAGTTCTTACGTGTAAGGTTGTAAATCTGCATCATTGAAACCCATTCGTTTGAAACAATTATAAAAGATAACATCACAAGAACTTCCCTGATCGACGAGGATCCTCTTGACATCCTTGTTGGCTATGACTGCCATGATAACTACTGCATCATCACCTCCTGGAATTGTTGGGCCAAAGTCATCATCAGTAAATGACACCGTCGGAGCTGCCATACCGTCCCTGAAAGGGCGGTTATCCCTTGGTTTGCCCTGGACAGACAGAATCATCCTGTAGTGATTCTTCCGTGCTGTGATTGACGCTCCTCCTCCCGTAAATCCTCCAGCTATCATCTCAATCACTTCCCGTGTTCCCTGCCTCTGCTGCTGGGGCATGTTATTTTGTTGGGCACCTCCAGCAATCACTACTCCCTTCTGCTTTTCAGCTGCAGTGAACTTCCTTGCTGGATTACGTGTATTATCATCTTCGTCATCAGGATCTCTACTCCTTTTTTCCATCCTCTGAGGCTCGTCTACAGATTTCTCCTTGAACGAATACTACTTCAGCTTTCCTTCTCGAATGAGAGTTTCCACCGTATTCTTTAATGCCTTGCACTCATCAGTATTGTGTCCTGTCTGTTCATGGAAAGTGCAATACTTGCGTGGGTTACCACCCCTCTTGACTGGGGATGGTTTCCTTATACCAAAGACGTTCAACGTTGGCCAACCAACCTCCCTCATGATTTGGGAGTGCCTGGTGTTCAATGGAGCATAGTTGTTGAACGATGATACACGCCTATCTCATGGATGCGGGCGAGCATTTACAAAGTCTTCTCTAAAGGCATGCTTCTCAGGTCTCACTCTCTCCTTTTCTCTCCGTGGCTACTGAGTAGGTGCTGAAGGCTTCATTCTTGTTGCGGTTGCCTCCAGATGCATCTCTATGCCCACGTATTTGGAAGCTTTCCTTCGAAACTCCTCGAAGGTTGTTGGGGGGCTCTTTGCCAAAGATAGGGCAAAGGCTGAACCAGGCTGAAGAGCTTCCACTACAATATGAAGTTGTATGGCCTCCGTGAGGTTGGGGACCAAAGCTGCCTCCTTATAAAACCTTTTCAAGAACTCCTTAAGAGTTTCAGTTTCTCCCTGCCTTATCTGGGCCAGGGTGTGAGAAGTTCTTGGGATATCCCTAGAGATGACAAAATGGCTTTCAAATGCAGCGGCCATTTCCTCCCAAGAGTCTATAGATCCTGAGGATAAGCTTTTAAACCAGCTGAGAGCCTCCTCCGTTAGTGTTCTTGGGAACATCCTACACATAACATCTTCATTTGCTCCCAAATACATAGCTTCATACACATAAGCATCCAAATGCTTAGTGGGATCGGTTTCTCCATTATACTTCCCTATCGACAGTGGCTGAGTTGTTTGCAAATGTTTCGGGATGGCAATGCTCATCAGCCTTCTTGAGAAAGGGACACTGAGCTTGTACGTCCCTGAAGTCACCACCGCCTGCTCCCTTCTCCTTGTACTGACTCTATCACCAGAGTCTTGAGTCTGCTCTCTCTCTTCATATGTGGGGATCTTCGAATACTGGAGGGCTGTAGACATGCCCCTCGCTGATGAGTGGTGAGTCTCTTCTGCATGGGACGTTACCCTGTCCCCAGCTCCTCCTCTCTCCCGCTTCAACTCCATCAGCTCCTCCCTGAGTTGCCTGATAACCTCATCGCGAGGGTCAGGCGTTTGCACTTGCATCATCCTCCGGGTTTGAGTTACAGGGGACTTGAAGACAAGTCTCCTTCTAGTCTGTTGATGGGTCAAATCCTCCACGTGACCATCAATGAAATCTCTCCCATCATCTTCCATCGTGACAACCAAACTTCTGCGAAAATGGGAATAACTCTAACGAGTCCCACTGGGTGTGCCAATGAACTGGTCTGAACCGGGGTCTAGGATCCGGTGTGGGACCAGCCACAAGAATATAGGTGTTTTTAGGGTTTGCACACCGGAACAGTGAGTATCCGGTGTATTAATCCGGTCTCTAAGTGGGAGAAGCCGGTCTTGTTGTCCTGGAGATCGTTCACACCAACATTTCACGTTGCAGGGGGGGCGAAAGGTGGTGCCACCTGCGAAGATTCTCCGACGCTCAAGTTAGAAGGGTGTAAGAACTCAGTGAATGCTCAAGCGATGTAATAGTAAAGTGTAAGTTAGAACAACGTCACCTTGCATGTGTATTGAAATGAGCTATTTATAGTTGAACGTGAGAAAATGAGTCGTTGGATACAGGTGGGTCCCCTAGCTCTGATAGCGTATACATTATGTCAATCAGGGTGGGTCAACACTCAGAATGTGTCAGGAGGGTAGGTCAATTATCAGAGTACGATCCTATAGGAAGAAGAGAGGATAATCACCTTTCTGCATAATTTGCTGACACATGTACTTGCTCTCTGAGGCCATTGACGTGACATATTTTGCTACATACAGTATCTTCGCTGATAAGTTATTAGGGGCTCTTATCTCGCTGTGACTGAGAAACTAACAGTTATATAAATGTTCTGTGAAAATGAACAATGATCCGTTATAGAGAAAATAAGTGGGGCAGTTGTGAGATGAGAACGGAAGGCCAGACATCGGATATCCGGTGTGGTAATGTTGAACCAGGACACCGGTTTTCCTTATATGAGGTCACTCTGACGTCACAAGATCGGGGGCCGGTATCCAGACCGGATCAACAGGGTACTGATTTTCATTAGCTCTTCTAAAATGTGCAGAGTAACTACATTGGTTTCTTCCCATGCGAGCTTTGGTTTTTGAACGGGTTTGTCGTTTTTCTTGATTAGTGACAGGAAGAATGTTTCTTGATCAAAACTCAGTTCAGAGAATCTTTGAAATTATCCTAATTTTCATTTGATGAATGCTTTGGAATAATGTTCTTGTTGCTTCAAAAGTCTGGGGTCTGATTGATGAAGCAAGTATACGTGCTAAGTTCAGATAATAGAAAATGTATAACTTGAATCAAACTCTTCTTAAGCATTGTTCTAGGATCATACTTTTCTTAATACAAACTTGTATGCAACTATTTTTGATCCCAGGCAGACTTGTTTTGAAATAATTTGCATGGCTCAAGGCAGACTTTTAATTAGTGGACTTCCCCTTTAATTTGTAACCTATGCATCTTAGGTTTGTATCCTGAAACACTTAATTGAACAGGTTAGATAACACACAGACATACTTTATTGATGTGTGTTATTAACAAATCTTGGGGTCTGGTAAGTACTAACCAATTATTTTAAAATCCTTTATAAACTAGACTTGCTTCTAACATGAAAGTATATGACATTGGTGGTAGTTTTAAGAGAGTCTCAAGTAATAGAGAGAAAATTAAGTGGTAAAAGGTAAATGTGCATATTATAGTAAAAACTTTCATTAAGTGATGGACGAGTATTTGAGTGTAAGCACTTAGTGAGTGGTGAGACCCTCTCTCTAATATTACTTGTTTCACTAACCATCTCTGTTGTTTCAAGCTTGAAATTTGGTGTTACTTGGAGGAGTTCCCTTTGAAGACATTGTACTCTTAAAGACCAAGACCTTGTGATTGTATGTTGTTTTCTCCTTATACTTTGGGAGACTTGTGTAATTGAAACATTTTATAATTATCGATTTCTCAATCCTTCTATTTTGGACCTTTGGATTTTGAACTTTAGACTTTCTTAATTGCTTTTAGAAATTACCTTAGGGTAATGCGCTTAGGTTTAGTTTAATTACTTGCTCATGACAAGTATCTTGATTACTTGTTTGCATGCTAGTTATAGTAATTTTGGTTTTGAAACAATCATCCTTAACCTTTCTCTCCCTTTTTCTCTTTGCTAGTTTTTGTAGTGTAACTTTTTGTAGGACTTTTTAAGTCCTTAGAAAAATGGTTTATTTTTTACTTTGCGTAAAATTGAACTAACCAAATCCATAAAAATGTTTAGCCATAGTAATAGGGCAAAGATAACACTCCCCTCTCCACCCACCTCAAATGAGAGCCTTGTGGAGCAACTTAATGTCATTACTCAAAGGCTTAATACACTAGAAAATGGGGAAAGAAGAGGCGCCCATAAGAGGCATAAAAACAATATGGGAGTGAAGAAGAAGAGAAACAAGAAAGGCCAAGGAACATCATAGGCACCATGATGATGGTAGACTTAAGGTAGTCAAATTTGATATGCCTCCATTCCATGGGAAGAGTAATGTTGTGGCTTACCTAGAGATAAGAAAAAGGTAAGAGCTACTACCTTAGTCTATCAAGACTATGCTTTGGTATGGTGGACCCAATTATGTAAGGATAGGCGAAAGGATGCTGTAACTCCTATAGATGAATGGGATGACCTCAAGGCATTGTTAAGGAAAAGATATATGCCTTTTTATTATAGAGGTGAGTTGTTAGTCAAGCTTAATAAAGTCACACAAGGCACAAAAAGTGTTAAAGATTACTATAAAGCCCCAAAGGTTTCTCCATGGCTTGAATAAGGATATAAGGGAAAATGTGGAACTATTACCTTATGTTGACATTGAAAAGCTTCTCCACTAATGTACAAGAGTGAAACGTCAAAATGATGAAAGAGGATTCTACAAGAAAGAGGATTTTAAGTCATCTAAACCCAAGTGGCAGGGTAAGGATAAGCCTAAATGGAAGGGCCATGAAGAGAAGGGAATAGACACTTCTTCTCCAAGATTGAAAAGTGAAGTGCACTATAAAGGCAAACAGAATATTTCCTCTAAACCCAAACCATACAAATAACCCAATTCCCTTTCCTAACCCTTTAGTTCTAGGACTAGTTCCATTAAATGCTTTAAGTTCTTAAGGAGAGGCCATATAACTTCTCAACGCTTCACCAAAAAGACCATGATCTTAAGAGTACAAGATCACTACTTAAGCCAAGAGTTATCTTCCTCATATTCTAGTGGCTCTAGTAGTGAAAGCTATGAAAGTGACCATGTTAGGGAAAAGAGAGATCTCTTAATGGTTAGGAAGCTCATAGGTATTTAGACCCCATACCTAGATGATTCCTAAAGGAATATTATCTTTAAAACTAAGTATAAAGTGCTAAAAAAAATTTTTTCCCTTATCCTTGATGGTGGTAGTTGTGTCATTTGTGCCAACAATCATATGGTTAATAAGCTCAACATTAAGACTACCCAACACCCTAAGCCATATAAGCTTTAAGGTCTAAATGATGAGTGTGAGTTAGAAGTGGGTAAGCAGGTGAAACTCAAATTTTTCATTGGAAACTATGAAGATGAGGTCATTTATGATGTCATTCTCATGGAAACCATCAACCTCTTATTTGGTAAACCATGACAATATGATAAGAGGGTTATCTATAGTCATGCTACTAACACTTATTCCTTTATCCATGAGAAAATGAAGTTTGTTTTGAATCCTCTAACACTTCAACAAGTAAAAGAGGATCAATTACAAATGAAGCTAAAAAACGTAAAGTGAGTTAGGTAAGTGAGAAGAAAAGTAAGGAAAGAAAATATAGAAAAGATGTGAATGAGTCTAGTACCTAGGATAGTGAGACCCATGAGTTTCTTTTTGCAAGAAAACCAAAAGAGCTTAGCTATATTCTGCCTTGGGATTCCAAGTATCTTTCCATGTCTAGTGGATTTTAGAGGAGTCTTTAATAACATGATGGTTTCTAGGAAACTTCTTCAACTTCTTATCTTGACCTTGGTTTGGATAGGACTTTGTGTGTACATATTTACCTTAGGGTTACTTGTAGGATGTATATTGTAAGAACATCCTTAATCTGGTAAATAATATTAAAGATTTTATTAATTAAATATTAAAATTAGGAATAAATTTTTCATGATTTAAACAATTGTCAGAAAAAGAACACCATGATTAAAAACTTCAATAATTAACCCTAGACCTTTTTAAAGACCTATCTGGTATATAAAGATATGAGAAGGTACGTAATTTAAACAAATGTCTATGTAGGACAATCGGTTACGTGGTCGTTATACACGTGTTTGTGAGACATGCAAGTTAATCCAAGATCAAGAGTAGATATGAGAAATACCTAAAGAAATACAAGGTGATTGCTAAGACATAATCAAAACATGTACAATCAATCATACCAATATTCCATGAAGTAAGAAAGTGTAAAACATAACCCAAAAAGGCATAAAAGTATGTAAAATCCAACAGTGGTGAAATCCACTAGCAGTGGGAAAAACCCACTGGTCGTGGAATTCACTGCCAAATGCCCATAATTTCAAAATTTTCCCAAACAGAAAAACCCACTGGCTGTGGGAATTTCCACTGGCCATGGAATTCTCCAGTTCCATGATCCAAAATATGTAATTTCATAAATAGAGTGATCTACTGGCGTTGGGAATTCCCACTGGCCGTGGATTTCACTGCTGTAGGCACCATTCTGCAGCTTTTTGACCCTTAAGTTTTTGTCAACTTTGAGCACAACTTACCTACCCTAATATCAATTATGTGGCAAAGTTTCAAGCCCAAATTTCATCCAATCAAAATCTAAGCTATAAGGTAGTTTTATGCATATTTTGGGCATTTTACATGGCATACCAAAATGTAATTGGCTAAGTTTTGGTCTAAACTCTCTATGGATCTATATTCACATATATAAATGTGACTTGCTCCAACAAGTCTCATCCAATAACTCATTTCCTAGATCAAGATATGCTTTTGTGGTAATTCAAGCCCCCTTTAGCCAAACCAAGTATGCAAAATTGCAAACTAAGCCTCTTTGGCCACAACCAACCATGAACATAAGTTTCATACATATATTATGACTTGTAGGTGACCTCTACATGAATACTTATCCATTAAATGAAAAAATGACCTATTCACTTCCTTGTTTTGCATTCAATTCACAATATTAATAATGCACAAGTCATATTTTCATTGCCAATGATCTTAAATCTCATAACATCCTCATTCTTTCATCAATATAGCATAAAACATTGTATCATGATTAACATTAACTATTGTTAAGGTCACTACCAAAAATTAGCCTCCCAACATATATAAGGCCTAATTTTCACAAGTGACCCCCAAAATGAATATCTAATCATCATTCAATATTCATAAATTGAGCATATACACATAATCAAGTGTTTTACAAAAGATTGTCGGCCAAGGCTCATAGACCTTCCTCCCATATTTACCTCTTCCATTGCTCAACCTCCAAAAAAAGTAGGATATTCAACATAACTACATCAACCTTTAAAATGGCAACTAGGAAGTGAATAACATATACCAAATGAATCAAAATCATACATTATGATGATACATATATACATGTGAACAACACATATTTCTTAAAGAGCATCATAGGTTCCTTTCACATATATTATTCCATTTCCACATAACACACATCCAAATCGATACATTCACAACATATATATCAAACCATTGGTAATTTCATACTATACCATCACACACTTTAAGGTTAGTACCACAATCTCTTTCTCTTTACTTATCAATCATCTATCACCACCACGGGCTACCAACTCGCCATATCTCTGGCTATATGCAAATGCTCTTATGGCTAATGCATATGCACAACGGAATCAATAATAATCGTGGATCCGACTGTGGGAAATAAATTCATATCAAATGTGGGTCAAGCATAGGTGTGCTACTATGCCCCTACTGCAGTAGTAGATGTGTACACTTATATCTCAAATCATACATGCTTAACATTAGTCTTTTACTGGTACCAAACCGTTATCACCCATATGTAGCACTAGTCACCTCGTGACTTGCAGATTCACAATATGGCCTCACTTGCCAAAAGTGCTATGGGCCCCTCTCGAACACACATCGAGAGAGCCATGCCCCATAGGGACACCAAGGTCACTTGCTCATCATAAAGCCGCCCACCTACTGGGCCCGCCACATAGGGTGCCTCGCCACCAAACTATGGACAACTTTATGATTCTAAGAATCACTAGGGAACAACATATAATTTCACCCGTGCACTGGGCCGCCCTCCACTGGGCCCGCCTATTGGAACCCCTAACATTCCACTTAGGCAACGAATGATATGTCATGGATGCAAATGCCAATCAATGCATTTCTCACATTATGCATCCTAAATGTCACTCCACAATCAACAATTCACCACCAACACTTAATGGAACTCTATATACTCATCATCCCCAATCCTTACCAATTATCATTGGATTTCATTCACATCAATAGTTAGTGGCAATCATATTTCTCAGTTCACATATCATGGGATGTTCAACATCATTGCAATCAACACAATCATAGCCTTAAGCCATTCACAACAAATCTCATTAACATGAGTCAATTCAACATCATAATCATCCCAAAAACATATGCCATATAACACCAATCGCTCTAAATGCATTTCAATCATATAATCATCAAATCATTCATCCAAGCCAAATTAGCATAACACAATCATATACACACGTCACTAATGGATGAAATCATGCATTTAGAAATGTTACCCCATCCTACCTCAAGAGAAGTAGAAATCAACACGGTCCAATGGTCCCGCTTCGTCGATGGGGTTGTTTCCTATATTATACAATATACCACACCATCAATTTTGATTCAAACTACCAAGATTCAAGTACTCATATTTATTTCTTGGTGTTTTATACCGTTTCAATCTCAAACCTCATTTATTTCATTTTATCCACCACAACCACCGTGGTTTGGTGTTTATAATTATTCATTATGCAATTTAAGCTATACCCCTTAATGGGTTCCCTCATTAATGAATTTCCACCATCATTACCAATTATCTAACCTCATTAATAGCCATCCACCATCAATGTCACCATCTCTCATCATTAAATACATTCTCCTAACATCAATAAATACTATTCTACCCATATTTTACATTTCCCCTAAATTATAGGGTTAGGGTTTCATCAAAACTCAACAACCATCATCAATGTTCATCTTCTTCCATCACATTAAGTGCCAATTTCATGTACCCCTCCATGCCCTCATAAAACTCACATTAAAAGCACCCCACCTTAAGGTTTCTCATCATAAATGCCTCCCATTAATAACCAAGATGAAATCAAATACTCTCCTAACAACCAAACCCAAAACCTGGGCTAGAGCTCAAGAAAATGGAAAGGAAACCTTACCCCAAGCCAAAGGAAGTAAGCTCCAAGAATGGGAAAGAGGGTAAACGAAAATTGCAAGAGGGAGAGGGAGAATATCAAACTACCATCACCATCTCCTTCATGTTTGGTGAAAACAAAAATGGAAGGAGAAAGAGGGCACACCACACAATGGGTTTTTAAGAGGGAGAACGAGAAGAGTGGGAGATGAAGGAGAATAGAAAGAGCGAACTTTGCTAAAGAAGAGGAAGCCAACGTGAATAAGAAGGGAAAAAGAGAGTTTTAGAGGTTGTAATTTTAACCCCTCACTTAACTTCTTCGTTTTAAATCAAACAGGATCTCTATTTAAGCTCAATACTTATTCCAAAAATTATTCTGAACATATATTCAGATTCCCAATAATATTCTTAACAGCCCTGACCAACAGTACCTCAATCGGATATACTTGGTCCGACACCCATATTTTAATCGGGTATAATTTTAGCTCTTAAAGCCTCAATAAATCATGAATAATCCTTATAAATCCCAATTTAATTATTTTAATATTTTTGTGACATTTATTAATTCATGTGTAATTATTCACTAATTATTCCTCTCAATTAGGCATTTATATAAATTTCGGGATGTTACATATATAGTTCACATAGGGTCTTATAGAATAAGGGCATGCTTGTACTCCTTTGAGTTGACCTTCCCTAGAGTTTTATCTTTTGTTATTTTATTCGAGTCTAGGACTTTTATAGGTTTTCCATTTTGTACATCCCTTATAGTACCCATTAGGACTTGCATAGGTTCATCTAATAAGTTTGACCATGTTGATATCATTTATTTACACAAGGGGTTCCATGGAGAATTAATTGCATAATTACATACCATGATCATTATAGTCTCAAGCTTGAATACCTTTACACATTATGACCCCATTAGGGCATTATAGATGATTCATGACGTGCTCATGCTTATTGATACATCACATACTTTCATATCTCATACCATATCCACTTTGCATACCATAGGTAGGGTCATATTTAGCATTCATGGGATACTTGATAGTTTTGCATATGTATTTTTATATGATTATCTCATTGCATTCTTTAGTGATATACCTTATTTCTTTAGCGTTGCTAGAAGGGTGAAAATGTTAGTATTTGATATTGGTTAATAAATTATCCATCTTTTGATTTCTTTTAATAACATTAGACTCATTCTTTCATAGGGATGATTGTTCTTGCCTTAGAAACCTTACAAGAAAAGCTTGAATTTGAGGGCAAATGCCTTTTGAGGGAGGGAGTATAATGAAGATACACCCTAATGTAGGAGAATTTTATTTTAGTTGGGCCTAGAATTTCTATTGTAATTCTTTTTAAAGGCCCGTTAATAGTCTTAGTTAGGGATTTAGATCATTTATGGCCATATACTCATTTTAGCCCACTTTTAGGCCGTATAACTCTAGGTTTTAGGTCTTAGGTGAAGCTTTAACAAATCCACCTTTAGTTTGGCCAAATTTTCTCTGAGGGAATTCCTATGTAAAGGCTTCTCCTCTTCATATTTTGAAAACTTCAATTCATTTGTTGAATTTTAAGAAATTGTGAGAGATATTATCTCTCAAGAATCTTAGAGCTTCTCTCTCAATGTTCTTATCTTTGGATCCTTCCAAAGTGGTGAACTTCAACCTTAGGCTTATCTTTCCTTAAGAGTGGTGCCTTCATCTCTTATACCTCTCATTTTCCATCAATTCCATTTCCCTCTTGCTTTTGTGCATTTAAGAATCTAAAACCTTATCATATCCCATAAGCATAATTTTGACTAAGACCTTTTGTAAAGAAGGAAAAATTCTTTTGATTGCAAGTGTTGCTTGAAGATCAAGGCACTCTAAGGCTAGATCCTTTTCCAACATCACTTTCCTCCCAACAAATGATTCAACCTTCATATCTTTATCTACATAAGGAGTGATAATAGAAAAGAATTTTTCAAGAATGACTACTTTGAATTTCTATATAAAGGGATTTTATTTGAAACTTCTTATATTAAGACACCCCTGTCTAATGGGGTGGTAGAAAGAAAAAACCTACATTTAATAAATGTGAGTGATGCTCTTATTTTCCATGCAAATGTCCCACATGAGTTTTGGTACTTTTCCTTAAAGCATTTTCACATAATTAATCATTTTCCTACACCCTTTTCATCTCACAAATTCCTTATAAATAATTATTTATTAGAAAACTTAATTTTTAAAGTGTTTAGGCTTTGATAAAACTAAATTAGACCATAGTACATCAAAATCTATATTTCTTGGGTTTAAAGAAAAGACTAACCTTGTGTTTCGATAGAGAAATTTAACAGAGGAATTTATTTTAACAAAGGATTTTAAATACTAGTAATTACAATACATTGTTTGAATATCAAAATCCTAATAATTTTAAAATTCACAGAATTTTTTAAGGGATTCTAAAATAACTAAAATGAAGATTTTAAAATTCTACCAAAAAAGAGATAAATTTAAATTCTCTCACCCATCGTCTCTACACCTTTGCTAACACCACCACCCTTTGTCACCGCCATCACTACCGTCGCAACCACCATTATCACTATCACCACCACCACCTTGTTATTTCTACCACCTTTATTTTCACTGAAGCCTCCATCAATGTCATCATTCTTGCCACCATCCCTATTACCACCATCGCCATTATGGTCGCCACTCATATACACTACCACCACCACCACTTTGTTGTCACCACTACCATTATCACCCTCGGTACCAACATAATTTCGTTGCTTCCACCTTAATCACTATTGTCACCATTATCACTATTGCAGCTGCCAAAGACACCGCCACCACGATCGTTGCCACTATTACCACAATTACCCCTTGTTGCCTTTACTGCCATCACTGTCATTACCACCACTAGCACCCCTATCGTCACCACCTCCATCACCATAATCGCCACCCATACCACAGCCATATCATTCCTTTATTGTCATCACCACCACCTCACTACTATTTTTGTCACCATTATTGCCATCACCATTATTGCCAAACTTTCAACTACCATCTTTGCCACTGTTGCTATCATCCCTGCCAACACCACCCCTACTATGATTGTAACATCCCTGATGTTTTAATGAGAATTATAAGAAATGAGAAATGATTAGTAAATGTTTTAGAAGTTTTATTTAATATTGTTCTGTATGAGCCAGAGATAAGAAAATCGGTGTCGAGATCGGTCTCAGAAGCGCGAGCAGGCGGAGTTGAAGATCGGGAGTATAGGAGAAGAGCGGACAGAGTTAGGTGGTCTGGTCCAACCGTTGTGAGGAGAGCGCCTCACACGGGGTCATAGCCCGGATTAACCTTATAATGACTGAAACAACGGGTGTAGGTAACCAAGAGGTGAGCACGGATGAGATATCCGACCTCTCAGGTTGTAGCTCAGATTTCCGAGGTATGAACACTAAGTTAGGACACCGGGGGCCGATATTTATATTGGGCCTATACTCTTGCGAAGTATTAGAGAATTGTGAATAATTAAACGTTGAGGGAATAAATACGTGTAATTGATTTGATAACTATGCAATAGTTTAATATAGTGAAATTGATTAAATTTAGTAAGAATACAAATAAAATAAAGGAAAAGACGATCTTGCCCATGAGCTATATATATATAAGGAAATTCTCTTCCTTCCCTCTTCATTATTTACAAGCTACCTTTGCTGTTGGTCTGTTCCTTCACTTTCGTTTTTCTCCTCTCTTAACGCTGAGTTGCATGCGCTGGAGAGGGACTCCATTTGTGTCCAAACTTCAATTTATTCCCATTCCTGTGATCGAGGCTTCAAGGTGAGTCTACTGATCCGTTCCAATTGTGATTCCCTTATTCCTTTTATTCTTTAGCGGTTTAAAGCCATGCATGGCTATATTCGTGGCTGTTCTCCACTCCTCCGGTGAGTGTAAGCCCAAATGCAGTCCATGAACTAAGGGCGTTGAAGTGACGAGCTGTACTTTATGATCCGTAGGTAGTAGGCTAAGCAACGGAAGACTGAGTGACGGAGTTGAGACTGCGAAACCAGTGCTCAGAGGAAGGAATCGACACAGAGAACAGATCATCGAAGCGTGGAACCAAAGTAAGGGGGGTGTTCGGGTTATAATTAATTAGAATAGGATTCACTTCTTATTCAGGTCATTGAGGTAATGTAAACAGGTTAAGGAAAATGTTGCTAAACGTAGTTGTGTGTTTATGCTTGTGCATGTGTGACTGGGTTCATTAATTAGTGGAAGATCGGGTGTGGTTGAGTTTATCATGTTATGATCTTGTGATATCTAATGTTGAAATGATCAGCGTTATGTGACGTCGGGTTAGCAAGCAGGCTACCCGAGTGATGAGGAATTGATATTATTATGTGAAAGGTAAACTGTTGAATGATTATGTGGTGTGGGATGGCCGACGGTATATGATAGCCCCTCATTTCCGGCTCCCGTGGTTTTCGTGCCCAGTTGAGCTACCCAGTGGTCAAGTAGGACCCAGTGGTCGAGGTGGAGAGTCAAGCAGGACTCGGTGAACC
Source organism: Clitoria ternatea (assembly GCA_037962975.1). Classification (NCBI taxonomy): domain Eukaryota; kingdom Viridiplantae; phylum Streptophyta; class Magnoliopsida; order Fabales; family Fabaceae; genus Clitoria; species Clitoria ternatea. The sequence goes on from CM075671.1 coordinate 51,450,482, forward strand.
AAGCAGGGTTCACAGGGTGTCAAGTAGGACCCCCAGCTGAAGGCCAATTCTTTAGTATCCGGATACTAGGAGTCAGATTGTATGAGAGTCAGTTGTGATCGTGATGAATGTAATGGAATTATGTAGTTGGTTTAATATAGTTACTGTATGTAATACACTATGTTTCGGTATGCTTACTTATAAGTGATGCTTGATGTGTATGTATAAATATGCATGTATATTTGTTAAGTTCTATTCTATATTAATTACAATGCCAAACACTCACCCTTGCCCTTTTTTTTTAGTAACCAGAGACAGGGAGGGGGAAGGAGCCATGGAGTCGCGCCAAGGGGGAGAACGATGCCAGGGTCCAAGTGACTTTGAGTGACTCTCTATAGGGTTATATATGTGTATGAGAACTTCCGAGTATTACTAATTAGTTGTGTTTAATAGAGACCGGACGAATGCAAATCTATATTTTAAAATACATTACTGTCATTTACATATGTTGTTGTGATAGCTATGATAAACCTTTGATTAACAGAATCATTTTTAGGGTGAGACTTACGGGAGTCCGTCTGCATGTCTTGTCTAATCCGGTGTGTGAAAGGTATTCGGTCAAGCGAATAGAAACCTCGTTTAAGTGAGAGTCTGGAATCTCGCTTAGACGAGTAGGGGCCTCGCTCAAGCGAGAAGCCCTGATTCCCTTTCTCCCATCCGTTGTGCGTAAATTAACTTGCTTTTCTTTTCTAGACCTCATTTAATTAATCTAACTGTGACTGCTGTCACTTGAATAAGTCAGTAAAAATAAATGCTTTTCACTAAATATCGATTAATTTTCAAGAAAAGGAAAAATTTATCGTAAGATGTAATCGTTTGAATAAAAAATAAATGCAAAAATGACCTAGGATGTTACAATGATAGCTGTCGTCACCACCCATTCTTTATTTAGTAGGTCGTTGAATCAACCAACCTAAAGGAATTAATATACTAATTTGAAACTCAAGGTTTGTTTTTACATCAACAATGAATTCTTCCATGGTAATCTATTTGAGGAGATTTACATGTAATCACCCCTTAGTGAGATTGCTCCTTCCACTGCCATTGTTTATAGAGTCCATAAGTCTCTTTATGACCTTAAGTAGGTGGCTCGTTAATAGAATTACATGTTAACTACCTCTATACTTCATATGGGTTATGTGAAAGTCTTTCAGCCCACTTCTTACTTATCAAGAAGACATCCAAAGTGTTTTTGATATTAACAAGTCTAGAAGCTAAGAGCACACACAAATTACAAAATGTTTATAAGTTTAAACCATTTGGGAAAAATACTAGAAAATAAAACCTTTTAATTCATATGTTAAATATATTTAACATATAATAAATGCATTATATATTAATACATATATACATTGTTCATATCAAATATAAATTATATTATATATCAAACAAATTAAGTATGTAATATATATTATACATATTACAAGGTTATGAGTATTTTTGGCTGTACTTATATATTTTTGGGTTGGCCATCCCTATTTATACATTATTTTCTTTTGTTGATAAAAAAATATTACAAGGCAGGCGACCTCATGCTCCCTTGCTTATGCCCATGCTAACTCTCCAGGGAAATCATGAGTTTTATAGCACATTAGGTGACCTTATGCACACTATTTGAGGTAGCGCCCTCTGGTTATAAGGTGGATCATTAAGCTCTAGCACCTTGATGCTTTCCTATGCGAGTCCCCATGTAAAGTTCAAAGATTTTGCTTTTTTGTAGCTTGCAAGCAAGGTCGCTCACTCATGCACGAATGAATGCCTTCAACATTGGTACTTGCCATTTATTTGTGTTTTCTAGGTGTCTAGTCATCATCTCGCGTGACTAGTTGCTCCAAAGTTAGCCTCTAGTTCTTTTTTCTACTTGTTTTCTCCCTAAAATAAATTTAAAAAATTGATTAATCATAAAAATGAATAGTGAAGCTTAAATACCTCAAATAATTAAGATAAAATGATGAGTGTATATTAATGAATGTGAATTTACAATGTGATGAATGATGATTTAATAAATATTAAATTAATGAGTTTAGATAATAATTGGGACTGATTAGTATATAAATCACTTAAATAAATAATTATTTTAGAAACTCACCATTGAGTTCGTAAGAGTTAGCTAGAAATTAACGATTTTAATTCCATTTTGGATTCATTTATAAATCATTTACATTTTGCATTTCATTTCCCTATTCATTTTTATAGCATTTCATTCCTTGTTGTTGTCATTGTTCTTTTTTTTAACACCTTTTTCCCTATAATAAAAATTCATTCACTATATGTATTATGTTCTCTCTCCTTTCTCTTTTCTATACGCCTCCTAAAACTCATTCACTCACATGGCCATGTATGTACAGGCTTGAGATTCACATGTTACTTATGAACATAGTCATGTTTAGATGATTATAACATGTGTTCATGCGTGTTGTTGGGATCCACTACAGTCTTAGGGAATCTATAGTCACAACTAAAAAAACCCTAAACAGCTACCTCAAATTAGCGACCACCTAATCCCGTCGCTAATAAGCCACCGAGTTAGCGACCGCGCTATACAAAAAGGGACCAAGAAGATGTTAGCGACTCCATTAGCGACCGCTAGAGCGCGCGGTCGCTACCAATTGTAAACACCGTCGCTAGCACGGTCGCTATATTTTAACTCCACCAAGTTTTCTTTCCCGCCTGGGTTTTCTGTTGGCGCCAAATAGTTGCGACGGTAGTTTACCGTCGGTAACGTTCCCTCCAACTTTAGCGACGGTAAAACCGCGTCGCTATGGTTTGTACTAGTGACGGAATTGTCCTATCGTCGCTAAAGTGTAGGAGATTAGTGACGGATTGACTCTCCCGTCGCTATAGTTTTCGCGTTCCCTCCATTTTTTTCTTGGAATAATGGAAGTTAGTGACGGTGGGGTGACACCGTCGCTACTGTTGAGGAGGTTAGTGACGGATTTTCCTACCGTCGCTAATATATAGGAGATTAGTGACGGAGTCTCTTCGCCGTCGCTATGATTTTCGCCTTCCCTCCATCTTTTTTCTTTAAATAATGGAGTTAGGGACGGTGGGGTGACACCGTCGCTACTGTTTAGGAGGTTAGTGACGGATTCTTTGTGTCGTCGCTAATCGTTTTAATTGTAGTGACGTAGGTAGCGACGGAGTGGTAGCCGTCGCTAAGGTTTTAGTCTAACTCGATAGTAACCCCTTTCCCTCTCAGTTTCCCTAACTTTCCCCTTCCTCTTTGAGCCGCCTCCCTCTCCTCCCTCCCTCCCTTCGTCCGACTCCCTCCCTCCCTCCCTCCGTTCGTCCGACCGCCTCTCGCAGCCGCCGTCTCCCTCTCCTCCCTCCGAAGCGAACCACTTTCCCTCTCTCACATCTGCTCCCTTTCTTCCTCCCTCAAACCGCCGTGTGCTTTCTTCCTCCCTCGAACGTTCGCATTGCTTCAGGCGACCATTCCCTTCTTCTTCTTCCTCCGTCGGTCTCTCTCTGTTTCTTCTCTTGCTGGCTGGCAGGTCGTCTTCTTCATCTCCTTCCCCCCTCTTTCTTCCGTTCGACCAGAAAGAGACCACCACGTCGCCTCTTTAACAGGTTCTGTTTCTGTCTAGGTTAGTTTTTCTTTTTGCATAATTGTTAGTTGATTTTCATTTTCTTGCGTAGCATTGTTGTTTCTCTTCTCTATTCTGCTGCTGCTGAAGCCTAAAAAATAATTATGTTATGCTTTTTTTTTGTTGATTCATTTTCTGTGTATATTGCTGATGCTGTTTTGATTGATTCATTTTCTATTGTTGCTGGCTGCTGTTCATAAATAAGCATGAGCTGTATATGTTTGTTCTTCTCTCTATTGCTGCTGGCTGCTGTTGAAAAATAATTTTTTTTAGTTGATTGATTCATTAATAATATGTATACGTGAGCTGTATGTTTAGGCTAAATGAATCTGAATTGAATAAGCTGTATGTTTAGGCTAAATGTATGTTTAGGTCCAAGATATCATTGGACCCTTCATTAAAATTAATCTCACCCACTTGATTTGAACTCCCTTCATTCCTAAGGATGGAATTTTGGACTGGTATTACTCATCAATTTCACAATCAATTTCTCATAAATGGTTTATAGTAGTGAGCATATGAGTGATATGATAATATAGAATCTTCAATTTGTTTTACATGATAAAAATTGTTGTAATTTGAAAATCATTTCTTCTAACCAGCCAAGTACTTCATACGTACTAAATTATTATTTTCTTACAAATGAAACGTGAAAGTTGAGACTCGTGTATCATCATAGCATCCCATGATTGTTATATGGGTTGTGTAGTAGTTGCTTTTGTATATATAATTATATAGAAGACACTTGGTGGATGTGTTATTATATTAAGAGCCTAGCTGGTACATCTCATTATGAAATATTTTCTTGAGGTTGAAGGGAAGGCGCAGAAGGAAAGAAAAAAAGAGAGTAGAAGCTAACATTTTTTGAATTGGATTGACCATTAAATCAACAAAATATATACTGGTTTAAATGAATTGTAATTGAACTAAAAATTAAATTATAATTAAATTGATACTATTAAAAAATTAATCTAAACTAATACATTGTTAGTCCAATATGTAATTTGATTTTTATAGCAATATTAAAAACAACATCTTAACACTCACGTGTTGCCTTTTTAAGCTTATCGACTTAACTAATCCCACTTTTCATATCTTTCTATATGTTAGATTGCTATTGATCTTGCTTTTATAATTAGGGCATAGCACTTAAGCTGTTAGTTAAAGGCTTGGTGGTACACTCCTCTATATATAGCTAATGCATTATTCCCATTCTTGCTACTACTGTCATAAATATTTTATTTAATAAAAATGTTAAGTTGACCCATTTTTCCTACTTAAAGTAAATATATGCAGAACCACTTAAGAAAACAGAGAAATATAACTAATAACACTTCAAATGCATACTAGATAATTGAAAATCAAGATTATAAGAATGAAAACATTGTCTCAAGACTCCCAACATGATCCAAAACTACTAAAACAGAAAAATAAGAGTGAACTAGAATATGAAAATCTACAAATCATAAATCATATTCATCATCTTCTTCTCCTAGTTCCAATTCTTCTTCCTCTCTACTTGAGCTTGCATGTTGATCACTTCTATAAATTTCTTCCTCTTCGGAAGTCTCTTGCTCATCACTAAGCTCTTCCTCATCTTCCTCCACTTGCACAACATATTTCCCTTTCCCTTTTTTCCTATTGCTTGAGGAAGGCCTAGATGCATCATTGGTGGCATTTTGCTTATTCTTCCTCCTAGTGTAATGCAATGGTTGGCCAGCACCAGCAGTATGTGACACTAGTCCCCATGTCAACCCATCATCCTTACCAAACATAAATCCACCCTCCTCTTCATCTTCATCACCATCTAACTCTCCTAACAACCACTCATTGGTGGCGGAATCATCAACTTCCTTCAAGAGAATCGGATCTTTGATGGTCATAGAATTAAACCTCTCATTTAAGGTTTGGTTGTACTTTATGTAAACCAAATCACACAACCTTTGATGTTAAAGACGGCTTCTCTTCTTAGAATGAATCTGTTAGATTTTTTAAGAAAATGTTAGTGGAAGTAGCAAGTTGGTGAAAGTAGCAGCTGTGAGAGACTGTTGCAGGTGGCTGGGAGGTTGTTGCAGGTGGCTGGGAGGTTGTTGCAGGTGGCTGAGAGGCTGTTGCAGGTGGCTGGGAGGCTGTTGCAGGTGGCTGGGAGGCTGTTACAGGTGGGGGAGGCTGGTGCAGGTGGCTGGGAGGCTGTTGCAGGTGGCTGGGAGGTTAGACAGGGATCACCGGAGCTCAGACAGGGATCACCGGAGCTCGGACAGGGATCACCGGAGCTCGGACAGGGATCGCTGAAGTTCAGACAGCGTTGTAGGAAGTCAAACGGCGGTCGTCGATGCCTGGGAAGAAGAAGAATTGGAAGACATTGTTTTTGACAGCTCAGAAAGAGAAGAAGCTGAAGGCTTTTCCGTAATTCCTAACAATGAGAATGATTATGATGAAGTTGAAGAAGAGGAAAGAGATGAAAATGAAGAGGATTAGATTTTTAGGCCTTTTCTATATATGTTGCATTGTTGTTTTCCTTGTCTTTTATTGTAGGATCTATGTTTTATGCATTATTATTTGCTTGACCAAAGACTTATGAACAGAAATTGTTAATTTCCTAAAGATAGTTAGGATTCAGTTTTTCTGTTTTCCCTTTTTTAGTAAGTTGTAAAGCTAAAAGCTATTACATTATTAGCTATTACATCTTTAGAAACCTCATACATGGAAACCAGTTGAATGTTGGGAACTTTGATTAACACTGTTAACAATCAACTTTGTCATGCAGACCAACACACTTTACGCGTGGTCTGTGTTCGACTCTCATCAGCTTCGTCTCCATCGCTATCTCTCTTTCCCAGGTAATCCCCTAACGCTAACTTTCTGGCTATGTGTGTTGTATCTTTTGAAGTGAATGTATGTTGATTGTTGTTTGTTAGTGGAGAGCAGAGCTCATTAGGCGATGGTTTTGTGTGCTGATAACATGATTTTTTATGCATGTGTAATGTTGTTTGTTAGTGGAGAGCAGAGCTCATTAGGCATTGGTTTTGTGTGCTGATAACATGATTTTTTATGCATGTGTAATGTTGTTTGTTATTGGAGAGCAGAGCTCATTAGGCATTGATTTTATGTATTGATAACATGATTTGGTGTTCATAACTCTGAATATCATATACAATGTCTATGATATGTTTATTTATCTATACTGGGAAGTTTTCTGTATGTAACAGGCTGTTTCTAATTTTGGGAAATGTCTAGTTTACAGGGGAGACTCTGCCAAAATTTCGGCAGGCTCCCTTAATTGTAGGGAACTTCAAAATGAAACTCAACGTTAATAATGTAAGGTTTAGTCATGTGTGTACCCATTAGATTCCCGTTCAATTTTCAAAACAACCGGCTGATGTACCGTGTTGTGTTGGATCTTGAATTGTCCCGGTTGGACAGTTTGGTATGAATTTGTAACCAGTAGGGCGTAACCCATCAATGTTGTATGTGGTCTATCTTGAGACGTTGAATGTTCATTTGAAATTTCGGTTATGGTGTTTTGTATTATCCCCAGGGTACATGTCTGCGTGTGGTGTTTCATACCGTACGTATCTCTGTGTACTCGGGGACCAATGCGAAATGCTGCCGAAATTTCAAATGAACATTCATTCAACTCAAGATAGACCACATACAATTATGGGATGGGTTACGGATGGTTTGGCATGAAAAGTCATGATTGCCATGTGTTTATGCAACAACTACTCCCGTACGCGTTTCATGCCTTACCGAAGCCTATTTGGAAACCGTTGGTGGAGTTGAGTCACTTCTTTAAGGAGTTGACGGCTACTTCGTTGACCGTGGAGAAACTTATGAAGATGGAAGAAACTATCCCGGTATTGATTTGTAAGTTGGAGCAGATTTTCCAACCAAGTTTTTTTGACTCGATGGAGCATTTGCCTATCCATCTACCGTACGAGGCCTTGGTTGGTGGCCCGGTGCAGTATCGTTGGATGTATCCATTCGAAAGGTGAATGCCAGAACTCTTTAATTTCCTTGCAAATACTTCTTATAATAGTATTTTCTAACTTAACACTTGTTAATGATGTTGAAGATTCTTACGCTCTTTAAAAGATAAAGTGTCGAACAAAGCCTGCGTTGAAGCATCAATTTGTGAGGCATACTTAGTCGAAGAAATGACAACCTTTTCTTCTTTCTATTTTCCGACGGAGATAGAAACTAGAATGAGTAGAATTCCCCGCAATCTTGGGGTAGTCAGCCGCACAGGGTTTGATGAACAAACTTCGATTTTCAACTATCCTGGTCACCCAGGGGGCAAGCTCACAAAATGTTACATTGATGAGAAAGATCGAAAGGCGGCTCACTTGTACATTCTTCTAAATTGCCCAGAAGTGGAACCCTTTATTGAGTAAGTCATAGAAGTTATATGTTACATTCTAAACGTAGCTTTTATAGTATCTAAATTTGTTTCCTTTGAATAGCTTATACACAGATATGCTAAAACTTGAGCAAAATGATTTAACTGATGACCAAATTCATAGTGAGGTGTCATCCAAGTTCGTTGGTTGGTTCGCGCAACACGTAAGACCCGTTTACATATCGTCATTATCTTTGCTTCTAACTCCTGATATCTAACGATGACCTACTTGTTATGTTGTACATAGATACAAGACCCAAACAACCATATTGAAGATTCTTTACTCCAAGCCCTTTCTTGGGAGCCGGTGAAAACTGTTAAAAAATGGCCTATTTACTACGTAAATGGCTACAAGTTTAATATTCTTCAATGGAGTGAAGGGATTCGCACCCATAACTACGGCGTTTGTGTTAAAGGCACCGCCGGACAGTTGGAAGAAGACTTTTATGGAGTGCTGACGGAGATTGTTAAAGTTTCGTTCTCTGGACGACTAAGAAGAGATATTGTTCTATTCAAATATGATTGGTTTGACAATACAATCGGTGTTGGAACAAAGGTTGACAACAACTACGGCTTAGTTGAGGTCAAGAAGAATGGTAGATATAAAGGGTTTGATCCCTTCATTTTTGCCCAACAAGCTAAGCAGGTTTATTACACCGACTTCCCGGGAGGACATCGGGACTGGTATGCAGTAATCAAGGCCAAGGCCTGAAGTCAGATCACTGACAATGTCTCCGAGGAGGTCGATGACGCTTATCAGCTTGCACCACACGAGCTCAAGGATGCCAATTTGTTGTTCAACATTGATCCAGTCATAATGGATGAGACACTTGCCACTACGGGGGGTGAACACATTGACAAAGACCTTGTCTCTCGATCAAAACGGTCTAGGGCTGATCTGGATACTGATGAAGTTGTTTAAACAGATAACCACAGTGACACTGAAAGTGAGGGGGAATTTGAAACTGAAACAGACACAGAGTATGTAGTTGTTAAACATATATACATAGGTTTATATATATCCTGAGACTAACCTTTCTTTTCATGATTTTATCCACAGATGACGGGACGTCGACTGCTCTTCAGTCGGGGTAGTGGGTTCAGGACCCCGACATCCCAGCTGGGGACTCCCCCCCCAGGACAGGAGACCACTCCATCACCACCACAGCGGACCACTCCATCACCACTACAGCAGAGCACTCCATCACCACCACTACAGCAGACCACTCCATCACCACCACAGCTGACCACCCCAGAGCAGACTCCTGGAGTTGGTGGCTTGGAGGACCATGGCCATCAGGCCACCCCACCTCCGGCATCCCCTCTACCCATGTTGGTACCCGTGCCGGCCGGAGACGAGTAAGTGACTAAAACTAAAAAACTTTTATGTTATTTGTATGTTACTTTATATTAAACTTTAGTGGAAAGACTTGTTGGCTTATTGTATAGTACTTTAATTAGTACTTGTATAGATTGAATTGTACTGGGCACTCTTCTGTTTGTAATAGGGTAACTATTTAAACTTGGAAATGTTACATTTACAGGGGAGACTCTGCCGGAATTTTGGGAGTCTCCCTAGATTGTCTGTTATACTCCTGATATAATTATTGTCATTACAGCTTTGTTAATAGTAGTCGCACTACCAAAGTGATTACTAAGGTTTTAAAGGCCCAGTGGGATGGTCCATATATATCTTGGACAGATGCTGGGAAGGTTGTCCAAGATAGGTGGTTTGACACCTTCTCGGTAAGTTCCTAGCTCATTTGTTGTGATTTGATTTGTAAAATAGACCTCTTATTAATTTTTATTTCTCATTTCATTTTACAGCGTGATTACCAGTGGGCAGAGGGTATGATTGATGAGATTAGGAAGGTCTTTGCCACGAAGACCTCCAAAATCATCAAGAGTACCCTTTGGAAGGTGAGGGACAAGGGTGAGCGCCCTCGTTGGATCCCGGAGGACCATTGGGACGGGATGGTCCAGAAGTGGGGCGGTGTCCCGTTCCAGCAGGTGAGTGCTCGGAACAGGGCAAACAGAGCCGCCGATGCTGCAGCCTCAATTTACACTGGGGGTAGCATTTCAACCCTCGAGCACAAGAAAAGATTTGTAAGTATATTTATGTTTTTAATATGATTCGTCTCACATATTTACAAATAATAATCTCAATGTTTTTTGTCCACCACAGGAGCTGAGGGAGCACCGGGAGCCTTCTTTGTTTGAGGTCATGCAAATGACCAAGAAGAACAAAGCCGGTGCATGGGTAAACCAGAAGACTATGGATCTAGCGGTATTTACTTTTAACTGACACATGCTTACAATTTACAAATCAGCAAATCAGCTTACTAATCCTATCATTGTTTTTGAATTTACAGGAGGCTTATCAGGCCAGGAGGGCCGAGAAGGAGGCGGACCTGGTGGCTTCCACTCCTGAAGGGGAGGTTCCTCCCACCCTATCTTGTTCTGACAACAACGCCATCTATTTGGAGGTTGTTGGCGGTGTGAACAAGAAAGGGAGGGTATTTGGACTGGGTGGCGTCGGCACGCAGCTGGCGAAAAAGGGGAAGACCCCTTCCTCTTCGTCTTCCTCTGGTCTTCCGACTGAGGTCGTTCAGGTAATTCAAAACCTGAACGATGAGCTACAGGAGGAGCGACGTCAGAGGCAGTTGTTGTTGGAGTGGGCCGAGGCGGACAGACAGCGGGCCGAGGCGGACCGACGGCGGGCCGAGGAGCAGCACGCCGAGACTCGTTGGCAACTTGCTCAGCAGTAGGAGCTACTGATGCAGTTGATGGCGAGGCTACCTCCCCCCACTTCCCAGGCGCCCCCACCACCACCCCAGGATCCCCCACCACCATGATTGTATTTTTATTATTTATACACATTGTATATTTGATTTATAGTTTTTATATTATATTTCATTCTGTATTTATTTTGTCATTCTTCATTTATTATGTCAATATTTATTGGTAATTAAATTCAAATCAAAAAGCCATATTGTAACTATCATTAATAATTCAACCTATTTGATAAATAAATTTAACCCATTATTTTGTTTTTAATAATAATTTAATATTTTTAAAAAATTATTTAAATTTAATTATAAAATTTTATCAGCCAATACAAAATACAAAATATTAATCTACATTTTCAAAGTTAAATTAACAAAACCTATAAATTTTTAACCATTTTTTAAAAAAATAAAAAATTTCAATTAGCGACGGCCGCACAGATGGTCGCTATATTGTAAACATAGCGACGGACGATAGTGGTCGCTGGTTGGCCAGAAACAGTGACGGGATGTAGTAGTCGCTGTATGGCTTCCGCAACGACGGATGTCCGGGTCGCTATATGAGTAACCATAGCGACGGCGGTGCATGGTCGCTGGAAGGCCACATTTGGCGACGGACACGTCGGTCGCTATATGTCAGAACATAGCGACGGCAATGGTGGTCGCTTATTAGCGACGGAGTTTTTGAGGTCGCTGTACGGCAACAGTTAGCGACGGCTATAGTCAGCGAAGCAGAGACCATTTTAGCGACGGCGTTATGCCGTCAATATTTTAGCGACGGTGTACCTGTGGTCGCTGATGTGTTTTCGACGAAGGTTTTAGCGACGGCGGGTGTCCCGTCTTAGACGCCGTCGCTAAGGGTTGTAGCGACGACAATGGCATGGATTAGCGACCAATTATTTCCGTCGCTAACAGGTTTTTTTTTAGTGGTGAGTCTAGTTTCCTTAGAAAGAGGGGCGAGTACAATATAGACGAAATAGAATATAGGAAGCATGAGACAGTGATGTAGGGGGCTAAGATGAATGTTTATTATGTAAACCTTTTGAACCTCTTTCTGTGTAATTATGAATGGTTATTTTATTTGAGTTCCATTGATTCTTGACTATAATTATGTTACACAAGTGGCATCAATACTTAAGAAGGGGTTAAATTGAGTATGAAAACCTTTTGATGGAATACTCTTGAAAATTGTGTTTCTTAGTTTAAGATGAAAACTTGTAGATATAAAGATGATAAACTAATGAATGTGAGACGACAAAGACTAAGAAAACAAAGCTCTGATAATAATTATGAACAAGATAAATTAAGCATAACTATAAAAAGATAGGGAGAAAAACGTGCAAACCTTTGGTCACCACCAACCTATGTCCAATCCCTAAGCAAACCACTTGAGATTTACACTATTGAATGATTTGAATACAACAAGAGAAATTACAAATTATTAATGTTCTACATCAAAATCTTAATCCTCACACTCAAAAGGATGCACCTTACCCTTTTTCACAATCACTCAATCTCAAGTATTCACTATGCCAAAAATAAGATACTACAACACTCATATTAAAAAGTTTATAATAATAAAATGCTATAAAAAATAGTGATGGATTATTTTATGGTATTTTCACTCTAAAATACTATAATACATTAGTTATATTTGTTAATCAAGTGGCCTCAATTACTCAAGTGGGGGGTGAATTGAGCATTAAAAATTTTCGTTGGAATGCTTTTGAAATTAATTCTTTTGTAATCAATTTGATAAATAAGAATAATACACAAAAGAACAAGTAATAATATCAAATTAATTAGGAAGCTATTTTAGCACTTAGAAAGTAATAAATGATTTTAACACAATTAATTCAAGAATATTACTTAGATTAGTAAAACAAATTAATTTAAATAATTAATTACACAATTTGTATTAAGTTACCAGAGCACTTAAATTACCAAGCAAATCAATATAATAAAGGAGATTAAGGAAAAGAGATTTGCAAACCGATATAACGAGTTCCACTATACTGATGTATGTCTCGCTTTCAAGCAACCCACTTGAAGGATTCCACTATTGAGAATTTGAGATACACGCTTTGAGCAATTACAGCTTCTTAGTGTCCCACACTCAAGAACTTAATTCTCACAAGCAAAAAGGCAACCCACCCAATCTCACAATCTTTCAATTACAAGGTTGAAACCCAACCCAAAAACTCTCAAAATTTATGTATGTGATTTTACAAGTGTGACTCTCTCAATAGAGTGGATATATAAATTTTAATCACTTGAAAAAATATTTTCCTCTCTTAGAAAATGATATGCAAATTTTAGCACTTAAGAAAATATTTTTCTCACAATATAGCTCTTAAAAATTAATTGCAAATAAAAGAATCAGAGAGCTTAAGCTTAGAGAGAATAAGAGAGCAAGAAGGAAGCAAGGAATTTTTCGTTGTTGTGTTGGTGTGTTCTTTGCCTCTTCACTTCTTCGTCCCTTTCATAGGCAATTCAAAGGCAAGGCTTTCAATCCCGGTTCCTTAATTTATGCCACTGATTTATGATTTGTCTGCCTCCATGTTTTCTGACTTGAAGGATGCGAATGTCTTCCTCAATTAATGCGTAAGACTGTCTCAATTTTGAACCTCGAAAGAATCTGAGCAGTTTAAGCTTCTAAAAACCTGAAATGGTGTTTTTCACATTTCTAAGGCAGTCACTCATATAGGAATCGATTCCTGCATCATATGAATCGATTCCTAGCCTTTAAAAACATCATGAATCGATTCTTGTAAGTGATGAATCGATTCCCAGCCTCAAAAAGTAGCATGAATCGATTCCTGAATGAGCTGAATCGATTCCCAGGTAATTTAATGCACATGAATCGATTCCTAGCAAGGGGGAATCGATTCCCAGGCTTTTTCACGCACATGAATCGATTCCTGGTAATGGGGAATCGATTCCCAGCCTGTTCCTCTTTAAAATAATTGTGTTTTGGCCGTCCTGGTATTATTTTTCATGTTTTTGACCCGACCATAAATCTTCTTGTATTTGGACCCTTTTCTGATTATGTTTTTCATGATTCTTCATCTTTTTGATCCTTAATATCATTTCTTGTTTCTTTGAATTTAGAATGATAAATTGCCTGATTTTCTTGACCCGTATTAACTTGATCTTCATGCTTCTGATTTTTCATTAATTGCTTTGTACAACATCCTTTGTATTTATCAATCATAATTAACTTAACTTAAATCTTCAATTGTTTATCATTTATCAAAACCTGTTTCAACATACAAACACAATATTAAGAGCCTTTGTGTAAAAAAATGCTTTAAATGTTTTTTATATTAATTATTTTAGTAAAATAACAGCGTTTTTGTTGAAAAATGATGTAACAGGTAACATTATTTAAAGCGTTCCCGGATTTTTTATATCAAACGCTTTAATAGTTTTCCATTTACAGTATTTCCGCATTTTTAAAATAAAATGCTATAATAGTTTTTCTATTTACAGCATTTCCTAAATTTTTTTAAAACGCTGTAAAAAATCAGTTCCGATTTCCATTCCGTGCTTCTCCCTTTTCACTTTTCACTTTTTCACATTGCCGCATTTTTCTTTCACAGTGTAAGGTATTCCTTTTTTTGCAATGACCTTTTTCGCATAGACCTTTCCATTTCTCTTCGTCTTTCCTGCTTGCATGTAAGGTATTCCTTTTTTTTGCAAAGTGTATTCGCTGCGTTGGGTGCTCCTGGCTCAAGACCACAGAAAGGATTTTCTTTTCTCTCATGACCAGGTGCGTATTCTCAAACTGCAACTATGTCATATATGATATTATTATAATAGAATATACTTTTAGTTGGTTCTTCATCATTTTCCTATTAATATGCATTTTGACCTTTTGATTGCATTGCTTTAACAAAGGAAAACTTACACTGTTTATTTGACTTGGAGGAATATGAAATTGATATCTAGTATAATCAACTGTTTTAATCCATAATTGGTTGATTAATGTGTAAGAACTCAAAATTCAAACTAGCCAAAATCCCATATTTGGGTATCATATTAACTACTTAACCTATATTTGAATAATCATATACTAATGCCTTAAAATGCTAACGTGCTTAATTAAACATAAAAATCAACAAATTCTAATACAGTTTAAGATGACATAACTAGATCCTTAGTTTTCTATTGAAATTCTAATACACTTGAATTAAGGTTTGCGGAGTACTATTGTATCAATGAATTAAGTGATGTTTTGCATATCAAAATTAAGTTTAACACACAACTTTAAACCATCCCTAATTAGTTCTAAATTTTATGATTTATGACTTAATGTGATGGGTAAGCACTTTTTGAACGTCCCTTTCATAGCATGGAAGTGTAACATTATTTCAGGGACCAGATTGCAAGTTTATTTTTTTAAAATTATATAAATTCTATTATCCGAATCTCTTATTCTGTGCAAATAAGACCATGGATTTTTCTGGTACGTGCACATGATTTTGTCACATGAACTCCTTAACACACACAAGGACCCACTCCACATCCTCATCAATCCAAAACTTATCCTTTAATTATATTTCTTAATTTGTGTGCCAAATAAATAAATAAATTCATGCAATATACAAATTTCAACAAATTCTAATACAGTTTCAAATGTTTAAATTTTATTATGTATTTAGAAAAAAATGATTGAAAGAGATAAAACTCTAATAATTTTTACTCTCCTTAGTGTTCTGTTGTAAGTAGAAAAAATATCTTAATGAAATTGCCCAAAATACGAGCATGTATTTAATACAAGTGTTTTGTCACCAAATCAAAAGGAGAAATTTTTTTTGAAAGGAAGGTTATGCATTATATGAAGACAAATATATGTTTAGTCTTCCATAACTAGTTATGATTGCTTTCCTAGTTTGTCCTGTATTTAGCTTTATAGTTTTGGACTATGCGTGTGTGGTGCATTTTATCTTTTTGGGGGAGATTAGGGTGATATGGAAGCTTTTGTTTTGCCTCACATCAAAGGTACCCCACATGATTAAACACTTAAGAATTAACCCTTTAGTATTGCATTTGTCCTCCTAAGTACATCTTTCATTTAATTTACATATTACATACATGTGCACATATACATATTTTATTTTTATTTAACTGGTAATCAATTGCATTGCTCTCTCTATTGTGTTCTTACTTTTGAATTTGGACTATATAAACTTCTTAATTTAGGTTAGTTTGTAATTTCACTACAAATTGATTATACCCTTTTTACTCCCCTATTTTACAAATTGATTATATATATATATATATATATATATATATATATATAGTATATTAATACCGCGCCTACCATTATACATTGCATGCTCTACCTCAATTTATATATATATATATATATATATATATATATATATATATATATAGTATAATAATATAACAACGCCTACCTCTATACATTATTGCGTGCTCTGCCTCTAGTATAATACTATATTAATACCGCGCTACATGCCTCTAGTATAATAGTATGTTAACATAACACTCAAATACGCACAGTTAAAAGTGTCAAGCGAGTGAAACAATAACACAGTAGCCACTACCATTGAGAAAGTGTTGAATGCCATGCTTCCATATACTAAAATTGATATTTCTTGTAGTGATACCTAACAAATAAATTATCAAAAAATTAATGATTCTTTTTTAGTGCGCATCTAATTTATACAAATTATGATAAAATTTTAATTTATTAATTTTATAGCATCTTGTTACGTATTATAGCAAAGCTAAATAGGAAGATAATATGTAAATTAAATTAAAGAAGTATTAAAAGAAAGAAAGAAAACAAATGAGAAGATACAAACGCATAAGGGCAAAGAATGAAATAATTCAGACGTGTAAATGTTTGTTATTTTTTTTCCCATTCCATGATAAAAATATTCAAGATATTATTCATGATAACAGGACCATAATGGCCATCATTATTAAGCACTTTCTATTTAATGTCCTAGTGAGTTCCAGCACCTTCTTCACCTCCGCATCGTATATGTCAATCTTTACTTTGCATAATCTCCATCTTTTCATTCAAAAGACCCTTAAAGATTCGTAAAAACAACGAAGGTAAAGCAATGATTGTTACAAATTTAATTTTTATTTTATTAAATGATTAGAATAGTGGCTTGAAGCTAAAATCCCATGCATTTCCCCCGCCAATACGCATACGCCATTGTTTATGACCAGTTTTTAAGCTTATATCTCTCTTTCGCATATGATACTTCAAGTTTTATTTTATGAATGACTGCTATAACCCTTTTTTCTTATCGTAAAGGTTCATGACTTGTTGTTAACATGTTCATAATTACAATTTGGACTTAAGAAAGGTTCTGGTTCTTTTGTTGAAGCTCGAGCTGTTGGGTTTTATAAATAATCTTTGTAGCTGTTAATTTCAGACTCTACATAAGTTAATTAATTTATTCATCTTAATGCTACACAAATTTTTAAACTTTGATTGTTTATTAATAGTATTATAAGGTCTTTGATTTTACACTCTTTTACTTGACCCGACTAATTTTATTTGTACTTGGTTGCTTACTTTTACAACTTCTCCATTATGTTAAAACTGCACATAATTTTTTGTTCTTACATATATGTTCCTCCAACAACCTATCTTTATACATAATTTAACTATTTATGATAATAACGAGGATTCACACAATGACAACCTTCTATATTAATTAGTTTATTATTCACTTCGTTGCATAGGATAGTATGGATCGAAAATGGATGTTAGCTAATCGCTTGACAAAAGAATATAAAGATGGAGTGAAAAAGTTTATTCAATTTACAATTATGAATGCAAAACATCCAAATAGACTAATTTGCCCTTGTTTACAATGTTGTTTTGCAAAACGAGTTACAACGTTAAAGATGGAAGAACATTTAAAATGCAATGGAATTGATCGAAGCTATACATGTTGGACAAGACATAGTGAAAGCACAATTAATAGTGATAGTGTTGACTATAGTGGAATATCTATAACAAATGATGAAAATGAAAATAAATCAAAGGTAAATAGAACTGAAGGTATTCCAAATGTGCTAGAAGAAGACCTTTGAGATTGTCCTCAAATGTTTGAGGCGCTAGTAAATGATGCAGAAAAGCCATTGTATCGTGATTGCTCTAAGTACATAAGACTTTTAGTAGTGTTGAAGTTGTATAACTTGAAGACAGGGAATGGAAGGTCTGATAAAAGCTTCATAGAGTTACTTAGATTATTGAAGGACATGTTACCCAAGGATAATGTACTTCCTGGTCATACATACGAGGCAAAAAAATGCTACGATCTATTAGAATGAGCTATGAAAAGACACATGCATGTCCAAACGACTGTATTTTATTTCGAATGGTTAGAAAAGGCAAGTTATATCATAGAAAAAAAACATAACACATTGCATAATAAACCATTACCATCCAATCATGTAAAGGTTATAGTTGAAGTTGCTATTGAGCAAAATGCACCCTTACCAATACCTGATGAATATGGTGAACTGACTACATTAGTAGAGGCAATAAGGGCATTTCTAGCATGGCCAATTAACCTGATTAGGTTCACTATGTTACCCTTTTTAATATGTTTATTGTACTTTATTTCATATTTATCTGTAATTAATTTAATTGTTGTATTTTAGACATCCACAACATGTAAAGTCAAAAGTAAAGGATTCGCAACAAACAAATGTATCAATTTCAACACCAAAAAAGAATACAAGCAAAATGGAAAATGTTGGTAAATGGTGTCAATTTTTGGATATGCATGTGCAACTTAAATTGGATCAAACAAAAAACCTCACTATATCCACGGACAAAGAGATATTTAGTGAAGGCAACTCAGATTTCATTGGGGTAGAACAAATCAATGAAATCCTTCAACATAAATGGTTAAGTGCTTCTGTAATCTGTGTATATATGAGGTACTAGAAGATTAATTATCTTAGAGTGAACCAATATAAATCTCTAGTGTTAATTCTTCTCTTTCCTTGCTCTTTTCAAGTCTACTTTTAAGAGTTTGATTACTTGCATTCCAAAAGTTCAATTTTTCAAAAAAAAAAGTCTAAGACTTATTCAACCCTCATTCTAAGTCTGACTGTAAACCATCAGTGTTGTCTTTACTTTTTATTTTCAAAATACTTAGAAGATATAAGACTTATGTCCATAAACAATCTACAAGTCTAAACTGTGAGATAAATTGTTGTGTAAGGATCCAAGTGTAAGCTTCATTTAAGTATTGTCATTTCAAGTTTAGTTGTTTACAATTTTACAACTCTTTTCATCATTTTCTCTGTTAGTCTCTTCTTTTTCTTCTTCTTTACTTGCTTCCTTATTCAAGTTCCTGTTATTTATTTTTCACATTTTACATTCTTGCGTCTTTACTTGTTTTCACTTTACATTTTCACATCCTTTACTTGTTTTCAATTTATATTCTTGTAAAGCTTTCTTTTAAAACTTTAATGCTTTCAAACTCTTTTGCGAAATACTTTTATCATTCTTGAAAACTTATAAACACTCGGGTGTTCATTTTTACATTTTATAACTCTTTTTGTAAATATTTTTGAAAACATTCCTCAAACATTTTCATAAAACTTTTTGTCAAAAGACACTTAGATTTCCTAAAGGTCATTACAATTGCAATTTCGTAAAACACTAACGTAACTTCAAGAACTTGCAAGGAAGTAGTTTCCCTTCCCAAAATGCTTTCTGGAAACATAATTTGAAGCATAAACAATATGAGAATGAGAGAATTAAATATTAACTGTTAAATCTAAAGATAAATGGTCAAGATTAAAACATGTTATTTAAAGTTTTTAAAAATTCACATAATTAATATTTTTAAGTAGTAACGTGCCACCAAATATCTTTTTATCTTATGCATATATATATAGAGATATTGTCCATATTTAATCATCTTACTTTCATATAAAATAACATTTTTCACTTGATATTATATATATATATAAGAAATTAAGTAAACCCTAAAGGGAAAGGTAATTACATCATTGTAGGAATTATTGGCCATTAAAGCGTTAATATACTTTCTCATAAGATTGTCTTTCTCGTATCTTCTAATTTTAATAGTCCATGTATAGTTACATGGTCCAAATTTAATTATCTTATTCACATATAAGGTAATCTTTCTCGCGTGAGTCTTCCCTAGGGAAAGACGCATCGAAAAAAGTTCTTTTATATAGGAATGGGAGAATTAAATACTAACTATTAAATCTAATGATGAATGATCAAGAATAAAACATGTTATTTAAGTTTTTAAAAAGTCACATGATATTTTTAAGTAGTAACATGACACCAAATATCTATTCATAAAGGTATTTATTCCACTTGTGATCCCTCTCCTTATTATGTTGCTTTGTTTTATCATTGTTTGTCCCATTCCCATTATACCGGTTTGTCTTCTTTGTCTTTTGTTGTTATTCCTAAGAATACAGGTCAAGCTCTGTATCATCATTTATGGCGACAAGTCATGATTGAGGAAATGGGTGTACTACAAAGTAGTAGGACTTGGGATCTTATTTCTCTTCCTTTTGGTAAGATAGTTGTTGGATGTAAGTGGGTCTACATAGTCAAGATTGACCCAAATGGTTCTGTAGATTGGTTGAAAGCTAGATTGGTGGCCAAAGGCTATACTCAAACTTTTGTCCTAGACTATGGTGATACTTTCTCTTTGGTAGCTAATATGACTTTTGTCCTCTTATTCTTTTCCTCATAGCCATCTATCACTGGCTTCTTTTCTAGTTAGATATCAAGAATGCCTTCCTATATGTTGATCTGATTGAAAAAACGTATATGGAGTAACCACTTGGGTTTGTTGCTTAGGGGGAATCCTTAGGATTAGTTTGTCGACTTCAAAAGTTGTTATATGATCTTAAATAGTCTCCAAGGGCATGATGTGACAGATTCAACACCGTGGTTGAAGAGTTTGGCATGACTTGGAGTAAGGTACTCATTTTTGTTGAGAAAAAGTTTGGATGAAAAAGAATTTCTCTAAGTTATTTTGGACCAGACCCTAGACTTTATACCCTTAGATTTGTTAATATCGCTCATCAAGTATTTTCGTTTGAAAATAAAGTCTGTACTATCTATGACTAATATGTGTGCCTAAGTATTTTCATGATACAAATATTAGGCTATGAAACAAAAGGGGAGATTCAGCTTTCCAAAAGTCTGGCAAATAAGCAAAAGTCTGATAGAAGCATCCTAATCAAAAAGTCATTCTCAACGTCCCTAAATTCTATTTAAGTGATGTATTGGAAATCACACATTTATCATATATGCGTGCTTATCATCAAAGAACACAAGGAACAAGATCAAGATCAGCAGGAATTGTTAGCCTACCTACCTCTATGCATAGAGATCATATTCAGAGCTTGTGTCAGAATATTTCAAAAAGCCCTGGCATCCTACTTGACGCTCAATCAAGAAATAGATTACAAATGGTTTGTTCATGGGAAATGCATGAAAAACCTTTTTTGTGAAAGAGCTGAAGAGGTCCTCTACCATCCCCTTGGATCTGTTTCATCCTCAAGGTCTGGTAGTAAGAAGCTTAAGGCAAATACCTTCAAAGGATTTCCAGCTTCTATATCCCCTTACAAGAAGCAGCAATGGTCATATTCTCTAGCTTCTATAAATACCAAGGAAGTTTGAACTTTAAAAAGATATAGAGTTACTCATAAAGATCTTACGAGCTTGCATTAAAAATTCTCTCAAGTTTTAATTCTCTTGTTCATTCTTTTCTTGTATGACAAAGACCCTCATTGTTTTATTCTACCTCTAGTTGACCCTGGTCTTGTGTCATAACTTAGTGTATAATTTCTATTGTATATCTCTCATACACTAAGTTCTATGAGTTACCTTCCTTCATTTTATACACCTTGTAAAATTCTAGTGAGTTGCCAAAACTTGTTAGTGTGGGAAACAATATTTGGCCTGAATAGGCTTTTAAAAGAATACTTGGGTTGAGCTAGGAGTGACTTGTTGAAAGAATACTTGGGTTAAGCCAGAAGTGGCTGGAGTCAAGAATACTTGTGGCATTGGTCTGGTGTTGTTATTGTAAAGAAGATTTTACAATAGTGGAAATCGTTCAAGTTAGAAGGGAATAAATGTAGCTTCTGCGTTGGAAGTGAACCAGTATAAATTCTCTATGTTGATTTCTTCTATCCTTTTCTTAATTGATTACTTATATAATTTGGTTCTTATTTTCTGCGAAAAGAGTCTGTGACTTATTCAACCCCTCCTTCTAAGTCTGACTCTGAACCATCAATTGGTATCCGAGCTTATCCTTTGGGTTGATCACTCCCTTGAGTGAAAAGGATCAAGATCTATGATAGCCAACTTTCTTTGGGTTAATCAATTGATTACAGAAGGGTCTTCTATCAACAGACCCCCAACTTTGTTTGGAGAAGACTAGCCATACTAGAAGGATAGAATGGAAATGTTCATAAAATCCACTCAGTACAATCTATGGGCAGTCATTATTAATGGTCACTATGACACTCCTGTTGGCGCTGAAGGTCAACCAAAATCAAAAGATGAATGGACATCTGGAGAGATCAAAAGGATAGAGATCAATGCCAAAGCCAGATTTCTTCTTACCTGTGCTCTCAACAAATCTAAGTACAATAAGGTATTTAGCTACAAAATAGCTAAAGAAGTATGGGACGCTCTTTAATGCAACTATGAAGGCACATCCAATGTTAAGAGGTCCAAGAAAATACTATTGACCAAATAGTATGATACCTTCGAGATAGAGGAACATGAATTAGTAGATCAAATGTTTGGAAGATTCCAAACTCTATTGAATAAGCTTAAGGGTCTTGGAACCACTTCCTCTATTAAAGATCTAAATGTCAAGCTTCTTGGATGCTTGCCTGAAAGGTTCGATGCCAAATGCTTCATTTGGAAGAAGCTAAAGATCTAAGCACCTTCTCCTTGGATGAGTTACTTAGAGTTCTCAGGTTTCATGAGTTAAAGCTGAAATAGAAGGAAACCAACAAACTTTCTTTTCCAAAAGCATTGCCTTGAAGTCTGATGAATCAAAAAAGGCAAGGCTCTAAAAGCTGAGGAATCTTCTAGTTCTGAACCAGACTCTGATGAATCAGGCGGTGACATTGATGAAGAACTGACTCTTGTAACCAAAAGATTCCACAAATTATTGAAAAAGAAGAAGTTTAGAACAAAAATGTCTTGGAAGAAAGACTACAAAGGTGAAATTCAATTTAAGTTTAAAAACTGACAAATCTACTCTAGAATGTTTCAACTGTAGGAAACCAGGTTACATGAAAGTAGAGTGTCCTCTTCTAAATAAAGATAAAAAGGACAGAAAAGAAAGGATGAGGTTTCCAAAGAAACAAAAAGGTATGATAATATGGGATGATGAAGGATCATCTAGTTTGGAAGAGTCTAATAAGCTCAAATTTGTCTCATGACAAATGTAGAATCAAACTCCAAAGCCAGCTTTAGTGACTCAGATACTGAGGATGTAAGATATTCTGAATTAAAACAAAATTATGATTTCTTATTCAATGATTAACTCTTGAAAAACTTCAAGAAATTGAAACTGAAGCATGTTAACATGATCATTGATTTTGAAAATCAAATTTCTAAACTATAGGAAGAAAAATTTGATAAAAATGCTTTGAAAGAAATGGAAGAGAATGAAAAGATGCATCTTGAAGAGTTGAGCAAACTTAGAAAAGAAAATAGACTTTGAAAAATCTAAGGCTTGCTGTAACTTTCAGAATAAAGAAATCATCAATTTGGAAAAACAAGTCAACTCTCTTACCTCAAACTTAGGCAAGTTTGTAAATAGCACTAAAAACTTTAATGCTTTATTGGGAACATCCCAAGGTAATCAAAAAGGCCTAGGTATGGGATATGTGGAGAAGAAAGATGATTTCAAACTAAGAAATTTCAAGCATCCTTCAGCTCCTATATTTGTTTCTGAAAAACAAAAGTTTGTTAAATGCAATTATTATAAGAGACATGGTCATTTAATAAATGAATATAGGAAAACAAAGAGAAGAAATAAAAAATTTGCTAACAATGCAGGACCTAAAAGAATATGGGTACCAAAGTCATTAATTATTTCTTTTGCAGATATGCTTAAAGACAAGAACAAAAACTTTACAATGGTATCTGGACAGTGGATGCTTGCATCACATGATAGGAAGAAAGTCTATGTTCCTAGACCTGGAGCAGTTTGGAAGGATCATTGGGTTTGGTAAAGTGGGTAAACTTCATTCACTATCATTAAAAATGTATTTCTTGTTGAAGGTTTAAGACATAACCTACTGAGCATCAGTCAATTTTATAATAGTGGGTACAAAGTCTCTTTTTACAAGGATAAGTGTACTGTCATCAATCATGATGGAACCATACTCTTTAATGCAAATAGACATAAAAACCTTTATAAGGTTAACTTGAATAAACTGAATGATCAAAGTGTAACATGTTTGGTTTTAAACTCTGAAGAGAGATGGATCTGGCATAAAAAGTTTGGGCATGTAAGTTTAAAACATATTTCTAAACTTCACAGAAAAGGTCTTGTTAAGGGATTACCAAAAATCTCCTTCAACAGCCCTCTGCCCTGTGAAGCATGCCAAAGAGGGAAACAACACAAAACCTCTTTTAGAAACAAGGATGTTGTTTCCACGATCGGACCTCTGGAACTATTGCATTTAGATCTATTCAGTCCTTCTCAAGTATAAAGTCTGGCAGGAAAGAAGTATGGATTCGTCATCGTTGATGACTATACAAGATTGACATGGGTATACTTCCTAGCCCAAAAGGATGAGTCTATAAAGTATTTAAAATTTTCTACAAGAAAATCTAAAATGAGAAAGGCTATTGTAGTAGTACAATAAGAAGTGATCATAGTAGGGAATTTAAAAATGAAAATTTTAAAATTTTTTGCAATGAGTTTGGTATAACTCATAGTTTTTCCTCACCAAGAACACCACAACAAAATGGTGTCGTGGAAAGGAAAAATAAATCATTATAGGAAATGCCCAGAACTATGCTCTGTGAAAACAATCTTCCAAAATATTTTTAGGCAGAAGCTGTGAGTACTTCTTGTTATATTCAAAACAGAGTTTTTATCAGACCAATACTGAATAAGACTCCTTATGAATTGTGGAAAGGTAAAAAACCTAACATCTCATATTTTCATCCTTTCGGATGCACTTGTTACATTCTAAACACTAAGGATTATCTTGGAAAATTTGATTCAAAATATGACAAAGGAATATTTATGGGTTATTCAACCATATCAAAATCTTACAGAGTATTTAACACCCAAACTCAAACCATAGAAGAATTTATAAATGTAAGATTTAATGATCTTTAAAATACTAACAGGAAACTAGCAGATCTAAATTCTGATGATGCAGGAATTCAACAAGAAACTGAGCCACCAGAAGAACAAACAATAACAAATGATCAATCACAACCAACTAATCTTGAAAAATCTGAGCAAGATCAGCTCTCTGAACTAGAAAGGCCAAGGGACTGGAAATTCAAAGTCTACCATCCTTCAGACCTTATAATTAGAGATCAAGCTACTGGAGTTAAAACCAGATACAGCCTTCATAATTAATCATCAATTGCTCTTATTTCAGAATTAGAACCAAAGAATATTCTAGAAACTCTGAAAGATACTGATTGGATCATCGCTATGCAAGAAGAGCTGAATCAGTTTGAGAGAAATAAAGTATGAAAACTTGTTCCTAAGCCCAATGGTAAAAGAATTATTGGAACTAAATGAGTATTTAGAAACAAGCTTAATGAAGATGGCAAGGTTATCAGAAGCAAAGCCAGACTAGTAGCTCAAGGCTACAATCAGCAATAAGGTATAGATTTCATTGAAACTTCTGCCCTTGTAGCCAGACTTGAGGCTATCAGGATACTTCTTTTATTTGTTGCTTTTAAAGGAATTACATTGTATTAGATGAATGTAAAAGAGTGCTTTTCTGAATGGTTTCATTGAAGAAGAAGTTTATGTAAAACAAGCTCCTGGTTTTGAAGATGTGGCTCTTCCTAACCACGTTTTCAAATTAAGTAAAGCACTATATGGTTTGAAACAGGCTCTTAGAGCTTGGTACGACAGACTCAGTTCCTTTCTTATTTCAAAAGACTTTACTAGAGGACAAGTTGACACAACTCTTTTTAGAAAAAGCTCTATGAAACATTTTATTATTATGCAGATTTATGTGGATGACATTATTTTTGGTGCTACTGATGATAGTCTGTGTAAAGATTTTTCTAAAATGATGCAAGTAGAATTTAAAATGAGTATGATGGGAAAACTTAAATTCTTTGTAGGCTTACAAATTCAACAGACTAGTGATGGGATTTTCATCCGTCAATAGAAGAAATACACAAAGGAATTACTCAAAAAGTTTAAAATGACTGATCCTAAGGCCATGAGTACTCTTATGCATCCAAACTACATCATAAATAAAGATGAGTCTGGTACATCAGTGGATCAGACCTTGTATAGAGGAACGATTGGTTCACTTCTGTATCTTACATCCAACAGACCTAACATAATGTTTAGTGTTTGCATGTTTGCAAGACATCAATCAGATCCTAAGAAATCACTTCTGTCTACAGTGAAGAGGATTTTAAGGTATCTTATTGGCACCACTAACCTTAGGCTATTCTACAAATGAACAGACTCTTTCTCTCTCTCTCTCTAGATTTTGTGATGTAGATTTTGTAGGAGATAGAGTTGATCGAAAAAGTACAAGTGGTGGATGTCACTTCTTGGGAAGAAGTCTGATATCATGAAGTAGTAAAAAGCAAAACTCCTTTGCACTTTCCACAGCTAAAGCAAAATACATGTCTGCAGCAGGATGTTGCTCTCAACTTCTTTGGAAAAAATATCAACTTGAAGATTACTCAATCAAAGAAGAAGAAAATTCCAGTGTTGTGATAATACAAGTGCTATAAACCTTTCCAAGAATCCCATTCAGCACTCCAAAGCAAAACACATAGAAGTGAAATATCACTTCATTAGAGACTACGTGCAAAAAGGAATTATAGACTTAAAGTTTATGGACACAGACCATCAATGGATAGACATCTTCACTAAGCCTCTGGCAAAGGCCAGATTTGCTTTTATTAAGCATAATTTAAATTTGAAAATAATACCTTGAAGAGTCTATGCATGAAAAGTCTAATGATTGTACTAATTTAATTTGTCTGTCCTTACTCACATCTTCTACACTATTCTGAGAGACTTCTTTCATAATTTTTTATTCACTTTTTACAACGTGGCAGCAGTTAACACCTTTTTGTATAACCATTTTCTGAACGTGTTTTCTTTCTCCACTCTAGTGGTCAATTTTCACCCTATATATTTGTATTTATATGTTGATGTAGGTTTTGACAATAAACAACAAATGAAGATTTAAGTTCAAATACACAAATCAATAATGATTGATAAGATAAACAAATGATTGCCAAAATAGTCAAAATAAATCTTGAAGAAACTTGGTTGTTAAATCATCCCGGAAAAGCCATTACAAGTATGCAATGAAATGAAGGAAGCTTAAGCAAAAAAATGAAGAATCAGGGACTTGCACACTCTAAGCGTGAGTCAACGTGGAAGTATGGGCTTGAAAGTAATGAATCAGGGGCTACAATTAAAGCTCGCTTAAGCACTGGACCAGCTCGCTTAAGCGTTGGACAAGCTCACTTAAGCGTGAAGCTATGGAGCTTAAGCGCGAGCGTGGAGCAAAGCGTGATGCATCAGGAGCCCAAAATCATAAGTCTCGCTTAAGCGTAAACAAGGTTCGCTTGAGCGTGATAGCACGCTTGAGCGTGGATTCGAGCATGATGCAAGCATGAAAAGGAAATCAAGGGAAATATACCTGTACGCTTAAGCGTGATTAAACTCGCTTGAGCGAGGATGCTACAAAATTAATTACAGCATGTGTTTATGATGTGCAGTGGAATATCAAAAGTTCCAAGAAGCTAATTCAAACATCATGCTACTCTCAGATGATTAAACTACGTCACCATGAGTCAGATAAGTTTACTTAATTCAAATGAATTATGTGAATTTGAATTTGAATCTCTATTGAATATATGACAGCCTTGCATCGCACTTGGACAAACTGAATCACACTATGAATTAGCCAAATACAGCGTTCCAACATTCTCTGAGCAGATTGCATTCTCCAGGTCTCCACTACGCAAGTTGCAATTTAAGTAACTAAAAATAGACGTACGCTCCACTGTTCCACCTTGTCGTGGAAATTAAATACACTGCTCCACCATAAAATGACCATGTTGCTCCATGTCATCAAAGGAAGTTAAAGATACAAGGAACCATACTACACTATCCTCAGGTGAATATTTTAATTGCAATCACCATGCTTGCATCTACTATAAATAGGGAAGGCAATTGAATTTGCAATTCGTACCAAAGCATTTGAAGCATTTCCATTTGCTTTCTTCCCCCTCCATTCTCTTGCTCTCTTTATTCTTTGATTGGCATATTTCTTGAAGTTATTTTTTTTGAGAGTTAATTTGTGGGGAAATTATATTGTGTACTTATGTTGCATATCCTCTCTTTGAGAGTTATTACTTTGTGAAAGCTTTAACTTGTATATCCACTCTATTGGAGAGTTTCCTTGTATGCTTAAACACCAAACATTTTAAAATCTTTGGGTTGGGGTTTCAACCTTGTAATTGTGAGATTGAGAGATTGGGTGGAGTGCCCTTGTACTTGTGAGGATTGGATTCTTGAGTGTGGGACACTAGGAAGTCGCAGTTGCTCAAAGTTATATCTCTAATCTCCAATAGTGGAAATCCTCTAAGTGGGTTGCTTAGAGGCGAGACGTACACCGGTGTGGTGGAACTCGTATATATCGGTTTGCAAATCTCTCTTCCTTAAACTCATTTAATTTGTGCACTTAACTTGCTTGCTTGATTTATCATATTATTTCCAATTAATTTGGACTAAGTGCATGTTATATTAAGTTATAAATTATTTCGATTAACATTGTTGAAATTAGCCTTAAGTAATATTCTTGAATTATTTTGAAATCTTTCTAAGTACCATAAATAGTGTTGAGATTAATTTGATTCCATTTCTTGAATATTACTTAGACCTTTTAAGTGCTAACTATTTTGTCTGTGTATAAATTGTTACTATTTACCATTAAGTTTATCATCTTTATCAAACATAGTAACTAAAGAATCAACTTCAAAAGCATTCAAAGTAAAAATTTTTAATACTCAATTCACCCCCCTCTTGAGTACTTGAGGCCACTTGGTTAACAAGTGGTATCAGAGCTTGACTCTTGGTAGATCAAGCTTAACAGCTTCAAGAGAACAAATGGACTCAAATTCTCTAAACCTTTTTCCCGAGGGTGGTGCCACAAATAGACCTCCCGCTTTCAATGGTGAGGGCTACGCTTTTTGGAAAGCAAGGATGAAAATTTTTGTGCAATCAATTGACTTGAAAGTATGGAATGCTATTGAAAATGGTCCTTTTGTACCTATGCATATTGTTAATGATAAACAAGTTGAAAAACCTATGGATGATTGGACTAGTGAGGAAGAGAAGAAAGTACAATATAATTACAAAGCAAAAAATCTTATCACTTTAGCCTTAGGTCCCGATGAGTTCTTTAGAGTAGTTACATGTAAATCTGCTAAGGATATGTGGGATACTATTCAAGTAACTCATGAAGGAACTAGCGATGTTAAGGACTCTAAGATTAGTACTTTAACTAGTCAATATGAAAGTTTTAGAATGAATTCCAATGAATCTATTTTAGAACTTCAAAAGAGATTTACTTTGATTATTAATCATCTTATTACACTTGGTAAATCTTATACTAACAAGGAACTTATCCACAAAGTTCTAAAAAGTCTTACTAGGGAATGGCAACCTCTTGTTACGGCCATCAAACAATCTCCCAATATAAATGATATGCCTCTTGCCACTTTGTTTGGTAAACTCCAAGAACAAGAACAAGAATGGAAAGACTTGAAACAAGCGAAGGAAGAAGAAAAAGTCTCTAAGAAGAAAGGGCTAGCTCTCAAAGCCACCTCAACTGTTGAAGATGAATCTGAGAGTGATCTTGACGAGGATGAAGAGTTAAGCCTATTCGTGAAACGTTTTGGAAAGCTTATGAAGAGCAAACGCTTCCAAAGGAACTTCAAATCACAAGGTAAGAAATCTAATCCTAAAGAAAATTCTACTTCACCTACTTGCTTTGAATGTGGAAAGGAAGGACACTTCAAGATAGATTGTCCAAACCTAAAGAAGAAAAACAAAGAAAGAAAAGAAAGGAGAAGAGCATATATCGCATGGGATGAAAATGAGATAAGTAGCTCAGACGATTCAAAAAATGAAGAAGCAAACCTCTGTCTTATGGCCAATCACCAAGATGAAGAAGATGAGGTAAACTTTCATGACTTAGATAAGGAACAACTACTTGATGCTCTTGAAGAATTGTATGATAAAATTATGAAAGTGTCTAATAAGCATTAATTATCTAGAAAAACCATTGACACTCTTGAGATGCATCTTATGGAAGTTTGTAAAGAAAATGAATGTTTGAAAAATGAGTTAGTAAATGTTCAAGCATGCTCTAGGACTAAACCTTGTGAATTTGTAAAGAAATATGACATGCTAGAAACTAAGGTTTTGGACTTAAATAGAACTCTAGAAAAATTTACAAATGGTAGAGACAACTTAAATGTTTTACTTGGTAAACAACGGTGTATGTTTGATAAAACGGGTTTAGGTTTCAATGCCGTTAAGAAACAAAAGAATTATAAGAACTTCTTTATACCACCTAGTAAAACTTCATCACCTTTCATGAAATGTAATCATTGCGGTTTTAAAGGACATAATGCATCTAATTGTAATGTTAGAAAACTAGGGCCAAAGGTTATGAGAAAAGTATGGGTTCCTAAAGGAATATTACCTCAAACTAACCTATAAGGACCCAACATAAAATGGGTACCAAGTTCTCTAACTTGACATGTTTTGTAGGTATGCTTTAAAACGAATAGCACCCATTGGTATTTGGATAGTGGGTGTTCAAAACACATGACGGGAGACAAAAGTAAGTTCATATCATTTACTCCATGAAATAAAGGATTCATTACTTATGGAGATAACACGAAGGGAAGAATACTAAGAATCGAAAATGTACCTTCCAAGAAATGAACTTGGAAGACGAAGAAGGAAATAAAAATGAAGGAGATACAACACAAAACGGCGAACCTCAACAAAAGGAATGGATCACCTTAAAGAATCACCCATTGGACAATGTTATAGGTGAAATAACAAAAGGTGTAAGTACTCAAAACGCTATTAGAAATGCATGCAATCACTTAGCTTTTGTATCACAAATAGAACCCAAAAATATCAATGAAGCTATTATTGATGAACATTGGATGTTGGCCATGCAAGAAGAATTGAATCAATTTGAAAGAAATGAAGTTTGGGAACTTGTGCCAAGACCCAATGACCATCTAATAATAGGTACTAAATGGGTTTTTAGAAATAAGCTAGATGAAAATGGAATAATAACAAGAAACAAAGCAAGATTAGTTGCTAAAGGATATAATCAAGAAGAGGGAATAGACTATGAAGAAATGTATACTCCCATAGCTAGATTAGAAGCCATAAGATTACTGTTAGCTTTTGCTTGTTGTATGGATTTTAAGCTTTATCAAATGGATGTCAAAAGCGCTTGTCTAAACGGCTATATTCAAGAAGAAATCTATGTAGATCAACCTCCCAGTTTTGAAAATCACAAATTTCCAAACCATGTTTTTAAATTGAGAAAAGCTTTATATGGTTTGAAACAAGCTCCAAGAGCTTGGTATGAAAGACTTAGTAAATTTCTTTTAGAAAATAATTTTGAAAGAGGAAAGGTTGATACTACGCTGTTTATAAAACGTAAAAACAATGACATTCTTTTGGTACAAGTTTATGTTGATGATATAGTATTTGGTGCTACTAACGAAATTCTTTGTCAAGAGTTTGCCAAGATTATGCAAGATGAATTCGAAATATCCATGATGGGAGAACTCACCTTCTTCCTTGGATTACAAATCAAACAAACAAATGAAGGAACGTTCATTAGTCAAACAAAATATTGAAAAAAACTACTCAAAAGGTTTGAAATGGACAAAGAAAACGAAATAGCTACACCCATGAGTATATCTTGCTACTTAGACAAAGATGAGAAGGGTAAGGACGTTGAAATAACTAAATACCGAGGTATGATTGGTTCCTTACTTTACTTAACAGCTAGTAGGCCTGATATTATGTTTGCTGTGTGCATGTGTGCTAGATATCAAGCATGTCCTAAAGAATCACATCTCACTACTGTAAAAAGAATTTTGAAATATCTTGTGGGTACTCAAAATGTTGGTTTATGGTATCCTAAAGGTGTTGAATGTATTCTCATAGGATATTCTGATTTTGACTTTACTGGTTGTAAACTTGATAGAAAGAGTACTAGTGGCACATGTCATTTACTTGGTAGTTCCCTTGTTTCTTGGCATAGCAAGAAGCAAGTAAGTGTTGCTTTATCGACAGCTGAGGCAGAATATATAGCAGCTAGCAGTTGTTGTGCTCAAATTCTTTGGATGAGACAACAACTTCTTGACTTTGGTGTTGTTTTAAACAAAGTGCCTATTAAATGTGATAACACTAGCGCCATAAATATCTCAAAAAATCCTGTCATGCATTCTAGGACTAAACATATTGAAATAAGACATCATTTTATAAGAGACCATGTTTTGAAAGGAGATTGTGTTCTTGAATATGTTGAAACTTCAAAACAATTGGCGGATATTTTTACAAAACCCCTTCCAAAAGAACAATTTATAAATATTAGAAAGGAATTAGGAATTTTGGAAATTGTTTAAATTGATGTTTATCATTTTCTTTACTCCTTGAACATAATTTTGAAAGCCTTTAACTAAAAGATTTTAAATTTTTTTTATTTCTTTGAACATAGTACTTTACTTTGTGATATACATACAATTCTTGAAGTCAATACATACTTCATAAAACTCTTGTTTTATTTTAAGTTCTCAGGAAGAATATACTTAATTAAACATATCTTGACACAAAAATAATCTCCTATGTACCACATGGTTCTCAAAAATAAATGGCAAATGACCTTGATTTTCTTGACTCTCTTGTGCAATAAAAATCATTGGTAAATTGCAAAATTTTAATCCTGTATAACCTCTAACTTTGCTTATCCAAAAGAAAGAGAAAACATCATTATGATTTCTTACATGCTTTGAATTACTCTGTGATATATGTTGCATGTTTTAGGGGGAGTTTTATATGTAAAGGTATCTATCTCTACAAAATGTATCTTTCTTAAAGTGGTATATATATATATATATATATATATATATATATATATATATTCTTAGATGTTTTTTTGATGATGCCAAAGGGGGAGAAAATAAATATATACTTTTTAAGTGACATAAAGTATCTCACAAAGGGGGAGAGAATATCATGATGTTATAATGGTATCAAATTATATGTGTAAGGGGGAGTCATTTTTGCAATATATTTGAACTGTTATGATACTAACATCCCAAGAGACAAACATTTGTTGTCATCATCAAAAAGGGGGAGAATGTATTTATATGTTGATGTAGGTTTTGACAATAAACAACAAATGAAGATTTAAGTTCAAATACACAAATCAATAATGATTGATAAGATAAACAAATGATTGCCAAAATAGTAAAAATAAATATTGAAGAAACTTGGTTGTTAAATCATCCCGGAAAAGCCATTACAAGTACGCAATGAAATGAAGGAAACTTAAGCAAAAGAATGAAGAATCAGGGACTTGCACACTCTAAGCGTGATTCAGTATGGAAGTATGGGCTTGAAAGTAATGAATCAGGGGCTACAATTGAAGCTCGCTTAAGCGCTGGACCAGCTCGCTTAAGCGCTGGACAAGCTCGCTTAAGCGTGAAGCTATGAAGCTTAAGCGTGAGCGTGGAGCAAAGCGTGATGCATCAGGAGCCCAAAATCACAAGTCTCGCTTAAGCGTAAACAAGGTTCGCTTGAGCGTGATAGCACGATTGAGCATGGATTCGAGCATGATGCAAGCGTGAAAAGGAAATCAAGGGAAATATACCTGTACACTTAAGCGTGATTAAACACGCTTGAGCGAGGATGCTACAAAATTAATTACAGCATGTGTTTATGATGTACAGTGGAATATCAGAAGTTCCAAGAAGCTAATTCAAACATCATACTACTCTCAGATGATTAAATTACGTCACCAAGAGTCAGATAAGTTTACTTAATTCAAATGAATTATGTGAATTTGAATTTGAATCTCTAGTGAATATATGACAGCCTTGCATCGCACTTGGACAAACTGAATCACACTATGAATTAGCCAAATACAGCGTTCCAACATTCTCTGAGCAGATTGCATTCTCCAGGTCTCCACTACGCAAGTTGCAATTTAAGTAACTAAAAATAGACATATGCTCCACTGTTCCACCTTGTCGTGGAAATTAAATACACTGCTCCACCATAAAATGACCATGTTGCTCCATGTCATCGAAGGAAGTTAAAGATACAAGGAACCATACTACACTATCCTCGGGTGAATGTTTTAATTGTAATCACCATGCTTCCATCTACTATAAATAGGGAAGGCAATTGAATTTGCAATTCGTACCAAAGCATTTGAAGCATTTCCATTTGCTTTCTTCCCCCTCCATTCTCTTGCTCTTCTTCTTGCTCTCTTTATTCTTTGATTGGCATATTTCTTGAAGTTATTTTTTTTAGAGTTAATTTGTGGGGAAATTATATTGTGTACTTATTTTACATATCCTCTCTTTGAGAGTTATTACTTTGTGAAAGCTTTAACTTGTATATCCACTCTATTGGAGAGTTTCCTTGTATGCTTAAACACCAAACATCTTAAAATCTTTGGGTTGGGGTTTCAACCTTGTAATTGTGAGATTGAGAGATTGGGTGGAGTGCCCTTGTACTTGTGAGGATTAGATTCTTGAGTGTGGGACACTAGGAAGTCAAAGTTGCTCAAAGTTGTATCTCTAATCTCCAATAGTGGAAATCCTCTAAGTGGGTTGCTTAGAGGCGAGACGTACACCGGTGTGGTGGAACTCGTATATATCGGTTTGCAAATCTCTCTTCCCTAAACTCATTTAATTTGTGCACTTAACTAGCTTGCTTGATTTATCATATTATTTCCAATTAATTTGGAC
Organism: Clitoria ternatea; assembly: GCA_037962975.1. Classification (NCBI taxonomy): domain Eukaryota; kingdom Viridiplantae; phylum Streptophyta; class Magnoliopsida; order Fabales; family Fabaceae; genus Clitoria; species Clitoria ternatea. The sequence continues at coordinate 51,485,591 of CM075671.1, forward strand.
TAAGTGCATGTTATATTAAGTTATAAATTATTTCGATTAACATTGTTGAAATTAGCCTTAAGTAATATTCTTGAATTATTTTGAAATCTTTCTAAGTACCTTAAATAGTGTTGAGATTAATTTGATTCCATTTCTTGAATATTACTTAGACCTTTTAAGTGCTAACTATTTTGTCTGTGTATAAATTGTTACTATTTACCATTAAGTTTATCATCTTTATCAAACATAGGAACTAAAGAATCAACTTCAAAAGCATTCAAAGTAAAATTTTTTAATACTCAATTCACCCCCTTCTTGAGTACTTGAGGCTACTTGGTTAACAATATTTGTGTCTCTTCACTTGTATTTTTCCCACCCTTTTTGCTAAACCTTTCTATTACTTCTTCGAACTCTCTTTCGAAAAAATTCTCTCATTTCTTGTTACTAAAAACCTTTCTTCTTCACCTTTCATCTGAGAAATGGCATTCAAAGTATCTGACATCATTGAGTCCTCTGTGTTCAACCTAAGGCAGCATAGTCTTGATGGACGTGATATCTCTATGGAGATCAATAGAATAGGGTGGATGAAGTTCCGTCATGACCAATAACCCTACTTCTAACTCTGGTTCTGAATTTTTAGAAGACGGTCTCCATGGATAAATCCAGGTTCATTGTTCTTGGGAAGCCTCAAGGAAAATCTATTGAAATTTTTGAGGATGTTATCACAACTGTTACAAGTTGTCCCTATCTTGGTGAAGTTTATGCTGAAGATTTTGAGTATAATGTTGTGTCCTCTCTGAAGATAAACCAAATGTTCTATGGAACAGAGCAACCAATGAAGCCAGTCTTTAGGTCTCTTCTCCTAAAGGTCAAGACGTTGCATCTTGTTTTGAAACAAGTCTTTTGCCCTAGGAAAAGTGAAAAAGATACAGTGAGCAAGTTGGACAGATTCTACATGTATCACATGCTTGCAAAGGAGAAAGTTAGTTTACCTAATGTGATTATGACTTATCCAATCTCCTCTATTGTCAAGAAGTAGAATAAGATTCTATACCATGTGGTCCTCATGAAGGTGTTTGCACTCGAGAATATGCAAACTAGCACTGTCAGTGACTTAGTCACTCTGTCCCCTATGGCCAGTAAGTTGCCTAACTTCTCTCCTCTCTTGGACCAGCCTATGGATACTCCCCTGTCTCCTCCTAAGAAAAAAAAGTCTGCTCCTACCAATCAAAAGTCTGGGTTTTTTGCCAAGCGTTCAAAAAGCTCTCGTTCCACTAAGAAGGTTAAAAAGTTGGTTCTTGATATGTCTGATGAATCCTCTGAAGAATCTAGTGTATTTATATGTTGAAACAGGTTTTGATGAATGACAAACAATTGAAGAATCAAATACATGAGAATCGATGAAGTATAAAGAATTAATTTATGGCATTCACAGAGGTCCAAAATAAGTAAAATAATTATTCAAAGTGCCAAAGAAAGATTAGTTCAAAGAACCATGCATGAAAGTATCAAGAATGGACCCAAACGAAGCAAAATGTATCAAAACTTGAAGGGAACATGCCAAGGAATCGATTCATCTCTATGGGAATCGATTCCCATGTGAAAAATGAAAGAGGAATCGATTCAAGACACAAAGGAATCAATTCATGATGAAAATTAAGGGGAGGAATCGATTCATGCTGAAAATTAAGTGAAGGAATCGATTCATCAAGCTTAGGAATCGATTCATATTGGAAATTGGCTCAAGGAATCGATTCATGGACTGGAGGAATCGATTCATGCTACTAGGAATCGATTCCCCTTGCTGGAAATCGATTCATGTGTTGTTTTTAATGCAAAAATACACTGGAAAGATCATTCAAACTTGCGCCGAATCATGGAAACTATCAATACGCGTTTTCAGAAATTCAAGACAGCTTATTCCTCTCTCGAAGACTCAAACTGAATGGCGATTCCATTAATTGAGGCAGACAATTTCACTTCTCAAGTTAGGAAACATGGAATGTTGGGAAATTAAGGCTTTCGATGCATAAAATCAGGAACCGGTGGAATTCAAATTTTTGGCAGCACATACTCTGGAACTCTTATAAATAGAGAAGAAGTGAAGCAACACAAACACACCTTCACAGTATCAAATACTTGCTTTCATTCTTTCTTCTTACTTACTCTCTGATTCTCTTTATTTTGAAGTATTAATTTTTGAGAGTTATATTATGAGAAAAATATTTTTGAAGTACTAAAATTGCTTATCCTCTTTTAGAGAAGAAAAATATTTCTTAAAGTGCTTAAATTTGTATATCCACTCTATTGAGAGAGTCACACTTGTAAAATCACATACACAAAATCTGAGATACTTGTTGGATTGGGATTCAACCTTGTAATTGAGAGATTGTGAGATTGGGTGGGTTGCCCTTTAGCTTGTGAGGATTAAGTTCTTGAGTGTGGGACACTAAGAGACTGTAATTGCTCAAGGCGTGTATCTCAAATTCTCAATAGTGGAAATCCTCTAAGTGGGTTACTTGGAGGCGAGACGTACCAGTGTGGTGGAACTCGTATATATCGGTTTACAAATCTTCTCTTCCCTAATCTATTTAAATTTATGCATTTAAGTTGCTTGCTTAATTTGTTACACTTAATAACTTTGTTATTCAAACTTCTTTATTATTCTCATTTAAGATTAAGTTTATCATCTTCTCTATATATATTTGTCAAAGAACCAATTTCACAAGCATTTCAACAAAAAAAATTTAATACTCAATTCACCCCCCCCCTCTTGAGTAATTGAGGCCACTTGGTTAACAAGTGGTATCAGAGCTTGACTCTTGGTAAATTAAGCTTAACAACTTCAAGAGAACGAATGGCCTCAAATTCTTTAAACCTTTTTCCTTTAGGTGGAGCTACAAACCGACCTCCTGCTTTTAATGGGGAAGGATATGCTTTTTGGAAAGAAAGAATGAAAATTTTTGTTCAATCAATTGATCTAAGAGTTTGGAATGCTATTGAAAATGGTCCTTTCATACCTATGCATATTGTTGATGATAAACAAATAGAAAAACCCATGGATGATTGGACTAGTGATGAAGAAAAGAAAGTACAATATAATTATAAAGCCAAGAATCTAATCACTCTAGCGTTAGGTCCCGATGAATTTTTTAGAGTAGTAACCTGTAAATCTGCCAAAGAAATATGGGATACTCTTCAAATTACTCATGAAGGAACTAGTGATGTTAAGGATTCTAAAATTAGTACTTTAACTAGCCAATATGAAAGCTTTAGAATGAATTCCGGTGAAACCATCTTAGAACTTCAAAAAAGGTTTACCTTGATTATTAATCATCTTATTACTCTTGGAAAATCTTACACTAACAAAGAGCTTATCCATAAAGTTCTAAAAAGTCTTACCAGGGAATGGCAACCTCTTGTCAACGCTATCAAACAATCGCCAAACATAAATGATATGTCTTTTTCCACATTATTCGGTAAGCTTCAAGAACAAGAACAAGAATTAAAAGACTTGAAAATGGCGGAAGAAGAAGAAAAGTCTTCCAAGAAGAAGGGGCTAGCTCTTAAGGCCACCTCTATTGAAGAAAACAAATCTGAAAGTGATCAAGAAGAAGATGATGATGAGTTAGGCCTATTTGTGAGGCGTTTTGGAAGGCTCATGAGAAACAAAAGATTCCAAAAGGGCTTCACTTCTAAAGGTAAGAAATTCGTTTCTAAAGATAATAATTCATTACCAACTTGTTTTGAATGTGGAAAGGAAGGAAATTTCAAGGTGGACTGTCCAAATCTCAAGAAGAAAAACAAGGATCAAAAAGGAAAAAGGAGAGCATACATAGCATGGGATGACAACGAGGTGAGTAGCTCAGATGAATCCGAAAATGAAGAAGCAAACCTCTGTCTCATGGCCAACCATCAAGACGAAGGCGATGAGGTAAACCTCCATGATTTAGATAAAGATGAATTGCTTGATGCATTTGATGAATTGTATGATAAATTTGTTAAACTTTCTAGTAAGTATAAATTATCTAGAAAAACCATAGAAGCTCTTGAAACGCATCTCATTGAACAGGTAAAAGAAAATGAGATTTTGAAAAAGGAAGTAGTAAATGTTCAAGCATGCTCTAAAACCAAACCTTGTGAATTTGTTAAGAAATGTGACATTCTAGAAACTAAGGTTTTAGACTTGAGTAAAACTTTAGAAAATTTTACAAATGGTAGAGACAACTTAAATGTTTTGCTTGGAAAACAACGGTGTATGTTTGATAAAATGGGACTAGGTTTCAATGCCTATAAGAAACAAAAGAATTATAAAAACGTCTTTATACCATCTAGTAAAACTGCATCACCTTTCATGAAATACAATTATTATGGTTTTAAAGGACATAGTGCATCTAATTATAATGTTAGAAAACTAGGGCCAAAGGTTATGAGAAAAGTATGGGTTCCTAAAGGAACGTTACCTCAAACTAACCTACAAGGACCCAACATAAAATGGGTACCAAGTTCTCTAACTTAACTTGTTTTGTAGGTATGCTTTAAAGCAAGTAACACCAATTGGTACTTAGATAGTGGGTGTTCAAAACACATGACGGGAGACAAAAGTAAGTTCATATCATTTACTCCATGAAATAAAGGATTCGTTACTTATGGAGATAACACGAAGGGAAGAATACTAGGAATTGGAAATGTTGGTAAAAATTCTTCCACCTCTATAAATGATGTCTTATATGTTGAAGGACTTAAACATAACTTGCTTAGTATCAGTCAATTATGTGATAAAGGCTATAAAATTGTTTTTGAATCAAATGGTTGCATAATTGAAATAAGCTAAATAAGGAAACAAAATTCGTTGGTCAAAGAGTAGATAACATTTATATGATTAATCTAGATTGTCTTGCTTCAAATGATGTGCAATGCTTCATAACTAAAGAGGATGAATCATGGCTATGGCATAGAAGAATTACTCACATTCATATAGACCATTTAAACAAACTTGTTTCAAAAGATTTAGTTATCGGTTTACCAAAATTAAAATTTGAAAATAAATTTTGTGACGCTTGTCAAAAGGAAAAACAAGTAAAGGCTTCTTTTCAAGCAAAAAATATTGTTTCAACAACTAGACCTTTACAACTTTTACATATGGATTTATTTGGACCTTCGAAAATCAAAAGTTTTGGTGGAAATTATTATGGTCTTGTGATTGTGGATGATTACTCTAGATATACATGGACATTATTTCTTACTCACAAAAACGAAACATATCAAGCATTTAAGAAACTTGTCAAGATCATTCAAAATGAACAAAATTCTAAAATAGCATCTATTCGAACTGACCATGGGGGAGAATTTGAAAACCAATCCTTTGAAAAATTTTGTGAAAAATTTGGCATTGAACATAATTTTTCGGCTCCAAGAACTCCACAACAAAATGGAGTAGTTGAAAGGAAAAATAGATCTTTAGTGGAGCTCGCAAGAACTATGTTGAATGAAAGTAATATTGCGAAACATTTTTGGGCCGATGCAGTAAATACTGCTTGCCATGTTATGAATCGATGTTTGATAAGGCCTATATTAAAAAAAACCCCTTATGAGCTTTATAAAGGAAGAAAACCTAACATTTCTTATTTCCACGTATTTGGATGCAAATGTTTTGTTTTAAACAATGGAAAGGATAATCTTGGCAAATTCGATGCAAAATCTGATGAAGCAATATTTTTAGGTTACTCATCTACAAGCAAAGCATATTGACTCTTTAACAAACGAACTCGTACAATTGAAGAGTCTATACATGTTAAATTCGATGAACTTAACCAAAATCTTCCGAGAGAAGAAATTGATGATCTTGTAGGTACCTTCCAAGAAATAAACTTGGAAGACAAAGAAGAAAACAAAAATGAAGGAAATACATCACAAAATGGCGAACCTCAACAAAAGGAGTGGATCACCGTAAAGAATCACCCATTGGACAATATCATAGGCGAGATAACAAAAGGTGTAAGTACTCGAAACGCTATTAGAAATGCATGCAATCACTTAGCTTTTGTATCACAAATAGAACCCAAAAATATTGATGAAGCTATTATTGATGAACATTGGATATTGGCAATGCAAGAAGAATTAAATCAGTTTGAAAGAAATAAAGTTTGGGAACTTGTGCCAAAACCCAATAATCATCAAATAATAGGCACGAAATGGGTTTTTAGAAACAAACTAGATGAAAATGGAATAATAACAAGAAATAAAGCTAGATTAGTTGCTAAAGGATATAATCAAGAAGAGGGAATAGACTACGAAGAAACGTATGCTCCCGTAGCTAGATTAGAAGCCATAAGATTATTGTTAGCTTTTGCTTGTTGTATAGATTTTAAACTTTATCAAATGGATGTCAAAAGTGCTTTTCTAAACGGTTATATTCAAGAAGAAGTTTATGTAAATCAACCTCCCGGTTTCGAAAATCACAAATTTCCAAACCATATTTTTAAATTAAGAAAAGCTTTATATGGTTTAAAACAAGCTCCAAGAGCTTGGTATGAACAACTCAGTAAATTTCTTCTTAAAAATAATTTTGAAAGAGGAAAGGTTGATACAACACTGTTTATAAAACGTAAAAATCATGACATCCTTTTAGTACAAGTTTATGTTGATGACATAATATTTGGTGCTACTAACAAAATCCTTTGTCAAGAGTTTGCTAAGATTATGCAAGATGAATTCGAAATGTCCATGATGGGAGAACTCACATTCTTTCTTGGGCTACATATTAAGCAAACAAAAGAAGGAACATTTATCAGTCAAACAAAATACTGCAAAGAACTACTCAAAAGGTTTTAAATGGATAAAGCAAATGAAATAGCCACACCAATGAGTACTTCTTGCTACCTAGACAAGGATGAGAAGGGTAAGGACGTTGAAATAACTAAATATCGAGGTATGATTGGATCCTTACTTTATTTAACAGCTAGTAGACCTGATATTATGTTTGCGGTATGTATGTGCGCTAGATATCAAGCATGTCCTAAAGAATCACATCTCACAGCCGTAAAAAGAATTTTAAAATATCTTGTGGGTACTCAAAATGTTAGTTTATGGTATCCCAAAGGTGCTGAATGTATTCTTGTAGGATATTCTGATTCTGATTTTGCTGGGTGTAAATTAGATAGAAAAAGTACCAGTGGTACTTGTCATATGCTTGGAAGCTCTCTTGTTTCTTGGCATAGCAAGAAGCAAGTAAGTGTCGCGTTATCCACAGCTGAAGCAGAATATGTTGCAGCTGGAAGTTGTTGTGCTCAAATCCTATGGATGAGACAACAACTTCTTGATTTTGGCGTGGTATTAGATCAAATACCCATTAAATGCGACAATACCAGCGCCATAAATATCTCCAAAAATCCAGTTATGCATTCACGAACAAAACATATAGAAATCCGTCACCATTTCATACGAGATCATGTTTTAAAAGGAGATTGTGTTCTTGAATATGTTGAAACTTCCAAACAATTGGCGGATATTTTTACTAAACCTCTTCCAAAGGAACAATTTATAAATATTAGAAGGGAATTAGGCATTTTAGAAATTGTTTAAATCACAAATTTCATTCTCTTAAATATTTTCACAAATCTTTAACTTAAAGATTTATCTTCTTTCATACAAATTCTATTTTTGAGAAATATTAATATACACTATTTTGAGATATTCATATTTATCATAACCCCATTTATTGTTTAAAATCTTCATTAAACATATTTGTGAAACAAATTAATCTCTTATAAATCATATGATCTCAAAAATAAATGCAAATTAACCTTTGATTTTCTTGATAAATAATAAAACAAAATCACTGGTAAAATTACAAAATTTTAAACTCTACACCATGATACCATTAGGAAGCAAAATTATGTGATATATATCACCACTCTCAAAAGCTTTCTCGAAGACTCTCTACAAAAAATTTTTTCCTTCAAATCCTATTGACAAAATTATTTCTTAGTCAAAACTTTTCTTTGTAAAAACTTGTGTCCTTCACGTGAGCAATAAGACAAGAAATAAACTCCTATACACATGCTCCTTCACATGACGCCATATCAGGAAATGATATTATTGAACAAATGGTACCTTGAAATCCTCTTGCACATCACGAAAACTCCAAATTTCCTCCTGACTTCATTAAAAAATCCATACACATATTGCAAAGCTTATCTCGTGATCAATAAAGACAAAATTCCCTTTCCAATGCATTTGTCATTCCCAAAGAAGCAATCACGTGAAAATTGGCAGAAAAACACATGGAGGAATTGATTCCCCCTCACATGAATCGATTCCCATGCTCGAAAATGCCAAAGATGAATCGATTCCCCTACACTGAATCGATTCAGGTCTCATGCCTCATAGAAAATGAATCGATTCCCCTCCAGGATGAATCGATTCACGCCTTAAAATCATGTTGTTTCACGCTGTTTCATCTATAAATTGACATGATTCCTACGTTCTCTGTAACACCCCGACTTTCCTGACTCGAATCCCGATGTGATCGTCATAATTAATAAAATTGTGAATAAATTTTTCGCGTTACAAAATAATTACCGGAGTCACACCGAAACTCGAATCATAGAAAACCGAAGTGTACAGTTAAATAAACTAAAGCTGGATTGATAGAATAATGGCCCATAGTGGTATACGAAAATAATAAAGTTTACAGCGAAAGAATATGTATACCGGGCACACACCTAGTCCCATATATGACGATATGAGAAAAGGCTAGGCTAGCATGCAATGACATATCATGAGTCTATTAGACAATCATCAACCTGAGTACGTAAAGCCTAAGGTATAACTATATTTATATACATGTACAAATTCATTAAAACGTCTATATCATTATAGATAAATTATACATTTTATGATTCTAATAAATAATAATTCATAAATGATGCCGGCCAAGGCATTTCCTCTACCACTATTTACCTTCACCGAAACTTGATCTTTAACTTCAAAATCATCCCATGGTAACCTACATCACAATGCTAAAAAGGAGGCCACACAGGAGAGTGAGTTATACATTCAAAATGATGAATAACAAATATGGTGATCAAGTGTATATGCATACAAACATCATGTGTGCTTTGCTATCAAAATATGAAATTATCATTCATTCATTAACTCATTATTACAATAAGCATACAGCCTCATGAATCGCAACACAATCACATACTCAATCTCTTTGCCACTTATCAACAAGGGCATTCTCAATCATTAACATCATCTATTCATTTTATCTTTTATTCAGTACCTCCTCGCAAGGGGTTTCTCAATACTCGTGGTCATCCTATTTCAAATATACAATAAATTTAATTCCATATCAATGGGTGATCGCAACCACCATAATCGAACATTCATAACCATAATGGGTAATCGCAACCACCATAATCAATCTTTCATAATCATAATAGGTGATCACAACCACCATAATCAAACATTCCTAATCATTGGTTTCCCGCCTCGCAAGGGGTACTCCCTAAAGCAGCCTCGCAAGGAGCTTTCTCATGATCGCAACCACGTTCAACAATTCACATAGGTTTCCCGCCTCGCAAGGGGTACTCCCGCCTCATGATCGCAACCATGGGCATCATAGGTGCTCGCAAGCCCTTTACCATATCAAATACCAAGTGATCGCAACCACTAGTTCATCATCATATAATGGTCCCCGCAGGGCCTTTCACATTTCACATTCTAGGTGATCGCAACCACCGGCACAATATCACATCATCATCACTCAGGGCTATGCCCTTCGTGGCACCCTGCAAGGTGATTCAATTCACAACAATTCAATAATAATAGGATCACGTCCTCTTTACTCTGGGATATACCCTTCGTGGCACCCCGCAAGGTGATATATTCAACATTATGATCAACATCATTTTCACTCTGGGATTTACCCGTCGTGGCACCTCGCAAGGTGATTATATTGTGATCGCAACCATATTTCAAGATTATACCATGCCATATATGAAAAATACAATACTGCATATGCCAATCAACCTCGCAAGGATATCTCATCCTCTCTTATAGGGATATATTATAATTTGGCATTTTCAATGAATAACATACAATCATTTACAAAGCCCCTTAAGGCATATCATTCATATACTTGGCATCTCAATAGCCACAATATCATTCTCACATTAATCCACGCATGGAAAACAACATGGTATTTCAAAAGTATATGTTTAGCAATCATCTTTGGCACCATTTCAAATCCATTAATTTATACACTCATTTCTATTCAATTGTCCCCTCTTTAATTTCGTCATCACTCAAGGTGTGTCATGTAACCATATCACTTACTTTCCATCATGATTCACAATATATATCCATAGTGGTGTAGCACGTATATATTCATAACATAACGTAGGTATACACATACCTCGCCAAGGCCTTAAGCCATTCCTCAATCACCACTAAGACACACCACACATGTACCCCTAGTGAATTTTCTCGTTTTTACATACTAAAAGGGGGTTTTGGGCAATAATGAGCCCATGATAAATTTCAACATTAAGACATGAAGAAAGCTTACTTTTAGTCTTAAGAATAGTGGGACATGTCACAAATATCACCTATTAGTCCCAATTTGGCCACCATAAAAAGTTGGGTTCAAAACCTCCTTAAACTTGAATTTTTCAACGCAATGGGTTCGGTATTTTTCTCCTAATAAGAGTTAGAGAACTCCAATTAATGTGAGACCAATTCTCACACCTCCGTAACACAATTATCTACAACTTTCATGAAGAACTTGGAGGCCAAAAGTGTCATTAAGATGCCCAAACGGGCCAAAAACAGCAAGGAAAATAGACCAGTTGGAAAAACAGCACAACAGTGGCCATAACAGGGCTCTGAATCGATTCAGGTTCGTATGAATCGATTCAAGCGTCCCAAAATCTCAATTTTTGACAAACAGAGGGCCTTGAATCGATTCAAACTCGTATGAATCGATTCAAACGCCCCTGGAGCCCCAAAATAGTGAAAACAGCACCTCTTGAATCGATTCAAAGGGTCTTGAATCGATTCAAGACAGCCCTGCTGCTGTTTTTATGCAGAACAACACCAAAATTTCAACTTCCAATAACCCAATCTCATTCAATTCAAATCCAATGACCATCAAAATTTGTCACAAGCTAAAATATATTATTTGTGACGTGTGGCCACCGGCCTCACTCAGAAATTCTCAAAATTGAGGGACTTATGCGCATAATTGCGTTTTACCCGATTTAAAATGTTTTTGGGCAACTCAAGGGTCAATTCTCAATGGAATTGGCCCATTCCAATTCCTACAAGTCATAAACTACACATAGAAGCTATTGGGACTAACCCAAGCCATCAAAATCACATAAAACTCTATTTGACTCTATGAGTTCCTCAATTATGCCTAAACCTCAAACTTATCACTAATACCATCACAACGGCTATCACATTCAATGCCAATCATCCACATAAATTCTCAATTCTTAAAACATATATTTCATCCCCTCAAGGATGGTTCATTAACATGTACTTATTTCAACCTCTCATGGGTTATTCATCAATATATTACACATATGTTATCATCAATAGCCAACAATTTGCCATTCATATCATTTCACTATAAACATGGCAAGGCAAGCATGAGTATCAAGCCATACAATAATCATCAATTATATAACTCATGCAATTTGAATGTAAACTCCTCTCCTACCTCAGGGAAGAACCGAAACGGTTCCAATACTCCGAATACACGTTACGAAAGCTCCGCTATATAATTCCGGAACACAATCTATATACCACATTCATATAAATTCACTCATCAATAACCATCATGATTCTAAGCATTTGTTAGCTTATCATAAGGCCTAATGTCAAGTCCTAGACTTGATGAACACCAACTTATGTAATTATGTTAGGCTTCGGGAATTCCTTTCCCAAAACCAAGATTCTCTAGGTCTAAGAGGGTTAACTATACCCAACAACACCAATATCTCATTCATCCCTCATCTAAAATGCATTTCTACATTACATCAATCATCCAAATACCATTATCATCACCTTGAGCTCAACATGAGTTATCTTAGCTCAAACCAATCTTCACTATCCATATATTCTAAATGGTACATGTTATGGTCTAAGACTTTATCAACTACTCTTCCAAGTTATTGATCCATCACCATACCGTAACCTTAATAGTAACATTCATTCTTGCACAATTCCTAACAACACTCACCCATGAGCTTCTTTCTATAAAATTTGGCTTTACTATACTTATCCATCATTATAAACAACAACTTACACATTAATCATCATAATTAGCTATCTTTCATCATTAATATTATTCTCTATTACCATAAAACATACTTCCTACTCATATTCTACACATCCTCACTTCGTCAAAGTTAGGGTTCCATCAAAACCTCATCATCACCACAATTAATCAATTCTAATCTTCCCAAAATCCACAATCATCAATTCTAACTACCTTTATGCCTTATTTCAAACATCTCAAGACTAGCAATATTATATTTCATTCATTGTCAACATCAATAGCAATCCTCAATGACTATCCCACCTAGGGTTTTCATAATTAATACTTCTCCCATCAATCCTTACACATTTAATGCTCTCTTATACATTAAAAATCCAAAACCTAGGGCATAAACTCTTGAAAGATGATGAGGAGCTTACCTCAACCAAGAAGCAACTATGATCTTCCAAAGGAGAGGTGGCCATACAAAATTTGAAGAGAAAAAGAGGAGAGTTCCAACCTCCAATGGCTTCCTTCAAGCTTCCCCAAGTGAAAATGGTGAAGGAAGAAGATAACATCATATGGCTTAGGTTTTGAAGAGAAGAAGAAGTGGAGAAGGAGAAAAGGAATGAGAGATGAAGAAGAAGAAAGATATTTTCCCTTTTTGAGAAAGAGGGCCCAACGTGAGAAGAAGAGAAGGGGAGAGTTTTATTTTTTAAATTTCCTTCCTTTCTTTAAAATCTTTCCGTTTTATAACAACCAGGCTCTCCATTCGGGCTCAATACATTATCTAAAATTTATTCTGAAAATATATTCAGATTCCCAACAATTTTATCTACAGCCCTGACCAATGGCATCTCAATCGGAGATACTTGGTCCGACACTCATATTTTAACCGGGTAAAATTTTAACTCTTTAAGTCCCAACAATTTATAAATATCCTCAATAAATCTCAATTTCACCATCCCAATATTTTTTTTTTGGGACACATAACACCTTACATTAAATTATTTATTATTTATTCTCATCAATTGTTCATTTTGTAAAATTCAGGATGTTACAATTCACCCCACCTAAAAAGAATTTCATCCTCGAAATTCAGCATCGATATACACACCATAAGGCCATATTTCAGGCCACACCTCAACAAGGTTCAACAACATCATAAAATAACATTTGACTTACCAAAGTCCATCAAGCCACGTTCATCATTATATCGTCATTCTCAATATAAAATTTTCACATCAAGCATGTTATATATTATGAATTACAACTCACCCAATAAAGCTCACATGTTCATACTCAGTACGACCAGATAGGTTCAATACATTCACCATAAGCAGTTACAATCTCTACACTTGCCTGACCTATGTGTTGTTGCATCCTACATATAGGAAGGCATCCCAATCCTGTAGTGGTTACTTCAAACACATAAAGTTGGCGCATAAGTGCATACTGCCACAATGCCTATGGCATGTAACACCATATCGGGACCAGTACTTCGTATTCCCATTGCTTATATTGGTCATATCTATCCAAACAATACCAGTTCATGTAAGACTTGGTGACAATCCTCATCAGTCCACAACTAACATATTCATATATCATCGTTATTATATAGCTAATTTGGCATCCATCATGCCATATCAATCATCAAATCTTAGTTAACTTCACCATCAATCGGTGTACCAACCATAAATTCTCACTCATCGCAAGATAAATACCCCATCCTTGGGTTTCATCCATCAAAATACATGTTCAAATAGTTCAAAATTCTTGCCTTACTTACATATTTATTGGTTATAAACCAATTCAAGTCTTAAAAGATTCAACACACTATCATCAAGTAGGCTACATGATCAAATAATGAGCTTTCACATTAGGCATTCTCCTCATAAATCATAATCAAAGCTCATAAATCAAACATATAACTCATATCATATCACATCACTGTGTGGTTTCCATCATCAATATAACGCCTTTCAAATAAAATAGGGGGTAATGATATGATCATATTTCTATTTGTCAACTCATAATCACACATGTCATCTCTGCATCACATCATCATCCATAATTATTCCAATGATCATAGGCTCTAAGGCACACTATTTAGTCCAAGGTTACTTCATAAAATCATATACTATAATCAATTTCAATTATGTCCTAAATTCAACATTATTGTCCATCATTCATCAGGGGTTACCTAACTTCCATTGTAGAGTTCTCGCATACCACAAAATCATCATTGGATATGGCTCATAGAGCAACATAGAGCCTAGACCGCCATAGGGTCTATTAAGTTAATTCTCTACAACAGTTGATCATACAAGATCATACTAGTCAATCTAGGTCATTACACCTAGTGAGTCAAAATCAAATCAATTATTCACTCGATTTTCACGCACCCAAACCGAGACACAACTTCAATCTAACATCTATTTGATTTCGTAGTTAATCATTTACCTCATATTCAAATTCCCAAATCTAGGGATACAATAAATCACTTTCATCATGTAATATATAGAGTCCTTGTGCCAAAGAATATAAAAATTTATCCTTCATAAATGGCACAACCAATCATTTAAATTCAAAAATACCCACACTAGGGGGTTTCTTCAATATTATTCATTCAACCCACTTAAACATAAGTTTTATCCCATTCAACAAGCATTCCTTGGCTAAATGTCACAGGCATAATGCATATAAGAGACCTAACCATAATTCATATTCAAGGTGCACATGCACATCAGGGTCTCAACAGATATGGTCTACCACCATGTCAATTTCCTTCTCAATACCTCCTATCCGTAATCAACATACGGTATAGGTCTATCATTAAATCGATATATAATTAACATATCATATCCATGATCACACATAGTACAAATTCATCATCATATCGATTCATATCTCATATTTCATTTCCATGATTTACACTCAATCATGGATTCATCATCAAATCAATTTGCATTTCATATATCGACATTAATACCCAATAACAATTTATTCGTCATTTGAAGGTAATAGGTGGTAAGGTTTCTTGATGGATATTGGTATGAATGAGTTCAAATGAAAGAGAATCAAGTTTGTATAATATGAACTCAATGCAGTGGATGTGCCAAGTTTAAACACAGAAGTTGTAATATAGTATAGTTGTCGTTCCACCGAGGAGGTGTTAGAATGAAGATCTTAGTTTTAAATTGATTTGGCAGAATGTTTTGGTTTTTGTTTTGTTTTGAATGATGTTGAATGAGAAAGTGAATAAATAACAGAGAGTGAAATTCTGCAAAAGATAACAGTAAATGGTGTTGGAAAAATCAGTTTTGTAAAACAGGGATTAGCTTCATCACATCTTCACCTTCTGTAAGCTGCATAAGTTTTTATATAAGTAAATCAAAAAGATAATTTCTACGTCACAATCAAAGTCATTTGTATCGATCCCTCGACTATAAAATTCATAAGAATGATTTCAAACCCCTGATCCCTCAGTCACTTTGAAATCATCCCAGCATTATCGATCGATTGTTTTGACGTTTATTGCGTTAGACGCCATCCCTGGCTACCTACTCACAACAAGTATTTCTTTCGGATCTGCTTTCAAAAGTCACTTCCCAGCATACTTAAGAAAACTTAAAACAAGAAAATAGTGATCAAGTACTTTCAGGCATTAAACGCAGAAGGAAATACAGAAAATTATCAAATCTCATTACTAAATAAAAACTTACAACAGCATTACTTCAGTGTTGAATGGATTACAGCCAATCCCATAAGGGAGTTTAGTTACTCATGCTTTGCATTTTCACCCTCAAAATATAAATACAAAAGATAATGGAAAAGGTTGGATTGTGAGGGAAATACAGGGGATTGAATCTGATGATCCCTATCTGATGTTGTTTGCAGCTTGATTTATAGGAGTCAAGGTTCAGCTTCCCTTTCCCACTTGCGTAGAACCCATGCAGCATCTTTCAGAGATTTGTAGAAACACAAGAAAGTGGGTGAGTTGGCATCGCACCATTGGTGAATATTAAATTAGAAATCCCATACTGCATGAGTCACGCTTGAGCTTAATTGCCACGCTCAAGCGTGAAAGGTTCTGATGCTTTTTGATAGTCTCACGCTCAAGCTGAATTAACCACGCTTAAGCGTGGCCTTCCAATTTAGTATACTAGTTTCCACGCTTGATTCACGCTTGATTCCTTTCAGCCTCGCTCAAGCGTGGCTTCCTTATGGTGCAGAACGTTTGATTCTCGCTCAAGCCATGCTCACCCTCGCTTAAGCGCTCTCTGGTTCACGCTTGAGCGTCCCCTTCTCACGCTCAAGCGTGGGGGGGGTCTGACGTTACTTGTTTTTCTTTCAGTCCATGCCTAGAGTCACGATCACGCTTACTCCTCGCTTGGGCGCTCTCGAGCTCACGCTCAAGCGGCTCATTCCCACGCTTGAGCGTGAGAGGGGTCCTGATGCCTCTTTAATTCATGCTTGCCCACTTAATCCTCTTCATTTTTATCATTCCACGCTTAAGCGCCTAGTGTTCACGCTCAAGCGTGAGAGGTGCTTATGCTCTCCAACTTTGTTCAAGCTCAAGCTTGCTTGTCTTGCCTTCCTGTTGAATTTCCTGCAACTTTCCAAGAGCTTTAACACAATATTTCTTTTATATATTTATCCATCACTATTTAAAAGATTCATGCTCACTTCCTTCAATAATTCATTAATTTAGCTCAAAGTATTTACAAAATTAGTTCAAATGAGTCATGAAATCAATGCTTAATCAACCCTTATCAAACTCTCCCCAATCTAGATTTTTGCTTGTCCTCAAGTAAAAAGAAGTTTGGAAAGGGAATCAAGCATTTCAACAAAATTAGCTTCTGTTACAGACAAAATTTTAAAAGACAATAATCTCAATTTAACTCAAGCAAATGATTTCCTTAATACCAATTCTTTGAAATGTACTGTACCATTAATTTGTTCACAACGCAGGTAACCAATTGCTATAAGAATAAGGAACTCTCATTATTTCTCACCAGGTGGGTGTGTTTGCACATTCATCATGAGAACTGCCTAATTAACATTGCCAGTCATTTCTAATCAAAATCAATTCATAAGATAAGTAAGGATCAAAAAGGTCTTTTCAGGGTTGTAATGAGGCTGGGCTATCAAGAATTCTTGGTTTTTCTTGGATTCAAAATTGCATGCATAAAGAAGAGCATCTGTTCTAAAATTTTTCAAACTTTGTATGAGGCTTCTTCAGAATTCTTTGTTTCTCTTTTTCTAGTTCTCTTTCTGTTTAAAGTTTTGGAGAACTTTACTAACTTTTTTAGCCTCAGTTTCTTTTATCACCCTTCTGGAAAAGTGTTTTATGCTCATATCAAAAGTTTTTAAGCATGCTGATAAGGTAAGATTTTCTCATGCTTGGTTTAGGGTGTTCGAATAAAATTTTTGGCTCAAAATGGCTACAAAAATTAGGATATATTAAAAGGTAGCTTTTTGGCTCTGAGTTTGTTTTATTTTCAAAACTTTGCCTTTATCATTTCCCTGCTTAATCTCTAAAAGAAATGTTAATCAGAAATCAGGCAATGCTTATTTGACGAATTCTCATGAGACTCTCAGTGTTTAGATTTCTCACTTCTCACCAGGATATAAGGCTTACTTCCTTATTCTAACAGAAAAGGGTTCAAGCATGTAAACAATAAAAAGTACATTCATTCCAATTCCTTGGTTCTTAATTCAGCCATTTTACCCTTTTAACAATCAGTGTTATTGTCTAAAAGTATTTTGCTGCTTAGAAACTCTTCTTGTTCAAAAAGTAAAATCTTTGGTTGGGTTTTTCAAAAATGTTCACAGTTTTAATCAAAACAAGAATAATCACAAGCAATTCTAAAGTATGCTGCACTAAAAAAATAAAGTAAAGCTATAAATTGTCAATTTGAAATAAAACTTAAAGTAGCAATTTAAACTCAAGAAATGAAAGCATTAAAATTTTTCACTCTTCCTCAGATGAGTCCTCTTCTATTCCCAGGTCTCTTTCTGGAGGTCCCTGTGTTAAAGTTCCTGGCCTATCCTGTGTAGTCTCACCTCCTCCCACAAAAGGGGGCATGTCCCCAGGCCAAGCAATTAGGGCCTCAAACTGGGCAGGTGGCATCCAAGGATTGTGTTGACCTGCAGGAATGCTGTGATAAAGGCCACTGTGAATATGCAACAAACCTCTATGATTAGCGTTTTGCTGTGCCAGGAGGTGGCTATTTTGAATTTTCAAGAGGTGAATGCCTTGTAAAATCAGGGTGGCTTCTGTGCTGAGAGGAGGATGGGCAGGTGCTGTGTTGGATGCTTGCTGCGCTGCTTGAGAGGCAGGTGGAGGGGGTACATCAGTTGCAGGAGGTACTGGATTACTGCAGTAACGCTCAATGAAGCGTTTGTCTATGGAAGGCCTAATTGGTTTGAGGTCTTGTACCTCAACACCATGAGCTGCACAAAAATCAGTGATAAAGGCAGGAAAACCGAGACTCCCTTTTACCTTCTGTCCTGCCTAGGAATACTTCTGGTCAGAAATCACAAACTTGTGAATTTCATCAGAGAGTATTTGGGCTAGATCAATGGAAATGTCCTCTCTTAGAATGCAGTATAGCAAATAACACCTACTAAAAATTAAATCAGAGACATGAGTGTTAGGTGCTATGTTAGCTAATAAAAAAGAAGTCCAAACTTGAGAAATAGAAGTCATGTCTTTTCTTAAAATTCTTAGTGGGTTCTCTCCTTGCCCCATTTGAAAGTGGTGTCCTGGAACACATATGGCTGCTTCAAGGTCATTGGTGGCAATGAATTGGTTCCTTGCAACCATGGCAGCATATTCGTATATTTCTCCCTCTCCTAGGGTCATAATATTCCCCAAGTAAAAATTGATTGTGTCTCTGTCATAGGAGAGCCAGGTGCCCCTCACATAAGTTTTTCTTTGTCCTCCTCCATCTCTTGTCCAAGCATTCGCATAGAACTCTGTCACAACTTCTGGGTCATATTTCTCCCTTGGGTAACATATCTTTAACCAATTTCTCCTCCTTATGATTTGCAGGAAGGCATCACAATCTCCCAAGGCCAAATCTACTTTTCTTTCTGGTATAAATGTCCAGTTGGAGATGTCCTCATAACGCTTGCTCTTATCTTTATTCCTGAATCTTGGAGCATTGTCTTGTTCATCTGTTCGTGGTCTTTTGCCTTTATTTCTTCGGGAACTCCTTGCTGGGGAAGTAGTGACAGGGGGGTTTGGTGCAATTTGCTTTGTTCTGGCCATCTGCAAGAAGGTTAAGAGCCACTTTGCACTCAAAATACTTTCTTTCAGGACTTTTGTCAAACATTCAGCATGCGTTAAAAGAACATAAGGGCGACATGCATTAAGAAGGTGAAACATAAGAGTAGAGCATTGACCCCCTTTTTCTAAACAATCCAGAAAACAACCAAGCATAGATCATGGTATTCATTAGAAACAGGAAGAAGGTTGTTAAAGACTTCAATGTATGCAAAAAGAAAGGTATCAATTCTTCCTAACACAGTAACCATATGCTGTAATTCAAAAGAGGATAGTGTAGTAGTTACCTGGAAGGATCCGAGAGTGATAGAGAGAAGAGAGGATAATGATTTTCAATGAAATGCAGGAAAGTGTGACTTATGAGATGAGAGTGAAGAGACAATTATTTGAGAAGAATTTGGCGGTTTCAAAACTTGGAGAGTCAGGAGATTAATGGACGGTTATTTGAGTGAGAGACTTAATGGGAAGTTTCAAAATATTATATGTATTAGCATCAGGGGCCATTTTGAATTTCACGCTCGAGCGCTGGATTGTCACGCTTGAGCGCAGGAGTATCACGCTGGAGCGCAGGATTATCACGCTTGAGCGTGATCGACCAATGGGGTGGTTGTGTCTTGCTTAGGCGTTCTTACTCCTCGCTTAAGCGTGTGGATCCTGATGCAGAGTGTACTTCCTCGCTCAAGCGGATTGTTAGTTGCCCAGACGACAAAATGAAATTCTGTTTGCACGCCTAAGCGTATGTTTATCACGCTTGAGCGTGATATTCATAATTGGTACTTGATGCTTCTCGCTTAAACGTGCAGTATTCTAGCTTTAAGCGTGACAGTCTTTTAAATATTCTCGCTCAAGCATGACGAATCACGCTCAAGCGTGATCGGGTTTTATTTTGAAAATTCCATGTGCATTGTTGCAGCGCTTAAGGATTGAATCCTTCGCTTAAGCCTGATATGGGGAGTGAGTGGCTCACCTTGGCTCGCTTGAGCGAGTACATCAGCGCTTGAGCGTGAAGTTCATGAGATATACTTTCTTTGCCTCGCTCAAGCGAGGGTATTGACGCTTTGGGCGAGATGAGTTTTTTTGCCTTGTTTAAATTCCATTCATGTTTTTCTTTGTTTGAAACTGTGGATTCTTCTTGATGAGTGACCTACAAAATAAACAGAAAATTTTTTAAACTTTATTTAAAGTAAAACTCTTATTAAAAGAAATCATAAAAGATTGGGTTGCCTCCCAATAAGCGCTTTGTTTAACGTCATTAGCTTGACGCCTGATAGATTTTTCAATATGGATCATGGAGCTGGTGGATGAGAGTGTTGAGTTTTTCCACCTCCTTGCCTAAGTCAGGCCTTGGCTTTCTTCTATTCTATTTTTCAAGTGCACCTTCAATAGCAAAATCAACTTGTTCTTTTTGCACTCGAATTTTTACTTTTCTGTCATCCACATCTATGATGACTTTGGCTGCTTTCAAGAATGGTCTCCCCAGTATTAGAGGGACTTCAAAATCTTCCTCCATATCTATGACAACAAAGTTCTCATGAAATTTAAATTTATCAACTTTGACCTCAATATTTTCAGCAATACCATAAGGGGTTTTTATTGATTGATCTGCCATTTTTAAAGTCATGTTTATTGGCTTTACTGAAAAATCCCCTATCCTTTTAAGTGTGGATAATGGCATCAAGTTTACACTAGCACCAAGATCTAATAAAGCTTTACTTTTTGAAAGATTTCCAATAGTGACAGGAATAGAAAAACTCCCTGGATCTTTGGTGTTATAAGGTACTGCTTCAGAGATGATAGTATCATGTCCATCTTCTTCCTCGGTTATTTCCTCAGTCAGTGTGGTCACAGCCTTGCAATGCTCTATTGGGTTTGTTTCAGTGTTTGCTCCATACTGAGGCTTCTGTTTCTCAGTAATTTGTCGGGCTAGTTGTCCCAATTGTGTTTCCAAGTTCCTAAGCGATGCTTCATTGTTCTTTTGACTTGCTAAAGAAGTTTGTATAAATTTTTCCAAGGTGTCCTCTAATCTAGAAGTTCTCTCCACCAAAGAAGGACCATTATTTTGATATGGTTTATTTGTAGAGTTGGGCTCTTGCTTCCATCCTTGGCCTTGGTTTTGGTTACTTCTCCATCCCTGAAATGGTTGGTTAGAAAAATTTGAATTGAAATTACCAGACCTTCCTTGGTTGTTCATGAAGTATACAGTTGCTTCTTGTGATCCACAGTTCTCATTGAGATGATCTCCTCCACAAAATTTACATGTTTCAGGCATTTGTTGTTGCCCTGGTTGTGATGATTGTACAGCATGTAATTGTTGTGGAAGATTGGATATCTTTTTGGTCAATGCTTCTAATTGTTGGGTCAGAATTTTGTTCTGTGCTAAAATGGCATCTGTGGTGTTTAAGTCAAGGACTCCTTTCCTTTGAACTTGCTGACGATCATGTTGAGCTTGGTAGTTTGTTGAGGATAAAGCTTCTATTATCCTTGTGGCTTGGTCAGCATCCATTGTCATCATTGTTCCTCCTGCTGCTGCATCTAAAATCATTTTAGTGTCAGCCCTTAAACCACTGTAAAAAATATTAAGCTGTGCAATATCTTCAAGTCCATGGTTTGGGCATTTTCTGAGCAGTGATTTAAAGCGTTCCCATGCTTCACAAAAAGGTTCATCTTGGCCTTGTCTAAATGTTGTAATATCTCATTTGGCCTTGATGAATCTAGATGGAGGAAAGAACCTTTGTAGAAATTTTTCTTCAACTATGTTCCAGCTATTCAAACTTTGATTTGGATGAGATTGTAACCACTCCTTTGCTTTTCCTGCTAAAGAGAAAGGAAATAGTCTTAAATATGCAGCATCAATAACATCTTGGTCAAATCCCATGGTTCCAACCAATTCATAGAATGTGGCCAAGTGAGTGTACGGATCTTCACTGGACATTCCATGGAATTGATGTGAACTAATCAAACTCAGAAATGCTGGTTTCATTTCTAGTGCTCTAACAGTGTTTGGAATTGCAATGCTTGAGAAATGTCTTGGCCCTTGCTGTAAAGCATAGTCTCCAAGTGTTCTCCTTGGTGGGTTTTGATTATTGCTGTTGTCATCCATTGTATTAGAGGAAGTTTGTCCTTCGTGGAAGTTCTGCTTGGCTTTCTTGATTTTCTTGAGGAACCTATCTATCTCAGGATCAAATGCAAGTTGTTCTTTTGTACCCTGTCCTCTTAAGATCATAAATCAAGTACTCAAGGTAGAAAAGTTACTAAAAAAAATAAAAACAAATTGAAAACAAATTTATTTACGCTGTCTTGTCAATTCAATGCTAAAATATTCAAACTTAAATCACCTCCCCGGCAACGGCGCCAAAACTTGGTAAGGTTTCTTGATGGATATTGGTATGAATGAGTTCAAATGAAAGAGAATCAAGTTTGTATAATATGAACTCAATGTAGTGGATGTGCCAAGTTTAAACACAGAAGTTGTAATATAGTATAGTTGTCGTTCCACTGAGGAGGTGTTAGAATGAAGATCTTAGTTTTAAATTGATTTTGCAGAATGTTTTGGTTTTTGTTTTGTTTTGAATGATGTTGAATGAGAAAGTGAATAAATAATAGAGAGTGAAATTCTGCAAAAGATAACAGTAAATGGTGTTAGAAAAATCAGTTTTGTAAAACAGGGATTGGCTTCATCACATCTTCACCTTCTGTAAGCTGCATAAGTTTTTATATAAGTAAATCAAAAAGATAATTCCTATGTCACAATCAAAGTCATTTGTATCGACCCCTCGACTACAAAATTCATAAGAATGATTTCAAATCGCTGATCCCTCAGTCACTTTGAAATCATCCCAGCATTATCGATTGATTGTTTTGACGTTTATTGCGTTAGACGCCATCCCTGGCTACCTACTCACAACAAGTATTTCTTTCGGATCTGCTTTCAAAAGTCACTTCCCAGCATACTTGAGAAAACTTAAAACAAGAAAATAGTGATCAAGTACTTTCAGGCATTAAACGCAGAAGGAAATACAGAAACTTATCAAATCTCATTACTAAATAAAAACTTACAACAGCATTACTTCAGTGTTGAATGGATTACAGCCAATCCCATAAGGGAGTTTAGTTACTCATGCTTTGCATTTTCACCCTCAAAATATAAATACAAAAGATAATGGAAAAGGTTGGATTGTGAGGGAAATACAGGGGATTGAATCTGATGATCCCTATCTGATGTTGTTTGCAGCTTGATTTATAGGAGTCAAGGTTCAGTTTCCCTTTCCCACTTGCGTAGAACCCATGCAGCATCTTTTAGAGATTTGTAGAAACACAAGAAAGTGGGTGAGTTGGCATCGCACCATTGGTGAATATTAAATTAGAAATCCCATACTGCATGAGTCACGCTTGAGCTTAATTGCAACGCTCAAGCGTGAAAGGTTCTGATGCTTTTTGATAGTCTCACGCTCAAGCTGAATTAACCACGCTTAAGCGTGGCCTTCCAATTTAGTATACTAGTTTCCACGCTTGATTCACGCTTGATTCCTTTCAGCCTCGCTCAAGCGTGGCTTCCTTATGGTGAAGAACGTTTAATTCTCGCTCAAGCCATGCTCACCCTCGCTTAAGCACTCTCTGGTTCACGCTTGAGCGTCCCCTTCTCACGCTCAAGCGTGGGGGGGGTCTGACGTTACTTGTTTTTCTTTCAGTCCATGCCTAGAGTCACGATCACGCTTACTCCTCGCTTGGGCGCTCTCGAGCTCACGCTCAAGCGGCTCATTCCCACGCTTGAGCGTGAGAGGGGTCCTGATGCCTCTTTAATTCATGCTTGCCCACTTAATCCTCTTCATTTTTATCATTCCACGCTTAAGCGCCTAGTGTTCATGCTCAAGCGTGAGAGGTGCTTATGCTCTCCAACTTTGTTCAAGCTCAAGCTTGCTTGTCTTGCCTTCCTGTTGAATTTCCTGCAACTTTCCAAGAGCTTTAACACAATATTTCTTTTATATATTTATCCATCACTATTTAAAAGATTCATGCTCACTTTCTTCAATAATTCATTAATTTAGCTCAAAGTCTTTACAAAATTAGTTCAAATGAGTCATGAAATCAATGCTTAATCAACCCTTATCAATAGGGTAAGGAACTTGGCCGGTCTTACACAAATAATACATCAATCATATCTTCTGAATCCCTAATCTCATAAAGAATCCATAATAAACATCAATACCAACTCAATATTAATGATGCACAATAATCCTCAATATGCAAATATGCCCTTAAGATCAATTCATAATTCTTAGACAATTAGTCGTTCATAATTCCATACAGGGCAATCAACACCTCAACATATCATTATCCTCTAGATAATTATCATTCTTACTCTATACAAAACAGCCTTATTCCATTAATCACCAAAAGGTCTTAATATTGAGCTATCGTGCTCCATTTATCCTTGATACCAATTCAATGAAGAGCAGCCATGCTCTGATAATAACTAATAACTCTAATTCAGGGCAAAATATGCTCTGATACCACCTTTGTAACACCCCGACTTTCCTGACTCGAATCCTGATGTGATCGTCATAATTAATAAAATTGTGAATAAATTTTTCGCGTTACAAAATAATTACCGGAGTCACACCGAAACTCGAATCATAGAAAACCGAAGTGTACAATTAAATAAACTAAAGCTGGATCGATAGAATAATGGCCCATAGTGGTATACGAAAATAATAAAGTTTATAGCGAAAGAATATGTATACCGGGCACACGCCTAGTCCCATATATGACGATATGAGAAAAGGCTAGGCTAGCATGCAATGACATATCATGAGTCTATTAGACAATCATCAACCTGAGTACGTAAAGCCTAAGGTATAACTATATTTATATACATGTAAAAATTCATTAAAACGTCTATATCATTATAGATAAATTATATATTTTATGATTCTAATAAATAATAATTCATAAATGATGTCGGCCAAGGCATTTCCTCTACCACTATTTACCTTCACCGAAACTTGATCTTTAACTTCAAAATCATCCCATGGTAACCTGCATCACAATGCTAAAAAGGAGGCCACACGGGAGAGTGAGTTATACATTCAAAATGATGAATAACAAATATGGTGATCAAGTGTATATGCATACAAACATCATGTGTGCTTTGCTATCAAAATATGAAATTATCATTCATTCATTAACTCATTATTACAATAAGCATACAGCCTCATGAATCGCAACACAATCACATACTCAATCTCTTTGCCACTTATCAACAAGGGCATTCTCAATCATTAACATCATCTATTCATTTTATCTTTTATTCAGTACCTCCTCGCAAGGGGTTTCTCAATACTCGTGGTCATCCTATTTCAAATATACAATAAATTTAATTCCATATCAATGGGTGATCGCAACCACCATAATCGAACATTCATAACCATAATGGGTAATCGCAACCACCATAATCAATCTTTCATAATCATAATAGGTGATCGCAACCACCATAATCAAACATTCCTAATCATTGGTTTCCCGTCTCACAAGGGGTACTCCCTAAAGCAGCCTCGCAAGGAGCTTTCTCGTGATCGCAACCACGTTCAACAATTCACATAGGTTTCCCGCCTCGCAAGGGGTACTCCCGCCTCATGATCGCAACCATGGGCATCATAGGTACTCGCAAGCCCTTTACCATATCAAATACCAAGTGATCGCAACCACTGGTTCATCATCATATAATGGTCCCCGCAGGGCCTTTCACATTTCACATTCTAGGTGATCGCAACCACCGACACAATATCACATCATCATCACTCAGGGCTATGCCCTTCGTGGCACCCCGCAAGGTGATTCAATTCATAACAATTCAATAACAATAGGATCACGTCCTCTTCACTCTGGGATATACCCTTCGTGGCACCCCGCAAGGTGATATATTCAACATTATGATCAACATCATCTTCACTCCGGGATTTACCCGTCGTGGCACCTCGCAAGGTGATTATATTGTGATCGCAACCATATTTCAAGATTATACCATGCCATATATGAAAAATACAATACTGCATATGCCAATCAACCTCGCAAGGATATCTCATCCTCTCTTATAGGGATATATTTTAATTTGGCATTTTCAATGAATAACATACAATCATTTACAAAGCCCCTTAAGGCATATCATTCATATACTTGGCATCTCAATAGCCACAATATCATTCTCACATTAATCCACGCATGAAAAACAACATGGTATTTCAAAAGTATATGTTTAGCAATCATCTTTGGCACCATTTCAAATCCATTAATTTATACACTCATTTCTATTCAATTGTCCCCTCTTTAATTTCGTCATCACTCAAGGTGTGTCATGTAACCATATCACTTACTTTCCATCATGATTCACAATATATATCCATAGTGGTGTAGCACGTATATATTCATAACATAACGTAGGTATACACATACCTCGCCAAGGCCTTAAGCCATTCCTCAATCACCACTAAGACACACCACACATGTACCCCTAGTGAATTTTCTCGTTTTTACATACTAAAAGGGGGTTTTGGGCAATAATGAGCCCATGATAAATTTCAACATTAAGACATGAAGAAAGCTTACTTTTAGTCTTAAGAATAGTGGGACATGTCACAAATATCACCTATTAGTCCCAATTTGGCCACCATAAAAAGTTGGGTTCAAAACCTCCTTAAACTTGAATTTTTCAACGCAATGGGTTCGGTATTTTTCTCCTAATAAGAGTTAGAAAACTCCAATTAATGTGAGACCAATTCTCACACCTCTGTAACACAATTATCTACAACTTTCATGAAGAACTTGGAGGCCAAAAGTGTCATTAAGATGCCCAAACGGGCCAAAAACAGCAAGGAAAATAGACCAGTTGGAAAAACAGCACAACAGTGGCCATAACAGGGCTCTGAATCGATTCAGGTTCGTATGAATCGATTCAAGCGTCCCAAAATCTCAATTTTTGACAAACAGAGGGCCTTGAATCGATTCAAACTCGTATGAATCGATTCAAATGCCCCTGGAGCCCCAAAATAGTGAAAACAGCACCTCTTGAATCGATTCAAAGGGTCTTGAATCGATTCAAAACAGCCCTGCTGCTGTTTTTATGCAGAACAACACCAAAATTTCAACTTCCAATCACCCAATCTCATTCAATTCAAATCCAATGACCATCAAAATTTGTCACAAGCTAAAATATATTATTTATGACGTGTGGCCACCGGCCTTACTCAGAAATTCTCAAAATTGAGGGACTTATACGTATAATTGCGTTTTACCCGATTTAAAATGTTTTTGGGCAACTCAAGGGTCAATTCTCAATGGAATTGGCCCATTCCAATTCCTACAAGTCATAAACTACACATAGAAGCTATTGGGACTAACCCAAGCCATCAAAATCACATAAAACTCTATTTGACTCTATGAGTTCCTCAATTATGCCTAAACCTCAAACTTATCACTAATACCATCACAACGGCTATCACATTCAATGCCAATCATCCACATAAATTCTCAATTCTTAAAACATATATTTCATCCCCTCAAGGATGGTTCATTAACATGTACTTATTTCAACCTCTCATGGGTTATTCATCAATATATTACACATATGTTATCATCAATAGCCAACAATTTGCCATTCATATCATTTCACTATAAACATGACAAGGCAAGCATGAGTATCAAGCCATACAATAATCATCAATTATATAACTCATGCAATTTGAATGTAAACTCCTCTCCTACCTCGGGGAAGAACCGAAATTGTTCCAATACTCCGAATACACGTTCCGAAAGCTCCGCTATATAATTCCGGAACACAATCTATATACCACATTCATATAAATTCACTCATCAATAACCATCATGATTCTAAGAATTTGTTAGCTTATCATAAGGCCTAATGTCAAGTCCTAGACTTGATGAACACCAACTTATGTAATTATGTTAGGCTTCGGGAATTCCTTTCCCAAAACCAAGATTCTCTAGGTCTAAGAGGGTTAACTATACCCAACAACACCAATATCTCATTCATCCCTCATCTAAAATGCATTTCTACATTACATCAATCATCCAAATACCATTATCATCACCTTGAGCTCAACATGAGTTATCTTAGCTCAAACCAATCTTCACTATCCATATATTCTAAATGGTACATGTTATGGTCTAAGACTTTATCAACTACTCTTCCAAGTTATTGATTCATCACCATACCGTAACCTTAATAGTAACATTCATTCTTGCATAATTCCTAACAACACTCACCCATGAGCTTCTTTCTATAAAATTTGGCTTTACTATACTTATCCATCATTATAAACAACAACTTACACATTAATCATCATAATTAGCTATCTTTCATCATTAATATTATTCTCTATTACCATAAAACATACTTCCTACTCATATTCTACACATCCCCACTTCGTCAAAGTTAGGGTTCCATCAAAACCCCATCATCACCACAATTAATCAATTCTAATCTTCCCAAAATCCACAATCATCAATTCTAACTACCTTTATGCCTTATTTCAAATATCTCAAGACTAGCAATATTATATTTCATTCATTGTCAACATCAATAGCAATCCTCAATGACTATCCCACCTAGGGTTTTCATAATTAATACTTCTCCCATCAATCCTTACACATTTAATGCTCTCTTATACATTAAAAATCCAAAACCTAGGGCATAAACTCTTGAAAGATGATGAGGAGCTTACCTCAACCAAGAAGCAACCATGATCTTCCAAAGGAGAGGTGGCCATACAAAATTTGAAGAGAAAAAGAGGAGAGTTCCAACCTCCAATGGCTTCCTTCAAGCTTCCCCAAGTAAAAATGGTGAAGGAAGAAGATAACATCATATGGCTTAGGTTTTGAAGAGAAGAAGAAGTGGAGAAGGAGAAAAGGAATGAGAGATGAAGAAGAAGAAATATATTTTCCCTTTTTGAGAAAGAGGGCCCAACGTGAGAAGAAGAGAAGGGGAGAGTTTTATTTTTTAAATTTCCTTCCTTTCTTTAAAATCTTTCCGTTTTATAACAACCAGGCTCTCCGTTCAGGCTCAATACATTATCTAAAATTTATTCTGAAAATATATTCAGATTCCCAACAATTTTATCTACAGCCCTGACCAATGGCATCTCAATCGGAGATACTTGGTCCGACACTCATATTTTAACCGGGTAAAATTTTAACTCTTTAAGTCCCAACAATTTATAAATATCCTCAATAAATCTCAATTTCACCATCCCAATATTTTTTTTTGGGACACATAACACCTCACATTAAATTATTTATTATTTATTCTCATCAATTATTCATTTTGTAAAATTCGGGATGTTACATTCTCTTTCTCACAATACTCCTTGCCACTTCCAGTCTTTATTTCTATCATCTCAAATCCTCTCTATTTCGTCTATCTCTTTCAAAAACATGGCCTCCACAAGCAGGAAGAAAAGAAGAGGAGATGCTGGTTCCTCTTCCTCAAACACTAATGATCTCTCAAGACTTTTTGAGAATAAACTCCAACTTGATAGGTACCTCGAAAAATTTTCAGAAAGACTTCTCATACCTGCTCATTGGCTTGATGCTCCGCTCTTCGACGAACATGATTTTTTGGTACTCAACATCCTTAGGCAACAAAATCTTTTGGAGTTCGTCGCACTCGAAGAAAATCACATTTATCCTGAGTTGATTAGAGCCTTCTACTCAACATTAAGGTTCTCTAATGGACGCTACATAGCCAAAATTAAAGGGGTAACCATTACCATTGATGACAATGTTCTTCATTAAGTCTGGAAGCTTCCACTAAATAATGTTGATTTCTTTGGCTCTGAACCATCTCCCGATTGGGAATACAATTCTATTGATGCTCGTGCTTTTCTAAATCTATCTTCTACTTCCAAAAGCACTGTTGGGGAGCTAAACATTGATCATCGCCTTCTGCACTACTTTTTGGTCAAAATCATTCTTCCAAAAGGGTCAAACAATGCTAGAGTAAGTGAAAACCAAACTCTTATTCTTTGGGCTATACTCCATGAAAAAGAGATAAATTGGACCAAACTTATTCGGACTCATATGCTTGACTCTAAAAGATTCATAAAACTTCCTTATGTGGTTTTAATCACAAAGCTTCTTAAACACTTTAATGTGGATCTTTCAAATGAAGTAAAAGAAGTAGTTGGGCGTAAAGGTAAAATAGGAAGCACTCATCTCGCAAAAATGGGTTGGCACAACCACGATGGTGCTTGGCAATACTCTCCTCCAAATGCACAAAGCAGTGATGACAATGATGATCAACCCCATCAACAAGCATTTCCTCCACCTCCTCTAAATCCAAATGATGACTTCTTTAATAAGTTGACCTCTCATTTCGATACCCGCTTTGATGCAATAAATGCTCGTTTTGATGGGATGACTTCTCTTATTGATGGAATAGAGAACAATATGAATGCCCGTTTTGACTAAATAGAAGACAACATGACTACCCACTATAATGAACTCTCTCAACAATTTTCTGAGTTCCGATTTTTTAATCCTTGAAGATAGTTTTTGTTGTATTCATCTTTACTTGAATTCTGTTCAATAAAATTTCGTTGTTTTATTTAAACTCTCTTTGATTTTTGATGATGCCAAAGGGGGAGAATAAAACATCTCTATTAAATTGCATGATTAAGGGGGAGTCAATATGATATGGATTAAGGGGGAGCCAATATGATATGACATCTCTATGCATGAAAATTATAATTACATTTGATAGGGGGAGTTCCATACCTTAAAAATATAACTGCTATGAAACTAACACCCCAGAGATGAACAATTGTTGTCATCATCAAAAAGGGGGAGAATGTATTTATATGTTGAAACAGGTTTTGATGAATGACAAACAATTGAAGAATCAAATACATGAAAATTGATGAAGTACAAAGAATTAATTTATGGCATTCACAGAGGTCCAAAACAAGTAAAATAATTATTCAAAGTGCCAAAGAAAGATTAGTTCAAATAACCATGCAAGAAAGTATCAAGAATGGACCCAAACGAAGCAAAATGTATCAAAACTTGAAGGGAACAGGCCAAGGAATCGATTCATCTCTATGGGAATCAATTCCCATGTGAAAAATGAAAGAGGAATCGATTCAAGACACAAAGGAATTGATTCATGATGAAAATTAAGGGGAGAAATCAATTCATTAACATTAGGAATCGATTCATGCTGAAAATTAAGTGAAGGAATCGATTCATCAAGCTTAGGAATCGATTCATACTGGAAATTGGCTCAAGGAATCAATTCATGGACTGGAGGAATCGATTCATGCTACTAGGAATCGATTCCCCTTGCTGGAAATCGATTTATGTGTTGTTTTTAGTGCAAAAATACACTGGAAAGATCATTCAAACTTGCGCCGAATCATGGAAACTATCAATACGCGTTTTCAGAAATTCAAGATAGCTTATTCCTCTCTCAAAAACTCAAACTGAACGGCGATTCCATTAATTGAGGCAGACAATTTCACTTCTCAAGTCAGGAAACATGGAATGTTGGGAAATTAAGGTTTTCGATGCATAAAATCAGGAACCGGTGGAATTCAAATTTTTGGCAGCACATACTCTGGAACTCCTATAAATAGAGAAGAAGTGAAGCAGCACAAACACACCTTCGCAGCATCAAATACTTGCTTTCATTCTTTCTTCTTACTTACTCTCTGATTCTCTTTATTTTGAAGTATTAATTTTTGAGAGTTATATTGTGAGAAAAATATTTTTGAAGTACTAAAATTGCTTATCTTCTTTTAGAGAAGAAAAATATTTCTTAAAGTGCTTAAATTTGTATATCCACTCTATTGAGAGAGTCACACTTGTAAAATCACATACACAAAATCTGAGATACTTGTTGGATTGGGATTCAACCTTGTAATTGAGAGATTATGAGATTGGGTGGGTTGCCCTTTAGCTTGTGAGGATTAAGTTCTTGAGTGTGGGACACTAAGAGACTGTAATTGCTCAAGGCGTGTATCTCAAATTCTCAATAGTGGAAATCCTCTAAGTGGGTTACTTGGAGGCAAGACATACACCAGTGTGGTGGAACTCGTATATATCGGTTTGTAAATCTTCTCTTCCCTAATCTATTTAAATTTGTGCATTTAAATTGCTTGCTTAATTTGTTACGCTTAATAACTTTGTTATTCAAACTTCTTTATTATTCTCATTTAAGATTAAGTTTATCATCTTCTCTATATATATTTGTCAAAGAACCAATTTCACAAGCATTTCAACAAAAAAAAATTTAATACTCAATTCACCCCCCCTCTTGAGTAATTGAGGCCACTTGGTTAACATTTAGTAAACTAGACTCTCCTTTTAAGATGGAACCATGTCAGGTGATCCCTTCTTCTTTCCCTGCTAAAGCATCAGATCCTCCCTCGCATCATGTCTCTGCGACAACCAAAGAATCCTCAGACTCTGATGGCTATCTCCCTATTGGTCAAATGCAATGTTAGTCTGCAAATTTGTAGTCTAGAAATAAAAAGAACACCAAGGTTGTTGTTTCTTCTAAGGCTTAACAGACTCCTCGTCCTTAATTTCATCCTCCTTTGAATCTCATCTAAAGAAATTAACTAGTGATGAAGTATTTGAATTGTTCGTTTCTGTCTTCACCTCTTTGCATCCACAGATTTTAGTTACAGGTTGGAACACCTTAACCTAGAGTGGTAAATTTATTGAATTAAGTGATGAATATTAGTGTGTTATGGTAGAAAACCATGATACTCTTCAACAATGTGGTGGGTACTTGCTTATATTCACTTCCTAAGATTCATCCGTGGCTATTTGAAGAATACCCAGTCTCTGAAGTTCGTAACTGAGGACATCTTGATTGGTTGAACCAATTCTATACCACTGTTGGCCTCTACAGAAGTGATGTCAAAGTCTTCAAGGCATCTCTGAAGAGAAAGAGATTAGCCTCTCCTGTGAGAAGTTCTAAGAGAACAAGGTTTAAACCTTTACCCTCCACTGAATATGAGCCCTCTATCCCTCCTTTATCCCCTCTGCCTATTCCCCTTACTATTGTACCTCCATCTCTACCCCAGACCCTATCTTCCCTTGCCATTGTTCCCTGTCTCGTAATCTTTACTATCATTCATAAATTCAGACTTCCCCTCTTTATGTCCTTCACCCCACCTTTCCTGAATACATCTTTTATAAACCTGTCCTTGACCCTACTGACCCTGGCTATACCAACCTATATAACTATGTCATTATTCGTAACCCTGACTTCAACCCTCACAGACTTCACATCATGCCCTTTGCCCCTAAACACTATCCTTCTCTTCCCATAGAATGACTTTTAGGCTACCCTTACCTATTCTCTAATGATGATCTTGGCATCTTTCATGTGCTTTAAGCTGAACAAGCCTCAATTGTTAGAGACTTGAAACACGATTTTGTCTCTCTAGATGATGTTTTTATTAGGAATTGTCTTGTTGCTACTCCTTGGAAGAAGATTTTATTTGTTGTTCCTCACAGACCTTTGCCTGCCAAATGGATTTCTCTGGGCAGATTCAAGAAGCCAATGCCTCTGAAGTACAAGCCTCACTACAAAGGTCCTTTTCAACCTAAAGAGCTTCTGACAGCCACTATTCAAAGTCTTTAGATTGCTCCTAACCCAACCAAAGCTCCTGCTGGATCTATTTGGTGCCATTATCTTTGGACGCTTCATGAAGAAGGATCCTACTCTTATAACTCGTTTTCCCCAATCTTATTTTTCAATACCCACCCTCTTTAATCACTTTTGATTCACCCTTCATTTTCATTTTTCAGACTCGTTATTTCACAATTGTGTCTTATGCTGCATCACCCATTTTTAGTTCTTCTATTACTCGTGATTTCCTTTTTAAGTCTTAGTGATGTCCCTTCTTTTGTTGATTCCAAAAGGAGGAGAAAGTTTAGAAGTCTTTTGTGTGTGAGTAATGTTTAGTCTGATGTAGTCTAATGTATGCACTATCTCTTTTGGTTTAATTAAAATCATCTTATTTCGATCTGATCTTGTAATTGCTAAACTTTTTAATCACTAACTCTTGCTACATATATTTAATCTAAAACTTTATTCTCCCTGTATCACAGACTTCACTTACGAAAAAGACTTGATGTTTGTTATCAACAAATAGGGGGAGATTGTTAAGAAAAGGTTTGGATGAAAAAGAATTTCTCTAAGCTATTTTGGACCAGACCCCATACTTTATTTATACCCTTGGATTTGTTAATATCACTCATCAAGTATTTTCGTTTGAAAATAAAGTCTGTATTATCTATGACTAATCTGTGTGCCTAAATATTTTCAGGATACAAATATTAGGCTATGAAACAAAAAGAGAGTATGAGCTTTCCAAAAGTCTGGTAGACAAGCAAAAGTCTGATAGAAGCATCCTAATCAAAAAGTAATTCTCAACGTCCCTAAATTATATTTGAGTAATGTATTAAGAATCATGCACTTATCATATATACGTGCTTATCATCAAAGAACACAAGGAACAAGATCAAGATTAGCAACAATTGTCAGCCTACCTACCTCTGTGCATACTGATCATATTCAGAGCTTGTGTTAGAATATTTCAGAAGGCCCTAACATCCTACTTAACGCTCAATCGAGAAACAAATTATGAATGGTTTGTGCTTGGGAAATGTATGAGAAACCTTTTTCGTGAAAGAGATAAAGAGGTCCTCTACCATCCCCTTGGATCTATTTCATCCTTAAGGTCTGGTAACAAGAAGCTTAAGGCAAATACCTTCAAAGGATTTCCAACGTCTATATCTCCTTACAAGAAGCAACAACGGTCATATTCTCTAGCTTCTATAAATACCAAGGGAGTTTGAACTTTAAAAAAAAGATATAGAGTGACTCATAGAGATCTTATGAGTTTGCATTAAAAACTCTCTCAAGTTTTAATTCTCTTGTTCATTCATTTCTTGTAAGACAAAGACCTTCGTTGTTTTATTTTGCCTCTGGTAGACCCGGGTCTTTTGTC
This sequence comes from Clitoria ternatea, assembly GCA_037962975.1. Lineage (NCBI taxonomy): Eukaryota > Viridiplantae > Streptophyta > Magnoliopsida > Fabales > Fabaceae > Clitoria > Clitoria ternatea. The sequence continues at coordinate 51,521,172 of CM075671.1, forward strand.
ATAACTTAGTGTATAATTTCTGTTGTATATCTCTTATACACTAAGTTCTGTGAGTTACCTTCCTTTATTTTATACACCTTGTAACACCCTAAATTTTAAAATGAAGGATTAATTAAGGAAATAAATATTAAATAGTTTTATGTGGGTTATTTAATGTCCCAAATGTTGGAAATAGTTAAATTAATATTTTTGGGAACTGTTAGTGATTTATTGAAGCCGAATAAGCTGAAATTAAGCCCGATTAAAATATGGGTGTCAGACCAAGTATCTCCGATTAAGATGATATTGGTCAGGGCTATCGAGAATATTATTGGGAATCCGAATATCTATTCAGAATAATTTTTAGATAAAGTATTGAGCTCAAACAGAGATCTTGTTTGTCATAAAACGATGAGCTTTTAATGAGAAGGATTAAAAGAAAAATCAAAAACCCATTTCTCTCTTCTCTTTTTCGTTGGCTTTCTGACCCATTTGGCAAAGACACTTCTTCTTCTTCTTCTCCTTCTTCATTTCCTCTCCACTTTTCTCTTCTAAAACCTAAGCTTAGTGGTAACCCATTTCATTCCTCCATTTTCATTTGAGAAAGCTTGAAGGAAGCCATTGGAGCTTGGAGCTTTCTTTTTCCCCTCCATTTTCGTTTGCTCTCTCTCTCCCTCTTTGATACCCATTTTTGTTTTTGGGGTGGGGTAAGCTTTCTCACCATTTTGTTTGGGTTTAATGCTATGTTTATGAGTTTTATGGCTTGGGAGAACATGTATGTGAGTGAGGTATTTAATGGAAGCTTTAAATGTGAGAAACCTAAGGTGGGTTATCATAAATACAAGCTTTGATGGTAATAAATGAGGTATATGATTATTTGTAGCCTTTAAATATAATGAGTATGGTTTAATGGGAAGGAATTCCCGAAACCTAACAAATTAAGGAAATGATGCCTATCACATGTTTTATTCATGTCATGAAATAGTAGATGTAGTGAGTAATGACTAGAGTCTTAAATCATGTTATGAATGGTCGATTAATTGGGATTTTATATGTATGCTAATGTAGGATCCATTCCGAACGACGAGGAAAGAACATCGTACCAATCGGAATTATTGAGGTAGGAGAGGAGTCTTTATGTTCTAAATGCATGAATTGAATAGTATTTGATTGTCATATATGACAATATGCATGTTTGCCTTGCTTGCAATGTTATGATGAATTGTAATGTTGTGTATAATGTTGGTGATAATGTTTGGCAACTTGCATTTGTGCATTTAGAATATAAGAGGTGTGCTATATGGTGGTGTTAAATTGTTTGGCAAGTGTAAGCCTTAAGTATGATGTTGTGTTTACATTCACCATAAATGTCGAATGAATGTTATTGATGATTGAATGAGAATGATGTAAACGAATAGCATACCTTGATTGATAACGAAAGATTGATGCCATTGTGATTAATGAAAGAATTAAATTGTGTTAATTAGAAATATTGAGAAGGCCACACGAAAACTTAAAACAATGACAATAACCAACGATAATAAATCCACTAAAAGCCTTGTGGTGATGTTGGTGATGATGATAATGATGATTGATGAGTGGCATGATTAGGATGCATAGAGTGAGAAATGCATATGATTGGCATTTGCATCCATGGCATACTACATAACTGCCAGTGTTGGAATTTTAGGGGATTCCCCCGGTTGGCCAAGTGGGAGGGCGGCTCTGTGCACGAGCAATTTGTTATTTCCCCTATGACTCGGAGTGTAAGTCACGAAGCTGCCCATGTTATGCTACGGGGAGCCACATGTGGTTGACCCTTGTGGGGGTGGCTCTTGATGAGCAGGTGTCCTCAGTGGTCCTCGGGATCATAGCTGCCATGATATGATTCATGGTTGGCCCGCAACACCACATGTTGATTATGTTGTGATCGCGGTCATGGTGAAAATAACTAGGTGTTGCAAATAGGTGATGCGGTTTGGTACCAGTAAAAGATTAGTGAAATGCATGTAATTGGATGATAAGTGTACACATTTTACTACTGTAGTAGGGGTATGGTTATATGATTATACCTGAATCACACAAATTGGTGTTTATTTCCCACAGTCAGATCTGCAATTGTTGAAATACTCCGTTGTGCATATACATTAGCTTAAGAGCATTTACATATAGCAAGGAGGTATGCCAAAGATGATGAGATGTGATGATGGTTGTGATGTGGATAAGAAAACATATAAAGACTACATAAAAGTTATGAATACCAATTAACGATCTGATAATAATGTCCGTAATAGCCCAATTTATTGAAGGACTTGATTATGTGTATGCTTATATACTTTTCTTAATCTAAAATGTTGATTGTGATATATGAATGATAGTACTATGATGATGAATGAGATGATGAATGATATGTGTATGCAAAGTATACATGTCTTGATACATATGCACATGATCACATGGTATTCATATTCATTCTTTTGAAATATATGACTCACTCTCCCATGTGGTCTACTTTTTAGACTTGTGATGTAGGGCACTCATGGGTGGAGTGAATCTTTTGAAGTATATTTTGATGAATAAGGTAAATAGATGTATAGGAAGTGCCTTGGCCGGCAAATCTAAATTTTGTATAGCACATATTATGGATGTATGTATATTATGTAGTATGGATGATTGAATGACAATTTTGGATGGTCATGGACGAAAATTGGACCTTGATGTGTATGGCCAATTTTCCTTAATGACCTAAATGATGTTTATGGATGAATTATTATGTTAATTGATATTGAATTCTATGTATGAATGGAGTAGTTTACAACTTACAATAAATTATGAAGTGTATGTGAGAATGACTCAAGTATCATGCATTGAATGGATGAGAATTGAAATGAAGAGGTATGATCAAATAATTGGCTATGAGATATATGAATGAATGCATTTAATATGTTAGCTTATGCCATAATTGGTAGGAAATAAAATATGATACATGAGTTGTATGAAATTTCCAGGATTTTCACTTGTTCTGCATAACTCACTTAAGCGAGTGATAATCTCGCTTAAGCGAGATCCATGAGAATCAGAGGTGTGGCTACTGGCCATATTTCGCTCAGGCGGGCAAGGCCTCGCCCGAGCAAGAGCGAGGTGGAAAGCTACTGGACCATTTTCGCTTGAGCGAATAGTCAGTGCTTGGAGGCTCGCTCAAGCGAGAGGGAATGGGAATGGATACTGAAGCTATTTCGCTTAGGCGGGGATGTCTCGCCCAAGCGAAAGAGGAATCAATTAGCTACTGGAGCGATCTCGCTCAAGCGAGCAGAGCTCGCTCAAGAGAGATGGGTACCTAATGCGTACTGCTTCCTTCGCTTAAGTGTGTTCGCTGGCTCGCCCAGGCGTGGCTATTGGAACTCGCTCAAGCAAGTGGGGCATCCGCTTGAGTGAGATGCCTCTGATCCTTCCAAATGATTTATTTTCAATTATTTCTATTTTACTTTTCTTTAAGGCTTCTTCTTGCATCATCCCATAAATATATTTAACATATTACGAACCATTAAACCTCATGAAATCCACTCTCTTTAAGTTCAATCATACAACATCAATTCAAATGATCTTTCTGCTGTCTTTGATTGAGAATCACTCAGGATACGATTTTAATTTCACCGTCTTATATCTTCATATATGAGATGGGTTCTTTATTGATCCAGGGTATTGAATCGAAGGTTGCACCACGGTGTTTCCCTATTTAAATTTATTGCTTTAAAAATCGTGAAAAATTTACCCCTATTTTTGGGGTGTCTCACACCCTGTAAAATTCTGGTGAGTTGCCAAAACTTGTTACTTTGGGAAGCACTGTTTGGCCTGAAGAGGCTTTCGAAAGAATACTTGGGTTGAGCCAGGAGTGGCTTGTTGAAAGAAAACTTGGGTTAAGACAAAAGTGGCTGGAGTCAAGAATACTTGTGGCACTGGTTTGGTGGTGTTATTGTAAAAGAGATTTTACAATAGTGGAAATCCTTCAAGTTAGAAGGGACTGAACGTAGCTTCTACGTTGGAAGTGAACCAGTATAAATTCTCTGTGTTGATTTCTTTTATCCTTTGCTTAATTGATTACTTGTATAATTTGGTTCTTATTTTTCGTGAAAAGAGTTTGTGACTTATTCAACCTTCCCTTTCTAAGTTTGACTTTGAACCATATATTTGTTTTTTATCGGTATTCTACCTACCTTCAGGTGTGTTTACTTGATTTTGTATGTTGATGAGATTTTCATCATAGGTAATGATAGCATTGCCCAATTGAAACAACATTTGCATCATCACTTTTAGATGAAAGACCTTGGAAGACTTCGCTACTTCTTAAGAATAGAAGTGGCACAGTCTAGATCAAGTATAGTGATCTATTAGAGAAAGCATGTGATGGATATCTTGGAGGAAACCAGATTGATGGGGACCAAACCAGTAGACACTCTTAGGGATCCTAATAGTAAGCTTATGCCATACCAGAAGAGCCTTTCTCAGATCTAGAGAAATATAAGATGCTAGTTAGAAAGCTAAACTATCTTACTGTTACTTGTCTTGATATTTCCTTTGAAGTCAGTGTGGTAAATCAACTTCTTGACTCTTCTTCGGAAGGTCATTACGATGCAGTTATCCGCATCATAAAATATACTTAAAGGGAACCAAGTAAAGGCTTCTTGTACGAAGACAAAGGTCATACTCGAATTGTTGGGTACTCAGACATTAGCTAGGTAAGATCTCCTATTAATAGAAGATCTACTATAGGCTATTGTGTTTTCCTTGGTGATAATTTGGTTTCTTGAAAAAGTAAGAAGCAAAAGGTTATTGCTCGGTCAAGTGCAGGAGTAGAGTATTGGATCATGACTTTAACTACATATGAACTCATATGACTCAAACAATTGCTTGAAAAACTAAAATTTAGTAAAACAACATCGATGACACTCATTTGTGATAACCAGATAGCATAACACATTTCTTCTAATTCAGTGTTTCATGAGAAGACTAAACACATTAAAGTAAATTGTAATTTCATTAGAGAAAATATTTTATCAAGAGACATTGTTACGAAATTTATAAATTCTAATGATCAATTGACAAATGTTCTTACAAAGTCTCTTAAAAGTCTTTGTATTAAATACATATATGACAAGCTTGATACATATGATGTATATCCTCCCGGAAATGAGTGTTAGAATCTTGTAATTATGATTAGGATTAATTTTATTTGATTGTATTTAATTATGTATTTATTATATAATCATTATAAATATATTAAACACATAAAACTCATCTAATATCTCTCGATTTTCTTATTCTCGAAACTTTTAAAGACTCAACATTCACATCGCTAAAGGCCTTTATTAAATCCACACCCCAACTAACTAATATATACTTGACCTGAATCTACCTACATCGCACATACGAGATAGTATCAAAATCTTTACCCTGAATATATAATTTTTTGTTACAACCCTCACAAAGCACAAAGTACTTTAATAAGATTATATATATTTATCAAAATGAAGTGATCTATTATGCACATTAAAATAGTAAAGAACTATTATGTTTAAACCCATGGCAAAATTTCAACATTGAGGATAAAAAACTGCCACAATTTCTAATAGTTTTGAACTACTACAAAACTTTTGCATTTGAAAAACGTCTAAACGTATAATTTGTGAACAATTGAATTCCCGGCAATTCAGAATTTTCGCAAATTATGAACATAATAAATTATCCTAAATTCGTAAACTTTTTTTTTTTACTATTTTAGAAAACTCAATTTTCTTTTTTCCTTGTTCGTTCTTTCATTTTTCAATTCCTTCCCCAGCATCTTATTTGAGTCAAAGTCAGATTACAAAACTAATATTCTCAGGTTTGTTTTAAAATTTTTAGAAGTCTGGTTTTAATCATAAAAATTAGACTTTTTACTTCTAATATTTAAAAATCAATCATAATTTTCTAGGAAAGCATACTATTACTCAAATGTAGGGAGAGAAAAAAAGTCATATCACGTAATTAGAAGGAAAAAAATATACTAGTACAAATTTATAGATTTTAAAAAAATTTAAAGCCCACGATAATGAATGTACAAAAGATCTGGTTTACGGGTTGTTACCTGAATATTGCACATAGCTTTGTTCGAAGAGTGTTCTGATCTGATTCCGTAAGCTTCTTGCTAACAAAGTGACTCTTTTATTTGTACCGTTTTCATTAAAGCCTGGTTATCTTAACCTTGTTATTTTTGGTCCCAATTTCACCGTAAGTTACTTCCAAATAGAATGGGAATGGGTCTGGTCAAGCCCTCACTTATATTAAAATTTTAAGGTCTGAGTCTGATCTATAAACCTAAACCTTAAACCCTAAACCCTAAACTTCAATCCAAGCTCTGCCGGTTGAAAGTCCCTATCCCCGATTTCAAATGAAAAATAGTACTAGACCAATTATTGCATAACTTACTGAATGTTTGGAATTAGGAAAAAGAGGGAGGGAAATTGAGAGTGAAAAGTAAGTTTTTTTGGAAAGAGGAAAAAAAAAAGAAAAAAAGAAATAGAACCCGATAAATATTAATCTCTTTTTCATATGTAAAGAAATGAAAAAAATTAAGTGAAATTTGTGTTTAATAAATATAAATATTAATAAATTTATAAATATTAATAAAAATAAACTAAACTAATTTTTTATATATAAAATTTAATTTATTTTTTAAATAATTATTTTACTTTCATCTATTTTCTTTCCATCTATCTAAATAAGAAAGTGTTTTTTTTTCATTGTTATCTTTTTTATTTCTCTTCATTCAAAGAACATGTTTTTCCTTATTTTATTTTATTTATATTTTTTCCTTCCAATTTCTTGTAAAATTCAAGTGTTCAACATTTTTCTGAGGTAGCTAAATTACTAACAGGAGAACCTGGACCCCAATTACTAACAGGAGAACCTGGACTCCAACTTTATCTTCAATCTAGTATGTTTGCCTGAATTTGAGAGATGAATAAGGATGATAAAAAGGAAATGGTTAGGGCAATGTTCCATACAATAATTCTTCCATAAGTACTCTCTCTGTAATTGAACAGGGGAATCATTCAAGTGAATCTCATTAATCATAATGTTGATGAACCAGATTCCAACTTGAATGTCTATATTAAGATAATAAATTGTTAAGTTCTTTCAACTTTCAACCTTTTTTATAATTAATGAATTTAGGTCTAATATCATAATCAAATTTATTGCCTAATTTTAAAAAAAAAACAAAATTATTATAAAAATAAAATTTGAGTACAAGATATACTCAACAAATACAAACTACCCTTTGACCTTCCAAACACACAAAGAACCACAACCCCCTCTAAAACCATAAGTCACCGATGGACCTACTGTCCACTCATACCATGAAAAACGCATGACTCTAGCTAACAAAAATGGTGCTAGTTGTGCCGATCATTTGTAGCTAATTATAAGCCACAGGCAAAGGAAAGGCAAAAGTACACTAGTAACAGACCAAAATCAACATCTCAGGCCTTTAGCCACTAAATTACACGCCTCTAGCATCAAAGATACTAACATTAGAGATAAAAAAAATAACATGACAAACCACCAAGATGTCTCAGAATAGGAAATCCACAGCTGCATGGAGAAACCGAACTGCATACTGATTTTATAGAACATCAATAAAAACAAACTCCTTTCCTCTTCTGATTCTGCATCACACAATTGACGCTCCTTTCCACTTCAGACCAGACCAGGCGCCACCGTATATTCACAATGCTCACAGCAGACTATATTCCATTTTTATACACCACAGAACTGATACAATTAATAGGATTCTGCATCATCGTTAGCGTACCTGTCTTAATATAATTTCCCTTTTAGATACTTCTTATCATCGTTGACAGCAAACCACCATGCATATTAACCCAGGACAAATTAAAAATAAGTTAAAATATAACTTTTGTCCTTGGATGTTACATGCTTTTAACTTGGTTATCATCCGTCAAAGAAAAATTATGTATTCCTTATATATGTAAATTTTGAATAATCACGGTTTATTATTCGTTTAAACTTTAACGTCACCGTTTACAAAAAAAAATAATTGAATCCATGGATGTAATTTCAATTTAGATCCTATTAATATTTTCTTTTAATTTAATCTCTAATTCTAAAATTTTTCGAAATAATCCTTTAACTTCTCAGAAGACAGCAAATAGCAAAATTAAAAACAGAGACTCAGCATGTCAAAGCACACCAAACCAAAGGCGGTTAAAAAACAGAGACTCAGCAAATTAGCCATTAATTGGTCACGCGATTAAATTTTCGATTCTTCCGTTTATCAAACCGAAAGCGAAATTAAAAAACAGAGATTCAGCGACGAAAATTCAGAACAACAATTTCGAACCAAAACCTGAGATCGAATGACACGACTCAACAAATCCATTGAGACATACCATCGTGATTCCTGAAAGCAAGAGAAAAAGAAGCACGATTAAGAAATTAACAGCTCAGATCGGAGTTAAGGCTTAAGAGTGCTCCCGTGTACGGTGATTAACGAAGCAAACTAAACCGGTTTCACACAGCCTAATAAGAGCATTGCAAACTTGTATTGGTTAAAAAGCAGAGTGAGAGCGAGAGAGAGAAATCACCGAGGTTTGAAGAATAAGAGTAAAAAGAAAGTCCATACGGAGAGTAACAAGAGGAGCTGAAGAAATAGCTCAACGAAGGAACAGAGCTTAATCTTGTTGAGCTTGAAACGCTCCTTAAGCAATTGGATCTTGAGGTCTTGGATTTGCCTCTGAGAATTCTCCTGAAACAATATTCAAGCAATGAGAGAATAAACAGAGAGAGAGAGAGAGAGAGAGAGAGAGAGAGAAGAAAAGGAAGGTTAGGGTTTAGAAAAGAACGTGGTGTCCGGTGTCGATTGATTTCAAGCGATGGAGGAGCAGTGCAGCTTTCGCACAGCGACGCACTGCAGTTTCCGATTTCGCGCATTTTTTCTCTTTCTTTTCCTTTTCCATATTTAATTTCGCTCTCCGTTTCTCTGAATGCAATCCGCACTACCAACTTAAACTATTGCTTTCGATTTTCATAATAGCCAAACTAAATTAGGTACTGAGTTTTCCACTCTGCCACGTGTCGTGACAAACTCTCCTCCCGCGCCTTCTTTCCTTTAGTACTCAGCTTTTGAAGGCATGCAATTTTAATCTTTTCAATAATTTTTATTAAATCTTTAATCAAATGTTCATTACATATTACCATATGATAATGAATGATTGATCTCTCTATCAAATTCTTATTGAGAATTTGATAAAAAAAAAATACGAATGAACTAAAATTACACACTTTTAGAAAATTAGAGATGAATTTACACAATTCAAAATTTATAAAATTGCTTAAATATCATAAATTGGAGACTAAATATGCAACTTAGTAGTAAGATATCTTCCAAGCTATTTTTTTATTCAACAACTAAATTCTCCTTAAAAAAAATCATGTTTAAACTCACATTCTTATCATGTGAAATCAATTCTCTTGTAATATTTTTATCTACAAAGCTCAAACTGAATATTTTTTTAGAAAGTTAACATGTATGAGTTGAAACCAATTATTTTGTGTGAAATATATATCAAACAATATATTAAAATATTTCCATAATTACAAGTATAAGATGATAAGATAATTTAGTTTTGTAATATCTATCAATTATCTAATAAAAATTAAATTCACACATATCATACAACTTATACAAAATTTTATATAATAAAAAACTATAGGTTATATTATTTTTATAAATGATATTACGAATTTAGTTTTTCAACGGTACTGAGAAAAACATTAAACTAAATTTCAAGGATTATAGTTTTTACGTTTTTATTATAGATTAAAATACTATAAGATCCATGTACCATAAAAATATTACAAGATCTATATTTATGGTGGTATGTAAAAACTATAAGAGACTTACACACACATATTATATATATATATATATATATATATATATATATATATATATATATATATGATGTATCTTATGAGAAATTTTTTTTATGTGAGAGTGAGAGGAGTGAATCTAGGCTGTATAACCATACAATCGATGATTGAGATTAAAAGTTTTTCAAAGTCACATGATCACTTAAAAGGTCACCTGACTTTTTTAAATATTCACATGATTAATCTCAACCATCTATTATATAGTTGTACGGTCTAGATTCGTTCATCTCACTCTCACATGAGAGAGTCTTTCTCATATGATACACACTCTCTCTCTCTCTCTCTCTCTCTCTCTCTATATATATATATATATATATATATATTTAAGGGATGTAAGATCCCAATTGGATGAGATCACGAGTTTGGTTGGAGGAAGAGTAGCCACATATCAAGAGTGGAAAGAAAAGTGTTAATCAAGTCAATTTCCTAAGCAATACCCTCTAATGTATGAGTTATTTTGAGCTTCTGGAATCACTTTGCCACTAAATTAAAACTGTGATAAATCAGTTATATTGGGCCGGTGACCCAGAAAAGAGAACCATTCATTAGGTTTGTTGGAATAACTTGACAAAATCAAAGAGTTATGGGGATTTGGATTTTCATGTGTCCAAGGATTTTAATAAGGCCATGTGCTAAATAATGGTGGATGAGGAGCACTATGCATGGTTTGCTCCTTACAAGAATTTTCCAAGCTAGATATTTCAAGTGTTGTGATATTAGGAAGACGGGTATTGGTCATAACCCTAGCTATGGGTGACGGAAGGTGAAGGGATATATTTAAATCAAAGAAATTAATTGAGATTGGCTCTTATTGGTGAATTGGGAGAAAAGATTGGGTTAGCATGTGTAATGACAGGTGAATCCCTACCATCACTAACTTCAGGGTGAATGAGGGAAATAAGGAGGGATGAAGAAATTAAATAGGTAGGCCATCTTATTGACCATGATCCATGTGCATAGGATTATGACTTGGTTTTTTTCGTGCTCCCAACAAGCATGGTTGAGTAAGTAGTGTGTATACCTCTCATGAAATTATAATGAAGATGCTTTAGTTTGGGCATATGATCCTTCAGGTGATTATTTGGTTAAAATTGGATACAAGTGTTGTTGGGGTTGATAGGGGCTAACAGGTTGTCAATTTCTTCAGAGAACCTAAGTTTTGAGCATTGGAAGTGTGGAAGTTGAAATGTATCCCTTATTGTCTGGAGTTTGTGTGGAGGGCTTGTATGAGGGCTATTCTCATATGCAAATCGCTACAAATGAGAGATGTACAAGTAGTTATTTATGCCCAATGTGTTTGAAACATCCATAGACCATAGCATATGCGTGTTGGAAAATGGTTTTAGACTTAAGGAGGGGTAAATTAAGTCTAAAAAAAACTTAACTTTTTCAGAAGCGTGTTTAGAACAATGTTATTTTAAATAAATTCTTTTAAAAAAACTTTGAATAAGATGAAAAGATAAAGCATTTAAGTAAGAAACAAAGGTGATATATAAAAAATAAAAGTTAAGGGAAGAAAGAAATAAATCAAAATATATACTGGTTTGATTACTACCATTGCTGTAACATCCTAAAAATAGGATTTATTATCAAAGCATGGTTAAAATAGGGACACCTTTGGGGTTTTCTAAAACCTTAGGTTTTCATGGAAATATGAAATAAATTACTTTTAGATTACTAATTCCATAAGATTGCAACTTATTAAGTGTTGTTTCAATGAACTAAGGTGGTTTTGGAGAGTTTCGGAAGGTTTCGGAATGATTCGGAGTTCGAAGCTTGATTCGGGGGGAGAGGTTCGAAGTTGGCATCTTGGTTCGGTGAGTTATATCTTACAGAAATGGTTCTAATTCAATGATTTTTAACTTGGCAAGTGATATTTGTATCAAATATGAAATTAAAACCAAGTATTATGAATTTTAGGAAGTCTTTGAACTTGAGAAATAGAGATCGGAGCTTGCGATTATTGGTTGCTAGTGTTCGATCGGTCAAAGTGTTTCTCGGATTCTCTATTTTGAGGTAGGGGGAGCTTTACATTTTAAATGTATAGTTTATGAACGGATTCAAGGTGATATTGTTATGCCATATGTTATATATTGTGAATTATTAGTGTGATACCCCGATTATATGATATATGTGATGTTTTTCATTCATATTATTGATATTGAGTTGGCATGAAATATGAATTGTGTTTATGAAATCATTATGATATATGTATGCATGAGATGCAAGAAGAATGAATGATTTATTGTCAATGATGGCATGGGATGCTATATGTGATAATACATGTATATGAAATGTAAAATCTATATGATTGTGGTTTCGAGGATTCCACAAAAGACCTTAGGTGGGACTCAAGGCAAAACCTCTTGAGCGAGGTTCGGGGTTTAGTCCATGACACTACCGTTGTCACTGAGAGTGATTGTGTCACGTGAGAGGGCAAACGGTTTGGTACCAGTAAAATGGCCGGATCAGCTGAGAGCTGAGTATATGGTTGAGAGCTAGTGTTGTAACACAAAATAAAACTTAATAATGAATGTTTAGATCTAATTGAATGAGCATGTATATGTATTGATGGATGTTGTTGAGAACAACATGGATTGTATGTATATTTGAGAATATGTAAATATATGAAATGTGATGAGATTATATGATATTGTTGAGAATATTATTTTTTTATATGCCAGAGAATTGGATAAGTGGTCCGATTCAATAACTGTCATTTGACATGTATATGCTCACCCCTATTTGTGGTTAATTTTTACAGTGGATTTAGGACGCAATGGAGGTATATGAGGTCACTCAGTGAGCATGGAGCATTATGTATGTATATGTATGGTACATGATGCGTATAGTAGTTTTAGTAGCCTTGGCCGGCTCCTCTGAATACCTTTTGGTTATGTATGTATATGTATGTGTATATGAGTTTGTTTAGTGGACTAGATAGTTAACAACTTCAATGAGAAGTTTAGAATCTATTTTGAGCTTACCATGTGGTTTATTATGAACAATGATGCTTATGTGATGTTATGGAAGAGTAGAGACCATGGATGGTCCCACCATTTGCACATGAGTTGATGACCAGGGATTGTGAATTTATACATGATTATATATTAAAGCATGAATGCCCAGGGACTGTTCTTGAATGGAAAATAGCCATAGCTATGTGATGAATTCATGAAAATGTAGTGTTTCATTTGATTTCTCATGCATTTTGAGCAATTGAGATGGTCAAATATTAAATTATGAGGAATTAATGTCTTAGAACAGTTTCAATAGTATCTAGGCATGATTTGTCACTTGTAGAAACTGGAATGGGTCAATTCCATTAAGAATTGAGCTCTCAGTTGCCAAAAATACCTTAAAATGGGTATAACACATTTTTGCACATAACTTCCTTGTTTTTGGGAATTTTTGAGTATTGTTAGTGGCTACACGTCACAAATGATATATTATAGCTTGTGTTAAAATTTGGTAGCCATCAGATTTAAAACGAAGAAGATAGGGTGTCTAGAAGTTGGCCAAAATGCATTTTCTACTACGAACTGATAAACAGCAGGTGGGGAATCGATTCCCCAAATGTATGAATCGATTCCTACCTCTGTTTCATGTGTTTTGGGGCAAAATTTAAGGCATGAATCAATTCCCAAGGGGTAGGAATCGATTCCTGGCCCTGTCATGGCCCTGTTTGTCTGGTTTTTCCAGCTGTTGCATTTTTCTTGTTGTTTTTGGTCCGTTTAGGTATTTTAATGACATTTTTGGCCTCTGACTTCTTCATAAAAGTTGTAGATAATTATGTTACGGAGGTGTGAAAATTGGTCTTACCTCAAGTGTAGTTTTGTAACTCTCATGAGGTGTAAAATACCAGACCCACTGCGCGGTAAAATTCAAATTTAAGAGGGTTTTGAACCTAACTTTTTATGATTGTCAAATTAGGACTAATAAATGATATTTTTGACATATTGATAAGTGCTTTTCAATACAATAAATTAGATCTAGTTTGCTTAGGATTTTAGTCATTATCCACTGTATTTCCTTTATTTATTGCTATTTTTGCTTTCTTTCCACTCTATTCTACTTGGGTATGTTATTTTGTAGGAATTAAAGTAATAAAGGGTCAAAAACAAGAGAAAAACGACCATAAAATGATAAAGAAACAAGAAGAACAAGCCCAAAGTGGAAAGAATTCTCTTTTTAAAGCTGAAATTCGACTCAAAAAGCAAAAATCCGACTCAGAGCACTGAAATCCGACTCAAAATGGCCAAATCCGAGTGGGATAACTCAGAAATGACCAAATCCGAGTGGAAGGACTCAGAATAGAGCATTGCCGAGTGGAATACTGCACTGCTGGAGGAAAATCCGAGTGAAATGTTCCCTGACAAAGCCATTTCGAGTGATAAATAGCTGACTGGAGTGAAGGACCAATGCTGAAATGGAATAAGTCTCGGTTAAAGGTGATTCCGAGTGGAAACTCCCCGACTGCATCCATTCCAAGTGAAAAAGGAGACTGACCTCCAACAAATATGTCCAAAGCTATTTTCCGAGTGAAAAGCTTACTGATTGAAGTGAATCCGAGTGGGAGCTTTCTGATTGCAACTAATCCGAGTGAAAGCTGTTCCGAGTGAATGGATTCCGAGTAGAAGAGGCCACTGAAATGAATAAATGCTGACTAAGGAGGAATCCGAGTAGTCTCACTCAGAGAAAATGACATTCTCAAGCAGAACAAAGCATTTCCGAGTAATTCTTAGCAAGGAAGGAAAAATCCGACCGGAAATGAATCACACTCGGGCAGACTCTCAAGTTTCACACTGAGCCCGAGTGAGAAGTCTCCAAGGAAAGGAATTCCGAGTAAATTGGGTCAGAAAGATGCATTTCCGAGCAAAGCAAGGCTCGGACATGGAAGAATTCTATCAGCCAGATTCCAGTTCTTCAAAGTCCAAGTTTCTGAGTGAAAGTGAAGTCAAATCCGAGTGGAAATTAACTCGGACTTCCGAGTAAAGATGTGATTTTATCATTTGAATGAGTAAATAAATTTGTCCGAGTGAATTCCAATGTAAAATCCGAGCAGAGCTTTAACCGAGTGGTCCAAATTCAGAGACAGCCGAGTGAATGTTTCAGACGGTTCCGAGTCTTTCTGCAGTCAATTCCGACTGAATGAAAGATGCTCTTCAGTAAGTCTTCACCCGTCTTTTCATTCAGTTTCATCACCGATCGGTTCTCCTCCAAACACCGACCCAATTCTTCACAAATGCAACACCGGATCACTACCTCCATCAACACCGCCTCCTTCTACTTTCTTTTAAGCCACAACACCGTCCCTTCTCCTTTCAAAACCGACCCACATTCCTCTCTTCTATCCGCTGTCCCCTTCTAATCCATACCACACACCGTCCCACTTCACCTTTCCTTTCCATCCATACCGCCCAGACTTCTCTCCAACCAACACCGCCCAGGCTCCTAATCCATGACACCGCCCAGTAATCCATCAACCAATACCGCCCAGTAATCCATCAACCAACACCGCCCAGGCTCTTCTCTCCAACCAACACCGCCCAGGCTCCTAATCCACAACTCCGCCCAGACTCTTTTCATTTCCATCCCCAACCGTCCTCATTTCCCAACACCGTCTCCCTTTCTTCTTCTAATACATGATACCGCCCAACCGTCCTCATCTCAACACACCGCCCAACCGTCCTCACCTCAACACACCGCCCAACCGTCCTCACCTCAACACACCGCCCAACTTCCCAACACCGTCTCCCTTTCTTCTTCTAATACATGATACCGCCCAGCAACTCCTCTCCACGCTGTCCAGTTTGCACCTACACCGTCCAGCAAGCTTTCACTCGGATTTGTGGGAAAATAACATTTTTCCACTATGAATTTCATCATTCTGCACCAATCTTCACTAAAATACAAGCACCGAATTATTGGAAATATTAAATATGCAAATTGGAAACAAGTTGGCACAGCTGGAATTCACATGCACCGAAAGTTTCTCCCACTTGCAAATTTTAACGCGTTTCCTTAGCTGGATTCATTCATCCATTCGCCTATAAAAGGGAGAGCAACCAGGAGCATAGCATCAGTGATCACTTCCATTAATTATCATCAGATTTATTTTCTTTCTTCGTTACTTTCTCTCCTTTTCTCTTTAGTTTTCTTCTTTTCCATTTTTCTTTCTCTGTTCGTTTTTCTTCTCTTTCTTTTTATTTTCTTTTCTTTCTTTTATTTTGTAAGAGTGTGAGGGCTGTAAAAGTGAGAATTTAAATTTGTAATTGGTGGAGAATATTGTAACAAGGAAATACAAGTGGTAAATTATTTTGAGCTTTTGGAGAAACCCGTAAGTCTTTATTTTTACCATGTCTTGTATGTTTTATTTTTCCATTATTTACATAAATTTAAATTATTTCATGAGTAGCTAAATTAATTATCTTGGGATAAAGGGGGTATGATAATATTTTATTTTAATGTTATTTTGACTTGGAATTAAATAAATTTCTGTTTTCCATTTAGTTCAATTATGCTTAATGCTTTTAGTAATTCCTAACAAGAACCTAAATGATAAAACTATATACTTACGGGTATATTAGTAAGTTTAGGTAATAAATAGAATCGAGAGATTTATTTTTACCAGAAAGCTTTGAACTAAACCTAAGATTTTTGAAATGCTTTTGTGACCTCGGTAAAACCGTGAAAGTAATCAAAATTCTTTTGAGGAAATAAAAGGGATTTTCATAAAACAATAATGGGCCTTTCTGAGGATTAAGCAGCGCTTTCCATAGGTTAGGTACATTAATAGGATTCCGAGAGGAACATATTAATTAGCTTTTGGAAAATTCGCCTTGGAAAACTTAATTCGATTCTTATTTATGAAAAGTTAAAATTCATTAAACATAAAATAGAGTCTTAATCCCCCAAAATCCCAAGATATTCTCAACTCTGAATTTTTTAGTGTCAAGTAAATTTTATTTTTATATTTATTCATATTCTGTGCAACTTTAATTTGTGCTTTATTTTATAAAAATCTTAAAAATTAATTGTGTGGATAATTAAATTTCAATATGCTGGTACTTTGAACACAGTCCCTGTGGAGAACGATAATCTTTTATATTACGCGACATAACCCGTGCGCTTGCGGGCCCTGTCAAGTTTTTGGCGCCGTTGCCGGGGACTGTTGTCCCTCAAATATCGGCAATATTGAAATTCAATTAGATCATACTTGTTAATATTTTTTTTCCGTTTGTTTTATTTCTAGTTATTTATTTTTATTTTTTTATTTTCAAAAGATCACACTTGATCTTTATTTGTTATGGAATTCTTAACAGGTGCTACTGACTTTTATTGTTCGATTTGTGGTGATTCAGGACATACTGCTATAAATTGCTATTTTGCAATATCCTTAAACCACCATGAACAAAAATTTCATCAGTTGGATGCTATTGGGAACTATAACAGTGATTTTAGAAGCTTACCAGTGTTCCAAAACTATCCTCCACAAAAATCCAAACTTGAAAAACTGATGGAAAATTTTGTAAGCACCCAAGAAAAACGAAATGAAGAGTTCTCAAATGCCATAAAAACCTTAGCTTCAAAGGTGGACTCTCTGGCCACCCATAACAAAATTTTGGAAAATCAAATTGTCCAACAAACCTCTTTATCTATGAGAACACCAGAAACATTTCCTGTAAAACCTGAGGTGGAACCATCTAACCACACCATGGACATCACTCTTAGGAGTGATACTCATTATGATGATCCGGTTGGCATAACTAAAGAAGAAGCTAAGGAAGAGAAGAAATTTGATGAGTCTCTATCCCATCCGATAATTGAGGAGAGCAGTACACTGATCCAAAAGAAAGTATTGCCCAAGCTTCAGGATCCAGGTATTTTAGAGGTGATTCCTATCAAGGTAGGAAAATTTTACGTACCTGTTAACTTTGTTATGCTTGAAATAGATTTTATTGACCAAGTGGTAGAGAAAGAGGCAATCCAAAACCTCCCTCTTGATCCACTTGAATCTGTTTTATCTTATGACTTTTCAGGCATTTCAAAAATACACTTCTGTGATTTTTTGGCTAAAAGAGAACTGATCCCTAAAGTGGAATTCAGCCCACTAAAACCTGTGTTCAGGTATGAATTGTATAGCTGAAGCTGGTTCAGAAAAGTCTGGCTGAAGACTTAAAACTTAGCACTTGTGGGGAGGTAACCCCATGTCTTTAATAAATTTGAAAAAAAAAAACCCAACTATGTCAGATGCTGATTTGGGGTTATTACAGGTAAGTTTTCTTATCCTTTTATCATCCATTTTAACATTGAGGACAATGTCAAATTCTGGTTTGGGGTGGTAGGTAAGAAAACTTAACTGTTTTGTTTAGGTTGTGTGATTGTTATTTTATTTTGCATGTGTTTTCCTTGCTTTGTTTGTAATCTTGTAACTTACCATGATTGCATGATAAATTTACTTTGAACACAAAGCTAAAGTATCTAAGGACCAAAATTTTGAGTAAAATTTTCTTAAATTTGATTGTTTAAATGCCAAATAAATGCTTAAATGAACCTTATGTGATTAAAATTTTCTTTGAAAAGACTTTCCATGGTTAGACTTGAGCCAAAAATGGGTTATCTATCAAACAAATTTTCAAAACCCATATCTTCTTGATTGAGTGAATCTCATAGTCATTAATATTCTAGAACTTGTTTTTCAACCGATTCAAAATGGTTTTTGATTATATGTCTTAGGATGAAAAAGGCACAATTAGGTCTTATTCTTAAGCCTCAGAATTTTGTATAATTTGACCCCTAGTTGCCCCTTTTGAGCCTAAAAGCGAAAATTTTTTCTTTGAAACCTTTCATTGACTAATATTCTCTTAAATGGTGAAAAAGTTGGAAATTTAGTGGAGTAAAGAAATAAAAAAGGACTTAAGAAAAATATGGTATTGGATGCAAAGAAAAGCAAGAAAAAGAAAAAGAAAATCAAAAGGATGATATTGAATGAATTCCAAAAAAGTCCATAAAAGTTCAAAAATATGCTCTGTTAAAATTATAATGGTAATTTGAATCATTCATGATGTTAAAGCCCTTTTGTATTCCATTTTTCTTGAAATTCCTACCAATACAACCCAAGGCCGTGTTACAACCTTTGAAAGACCTTTAGACTTTGACATATTTTCTATCTAAACTGTGGAGTCTCTGGTTTATTAACAAGCTTATGGTAATGTTTTTTGACTATGATGATTTGAGAGATACACAAACCTTTAAACACTTGAGTGAAAATTGTGAGAAGAGTATCTCAAGTCTTGACATTGAAAATTGATTCACATAAGAAAAATAAAACTGGCATTTGAATAAATCTATTTCTCTGTTTTGGATTCCTTAGTTTATTAAGTTTAGTGTTTTCTGTATTTTATCTTGTATGGTGATTGCTTGAGGATAAACAATGTTTTGGTTTGGGGTATTTTGATAAGTGCTTTTTAATATAATAAATTAGATCTAGTTTGCTTAGGATTTTAGTCATTATCCACTGTATTTCCTTTATTTATTGCTATTTTTGCTTTCTTTCCACTCTATTCTACTTGGGTATGTTATTTTGTAGGAATTAAAGTAATAAAGGGTCAAAAACAAGAGAAAAACGACCATAAAATGATAAAGAAACAAGAAGAACAAGCCCAAAGTGGAAAGAATTCTCTTTTTAAAGCTGAAATTCGACTCAGAAAGCAAAAATCCGACTCAAAGCACTGAAATCCGACTCAAAATGGCCAAATCCGAGTGGGATAACTCAGAAATGACCAAATCCGAGTGGAAGGACTCAGAATAGAGCATTGCCGAGTGAAATACTGCACTGCTGGAGGAAAATCCGAGTGAAATGTTCCCTGACAAAGCCATTCCGAGTGATAAATAGCTGACTGGAGTGAAGGACCAATGCTGAAATGGAATAAGTCTCGGTTAAAGGTGATTCTGAGTGGAAACTCCCCGACTGCATCCATTCCGAGTGAAAAAGGAGACTGACCTCCAACAAATATGTCCAAAGCTATTTTCCGAGTGAAAAGCTTGCTGATTGAAGTGAATCCGAGTGGGAGCTTTCTGATTGCAACTAATCCGAGTGAAAGCTGTTCCGAGTGAATGGATTCCGAGTAGAAGAGGCCACTGAAATGAATAAATGCTGACTAAGGAGGAATCCGAGTAGTCTCACTCAGAGAAAATGACATTCTCAAGCAGAACAAAGCATTTCCGAGTAATTCTTAGCAAGGAAGGAAAAATCTGACCGGAAATGAATCACACTCGGGCAGACTCTCAAGTTTCACACTGAGCCCGAGTGAGAAGTCTCCAAGGAAAGGAATTCCGAGTAAATTGGGTCAGAAAGATGCATTTCCGAGCAAAGCAAGGCTCGGACATGGAAGAATTCTATCAGCCAGATTCCAGTTCTTCAAAGTCCAAGTTTCTGAGTGAAAGTGAAGTCAAATCCGAGTGGAAATTAACTCGGACTTCCGAGTGAAGATGTGATTTTATCATTTGAATGAGTAAATAAATTTGTCCGAGTGAATTCCAATGTAAAATCCGAGCAGAGCTTTAACCGAGTGGTCCAAATTCAGAGACAGCCGAGTGAATGTTTCAGACGGTTCCGAGTCTTTCTGCAGTCAATTCCGACTGAATGAAAGATGCTCTTCAGTAAGTCTTCACCCGTCTTTTCATTCAGTTTCATCACCGATCGGTTCTCCTCCAAACACCGACCCAATTCTTCACAAATGCAACACCGGATCACTACCTCCATCAACACCGCCTCCTTCTACTTTCTTTTAAGCCACAACACCGTCCCTTCTCCTTTCAAAACCGACCCACATTCCTCTCTTCTATCCGCTGTCCCCTTCTAATCCATACCACACACCGTCCCACTTCACCTTTCCTTTCCATCCATACCGCCCAGACTTCTCTCCAACCAACACCGCCCAGGCTCCTAATCCATGACACCGCCCAGTAATCCATCAACCAATACCGCCCAGTAATCCATCAACCAACACCGCCCAGGCTCTTCTCTCCAACCAACACCGCCCAGGCTCCTAATCCACAACTCCGCCCAGACTCTTTTCATTTCCATCCCCAACCGTCCTCATTTCCCAACACCGTCTCCCTTTCTTCTTCTAATACATGATACCGCCCAACCGTCCTCATCTCAACACACCGCCCAACCGTCCTCACCTCAACACACCGCCCAACCGTCCTCACCTCAACACACCGCCCAACTTCCCAACACCGTCTCCCTTTCTTCTTCTAATACATGATACCGCCCAGCAACTCCTCTCCACGCTGTCCAGTTTGCACCTACACCGTCCAGCAAGCTTTCACTCGGATTTGTGGGAAAATAACATTTTTCCACTATGAATTTCATCATTCTGCACCAATCTTCACTAAAATACAAGCACCGAATTATTGGAAATATTAAATATGCAAATTGGAAACAAGTTGGCACAGCTGGAATTCACATGCACCGAAAGTTTCTCCCACTTGCAAATTTTAACGCGTTTCCTTAGCTGGATTCATTCATCCATTCGCCTATAAAAGGGAGAGCAACCAGGAGCATAGCATCAGTGATCACTTCCATTAATTATCATCAGATTTATTTTCTTTCTTCGTTACTTTCTCTCCTTTTCTCTTTAGTTTTCTTCTTTTCCATTTTTCTTTCTCTGTTCGTTTTTCTTCTCTTTCTTTTTATTTTCTTTTCTTTCTTTTATTTTGTAAGAGTGTGAGGGCTGTAAAAGTGAGAATTTAAATTTGTAATTGGTGGAGAATATTGTAACAAGGAAATACAAGTGGTAAATTATTTTGAGCTTTTGGAGAAACCCGTAAGTCTTTATTTTTACCATGTCTTGTATGTTTTATTTTTCCATTATTTACATAAATTTAAATTATTTCATGAGTAGCTAAATTAATTATCTTGGGATAAAGGGGGTATGATAATATTTTATTTTAATGTTATTTTGACTTGGAATTAAATAAATTTCTGTTTTCCATTTAGTTCAATTATGCTTAATGCTTTTAGTAATTCCTAACAAGAACCTAAATGATAAAACTATATACTTACGGGTATATTAGTAAGTTTAGGTAATAAATAGAATCGAGAGATTTATTTTTACCAGAAAGCTTTGAACTAAACCTAAGATTTTTGAAATGCTTTTTGTGACCTCGGTAAAACCGTGAAAGTAATCAAAATTCTTTTGAGGAAATAAAAGGGATTTTCATAAAACAATAATGGGCCTTTCTGAGGATTAAGCAGCGCTTTCCATAGGTTAGGTACATTAATAGGATTCCGAGAGGAACATATTAATTAACTTTTGGAAAATTCGCCTTGGAAAACTTAATTCGATTCTTATTTATGAAAAGTTAAAATTCATTAAACATAAAATAGAGTCTTAATACCCCAAAATCCCAAGATATTCTCAACTCTGAAATTTTTAGTGTCAAGTAAATTTTATTTTTATATTTATTCATATTCTGTGCAACTTTAATTTGTGCTTTATTTTATAAAAATCTTAAAAATTAATTGTGTGGATAATTAAATTTCAATATGCTGGTACTTTGAACACAGTCCCTGTGGAGAACGATAATCTTTTATATTACGCGACATAACCCGTGCGCTTGCGGGCCCTGTCACATATCCTACTATTTTAAGACTAAAAATGAACATTTCTCATATATTTTAGTATTGAAATTTGTTATGAGCCTATTATTACTCAAACGCAATTGTTTAAACTACAATTAAATCGTGAAAAATTTTCTTTGGGTTCCAGGCTTGTTTATTAAGTTAGGGTGTTTCAATTGTCATCTATGTCTAGTCTCCCAACACAAAGACCTAAAATTTTCCACTATATCAAAATTGATTACAAGGTTTCTGATTATAACTCATGGACTACCTGCCCATAGCTTAATTCTATCTCACAATCCGATTGCAATCCCAACAAGATCAACTAGGTCTTAGAGGTCTCTCTAGAGAAGGCTTTATCTCATCCTAGACCCCAACACTTTTAGCCTAAGCGCATAAAGTATGTAAATTATAGGATATAACAAAATGAAAAATGAGACTTAAGTGAGCAAGGGATTCTAACTCATATATACAAAATTAAGTAGTAGAATGTTATTTATGAAACATGGGCTCTCAATTTATGAGAAAAAATTATCACTGAATAAGAAAATAATAATATACCTAGTTACTATAAATAAGTTAGGATTAGAAAGAAGCTCATTCAAATAAGTGATTTGAACCATCTTAGCTGAGTGGTTTGAACCATTCAGCTCAGTGGTTTGAACACTTGACCATTATTAGTTTAAACCATTCCATCTGAGTGGTTTAAACCATTGAGCTTATTTTTGAATCTTGATGCTTAGCTCATTAACTAATCTTTTAGGTTACCTTATTAAAGCACAAAATTAATTAATTAACGAGTTAGTTAGCTCACTTAAGACTTAATATAACATATTACATAAAAGGCATAAGGGTAAGCTATCAAGATTTGGACACTTTTCTTTGTTCCAAAACTTTTCCACCCTCTGTTCTGTAGGTCCACAAAAAGTCCATTTGTCTTAGGTTTCTCACTATCAAAACTCGTTATATACATAGGAATAATAGTCTCCCCATTTTTTATAATGGCAAACCATCATGTTGGGGTGTTAGATAATAATCGGAGATAATGCAAACCTTTATTAATATTATAGATAAAGGATAATCATAAAATCCCCCTAAGCGTAGCATAAGATTTTAGGAGAAACTAAATAATCTTAAGGCAAACAAGAGCATAAGTATAAAGAAAGAGATGACATATTTTCTACACCGCATATCATATATCCCTTCATAATTTATTTTTCTATTTCTCACCTTTTTGACATTATTAAAAAGAAAGATAAGTATAAGGAAAAAAAGTAGTACTGGAAGTCTTCATTATGAAGATGGTCCTTTCAAAACAAACAAGGAATTAAACTGCCCCAAAGTTCCCTTATCTCAGCTCCAAAATTTCCAACATCCTCACGCATAGTTACAATATGCTAGTCCATACGCGTGTTAGTGCTTCAAACTTCATCACAAACACCTTGCATCATAGCGATCATTCTCTCTTCAAAGGTTGCATCTAAGATGCTTGGGGTAGTGGAGGTGCCCCATGAGAAAAGGTTTGGCCAAGGGAATTTGCTCTTAAAGGGTTAAAACTGTCAAGGATATTCTCAATGTCATAGATCTCTACCCCAAACACTAGGTCAACTAGGGTCATCACCGGGAATGTTGGTGGCTTCTTCCCCTATGACATTGTCCGCGGGCCTCTTCCTTCGAGAAGTAAACTAACTGTCGTCTTGTGTCTACATTTTACCACACTTATTCATAAAAATAGGTTAATACAATTAATTTTAGTAAAAGTAGTATAACGAGCAAAAGAACATTGTTAAGACTCTTCATAAACTGGTTATGGTTCCATTTCATTATCTTCAAAGACTACCTTTCTCTTGAGTCTATTTGAAGTCGTGGAGAAGAAGAGAAGGAGAAGAAGAAGAAGAAGAAGATTTTTGAGAGGCGGAAGTAAAGAGGAGTGGTGTAACCAAGTCAGGGTGGATGAGTTATATATAGACCCTAAACCCTAAACCAATCATACAATAGTAGCGCGTAAAAAGCTGATGTTGGTTAAAACCATTTGTGGAGGTTGGCTCAAACCATTCCATTGTATTAGTTCAAACTAATTCCTGTTTTTGGTTCAAAACCACTCTGGTCCTCTGGTTTGAACCACTTAAGTTGCTTGGTTTGAACCACTTTTTCATCTAGTGCAGACTATTTACATATCATTTCACAGATTACTTGTTTTTCCTGAACAAGAACTTACGAGCTCTTTTTCACTTTAGTTAGAATAACAAATGATTAAAACACACAGAGGTAATCACTCAATGCAAGATGAGTTTATCAATCCTAACTCACGTTTTATAAAAAAGAAGCTTTCTTTAGAAAAAGGTTTAGTAAAAATATATGCTAGTTTCTTAGATGATTTAACAAACTCAAGCATGCAATCATGATTATGCATATGATCATGAATAAAATAATGCCTAACTTTTATCTGTTTAGTTCTAGAGTGCATAACATGGTTTTTTGCTAAGTTAATAGTGATGAGTGCTTTAGAATGCATCATCTAGAACTTAGTTTGTTAGGATTTTAAGTCATTTTGCCTTGCATCCCCTTAGATTCGATAACATTTTCTTTGCTTCAGCTTTTGTTACTTGGGTATTTCTTTCTTATAGGGATTCTTGATATTTAAGATTATTTCAAAAGCAAATAGGGCACTTTGGAAGCATCATAAGCATTGAGGAAGCCATGGGGTGAAGTTTGAAGCTCAAAATATTACCTAAAGAAGGATAAAAGCATGGAAAATAGGCCTTAGAGGAACCACGACCATGGTGGCCACCACTACTTGGCCATGAAACCCTTTTTACATGGCACATAGTTTGAATTAGGTCTAGAAAGAACCACGACCTGGTCATGGAACTTACCATGGTTGTGGTTCGGGGCCACACAACAAATTAAAGTTGTAGCCTTAATCTTTAGTTAAACGTTTGTGACTTTTTAGAAGGAGGACTTGGCTATGTTTTTAGGACTTTTGGCAAGGGAGACAACTCTAGATACAAGAAACTAAGGATATTGCAAGGGATTCGTGGAAGACATCACGAAAGCCTTCATCCATTAATCTTAGCTTTCTTCTTGTGCAAATCCTTTTTATGATTTCTCTTCTCTTTAACATGTATATTAGGATTTGTTTCTCCATGGGTAACTAAACCATTTTTCTCGAGATTTAAAGGGTGTGATTGAATATGTACGGTTGACTGGGGAAAATTGAGAAGCTAACCCATTAATTAAAAGATATAAATTGAACCTAAGGATAGAGTTATGATAGTAATTAAAACCTTTCGAGGGTTAATCGGATATTCTTAAAGAACGATAAAGGGCTTAATCTAAGAATTAAACGTAGTTCTTCTCAAGTTAGGTACATTAGCGAAGTTCCAAGAGGAAAACGTTAATTAATTTAGAAGAATCTACCTTAGAAAACTTAATTCAATTCTTGCTAATAGATAGGTTCTTGTTCAATTGTTACTTTTCATACGCATCCACCTTAAGCCCAAGGTACCTCCTTATTTAATTTCTCAAGCAACTTTTCTTTGTTTTGGCTAAATGTTCTTACTTTAAAGTTAATTCTCAATCTTAAATAGGTTTATCTAGATAATTGAATCACAACTGACTGGTACTTGGAACACGAACTCTGTGGATTCGATCTTTCTATTATGCGATAAAACCCATACACTTACGGGGGCTATCAAGTTTTTGGTGTTGTTGTTAAGGACTGTGTCTTCCCCAATATTGGTTACGTTGTGATTTGGTTAGACTAGACATTTTCTTTTTCTTTTCTTGTTAATTTTAATTTTGTAATTTTTTTGAAACTATGCTTGGCCTCTTGTTTATGGATCTTTGCAGGTTTTCTTTTATGTGAAGGAGTGGAGTTATGTAGAATTTGATCCTAAGATAAAGCACACCTTTCAAACTCTAAGGAGAGATTAAATACAACAAAACACTGCACCTACTGAACCAGAACCCATGGCAGCTCTAGATAATAGAGCATTAAGAGACTCTATTGTTTCCAACACTAATGGAAGAAGGTTTAGCATCTTAAAACCTGTTGTTAAGGAAAATAACTTTGAGTTAAAGCCTTCCTTGTTATCTATGGTTCAACAGAACCAATATAGAGTACTATCAACTAAAGACCTTGTAACAACCCTGATTTTTGAGAATAGGAAACCAGACCCTCAAGACTTTGAGGATACTCTATTGAGCTTTCGGTAAAAAGCTTGAGGCTTCGGCCTGTTCTCTGAACAGTTTAGAATGAGAACAATAGGGATAAATGGAGCTTAACATGAAATATAAGAATACCAAGAGAATGTAACAAGTGAGAGAAGCAAAAATAAGAAAATAATAAATAACGTTCGACAATACTGTTTAATTAAAAATAATACGTTAACGACGATTATTTTGGGTACTAATTAATTTATAATTATATCAGTTGATAATTATTTCCTATCAACCATACTTAATAGATAAATAACTATAATAATTTATTTTGAAATAATATATTTTAAATTATTTATTTATTTGATAATTATATTTAATAATAAAATATTGCTCGGTTCCTCGGATTTGAACTGTAGGACCTAACCTGAAGTCAAACTCTGACTGTTCAAACGGAGACTAGTGATCTAGTAGGGAAACTAGTCCTGTTAGGATCATTTCCTAAAGGATTAAGGGTGTTTGACTTAGCCTGACCGGCCCAATCAGAACCCTTAACGTCTCCTATGTTTGACCGTTCATATACCGCGGGATATCCGATGGTGGCATGGTCAGTCTCTGATGACTCGTTCTGATTAGGAACTTTTCCTGAAGAGACCAAAACCCGGTTCGGACTCTATCACCCTTATTTTTCCATAATCAGTTTCTCCATAAATCGTTTTCAAACTCGACTCGAATACCTTCGGTGTTTTAGACCCAACTTTGGCATACGATCTTAGAATCGAACAATTTTGTTCTCAATGTCTTTGTTTTGAAAAGATTTTCCAAGTCTGTTTCTAGCCCTGAGCTCTAATTCTCACTCTGTCCCCAAAATCAAAGATTAAGTATATTCGTCTCAAAATTTCAACATTTGGACGTTTTTCCCTACGTATGGTTCAAAACAAATTCATAACTCTCTCATACAACCTTTGATTTACACAAGCTTGGTGTAAAAATATCTGTAAGAAAATTATCTACTTTTTTTGTGAAGACATCAAAGGCCAAATCTTTCTAGATTGGTACAGTTTAATAGATCTTGGCAACCCTTTGGCTGTTTCATTTCAATGCTGGCAGCCTTCATTAAGACTTGCATATCTCCTTTGTCCGGTGCTTGAATCACTCCATTCATTTTGCTATGGATCCTTATCGTATACCTCTATAATATTTATGAAGGGTACGAAACCAAATTCTCAAAGGAGAATTAATGGTGAATTTATTTCGGAAGACGTAGCTGATCCAAGAAGCTCCTAGAGCACCCTGTCGTAAATCGGGTATATCTCGGGCTACCAAACTCAAATTGTCACAAATGATATATCAAATTAAAGAGAAAAGGAAGATCTACAAACTTCATGAAGGGATCAAAATCTAATTCTTATTCCATAAATCCCAGAATTTAAAATATCACACTAATTCATGTTTTCCTAGTGGCAGCTTGCACTATGTTTAGTATTTTTCACGTTTCTCGCTCGTGTGACCATGAAATCAAACGATTCTTTCACCAAAATTTTCTTGACTTAATTCCATACAACTTTGATGAAAGGAACAAAGTAAAATCTTCACCAATTTTGCCCAGAAAATTAATCTTTACAAGAAACAATAATCCATCACAACTTTGCACTACTTTCGTATTTGGGCCATAACTCTCTCATTTCTCAACAAAAATATCCATATATCAATTTAAAGATAATAAAAAGGCCTATAATTCTTATTTTGGGCCCTTTTCCAAATTCATCCTGCATCATCCCTTAAAAGCCCAAACAAAGTGACGCCCCAACACTTGCCACCTCAGCCACTTCATGCAACAAGAACCAATCACCATCTTCCATCCGTGGGACACTTGTCTCACCTTCTTGACCCCTTCTTCAGCAAGTTTACACTACTTGTTTCCTAAAGAGGATAGAATGTCATGTTATCATGACATAACCATGCCACCATGACCTTACACCATGCCACCTCCCTAATCCTTAAATGAGATTTCATGCGAACACCAATTAACATCATGTCACCTTAACTCATCACCATTCATCCCATTTTATTCTCCCTCATGGCAGCAACCCTTTCATTCCTTACACATCCTCTCAATTCTTATTGTCTAATTTCTCTCTCCTTCACCACTCAAAAAAATAATAAAATAAAATCAGCCACTTCTGGGAATTCGCGGACAATCGGAATTTCGTCCACTCGGGTTTTACTCTCACCCTCGGTTAGACAAAGCATCATAAGCAGTCGGGTTATACCTGGTGCTGTGTCGCCTTTACTGTGCTGCCTTGGGAAGATTATCCTTTGGTTTCTACAATCCACTAACACCTTATTGGCTGAAAGCCAATCTATTCCGAGCACAAGGTCAAGACCCTTTAAAGGTATGCACACTAAATCGAAAGTGAAACTCCGACCATGCAATACGAATGTCACATCCTTACACATTGACGATGTCAACACTCTAGGGCCCGTCGGATTAGCTACCTCCAACGTCCGATCCATAAACACAGTTGGCAATTTTAAACGCTTTACACACTCATCAGCTATAAAAGAATGGGTGGCTCCTGAGTCGAAAACAACATTAAGTGTGTGTTTGCCGAGTGAGAACTTACATTGTACCAGATCATTTGCTTGCACAACATCCTCTGCATTGATGGCGTAGACTCTCCCAGCAGTCGGTTGATCAGCGTCTCTCCTCCGGTTATTTGGGGCAACCATCGGATTTCCTCTAGCTCTGTTGCTTCCGCCCTGTGAGCTCTGTCCATCATTCCTACTGCTCTTCACCTGGAATCCTCCTTGACGTTTATCAACATTGGTTTGACGGAGTTGGGGGCAGTCAGGGTGAACGTGCCCCTTCTCTCCGCAGTGATAACACTTAACATTCGCACGATTATAATTCTTAGCAAAGTGGTCACCGCTACATTTAAAACATCCGCCATGTCTTGGTCGTCCACTCATCTGTCTTCCTTGGCCATTGCGATCTTGATGTTTAGTAAGGGGTCCATTTCTTCCCAGGTTACCTGGCCTCTTGAAGCGTGACTGTTGAGGCCTCAAATACTGGTTGGCCCTGCCGTTCCGGCCTGAGTGGGCCTTGTCATCTTCTTCAAATATTCTACATTTATTCACCAATGTAGGGAAACTCCGTATCTCTTGGTATCTGCAGGCTCTCTTAATATCTGATCTTAATCCGTTCTCGAACTTAAGGCACTTGGAGCTCTCCGTCCCGGGCTGTTGGAAGGGTGGGTAGAATAGGCACAACTCCTCGAATCTTGTCGCGTATTCTTCCACAGTCATGGAGCCCTGTTTTAACTCCATGAACTCTAGCTCCTTCCGACTCCGCACTGTGTCGGGGAAGTACTTTTCTAAGAAGCATGTTTTAAAATCGTTCCACATCAACTGAGTATCATCCTCAGGGAATCGGCTTCTGGCTATCTTCCACCAGTTCTCCGCCTCATCTCGCAGCATATACACTGCACATTCCACCTTTTGGGCCTCGGTGCAACGAAGGCCCCCAAAAATCCTCTCCAACTCCTGAGTCCATTTGAACGCTGCTTCAGGGTTCCGCCCTCCTAGAAATTCACTCGGCTTTCTCTTCAAGAAGCGGTCCAGCACTTGGCCCTCCTCTGCTCGAGGCTGGCCCTGCCTCTCAAACACGTCTGCAAAGCGTTGGAATGCTGTGGCTATAGCCTCCATGCTTTGGCGATGCGTCATCCTTATCCTGAAATCAACATTCAAGGATAAGTATACCGAGTCACTCATTCGGGTTTCGACCTAATGTTCAATGACTTGCTCATCATACTATTTCTATATGTTATGCAATCAATCGGACCAGGAGGAGTACAACCTCCTATCCACAAGCCAATCATCAATCAGATTCAACTACTATCACAACAATCATGACCATTTAGTCAGAAAACACACAACCGCTCACACTCGGTAAGCATACCTTGGCCTTGGACCTTTCGGTCTGCTCTGATACCAAAATGTAACACCCTAATTTAAATAAATCATAGATGAGAATAACAGAGAAAATCTTTCACAATTAAACTAGAACGCCACGACATACGAATGAGAGGGGAAGTAGAACGAGAGAACAAAAGGAATTCAAGAAACTAACAGCGGAAGAAGGGGAAAAATCATATAGGCAGGTCACATAGCAACGCGCACGCGCTTGAGCGAAAGCTTCACTCGGCATTCACTCATTTCACTCGGGTTTCATCGCCTGATTCACTCGGACTTGGCTCTTACACCTATTAGTCCCATTCGAAAAATGCAACTCATTCTACGATTTCCTCAACCAGAGCTCATACACGAATAATACTGAAATGGTCCCCATTATCACTCACTCGGAATCTATGGGGCTCCTCACTCAGAGTAGCCTTTACTTCCTTTTTGTCACTCGGGTATTTCACTTAGTTTTCACTCGGTAACTATAATCTCCTGACTCTAACATTCTACTGGGCTAAGACTCACTTGGATTCTTTTGTCACTAACAACTTACTACAGCGGGGGTCCCCAAGAGTCTAAGGCGTCACTCTCCAATCGGAAAAACCGTCACTCAGCGAATTCTCACTCGGGGTTCGTTGATTATTCTACGCTCGGAGAAAATCCTAGTAGTAACCACTCGGAACGTGTATTTAGGCTCTCAACTCTGATCCTAACAACTCATCGTTAGGGGCAGTCTTCTATGTCAACTCCTACTCGGAGCTATCTGATTTCACTCACTCAGAACGTCTGAACCTTCCCCATTCGGTGACAGCGTCATAAACTCACCCTCTAGACCCTAAATTAGCTTCCTTCATGTTAAGTTATGCCATTTCCTACACATTCGGGAATGTAAACACACATATATATAAAGATTACCCACTATAACACACACAAAGTCCAGAATCTTCAATCATGCATAGGATCCAGTCGTCATAAATACATGCACACACACTCAAGCAGTACATTCATCTGGTACCGTTCGTGGATCATGCATTCGGCATGCAAGCGCCCCCTACCTACAGAAGAACTTCAAGAAACTTTTATGCTTTTCGATGTTGGGTCTGATGCCCTTCTCCTGGCTCGTTCAGTCTTCCTTGGCTCCGTCATATCCCGCGCTTGGTTCTGGAATGGAGCGTTGTCTTTCCTCTGCCATGACGATCATCCTTCACCAGTTGGGGGGCTCAGGTCTTCCTCCAGCACTGCCGTCGTGATCTTCAGAAACGAAGGTCGAAACAGGGGAAAGGAAAGAAGATGGAGACGAAGAAGAACAGAGAGAATGGAGTAGTGGGGATGGAGTTGAGCACCCACGGTGATGCAGGGGTAGATACATATACGCATGCAAAGAGGAGAAAGTGGGATGGGGAGGCGTGAGTCACAGTCCACTCACACGGTCCACCAATCACAAAGAGCCACTTTTCACCAACTAAGTCCAATCAACTTGTTATTAATACACGAGCTAAATTAATTATAATTAACAATTAATTTCCTTACCTTGCATTCAATCCTTAACGCCTAGTTTTCATTCGGCATTAAATTTCAGATTTGGGATGTTACACAGATAAAAGAAGAAAAAGAAATTTTATGATTCCAAATTCTTTTTGAAATAAGACTTTGTCATGTGAGCTTTTAAGCCAAAATAAGGTACACATTGAAAATTTTAAACCCTCACTTTCTTGATTAAGTGTTTCACATGTTATAGACACTCTAGAACTTGACTTTAAACTAATTTAAAATGGTTTATGTTGCATGTCATAGGATAAAAAAGGAAAATTAGGTCTTATTCTTTAGCCATAAAATTTTTGATAAAATTGACCCTTAGTTTCCTTCTTTGAGCCAAAAGAACTACTTTTCTTTCGACTGTTTTTAAATTGTAAAATTTTAGAGGTTAAGGATAAGGAAAACAAGTAAAGCAACTATGTAAAAGGCTTGAGAGAATAATGTAGGATAAAAAATAAAAAAGATAAAAAGAAGGATGAAAATGAAAGTTAAAGAATGAAAAGTAAAAAGAAAAGAACTCAATATGATTATAATGAGCGGTAATGAAAAGAGTAAGTTGTAAAAGTTTTAATAAAACTTAGAACTTGCTCTATTTGTTTTCCTAATTGAAAATCTGAACCTCTCAGGAAATTATAGTTCTTTTGCGTTTCCCTTTTCTTGATTATCCTTCCTTGAATGTCATATCCCTTGGCCTCATTACATCCTTGAAAAATACCTTTAGACTATGACATGTTTTTTGGTCACTATAGAGTTTATGATGGATGACCAAGCTTATGGTAGTGTCAATGATTATTGTGAATTGAGTAATTTATTGTTATGCATACCTTAGACACTTTGAGATAATTGGTGTGAAAGTGCCTTTATCCTGATATAGAGATTTGGATTACATGAGTTAATTGGATTCTATTTTGGCATTCAATTAGTTTTGTCTTATTTTTTTTTACTAAAAGATCTTCTTTACTAACCGGGTTCCTTAGTTCTAGGTTTTTGTTCTCCATTTTTCTATCTTTTGACTATGGTGATTGCTTAAGGATAAATAATATTTTAGTTTGGGCTTTTGATGAGTGCTTTAGAATGTATCATCTAGGAGTTAGTTTGTTAGGATTTGAGGTCATTTCATTTACTTTTCTTCCACTGCTGTTACTTGGATATTCCTATTTTATAGGGATTCTTAATATTTAAGATCATTTCAGAAGCAAATAGGGAACTTTGAAAGCATCACGAGCATTAAAGAAACCATGAGGTGAAGTTTAAAGCCTAAAGCATTTCCTAAAGAAGGATAAAAGCATGGAAAATAGGCCTTAGAGGAACCACGGTCGTGGTGGCCACCATTGCGTGGCCATGGAACCCTTTTTACATGGCACACAATTTGAATAAGAACTAGAGAGAACCACGGCCTAGCTGTGGAACTCACCATGGTCATGGTTTATGGCCATTTAACACAATTAAAGTTGTAGCCCTAATTCTTATTTAGACACTTTTGACATTTTGGAAGGAGGACTTGGTTTCCTTTTTTGGACTCTTGGCAAGGAAGACGATTCTAGAGAGAAGAAACTAAGGAGATTGCAAAGGATTTATGGAAGAAATCATGAGAGCCTTCAACCATTGATCCTAGCTTCGTTATTTTATAAATATTTTCTCATGATTTCTCTTCTCCTTAACATGTATTTCTCCATGGGTAACTAAAGCCTTTTTCTTAGGATTTAGGAGGTGTGATTGAATATGTATGGTTAATTGTATGAACCTTTCTATTGATGAATTTATGTTTCTATTCAATTTATCTTATTCTTAATGCACCTTATGCTTTAGAGATAGACTTAGGTGATCATAGGTAATAGGGGAAAAACTAAAAAATCAACTCATTGCTTAAAAGATATAAATTAAACCTAAGGTTAGAGTTACTGTAGTAATTAGAACCTTTTAAAGGTTAATTGAATATTCTTAAAAAAGATAAAGGGCCTAATCTAAGAATTGAACATGGTTCTTCTTGGGTTAGGTACCTTAGTAGAGTTCCAAGAAAAAAAAGTTAATTAATTTAGAAGAATCTATCTTAGAAAACTTAATTCGATTCTCGTTAATAGATAGGTTCTTGTTCAATCGTTACTTTTCACATGCATCTGCCTTAATCCTAAGATATCTCCTTATTTAATCTCTTGAAAAACTTTTCTTTGTTTTGTCTAAATGTTCTTACTTTAAAATTAATTCTCGATTTTAAACTTGTTCATCTAGATAATTGAATCATAACTGACAGGTATTTGAACACAGTCCCTATGGATTCAATCTTTTATTACGTGATAAAACCCGTATACTTACGAGGGCTATCAGATAGCATTAGTGTTATCACATTGTATAGGGATGTGATCGAGTTGAATACCTTAATTTTCTATTTGTTGTTTCAACCATATAATTTGAGCACAATAACTACTGACAACAATCTGAGCATAATAACTACTGACAACAACATACTTAACTTTAGTAATGGATAAGACCATGTTGGCTTACTTCTTGGAGTGCCAAGAAACAAGTGAACTGTCAAGAAATTGACATGTTCCACTAGTACTCTTCCTATTAAATTTGTATCTTGCAAAATTAGAATCGGAATAACCAACGAGATAGGACCTCATACCATGGGGATACCATAAACCCATGTGATGTGTTCCAACTAGATATTTTAAAATTCTTTTAACAGTAGATAAATAAGATTCATTAGGACAAGATTGAAAGTGAGAACACATGCATACAAAGAATGTGATATCAGACCTACATGTTGTAAGATAAAGTAGAGAGTCGATTATACATCAGTATTTTTTCTTATTGATGGATTTACCTGTTTCATTCCTTTATAGGTAGCAATAGGTGCTAATTGGAGTTATAGCCTTTATTACTTTGTCCATCCTGAATTTCTTAAGTAGTTTTTTACAATATTTAGATTGGTTGAGGAAGATTTCTTCTTTAGTTTGCTTGATTTTAAAACCCAAAAAGTAAGTTGGCTTCCCCATCATTGACATCTTGAACTCTTTCTACATAGAACTAGAAAAGTTTGTGTAGAGTTTTTCATTAGTGGCACCAAAATAATGTTGTTGACATAAATTTGTACTAAAAGGATGTCACTAGAACTTCTTTTTATAAATAGAGTGGTATCCACCTTTCCTTTTTCAAAACCTTTTTCTAAAAAGAAACAACTTAATTGATTATACTAAGCTCTTGGAGCTTGTTTTAACCCGTAAAGGGCTCTTTATAATTTAAAAAGAAGATTGGATTTTTTGAAATATTTGAAACTAGTTGATTGTTCCACAAAAACTTCTTGAACAAAATTTTTTACAAAAACACTTTTGACATCCATTTTGTAAAGTTTAAAATCGAATGAACAAGCAAAAGTAAATACTAAGCGAATAACTTCTAGTCTAGCAACAAGTTCATAGGTTTCATCATAGTATATTCCTTCCTCTTAATTATAGCCTTTTGCTACTAGCCTGGCTTTATTACATGTTATTATACCGACCTATCTAGTTTGTTTTTAAAGACCCATTTAGTGCTGATTATTGTGTTATTAGAGGGCCTAAAGGTGAGCTCCCATACTTGATTTATTTCGAATTAGTTCAGTTTATCCTACATAGCCACCCATAAAACTCATCGAATAGAGTTCTTTTATACAATTAGGTTCAATTGTAGAGATGAAAGCAAAATTGTTACAAACTTTCCTAAGAGAGTTACGAGTAGACACTCCATTAGCGACATCATTAATCATATTCTTTATTGGATGGTTCTTTGTAATCCTCCACTCCTTAAGTAGTTCGTTAGAATTTGAACCATGCTCTTCTTGATTTTCAATGACTAGGTCTTTAAATTCATCTATAAGACACTTAATTACCTTTCCCAGTCTTTTGGGGTCAGATTGATCAAAAGATACATGAATTGATTCCTCAATAGTCATAGTTATTTTATTATAAACTATATATGTCTTACTGCATAATGAGTAACCAAGTAAAACCGCCTTATCAAATTTAGTGTCAAATTTATCAAGGTTAATTTTTCTGCTATTTAAAACAAAACACTTACATCCACAGACATAGAGGAACGAGATGTTTGGTTTTCTTCCTCAACTCAACTAATAGAGCATTTTTTTTAAATGGATCTGATAAGGACCCCATTCATTACAAAACATGTGGTGCTTACTACATTAGTTTAGAAATGTTTTAGAAGATTATTTTCATTTAGCATAGTTCTAGTCAATTCTTGTACTGAACAATTCTTTCTCTGAACAACTCCATTTTGTTAAGGTGTTCTTGGGACAAAAATTATGCTCGATTCCATGCTTTTTGCAATAATTTTAAAAAGCATAATTTTCAAACTCAGATTTAAGTATCCTACCAAGAAAACCAGAAATATGGTACTAGATTTGTTTGATGAATCTGACAGCTCAGATTCAACCCTTGATGTGAAGCCTCAGTCAGTTGCTCCTTCTCAACAATCCCCAGCTCAGAAGTTTATACCTGAAGGTACTAGGGATGGAAAAGAGTCTTTAGACTCTGACAATGACATTCCTCTAAGTTAGCTTCAGAGGAAGTCTATGGCCAAAAAGGGTCAAGCATCTCAATATCAGTATCAACAACCTCAATCTCAACAACCTCAACATCAGGAACCTCATCAGCAGCAACAGCAACAACAGACCCTCTCCTCTCTTACTGCAGAAGCTTGTAAGGAGTTTATTAATGTTTTCATTGCCCTTAACCTCTTTGTATGTGTATGGATGGACTGGTAGAAAGTGACAGGCTAAGTACAATGAGCTGAGGTCTGACTATTTGAAAGTGATAAGGAAAAACAAGGAAGAACTGATGAAGTATGGTGGATACCCAAGTTTTACAAAATATATGTAGTTTATATCAGGACACCTCAAGAGCTTCCCTGACTATGATATGCTGAAGTGGAACCACATTGACTGGATGAATCAACTATATGAAGTGGTTGGAGCCTATCAGAGTGATGAGACTGGTTTCAAAGCTACCCTTGGAAAGAAAAGGAAAAAGACATAATGAGTCTGAGTCTAATACAAAGAGAGCTAAATCTGACTCTGTGAGTAGCCCTGACCTTCTTTCTACATTCCTCTTTGAACCCTCTCAACCCGACACTCCTTCTCAGCTAAGCCAAATTGTTATAATTCCCTCAACAGACTAGTTGAACTAGACCACGCCAGACAATAACCTTATCCTTGTTCTTCTTTTAGACCCTCCCACTGTTTCCTTACCTACATTCCCTCCTTTTCATTTTATCACCTTTGGTGTCCCCTTGCTCAGATGTTTTAAACCTGCCATTAATACCAGTGACCCAGGTTATAATAACCCTTAGAACCTAGCCATTGTTGCTGATCCCAACTTTGATAGAAGAAGAGTCTGTATCCTTTCCTTTACCCCCAGTTATGAAACACCCATGCCTTTAGAGAAACTCATACTTATCCCTCACCTGCTCTAACTAGAAGATATAGTTGTCTATCATGCATTGAAGACTAAAGAAACCAGTGTCATGTGAGATATGAAGTTTGGTATACAGTATCATAAGTTCCATATAGTGATATCCCCTAGAAAGAAGATCCTCATTGCCCCAGACAGATTGTAGAATCCAACAATATGGATCAATTTACGAAGACTGAAGAAGCCAATGCCTCCCAAGCACAAGCCATACCACAAAGGTCTTCTCAGACCTCGTCAACTTCCTCCAGCTAACTTGAAAAGCATTGACTGCTCCCAAGCCCACTAAAGAGCATGTTAATGCCCTTTGGTGTCATTATCTTTGATCAATCAGAGAAGAAGGCTCTTGCTCTACTCATTCTTTTCCTTACCAGCCTATTTTTCTTTACCATCCCTTTATTATTTATTTTCACTCCTTTGCCATTTTTGTTCATCAAACTCGATATTTCATACTTGTTTCGACTGTAGCCTCCCTTCTCATTGTCTCTACCCCTGTCTATGGACTAATGCTTAGTTCTCTATGATGTCTTACTTTTTGTTGATATCAAAAGGGGGAGAATCTTAGAAGCCTTTTTTGTGTGGGTACAGTCTTAGAAGTCTACGGTCTGTTATGTTTTAGTTTGTAGTTTCTGTTAAAATCTCATTTTGGTAAAAGTTAATATGTCTGTTATAACTCATCTTTTATATTGATTATCAGTTGTTAATGGAATATTTTCTAGATCTGATATATAATGCTCTGATATATGCTCTAGCTCTATATTACTCTGATATAATAAGACTGATTTCTTAATGCTTTAAATTGGTTGAATGCTCTTATAAGCAAATAAAGAACTTGCATGAATCATGAATCAATTGTCAATATATGCTTTAATCTTTCTAGAAAACTACAAATTATTTGAAGCTCTAATATATATACATGCTCTGATTTGTATATGCTTATGCTCTGAAATCTCTTTACATAAATTGCTCTAATATAAAATCAAATATCTTATAAGTTTGATTCATTCCCTTTTATCATGGACTTCATTTATGAAAAAGACTTGATGTTTGCTATCAACAAATAAGGAGAGATTGTTGAAGAAAAGTCTGGTTTTAAAAAAAGTAAATGATTATTATTGGAACAGGCCCTAAATTTATTTTTAGACCCTGGATTTATTAATAACATATATCAAGAGACTCAAACTAAATGAAGTCTACAAATGTGTGATCTGATCTGTGTATTTAAGTGTTTTAGGTTTTATAGTGCACAGGTTATAAGACAAAAGTCTGTGTGAAGAAGCCTTAGTTTTATGATTCTACAGTATCAAACTTTAGACTTTTAGGCATCCACAATTGCAAAATAAGAACGTTACTTCAGAAGTACAAAATACAATCTTCTAAAATCTATTTTGGTAATGCTTTGGAACTCAAGCTCTTATCAAGAAATATGTGCTTATCACCAAAGAGAGCAAAAGATAAATAAGCCGAGTAGCATAACTTAGTGTTTTATATTCCTCAACATATCAACTCTATGCAGACTAGGAAAAGTTAAACCAAGTCAGTGTGTATGTCAGTTACAATCAGAAGGATTACAACATTGACTTTTGCATGATTTCTTGAACAAATAAAGCCAACAAAGAACTTTATTTTTCTAAAGATGCAAAGGATACCTGATTCATGTGAGATCTGAAGTCCCCGGCTACCAGACTCTTGAACATCCTTCAGATTATCAAAGGTCTGGTACATGAGCTCAAAGAAAACTCCTTCATAGGGTTTCCAATGTTCATATCTCATTTCAAGATCTATAACAGTCATATTCCAACACCTACATATTCTTAAAGAAGTTTGATTCAAAGATAAGTGAAAAACTAACAAACAGATGCCTTTCTTGCATACTCAGTCTTTGTGATCACTTCTTCTCAAATCTTTTAGTTTTTAAATATAAAGACCTTCTTTGTTGTTCTGTTTCTAGCAGACCTTGGTCTCTTGTATTCATTCTTCATTGTATATCCTTATACACCAGGTTCTGTGAGATACCACTTATACTCTTATTCAAATTTGTATTGTGTGAAGTCTGGTGAGATACCAGCCTTAGTTTCTATGGGAAACAGTGTTGGCCTAAAGAGGCTTTCGAAAGAATACTTGGGTTTAATCTAGGACTGGCTAGAGTCAAGAATACTTGTGGCACTAATCTGGTGTTGTTATTGTAAAGGAGATTTTACAATAGTGGAAAATCCTTCAAGTTAGAAGGGACTAGACATAGCTTTTGTATTGGAAGTAAACTAGTATAAATTCTTGGTGTTCTTTCCTTTCCTTGTTCTTTTCAAGGGTGCTTTTTAAAGTTTGATTACTTGGGTTTAAAGGTTTATAATTCCACAAAAAAGAGTCCGAGACTTATTCAACCCATCATATATCTAGTCTTTTAATGCAACAACCTAGAATTTCATTATTAATAAAGTCGGTTAAAGGCTTGATTACAACTTTTGGATCACTTATCCAAAGCTTAATCTCTTTACAATTTGACACAACCCGTAAGTTTATAATAACTACTTTGAGGTATCTTTAGAGAATGGTTACTTAAGCTTCTCACACCCCAATCCCAAAACTCTCTCAATCCAAGAGTAATAAAACAAAAACTCTTATCTATAAACTTAAAGAACTGATTACAATTAAAGCTTATGAATCTAATAACAGCTTAAGTAAGCAAGGCTAAAAACTTGATTATGATTTTTTCACTTTTCAAGGCATATTTTCCCTTTGGCAAAGCCTTGTATTTATAGTGAAAAACATCGTCAGTTATGGAAATAAACATACCAAGTTTCTTGAAATTAATCAAGAATTTGAAATACCTTGAAACGTAAACATTAGTCCAAACTAAAATGGGTATGGTTTGAACCATTTTAGCCTATATGGTTCAAACCAGTACATGAGTGGTTCAAACTAGTCCCCATGAAAACCATTAGTTTGAACCAATAAGGGAGTGGTTCAAACCATATGAGCTATTTTTTAATTTTAACACTATTTTGCTTAACACTTTGTTCAATTAATTAATCTTTAGTTACCCATTTAAAATTAAGATTAATTAATTTGAGTTAGATGACTTAGTTTGCTCACTTAAATTATTATTTTACTCTCACAACAAAACTAAAGGAAAAGTCTTCAACGACTTCATGTTTCGGATAAGATCAAAGATTTCTAAACATTCCAAATTTGTTCATTCCTTGTTTCTTTTTGTCTTAGAATCCATATCTGACATTTCCTTGTTTGCTCTTGTTTATCATTATTGAAACTTGTGTAATACATGAATCACATAAGGGTGGTGGTGGTAGTAATAACAACGGCTGTAATGAGAGAACAATGATGGTGGCAATAGTGGTTGCAATGGTGGTGAGGCGGCAACGGTAATGGTGGCAATGTTAGTGATAAGGTGTGGTGAGAGTGGAGTTGGAGATGGTTATGGGTATGGTGGTTGGGGGGCGGTGGCGGTGGCGGTGGCAGAAACGTAATGGTGGCTGTGGTAGTGGTGGTCACAGGGTGATAAATGATAAGGGTCAGAGGTTCATAAAACTGAAAATTAAAACTAAAACAAAGAAACCATTTTTTGTAAATATGACTACAAAACATTTTTTGAACTTAACACATTTTTTGGAAAATGAGTTTGTTTTGAAAATTATTTCGTAAAACCAAAAATTCGCAACAATCTCTAAGGTTTCATTTAGCCAAACTTATTTTAATCTTAAAAGTTACTTTTTTTATAGTAACTTTCAAGTTACTTTTCAGTTAAATAAAGCTAAAAATAAGTTATTTAATATTCTTTAAATTTTTAATATGAAATGTAATTTTAAGTTAAGAGTTGTTTGGTAATTAATATATTGTTCTCTTAAAAGCTTTAATTTTATTAAAATTTTAAATTAAAGATTCATTTTACTAATTATGTTTTAACCTAAGAAAAATATACAAATTACTCTTTATATGTTTGATCTTATGAGTATTAAATAAACAACTAAATATAAAGTTTAAAATTTTCAAAAGATCAAACTTTAAATAAAATCATTTTCTTCAAAATGATGAACAAAAGGATCATAATGAAAAACAAGATGATATAATGAATTAAGCATGATAATTCTCATGATTGTTATTAATTTTTATCACTAATCATACTTAATTCATTGTATCGTACTGTTATGTTTTGTGTTCTTATATTCATCACTGTGATGAAGATGATGATTCTTAAAAGTTTAATCTTTTGAAAATTGGAAGTTTGTCTAATACTTATTAGATCAAGGACATTAAGTTATAATCATTTGTGTTTCATCATAAAATTTTCATAGATTAAGAAAACATTAGTGAAATTTATGTATGTTTAGTAACACATTTTAGCTAGTTGTAAGATGAAATCAATAACTGACATGTTACTTTAACTAAAATAAAGTAGTTTGGATATGTAACGTTTTTTAAAATACTACTTGAAATAGTGTTTAAAGATTTTTGTTAATTGAAATCTATTTTTACTTTGTTACCCTTTCATTATTTTAATAATTCCTAATAGTATCCTTTATTTTATTTAATAATTTAACCTATAATGTTGTTTCTATCAAGTCCTAAAAGAAATATCAGGTTCTTAGAACCCCTTAAAAGTTTTGATTATGATAAAAATGTTACATAGTTTAATGCACTATTGTTTTAAGGTTGTCTAAGGCATATTTGTAGATAAATAAAAGTCACAAGCCAAGGAAAAAGAAGTCCTAAGTAGTTGTTTAAAGTTTTACTCAACTCAAATACCTTACATGAAGATAAGAAATACAAGCCACAAGCTAAAACTCATGCTTCCATAATGACTTATAACCAGTCTGACTTGAAGTAAACTATCCATCCAATCAAATAACTTTAAAAGGACTATCTATGCAAAAGAGCGTCCATTCTACGTACCAAATTGGAAAGTTAGACAACCAAGATGTTTATGTAACACCTCTATTTTTATTTTAATTTATTACATAAATTTTATATTAAAATCTTGATGGAATTTGATCATAGGACTTTTGAATTTTTGATCAGTATATTATTTCAAAATGTATAAAAAAATCTTTAAAAAATTATTAAAAAAAATAAAAAATTTCTTTTGCACCCCCGTAAATTAATATTCACACCACCCCTCATAATTTTTTCACAAGAAAAGTTACTATGCAATTTTGAAATTTTCAAACTTTGCATAATAATCTAAATGAAATTTTCAATTCTTGCACAGTACTTTTATATTAAAATATTCAAATATACAGTAGATTTTTTTGTTATAAATAGAGGGGCGAAGCACCGAGGATTTCATCAAATTTTGAAAGCTTAGTAGTGTTGGGAGGAGAGTACTAAGTGAAGAGAGGAAGATATTTTCCAAAGGAAAGAGGTTCTACAAAAATTCTGAGATAATAATAAATTTCTTTTATATTATTTTATGGTTATGAAGGTTATTTTTATATTACTTAAAAATCTATTATTATACTGGATATAATATTATTTTAAGTTACTATTCTAAATAGTAAATTATTATGACAACAGTAAATTACTATTATGAATAGTAAATTACTATTCAAAATTTACTATTACTATTTACCTTTACTATTCATATTTTACTATTTACCATTACTTTTCACGTTTTACTATTTATTGTTACTATTTATAATTTACTATTTACCGCTACTATTCATAATTTACTATTTACCATTACTATTCATAAATTACTATTTATTATTACTATTCACGGTAACAATTTAAAAGTTATTATTTACTGTTTCCATGCATAATTACTATTTACTCTTTCTATTTCAAATAGTAATCTAAATTTTCATCTTATAACTATA
Organism: Clitoria ternatea; assembly: GCA_037962975.1. NCBI lineage: Eukaryota > Viridiplantae > Streptophyta > Magnoliopsida > Fabales > Fabaceae > Clitoria > Clitoria ternatea. Next base: position 51,564,734 of record CM075671.1, read on the forward strand.
TTAAAATGAAATTGGTATGTTTTAGAACTCAGAGACGAGGCGCGCAAGATTTTCCATAATGAATCAAGATACAAGAGGTAAGCGGGAGTAAGATAAGAATATAATATGGGAAAACATAACAATAATGGGAGGAGTCCCTTACTCTTTTTAACTATAAATAATTATTATATTTTAAAGTAATATTTATTATCATCTTAAGTAAATAAAAAAATTATTCAAAAATTAAAAATATTTGGATGAATCATATTGATTAACCTAACATAAAGTTTAAAATATTTAGATGATTTATTAACCTAACATACCGTATCATTGAGATTTGGACTGTTATGGACTTATATGGACTGAGTTATACCTTTGCACGGATTGGACTATAATGGACCTAATGACCATTGGACTATTTTGGACTTGATATGGACCAACTAACATAATGACTGAACTAATATGACTTAAAAAGAAACTTTAATAATTAAGACACCTTGAATAAATTATGTTGATTTTATATAATAATTGTGTTATTTTTATTTGATTGATTTGTGAATGATTATTCTGTGTTGTTATGGAGAATGAACATGTAGCAAGCGTGACGGAAAGCTAAAACTCTGTAAGAATTTACTTATCTCTTACTTCTTTATTTATTTATTTATCTATTTATTTATTTATCTATTCAAATTACTTTTCAGAAATTTCTTAGTTTTTAATGAAACTACATAAATTTTTGGAAATCTCTTTTATCTTAAAAAATAAATATTTACTAAAATTAAGATTTTCTAATTAGTTTATCAGAAAGAAAAAGAAAGAGAAATTATTTTAGAAAAAACAATTTTTTTATATACATGTATACTTATATAAAGACATTTAAATCTTAAATGAAAAGAATTTCTTTCACTAATATTTTAATTTAAACTGCTCTAGGGCCATGGAGTTTCCTCTTTTTCTAATAATGTTTAATATTTTTTTTTGGATGAATGTAAAATTACTTTATAAATTTTTAATGATATTTATGAGGTATTTCAGAAATGTTGTATGTAATTTATTATGATAGTTTCTTTTTAATGATTATATTTTTAGTAAAAAAAATTTATGAATTTTATTAGAATTTATTGAGATGTAATAGAAGGCGTTACAATATGGTATCAGAGTAGTTAATCTCGTAGGCCTGGGGAAAAGGTGTATCTTGCTTTGTCTGTAAACTCTATGTAGGTGATAGAAAATAGAATATCTGACTTGGTAGTAACTGTGATGGATGTGGTAAGTCTCAGTTACTGTGAAATAAGAAACTAATAGCCGGAAACGATCTTGCTGGAGTTATAGAACGCTTAATCATTGCAATAGGAGCACGCGAAGGTAAAGGTAATGATGCCTTGAAAAGGTTGGACCTGTTTGAAAAGCGCAATCCAACTCGTTTCAAGGGGGATATAACCCTGATGGAGCATAAATCTCGATTCGAGAGATAGAGAAGATCTTTCGAGCATTGCAATATACTGAAGTTGATAAAGTGGTCTTCGCTACTTATGCCTTATCTGAGGATGCCGAACATTGGTGGGATAGCATGCATAGAGAATTCGAAGTTAACCTGGAATCATTTCAAGGATATGTTCCTGGAAAAATACTTTCAAGCTGATGTTAAAGAAAAAAGACAGTTCAAATTCATGTCGCTGACCCAAGGGAATATGACCGTGGGACAGTACGCATCCAGGTTTGAAGAGCTATCTCATTTTCATTCTCATTATAATGATGCTACTAATGAAGGTGATCGGTGTGTAAAATTTGTAAATTTATTGCGTCCAGAAATCAAAGAAGCTATAAGAATGCAGGAAATCTATGAATTTTCTGTATTGATAAATTGTTGAAGGATCTTCGAAGGGGATCAAAGGATAGAATGACCAAAAGTCGTGAATCCATTCACAAGGCGGGAGAAATGAGAAGTGGAGGACCTCACTATCACCAAAGAAGAGATTTCAAGAGAAAAAAGCCTTACCAAGCACCATTTCATCGGTTTGGAGCAGCATCTGTTCCTAACAAACCCCAAGCTTTATCTGGAAGCTATTATCTGGCACCTGCACTAGATTTTAAATGCTTTATCTGTGGAGGACCCCATTTAAAAAAGGATTATCCCAAAAACACTTATATTTGCTTTAAGTTTAACAAACCGGGTCATCACATCAAGGATTGCCTAGAGATAAAGAGGGAGAAGCCTAAGGTGCAAGCATATCCATAAATACTCAGGAGGCGTACATAGTGTAGTCAGAAGGCCGAAGGCAAAAGGAAAGATTTTTGCAATTACTGGGGAAGAAGTATCTCCTTATGACTCCATGATGGAAGACAAGTGTATCATTAATAAGATTCCTTTAACTATTATGTATGACTCAGGTGCATCACATTCTGTTATTGCCAATGACTGTGTAGAAAAACTAAAATTACCAGTGATAGAATTGCCATTTGATTTATCTGTTCATACTCCTGGGAATAATCCCATTGTCACTTCTAAAGCCTGTTGGGATGCCTTATTGTCATTGATGGTTGTGACTTTAAGGCTAATCTCTTTTGTTTACCCCTTTCTAGCTTAGAAGTTATTATTGGGCTAGATTGGTTGTCTGACAATCATGTTCTAATAGATTGTCATAATAAAACTATAATGTTTAAAGAACCTGTAAATTTGAATCCAGAGGATTCGAGATTTCTAACCGCCAACTAAGTAAGTGCCTATTTAAAAGGAAGGGCTCAAGGATTCATGCTATTGCTTTCAATGAAAGGAGAGAAAGAATCAAAAATAAAAAATCTGTCAGTCGTGTGCAAATTTCCTGACGTTTTTCCAGAAGATATCCTTGATTTACCCCCAGAAAGAGATATGGAATTCTCCATTGATCTAGTACCTGGAGTTGGACCTATTTCAATTGCACCATACCGAATGTCATCTCTAGAATTAGTAGAGTTGAAGAAACAACTTAAAGAGATGATAAAGAAGCTGTTTATACGACCCAGTGTATCCCCCTGGGGTGCACCAATGTTATTGGTTAAGAAAAAAGATGGTAGCATGAGGTTGTGTGTAGATTATCGACAACTGAACAAGGTGACGATCAAGAATAGATATTCTCTGCCAAGGATTGACGACTTGATGGATCAACTATGTGGTGCCACGGTATTCTCCAAAATTGATTTGAGGTCTGGATCCCATCAAATAAGGGTGAAGAAAGAAGATGTACAGAAAACTACTTTTAGAACACGTTGTGGCCATTACGAATATCTAGTGATGCCTATTGGTGAAACTAATGCACCAGCCGTATTCATGGATTACATGAATCGGATTTTTCATTCATATCTAGATAAATTTATAGTGGTATTCATTGATGATATACTAGTGTACTCTAAAAGCAGAGAAGAACATGTTGAACACTTGAAGGTTGTGTTAGAAATCCTGAAAAAGAAATAACTATATGCAAAGTTGTCGAAGTGTGAATTTTTGATGGAAGAGGTGAACTTTTTAGGACATGTAATTAGTCAAGGAGGAATAGTTGTAGACCTTTCCAAGGTGGAAGCAATTTTGAAATGGGAGAGACCAACCACAATCACTGAGATTAGAAGTTTCTTGGGCTTGGCTAGTTATCATAGGAGATTTATCGGAGGATTTTCAAAGTTAGCATACCCACTGACCAAGCTAACACGGAAAGGACAACCTTTTGTGTGGACGACATAATGCGAGAATAATTTCCAAGAGCTGAAAGATCAACTTACTTTTGTATCGGTGTTAGTACTCCCTGATCCACATCAAAGTTTTGAAGTTTACTGTGATGCGTCTAAACAAGGATTAGGAAGTGTACTCATGCAAGACAAGAAGGTTGTAGCCTATGCGTCACGCCAATTAAGACAACATGAGATTAACTATCCTATCCATGACTTAGAATTAGCTGCTGTAGTTTTTGCCTTAAAGATTTGGAGGCATTATCTATACGATGAAACATTCAATGTGTTTAGCGATCATCAGAGTCTTAGGTATTTATTCGACAAAAAAGAGTTAAACATAAGGCAACAAAGATGGATGGAGTTCTTAAAGGACTACGACTTTGAGTTGCAGTACCATCCTGGAAAAGCAAACATAGTAGCTGATGCTTTGAGTCGGAAGTCTCTACACACGTCCGCAATGATGATTAAAGAGCTGGAATTGATAGAGAACTTCAGAGATCTTAACCTAGCAGTAAAGGTTAATGCTAACAGCTACATATTAGGAACGTTGCAAGTGACAAGTGAATTCTTGAGGCAAGTGTCAGAGGCTCAACAAGAAAAGAAAGAACTCTTAAAACAAGGAAAAGAAGTCGTGTTCAATGTGGGAAATGACCAATTGCTAAGGTATAAGAATCGAGTGTGTATCCCTGACCAAGAGGATTTGAGGAAAGCAATTCTGGAAGAAAGCCACAAAAGTTATATGAGCATTCATCCCGAAACTACTAAAATGTATCAAGATTTAAAAAAGTTGTTTTGGTGGCCTAGAATGAAGAAAGCGGTGGCGGAGTACGTAGCTGCATGTCTAATTTGCCAGAAGGTTAAAGTAAAACATCAATATTGGATAGATTAACCAAGTCTACCCACTTTATTCCCATCAATATTCATTACCCTATGGAGAAGCTGTCAAAATTATACATCGAGGAAATTGTGAGATTGCATGGAATTCCTTCAAGTATCATTTCTGATTGGGACCCTCGTTTTACATCGCAATTCTGGAAGAGCTTACATAAGGCTTTGGGAACAAGACTACGTCTGAGTTCAGCATATCATCCTCAGATGGATGGACAATCAAAAAGAACAATCTAATCTCTAGAGGACTTGTTACAAGCTTGTGTGTTAGTGCATAAAAGAAGTTGGAATCAGTTTTTACCATATGTGGAGTTCACCTACAACAACAGTTTCCATGCTAGCATTGGTATGGCACCTTTTGAAGTATTATATGGGAGAAAATGTAGGACTTTGCTATGTTGGTTTGAGACTGGTGAAAACTTGATGCTAGGACCAGAGTTGATACAATAAACCACTGATAAAATCAAAATGGTTCAGGAAAAGATGAAGACAACATAAAGCAGGAAGAAAAGTTACTATGACAAAAGAAGGAAGCCGCTTGAATTTTAAGAAGGCAATCATGTATTCTTGAAAGTAACACCTACGACTAGGGTCAGTCAGGTAATCAAATCTCAAAAACTAACTCCTAGAGATTTATTGGTCCATATCAAATAATTCAAAAATTTAGTCCTCTTGCTTACCAAATAGCATTATCACATTTTCTTTTTGATATCCATAACGTTTTTCATGTGTCAAATTTACGAAAGTATATATCTGACCCTACACACATTATTGAACCGGATGTCATACAAGTTAAAGATAATCTTACATATGATGCACCACCTGTCAGAATAGCTGACAGAAAAATAAAAAAGCTAAGGGACAAGGCAATTCCACTCGTAAAGGTCATTTGGAGTGAAACGAGAGGAGAAGATGCTACATGGGAACTAGAAACTAAGATGAAAGAGTCTTGAGACGCCCTGAAAATACGGGGAATTTTTTCACGATTTTGAAATCATTATTCAATGAACAGAAATTAAGCAGTGAAGCTTTCAAGTTCGACACCTGGATCTAGAATAGCCACTCCCATATATGAAGATATGAGGGGGTAAATTAAAGGATGATTTTTATAATAAAATTTTCAATTAAAAACAATGGAAGAATTAATGAATTTAATTATTGTATGATTGATTTTGAAGGGGAGGATTTCATAGAGTTCAAGATCACTTAGTATTTCCAAAATAACATTTAAATAATGTAAGAAGGGGTTTTATTGCAAAAGAAATGCAATCATTTAAAACAGGACAAAATATGTGCATCAGGGTGCCACTCGCTCAAGCGAGTCCCACATTCGCTTGAGCGAGCCAGCGTAGGCACGCTTGGGCGGAAACGAGAAAGGCTGAGCGAAGGAAGATTTGAGCATCAGTGGCTTCTCTCGCTTGAGCGAGTTCAACATCACTTGAGCGAGAATCGAGAATGCACCCTGAGCGAGCTAGCGAGGCGCTTGAACGAGAGAAGAGTTTTGCATCAGGAGCCAATCTCGCTTGGGTGAGTTCCTTCTCGCTTGAGCGAGATCATCCCAGTGACATTAAGAACTCTCTGCCCGATTTTCGCTTGGGCGAGGCATGTCTCGCCTGGGTGAAAATCGTCCAGTGTCTAATTCCCTTCTTCCTCGCTTGAGCGATCGCAAATCCAGGACCATTTCGCTTGAGCGAAAATGGTCCAGTGACCAACCTCTGATTCCAATCCAATCTCGCTTGAGCGAGAAGGCCATTCGCTTGAGCGAATTCCGGCCAGTGGCCACACCCCTGTTACATAAGCATCTCGCTCGAGCGAGATTCCCACTCACTTGAGCGAGTTCTACAGAATTTGTGCAGAAACGGGAAATTTACTCAACTTGGTATATCAAATCTTATTTCCTACCATTTAAGCCTATCCTAATTCATTAGTTGCACTTTATTCTATATTTATAAGATCTCCCAATTATTCATACCCTTTAAATCAAATCTCTTTCACTCAATGCATAGGATTTAAAATCATTCCAACTTAAACTTCACAAAATGCTATAAATTATAAAATGCCTCATTCATTCATGAAATTAAACATCAACCAGCATCATCATTCATTGCATTACATCATTTGGGTCATTAATGAAAATTGGCCATGCTCACCAAGGTCCAATTTTCCTACATGACCCTCAAAATCATCAAATACAATCTAGATCACAAAATAAGCATACATATACATCACATGCTACACAAAAACCTAGATTTCACCGGCCAAGGCATTTCCTATACCACTATTTACCTCTTCAACCAAAACATACTTCAAAATGTCCACGCTTCCCACAATTGCCCTGCATCACAAATCTAAAGTGGACAACATGGAAGAGTGAGTCATACATTTCAAAGGAATGAATACGAATACCATGTGATTATGTACATATGCATCAAAACATGTATACTTTGCTTATACATATCACTCATCACACTCTTTATCATCACAACACCATCATACATACATCACAAGTGACCTTACAGTTTAGGCAAAGTACACAGCATATACATAATCAAGTCCCACCACAATTTGGCTATCACACAAACTATTTTTTGGTACTCATATCTTTTATGTTGTCTTAGTATGTCATTACATCCTCATCACATCCATCATCATATCTCATCACCTTCAGCATACTTCCTTGCTATATGTAAATGCTCTTAAGCTAATACATATACACAATGGAATATTTCAACAATTACAGATCTGACTGTGGGAATATAGACACCAATTGTGGGACTCAAGCATGATCATCCAATCATACCTTTACTGCAGTAGTAAAATGTGTACACTTATTCTTAAATTTGCATGCATTTCACTAATTGTTTTACTGGTACCAAACCGCATCGCCCATCTTGCAACACCTGGTCATTTTCACCATGACCGTGGTATACAACATATTCAACATATGGTGTTGCGGGCCAACCATAAGACATATCATGGAAGCTGTGATCCCAAGGACCACCGGGGCCACCTGCTCATCAAGAGCCAACCCCTACAAGGGTCAACCACATGAGGCTCCCCGTAGCATAACATGGGCAGCTTCGTGACTTATACTCCGAGTCACAGGAGAATACAAATTGCTCGTGCACAGAGCCGCCCTCCCACTGGGCCAACCGGGGGAATCCCCTAAAATTCCAACACCGGCAGCTATGCAGTATGTCATGGATGCAAATGAAAATCATATGCATTTCTTACTCTATGCATCCTATACATGCCACTCATCATCCATCATCATTAACACCATTACCAACATTTCCACAAGGCTTTTAGTGGATTTATTATTGCTGGGTTATTCTTATTAATTTAAACATTTGTGTGGCATTACAATAGTTTTTAATCAACATCACCAACAATCACATTACATTCATAGTGGATACAAGCATAACTTCATATCATTGATCATTCTACACCACCATATAGCACACCATGAATATTCTAAATGCATCAAAGCATGTTGCCAAACACATTATCTACACCATACACCACATTACAATTTCTCATATCATTTCAAGCAAGGCTAACATGCACACTAATACATATGGCAATCAAATAACATTCAAATTCATGCATTTAGAACATAAGACTCCTCTCCTACCTTAAGAGAAGAATTCCAAGCGATACGACGTACCCGCCTCGTCATTTGGAATGGATCCTACATTATCATGCATATAAAATTCCAATCAATCAACTACTCAAGACATTATTTCAATTCTATTTAATCATAATCGTATCTATAATTTCTTAACATGTACAAGACATGCTATAGACATCCTTTTTATTATTTGTTAGGCTTCAGGAATTCCTTCCCATTACGCCACATTCATTAGATTCAAGGGCCATAAAACAACCATAGCCCAAACCTTCATGTAACTCCATTCATCCATATCCATGTTCATTAATGTCATGCATTTCTTCATAAAACATGTTCTTAAATCAACATTAACCATTTTCCCCAAATCTCAAAATTAGGGTTTTCACCAAAACCCAACCACATTCATAAATACATTTATCTCTCATCTCTTTCCCATCATAAATGCATCACCATTATTAAGCCCTCATTAAAACCTCACATTTATTGCCAACCACCTTAGGGCATAAGCATTAAATGCTTCTCTACGACCACCCATCCACATACATTACTCCCCAAAGAATAAATACATATACCCATGGCCAAAACTCAACAAAAGAGTGAGTATATCTTACCCCACACCCAAAACGAAAGGGGTTTACAAGGGAGAGGAAGGCCACATGAAAATAAGGGAAAGAAGAGTGGAAGAACTCTAAGTTTCCAAGTCCTCTTAAACGAAAATGTAGAGAGGGGAGAAGTCACCACTAAAGGTTAGGGTATTAGAAGGAAAAAGAAGAAGAAATGAAGAAAAGGTGAAGAGAAGAAGAAGTGAAGTGTTTTTCTTATTCCCTTCAGCATGCCAACGAAAAAATAAGAGAAAGAATGGGTTTTTAATTTTTCTTTTTGATCCTTCTCATTAAAGTTTATCGTTTTACCACCAACAAGCTCTTTATTCGGGCTCAATACTCCATCTGAAAATTATTCTGAATATACATTCAGACTCCCAATATTATTCTCAACAGCCCTGACCAGTATCATCTCAATCAGAGATACTTGGTCCGACACCCATATCCCAATCAGGCTTATTTTCAGCTTAACCGATCTCAATAAATCACCAACAGTCCCTAAGATTCTTAATTTAATTGTTTTCAATATTTTGAGGCATCAAATAACTTACATTTAATTTGTCAATATTTATTTTCTTAATTAATCTTCTAATTTAAAATTTGGAATGTTACAAGTCTCATCCCCATTTGTTTTACTGAAAAGTGTAAATTTTAAGGACAAAATATTTTTTTAGGAGAGTAGATTTATAACACCCCTATTTTTATTTTAATTGATTACATAAATTTTATATTAAAATCTTGATGGAATTTGACCATAGGCCTTTTGAATTTTTTATCAGTATATGATTTCAGAATTTATAAAAAAATATTCTTAAAAAAATTATTAAAAATGAAAAATTTCTTTTACTCCCCCTAAATTACTATTCGCACCACCCCCTCATAATTTTAGCCACCTTCACGAGAAAAGTTACTAGGAAATTTTGAAATTTTCAAACTTTACATAGTAATCTAAATGAACTTTTCAATTATTACACAGTACTTTTATATTAAAATATTCAAATGTACAGTAGATTTTTTTGTTATAAATACAGGGGTGAGGCACCGAGGATTTTCATCGAATTTTGAAAACTTAGTACTGTTGAGAGGAGAGTACTAAGTGAAGAGAGGAAGATATTTTCCAAAGAAAAGAGGTTCTGCAAAAATTATGAGGTAATAATAAATTTCTTTTATATTATTTTATGATTATAAAAGTTATTTTATATCACTTAAAAATCTATTATTATACTAGATATAATAATATTTTAAGTTACTATTCTGAATAGTAAATTACTATATCAACAGTAAATTACTATTACGAATAGTAAATTACTATTACAAATAGTAAATTACTATTCAAATAATAAATTACTATTTACTGTTACTATTTACTTTTACTATTCACAATTTACTATTTACTATTACTATTCACATTTTACTACTTATTGTTACTATTTACTATTTACTATTACTATTTACGATTTACTATTTACCATTACTATTCATAAATTACTATTTATTGTTACTATTTATAGTAATAATTTAAAATTTATTATTTACCGTTTCTATGCATAATTACTATTTACCCTTTCTATTTCAAATAGTAATCTAAATTTTCATCTTATAACTATATTAAAATGAAATTGATATGTTTTAGAACTCGGAGACGAGGCACGCACGAATTTTCTATAACGAATCAAGATACAAGAGGTAAGGGGGAGTAAGATAAGAATATAATATGGAAAACATAACAATAATAGGAGGAGTCCCTTACTCCTTTTAACTATGAATAATTATTATATTTTAAAGTAATATTTATTATCATCTTAAGTAAATAAAAAAATTATTCAAAAGTTAAAAATATTTGGACGAATCATATTGATTAACCTAACATAAAGTTTAAAATATTTGGATGATTTATTAACCTAACATACTGTATCATTGAGATTTGGACTGTTATGGATTTTTATGGACTGTTATGGACTTATATGGACTGAGTTATACCTTTGCACGGATTGGACTATGATGGACCTATATGACCATTGGACTATTTTGGACTTGATATGGACCAACTAACATAATGACTGAACTAATATGACTTAAAAAGAAACTTTAATAATTAAGACATCTTGAATAAATTATGTTGATTTTGTATAATGATTGTGTTATTTTTATTTGATTGATTTGTGAATGATTATTCTGTGTTGTTATAGAGAATGAGCATGTAGCAAGCTTGACGGAAAACTAAAACTCTGTAAGAATTTACTTATCTCTTACTTCTTTATTTATTTATTTATTTATTTATTTATTTATTTATTTATTCAAATTACTTTTAAGAAATTTCTTAGTTTTCAATAAAACTACATAAATTTTTGGAAATCTCTTTTATCTTAAAAAATAAATATTTACAAAAATTAAGATTTTCTAATTAGTTTATCAGAAAGAAAAAGAAAGAGAAATTATCTTAGAAAAAAACAATTTTTTTATATACATGTATACTTATATAAAGACATTTAAATCTTAAATGAAAAGAATTTCTTTCACTAATATTTTAAATTAAACTCTTTAAATATATATATATATATATAATTTTATGTATAAAAGTATTATACAAAATTTTCAAGTACTACGGTTTTAAATATTGATAATTTGAATTTTTAGTAATTGATCTTGAATTCACCTATAAATTTTCTATGGAAGGTTGTGAAATATTTTTAAGGATTTGAAACTCAAATTATGATGAGATTTAATTTATGATTTGAAAAGGAACTGTACTAGAATTTTATATGTGTGATAGATTTGAGAATTTGAAAACAAGTACAATTTACTGGGGTGGCTATGTCGCGATTCGTAGGCCCCGATAATATAATTGAGTTTCTAAGAGCCTTAACCAACTAAATACACGAGTAGTTCATACATCATGAAACATCAAAGAGAAACAAAATGATATTGTCTGGGGACGGATTATAGAAACCGAGGATACATTAGAGGAGACTTAATTTCGAGCCTTGAGATGAGAGGGTGTGGAAGGGTGCTTCAGGGGACCTGGGGTCGCTCCCTAGTGTCGGGTACTTTCACAATAAAAACCTTCTCAGTCTGACTAGTCTCTAAGTGTTTCTATGCCAGTTGAGTTGTTCATGTTATTATTATCTAGAATTATGAAACAATGTAAACTCTTGGTTGGCCTAGTGCAAAGTAAAAATTTTTAAGGGCCCGCATATATAGGTAAGTTATAATGAAGATATTGCATAACTTTCATACATTTATAATTAATTATATGTGATTGTGATTGATATTACTATACTAGTTTATGAAAACCCTTTATTGCTTATGTCCCATTTGAGAATATTATATTTTGTTTCTCACTCCTTTCTCCGTGTTTTGGTTTCATATGTTTTAATTGATGGTTAGTACAAAGGGAAGGATTGAAGAATCCAGGCAGTAAATATAGCACGTTCTAGAAAGGGAGCTCGGTATGAATACTGTGGTCCAATGAATAAATAATGTCATTAAGTAACTGCTCTTGGGCCATGGAGTTTCCTCTCTTTCTAATAATGTTTAATATTTATTTTCTTTGGAGGAATGTAAAATTACTTTATAAATTTTTAATGATATTTATAAGGTATTATAGAAATGTTGTATGTAATTTATTCTGATAGTTTCTTTTTAACGATTATATTTTTAGTAAAAAAAATTTATGAATTTTATTAGGATTTATTGAGATGTAACAGAGGGCGTTATAGTTTACATGTTGATAGAGACTAAGTATGCCTTTCAAATCATCCTAACAGCTCTGTGTAAATGTCAAGTCATTATTGGATGTAAGGTCCTTTATCTCACAATGTTTATCTCAAAGGAAGTCTATAAGAGGAAAAATCACTAAAGTGACCTAACAATATACTTCTCTTTTCTCTTTACGCATTCTACAAGTTATGCAAAATACTTTGATTCTTTTCTTGTAAAATAGTTTAAGAGCTTTACTTCTTTTCATATCTTGAATAATTAGTTTAGTTTTTATATGTTGAGACATCTCTAACAGGGACTCGATGTAGCCTTGGTGATTAATTATTACTCTAATTCTACAAGTTTCACTTTCCTTCATGATTAGTTAATACAAACTCTTGTTGGTTTGAACAGAGACTGGATGTAGCCTTGGTTAAGAGGTGAACTAGTACAATATTTGCTCGTGTGCTATCTCTCTTTACTATTTTGTTAATGTTATTATTTCCTTATCTTTCATTTCAAAGTTTATGAAAACTCATAATGATGTCTGAACTGCTTGCTAGACTATTTTGTTTACAACTAAGTCTTTAAGAAAACTCAAATAGGTATCTAAATAATTGTCTTTGTGAAAATAATTTCCCAAAGTTTTAATCACATTATTCAACCCTCCTCTAGTGTGAGCCTATGTTACCTTCAGTTGGTATCATAGCTTAGTCTCTTTGTTGAGTACCTGATCGTGTTAGAGGAAGGATCCTAAGATTTATGGTAGATTTGAACAATCTGCTTCTCTTTAAAGGATGTTCCTTCTTTAGACCTCATGTTTTCTTTAGGGGAAAATTATCTCTATTGGAAGAACAAGATGGAGATTTTCATAAAATATCATTAGAGAAACCTTTGGAAAATCATCACCAATGGTGAATATCCTCTCCTTGTTTCCCTTTAAAATATTCTTATCACTAAAGAAGATTGGACACCAGAGGAAATTAGATTGCAAAAGCTTAGTGCTATGGTTAATTATGTCATCATGTGTGCAATGTCTAAGGGTGAATATAACAAGATTTATAGTTGTGATGCAACTAAAGAAATATGAGATAGTTTTATGGTTACTCATAAAGGATCCAACAATGTAAAAGGAACTAAGACAACACTACTAGTCAGGCAGTATGAGCTCTTCAAGATGAAAGATAATGAATCCATAGATGATCTCTTTGGAAGATTTCAAAACATCATCAATGGACTAAAATCTTAGAAGGGAATACCCTATTGAAGAAAACAACATCAAGATCCTTGATAGTTTACTAAGTGAATAAGAACCAAAGGCCATAGCCATTCAAGAATCAAAGGATTTGAGCGCAATGAAGCTAAATGAGCTCTTAAGTTCTCTAAGAGTTCATGAGCATTATCTCAATAACAGAGCATCAAAGAAGCAGTCAAGGACTTTAGTCCTAAAGTCCTTCAAACTTAAGTCCTCTAAAGAAGCAACACCTCGAAAAGCCTTAAAGATGGATGAAGAAGGATCTGACTTCTCAAAAGATAACTCTAGATTAGATGATAAACTCTCATTAATGACTAAAAGAATCAATAAAATATAGAGAAGAAAGAACAAATCGACCAAAGATGACAACAAATCTAACATTACATGTTTCCATTGTAGGAAAGTTGGACACATGAAGGCAAATTATCCTCCTCTTAAAAAGGACTCCAAAAAAAAGTTCAAGAAAAAGAAGGAAATGATGGCAACCTAGCAAGACTCAGACGGCGGTTCTAAAAGTAATGAAGAAGTCACTAAGTCAACTCATATATGTCTGATGGCAAACTCAGACAATATGCTTGAAGATGAAGACAAAGAGGTAAATCTTGAACTGTTAGGAATAGAAATTGTCTTTGATACCTTATTAAATTATTCTAAGTTTCTTGTTTCTAAGCACTCTGATTTTAAAAATAATATGAACTGTTAACCCTTACCTTAAAGGACAGGGATAATGAAATCAAAGAACTTAAAGAAAGAATGAAAACTTAGAAAAGCTCATAAGTCAAACTCAAACAACTAAAGAAGTTGAGATACTTCAATAAAAAGCTGATGAGCTTACTAGTGACCTGTCTAAGTTTACATTAGAATCTAAAAAGTTGAATCTATGCTTAAGTTAAGTAAACTCATATGGATAAGAACTGGTATTGGTTTTGATTATAGCAAGATGAAATCTAAACTTGCATGTTTTCATTGTGGTAAAGATGGATACTTGTCTTCAAAGTGTTTCCTCAATAAGAAAAAAGATGAATGACCTAAGAAAATTTGGGTACCTAAGCACCTAATTATTCCTATTGTAGACATCTTTGGTAGGAAGAAAAAGGTCCCTAAAATGGTACCTAGGCAGTGGCTGTTCCCAAAACATGACAAGAGAAAAAGTCTATGTTCCTAGAACTCTAGCCACATGAAGGAGCAATTATTGCCTTTAGAGGCAACCAATCAGGGTACATGGTAGGAATTAGCGAAATTGGTAAACATCTTTTTCTTGCATTGATAATATGCTCTATGTCAAAGGCTTGAAACATAATTTATTGAGCATTAGTAAATTTTGTGACAGTGGATATGATGCTTCCTTTGACAAAGAAGCATGTATAGTGAAAAACAAAGACAAGTCAATATCTTTTACTACTTTTAGACATAGAAATCTTTATAAATTTGAGTTGGATAATTTGAAACATCAAGATGTAACATGCTTATTCTCAAAGAGTGATGAGACCTCACTATGGCATAAAAGGCTTGGTCATATAAACCTCAAACATCTCGTTAAGTTAAGCAAACTAAAGATTGTGAAAGGTTTGCCTAAGCTATCTTATGAAGGCAAAACCCTTTATGAAGCTTATCAAATAGGGAAACAAGTAAAAACTTATTTCAAATCTAAAAATATTGTCTCAACATCTATAGACCCCTTAAGCTATACATGTGGACCTGTTTGGACTAACCAACATTCAAAGTCTGGAAGGAAAGAGATGTGATTGTAAATTATTATACCAGATTAACATGGGTATACTTCCTAGCCCACAAAGACAAGTCTTGCTTTGTCTTTAAGATATTTTTATAAAAAGGTACAAAATGAAAAAGGAATTTTGTATCACATCCATAAGAAGTGATCATGGAGTTGAATTTGAAATAAAATTTTTAGTTATTTTTATGAAAAGAATGACATTTCTCACAATTTCTTTGCTCTTAAAACACCACAATAAAATGATATGGTTGAAAGAAAGAATAGAACATTGCAAGAAATGGTTAGAACCATGTTATGTGAAGGGTCACTTTTAAAATACTTATGCATTAAGGTAGTAAGCATTGCATGCTATATACAAAACTGTATCTTGATAAAATAAGAGATTAATAAGACTCCATATGAATTGTAAAAGGGTAGAAGACCCAATATATTGTAGTCTCATTCTTTTGGATGTGAATGTTTTATCTTAAACACAAGAGATCAACTTGGAAAGTTTGATTCCAAAGTTAACACAGATATACTTTTTGGGTATTCAGACACCTTAAAAGCATTAAAGATTTTAAACATTAGAATTCAGGTTGTTGACGAATTCATTCATATAAAGTTCAATGATAACCATCTGGTTGATAAGGAATTGTCAAACCTAGAAGATGATTTTGTAGGTCTAAATCTCAATGATAAGACAAAACTTAAAAATTAAGGAATAATACTTCAAACAATACAGTTAAAGACTCATCTAAAGATATCAATTTATTTAAATGAACATCTAAGGCTCAACAACCTAAAGAGTGAAAATACAAGACTTATCATCTAGCTGACCAAATCATTGGAGAACCCTCTGAAAGAGTTAGTACAAGATCAATCTTCACAGCAGTAGAAACAACTCTCATCTCTAATATAAAACCCAAGAATACTAAAGAAGCCTTAAGTAATGAACATTGAATCATAGTTATGCAGAAGAACTCAATTATTCACCAGAAATGACATATGGGAACTTGTTCTTAAAACAAGTTGAACAAAGATGGTACAGTTGCAAGAAACAAGGCAAGACTTGTTTCTCATAAATACAATCATAAGGAAGACATAGACTTCATTGGAACCTTTGTACCAGTAGTAAGACTTGAAGCCATACAAATATTGCTTGCATACAATGCTCGACATCACATCAAGTTGCATCAAATGGATGTAAAAACTACATTCCTTAATGGAATCATCAAAGAAGAAGTGTATGTCAGACAACCCCTAACTTTGAAGATCCAAAGCATTCAATGCATGTGGTAAATCTGAAAAAGGCTTTGTATGGACTCAAACAAGCTCTTACAGCTTGGTATGATAAATTGAGCTCCTTTCTCATGAAAAATAATTTTTAAAGAGGAAAGATTAATACAACTTGTGGAGACTTTGGCAAGTGTACCGAAATGCATTGTAGTTGCCATAAGTATTTAAGTTATCGTATCCATAGGGACTTGTATGATAATCAACAAAATAACAATCTATACTTGTAAAATTACTATAAAAATATATACAAAGTTCTTGAGTTTAGGTATTGGGCCTAACTTAATCCTAAAAGCTAGCTCATAGGATGAGGATTACCCTCCACCTTATATGCTTTTGATTGGCCATATCTCTAGTCAATGTGAGACTTTTAACACACCCCTTCACGCATAGGAATAAAGCATGGATGAATATGGGTGGCCCACGAGACTTATTAACACACCCCTTCACACTCAGGAATGGAACACGAATGAATATGGGTGGCCCCGTAGGACTTATAGAAAACCCCCACACTCAGGAATGGAGCGTGGACAACATGGGTGACCTAACAACGGATCTAGGATAGGCTCTGATACCATCTTAAATTTAGGTATTGAGCCTAACTCAATCGTAAAAGCTAGCTCATAGGATGAGAATTACCCTCCACCTTATATGCTTTTGATTGACCATATCTCTATTCAATGTGGGACTTTTAACAAATCTGTTCATAAATATTCATAAGTGTTTGTTGTTGATAGAGGATGTTGTTCTGGTGATAAAGGCATAAAAATCAAAGTAAATATAAACAAAAATGTTAGTATTAAATTTCAACGTCCTCCCTCTCTTGCATATGTTACTCTTCTTAATATAATTACACAACTATTCAAGCTAATGTAGCATACATCTCACTAACCCTAATCCCTCAGCGAATAGATCCTAAGTCCTTTCCCCATATATCGATCCATTGATTATTCGATGAAAGTCCTTGCATTAGGCTCTTCTTATGCTTTCTTAATTTCTAAAATCATTAAGAAAACCTTTGTGATTCCTTTCTCTAATTGGGTAAGCAATATGAAGCTTTCACATTACTTGGTTTTTTGACCTAAGGACGTGGCAAGCATGGGACCAAGTTTCCCAAAACCTCACAAGGATAAGGAATCACTACAACAAAACTGGTGTTTAGCGGCGGTTATTTTGGAAATTAGCGGCGGTTTAAACCGCCACTAAAGGAAATCTGCGGCGGTTTTTAAACCGCTGCTAAATGCTCCGCCGCTAGGCATTTAGCGGCGGTTTTTTTAACCGCCGGAATAACCGCCACTAATAGTTTAACTACAGGGAAAATGATGTTATCTGCGGTTACAACCGCCGCAAAAAATAAAAGCCATTTAAATGTTTCAATTTAAAAATAAACATTTTCCTTAATTATAACAAATTATTTTTATCCATTAATTTTTAAAAGTCAGATTTTACCTTAATTAAAATATTATTTTTTATATTCATTAATCTTTTATATCCATTAATGTCTTAGACATTTATATTTAATAAATAAATTTAATATACAAATTAATTTGACTATCAATATATAAATAGGATAAGTTAAATTTTTAAAAATATAATTACAAGATCAATATATAGTTAATAGCAATTATATTAATAACAAGTCAATAGGTCTTAACCCAATTACATGTAATTAATATACTACATATATAAATCAATAAACTCATCTATATATATACACAATATGTAACATAAAGTAACTAGAGTTGATGACTAGCTGAGGAAGACCAACTGAGTTTATCTATTTATTTCTTCAATCCCTGAATGATGGACTTTAGATCCTACATTTCTTTCAGATATTTGGGCTTCACTTTCCAGTATTTGTTTGACCCCTCGTTAAATATTCATACACTAGAACCCTTTGTTCTTTTTCACAGTGTGGGTGCCTAAGTTCTAAAAAGACAACTTCAATCTGTTACAAAACCAAAGCAGGGTCAGAACTCATAACTATATACTTGTTGCACTTTAAAAAATAAAATATAACTTGTAATTATAGAACTCATGACTTATAAATAAACTTTAATTAGATACAAATTTTACTAAAAGATATTTACTTAAATTAAGAGCTTAATAGAAACATTTAAAAATAATTTATAATTATTCTAATTTAATTCTGACTTAATTATATATTTCAAAAAAATACAATAAGTTATTTTGATTTCTCGACATGTTTTATGATTAAATTATACTATAAACTCTAATATAAAAATAATTTATTTCATAAAAGTTTTAATTAAATTATATACCCTAAATTTTAAACACAAGATTTGACATGTTTTTTTATCCTTTGAAATAGTAGTAGTAATGGAAATGAGATAAATGTCAAGAGATTTGACTTTATTCACTAAAAACTTGTTATAAAAGAGTTTACAATAAGCAATTTAATTCAATAAACATAAATCGACAGTTATTTTACAATGAGCTAGAAAATTGTATTAAAATAATGCAACATTGATAACTTAACCAATTAACTTGTAACTAAATATCTCAAAAAGAAATCACTATTCTGTAGATCTTGGGTCATGTTTACATACCTGTAGTTAGGGAAACAGGAAAATAACTTTAGGCCTTCAAAAGAGGGTATAAGAAATTTTGATCACCTAGCATGATTTGTTCTTTTCATATCCTCTAGAAGCATATCAGTACAGCTACTTGATAAAAAGTTAACAACACTCATATAATGACTGTGGATAGTGGATACAGATGTAATTGTTACATGCACATGATAAAAAGTTAACACAAAAATAAACAAGTTCTGCAGAGACTACAAGAAACCATCTTGTTTGAGTTGCTCTATTGGGAAGTATTCATATTATTGTCTTACCATTAACACTATCTTGGTTTGATGTTATTATTTGTTCACCGTTACAAGATACTTTGGCACCACTTTCTGTAACAAAGTCTGAATTCCTTTCATTTTAAAGTAATGTAGAGAAGGTAAAATATGCACTAAGAATCCATATTCAATGGGTCTTATTAGCTAATTCAAATCTTAAATAATAAAATGGTATTTCATATATATTGACATAATTCAAAAGGTATTATTATGTTAAAATATCTACGCCAATCAGAGTTATAGTTCGAGCATTTGTTCAGAGACTATACTTCTGAAGTACAACAAAAAATAAGAAAAGACAAATAATCAAATTAATTATCATGTTATCAGTTATGTCATATTTTATTATAGCAGTAATACAAGCCAAGGTCACCATAATACAAGTATCTCAACATTAAAATTTAAAACATTAACATCAAAGTATATACCTACTTGACAAGTTCTAGGTTTGTCCTGTAATGAAAGAAGCTGCTGGTAAGTAGAGGAATGCCACCAATGAAGACACCTCCCCTACCTCTCCAATCCGTCCAAGAGGGATTCTTGAAATGAAACAGTCAAGAACCACACCTTTAAAATACTGCAAGGAAATGCTTAATTAAATAAAGGTAAACCAATGATACAATACAAATGCTTAATTAAATAAAGGCAACAAAAAATTACATTATCACCCGTAGGGGTTTTGATTGGTACAGTTTTTCAAGCAAAACAGATCCATATATACCTTTTATTGCACTATAATGGGACAGATCCTACATTTAATGGTACAACACCAGCAATGGAGGATATGAAAATGATGTTTCCAGTTTCTGAAGCCTTTAGCAGAGGATGCACAAGTTGGCATATGTGGTAAGCAAATTCAACGTTGGTATTAAACAGAAATTTTAAATCTTCCCCTGTGAAATCCAGGACTTGTTTGTCTATGTTTGTTCCCACCTTATTCACCTAAATCAATATAAGCAAAAGTAAGCCTAATATGACAAAATTCAAAACGTTAACAGAAAAATATTAATATATTTCTAACTAAAAGAAATTCCTTAATCTTAACAACTTATAGTTCCCTGCAAATCATTAATAAAATGTTGGAGAATATATTATTATGAAATGATAATCTAATTTAACTCAAGAATTATATAAGACTTATTTAACTTAACATTTTAAAGTTGTAAGTCAAATTTTGATAAGAAGTTAATTATATATATTCCTAACTCTTCTTTTAACATCTTTTACATATATATCTTGTCAACTCATGACATTGAAAGGAAGGACTTACAAGGATATTAAGTTTTCCATTAAACTCAAAGGAAACGGTAGCTATGAGCTTCTCTCTCTCCAGAGGAGATACGATGTCACAGATAGAACCAGTAGCCTTATATCCTTTTAAGGCCCATTCATGTAAAGATTCATTCAGTTGAGTTTGATTCCTAGAGCAAGTGTGTACTGTGAGCCAACTCCTCCACGATAGCATATCTATTTAGAGTAAATATCATAAAAACATAAAATAGTTGAGTGATATGCTTGATAAAGTGGGTTTTCATTCAAAATTAAGTTTCTATATATGTAATAAGAAAAACAAGATGGAAAAGGTAGTAACTCAATTCCTTTGGATCCACCAATGACAAAAGCTGTCATCCCCTGCAAAGACCATCTGTTACCTATATTTGTCCTTGTTTTAGCCATTTGTTTCTGTCTGTAAAATATCTGATACTTGACACTTCTTCTAACATCTAAGGTATCTATTTACAGGCTAAATAATGTCTTTGTTTCCCTTTCTTTTCCTGTAAAAACTAATGAATCAAAAGCAAAGAGTGGAGACATGAGAAGAGATCTCATCCAATATCCTCTCCTGAGAATCAAATCAAATTTAATAAATGATAAATCATATCCAGCAATAGAGAAGAAAAAATGCTAACCAAATTCGAAACCAAGAGCAACAGGGTAAAGGGCCTTACCTTCCACCCCAAGCACCCATGGATCCTTGCAAGCCCCCACAGCGGAGTCATCCAGCTGTGCGACTACTGCGTCAGAACTCTGACCGACCACTTCGACGAGCACGAAGGCACTGTCTGAGGCATCCACTTCCACAAATCCCAGCCCTTCTTCATCTCCAGCGGTAGCGACAACTACAAGATTGAGGTGTGGAACCATAAGCTCCATTCTCACTCACAGAAGGCACACACATAAGGGAAGGACAACAACACAGTGGTCGGAGACGGAACTCGAAAGTAGAATGGAGAGGGAAAAGAGTAACTAGGAGGGAAGACAAAAGGTGGTCTCTTGACAATTAGGGATTTCACAAGAGAAAGAAGGGAAAGTGAAAAGTGAAAAACGGGGAAGGGAAAAGTGAAAGGAAAAAAGAGGGGCTTGAGCATATCATATGCATTTTAATTGGATTTAGCAGTGGTTCAGAAAAAACACTGGCCCAACCGCGTCTATCGCTTATATATTTACGGCGGTTATAAAAAACTGCCACTGGAACCGTCGGGACATTATCAGCGGCGGCGGTTACAATAAAATCGCCGCTATATGCCCGCTGCTAAATTCCTTTTTTCTTGTAGTGAATGGATGGACCAAATATGGATCAACTCTTAGAAGTTCATGCAAGCGTCTAAAGCTATTACAAACAACTCTGTTTGAGGAACCTATCACCTTAAAATCCGAGTCCTCTAAAAGGACCATTGAAGTGTCCTCAAACACTCGAGTTGTCTATCCTAGAAAAGGCTTATAAGCCTTTTATTGCGCTTACAATCTATTTATCTTCTTTCTCTATGCATTTGACAACCTATACAAAATACTTTGATTCTTTTCTTGTAAAATAATTTAAGAACTTTGCTCATTTGTATATCTTGAACAATCAGTTTAGTTTTCATATGCTTAGATATCCCTGAGGTCTTTGCTAAAGATTTAAGAATCCTTTACTTCTTTGTGAAGTTGTAAGAGTTTGAAGAGACTTAGTCAAGAAAAAATACTTATGTAATTAGCTTGAAAATGCTAAGTCAACAAAGAATATTTAGGTTATTATCTTGGAAAGGCTATGTTGTGAAAGAATACTTGGGATCCTTACAAGAAAGTATGGGTTGCGCTTTGCTTCATGATCAATTAACACAAACTCTTGTTGGCTCGAACAGGGACTGAACGTAGCCTTGGTTAAGAGGTGAAACCGTATAATATCTGCTTGTGTGTTATCCTCTCTTTACTATTTTGTTAATGTTGTTATTTCCTCATCCTTTATTTTAAAGTTTGTGAAAACTCTGACAAGTATCTAAATTATTTTGTTTTCAACTAAGTCTTTTAAAAAAACTTAAACAGATGTTTAAATAGTTATCTTTGCAAAAAGAATTTACTAAAGTTTCCATCATATTATTCAACCCCTTTCTAGTGTGAACTTATATCACCTTCAATTTCTTCTATTCTTTTCTTCTTGTTTATTTTATTTTAAAAAAATAAAAACTTTACTTGTACCGTGTTTATTGCTTTCGCTAGTAGGTAAATCAAGTTATATTTTTAATAAATAATTTATATGGTAGATAAAGTTTAAAAGTATAAAAAATAAAAAAAATTAAACATTTTTGTTAAATTTGAGATTAATTAAAATATTTGAAAAAAATTCACAAGTTGTGTGTAATAAAAATTTTAAGTTTTGCCTAAATAATTAAATATGTTTTTTATGTCATTTTACCTTTATCAACTACTGTAACTATTACTTTTACTAAATACTTTTAATATAACCAACTAGCTTATCAATTTTTAGCTAGTTTTTCAACTTTCAGTTAACTTTTTTGTTACCAATCATATACTTAATCTATGCATAAAATAAATTATCATTTCATTCTCGTTAGTTCTTCATCTTTTTAATTTTTATCTTATTTTTACACTTATTTATTTATTTGGGATGTTTGAGGGGAGGTGTAAAAGTATGATATTTGAGTGAAAGATTTTTTTTTGAAAAAACAAAGGAATTGAGAAAAGAAAAGAGGTGTTAAAAGAAATTATGGAAAAAAAGCTCATTTGTTTTTTATTAAAAGTTTTCTATTAAATTTTTCTTTATGAAAAAAGCTATTTTTTTATAAATACTTATTCTTTCTATTTAACTGTTTAGAAATAGAAGAAAAATTTTATTCTTTTTCAAGTATCAATTTAGAGTTTCATAGTACTACTAATAATATTTTTTTATAATAATACTTATATGAGAGAAAGTATATAAAATAAATAAAGATAATGTATTTTAATAAATAAAAACAGATAAAAAAAATTTGATATGTAATTAAGATCTATTGATTATATAAGTATTATTATGGAAAAAAAACAAAGGAATTGAGAAAAGAAAAGAGGTGTTAAAAGAAATTATGGAAAAAAAGCTCATTTGTTTTTTATGAAAAGTTTTCTATTAAATTTTTCTTTATGAAAAAAGCTATTTTTTTTATAAATACTTATTCTTTCTATTTAACTGTTTAGAAATAGAAGAAAAATTTTATTCTTTTTCAAGTATCAATTTAGAGTTTCATAGTACTACTAATAATATTTTTTTATAATAATACTTATATGAGAGAAAGTATATAAAATAAATAAAGATAATGTACTTTAATAAATAAAAACAGATAAAAAAATTTGATATGTAATTAAGATCTATTGATTATATTATTTAATTTATGTAATGTTTATCTTTCTCAATAGATAAATAAAAACAAATGAAGTATACCTTTTACTAGCTAGTTTCATTTTACAAAATGTACTAGGCCAAACATACCATTAACCTCATTTCAAGAAGAAAAAAAGTTCCATAAATATCTAACATAGAAAATCTCGATAATAAATGTATGGATTAACTATTTATTATTACTAGTACTTCTCTATCTCGAATTTATGGAGCTAGAAACGTAAATGAGCATCGTATATGTATTTATTGTGAATGGAAATGTACTATAACCGACGTAAGCTAATTAATGCAATTGCTATATTGCAGATACACATTTGCTGTCATTCATTATGGTCTTTTCTCTATTTTGGGCGGAGTGATCATCTTGGTCCTTAGAATTAGATTAGCTAATTTCAGACGAAAGGTTTATAAGCTCACTCTCAACATTTTCCACTTATGCGAAACTCTAGGAACTTGGTTTCGCACTTTTTATGCTGGGAACCTTTTATCTTTTGCCAAGACATTAGAAACAATTTTTGAACGTGGGACAACATATTGTCGTGTACTTTGAATTTTTCTTTTGTGCGTGCACTTAAATTTCAGGGAACATTTTCTATATGCGAATTTTCTAGAGTGTTAGTATATATTAAAAGTAATTTTTTTAAAAAATCATGTTGAAAATATCTTAAAAATTATGGGAGGCGCTACATTTTGGTATTTAGATGGATTTGGTTCCTATAGTAACTGCAATGCATCGTGCAGTTACTTTTTAACATCTTTTTTCACTAATTATTTTAATAATAGTTGTAAAACATTAGTAGAAAAAGTGGATATAATCACGGTTAAAAATGGCCTTTAATCACGGTTAATGAACCGTGATTATTCCAGTCGTGGTAGTAGATTAAGGCGTTTAACCACGGTTAACAACCGTGGTTATAAATTATATGTAATCACAGTTGTTCTAACCGTGATTAAATAAGAACATATTTAATCATGGTTGTCGAGCATAGCCGTGAATATAACAGACTATGTATATTCACGGTTGTCTAGCATAACCGTGAATATAAGTAGTCATAAAATTTCACTTACAGACTATGTATATTCACGGTTGTCTAGCATAACCGTGAATATAAATAGTCATAAAACTTCACTTACTATGTATAATCACGGTTATGGTAGTAACTGTGGATAAATAAGGTCTATAATCATGGTTGTTACCATAACCGTGATTAAATAATGAGGTTTTTTTTCAATATGGTTTCTATTTTATTGTTTCCTAAACCTGCAATCAGACAACCAACACAATATACAGTATATCCCAGAATATCCAGCAACAATATATAAAAAGAATGGTATGTATATAACATTAATTTGATATGAATTCATAACAACCTAAAAAATGAAACTATATACAATTCAGATGAATGTAACCTAATAAAATGTAAACCCTAAATCCTACACTAGATACATATATAAGAGAATAAAGATCCTATATCTAGCTAAGTCCTTTCTTGACTTCAATGAAATATGAGGCCCATTGGTTTCTAACGTTATCTACAAGTGTCTTAGAGAAGTATGACTGGTCCTGGAAGTACTGCAAACAATGCACAAAACAATTAGAACAAAAGCTATATTTATTACATGAAATTGATGAAATTGGTAGAAAACTAGTCTAAATGATGAGACTTACATCTGTCCATCCATCTACTAAATGTTGTTGGACGATGGTCAGCATGGTATGCATGACGTAATAGCCACACTCGAAGGTACCCTCCTTCCTGTAAGACTACAATGGACATAAAATATAGAATAAGTGAATTCGCAACTTAAAAAATATATGTTGAAGATTTGAATGAATACGATTGACTTACTTTTGGGTGCACCCACGCAACTTTTCTTCCACTGGACTTAATTCCAAGCAGTCGATTGTATCCAACCACCGCCCTACTCAAATAAAACACAAGATAAGTTAGAATCATATAAGTCCAAAAATGATGTAATCGAATTTGTACTTATTTTTTAGGGATTAACTTACCCGTCTACTATACTTTTCAGGTCTTGTGGAACTGTCCCGTGGATAGTATCAAAGTACAGAGCAAGATAAGCCCGGGGATAGATCACCACAAACGTCCAGTGAGCGCTACAGTTACCAGTGATAAGTGAGACGTTAAAATACAAAAATTAATGGACAATAATTATGGAATAGAATATTACCCTTTATGATACGGGCCCATGTATACACCCTTCCTAGACTCAAACATCCAATTCTGGATGTATGCCTGAGTGTCCTCCTTATTGTTTCCTTGCCTCTGTATGAAAGACGGCTCTAAGAAACCATGAGTTCCATCGAAACCCAAGTCCACATAGATTTTTGTCAGAAACCTAAACAAGTTAAGACATGGTTAGCGACAAATAACTTGTATAATGAAAAAATTGGACATAAAATGATATACTTACAGCTCCCACAACTGAATAATGGAGATATTCAGCTGCGTCGTCCCCATCATAATCTCACACAAGTCACTTCGTGTAATGTAAACCGGTAGTGAACTTGGACGGCCGAACACCAGTGGCCGCCATGGGACCTGAAGAGCGTCCTCTCCTAGCTCAGCCCCGATCTGCCATAGCATCTGGATCGGATCATCGACGGGGTCTGGATTCTTCAATGCCGGTTCCTGTTGAACAATTGACAACCATCACAGTTTGTACCATAATTGACAATATAATAAAATTAGTTAGTGTTTCAGGTTTTTACCTGTATAGGAGCAATCGACAGAAGTCTGTTGGGCCATATCAGAAAATGGCCCACTGCTTGACCGAAGGTGACCTTTGGAGTTGCCACTGGCACAGCATCCTCCTCCTTGAGGACGAGCACAATAGATACCCTGGACATACCATCAGGTAATGACTGATGGTGAACCACATGGCCTAAGTTATAGACCATGCCAGTGGTAACTGGCTCCTCCGACCCATCAATGAATAGGTCATATTGACGGGTATCTGCAGGCTCGACCGTATCATCGTCAAGGTCAGCTGCAGCGCACGACCCCTTAGTGCTAACCCTCCGTACCTACATATTTACACATCAAGCAAAAGTTATTCAACAATGAAAGAAAGTGATTACAAACAACAAACAGTTAAATAGAATAAGGAATCTAACCTGTGGGTCATTAGCTAGTGCAGTAGTCTCCTAGTGGTGGCTGAATAAGGTCTTCATCTCCTCCCTGAATCGGGCCATCTCTTGGTGGAGCCTAGATATCTCCTCCTGATACTCAGCCTTCACAACAGCCACCTTCTGCTCCACCAACTTCTCAAAGGAGGGGGCAGGGTCAGGAGCACCGTCATAGCTCCGGAGGCCTATGAAATGTGAATGATTAGCCCATAATTATTTAATAGATAACAAAATGAAAGGATACAGTTATTTACAACTTACCTACACCTCGACCAACAACACGCATCCTTCTTGGGTGCTCTGGCCTGTCGATGGCGGTAGTTAAAATATCCTGCCTACCATGGGCTACGAAAGACCCTTAGGTTGATTGCTCAACCAAAGAATCCTGAAACCAAACAAGTTAGTATTCACTTCCTTCACGTAAACCAAAAAATAGACACTGATATAAGGGGAATATTTACTATCCGTGAGGCGACCTCCTGAGCTTGTGAGGAAGTGTATTCCCCACTCTTCTTGATCCTGGCCCGCTTCCATTTATCGTGGCGTGTAGGTAGGGAAGGGGGATCGACAATACCAGTGTCAGGCTGGCTAGTCTGACACTGACTAAGCCTCTCCTGGGCCAGCCGTTCCTCCAACCTACGGTAACCCCCACGTGACAGTGTGTGGGGGCAGTCATTCAGCTTCCTAATGTCCTATGCTTTCTTTCTGACCACCTACAATAAGAAAGAAAATTATTTAGAGTTAAACTTTTAAATTATACATAATTTAAGCATTTAAAAACCAATGTACCTGAAACTGGTCAGAATGCCTGGATGCAACGAAAGCATCCCAAGTCTCCCGATCAATGAAGGCATATTTCTCTCCGGGGAACTGTCCTCGGTCCTCCCCGAATACATACCTACAATTCATATACTTCTAACTAAGGATTGGTACAATTTGGCAAAGTGTTGATTAAGAATTTAAAGTCTAAATATACCTCCTGGTGAGTGTGGATTTGAACGACCTCCATCGCTCAGCGATAATACCGAGGATCTTCCTCCTCGCTGTGTCATGTGCTGGTATCTCAAAAGAATCCTACATTAAAAGATTTAGTCCATAAAAGAGTCCTTATTATGTATTACATGAAAAGATACACTAAAACAAAACTTAAATGATATATAAGTTACCTGAATATCACTCCAAATCTGGTTCTTCACCACCTCCTCAACATTATCCCAGTCGGGGATAATAATGGACACCTTCGACCGTGCCACAACTCCCAAATAACTGCTAAATTTTGCGGCATTTGGTCCTCCAAATCTACTAGTGTTGACATCGACATCAACACGCAACCTTTCTCCCCGATGACATCTAAATGCAACATCAGGCATCCAGGTAACACCTCTACTCTTCCGAGTAGAGGAACCAGTAGCCTGTGAGTCGGACCTAGAACCTAGATCCTGGTCAGCCATGAGTATCTGTCCAAATAAGGAAACACAACTATCAAATATTTAATATAACAATTAATACAACAAATAATTAATATAACATGTAATTCAATGATTCATTAACATGATTAATACCCTATGAAGATGAAATATTTTCCCATAAGCCTTCATGGTGGTCATGACGACTGGAAACTACATCATCTATGTCATGTTCAATGACAAATGTTGGAATACGTGTTGTAGTGGATGGAATTTCGACAATATCAAGATTGGGGTCTCCAATATGTCTACCTTAGATAACAATTGACCACCGTTTGTCAGCTGGGTCAGCAACATAAAAAACTTGCCTCATTTATATTGCCATAATGAATAGTTCATCCTTATGCCCTATCTTGTTGAGGTCCACCAATGTAACTCCTAAATCATCAGTTTTGACACTGTTCTTATTGTCAACCCATTTGCATTTAAACACAGGAATGGTGAAGGGACTGTAATCGACTTCCCATATATCTTCAATCACACCAAAGTAGTATGACTCGAGCATGACAGGGTTGTTGTCCTTTGAAGTTGAGAAATGCATTGACTGGGCCACAACCATCACTCCACTATTTTGATTTGTACTCTTTTCATCCTGTGTCCTTGTATAAAAAGAATAGTTGTTTATGTCATACCCATAAAAGGTGAGGACATCAAAGTTTGGGCCCTGTGCCAATCGATGTAATGTCGAGGATGCAGATGCATCTTTTAGAACGGTCTTTTGGAACCACTACATGAATGTCTTGTTGTGTTCATTCAACACCCACTTTTTAGTCATTTTAGTGTTGGTTCTCTTGACTAGCTCCTTGTAAGTGGCTAGATACGGTTGTACATCGTCCGTGTTGTTCAAAATATACAAGTGTGCTTGAAGGACATCATCACATAGCATGCTCTTCATTTTTTCCCGATCGTTCCTTTCCCATCCAATCTTGGAATACCAATGCTTGCAGCATGTGACATGTATTTAGTGCAAAACTCAATTGCTTCCTCTGAAATATATCTTTCCACAATTGAAGCTTCGAGACGATGTTGATTCTTCATATACCCTTTCAATATCTTCATATATCGCTCAACAGGATACATCCACCGCAAGAACACTGGACTACACGAACGGACCTTTCTCTCCAAATGGATGATTAAGTGGACCATTATGTCAAAAAAAGAGGGCGGGAAATACATTTCAAGCTGACATAGTATAAGTGATGCTTCCTGTTCCAACACATCCAATTCCCCGGGCACGATTACCTTGCAACATATGGCATTAAAAAACATACACAGCCTTGTTATGACATTTCTCACATTTTTAGGAAGAATGTCACGAATGGCGATAGGTAGAAACTGTTGCATCAACATGTGACAATCGTTAGACTTCAACCCAACTAACTTCAAATCTTTCATGGAAACACAAGTGTTGATGTTTGAACCATAACCAGATGGAACTTTAACACTACGTAATAATTCACACAGACTTTTCTTTTCTTTTCTGGACAATGTATGACATACTGGGGGCAAATATGGTCGTTTGCCCCTTGATTGTGGATGCAACTCCTGACGTATACCCATCAGCTCCAAGTCCATACACGAATTTAGGCCATCCTTAGTCTTCCCGGGTATGTTTAAGAGTGTACCAACCAAACTGTCGCACACATTTTTCTCCACATGCATTACATCAACGCAGTGTCTTACATCAAGCTCCCTCCAATATGGCAGGTCAAAAAACACTAACTTTTTCTTCCAGTTATTTTGTGTTGGGTGCTATTTTTCACACTTACCAAACTGCACATTGACGTCCTTCACCTTTTCATATGCCTGGCGACCAGATAGTGGTGGAGGAGCCATTTTAAAATCTTGGGCACCGTTGAACGACTTCTTCAACCTCCAAA
Organism: Clitoria ternatea; assembly: GCA_037962975.1. Taxonomy (NCBI): domain Eukaryota; kingdom Viridiplantae; phylum Streptophyta; class Magnoliopsida; order Fabales; family Fabaceae; genus Clitoria; species Clitoria ternatea. The sequence goes on from CM075671.1 coordinate 51,595,523, forward strand.
ATGGATGATTCGCTTTAAGAAACCTTCGTTGTCGAAGATAAACATTTTTCCTACCATGATGTAGCCGCACAGAACTAGTTCCCTCCTCACATACTGGACAAGCTTTATGACCCTTCACGTTGTACCCGGATAAGTTACCATACGCTGGGAAGTCATTGATCGTGCAAAATAGCATGACACACAATTTGAATGATTGCCCGGTAAACCCGTCAAACACATCAACCCCGTCTTCCCACAACCTTTTGAGGTCTTCAACTAATGGAGTTAAATTTACATCAATGTCGTTCCCCGGTTGTCTTGGACCAAAAATCATCATTGATAACATGACATATTTCTGTTTCATGCACAACCATGGCGGCAAGTTGTAAACAAACAACAAAACAGGCCACGAACTATGGTTTGTGCTCAGGTTCCTAAACGGGTTCATGCCGTCTGTGGCTAGTGCAAGCCTAACATTTCTTGGTTCATGGGCAAAATCTAGAAAAATCGTATCCATTTTCTTCCATTGCGATCCATCAGCCGGATGCCTAAGTAGACCGTCAACAACCCTTTCATCAGCATGCCATCTCATAAGTTTTGCATTATCTGCATTGGCAAACAGACGCTTTAGTCTTAGAACTATAGGCAGATACCACAACACCTTTGCAGGAGACCCTTTAGTGCAGACCTCATCAGAATCCACCTCTTTCTTTTTATACTGTGACACCTCACACCTAGGACATCGATGCAACATTTCTAACTCACCCCAGAATAATACACAATCATTTGGGCATGCATGTATTTTCTCATACTCTAAACCCATAGGACACAACACCTTTTTGGCCTTATAGTTACGATTCAGCAAGGTGTTTCCAGCTGGGAGCATTTCTTTCAACAACTTCAGTAAGTCAGTGAAACTTATATCCGTCCACCTGTTTATGGCCTTCAAATTAAACAATCACAAAAATGCTGATAACCTCATAAAATTTACGCAGTTTGGATACAACGGCTGCTCAGAGTCCTCACACAGAGTCGTATATACATGAGCTTTCTTAAAACCTTCTACCCCCACATCACGGATCATATCCTCAAGTCGGTCATCCATGTCAACATCGGTGTCATACATCGAGCTTCGATTTTCAGTTTGAGAGCTATTACTTAGCACCACCACATCTTCACCATGCCATATCCAACGAGTATAACTACGCAGAAAACCGTCACACAGTAGATGTTCTCACACCTCTTCCAACTCTACCCGACGCAGGTTCAAGCATTTAACACAAGAGCAAAAATACTTTCCATTCACCTCCACTGCATTCCTCGCTACAAATTCTATAAATGATTCAACTCCCCCTCATACTCTACACTTAGGCGTGATGCAGTTATCCAACTCTGATCCATACCAACTGTTTACAAGGTGCTATAATCAATCTCACTTTTTCTACAAAGGTGGTGGTCCTATACCCATTCAGGATGACAATTATTTTTATACGTCATTCATATATACAGGTTAGGAGTTATTTTAAAATTTGATGAAATTTCGACAGCATTTCGCATTGGTCTCTAAGTACACAAAATGAGAGTGGTTAAATCAAATTCAACCACAACCAAATATGCACCCAGAGAACAACACAAAATACAAGTTACCGAAAGTTTATCCAATTTTAAAACAACTCCTAATTTGTACATACCAACTGCGTATAAAAACAATTGTTCATCCCAAACTGTCCAAACGGACAATTCAAGATTTAACACAAACGATGAAATCAATTAATTTAATGACCATTTGTGTCGAATCTCGAACGGGAAACTACGGTTCACTCATGCAAAGCAATTTTCATACTAGTTAACTAGTATATGAGCCTACAAGTTTGCAAGATTAATAACCACACACATACAACAACAATAGAAATAACATTATATAAGAGCAACCAACAACAACAGAAATAAAATTATATAATGTCAATTTTAATTAAAAATAATACTTTAAAATGGATAATAATTTAGTTAACTTTTTTCCTAAATTAGTATGATGTTTTTAATTTGTGTTGGGAAAATTGTGATTTTATCAACTACAAAGGCAGACTTTATAGGTGCAACATCATGTGCATGTCAAGCCATATGGTTAAAAAGGGTGTTGGGAAAATTGTGTAGAATGCAAAGTCAGGTTGCTACTGTAATTCTTTGTGATAATAGTTCTGCTATTAAGCTTTCAAAGAATCCAGTAATGCATGGTTATTGTAAACATATTGATGTCCGATTTCACTTCCTTCGAAATCTTACAAATACTAGAACCGTCAAGATGATGCATTGTGGGACACAAGAACAAGTGGCTGATATTATGACAAAACCGCTCAAGCTGGATACCTTCTTAAAGTTACGCAGGTCACTAGGAGTATGTGCAGAATCTGATATAAACTGATATAACATTCAGTTTAAGGGGGGATTTGTTAGTAGGTGATATGATTCCATATTTCTAGGAGCAATTATATTTTAATTTAAAATCCATCAGATTATTAGGAAGTAGTGTGTCATATGTGCTTAGGTAGTTCTACAGTTTTCTTTTTCTATCCTTATGTAAGGCTATATATTAGCCTGATTTATGATTAAAGAGGGAGAAATATTGTTTGTGAAATAGCATATATATGACCAATTAATAATATATAAGGTGAGAGCTGTGACATCCCGGCGCTGTTGAGGGCGGGGAGTGATCGCCGGTGCATTGGCACGGACAAGGAGCGGCTCCTGGCAGGCTTCCAGCGGGGGATGTGATATCCCGGTCACTGTTGAGGGCGGGGAGTGATCGCCGGTGCATAGGCACGGACAAGGAGCGGCTCCTGGCAGGCTTCCAGTGGGAGGGACACATGAACGAACTGAATACATACCAGAATGAGAGGGATCCAAAGACTGTATAGGTATGGGACTATACAGTCGAGGATAGCTTAAAGAAATGAATTCGTACTACCTATACCAACAAATGCATTAGCCTTTTCGGTAGCGTGTCACTTAAGAACTCCAAAGTTAAGCGTGCTTAACTTGGAGTAATTCTGGGATGGGTGACCTCCTAGGAAGTTCTTAGGAAATGTGTGAGTGAGGACAAAAGCACATTGGAAAGGTCTCGTGTTGGTCTGTGGGGCGAGTCGTTCATTCCTGAAAAGCGGCCGGGGCGTTACAGTGGTATCAGAGCCTAGCCTCTCCTAGTACGGTATGGTTCGGGGACGAACCAGGCGGAAGCTGGTGGGCGTGTGACATCCCGGCGCTGTTGAGGGCGGGGAGTGATCGCCGGTGCATAGGCACGGACAAGGAGCGGCTCCTGGCAGACTTCCAGTGGGAGGGACACATGAACGAACTGAATACATACCAGAATGAGAGGGATCCAAAGACTGTATAGGTATGGGACTATACAGTCGAGGATAGCTTAAAGAAATGAATTCGTACTACCTATACCAACAAATGCATTAGCCTTTTCGGTAGCGTGTCACTTAAGAACTCCAAAGTTAAGCGTGCTTAACTTGGAGTAATTCTGGGATGGGTGACCTCCTGGGAAGTTCTCAGGAAATGTGTGAGTGAGGACAAAAGCACATTGGAAAGGTCTCGTGTTGGTCTGTGGGGCGAGTCGTTCATTCCTGAAAAGCGGCCGGGGCGTTACAAGAGCAATCTTCATCTTATGAACTAATTTTTAGGATTGAGATAGGGTCACATTCCAAACTTAAGAGGCTCCATGTTTGAATTGTTTGGTTTTCTATTTGTGAAGTTGCTGTATTCCTCTAGGATGTTGGTGTGTTTTATTCTTAAAGAATTTATGTTTATATTGGTAAAAAAGAAATCATGACTTTAGGAAGATAAGATGCATCTGTAAATGTTTCAAACTAAATACCACAAGGAACTTAATAAAAAGGGCAGAATGCAGCCAAGCTGCCATGCCTTTATACAAATCAGAAATGGGAACAAAAACCATACATCAACCATGAAGTGAAATAGTGAATGCATAAGCCCAACCTAACAAAATAACAAAACAGAATTCTAATCAACCTAACAGACTTGTAACAGAATCCTAACCAACCTAACAATACTAGATTTAACTCATATTTATACCCTTACTTCTATAATACACCTTTAAGAACCATTCTTTCTGCAATTTTTCTTTTACGTTTGTGAGACTCCAACAACCATAGCCATACAGAACCACAGAAAGTCATGACAAAGGAACAATGCAGCACATAGGGAAAAAAAGAAAAAGAAAACACTTAGGGAAGAAGGAACCTACCTGAATGAAGAAACAGAGAAGGGCACCATGCTCGGGGAACCACCAACGTATATGTTCTGCATAGCCAAACAGAAAAAGACAACATCATAACTAAGGCACAATGTAGCATATAGGGAAAAGATAGAGGCAGATAACACTTACCTGAATGGGACGATGACAAGAAGAGGAAAAATGAGGAAGACAACCAACAAGAAAATGAAAGCAAGAACAGAGAGGTCGAGGACAAGCAGTGGAAGACTAACGCGAAAGAAGAAGATAGAGAAAAAAGCCTAGAGGCACGGCTTTTGAAGTCTCTAAAAACATATATAATCACGGATCCCCTTGAAACCATGAATATATTACACATATATTCACGGTTGAACAAACACCCATGGATAAATGTTAAATCTATCACCACGGTTAAAACCACAACCGTGGATAAATATTATTTCTATAATCACAGTTATAGAAACAACCGTGGACATATAGTCCCTAGTGATTAAACCCTAAAACATGAACTATATATCCATGGTTGGAAATAAAACCGTGATTATAGACATCAATATATATTCACGAATAACATCAGAGCCGTGATCGTACCATCAATATGTAGTCACAGTTGTGTAGTCAACTGTGGATATATATTTCAGGTACTTTATATCCACGGTTGACTCCTCAACTATGATTATATATTGATGGGTACGATCACGGTTATGATGTTAACCGTGGATATATAGTTTTTGCTGATTATATCGTTTACCTTATAATTTTAAAAATGCCACTGCGCATGTTTTTATTACTGATCCACTTTAACCCGTGATTGTATGTTGTTGTCATATCCACTTTTTCCACTAGTGAAAGTACGTTTTAAATTGGTTATTGAAATAACTGATGTAAAGAATTTTAAAAATTAATAGTATACATGGATTATTTTGATAACTATTGTAAAAATGTCTAAAAGACTGATTGCACCGGATCCATTTTAACAATTATTTTAAGATGTACATTAGAAAAATCCTTAAGTATGTTTGTATTGTATGTTGATTATAACAAGTTAGGTTTTGCAAAAGTTAATATATTTGCTTTTTAATAACAGAGGCCTAAGTTGGATTTGTTTAACTGATATAAATCTAATCTTATAACGTGACTTGACTTTTTTAAAAATATGATTTAACCTAAAAATTTACTTAAAAGTTTATTTGAGATAATACCAATTAAATAAATTTATAAACAGAAATTCAAATATATTAATAGACATAATTTTATATATCCAATACAATAAGTTAAATTTAAATGGATTTATAAGTATATAATATCAAAATATTGTATGCATTTTTCATATAAAAATAATTATAATAATACTTTATTATTATATCATATACACTTGTTTAAACGGGTTGACTTGTTAAGTTTTAACGATTAAAAATATAATATATTTAACTAAACACCTAAATTTGGTTCATCAGGGAAATTGGTCTGACCTAACATAGGCTGATGTAGACTAGAGTGTAGACTCTTGCCAAATAGGCACTGTTTAATTATTTAACCATGTTACTTACTAAAAACAAGTTTATAACTTTTAATTTATAATTTTTAAACTTTGGGTTAAATATATTGTTGGTCCATGTGTTTTAACCAATTTTAGTTTTGGCCCCTTAGTTATTTTTCCTTTTGGTTTTGGTCCTTATGCTAATTAATATGTTGAAATTGTTTTCTAGTATGTTGAAATTGACCCATAAAATGTAACATTATTAACACAATTGTTAATTCATCAAGCAGAAATGCTAGTCATTTACTTTTTGTTAAGTGTCTCCAACTTATTCTATTCTTTAATTTATTAAAATCGACCTTATCTTCTTCTTTATCGACACTTCTAGGGACTAATTTCAATATATTAAATAATATAAAAATCAGAACCAACAAAAAAAGTAAATGACCAAAAAAATATTCAAAATAAAAAAAATAAAAACATGTCCGACTCTCTATGTTTTTTCTCAGTAGAGAAAAGAAATTAAATTAAACAAGTACTGAAACCCATATACAATAATAAAAAAATCCTAATAATATATATGTTAGAGTAAAGTCTGAACTCATGATTAAACAGTTTGAACCCCATGTGATTTGTTAATAATACACATCAAGACTCTTAGCTAAAATGAATTTTGTGCTGCTTGTTTGTCAAATAATTCTGTTCAAGTGTGTCAGGAGTCCGTAGAACTCCAGTTGCAAAAGAAAGAGAGAGTCCGTAGAAATCAATTCGCTAAGTCCATACTCATTCAAGCTTCATTGGATCAAGTCTTTTGGTTTTTTAAGACCTTCAAAAGATTGCTCTTCAGACCTCTAAGAAGATCTGCAACCTTTCGAGTTCTTGGCAAAGGATCCTTCCTTACTCAATATGAAGATGCATGAACTTTCTCTGAACTCTTTGAAGCTATCAACAAAGAGGCAATCAACGAAAAAGTTAAAGACTTCTTTACGTTAATCAAGAAAACTACCTCACATATCTCAAGATGTCAGAAAAGCTACATTTGGTCAGAACGGATATCCTAAGGTCAACTACTATTGAGTGTACATGCTTTCCCAAAGTACATAAGCAAAAAGGATCTTTTACTGAAAGCTTTTGAAGTTGCCCAATTAAGGAAACTTCTCTGAAGCATGTGCCTGCACTCATTGACAGCGCAATCCTTAAGAGACTAACATCCTTCGAAGCCAAACCAACGAATATCTTTTAGAAGGACTATAAATACAAGAAGCTTTTGGAAACAAGGTAGAGACGCTGCCTAACTTAATACTTAAACTTTCTATTGTTTTCTCTCTAGAAACCAAAAGTCTGTAAGACTTTCCTTGAAAGTTTCTAAGTTCTTATATTTACTACTTAAGTCCTCTTTGTAGTTCTGCTTAGTGCAAACCGTGACTTATAGTAGTCTGTAGCTCAGTGTACCTTGTAATCTTCTCATATTCTTGTATGCTGAGTTATTTGGTTGTAACCTTAAATATTCTCTCTACCATCATTGTGTATTTTCTGGTGTGTTGCTAGAATTTGTTAGTGTTGGGAAACACTGTGGCTTAAAGAGGCTTTCGTAAGAATACTTGGGTCTTTAGCCAGGAGTGACTAGTGTCAAGAATACTTGGGTATAAGCTAGAAGTGGCTGGAGTTAAGAATACTTGTCGCCGGACTGATGCGGATTGTAAAGGTGTTTTACAATAGTGAAAATCCTTCAGGCTGAAGGAACTAGATTAGCTTCTAAGTTGGAAGTGAACCAGGATAAATTTCCGCTGTATATTTTCCTTATCTCTCATCTCTAGTCTGTTTCAAACGGTTTTTCTCTTGAGCGGTCTGTAAGTGAATTATTGTGAAAAAGAGTTTAAGACTTATTCAACCCCCTTCTAAGTCTAACTATGTACCATCAATATACATAAAAAGAAATTCTTATACAAGTCCAAAAAAGATAATAGAAATCCTCATTCTAAATCATATCCATAACCAATTGTTATATTTAATTAGATGCAACCCTTAATCTACAATACACAATGACTATCATGCATTATTTCGAATAGACTAAATTCACCAAATAACAGCAAATCAAAGAACTATTAGCATTTGCTTAGAGTTGTTTTCATTGATTATCTCTATATATATTGTTTAAACTATAATAAAAGTGATTCATTTAGATATTTCTGTTGATTATCCAAGCATTCTCAACCTTGTAAATACTTCTTCAAGTCTTTTTTATAAGATTTTGTCTTTGAATATTTTATATAAGAACTTTTCTAATAGTCCATATATTTACATTTATCTAGTATAATTAAATATATTAATGAATATAAAATGATGTAATAAGAATTCATAAAAAGCCCACAAAAAGAATAAAAATATCTTCTGCAGATAATTTTTTCCCAGGTTCTCCTGCCAGTGAAAATGAATGTCCTTATCTTGACACGATATTCAATTAATTAACTTCTATTATAGGGAACAAAAAGAATGAGAATTACATCTCAAGAATGGCATAAGCTTAAAAAGAAAATAGCAATCCTTCTAATAAGGCCAAAGGAGTGAGAAAAAGAAAAAGAAGAACACCCTTCTGATATTCGGTATCTAATTTTACCACTCACTTGAACAATATTCACATACTTGAAGACTATGAGATGGAAACGGCAACCTACTCTAACACATTAACTCATAGTTTGCACTATTGAAGACAAGTGAGTGCGCAACATGTGGAAATTAATCTCCGTTCTAGTTACTGGAAAAGAAAATGACAATACATAGAACATAATAAATTTGTTACAGCTTGAAGAAACATGCTCTTGTACACCAAGAGCCCCTCTTCAGGGAAAATGGTCCTGCCTAATTTCAAATCCTGAAACAACCTACTTGAATTCTACAATTACGTTACAACATAACATGGTTTTAAGATGATCAAAGACACTCTTATATGTACATAGACATAATTATGATGCACTAGGTTAGTTTCTTACATCAATCACTCGTTACTCATCCTAACAGTTAAATTTAACTTAACACTAAATACAGAGAAACTTGAACCATATAATCAAGAGGCTAGAGAATTTAAAAGATAAAATTATATAAGCTTGGTCCATGTGCTACATAAAGCTTATTATTTTCAATTAACCCAAATCTCCAACCTCCTAGTTAATTAACTAGCACAAGAGGCTGCACCTTCTTCTCTTCAAGAATTTTGAAGGGTTCTGATCTGGTGGGTGCATGAACTTGCAATTAGGACAAGAAGGTGATGACTTGCAGAGCATTACCAACATGTGACACCTCATACAAACCGTGGCAATCATTTCCTTATGATCTCCCTCTGATGCTAGCCACGATGGAGTTTGAGTTAAAGCACATGAATCATTTTTTACCTTGCTTGGTTCAATCAATGAATCATGTTCACCAAAACCTCTAAGGGAACCAAAATTAATCCTCTTCTCATTTATGTCATCATAACCCTCTTCCTTTTTCTTCAGTGATTCACATGTCAAATTCAGCTCAAGGTCTAAACCCATTTGACCAAGAGATGGCTGTTGAGGTTCATGGTTTATCTTTGATTTTTCTGATGCTTTCATGTTGCACAAGTGTATCTGCCCTGACTGCATGAAAATTTAATTAACTCATGAGAACCAAAATATACAAGTAGTTCAAAAGAAACAGCTTTATAAAAAGTTTAACAATATAGGAGATTAATATATACGCATACCTGAATAGAGAGATATTGTTGCAGTTTATGTGAAGGTAGTGGTGTCTCAAGGTGTAGCTCTATGTCAAAGATTGGTTTTCTTTTCTCTGTTTCTATTTGATGATTTTGCCTGAAGAATTCTTCAGTGTCTTCCCACTTTCTCTTTGACGGAGCTTTGAATAATTCTGATGGAGCTTCTGTTTTTGGGGTCTCAGCAAGTGCTTTGTGAAAGGAGACCATAGCTTCAACGTTCAAGAATGCGTTATCTGAGTGAGTGAAATGTTTAATGAGTTTGAGGTAGTTATATAGTAGGTGGCAGAGCTTGAATGTCCAAGCTTCAAAACATGTGGTCTTTATCTACGTACGTGTGACCTGTGACTTGCTTTCCAAGTTGGCTAGTTACTTATTTAGTGTCAAATTGGGTTGATTGATTACAAACAAGTTTTTTATTTATTAGTTAAATAAAATTAAAAAATATTGTATAAAATCAACACTAATTATTGAATTGGGTTATTGAACAAACCTGATACTATAATTGAGTTATCAGAGAAAAACACTTAATCTTTATATTACACTAATTTCACAGCTTATGATGGATCCATGCGATAACCATAAGAGTTTAGCATAATAAGGAAATAATTGGATCTTTAGTTTAGTTTATTCCTTTAATCATATTGTTAAAAGATTAGACTCTGTTATTTCTATATAAAAAAAAAGTTAATTGAGAGAGACAAAATAATATCCCCCTCTTGATTCAACAGCTTAGTATTTAGCTGTATGCTGATGGAATACCCTTCATTAAAATTTCTGGCTTCTGAAGCACTCTTGCGAAGAATTGGGTTGAAGATCATACAATAAATGAGAAAATGAATCATGCCTTCACTCTAGCTCAAGGGTACAGTAGTACAAGTTTTATTAAATTAATTACTTGTGAAATTTTAATCTACATTCAACAGGTATCAAGTCGAAATGCCAACACTTTCCATGCATGCCTTTTACAGTACCATTTTAATTAATGTAGCACCAGCAAAACAAAACCACAATAGCTAATCTTAGTTAAAATTAAATTTGCTACTCCATGACATGACATGCTATAAATTAATTTGGTACTTGTGATTATGAAAGTCGGTGTGAAAGGGGGATGAGGAGATGCATGGCACGGGTCATTAATGTTAGGAGTCTGCATACAGTTGAAGGGAAGGTTTCGGATGACAATGGTTCTTTAATGGTGATAATAACTCCAACTTCCTCAATTAGTTCATTCAAAAATATTAAAACTCAAAATTCTTTCATGAGAAATTTATAACAATAAAATTGGTTTAATTTATGAGAATGCTGATCAAATTCATCAAATTCTCTTTATTAATCTTTTAAATGACAAAATATTGGTGTATATATATATTAGATATTTGTGATGTTATTATTCGGTTAAGGTGTTCTATCTTCTCAATTATTTTTTAATTTGATATACTTTATTCTTATTCGAGTTAGATAAAATTATTATGAAATTTTTCCTATAACCATTTAACAAATTTGACATTTTTATGATATTCTAAAACATCACCCCCTTCTTAACTATTGCATTATAGTACAAATTATCTAAATGAAATTTTAATTTTAATCAAATACTTGTACATAAAAAATAACAACAAAGTTTTCTTCTTTCTTAAATATAAAATATTCTTATCATGTGGATACTTAAAATGAATGAAAACAGAAAATCTACGCTTAAGTTTTGGGGATGATTAATATTAGGTTTTTTGTAAACAGGATTAACATAAGTTTTCTTTGAAAGATTTGAATACTGAGATAAAGTTTTTATAATTTGAAAATTTTTGGTCCAAAATCAAATATTTAGAAGGTTCCCAAGTTTAGATATCACAAGATTGATTGTTTCGTACATACGATTATAATTGTTGTTAAAATTGATTAGATTGTATCTAACAACAAATATATATTAAAATGAGATCGTCGATCTGATTTTATTCATTATTATTTCTTATTAAATTACAATTGGATTAATTTTTAATTTTTTTGAGTTAATATCCTTATGATTACTGAAAACATATCAACATTTATTGTTCCAAGTAATTTTTTGCTCACAAAGGATTCGAGTAGATGTTCTCTTGCAAAATAAACTACTCTCAAGCATAACAGAGCTTTAATTAATTTACACCACTGTGCAACCTTTTGCTTTCATTAAGATAAGAACAATATCTTAAGCGTGAAAATTTTCAGAAAAGAATTTCAGGAGTTTATTCATTCTAAAAACTTCAAAGCTCTCGACATCCTTTTCATGGCATTAAAACGAACTGATCCACAACCATGGATATGACCTATGCAATTTAACACATGAGAAGTAAAGGCTCTCAACTCCCTCCCCCTTTAAATCAACCAAACCAAGTCCTATGAGTTACCCAAAAGAAAAATGAATGGAAATTTATTGTTCATTTCTCTCTCCTTAATAAATGTTTAGAACAACCACCCCTCCCCTGATTCATGCAGCTGCATTTCATGCTCTCATAGATACATGCCCACTTCCTCTCAGGATATTGACAATTTTGCTTTTAAGTATTTGTCTCCTTGAGTTATGCCATCGTCGTTTTGTGTAACCGAACCATATGTAAAAGACAATGAGACAAATGCTGCTCTGTACGTGGTTGAGCTTGCTATATTTATAAGCAGTTGATTGCATGGTATGAAATCTAATGTAATATGTCATTCATGTAGCCGAGGTTATCCATATACAACCATGATTTATGATATTCATTTTTTTCCTATCCTTTGTAGTAATGATAATGGGGAGAATAGAGATGATAAAATCATAAGTTGGAGACTCATTTATAAAATGAAGTTACAGTTTTATTCATAAAATATTTTTATTAGTTTATTTATTCACACAAGACCAACTTTTATACTTATCAAATATCAAAAACCTACTTTATACAAATACTCTCACTTTTTAAATATAGGATTATCCCGGATAAGCCACAAGGACCAAATTACTACAAACCAAACCACCACCAGTATATATAACTTGCTTCACAGTCTTGCCCGTAACACCAAACCACCACTATACATCTTTATTTTAATTATTTTGACAAGACTATACAGCTTTATCATAAATAAGTAAAATAATAGCAAATTTCATGGAATGAAAAATGAATTTGATATAACTAAAATCATACGTAAGTATACTATACTCCTAAGTCCTAAGAAAAAACATAGAAGCTAATCTGATTCTCATTATCATAGACTGCTTATGACAAAAATTTGCAATAAAAATCGATAAAATTAAAGAAGATGCTTCCTATAATCCAATTTTATCTTCAAGTTTTATACTTCAAGGAGATACAAATTCAACAAAATAAAAAACAGATCCGAGGAAAGATGTGCCCAGAGATCTGATCAAAATGTGCTCTAGGCTGTGTTTCTATAGATAGGGGTGGACGTGTGTTCTTGGCCGAAGGTGACCATTAATCTTGAGTAAATTTTGAGGAGGGCCCCCCAAATGGATCACGAGATTAACACCATGGCATGAAGTTGGTTACTAGTCAAAAGTATATTCGTCATGTACTGCAGGTCCAATCCTGCGTTTAATTATTTCATTATTCCTTTGCCTTTCTTTTCATGTCCTTAACAATGTTTGATCTTTTCTTTTTCAAAATTCCATATATATCATCATCATATATTACCAATGATGTCAACGGATCTCCAAAATATACATTTGTCTGTGGGGCAGTGATGAATTGAGGCATGAGAAGAGTTAAGATAATAATTAAAATTATCATTCATATATTTAGTTAAGCTAATATAATTATGTTAAATAAAAAGATGAATTTTCATAAATTTACTTAGTGAGTTCACAGTGATTAATTAATCATGACTAGTTTTTATTTATATCTATAAAGTTCTTTAACTTTTTAATATTCAGAGGCGGTGTCCCCTAAGCATTTTCAATTATATATTAATGTAACTTTAACTAATTGTTTATACTGTTTAGTAATTTTTTATTAAGTAACTTAATAGTATATTCAAAATGTATATTATATTATCTAGATTATAATAATGAAATTTTATACCAATATAAAATTGTTTAGTATCTCTTTTATGTAACAAAATAAACATATATACTAATATCTGTGTTAAGTTGATATTATGTATCATAATAATGAAAATCTATAAAGGAAAAGTTTAAAAGAGTTAATAAATTTAATAATTTTAACTAAATTAATAATTTTTTTAATATCCAGATTAAATTAATTAAATTTGAGTTCCCCAAAATTTAACTCCAAGATCTGCCACGGAATATGATCACATTTTATTGCCCAAGAATATGGAAGTTGGGAGAAATGTTAAGCTATAGAGAAATAAGGGTCCTACCTACCGGTCCATTAAAGGCATTGAGAGAGAGATGTGAAAAGGGTTCATTGTTGAATCTCAAACAAGTTCACCTGCCTTCATTAAACCACTTTGAATTCACTTAAATGCAGACTTGAACAGTGACCAGCTCGGAACAACCATGCCTTTCTTGGTCCTTCTCTCCTGCAGGAGAAAATATTACCATCACAACATTATTTATTGTTTCATTCAATAAATACTTTATAAATATAAAAATTAATAAAGATTTATAAGAGATATAAAATATATTATTATTATTATTATTATTATTATTATTATTATTATTATTATTATTATTATTATTATTATTATATTTATCCATACGTATTAATTTAAGACTAATCGAGATAATCATCCTAGACCAATAACATCGTCTCTTCTTCTGTTGTTAAATGTCCCTGACCCACCTTGCGTTCCCTTCATTTATGTTCCTCTCTCACTCCCTTTCTTCCAGTTTCAATCACTTCTCGCATTTTAGAAACTGTCAGAAATTCTGAAATCTACTGATCTACCTTAGCATACATCCTCCCTCCTATCTACCAGTACCACATTACAGAAAGAACCACTAAATTCAAAAGCGCTTTATTTTCATGCAAGTAACCTATATGAAAATGTGTATATATGAATTAAATTTCAATGTGAGAAGACACCTACACATGAAATTTACAATTTGTGTTATGTCAGACTGAAGTGAATTAAAAGGTCTTACCTTTGTAGTTGTCGTTATTTTTACTAATTTTCTATCCTACATGCATGTATATTTGTTGGTCATTGGGCATAGGTTTTAGAGTACGGGATATAAGTTATAGGTAACTATGATTCAAAATTTGTTCTTTCCCATCTTAGCATTACTTAGTAGGAGTGAGCATCGAGCGAACGGGTCAGATTTGGGCGCGTTAGAACCAAGTCTATTTTATAAATATTCTGATGTTAATGGTTCTTATCCTAAGATTTGTTAATAATACACATTAAGACATTTGATTAAATAAAGTCTACCTACGTGTTATCTGACATGTCTAATTAAGTGTTTCAGGTCAAAAGTCTGTAAGGCATAAGCTATAAATGAAAGGGAGAGTCTATCATAAAAAGTCTGATGTTGGTGCTCAAGTTTGTATAGGACTAAAGAAAATTCCAAGAGAAGTTTGATCCCAGTTGCACCATCAGGGTCTGATCTACCAAGTCTTGTCTCAGATGGAACACGTTCTGTTCTTCTAAGTCTTCAGACTCAAGACTTCTAAATATATAAAGGCCTTACTTTTGTCTTGATATCAAAGCTTAACAAATCCATTTTGAAGATGCTTTAGAACTGATCCTTTTCTATGAAGACTGCTTCTATCGTCAAAGGGGATAAGAAGACAAACATTTGTTCAAGAACCAAAGCATGCAACCAACAAAGATCAAAGTTTATTTGATGATGCTTTGAAGTATGTTCGTATTAAGAGAAAACTGCACTTATCATCAAAAGAAGAAAGAAGACAAAATAGTGCAAAAGCTAAAGTTCTTATGGGAAGTAACCAATGAAACTATTTTGTGCATTTTAGATTTACTAATGAAATTCAGTATGCGTGTCAGAAAATTGATTCAGAAGGTCAACCCCTATGATCTGTATATTCTAAGTTGAAAGAAGAAAGCCTACAGAAGGACTTATGCCTGAAACCCTCAAGAACATCATTTCAGTGTAAATTTTATTGTTCCTCCAAATCAGACCTTTTGTCCTCTCTTTACTCTTCAAGGTCTGATGCTTTTAATGGCTAAAACTTCTTTTACGGATTCCCAATGGCTATGTCTCTTCATCAAATTACCAAACTGTCACTTTGGGTGAACTATAAATATGAAGAGATTTAGAATTTGCAAATAGAACAACTACAGAGACCTTTGAAGAATTCACTTGAAATCTGTTCAAAAAGTATTCTTCTTCATTCTTAGTCTCTAAAGCAACGACCTTTTTTGTTGTTATGCTTCTAGTAGACCTTATCATTGTCTTTCTCACTTACTGTATCTGTTCATATCTTGTATCTTTTCATGCACTAAGTTCTCAAACACCAAACACAAACTATCATTCAAACTTATTTTTGTGTAAAAGTGTGGTGTGTTGCTAGCCTTTAGTTTTTGTTGGGAAACATCTGTGGCCTGAAGAGGTTTTCAAAAGATTACTTAGGATTAAGCTAGGAGTGGCTTGTTAGAACAATACTTGGGTTTAAGCCAGGAGTGGCTAGAGTCAAAAATACTTGTAGCACGGTCTGGTGCTGAGATTGTAAAAGGTGTTTTTCCAATAATGAAAATCCTTCAAGTTTGAAGGGACTAGATGTAGCTTTTGAGTTGGAAGTGAACAAGTATAAATTCCTTGTGTTCATTCTCTTTTTCCCTGCTCTCAAAAGTCTGGTACAAAAGTCTGATCACTTGCGTTTACAAAGTTTTTAAGTTCCATGAAAAGAGTTTGAGACTTATTCAACTCCCTTCTAAGTCTGGCTTTGAACCATCAACTGGCCTATGTTGGCCTAATCCGACCAGAATCTGAAACTAAAAAATCACGCCCATTTTCGATTGGGTGAATTTTTGAATTTGTAGGGTTGCGGATAGTTCAAATTACGATTTTAATGGGTGGATTATCGATCATGGCCTTTATTGGTCCATTCAAGTATTCAGCCCAATATTTTTATTAACCTTTTTTAATTATACTTCTAATAAGCTAATTTCCTAATTCAATTTGGGCCTTATTCCAAGACAATTCAATTTTGATGCATATTATTTTTTATTACCTTATTTTATTAAAAAAAATCTTTGGTAGAACTTTGGACCTCTATTAGGCCATATTTCAAGCTTATTTGTTTTCTTTTATCTTATTTCATAATTTTAAAAAATATGAACTATGAAAATTTCAAATCAATTGTCAAACCAATGACAATGATATCCATTATCCAAAACATAACAAATTATACATTACAACTTATAAAAAATAAACAAACAAACAATACTAAAACTCAATTGTCATACTTTTTAGCAATATTAACACTAAAACTAAAATGTACCTAATTTGTATAATGTATATAAATATTTATAAGCATAATCAACTATGCAAAATTAAGTCTAAAACAATGAAATAGTTTATATAGTTTATAACAATATAAACACCTAATCCAAAATATGCCTAATATATGCATAAAATAAATAGTCATCCAAAATGAAATAAAGACACACTATATACCAAGGCTAAGCAATCAAATTACAACATTCAAAAAATTTAAAATTTCTAATTCTCTTGCATCAAAACTTGAACCTATCTCTAAAGACACAAAAAAAAGTAGTTAGTGTTGACCTTATTTACAATTTAATCAAAATTACATATCACAGTACAATTATTAAATAGAATGCAAATACATTATACCTATATCCTGATTAAGTAAGACCTATTATGTCTTGAAATCATTCCAAAAAAAGTAAGACTTGATTAAGATAAACACTAAATAATATAGTTAATTAATTATCAGAAAGCATGCATAAATTGCCAAACAAAAACAACAACCATTGAAAATACCTGTTGATTGATCCATCCACGAGTTACATACTAGCCAAGGCCAAACAATCAAATTACAACATTCAAAAAATTCAAAATTTCTAATTCCCCCATATCAAACTTGAACCTATCTGCAAACATAAAAAAACCAATTAGTGTTGACCTTATTTACAATTTAATCAAAATTATATATTACAGTACAATTATTAAATAAAATACAAATACATTATACCTAAATCCTGATTAATTAAGACCTTATGTCTTGAAATCATTCCCAAACAAAGTAAGACTTGATTAAGATAAACATGATACAACATAGTTAATTAATTATCAGAAAACATGCATAAATTGTCAATAAACAACAACTGTCGATAATACATATTAATTGATCCAACCATAAGTAATATTTTATTTAATTATGTAGTGGCCTTTGCCTAAAAAATATCATCCAAACAATGCTATTACAAACAATATTATATATATATATATATAAGTTGTTAAAGCTTTAACACTGATGCAAATATATTATTAATAAGTATTACTATTACATAATTGTATACCTGTTAAGACTGATGAGATGCAACACAACCTGCTACAGATCCTAATCTAGTGACAACCACAGATGATTGTCCAATATTCCTCCTTGTTGTCTTCTTCTCATCCTTAATTTTTTGATATTAATTAAATTAATATCATTTAATCATATAATAAATTAAAAATAAATTTGAATCATGCGAATAGTGAATAATTTTTAAAAAAATAATGGATAGGAATTGACCTTGAACTATATCTCTAGTAGCTTCAAGCTTCTGATTCACATTTAGCTCTAAAAATGGGTTCAAACTTGACCTTGACCATTTGACCACATATAAGGGCTCCAACCATCTCAAGGCTTAATGAGCTCCTGTATATATGTCTAGCACCCTGCCTTCAGTGCTAAAACTAGACTCAAGCTACAGTTGAGACTAGTATGGATAATACATCTCTAACTATACATGACAGAATTGAAAACCTTGATGCATTTTGTTTCCACCAAATTAAAATACCAAAGTTGTTATCACCTTTAGCACATGGCTCATCAAGGTATGTTTCTAGTTCATTTTTTGGTCAAGCATGCTTTAAGAATTTAAATAATCTTAGAAAGAGTTATCTAACTTATCCCTACCTTGAACTTCTAATTCTGCCATGTTATCATTACTAGTTACTAAACCATATCCTTGAGAACCATGTACAAATTGGGGTGCAGGTTGATTTTGATCAAAATACCACAAACATCTTAAACAAGTTGTCTTTCACACTATGTGCAAGTTTAGATAGAGGCACCATACCACCTTGATGCATTTTTCTAAAATCCCATGAAACAAATTGTAGCTTGTATCTTGGGTCTAAAATGACACCAAAATACAACAAGTGGTTAATCTACTACAGATTGGCCTGATAGTTATCATATTTCTTGTTTAATCTGCTTAAAGACCAATCTATATATCACTTTAGTGATTTTGTAATGAATGAGTACAAATTGATGAAACCCATTATTGATGCTAATTGTGTTTGAGGTTGAGAAAGTCTTGGTTGTATCATAATTGTTTTTGAGAAATTTCACAATCACACGAGAATTTGCCCAATCTATACAAGTAGGTAAACCATCTGATCCAAGAGTCTCTAAATAACCAGGGTCATGAAATTTAAGTCTCTCAAAAGCTTGTTCAAACTTCTCAGTCGAATCCAACATGAGGTAAGTTGAATCCCACCTTGTAGAAACATCTAAACACACTAATTTACTATTATCAATTCTAGCTTCCTGAACACACTCTCTAAACTTCCTTAATTTATGTGAGGATGATCTAACATACTTTATAGCATGCCTAATGGTTAAGACGCTCTTATTGAGCTCTTTTGATCCATCCTGGACTACAAGATTAATAATGTAAACATAACATCTAATATGCAAAAACTCACTATCTAAAACCAAACTAGACATGTTCTTCAACCTATTTTTTGGGTATGCAACAGCCACATCATTAGTCAATGTATTGTCCACTATAATTATAGAAATACAACTTAGACCTCACTCCTTTAAACACCCTTATACTTTCTTTCCAATAGTATCACCCTTATAATCCTTAATTACCAAAAAACTGATGACCTTATTCTGATATGGCCACTTATTATCAACAAAATAAGCCATTAGGCGTATGTGATTGAGATTTTAGACTGATATCCAACAATCGGTGATTAAGGAAACCCTACTAGTGTTAGATTTAGAGGCTGTTTGGTTAATAAGTTGGGTTGGTCAACCAACCCTAAAAATAAATCCTACGGTCAAACGGAGTTTTGACTGTCTCGAACGGCGTGAAGGATCAATATCAACCCTTAAATTTCTCTATTTCCCCAACTCTGTTTCCCCAACTAGAAACCAAACAGACCCTTAAACAGGTTCTTCAACTTTACTTTCATACTGACATATAATTAGTAGCAGTCCCTAACAATTGTAAATCTAGACGGGATCTTAAAAAGGGGACATAACACTTTATATAAGTTTCTAAATCTCCCACCTTCAACACCACTAAAATGAAGCTCATCCAGCATAACAAATATTGTTACAACTTTTCTATAGGCATCCTTATGAAACCTACTTAATGTCAACCCTAATTAATTGTTATCTTTTGCTAAAGTTAGAACTGATTGCCTTAGATTAGAGGCTGTGTTAATAGGGTTCTTCAAACACAATTTGACATGGGAAAGCATGTTAGAGGTTCTATGATTCTTGGTGTCACAATAAAATGTCTTTGGACAGTAATTACACCTAGCACTACTAAAAAAGCCACTGACAACTACAGAAAATTAGAAAAAGTAAGAGGTCGTTGCTAATTAGTGACCACATTAGCAACAAAAAAGGAAAAGGGATCATCCACACACTTAGAAAGAAAATCAGTTACCCTATTAGTGACCGTATAATATCCCGTTAATATACCTTGTCAACTAGCCATTTTTGACACCGTCATCGAAGTTAATAACTATAGCGACGACATAAAAATTCATCGCTAATTAATACAACAATGATAAGTCCTATAACATTCCACCTAATTATTAAATTTTAAATCATGTATTTAAACTCAATTTAAGTAGAGTTCACTTTAATGATTATGATGGATATCCCAAAATTTGAACCATAAAATGAAAAGTGTAAAGAAAGTTTTTTAGCACGCTAATTCCTTGCGTATTATTCGGTAAAACACATCTAAATAGGGCTACAAAACTCTAATTGAAGTAATTCTAAATGATACAACTTTACAACTCAATTACTTATAATTGTTGTGAAGAAATCAATGGTCAATTATGCCCCTAAGATTACCCAATTCATGGAAAGGTGGACCAGTCCGTATGAAATTTTAGCCTAAACACCATGTAGTATTTCAGGCATAACTTGAGCTACGTACCTCCGATTAAGGTGAATCTAGTGGGAAAACGTCAACGACTCAGTTACCTATAACTTTCATGAAGGAAGGAAAAGCTTATTTGATTCTCACTTAAGCAAAAATTAGTTCACTTGAGCAAGTGCCCGATTTTTACTTAAGCGAGAAATGTCTCATTTGAGCGAAAATTCACCAGAATCTCCCCTGTAAGTCTAGTTCAAGAGAAAATACCTTTGCTTGAGTGAAAATCCATCAGAAAACATCCTCCATTACTCTCACAGGCTCGCTCAAGTGAGATTAAGCTCGCTTGAGCGAAAATACCAAGATTTTAGCCTCCAAACTACTTTGTATAAGATCTTATTCATTTGGCATCCAAATGCCACCAAATTTTAATTGAAGCTATTTGTCACTAATTATGACCTGTGGCCACTAGCCATACCTCAAAGTTTTTAAAAATGAGTAAGTTATACGTGAAAACGTAATTTGGCCAAGTTAGGCCTTCAATGTAACATCCCAAATTTTAGAGAAAATAAATTTATTAGATGATGATAATTAATTATTTAAGGCCCAATGTATATAGGAATATTAATTCAAAATTAATTATGATTTATCGGTAAACTAAAATTTACTGAAATCAGACAATTTAATGAAAGGTGTGGGACCCAATAAATATTTTTGGGCATTTGATGGGTTTAGAACAATGAAGAAGGCACATGTTATTGTCAACTTACTTCTGGGAAAAAGACTATTTATGTTGGTCATTATAGATTTCTCAAACCTAATCATTCATACAGAAGATTGAGAAAAGCTTTTAATTAATCTCAAGAGAATGACATTGCTCTTGAAGCATTGACTAGGAAGCAAGTTTATGAACGGGTGAAGGGCATCAATGTTATCTTTGGGAATACCCAAAATAAAGACACTATAAAAAGAATATGGAAAATGAGGTCTATCTGTTTTGATCTTCCATATTGGCCCAACCTTGATGTAAGGCACTTTCTTGATGTGATGCATGTGGAGAAGAATAACTGTGACAATATCATTGGAACGCTTCTTAACGTATCGGGCAAGATAAAGGATTTTGTGAATTCTCACATGGATATGATTGAAATGGGTATACAACAAGAATTGGCTGCATAGATAATTAGCAAGCAAAAATATTTACCCCCGACATGTCACACATTGTCCAAAAAAGAAAAAAAGAAGATTTTGTGAGTGTCTTCGGGGTGTGAAAGTGCCATATGGTTATTCTTCAAATGTCCAGAGGCTTGTTTTGATGAAAGACATGAAGTTAGTTAGGTTGAAGTCATATGACTGTCATGTCTTGATGCAACAACTATTATCGGTTGTTATTCATGACATTTTGCCTCAAAAAGTGAAAAAGGCCCTAACAAGGTTATGTTTCTTCTTCAACATTGTTTGCAACAAAACAATTGATCCTAAAATATTAGATGACTTAGAACATGATGCTACTGTCATCTTATGCCAGTTGGAGATGTAATTTCCTCCTTCATTTTTTGATATTTTGGTTCACCTAATTGTTCACATAGTAAGAGAGATTAAGTTTTGTGGCCCTGTTTATTTACGATGGATGTACCTAATTGAGCGATACATAAAAATATTGAAGGGTATGTGAAGAATCAGCAACATTGTTGAAAGATATGTTGCGAGGAGGCTATTGAGTTTTGTACCAACTATTTGTCGGAAGTAGAATCTATTGGGCTTCTTAAGTCTCGTCATGAGGTAACACATGGAGGCAAAGGATTACAAAATCTAAAAATGAAAAGTACGAGTCTAGAGGAATTACATCAAGCACATTTGTATATAACATTAATGAGGTTCAACCATACTTTACTATGCATAAAAACATCATAAAGGTAAACAACCCAAGAATGAATGAAAATGGTTTGTTGAATGAGCATAACAAGAACTTCTTAAGTTGGTTTAAGGAAACAATTAAGAATGATGTCACTATCTCAGAAACATTAAAATGGCTAGCAGGTAAGCTTAATTGTGATGTAATCTGTTAGAATAGATATGATATCAATGGGTTCTCATTTTAGACCGAGTCCCAAGATAGTAAGAGCACTATGCAAAATAGTGGGATTATGGTAGTTGCTGAGTCCATGCACTTCTCTAGTTCAAAGGATAAAAATCCTGTAATTGCATCAGTATCTTACTTTGGTGTCATTGAAGAGCTTTGGGAGGTTGATTACACAAAATTTAGCGTGTCTATTTTCAAATGTAAATGGGTTGATATTAACAATGTTGTACATGTTGATGAGTTGGGATGTACTTTGGTGGACCTTGGCAAATTGTCTTATAAAAATGAGCCTTTCATTATGGCATCATAAGCAAGACAAGTGTTTTATATCACTAATCCCTCTAACAAATAATGGTCAGTGGTTCTTCTTGGAAAAACCACAATTGATATTGATAACATTTTGCATGTTTTAGAGATACCTGTGTCATCAAGGATACAAAATGTTAATGTTGAAAATAAAGCGGATGATGTTCATGCTATAAGGTATGATCACCATGAAGGGATATGGGAGAACATTCCAACATAACAAGAAGTTAGTCATATTACCTTATATTAATTAGAATTATTAACATTTTTTATTATTTACAGGAAACATAACTGATTCGTCTGCCAACCAACCCACACAAAGTAAGTCTACACAAAGAGTTGGTAGACGTGTTACATGATTGAAAGAATTAACACTTGGTCAGAATGATGAGAAAAAGTTCCCAATTGAGTTTGATCCAGTGACTTTACTACCAATAGGGGCACATAAAACTAAATTCAATAGTTACCTTGGGATGCTTGCACATAAAAAACCTAGTATTCTATGTAACAACTAGGCTGAGGTTGATGAAGGGACAAAGGATAAAATATGGGAAACAATCATGGTACATTATAATTAGTCTATTGTAGTAAATTTTATATATTGATTATAAGGTTTTTAGCTATTTTCCTTTTTCTTTTGTTCTTTCTTGTAGATCATCAATGATGTTCCAAACAATTTGGAATTGAAAAAGAAATGTCTTTCCTATGTGGCGGAACATTGGAAACAATTCAAGACATATTTGACTAGTCAATGGCTGTTTGGAAAAAACAAAGACACGTCTCCTTATGATAAGTGGCCATTTATTGTTGAAGAGACCTGACAGGAATTTGTTAAGAGCCGCCAAGATCCTAAGTTTGTTGTAAGTTTTCTTAAAAAGAAATATACCTTATGTTCTTTCTTTCCATACTTTTCATACTTTCTTGTTCATAACTTTGATCTACTTGACTTAAACAACAAAAAAGAAAAAAGGCACAAGAGATTTCAACAATGAAAAAGTACCCTCATAGATTATCTCGTGGGGGTTATGTAACATCCAAATTTTATATAAATGACTAAATATGAGGAATAAATATTAAATAATTACACATGGGTTAATAAATGTCCCAAAATGTTAAAAATATTTAAATTGAAATTTATGAAGATTATTCATAATTTATTGAGGCTTTAAGAGCAAATATTATACCCGATTAAAATATAGGTGTCAGACCAAGTATCTCTGATTGAGGTACTGTTGGTCACGGATGTTAAGAATATTATTGGGAATCTGAATCTATATTTGGAATAATTTTTGGAGATCGTGTATGATGTAAAACAGTAAAATTTTAATGAGGCCAACATTAAAACACAAAACCCATCCCTTCTCCTTTCATTTTCACGTTGGGTTTTACTCTCCCTACGTAATCCCTCTTTTCTTCTTCTTCCTTATTTTTCCTCTTCATCTTCTTCCTCTCAAAAGCCCTAAGTGGTGGTATATCTCATTTCCTCCCCTCTTCTCCATATTTTCATTTTTCATTGGCAAGAAGGAAAAGATTAAAGCTTGAAACCCTCTTCTCCTTCTTCTCCCTCAATTTCGTCACCCTCCTCCACTCTCTTGGAAACTCACTCTTCTCTTGACTTGAGGTAAGTTCCTCATCACTTTTCAAGAGTTTGTACCCTAGGTTTTGGGTTTTGGTGCTTGGGTGAGTATTTAATGTATGTGGGTTATTTGAGAAGCCATTAATGAAGGGAACCCTAAGGTAGGGTGTCATAAATGTAATGTTAATGAGGGTTGTTGTGGACACATGAAACTAATGCTTGAGATGGTGGAAAATGATGATTATTTATGATGGTTGTTGGGTTTTTAGTGAATCCCTAACTATAAAAAATTGGGGAAAATGGTGAATATTGATTAGAGATTATATTTTGAGAGGAAATGTATGATATTTGAATAATGGGTATGAGTAAATGTGTTAGGAGAATAGTTATTTATGATGGTGGATAACATGGATGAGGATGGATGGCTATTAATGGTGATTGATGGCCATTGGTGCATGAACCCTTTGATGGGTAGAGTTATAAATGCATAATAATAAACATGGACACCAAACCCATGGTGGTTGTGGTGAAATTAATGAAATGGAAAATGGTTTGATAATGAAAATGTTGAATGCACTAAGTAGTAAATTAGAATATGTAGATCTTGGTGATCTTGAGTAGAAAATAATAATGTGGTACCTTATGAAATGTAGGACCCATTCCGAATGACGAGGTGGGAACGTCGTATCGCTCAAAATTCTTCTTTTGAAGTGGGAGAGGAGTTTTATATTCTAAATGCATGAATTGAGTAATGGTTGATTGTCATATGTGATAATATACATGTTTGCCTTGCTTGTGTTGTGATAATAAATTAAGATGTTGAATATAATGATGATAGTTATGCTTGGCAATATGTATTGTGCATTTGGAATATTTATGGTATGCTACATGGTGATGTTATTGCCTGGTAAGTGATATGCCTTGATGTGATGTGGTTGTGTTATATTCACCATGGATGTGGAATGATCATTATTGATGATGAATGAGAATGAATATGGATGATTAGCATACGTTGAATGTTGATGAAAGATTGATAAATATAGTTGATGATTTTGATGCCATTGTGAATGATGAAAGTACTGAATTGTGATAATGAAAAATTGTTGAAAATGGCACACTAAAACTTAGGACAATGACAATAACCAATGATAATAAAATCCACTAAGAATTGTATGGTGGTATCGGTGATGTGATGATTTGATTAGTGGAAAGATAGGATGCATAGTTGTGAGAATGCATATGATTTGTATTTGCATTGCATCCATGGCATATTGCATAGCTGCCAGTGATGAAATGTTAGGGGTTCCTCCGGTTGGCCTAGTGGTAGGGCGGCTCTATGCATGAGCATTATTGATGTTTCCCTAGTGACTCGGTGTGTAAGTCACGAAGCTGCCCATGTATAGCTACATGGAGCTGCATGTGGTTGACCCTGTGGGAGGTGGCTCTTTGAGAAGCAAGTATCCCTGGTGGTCCTTTGGATCACAACTGCCATGGTATGAATCATGGTTGGCCCGTAACACCTTTATGTTGATTAAAGTGTATACCGCGGTCATGTTGAAAATGGTCTGGTATTGTAAGATGGGCTATGTGGTTTGGTACAGTAAAATATGGTGATATGCATGCAAATTATGATAAGTGTACACATTTTACTACTGCAGTAGGGGTATGGTTATGAATCCATGCTTCAACCCATAAATTGGTATTTATATTCCCACAGTCGGATCCACAATTGATATTAACTCTGTTGTGCATGTGCATTAGCCTAAGACATTTATATATAGCAAGGAAATATGCCAAAGGTGATGATATATGGTGATGGTTGGGATTGGGTGAAAGAATACCTAAAGACAACATATAAAATATGAATACAAAGAAATAACTTTGTGTATGGTGATAATATGTGTGATAGCCTAATATGATGAGGGGCATGAATGTGTGTATGTTTATATGCTTTACTATGAATCATAGAGATGATTAAAATAAAAGTATGTTGATGAGATGATGAAATTATGATGATGAATGATATGTTTATGCAAAGTATACATGACATTGAATGTATATGTATATAATCACAATGTATTCATATTCGTCCTTTGGAATGTATAACTTACTCTCCCATGTTGTCTATTTTTAGCCTTGTGATGTAGGACATTCATGGGGTGAGATGCATCTTTTTTGGAAGTGTGTGTTTTGATGGTGGAGGTAAATTAGTTGTATAGGAAGTGCCTTGGCCGGTAACTATTGATTTTGTATAGCATATGATGTTAATATATGCTTATTTTGTATTTGGATTGATGAATATTCATTTTGAAGGTCATAGGTGAAAATTGGACCCTTGTGTGTATGGCTAATTTTTTATTATGACCTTAACTATGTATGATGACAATTGTGTTACTTGATTATTGCCCAAAATGATGAATGGATGATGTTATTCATGAATTACAATCTTTTATGAGGCATGTGTGAAGTTATGTTTTTGATGTTCATGCATAATTGAGGAACTGATAGGGTCAAATAGAGTTTTATAAGAATTGGATGCCATGTGATAGATTCAATAGCTTCTATGTATGATTTATGACTTATAGAAATTGGAATAAGCCAATCCCATTGAGAATTGACCCTAGAGTTGCACAAAAATGCCTTAAAATGGGCTAAACGCATTTATGCGCATAAGTCTTTCGTGTTTGGAAATTTTTGAGTGTGGCCAATGTGTATACGTCATAAATGGTGTACCTAGTTAGTGTTAAAATTTGGTGGCCATTAGATTTGATATGAAAAAGATAGGGTGGTTAGAAGTTGGATTTTGCAGCGTTTTGGGGCAAATTCTACATAATTGTTATCATGAATCGATTCATGGCATGTGTGAATCGACTCATGAGCTGTTATTTGCCCCTGGGTGTGTTCCAGAATAGTGTGAATCGATTCACAGGATGTGGGAATCGATTCTTGAGCTCCTGGAATGGCATGAATCGACTCATACAAGCCCTGAATCGATTCATAAGGTTCTTTTTTCACTGTTCATGGCTTCCAACTAGCATGAATCGATTCCCAAGCTACTTGAATCGATTCATGTCCCTATGGTCCTAAAAATTCATAAGTTTTGATGTATGTTTGGGTACTGTTAAGCCATGGCATGATTATACAACAACATGTAAGCATATTTACTATATTTGGCAATTAATTAGGGTATCTTTGAACCTTTTTTCATACCCTTCTACAATTCTTGAAATAACTTATACTTCCGCTATTCCTTGTTAATGATCATGTAGTTGATTGTCCAAGGTGTACTCTTGATTTGACTTACATATCTTTTCATATCTTCATATATGGGATAGGCCTTTTAAATGGTTTGGGGTTACTTGTTGAAGTGTTATCTCGCGGTTTTCCTTTCATTCCTTAATCGTCCTTAAATCGTGAAAAATTTACCCTCATTTTTATTAATTACCGAATTATGTAAGGTCAGTCGTTACAGGTTATTCATTGCTTGAGGAGAAGATAATGGCTAAAAAAATGAAAAAACATGAGGATGCATCCCAAGCAGACCCATCCATAGTACTTCCTCCCCCATCTCAACCTAAGCGCTATGAGAAATGGAAGTTGGCTAAGGTGATTAAGAATGGAGAATATGCAACTAAAGAAACTTGTGACATCATTGAAAAGATTGTAAGTTTATTGATTGGAATTTTAGTCAAGATGTACTTTGCTAGTAATAGCTATCTTAGAATCTAATAATTTTACTTGTGTCTTAATTAATATGTTTTCTAGGACACTTTGACATCACTTAGCTCAAAAGGATTTGTAGTATCCTCTGGGTGAGATGATATTTTAGCTAGGGTTATTGGGAATCTAGAATACAGTGGTCGTGTTCGGAGTGTTGGACAACGTGTGGGAATGAGACGTTCATCCTATTTTGGAAAGCCACTAAGCAAAAAGGGACGTGAATCCTGTAATGTAACAAGGGGTGAGATGTTGCATATTAGAGAAGAGATACAGTAAGAAATCATTCAAGAAGTTGCAGAAGAAGTTGAGAAGCGAGTCACACAACGAATAACAGAGCAAGTCACAGAAAAGCTAAGACTGGAGTTTAAACAGACATTAGAATCCTTAGGCCTTCCTTCTCCAATAACAGATAACCAAGACATAGGGAATCCATCTTCAAACAAACATATGAGTACAAAGGATAGTAACTGTGTTTTAGGGGATGCTGATGTTCTAGAAAATGATGTTATTGATATCCCAGAAGCCTGTGAGTTATACATAGAGCATCCTTATCATTTAGTAGCCTTTGGAAAGGTTTACAACTTGGGATCGACAATACACCATAAGCAACTAGATGATCATAATGTTAGAGTAGTGTTTGAACAAGTTAAGGATGCAGATGTTAATGTCCCTATAGCCACTAAGGAGGTATCAACAGTTGGACAGGCCCCCAATCATTTCATTATGTGGCCAAAAAAACTTGTCAAGTTACTTCAAGACAAGGTATAAATGACAATACAATTATATCTTTAATGATACTTTATATGTCTTTAATGAATTTATTTCTCATTAAAATTTTGTTTAGGCGAATGAACCTGGAATTCCACAACAAAAGGAAAAAGACCCACTTGAGCGTTTAGGGACATTGGTTGTGAAAATTGCCAACTCCCTTTTGAAGTTAAAGTTGGGAGTTGAGGTTATAGGAAGGGATGTTCCAATCCCATTGTATATCACTACACATGATGTTTTTGAGGTTGCTTTAGGTGTTGAAATGTTGAACGTAGCTGTATTAACACTTGGATGATGTAAGTTTATCCTATAGTGTAACATGAAATTTGTGATGAATGTTGATCCGGTCTCGATACCGGTACCAGGATAAGGTTGTAATTTCAACCGTCCTTGTTATGCTACCGACGCTGCAGGTATACTTTCAAACTGTAAACCCCGTATCAAGCGCTCTCCCTATACCGGTATGTTCAGGTGGCACCCTCACACATCGGAAAGCATCCGTGTCACCCAACAGAAAGTACAGGGTACAGCTACTAGGGGACATTCACAGGAGACGCGGCTTCTCCCGTATCGTGTGCTAGAATCGTACACTGTGCAGTGTACTATTTGTTCCCTGCCCCCACCTGCACCTGATGATTCATTCTCTATGCTCATCTATAAATAGTCCATTCTCACACTCAGGAAAGGTTACGTGATTCATTCTTGCTATATACTATTCCATTGCTTGAGCTCTCTTAACTTGAATTCTAATTCTAGTTACTGACTTGAGCGTTGGAGAATCTTCGCAGGTGACGCCACCTTTCACCCATCTCCAACGCGAAAGCTTGGTGAGAAGGATCTCCCAGACAACAAGACCGATATCTCCCACTGAGATATTTGATTACAATACCGGATACCCACTGTAGCGGTGTATAAACACTTCCAGTAGTTGACTTCATGGCTGGTCCCCACTCTGGATCTTTGACCCCGGTTCAGACCAGTTCAAATGTTTTGTTTTGGATTTATATATTAATAATCATTGTTTTTAATAAAATTAGGTATCTACATGTTTTGTGCCAGAAGAAGGGACTAACAGATACTTAGGGATTCATTGATCCTGTCTTTCTTCATGACAAAGGAAGCAAAAAGGAGGAAATGCAAAACTATATCCAAAGCAGATTAGCCGAAGGAAAATTTTGCTACCTGGCACCATATTTTCTTGATTCGTAAGTAATTTGGCCCTTTGCTAATTGTTTAAATCTTTCATAAAATCATTTCACATTTTGTATCAATTTATGTAGGCTCATTGGCAATCGATAATAATCTGTCCAAAACAAAATGTTTGTGTGTTGTTATGCTCAATAAAGGGTAAATCGGGTAATGAACTTAGAGACCTTCTGCAGTTGTAAGCGTTTGCTCTCAGTTCTAAATGTGATTATAAATTATCACTTTATATATATGCATGTTATTGTAAGCAAGCAAACTTAATTATAACTAGTTTTGTATTAAAATTAATTTTATTGCAAACCTATACAAGCATCTCAGTTGTTGCAAGGTTGACACACAAAAAGTTTAAAACCTCCTAAATGGATCACTCCAATTGTATGCATGTAAATATTAATTTGGTGTTATTTTTATAGTGTGCAAGACAACCCTTAGGTTGCATGCAATGTGGGTTTCATGTAATAAAACATATGTTGGATATTATTTTGGCAAACATTCTCGATTCATGGGACAAGGTAATTTTTTAATTGTGTCTTAATAATAAACTTTCAACTAGGGAAGCTTGTTGCTTTATGCTTATTAAATGTTCTTATTGATAATATTTTATAGGTGTTTTAAATTTTGTAGAGATTTGATCCAGAACCATTATCTGATGACGAGATTAAAAATGTTTAGAAGCAATAGGCAAAATATTTGTTTGCGATTGCAAAAGTGTAGCTTAAATTTATGGATTGTTTATAATTATAGATGTTTTCTTCTAGATTATTAACATTTCATTTATATGCATGAATATATTTTGGTGTGTCTCTTGACCGATTTATTTTAATTTTTATGACATAGGTGCTTGGATTAAAACATGGTGATTATGAGATTGTGATAAAAAATCTAGATTCTTGATGTTGGTGATTAGCATAATTGATATTGCTAAAGCATGGTGATAGATGATTATAGTTTGATCCAAATTGACATTGGTCATTGTTGATAGGGAATCCCTAGTGCATGAACAGCAGAAATAAAAGGATTCCCAAAGGATTTGTAAAGCGCCGTGTTTCAAAGCATAAGACACACACACAAAAAATATTTCATTTAAGGATTACCTCTTGAACAATATTGAAGTAGTCGTAGTCTCGTCCTTTAGGAGTCCACACGAGTACTCCCACCAGAAACGCTACACCTTTCAAATGCTAGTGTGATGGCGTGTAGCTTTTGCGGCTTTTATGCATTTTGCGTCTCTTTTTGGGTGAACCGCCTATAAGCATCTTATGCTCTATTTATAGGCTTAGGTTTGACCTAATTTATTCTCTCTAAAGAGTGACCTCCTTACTCATTCTAAATGAGTTAGGCCTAATAGCTTTATTTTAGTCTAACTAAAATAAAAGCTATTTTCTAATGGGCTTACTCTATGTGTGTGACCCTATAGGTAAAATACTCGGTCATATTGATAATATACAATTTTATTATTAATATAAAATAAGAGCGATATCTAGCAATGCATCATTATATATGAATATTACTTAATATCAACATAACATATAAGTTATAATTATTTTATATGTTTGTTCCTTTTGTCACAATATCCTAATTCGGTCCAAGGCATGGTCGCGTCATCCTTGTACGACCCAATTTATTTTACTTGACACCGGAGTAGACTTTATCTGAATAAATATCCAATATTTATTCTTTCTAGCATGGCCATGTATTTCCTTAGTTTTACTCCATCAAGTGGCTTATAGATATCACCCCTGTCACATAGGAGAGACAAGTTCCATCTACATCACTCACATCCCTTTGCATAATTTGTTTATTGCCTAATCACAACCTTTATAGTCCTCTTGTTATAGAAGACTTTTGATTGTATTAAAACAACAAACTATTCATGTAGGAATTGTAGTGACTTCAGGTCGAAGGACTACATATACCATTATCACATTGAGAATCGTTTATGACATTCATGTAACGATCCATACAACGTTCTCATGGTGGGTCTGTCCGGTACATCATCACTCTTAATGTGTACCCGTGTAAGGACTTGATATCATCTATATCCATGATTTGTGAGATCAAATTATTAGTGCACTTACACACTAGTCTTAATGTATTTACATGTCCCCATGTAAATACTTGACTAGGGACATTTTAGGAATAACCCTCATATGACCTATTACTCCAAGGATAAATAAAGACTGTTAAACTATTTAAAAAAAATGCCTTATTCAGAATAATGTGTCCTATATAGGCTCTTAGTGCATATTTCCAACAATCTCTGACTTGAACTTAGAGTCGATAAGGTTAATGCCCAATAACGTCTATAGTGCCCTGATGCTTTTGCTATGCAAGCAGTTTTACTAGTGGGTTCCCAACAATTTTGTTGGTATGAACATTGTATATTTTCACATCTTCCAAAGATGGAACTATTTAAGTATATGCTTGGATTAATCCACTTCCTTATATTGTTCTATAGTTCCATTGTCATCACAGTGGAAACTCATAGGGTACAAAACATTTAGAATGATTAAATGTAAATTGACTTCTTTTGTAATTTATCATAGCAAAATACTTAGATTTGTTAGTAGAACTAATGATTGTTTCTTGCTTTGAACCTTTCAAGCATACATCACAATCCTCTTGACAACATATATTTTGATTGCAATCTTAAGCCTTTCAAATTAATCAAAAGATTGGCATCAATGTAACCTTTACAATGAGCTAATCTTTCATTTATCAAGATCAAATCCTTAGTCCTTCTTAAGTGTTTAAGGATATTCTTGATTATAGTAAGAATATTAGTTCTAGAAGAAGCATGTCTTCTACATGTAATACTAGAACTATAATTATGCAGTTATTAACCCTTTTATAGTCACAAGATTTATCTTTATTCTTTAATGAAGATTCTAGCTTCTAAAAGCTTGCTTTAATCCATAAATGGAACATTTGCAGTTCATATACCTTCCTAGATGTTTCAGGCATAAAAGGCCTTTAGGTTGTGTGATATACACATCCTTAAGATGATTTCCATCTTGACATCTATCTACCATATCTCATAATCGTGCTATACTGCTACAACAAGCAGGATCTAAATGGTTTTGAAGCTAATTGAATTTTGTCAATCTTGTTTTTAAAGGTAGTCTTATTACCTTCCATGTTTAGGTTTTCTTTTGAAAACCTACTTGCATCCTATAGGTTTTACCCTTTGGGTGCATCAATCAAGGCTTATACCTTGTTGATGTACATGGAGTCTATTTCAAATCATATGGTCTTATGCCATGTCTTAGAATCTAAACTTGCATTGGCCTCTTCATAAAAAGCTTGGTCAATTAGTAAGATGCCTCTTTCCTGATTTATAAGATATCCATATCTTTCAGATTTAGTGATATATCCTATTTGATCTTACGCAAGTCTTGTTCTACCAGAGCTAATGATGTCACAACACTTTGTGATTTTTTTCCAAGTCCATCCTTGACTTTTGAATTTCTTCAAGTTCTATTATCCTTTCACTGATTATTTAAGAGATGTACTCTTATTTAAGAATACAACATTCTAAGCAACAAACCTTTTTATTCTCAGATGGATTGTAGAAATGATAACCCTTAGCTTTCTTTGGGTATCTCACAAAATATATTTATCCAATTTGGACCTAACCTTGTCAGAGTTAGATGCTCTATAGAAGCATCATAGTTCCAAATCATTATTAAAGACATACTAGGTTTCTTCCTAGTCCATATCATATATGATCTCTTTAATAAAGTCTAAGATGGAACATGGTTAAGTGTGGAAGTTTTGTTAATAAAGGAACATTGAAGGAGTCAATCATGTTTGATAATAATCAATAATCAAACTGTGTCCAACAAAGTTTGACTTTTCCCCTAAAGATGCTATTATGACATTCCATGAGGAATGAGTTAAGAGGTAATCTCTCACTCTATTAGATAGTTATCAAACTTGTAGCTCAAATTATTTGCTATCTTGATCTAATCAAGAGCTTTAATTGTCTTGCCAATTTGGTTTTTACTTCATGATAAATTCTTTAAACTTTTCAAAAACTTTCTAACTTGTGTTACATAAATCCATACTTATTGACTTTTCAATTAGTATGTCGAATTATTGAAAAATATATCTAGTTATTGTTCCAATAGGCCCATATACATCGTCATGTATTAGATGATAGATTACTCATATTTCACTTTACAATGAATGAAGTCTTAACTATCTCTCCAATAAATAAGATTTACATGTCTCAATTGATTCCAAAATTAAAAGAGTCTAGATAACCCCATTAATGGTATTTAGAAATGTGTTCCTTATTCATTTGCCTTAGAAGACAATACTATGCAAGTACGGTTCAAAATCACTTACTTTAACCTACTTTGACAGTTATAATATAGATGAGTGTTTTGAGATTTAGGATATGGAATCCATTACTCAATTGTGCATCAACATCCTTTTGAAGAAATAAAGTTATTTTATAAAAGAAAACCTTTCTTGTCCAACAAGAAACAATATGCACAATGTCTAGTTCACTAACTAGCCCAATGAGTGAAGATCTTAACTTTATTGTAGCAACTTTTGCTCAATTTTACATAGATTTCTCCACCCTTAGCAAGTGATCTACTTCCTTGATCTTTCAAAATGTGAGATCTGCTATTAGTATCTGATACTAATGTCAGTGAAGTAAAATAACTTGACTTCTATAACATGACTCATAGCGGAAGTCTTACTTCCTTTTCTTTTGAACTTCTTCAAGTTCTTTAAACAAATTATTTCAATGTCTTATTTGGCTAAAACTTAAAACAATTTCCTTTCTTGATCACCTTTTAGAGTCTGTATACGATCATATCGTATATCTCCATATATTCATATTGCCTTTTACAACTCAGAGTTTATACAGACTCCATAGGGTATTCAATACCCAACGATAGATGATGTTGAAATCAGCCAAACATGACACACTATCGCTTCCTCTTTATTAAAGATAATTCTCAAGTCTCGATACCTATCTGGGCATTTTTCCAGATAGAGTGTCCTTCCAAAGGACAGATTACAACAAAATAATATTTGGTTTGTCATGGTTATTCTAAAATAAATTACATACAAATTTATCACTTCTATTTAAAACATATTTAACTTTTGGTCATTAAATAAATATGTTGTCTCCCACTATCTTGATTCAAAACAAATACCCTCATTGAATAAGAAAAAATCCTGTTGGAAGATTTTTCTAGTAGGCCAAGATCCATATTTGGTCTAGTGTTGAGTCAGCTTTGGCCGATCGCCCAACCTTTGGTTATTTTAGGTATGAAACACATTTCCAATTGCATCTCATGCAACTCTTGGATGATTGATTGGGTAACTCTTTACCTTTATTCATCTTATGAGTTTAAGCTCAATCCTTATGCCTCTAAGTTATTTTCAATTCAATTGAAAACTTAGTTAAGTTAAGGCCCAATAAAAATAATTTGGATATTATAATTATCCCATCGCGCCTTACTAATATAAATGATAGCACCCTGCTTTGGAAGGCCCACTATTTATTGACATTAGTTTCGACGAGTGTTACTTATTAGAAGGTGTTTAAACTTAATATTAACTCTTTTAGGTTCTTCAATCTGATTAAAGTTACCTAGACAAGTCCAATAACAAATGGTTGGATAATCCAATTATCCATCATCCTTTACTAATATCAATAAAAGCACCATGCTTTGGCAGAACCTACACTTTATTGAAACTAGTATTGATGAGTGTTGCTTATTGGAACGCGTTTTAGACTATTCATACCTTTAGGCCATTCCAATCTTATTGAAAAATATCTATTTGAATAAAGCATAATAAGTTATACTTGGATAATCCAATTATCCAATCATGTCCTACTAAACATAAATAAAGGCACCTAACTATAACATGACCTGCACTTTATCTATAACGTTAATACTTATTGGAAAGTATGATTATCGAGCTTGAGGGATTTTAATTTTCTTATTGTTACTAATTTTCATTAAATGCTTTAACGCAAAATAAAACCACGAAACATGCAATCAAAAAATGTGAGATGGTTATGGTCTTCCTAGAAAATAAAATAAATTAAAATAAACCTAAAGGAACTATGATGCCTTGACTTCACGAAGTCCTACTTCTTGAAACCACCATCCTCCTAGAGTCACCACTCTTTTGTCCCTTTCAAGGTCATATCAATCAGGAGTCACCACTCTAGGTTTCTTCTAGGTCTCCATCTTGTTGGCTTCTTCAAGATTACAGTGTAATAAAGAAATTTGTTTTACATACAAGTGAAGGGTTAAGAGAAGAAGTTCAAGAATAGAGAAAGGCACAACATGCAGGCTATATTTAAAATTAAATAAAGAAAATCTAAGACCATAACCATTCACCGTTGGACGTGTTGATTAATCAATTATCAATTGTATTTAAAATAAAATAAATTTTAAAACATATAATTAAACACGTGAGGTCATAAAAGGAAAACTACACAGAGAGGTTTGGAGGTTTCGTTTATTAGGGAATCCATAATGCATGAGAAATAAAAATACAAGGATTCCCATAGGATTTGCAAAGCGCCGTGTTTCAAAGCATAAGATAAACACAAAATAAGTATTGTGTTTTAGGATTACCTCTTGAAGAAAATCAAATCGAAGCAGTCATAGCCTCATCCTTTAGGAGTCTACAGGAGTACTCCCACCAGAAATACTACACCTTCCAAATACTAGTTTGACAGTGTGTAGCTTTTGCAACTTTTACGTATTTTGTGTCTCTTTTTGGTTAGCTGCCTATGAGCATCTTATACTCTATTTATAGGCTTAGATTTGACCTAATTTTCTCTCTAAAGAGTGGAATCCTTACTCATTCTAAATGAGTTAGGCCCAATAGTTTTATTTTAGTCCAACTAAAATAAAAAGCTATTTTCTGATGAGCTTAGTCTATGTGTATGACCCTATAGGTAAAATACTCGGTTATATTAATAATAAACAATTTTATTATTAATATAAAATAAGAGCGGCATCTAGCAATGCATCATTATGTCTGAATATTATTTATTATCAACATAACCTATAAGTGATAATTATTTTATATGTTTGTTCTTTTTGTCACGATATCCTAATTAGGCCCAAGGCATGGTCGCATCATCCTTGTATGGTCCAATTTATTTTACTTGATACCAGAGTAGACTTTATCTAAATAAATATCCAATATTTATTCTTTCTAGCATGACCATGCATTTCCTTAGTCTCACTCCATCAAGTGGCCTATAGATATCACTCCTGTCACATAGGAGAGACAAATCCCATCTACATCACCCACACCCCTCTGCATAATTTGTTCATTGCCTAACCACAACCTTTATAGTCCTCTTGTTACAGAAGACGTTTGATTGTATTAAAATAACAAACTCCTTATGTAGGAATCGTAGTGACTTCAGGTCAAAGGACTACATATACCATTATCACATTGAGAATCATTTATGACATTCATGTAACGATCCATGAAATGTTCTCATGGTGGGTCTGTCCAATACATCATTACTCTTAATGTGTACCCGTGTGAATACTTGATATCATTTATATCCATGATCTGTGAGATCAGATCATCAGTACACTCACACACCAGTCTTAATGTATTTACATGTCCCCATGTAAATACTTGACTAGGGACATTTTAGGAATAACTCTCATATGACGTATTACTCTTAGAATAAATAAAGGCTGTTAAACTATTTAACAAAAAATGACTTATTCAAAATGATGCGTCCTATATAGGTTTTTAGTGCATATTTCCCACAATCTCCCACTTGCACTTAGAGCCGATAAGGTTAATGCCCAATGACGTCTACAGTGCCCTTATACTTTTACTATGTAAGCGGTTTTACTAGTGGGTTCCCAACAATTTTATTGGTATGCACATTGCATATTTTCACATCTTCCAAAGATGGAACTATTTAAGTATATACTTGGATTAATCCACTTCCTTATATTGTTGTATGGTTTCATTGTCATCACAATAGAAACTTATAGGGTAAAAAACATTTGGAATGATTAAATGTAAATTGACTTCTTTTGTAATTTAACATGGCAAAATACTTAGATTTGTTAGTAGAACCAACAATTACTTCTTGCTTTGAACCTTTCAAGCATACATCGCAACCATCTTGACAACACATATATTTTGATTGCCATCTTAAGTCTTTCAAATTAATCAAAGGATTGACATTGATGTAACCTTTACAATGAGCTTATCTTCCATTTATCAAGATCAAATCCTTAGTCCTTCTTAAGTGTTTAAGGATACTCTTGACTATAGAATGAGAATATTATTAGTTCTAGAAGAAGCATGTCTTCTACATGTAATACTAGAACTATAATTGTGTAGTTACTAACCTTTTTATAGTCAAAATATTTATCTTCATTCTTTAATGAAGATTCTAGCTTCTAAAAGCTTGCTTAAGTCCATAAATAGAACATTTGCAGTTCACATACCTTCCTAGATGTTTCAGGCATAAAAGGCCTTTAGGTTGTGTCACATACACATCCTCAAGATGATTTCCATCTTGACATCTATCTACCATATCTCATAATGGTGGTATGTTGCTACAACAAGCAGGATCTAAATGGTTTTTAAGCTAATTGAATTTTGTCAATCTTATTTTTAAAGGTGCTTTTATTACCATCCATGTTTAGTTTTCCTTTTGAAAACCCACTTGCATCCTATAGGTTTTACCCTTTAGTTGCGTCAACCAAGGTTCGTACTTGTTAAGATACATAGAGCCCATTTCAAATCCCATGGTCTTATGCTATGTCTTAGAATCTAAACTTGCATTGGCCTGTCCATAAGAAACTTGAATAATTAGCAATATGCCCCCCTCCTGATTTATAAGATATCCATATCTTTCAGATTTGGTTACATATCCTATTTGATCTTATGCAAGTCTTGTGCTACCAAAGCTAATGATGTCACAACATTTTGTGATTTCTGCTCCAAGTCCATCCTTGACTTTTGAATGCTTTGTGATACTTGAATTTCTTAAAGTTCTACCATCCTCCTTCTGATTCTTTAAGAGATGTACTCTTATTCAAGAATACAACATTCTAAGCAACAAGCCTTTTGTTCTCAGATGGATTATAGAAATGATAATCCTTTACTTTCTTTGGGTATCTCACAGAAGACATTTATCCAATTTGGATCTGACCTTGTCAGAGTTGGATGCTCTATAGAGGCATCATAATTCTAAATTATTAGTAAAGACATACTAGGTTTCTTCCTAGTCCATATCATATATGGTTTCTTTAAGAAAGTCTAAGATGGAATATGGTTAAGTATGGAAATTTTGTTAATAAAGGAACGTTAAAGGAGTTAGAGATGTTTGATAATAATCAATAATCAAACTATGTCCAAAAAGGTTTGACTTTTCCCCGTAGAGATGCTATTATGGAATTCCATGAGGAATGAGTTAAGAGGTAATCTCTCACTCTATTAGATAGTTATGAAACTTGTAGCGGCATGGTCGCGTCATCCTTGTACTGCCCAATTTATTTTAGTTGATACTGAAGGAGACTTTATCCGAATAAATATCCAATATTTATTCTTTCTAGCATGACCATGCATTTCCTTAGTCTCACTCTAAGGATAAATAAAGGCTGTTAAACTATTTAACAAAAAATGTCTTATTCAAAATGATGTGCCCTATATAGACTCTTAATGCATATTTCCAACAATTGTAACTTGAAATAGATGATTGAATTATAAACAAGTTTGAAACTAAACAAATTAGAAAATAGGGTAAATAGGAAAAAACAAAAAACATGCATTTTTTACACTAGTTGGAAAAAAGGATAGTTACAAAAACGTGATATTTTACACCAGTTACAAAAAAAGGATAGGTACAAAATATACTTTTTACACTGGTTCTGTATAGAAGAAAGGTGTAAAAAATCTTTTTTAACACTAGGTGCTTATAGAAGTAAGCTTTAAAAGCACTCTTTTACGCTGAGTTCTTATAGAAGAAAGGTGTAAAAATAATATTTTACACCGGTTATTTAAAAAAGATAGGTGTAAAAAAATATTTTACACTAGGTGTTTATAAAAGATAGGTGTAAAAAACACTTTTACACCAGTTTTGTTTAAGCAACCAGTGTAAAAAATATTTTTTACACCGAATATAGAGTCAGATTTTTTTGACCTGCTGGATCTACACCAGCTACTAACCGGTGTAAAAAGTCAAAAATAGCCTGTGTAAAAAGCCTTTTTTGCATTAGTGAAATGTGGTTGCGATCACTTGACATGTGGAAATAATTGAGGTCTTGCGGGATCTTGTGAAAGGGACCCTTGCGGGGGACAAATATTTAAGCGACTATGCATGGTTATGAATAATTAATATATTATGTACACATGTGTAACGAATAATTGTTTCAAATCGGATCTGTTGCATATGCATTAGCCATAGGGACATGGCATTTGAGTTGGAGATAACCAAGCAAAATGGTAACTTGTTGAGAGTGTGGATTGAGAGATGAACTTCCACTTATTGGACACTAACTAATTATGTTATCGTTGTTAGTGTTGTCTTTGATGTTGCTTATGGACTTTGACAATAAATGTGATAATGATATTATCTAGTGACATGATTCTATTTGGTAGTATCATTGTTATTAGAGCTTGATTATATACATATATATGTGTTTAATGGAAATTGATATGAATTGTGACATTGATGTTGGATTGAAACTCCTTGATAAGAGAATATGATTGGTTGCATTTACATATCTATATTCTCACAAGTTTATTTGATTGTTCATCATTGAGAA
Organism: Clitoria ternatea; assembly: GCA_037962975.1. Lineage (NCBI taxonomy): Eukaryota > Viridiplantae > Streptophyta > Magnoliopsida > Fabales > Fabaceae > Clitoria > Clitoria ternatea. The sequence continues at coordinate 51,636,690 of CM075671.1, forward strand.
AATATGCTCACTCTCCATGTTGTTTATTTTTAGCTTTTGAGTTGTAGGGCATGACCATGGAGTGATGCTTTTTGGAAAAGATGAGGTATAGTGTGAAGAAAGAATTGACTTGATGCCTTGGCTGACATGTTTTTGGATTGAATGAGTTGGACATATTTCTTTTGATCTTACTTGTTTTGTATAGCTATACTATTATTTATTGCCTTATAAGTATGATGGTGATTGGATATTAATGATTTGACAATTTATGATGTTGGTTGATACATTAGGATATTTTGATAGAGACTTGTGATCACTTTATATCATATAGTATTGTATGTATTTTGATGCCAATGATGTTGATATTGATGTGGTGGCAAGGACCTAGGTTCTTAAGTACTTGAACCTTTATTCTTTTGTGTATACATTGACCAACTCGTTTGTATATGACTATATTGATATAGAACAACGTGAATTTAGTAGCCATTGTGATGGCAATAATGTTGTGATAATGGTAAATCTAAGTGTTTATGAGTTGATGAGACATTAAATTGATAAGTTGTGACTTAATATTGATGTGTGGTTCAATAAGGGGTTTAGGGTTTAGGGACTAGAACCATTTTAGATGAGGTGTAATCAATTAGCATAATCGATTACGAACATTCTGAATGGTGGTAATTGATTAGTTGGTCAGTGTAACAGATTAGCTAATCGATTAGCCTAACAAATTAGCTAATCAATTAGCACCCTAGTGACAAATTAGCTAATCAATTAGCACCCTGGTGACAAATTAGCTAATCAATTAGGTCAATTCTGAAATTGTGTTTTCACTATTTTTGGGCACTTACCTTATGCTTTTCTTGTGATTCTTGCCATGGTCTTGTACTCCTTGATTGTCTATGCCTTGTTCTTTAATTCTTTATCCTTGAATACTTGTTGTACACCTCTTTGATATGTCTTCCTTAATCAAATGCATATACTTCCAATCATGGAATGTTTGTATAGACAAATGTATATGTTTTTATCAAATTTTGGCAATCACCTTGTGCTTACTTGGATCATTTCTTATATTCACTCTTGCTCTTGAATTAACTTACATGTTCCACAAACACTTGTATGGTGTTTATGTAATTGATTACCCTAAGTAGACGTTTGTTTAAACTTTTTACCTTCTTATATCGTCATATATAAGATAGGCCTTTAAAAAAGGTATTGGGTTAATTGTTAAAGTTTTTATTTGTGGCGTTCTTCTCCCAACGATTGTTTAAATTGTGAAAAGTTTACCTTCATTTTTAATATCTAATAATAATATCGTTAATATCATTTACCGGATCAAGGGCGTCACATTTAGTAAGCAACTTGACCTACTAAACATTGAATATAAGCTATTAAGCCTATTCGAAGGTTCGAGAACCTCACGGATCCAATCTTGACCTGTTCGTTTCCTAATCATGCATAATTTACAATATCCTAACATGCCATTAAGCAGTGCCCATAGTGTTTATCCATTCCTACATCGTTAAGTTATCATATGTTCATCTATCATAATATTACAGGCTCAATGCCATCACACAAGACCTGCCTATATGCAATTTAATTACATTTCATCATCAAATACAGTTCTTGGGCATGAACAATAATTCATTCACATTATCAATCTTAATGGCATATTGACACATCATTATCAAAACTCACAAGTCGTCATGAAGATTAAGTCTATACAACTTATCCACTATACAAAGTATACAAGTATCAAAAAGAAGCGGCCAAGGCTTACTGCATCAAAATTATATAATTAGCTACGCACACACACACATATATACACACATATATCCACTAGTGGTTCCCACGACCACAATTACTTCCATATAGTAAATCACCATTCATCATTTTGGTCTAGTTCCACTGAAAAATCAACAGCACTTAGGGGTCAGCATACATATGTTAAATAAAAGGTATTGAACTGGATTTTAATCACAATATACTTAATAACCTATCCAGTTCTACAACCATCATACTATCCATTAATCATCTGAGTTCATTATAATTTCACATTGCCATTTAACATCATTTGCATCATCATAAATGCACCAATCACAACAATAGATATCATAAGCTGTCCAACAACAATTCAACCTCAATATCTATGTGCAAATACATATGCATACGAATCTAACTCTATCGATGGGAATTACGTTGCAGTGTATAAATTTTCTCAACATATAATTAATTCTTTTGACCGGTACCGAACCGCTCACATATAATGCAACATCAGTCACTCTTATTGACAATAGCAACTCAACATAGGTGTTACGGGCTAACCTTGAACCCAATCCAAGGTGACTATGGGATTTGATATACTTTGCATGAGTGGGATTTGAAGGGACAATAAAGGTGGTGACGAATGGTGTGCTCACGGTTACGGGAGAGACAATGGTTTCTTGCTTTTGGTTTCAACATGCACGAGAGAGAGAATCGAAAAGAGGAATATGGAATCAAAGTAGTCTAAAGCCTATAAGGGCATTTTAGTCATTTATCATATTTAGTTAATTTCTAAAACCAATTGGGTAACTTCTAGTACCCAAAACTTACCCCAATAAATTTTAGAAATTAACATAACCGCCTCAAATTAATTTAACCTTCATAATTTAATTATTGATTAATGAAAATTAACCCAATAATTAAAACTAGAATGTTACAAGTGGTCGTCACTACTATGGCCACCTATGTAACTCGTGGTCATCTACGCTAGAAAACATTTTTGGTTTATCTCCTAGTCTTTTATTTTCCCTCTATTTTTTTATTCCAACAACAATGGTGGTAGGTACCATCGCTATAGTTGTAGGGGACCAACAACCACAACGTTTCTCGTTGCTAAACATTTTTGTTTTGCCTCCGACACTTTGGCTTTCCCTCCATTCCCAACAGTGATGCTTGTAGGAACCGTTGCTAAAGTTACAAGGAACCTACAACGACAGAGTGTGTTGTCGCTAAACTTTTTGGTTTGCCTCCAACTCTTGCACTTTCCCTCCACTTTTTTGTTCCAATAGCAACGGAGGTGGACACCATCGCTAATAATGCAGAGAACCTTCAACGAGAAATTGTGCTACCATCGGCAACAAATTATTGTTGCCACATCGTCATTGCACAGGGATAAAAAATGGGCGTCACTCCTTTAGCCACTACAGTGACGACCTATTTTCCCCTTGTTGTTGTTCAGCCTGGTGGATAAGTTACTAATATACTGGTGCCACCTGGCGAAGTTGTTTTTGATGGTGATGGATATATCGATAGAATGTAGTCGCCTCTAAATCTTTAATCTTAATCAATCAGTGCCTTTTCTATAAATTTAGTTGCCTTAATTCAGCTTCCCCTAACTCAACTTTCACCTTTCATTTTTCTCTTGGTCTCTCACATAGACATGTTATTGGTCTCTCTCGAGCTTCCAAAATCTAGAAACCCAAAACACCGAAGCTCTCTACAGTTCATTGAAGACAATGACAAAGGCGCTGTTGACATTCTATTGTAGGGGTTAAATAGGTGAACCTCTTTCTCCCTTTCTTCTAATTGTGTAGGTTTAAGAGAAGATTAAAAATCAATGAATTCAAAATCTCTAACTAGGAAACTATATCAATAGTGTTTATCAGAAGACTTAATCACAATCGTAGTTCTAGAGGTTGGGTTGCTAATTGGCTGATTTCTTTTGAGAAACAGTGGTGCTTATGTTACATCAAATAAACAATTTTATAATGAAGAAGATTAGGCCATTTGGTTTTACGAGTACATCTATGAAACGAAGAAAGAATATTGCAACATGCACTAGTGCAAAAAAGGTCTTTAATCACGGTTAAAAAAGACTTTTAATCACGGTTGAACAACCGTGGTTGTTCTGGGCGTGATTGTATATCAGGACATTTAATCACGGGTCAGAACCGTGGTTATATCCACTTTTAATCACGGTTTACCGTGATTAAAAGTGGATATAACCACGGTTGCCTAACAACCGTGATTAAATGTACTGGACCAAAAAAAAATTAAAAATCGTGGTTATCATCTTCACCATTCAGAAATAGCAAGAACACAATGAACACCAACACCAGAAATAAGAATGTAGCAAGAATGCAAGAATCAAAAATAGAAGAAAAGTAAATGAATGAAAATCAGAACAACCACAAGAAACAAGAAACAAGAATGCTACTACAACAAAGGAACAAGAAGAACTACAACAAAGGAACGAGAAGAACTACAACAAAGGAACGAGAAGAACACAGAGTAAAACGAAGAACACATAGCAAAACGAAGAACACAAGTATAAATCTAAAACGTAAACCTGTAAATAATCAATGGCGTACGATGGGAAACCTGTAAATGGCAACAGAAAAATAGTGAGAACTCACATAATAAACAAATCTAGAACGTAAATAATGAAATGTAAATGGCAACATGAAAACAGAGAAGAGAAACCTTACAGAGAAGAAGGAGAGAAAAGAGAGTTAGACTAAGGCGCGCTCGTGAAATTACGAAATTTAAAACAAAAAGGAAGATATAATCACGGTTACATAAGGACCCGTGGTTATATGTATGACCTATAACCACGGTTATGCTAGTACCCGTGGTTATATGTATGACCTATAACCACGGTTACTCCAGGACCCGTGGTTATATATATGAGAAAACAAGGGTTTTTTGAAAATCTGAGCAATCCTAACTGGCGTAGCGAGTTGGAATGAATGTGGATTTTTTTTCTACCCCAAAATCATATGCAGCAATAAGGATTCTAAGTTTTCTAGCTCAAGTTATGCTCGTTTGAAGTTTGTCGATTTTTGTCGTCGCAAAATTTTTGTATCTCTCACTCAAAAATTGATTTTTCAAAAATTCCAACTCGAATAGCTAATAAGTACCAAAAGAAGTCATGACGTAAAAAATCAGATCAAAATTCCATGTTTTTCTATTTTTTTGAATTTTTCTAAAAATAAGGTGAATAATATATGAATAATATATGAATTTTAAAATCAGATCAAAATTCCCAAAAATTTCAAAAATGCCATCTCATTTTGACATATAACCACGGTTGTCAAACAACCGTGGTTATAGACACTTTTAATCACGGTTGCCTAACAACCGTGATTAAACGTTTTCCCAAAAATTTCAAAAATGCCATCTCGTTTTGACATATAACCACGGTTGTCAAACAACCGTGATTATAGAGACTTTTAATCACGGTTGCCTAACAACCGTGATTAAAAGTTTTCCCAAAAATTTCAAAAATGCCACCGCGTCATTTTTAATCACGGATCCACATTAATCCGTGATTATACCTCGTGGTTGTATCCATTTTTTGCACTAGTGATGGGACTAGCTAGGGGCATTAGCTATGAGTCACTCTTTTCTATTTTTCTTCATTTTAATTAAGAAAAATTAGAAATTTGTTTGTTTGTTGTTCTCCTCTTGAATCAATAAAATTGAATAGTATTGTGCTATTTGGTTCTTTATAAGCTTCGTCATCTCCATCTTACCATTTTTCTTATCATGTGGATGATTTTGATTACAATGCTAGTAGCTATTTGCTTGTGGTAGTATGCTTGCTTGTTGGGAAAAATCTCCTTTTCCCATAAGCTTAACCTGTTCATACTTGCTAATACAAAGTTCTTTTAACCACAAAAGTGAGTTTCAAAGATGATAGGTTGTGGAAAGATGGATTTCTTTTTCCCAGGTTTGAAATAAGGTTTGAAGTTGGTTAATTGTACAAATTTTCTAACTAAAGCAATCCAGGAAAGTATAGAGGAGATACTGATTTCTCTGGCTTTGTTAGTTACAGAAGCAATAAAATTGATAGGAATATAGATTTTATGAATAGGACATACTTATAAAGAGGTTGTACAATGGGCTCAGTTTACCAGTAGGCCTTACAGGCTGAGAGAGGAATTTAAATTGATCTAGTTATACTCGGGTCATAATACATAGGAAGCTAGTTATCATTAACTTGATAAGTAAACACAAGGTTGCCACATAATATGACAGTAGAAAGGGATACAGGTATGAACCACTAACTTGATAGAAGTTCCAGCATGGTGGACTAATAACACAACTTACCCTGTGAGATATGGATCAATCTAGCCATTTAGTTTTAAATGGATCTACCTTTATCCCTGGCCAAGTTGGATACATAACCGAGTTTGGTGCTTAAAGTTTAAAGAGTAATAAATCGGGACTAAAATTAATGTTGTATTTATCAGTTTAATATTTTTTTTATTTTCTCATTCTTATTCTCCTCTCCATTAAAGAATTGTTGTTTTGTTTTCTCATTCTTATTTAGGCAGACACATTTTGATTTATATAGACATTTTAATTCCCATTCTCCATTTACACAGGTATTGTACATTTGTTCCATTGCTTTGGTTTTCTTTGTTCCCTTTGAGTGTGATTCTATTTGTAAATCTCTTATTTTGTCTTCTCAATTTAGAACCGTTGTCCTCTGTGCTCAAGCTATTTGGAACCCACTATTCTGTTAAGGTATGTCTCTTTGATGTGTTTTCATTTTATATTGATTTGAGTTTATAGGATATACATTTACATGTATATACATTTATAGAATGCCTTTTAGCTATAGGATATACATGAATACTTATTTATATGTATTATTAAGAATGAAAATTGGTCTAATGGTAAATAATTAATTTATTTAATTACTTTATTATATAAATAAGTAGTTAGTTCTATTTTTCATATTTTACTAAAATATTTGTTATCCTACATGATAGTAGAATCCCACCCTAAATAGCTTACACCTCTAAAGAAAGAATGTCTAAATCATTAGACCAAGTGGGATTCTACTAATATGATAACTTCAATTAATATGATAAAGATAAAGAGCGAGCATGAACTTAAATATCCTATACAACTTGTCACATGAAAAAACATACAGATACAAGTTGCAAGCATAATACTAACCCGAAGTGTTAGTGTTTTACATTGGTGTGGCAGCAAAGAAACAAATTTTGTCTGCCACTCTTCTATAGTTAACATGTCATAGTCATCATCTCATAAAAAAATATGATACAAATGCATTGGATAACTTCTCTATATCAGATAATTGATTTTTGACTAGATGCTGGTGTCCATAATGTAAAAATCTTAAAGCCTAGGGCCACTCCCATCCTTCAATTTTTTACTCCTCCATGGAACTACCTGCTTTAACCCTTCACATAGACTTATCCATAAAAAAAATTACACTTCAAGATTAGAGACCATTTACATTGTAAAGACAAATGTTACACAAACACTACCACAATAATTTTGAGACACAAGTTGTAACATCCCAATTTTGAGGATTAATGCCGAATGAAAATAAACCATTGAGATTCTGATTGCAAAGAAGGAAAATTAATTATTAATTATAATCAACTCAGTCTAAGAAATAGTGACAATTAATTAAGCTTGGTTGGTAGGAGGTGGCTGCTTCCGATTGGGGAGTCACGTGAGTGGGACTGCAATTCACGTTTTCCCATCCCACTCTCCCTCGTGCACGCATATGTTTATATATGTGCCTCTGGTCACTGAAGCTACGTATCTCCTTCAGACTCCCTCTTCCTCTCTTCTCTTCTTTTTCCTTCTTGTACTCTCTTCCCTCTTACCCTTCGTCTTCCTTCCCCTGCTCCCTGTTCTGTTCCTGAGAACGCACGACGACGACGCTACAGAAGACTTGGAGTTCCTTCGGTTGGTGAAGGACGATCATCAGGGTGAAAGACGAACGACCCCTGCTTCACGTTGCGACTACGACCAAGGAGGCCGAACGAGAGTGAGCCTGGGCAAGGCAATCAGATCAGCGTCGGGAAACAGAGGAACCCCTTGAACTTCCTTCAGTAGGTAGGGGGCGCTTGTATGTCAAATGCATGGTCCATGAACGGTACCGGATGAATGTATTACTTTAGGTGTATGCATGTGTCTGTCACGATTGTATATTATGCATGATTGTTGATCTTGGATTCCATGTGCATGATGAGTAGCTAGATAATATTTGCATATGAGCAAGATAGTGGTAATGTAGTCTGTTAGTCTTTCTGATATAGCCGAGTGAGATGCATGCTTCTACCTCTATTGACAATGTGGGAATAAGAATGTGTGACTGTTAGTTGGTTCATCCGATGCTATTACCTTGATTGTTTGATCACTGTGCATGTTGGTGTGTTTGGCAAAGTAAAGATAGAAACCGTGTTGAGTATGCTTCTACCTTGATGGTTACGAAGGAGGTATCAGTTGAGTGATGTTGCTTGCTGGTTAAACGCATAAGGTGCATATGTAGGAATGGGATGACCCGTGGAAGGTCATGAGCCCCGAGGGAATGACTTCCAGTTACAGACCTTGGCTAGATCCTGAGAGAGCTCGTGGTAGCCGTAGGAGCTAGAAAGGAGTCTCGAGACGCCCATGGGAGGCCGGTACCACACGGGAAGAGCTAATGGACGAGAGGCCAGAAAAAGGGGGAACTGTAACTGAAGGTCATTACTCAAGTAGGATCCGCAGGCATGCATATAGTTATGATGTTGGTTAGGATAGTACGCGTGGCATGTATTGGGTGTTATGAATAAATTCTGAGTGTGTGGATGCATGTGCATATGTGAGTAAGGATGAACTCTATGTAGTATGTATGTGAGTGTATGTTATTGATACTGTTTTGATTTGCATGACCCTAATCTAATCTGAATACGACCGAGTGAATGTAAGTGTGCGTACTGACACTAATACCGAGTCCTTGGCTGTCATTTTCCATGTAAAAGCTCACCCCTATTGTGGCTACATTTTTCAGTGAACATCTCCCGGAATGAAGGATGAAGAAGGAGCCGAGTGCAGAGCAGAGAACCCGAGCGCTATGGAATATATGTGTATATGTATATACTGTGTATAAGGTCTTGTCAAGCCTTGGCCGGCTCATATTTTGATTTTAGCCCTTATATCAGCATTTGAACACTTCGGGTAGAAGGAACATGTTAATGCGTGTGTAATTATTTAAATACTCCCCTATGTATATATTCTGTGTTTATTCTATACTGTGGGTGATGTACGAGCGATAAACCTGGATGTATAAGTATACTTTCCGAGTGTAGGAAGTCAGGGTGACTATGGGTAGATGTGGAGCCAAGTTGTTGTTGGGGGAAAGCGAGATGGCAAGATATTCAGAGTGATGAGAGGTTGAATGGTCTGAGTAATTGAGGTCACATAGTCTGGAGTAGGAGTTGGTGCGAATCTATGAGTGATAATTGTGAGGTTTTCTGAGTAGAGGATATTCAACGATTCCGAGTGAGAACCCGCCGAGTGAGAGTTCACCGATTGGGGAACGACACCTAAGACTCTAAGTGAAATTGTTGTAATAAATTAATAAGCAGCTAGAGAACCCGAGTGAAGGGCGAGCAGAATACCCCGAGTAGTGTAATGGACATGAATGTTATCCCGAGTGAGAAGTCTTCATAGATTCCGAGTGAGCGGCTTTGGGAATCATTCTCGAATTGCCAATACGTATACATATATAATCCGATCGAGTGGAGCAGCAGAGTGTGATATGCTATCAGAATGGGCTGGCGAGTATTAAGGTTAGTCCGAGTGGGTTAGGAAGTGAACCCTCCCGAGTGAAGCACGAGCGTGATGATTTACCGAGTGAACCATACGCTAGAAACCGAGTGGAATGTCAGGATGTCAAGTGTAGCATCGTTTCAGCAAAGTGTAGTGCGGACTGAGGATCTTGAGTAGAATCGCCCGAGCGTAGTTAGCCCTCGCTTGAGCGAGTGCACCTGGTGCCATTGGGTTCGCTTAAGCGCTTCTTCCTCTCGCTGTGCGTGAGCTTCTCCCTTGTCTTCTTCCCCTTCCTTTTCTTGTTGTACTCGGTTTTATCAATTCAAACAGATTATGCTCGGTTTGTTAACCTTAAAATTTGGAAATTTTTTTCTGTTGATTCTATTTATTTAATTAAAATTAGGGTGTTACACAAGTCACACTAAAATAGAACCCTTCAATTTTAGACTTCTCTCTACCATCAATTTAGAAAATTAACTGAGCTTTAAAGGATCTTACATAACTATGAACCAAAACCAAATCTTGGTTCTATTTACAGTTACCCCACTCAAGTCTCATGAAAGCAACTTCCTTTTTGATAACCAAAAAATCGCAACTTTTCTTTTTCTTTTCTATTAGTTTGAACAAAATGGCTTTCAACCCAAATTATGTATCAAAAATTTGGGTAGTTGTACTAACAATCTTATTATTGTTATGAAACACTTTTATTTGTTTAACTTGATGACCACTTTTATAAGATATGATTTTGAATATTCCAATGTGACTCAAAAGAAACTAACTCATTTAGACCAGGTGCTCCACCACAAGAGAAATAGAGAAAACATAGAATTGGCTTAAATTTGTTTTTGTTTCTGTAGTTAAGGGTATATATTATCCTCCAACCTAAATTTTCTTACTACTCTCTCCAATATACCTTGTTATTACAAACAATTCAATAAGGAAATTTAACTTCACAGTAAAATTTACATAAAAATCAAGAGATCTCAACCGCATACAAGGCAAAAAACATTTGAGTCATTCCACACGCATCTAGAAATACTTATATATTAGGCTCTCTATTAAACCAATGAATGCACGAAGCCACCAATACTAGAATGAATGCTTTTGTTTGATTTTTAATGTACTTACTGAACTCAAAAGCTTTGGTTTTCTTCTGAATAATTTAAGGATCTTTGGCCAAATTCTATATTCAATAAAACCTAATATAACCTAAATTTATTTGTATATCTATCTATCTATCTTTTATTTAATTAGAGGAAGATTTCTATGGTGTCTTAAAAGAGATTATTCAAGTTTTTCTTTCTGGGAAGGTTAAAAGAGATATAATTTTATTCAAGTGTGATTGGTACGACAACACAATCAGTGTGGGAATAAAAGTTGACAACCATTACAGTTTAGTTGAGGTGAAGCAAAGCGGTATATATAAAGGGTTTGATCTCTTTATCTTTGCCCAGTAAGCCGAGTAGATTTATTACATATACTTCCCTGGAGGGCACTAGGACTGGTATGTAATCATCAAAGCCAAGGCTTGTAGTCAGATTACTAATCATGTCTCCGATAAGGTTGAGGATGCTTATCAGCTAGCTCTAAATATACTTAATTTGAATACTAATCCAGTGATGTTGAATGAGACACTTATGACTATAGAGGCTGAACACATTAACACAGAGGTTGTCTCCCAAATAAAATGGTCTAGGGCCGATTTAGAGACTGAAGACCTTGCTGAAACAAATAGCGAGGGTGACACTGACACTAAAGGGGAATTCCAAACTAAAATAGACATAGAGTATGACTTCATATAGTCATTCTTATTAAATAACTATGTAGTCATATATATATATATATTTGTTCTTTTTACTGAAACTTCTTTTCATGGTTTTATTGACAGATGACTAGACGTAAACCATGGTACGCTCAATGTAGTGGTAGGCACACCCTACTATCTCGGTACCCCAAGTACACCCAGGGATGTATAGGAAATGAGCTTACATAAGAGACGCCCACAACGACGATTCGTGGTGATAGGGAACTTATAAAAATTTTGAAATGTCAAGTTTATAATGGAGACTCTATCAAAATTTTAGTAGACTCCTTGTGTCATTAGACTACAATTAGGTTTCTTAAAAAACTATATTAGGTTGTCTTCCTAACAGTTTATTTAGCTGTCTTTATCATAGTTTTGTATATTGTTTGTTGATTGATTGTTTTATTGTCTTTATTAGAGTTATGCTGATAGTACTCGCATTTCAAAAATGATTACTAAGGTAATTAAGACCCGACGGGATAGTCCTTACATCTCATGGATAGATGCTGGTAAGACTGTTTCACAGAGATGGTTTGATACTTTTTGGGTAAGTTTAACATTCCTTTCTAATTTCATCTATCTTTTAGATTATTTTATACACTTATTTTCTAATTTGGAATCACATTTCATTTTACAATGTGATTATTAATGGGACGAGGGTATGACTGATGAGATTAGGAGGATCTTTACCATAAAGAACTCCAAAATCATCAAGAGTACCCTCTAGAAAGTGAGGGATAAGAATGAACGCCCCCGTTGGATCCCATAACCACATTGGGAAGGGATACTTCAGAAATATGGAGATGTTAAGTTTTGGCAAGCTAGTGCTAGGAACAAGGAAAACAGATAGGATGTCTGTGCCTCCATCTACACTAGGGGCTCCATTTCAGTTATCGAGCATAAAAAGGAATTTGTAAGTATACTTTATTAAATATGTTTATTAATTGCTGATTGTTTGGGTATGATATATTCACAAAACTCTCAGATGGTCAGTTTTAAAGTGACTTGTGGTAAGTATATCACTTATCGGTGTAGTATATATTCAAGAGAACAAATGTCGTTCCCACTACGGATCGTTTCAATTCGATTTCAAACTATTACGGTAGAAATGATTTGTGGTTTTCATGATAATGAATGAAACAACTCTTCATAAATTTATAAATCTATGAAAGCAATACAAGAAATGTAAATGAAATGACAAAGTTTAGAGTTTGGGAATCAGATTCACCTTTCTCACCTTCCGATACACTTTTAATATTCATGCAATCAATGTTTGCGAAATGATTCTTTACGTGTCACAATCACAGTTATTCATATCAATTCCTTGACTATGAAATCCATAAGAAGAGATTTGATAACCTCAATCCCTTGATCGTTTCAAATCTATACTAGCATTAATTACGATTGTTTTGACGTTCATTGCATTAGATACCATCCCTGGTAATCTACTTATAATGGGAATTCCATTTAGATCCATTTTCGAAAGTTATTTTCCAATAACAAACGTAAACTTGAATCAAGAAACTATTGATCAAGCAGATTCAGGCAATAAGAATGAAATGAAAAGCCAAGAATCATAAAATAAATTCATCAATTATATAAACATTACATACGTGTTCATCCGGATTGATTGGTTACCTCCAATCCCAATGGAAGAATTAGCCACTCATGGTAGGCATAACCATACAATATATATGAAATGAAGAAGAAAACCTAAGCTAGATACTCTTGTTTCTCTCTTTTTCTGCCCCCTTCTTCTTCTCATTGATCTCCTTTTATAATGCATTAACTCGCTCAAGCGAGTTTAAGTCTCGCTCAAGCGAGATGCATCCTTCACCATGAAGAAAGTCCACGTCCTGCTTAGTTTGCATGCTTGCTTCGCTCAAGCGACTACTTTCGCTTGAGCGAAAATCAAGCTGATGAGCCCCTGTTCCATTTTCGCTTGATGTCTTTCTTTCACTTGCAGCAAGTTTCACTCTTTTCTGTTCTGGACAAATCTCGCTTGAGCGAAATTGAGTCGCTCAAACGACTTTAACATTGTAGCTTACTGGAAGAATTTCGCTGGATACATGTGAAGGTCCGCTTGGGCGAAGTCTACCTTCTTGCATTCTGGACCATTTTCACTCAAGCGAGCATCCTTCGCTTGAGCGATTGCTTATTCAATCCTTACTGGTTCAAATTTGCCTAAGCGAGTTGTGTTCTCACTCAAGCGAGGGCTGCCCTGATACTTGCAACTGTTAAGTGGTTATCTCGCTCAAGCGAGATCATCTTTGCTTGAGCGACTTCTTCATTATTTTGCTCTTAACTTAATGGATTTCTTTCTTTTCTTATTCCCTTCTTCTTTCTTCTTCATTTTTCCTGGACTTGCAACAAAATTATCCAATCAACTTATACAATGTTTATATCTTAATTTATGTTCTATATAGCTTAGAAAATGATAAACATTGCATTTTATGTCCAACTTTAATCAATTCTCATTCTAAAATCTATGTAATTTGGACATTTATCAACTCTCCCCAACCTAGAACTTTGCTTGTCCTCAAGTAAATGGTCAAGAGAAAGCTAAGTGAAACAAAGATCCTAATTAATCACAACTGCAAATAAAATGAAGGATAACTTTTCACTATTTACAAATGATAAGTCCTTAATCATGCTTCAATTCATCCAACCAAATTCTAGGTTTGAAATGTGATACATAATTGCAAGTAACCACTCTGCTGTAAAAACAAGAAACCCTCTTTATTTATACCTTCTGGGTGAGTGTTTACTCTCTATATGATTGATCAAGTGTTATTCAATCATTGCATTTCATTTCATTGCATAAGATAACTACTCAAACAAACATAGATCAAAAGGTATTTAGTAGGTTGTAACTTGGCCAGGCTTACAAGAAACTTATTGGTTTTTCTTTGGAGTGCAAAGAACATACTAAGGACAATCAAATTTCTTAGCCTTGGCTTTTATTTTCTCATTCTTTCTTCACTTGAGCCATTGAATTCTTCTTTATATTCCTCCTTACTTTTGTTTGTTCTTTGACATTTCTAGGAGGATTTTATTTTATTTTCTAACTTTTCCTTTCTTTTTGATAGTTCTAGCCAAGTTATTCACATAACCCTCTTAAAAGATTGTTCTTGTCCTTAGCATGCATTAGGGTCGAAACTTTTATACAAGCATGTTCTAAGGTTAGAGAAAAAATAAACTTTTTGGCTCAATGGGGTTAAAGAAAAATTTGGATTGATTACTATTGAAGGTTGGCTTTTTGGCTCTTGTTTAAATCTATTCTACACAAAGTTTGCCTCTATTCTGTCCATGTTTGACTAAGAAATGATCCTTGCTAGAAATTTATACAAATGAAAGATTACCTAAGAATCAATGAACTCTCGATGTTTAAGGTTGCACTCACTTACTGGGTTAATTGTCTTGATTTCTTTACTTTTACAGAAAAGGGTTCAAACATTGTGAGCTAATTCCTAACTCAAAATTTCAAGAGATTTCATTCAGCATTCATAAGGAGTTATCATATTTTCCAAAACTAGCTGTCCTTCCTTTTATGCAACCTAAGATTAATTCATATCTTTCTTCACTTTCCCAAAACATTTTATACATAAAAAAATTTTGCGCCTAAACATAACAACTAGCGTATGCAACAAAATTCAATTAGGCATAAACATGAAAATCCAACTATAAACCATAAAGCGAAAGTACTGAAACAACTGCTGAATTTAAAATAACATAAACGTAAATAAACTGGACAAAATGAAATGGAACCATAAAGGCCGATCAATCACGCGACATCAAGATGTCGGTGACCACACGATCGAGCTGCTCCTCGAACTCTCTATCCTCAGCATCCTGTTGCTTCTGAGTCTGTGCAACAGCTGTAATGATGCTTGGATTGGTGTCTCTACTGGTTAGGATGGTGGTGGTGGTGGTGATGGTGTTACCTGCTCAACTTCAGCTGCAGTTGCTGGCCTCTTCTCCTTCGGGAAAGTTGGACTGTCCCCAGGCCAAGCAACTTTGGCAATGAACTCATCTGGGTGCATGAAGGATCCTGATGGGTGGCTCCAATAGCTGGCACGGTAGAAATATGTGATTACTCTGTTAAGAGCTGCCTGTTACTGCTGGATATGAGTGAGGTGAGTGAGAAGGAATGGATCTGTGGTAGGAGGTGGAGGTGGTATCGGTGGTGGAGCTTCAATGTGAGGTGCGGACAATGAAGGTCCTGCTGATGTAGGCTCGGATTATGTCAAGACTGGAGGAGGTACGGATGATGAAGGTCCTGCTGATGCCTCAATTTGACAATTTTGATCTATGAACTTTTTGTTGATGGAAGGTCGAATCGGGGTAGTAGGGTCAACATCCACTCCCTGAGATGCACACAAACCTGTAATGAAAGCAAGAAAACCCAAGGTACCTTTCGGCTTTGCATCTGCTATGGTGGTCTTTGGATTTTGTTGAGCAAAACAGAAGATTTCATCGGAGAGTATTTGTGAAATGTCCACAGATATCCTCGGATCCAAAATGCAAAGAAGGACCTCACACTTAGGTAAAGGAAGATTGGAAACGTGAGCATTCGGAACCACGTTTTCTAGAAGAAATGCAGTCCACACCCTTGTCAGCATTTTCATGTCTTTTCTGAGAAGTCGGGTAGGATATTGGTTGGCGCCCCTCTGAAAATGGTGGTTAGGAAGGCATAGAACAGATTCCAACTCGTGAATAGAATACACATAGCGCCCTTTCTTCAATCTGCTGTATGTGCACAATTCATCTTCCTCCAACCACAATACATCTCCAAGGTGCTCATTGATAGTGTTTCTGTCATAGGAAATCCAATGGCCCCGAACCCAAGCTCTTCGGTCCATGGCACCTTCAGTCCACCAAGCGTTTGCATAGAATTCCTTCACCACTTCAGGGTCGTATTTTACCCGAGGATTGGCAACTCGCAGCCACTTTCTTTTTCTTAGCATGTTCATGAAGTCATCATATTCACCTTCCCTTAAATCCACTCGACGCTCTGGGAGGATGGTCCAGTGGTGAATGTTGTAAAATCGTTTTTCAGTTTCCTTGGTCTTAAACTTTTGATTCAATGGAGGGGAAAAATCCGCAGTGCGCTTCCTTTTTGCATGATCCTTGTGTGCAACAGCTCTTTCCTGCCCTCTTTGTATTTCCTGTGCATTTTTGGTGTGTGCCATTGCCTGAAATTACAAATTAAATTTCATGGATTACATGTCAATATATGATATATAACAATTGCAAATATTATGATTGTCATTCCTAACAATATTAAGTACATATCATGTACTTGTCAAAACAAACTTGTACTTGGACCATTCCTAACTCAAAGCACATGGATCATAATTGTCATTGACCAAATCACTCTTTGAAGTAAATTAAAGTATCATCAAAACAGAGCATGTCATTCATACAACACTAACCCTTCTTCTATCAATTGCATGGCATCACCAATATGGGCTCAAACATCATTCATACGACACTAACCTTTCTTCTAGAACTAGAACCCAAAAATAGAGTATGAACTTAATATTGTCTACTTGGTCCATTATACCCAAAAACAGAGTATGAACTTTCCCAAACATTATACCAAATATTGTCTACTTGGTCCATTGGACATAGTTTACTTGCATTCCAACAAAATAGACAACATCAAAGTAGGAAATGATACCAACATCACAATGATATTTACCAAAACAAAGCATGGATACCATGGATTTAAGAACAATGGTATAAGCATTCACTTAACCCTAAGCATCAAGTTAGAGAAAACAAAAGCATTAATCTATGTAATCAAACCCTAACAACCATTAATCTAAACCAATTTCCAACAAAAGCATCAACCTCCGAGTACTAGAAAGAAGAAGAAGATGAACGAAATAAAGGTTTCGTTAACTTACCAAGAAAAGAGGAAAACTTGAAACTTGAAAATGAGAGACGAGAGAAGAGAGAAATAGTGCTAAAACCATCGAATCCAAGAATGAGAGTGGAGAGGATTGTCTTGAGTGAAAGGGGTTTTAAGAGAGAATGATTTTGTAACCGAAAATGAGACTTAAAAACCTTTTAAAAACCTTCACCGCTTAAATTCGCTTAAGCGAGCTCAGTCGCTACAGCGAATTTAATCTTCGACAATGAAGAGTCTCTTATTTCGCTTAAGCGATGACGGTTCGCTTCAGCGAAATCAAGTGGGAAAGGCACCTGATGCTTTGAAATTTCCTTCGCTCAAATATTTAAATGTCACTTAGGCGAAAAGTAAGGATTTAGGTACTGGAGAAAATTCGCTAGAGTGAAATATATTTCGCTTGAGCGCATTTTTGAAACTTGGTTTCTGGAAGATATTCGATCGGGCGAGTATTAATCTGCTTGAGCGAATTTACTCCAGTAACCAAATAGAAGCAAGATAGTTATTACTCACTTGGGCGACATTTAATTCGCTTGAGCAAACGTTGCAGAAATACAAAATTGTCAAAATTGTGGGGGCTTCTGCATAATTCGCTTGAGCGGCCATGTATTCGCCCGAGCGGTTTTTGTCCTGTAACTTCTGTCATTAACTTCGCCTGAGTGACTCAAAATTTAACTTGAGCGAGGGTTTTATGAAATGGCTTTCGCCTGAGCAAAATTCGGTCGCTTAAGCGAGTTTCTTCCAGTAACTAAATATGAGTTTTAAGCTTAAGCGACTTGCAGTGAAGTCTATTGAGAATATATTTCACTTAAGCTAATTGAGTTTCGCTTGAGCGAGATAACTTATGCTCAGATTTTAAACTTTCCAACTTAGCTCCTCATCTTTAAATCTCATACCTCTATTATTTCTCAGTTTCTTTGGATTTTAGCCCTGACTCAAAATCAATATGTATATTCATGAAAATGCATTTGAAAGAAGATTCATTAAAGGTTAAACACACTGGGTTGCCTCCCAGTCAACGCTTGTTTAACGCCATTTAGCTCGACGCCTGATTCATCTTAATTTGGATCATAAAAGTGGAGTAGCATATTCAGCTTCTCCATATCTCCACCCATGTAAGGTTTAAGCCTTTGTCTGTTGACAGTCCAAGTTCTTTCAGATTTTGGATCTTGAAGTTCCACTGCACCATATGGCTTTACTTCTTTGACTTGAAAAGGTCCTGACCATTTCGAGCGTAGTTTCCCTGGAAAGAGTTTTAATTTTGAATTAAATAACAACACAGGCTGACCTGGATAGAAGCTCTTTTTCACAATTTTCTTATCATGATAAGCCTTCATTCGATCTTTGTAGATTTTTAAAGACTCATATGCTTCTAGCCTCCATTCTCTAAGTTTTTCCAGCTGAACCTTTCTTTCCTTGGTTGATGCTTCTGGATCAAAATTGAGCAACTTCATTACTCAACACGCTTTATGCTCCAACTCTACTGGTAAATGACAACTCTTGCCATAAACCAGTTGATAGGGTGAGAATCCTGTTAGGGCTTTAAAAGCAGTCCTATAAGCCCAGAGAGCATCATATAACTTCAGAGACCAATCTTTTCTACTCTGAGAAACTGTCTTTTCCAAAATTCTTTTAATTTCTCTATTGGACACTTCCACTTGCCCATTAGCTTGTGGATGATATGGAGAAGTCACCTTATACCTTACACCATAATGCTCTAAACATTTTTGCAGTTGTGTATTGCAAAAGTAGGATCCTCCATCACTTATCAAAACTCTGGGGGTGCCAAATCTACTAAAAATATTTCTTTTTAAAAATTTTATAACAATTTTGGCATCTGCCCTGGCACAAGCGGTTGCCTCAACCCACTTGGAAACATAGTCCACATCGACTAAAATGTACTCATTAGAAAGTGAGGCTGGTAAGGGTCCAACAAAGTCTATGCCCCAACAGTCAAAAGCTTCAACTTCCAAAATGGCTGTTAATGGCATTTCATCTCTCCTTGTCATACTTCCTGTTCTTTGACATACATCATAACTTTGCATAAATAAGTTAGCATCTTTAAATAAAGTGGGCCAGAAAAAACCTGATTCAAGGACCTTTGCTGCTGTCCTTTCTCCATTAAAGTGGCATCCATATGTTGAACTATGACAATGCCATAAAATACTCCTGGCTTCCAGTTGAGATACACATCTTCTTAGTATATGATCAGATCCAAGTTTAAACAGGTATGGGTTATCCCATACATATTGTTGTGCATCCTTCAAAAATTTCTTCTTTTGTTGCCAGGTGAAATCTTCCGGAAGTATCCGGGCAGCTTTAAAATTAGCCATGTCAGCAAACCATGGCCTCTCCTGAATCAATAATAATTTCTCATCCAGAAACTCTTCTTGGACTTCAGGCTGTAGTGTTGTAATTTCATTGTTAATCAGCCTGGATAAATGATCTGCTATATGATTTTCACTGCCTTTCTTATCACGAATGGTCAAATCAAATTCTTGTAAAAGCAGGATCCATCTGATCAATCTGGGTTTTGAATCTTGTTTGTTTAATAGGTACTTTATTGCAGCATGATCTGTAAAACAAACAACCTTGGAACCAATTAAATATGAACTCAATTTTTCCAATCCATATACTACAGCTAGTAATTCTTTCTCTATTGTGGCATAATTTATTTGTGCCTCATTTAAAACTTTACTAGCGTAATATATAGGATGGAAAAATTTAGATTTCCTCTGTCCAAGCACTACACCAATAGCATAGTCACTTGCATCACACATCAATTCAAAATCAAGTGACCAATCTGGAGCAATTAGGACAGGAGCAGTAATCAATTTTTGCTTCAACAGTTGAAAAGCTGATAAACAAGCTTCATTAAAATGAAAAGGAATGTCTCTTTGTAACAAATTACTCAAAGGTTTTGTAATTTTTGAAAAATCCTTAATAAACCTTCGGTAAAAACCAGCATGCCCAAGAAAACTCCTAACACCCTTGACATTGATTGGTGGAGGTAATTTTTCAATAACTTCCACTTTAGCACGATCCACTTCAATGCCTTTATTTGAAATTGTGTGGCCTAACACAATGCCTTTGGATACCATAAAATGGCATTTTTCCTAATTTAGCACTAAGTTAGTCTCTACACATCTTTTAAGCATAGTGTCAAGATTTTCTAAGCATAACTCAAATGAGTTACCAAAAATTGAAAAATCATCCATGAAAATTTCTATACAATTCTCTACAAGATCAGCAAAGATAGAGAGCATGCACCTTTGAAAAGTGGCTGGAGCATTACAAAGTCCGAAAGGCATTTTTCTATAAGCAAAAACACCATAAGGGCAAGTAAACGCTGTTTTTTCTTGGTCTTCTAGTGCTACTGCAATTTGATTGTAACCTGAATAACCATCCAGAAAATAGTAATATGCTTGTCCAGCCAATCTCTCTAACATTTGCTCCATGAAAGGTAATGGAAAGTGATCCTTTCTTGTAGCTTGATTGAGCTTCCTGTAGTCTATACACATTCTCCAACCAGTTACTGTACACATAGGAATAAGCTCATTGTTGTCATTTTTCACCACTATCATACCTCCTTTTTTTGGTACAACCTGTACTGGACTCACCTAAGTACTATTAGAAATTGGATAGATCATCCCAGCTTCCAACAATTTGATGACCTCCTTTTTAACAACTTTTTTCATGGTTGGATTTAATCTTCTCTGAGGTTGTGCTACAGGCTTATACTCTTGCTCCATAAAGATGTGGTGCATACAATATGAAGGGTTAATTCCTTTTAAATCACTCAGCTTTCACCCAATTCCCTCTTCATTCTTCTTTAGGATCTCAGTTAATTTTTCTTCTTCCTCCTTTGACAAGTTTTTGCTAATGATAACTGGTTTTTGTCCTTCTGCATCTAAAAAGACATACTTTAAATGTGAGGGTAACTCTTTCAGCTCTAACTTTTGAACTTCAGAAACTTGCTTTTGAGGAAGGGTCTCCACTACCTCTTGTTTACTATTACTTTCTTTTCCTGCATCTAATCTTTGCAGAATCTGCCTGACTTCTTCAGCTTCCAAATCATTAAGATTCTCAACAGCTCCTATCAAAGCCTTTTCAAGAAGACTTGAATTTTGCATTTTATTAAGCTGTCCTTCAATGACCTCCTCTGCAACATCAATCTTGAAGCAACTTTGTTTATCTGCTGGATATTTCATTGCTTCAAAAACATTAAAATTCACCTCTTCATCTTGAACTCGTACCTTTAGTTTACCATCATCAACGTCTATGATTACTTTAGCAGTTTTCATAAATGGTCTTCCTAAGATCAATGGTACTTCAGCATCCTCTTCCATGTCCATTATCACAAAGTCCACTAGAAATACAAATTTCTCCACCTTTACCAAGACATCTTCTGCCACACCATAAGGAAACTTCATTGATCTGTCAGCCAATTGTAATGTCATCTTTGTTGGCCTTACCTCAAGATCTCCAATCCTTTTGAGCATTGAGAGTGGCATTAAATTTATGCTTGCTCCCAAA
Organism: Clitoria ternatea; assembly: GCA_037962975.1. Classification (NCBI taxonomy): domain Eukaryota; kingdom Viridiplantae; phylum Streptophyta; class Magnoliopsida; order Fabales; family Fabaceae; genus Clitoria; species Clitoria ternatea. Next base: position 51,658,487 of record CM075671.1, read on the forward strand.
TCCAGTAATGCTCTCCCTACCGGCATGTGACCAATAGTGACGGGAATTGTGAAACTTCCTGGATCCTTGGTTTTAGGTGGTAATGCCTTTTGGATAATGGCACTACATCTAGCTTCCAATTCAACTGTTTTTTTGAAAATCTTCTCTTCTTTGTTAATAAATCCTTCATAAATTTTGCATAGGTGGGCATTTGCTCCATAGCTTCCATGAATAGGACATTAATTTGAAGCCTTTTAAAAATGTCCATGAACCTTGCAAATTGTCTTTCTTTGTCCCGCTTTGAAGGATTCTTTGGGTAAGACATGCTTTTTAATTGAGGCAACTCTTCATCTACCTTGCCTTTGCCCTTCTTTAACTCACTCTTTTTGTTTTTCTCTTTTTCATTTTCTCTATTTACATTTTCTTTTGTTTCTTTTTCACATTCTTTTTCTTTTTCTTTCTTTTCTTTTTTATTTTCTTTTTCATACACTCTTTCTTTTTCTTTCCTTTCTCTCAAAATCTCTTCTTTTTCTTTTTCTTTTTCTTCTAGCTCAACTCCAATTTGTCTACCACTTCTTGTTGTGACAGCTTTACAATGCTCCTTTGGATTTGGCTTAGTATTAGCTCCATACTGAGGTCGTTGATTTTCAGCAATTTGTCAGGCCAATTGTCCCACTTGAGTCTCCAAATTCTTTATTGATGCCTTAGTATTTTTCTGGTTTGTTAAAGAAGCATGCATGAATTTCTCCAAGGTATCTTCCAGTCTTGAAGTCTTCTCCATCAAAGAAGGATAGTTACTTTGATATGGTCTATTTGAAGAACTTGGTTCTTGTTTCCATCCTTGTCCTTGATGTTGATTACTCCTCCATCCCTGAAATTGTTGGTTAGAATAATTGGAATTGAAATTATTTGGTTTACCTTGGTTATTCATATAATGAGTTGTCTCCTCTTGTGCTCCGCAATAACCATTCAGATGTTCACCTCCACAGAAATCACATCTTGCATTTTGTTGTTGTATTGGTTGTGAAGACTGCACGGAATGTAATTCCTGTGGAAGTTTGGCCATTTGTTGAGTTAAAGCTTCAATCAGTTGAGTCAAGATTTTATTTTGGGCCAAAATAGCATCTAAAGTATTCAAATCTAGAACTCATTTCCTCTGAATTTGTTGATGATCATGCTAAGCTTGATAATCCGTTAAGGATAAAGCTTCTATAATTCTAGTAGCTTGATCAGCATCAACTGTCATCATTGTGCCACCAGCTGCAGCATCCAAAATCATCTTTGTGTCTGGTCGAAGGCCATTATAAAAGATATTCAATTGAGTAATGTCTTCAAAACCATGATTAGGACACTTGCGAAGTAGTGATTTAAAACGATCCCATGCTCCACAAAATGATTCCTCAGCTCCTTGACGGAATGTTGAAATATCAGATTTAACTTTTATGAATCTTGATGGAGGAAAGAAACAGTGCAGAAATTTTTCTTCTACATCAGACCAACTAGTTAAGCTCTGATTAGGGTATGATTGCAACCATTCCTTAGCTCTTCCAGCTAATGAAAATGGGAATAAACGAAGGTATACCGTTTCCATATCCTCTTGACTAAAACCCATGGTACCAACGAATTCATAGAAAGTTACCAAATGAGTGTAAGGATCTTCATTGGACATTCTAGTGAATTGATGAGCACTTATCAAACTTAGAAAGACTGGTTTCATCTCCAAGGCTCTTGTTTGTGGCATCACAATACTTGAGAAGTATCGTGGTCCTTGTTGATTTGCATAATCTCCCAAAGTACGCCTTGGTGGTTGGTTTTGTCTTTCCATATCTTTAATTTTTGGAGTTGATATTGGTGATGAAGTTGAAGAAGAATATTGTCCTTCCTCTTGTTATGCTTTTGCTTTAGCTTTAATTCTCTTCAAAGTCTTCTCGATTTCAGGATCTATTTTAACCTGTTCTTTTGATCCCTGACTTCTTAATATCATAAGCAAAACTTCCAATAAAGAGTCTAGCAAAGAGAAAGATATAATAGTAGACAATTGCAAGTACTATATTCACAAACCGAAATAATTGAATTCGATTTAAATTCGATCTGCGGTGGACGGCGCCAAAAACTTGCTGATTGTTTGGGTATGATATATTCACAAAACTCTCAGATGGTCAGTTTTAAAGTGACTTATGGCAATTATACCACTTTATCGGTGTAGTATATGTTCAAGAGAACAAATGTCATTCCCACTATGGATCGTTTCAATTCAATTTCAAACTATTACAACAGAAATGATTTGTGGTTTTCATGATAATTAATTAAACAACTCTTCGTAATTTATAAATCTATGAAAGCAATACAAGAAATATAAATGAAATGACAGAGTTTAGAGTTTGGGAATCGGATTCATCTTTCTCACCTTCCGATACACTTTTAATATTCATGTAATCAATGTTTATGAAATGATTCTTTACGTCACAATCACAGTCATTCATATCAATTCCTTGACTATGAAATCCATAAGAAGAGATTTGATAACGTCATTCCCTTGATCGTTTCAAATCTATTCCAGCATTAAGTATAATTGTTTTGATGTTCGTTGCGTTAGATACCATCCCTGGTTATCTACTCACAATAAGCATTCCATTTAGATCCATTTTCGAAAGTTATTTTCCAATAACAAACGTAAACTTGAATCAAGAAACTGTTGATCAAGCAGATTTAGGCAATAAGAATGAAATGAAAAGCCAAGAATCATAAAACAAATTTATCAATTACATAAACATTATATACGTGTTCATCCAGATTGATTGGTTACCTCCAATCCCAATGGAAGAATTAGCCACTCATGGTAGGCATGACCATACAATATACGTGAAATGAAGAAGAAAACCTAAGCTAGATGCTCTTGTTTCTCTCTTTTTCAGCCCCCTTTCTTCTTCTCATTGATCTCCTTTTATAATGCATTCACTCGCTCAAGCAAGTTTAAGTCTCGCTCAAGCGAGATGCATCCTTCACCATGAAGAAAGTCCACGTCCTGCTTAGTTACATGCTTGCTTCGCTCAAGCGACTACTTTCGCTTGAGCGAAAATCAAGCTGATGAGCCCCTGTTCCATTTTCGCTTGATGTCTTTCTTTCGCTTGCAGCGAGTTTCACTCTTTTCTGTTCTAGACCAATCTCACTTGAGCGAAATTAAGTCGCTCAAGCGACTTTAACATTGTAGCTTACTGGAAGAATTTTGCTGGATACATGTGAAGGTCCGCTTGGGCGAAGTCTACCTTCTTGTATTCTGGACCATTTTCGCTCAAGCGAGCATCCTTCGCTTGAGCGATTGCTTATTCAATCCTTACTGGTTCAAATTCTTCTAAGCGAGTTGTGTTCTCGCTCAAGCGAGGGCTGCCCTGATACTTGCAACTGTTAAGTGGTTATCTCGCTCAAGCGAGATCATCTTCGCTTGAGTGACTTCTTCATTATTTTGCTCTTAACTTAGTGGATTTCTTTCTTTTCTTGTTCCCTTCTTCTTTCTTCTTCATTTTTCCTGGACTTGTAACAAAATTAACTAATGAACTTGTATAATGTTTATATCTTAATTTATGTTCTATATAGCTTACAAAATGATAAACATTGCATTTTATGTCCAACTTTTAATCAACTCTCATCACAAAATCTATGTAATTTGGACATTTATCATTAATTCAATGACTTGAAAGGTTTTTTACTAATAATTTCAATATCTTGTGAATTGTAAGAGCAGAAGGAGCACCGCGAGCCTTCATTGTCTTAGGTGATGTAAATCACTAAGAAGAACAAGGCGGGTGAATGGGTTAACCAGAAGACCACCGGCATGGCGGTAGTTTATGTAAACTTACAAATGTTTAATTTTCTTCAAAGATTTACAAATCAAATTACAAACATATATTATTATCTTACATGAGAGCTCATAAGGAGGCTGAGCTGGTGGCCTAAACATCTGATGGGGAGGTACCTCCTACCCTTTCTTGTACCGATGACAATGCTATCTATTTAGAGGCTTTCAGTGGCGTCAACAAGAACAAAAGAATGTTGGGATTGGCACACAGATTGTTAAGAAAGGGAAGACCCTGCCTTTTCCTTTTAGTTATCACCATTTAGTCAGAACTTGAACAACGAGTTAGCATAGGAGCATCGACAAAGGCATCTTTTGGAGGAGTGAGTTAAGGCAGACCCACGAGAGACTCATAGGCAGTTGACAGAGCAGCAGGATATGATCTGCCAGATGATGAAGGCTCTTGGCACTTGACTCACACCTTCATTTGCTTCCCAGCCACCTCCACCAGTACAAGATCCCCCTAGTAGCCCCCCATACTAACCATCTTACCCATTTTTGTATTCATTTATTTTATTTTTAGAATTGTATATATTTTTGGTTAAATCTTATTTCTTTTTTCATCTCATTCTATTTTTTACGAGTCTATTCTTAAAATTGGATAAATGAGGTAATATCAATCCGCGTTAATAATAAAAAAAGGAATATAATTTTATATATAAATATTTAATTTAAATTCATAAAATATTGTATATAATTTTATATCAAAATATTTAATTTAAATTTAAAATAATAGTACAATTTAAGATAAAAAACCAAATTTTAATATCAGAGATGGAATCACTTCGTTGTTGATTGTAATGACTAGTTAGCCACGTCCGCGTCTTCGTGACTAATGTGGTTCTTAATAGCGATGACATTAACGATGCAGATTCAGAAAACGCATAGCTACGCCTCTTGTTTGTCGTTATTTCAACAAAATGACGAAATTAGCGATGTTGTTTTAGCAATCCTATAACAATCTGTCCGTCGCTACGTTGGTTATCAAATAACAATGACATTAGTGACGCTTGTTCATCAATCCTTTAGCTACGCTCATTTTTCTGTGGTTATTGTGGTCATAAAACAGTGATGGAACCATTGTTGTGTCACCTCCAACGATGGTGTCCAGGTCAAGGTTTTCGTCGCAAAAGTTGCGACAGGTTACTCTCTGTCGCTGGTGTGTTAGCGATGACCGTTTCAGCGACGGAAGCTTGTTGGTCACTAGAGCCGTCGTAGATTACCTTTAGTGACAGATTCCCCTTCTATAGCAACAGGTTTTTGTCGTTGCTATCAGGACTTTTTTTAATAGTGTAGCTTTAGGTTCTTTTCCATCCACAACTGGTAATCTAACACAGTGACCCTAGACAATAGATTTCTTTTTGGTGCCACTAGCATTTGGTAATCTTTTTCTTTTATAAGTAGCTTCATCAAGTTTTTCATCAAGTTTACTTTCACCATTAACCCCTACCGCATGCGTAACGATTACGGGCACTAATTCAACCCCTTGATTTATAGCTTCATTGTTATTAGTTAGCTGCAAAACTATTACAATTTAAGTTCCTAGATATATAATGGCTACATAGTTTTTATGTTTTTGTAAATTAAAGTATTCAAAATATTATTAATGCCTTATGTTATAAATTATTCAAAGTGTCTTATATCTTATGTTCTTAGATATACAGAAATGACTGCCCAACAATAAAATTAAATACATCATCAAAAAAGATTATATAAAATTAAACCAATCAAGTCAAAATTAAAAGGAACAAGCATATTATTTAAAGTCATGTTCAGTAGCTTCTAAGAGGCCCAATTTTCACATAATAACAAATACTCAAACACTTAGAATGAAACAAAAACATGTTCAGATCTTGGTCCATTTTTATTATGCAATAACAATATACAAACATATAGAATTGACTGTCCAGTAATAAAATTAAATACAACCTCCAAACAGATTATATAAAATTAAACCAATCAAGTCAGAAAATTAAAAGGAATAAGCATATTATTTAGAGTCATGTTCAACAGCTTCTAAGAGGCCTAATTTACGCATAATAACAAATACTCAAATACTTAGAATGAAATAAACATGTTTAGATCTTGGTCCATTTTTATCATGCAATAACAATATACAAACATAAAGAATTGACTGTCCAGTCATAAAATTAAATACAACCTCCAAACAGATTATATAAAATTAAACCAATCAAGTCAGAAAATTAAAAGGAACAAGCATATTATTTAGAATCATGTTCAACAATTTCTAAGAGGCCCAATTTACACACAATAACAAATACTCAAACACTTAGAATGAAACAAAAGCATGTTTATATCTTGGTCTATTTTTATTATGCAATAACAGTATACAAATGTACATAATTGATTGTCCAGTAATAAAATTAAATACAACCTCCAAACAAATTATATAAAATTAAACCAATCAAGTTAGAGAATTAAAAGGAACAAGCATGTTATTTAGAGTCATGTTCATTTCAGTAGCTTTTAAGAGGCCCAATTTACACACAATAACAATTACTCAATCACTTAGAATGAAACAAAAACATGTTTAGATCATGATCCATTTTTATTATGCAATAACAATTTACAAATATAGAGAATTAACTATCCAATAAGAAAATTAAATATAACCTCCAAATAGATTATATAAAATTAAACCAATCAAGTCATAAAATTCAAAGGAACAAGCATATTATTTAGAGTCATGCTTAGTAGCTTTCAAGAGGCCTAATTTACATACAATAATAATTACTCAAACACTTAGAATAAAACAAAAACATGTTTAGATCTTTGTCCATTTTTATTATCCAATAACAATATACAAATATACAAAATTGACTATCCAATAATAAAATTAAATACAACCTCCTGACAGATTATATAAAATTAAACTAATCAACTCAAACATAAAAAGAACAAGCATATTATTTAGAGTCATGTTCAGCAGCTTCTAAACGGCCCAATTTACACACAATAGCAATTACTCAAACACTTAGAATGGAACAAAAACATGTTTAGATCTTAGTTTATTTTTATTATGCAATAACAATATACAAACATATAGAATTGACTATCCAGTAATAAAATTAAATACAACCTCCAAACAGATTATATAAAGTTAAACTAATCAACTTAGAAAATTAAAAGGCACAAGCTTGTTATTTAGAGTCATGCTTAGTAGCTACGAAGAGGCCCAATTTACATACAATAACAAATAATCATGTTCATCGGCAACACTAAAATTAGAACCTCCAAACAGACTACAAACAGATAAACCAAGCATACAATAAAATTCAAAGGGACAAGCATATGATACCAACATGTTCACTAGCTGCCAAATGACTCAAGCCCTCCCCTTTTGGATCTGTCATATTAAGTTCATCTTAGCAAACAAAAAATGAAATAAATAAGCATTAAGTTAAAAATCAATAACACAATTGAAAGTTCAAAACAGAAACTTAGCATTCCTATGAGAAATCAAGAACTACCGTCATCCAAAAAACCCTAAGACTTAAGACACCCAAAGCCATGTTGAAAAAATCATTGTTGATGGAATTAAGAAAAACATGGAGCAACTAAAAGTCTAAGACATCTTAATTTCATTTTTTAAAAGAAAATCCCCAATACAAAAAACCCTAAGGCTTTGGGCACCTAAAACCATGTTTGAAAAATCATTGTTGATGGAAAATAGAAAAATAGAGACACGCTTATTTTATTCGATATTTAAAAAACCCTAACCATTAAAAGTTAAAACCCTAAACCAGACTAGACTAGAAAGGAAACTCAAATTCAAGCCAAACATAAAAATACATGGTGCCATAAAACCCAACCAAACCAAACCAGAAATGAAACTCCAACATACCTTGATCTGACCTTGATGCTACTCAAGATAACCGTCGTAGGAGCACTAATCTACGGGGGGAAGGAAAAAAACCCAGTTAAGGAGATAAGGTTTGGTTCAGACTTTGGTCTCAAGAGAAAGACGAAAGGTCTCGAGAGGAAGACAATGGGAAGACGAGATGAAGATGAGAGAAAGATGAGGGAAAAATAAGGGGAAGATGGGAGAGGTTTAGGGTGTGTCATGTGGTGCAGTGGTGTGTAGCGGCGTAACCATGATGTGTAGCATGTGCTAGGGTTTGGACATTTGGTTTTAGGATTAGATAGAAAAACGTCCAAAACAAAAGGGAATGAAATAGAGCATTTGGGTTTGGTCTGGACTAGAGGCAACATGGAGTCTCAAAAGTGAAATAGGCCTTTAATAGCTTCCCTTAGTCAAATTTGACACTGGTGGGTTATTTTTTTTAATCTGATTCTGCCTGTATTTAACCGTTTATATCCAAAACTTTGTTTTTTCCTACCCAGACCCGAACTTAACCGAACTGCCTATTCTGAATTTTGAGATTTTTTGGTCATTTTCGGATTGTCTAGATTTTCTCAGTCCTATTACTTAGTCTATATGAATCTTACCTTGGTCTTATATTAGGGGTATTTTGGTAAGCAGGATAGTTTTATAATTTTAGGAAACTTTGATAAGACCAAAAATATTTCATGTTTATTGGTAGGAGAATAAAAAATTATTAAAAATATTTTTATCTTTTCCTATACTAGCTTGGAATAAAAATTTTACACTAAAATTTCACTCAAAAGTATAAAATTACTAAAAAAAACCCTCATGTATAATAAAGTATTAAACATCCCCGGTGATTAGTTGTATGTTCACACCTATAAATGGAGTGGTCATATATATATATATATATATATATATATATATATATATATATATATACACACACTTGCTCTCCGCTATCTGTCTCACTATAAACAATACAATTTCTTCATAATCCTTAATGCACGTAAAGTTTTATTGTAGATAGTTTATTTAAAATTTTATTCATCATTGTTACTTTGATTACTTTGTAACCGATTACCTTTCCAATATACCTTATTAATATGTGATCATCAATATACCTTAATATGCATGATGTAATATTGTATTTATAATATATTTCATTATAAAAATATTTATTTCTTAATTGGAAAAATTCTACAAATAATACATTTCTATAGCTTTAACTTAAAAATGCATTAGATATCTTAATTATATTAAATATTTACATTGGTAATGATAATATTTATAATTAATAAAATAAAAATTATCAAAAGCATATTTTATTTAATTAAATCAAAAATTTATAAAATGAAAGAGACAAATTTACTTTAAAATAATTTTAATTGTATTTATATGAAATTAAATTATATAGAGTCTTTTAGATTTTAAAATATATTACAAATTAATTCTTCTGTGAGAAAACTAAATATTTCTATCATTAAAAAGTAATTTATATATATATATATATATATCCATGTGTGTATTAAATGATGATCGTATAAAATATTTATAAATTAAGTTTTAATATTTTAGTATTTTGAAGACTCGCTTAATATTAATTTAATAAATATTTAGGATGTTAAATTTTCCAAATAATAAAATGATATAAAAGAGATCCTTATTATGACTTATGATTTCACCACTTATTTTATGTAAAGTATAGGTTACATTTATTTAAAATCATAAAGCTTTTCATTATCACTTTCATAACATATAAGTATTTCAAATATAAACAAATAATTTAATTGAGTATACTTAAGATAAATTTGAAAACTATTAAATAAAATAAATATAATAAAATAAAATATTACTTATTCTTAAAATTCTACAACATATCAAATAGGGTATATTGTCAATCACATTATCATCAACATCATCAATTCTTATAAGAACATTATAACCAATCAAACATAAACATGCATATATACCTCTATTTGTCCATAATTTATACATTTAAAATATAAATGTTATCCCTACCTGGAATCCGTGATTCCTAATGCCAAAATGCTTTCCGAACACCTTGAATTCGTCTCCGTTTACTAATATATCAATCGGACAATTTCTTAAAATTTAAAAACAATTATTTCAATACTTGACATGCTATTAAAATTACATTTCTTTGCTAAAACTACCAATTTGAAGGATTTCAGCTTAATGATCAACACCGATAAACTTCGATACACTGATTCTCAAGGTTCCCCCAACTTCAGATAAATTCTGAAATGACCTAAAGTCATAAAAATGAAGGGTGTTCTAGCTGGTGTTAAAACCTCACTCTCAGTCAAATATTACACCGTCTTAGTGGGAGTTCAATATTATAAACATAGGTTCAGTGAGAATCCTGTGCCCTGTGTTTGAATATGGTTTCAGGATCACAGATTTTGATAATGACAAAGGACTCTTTGAAGAAAACTTGGAGAAACAAGAAAATGCATCAGACCTACAAAAACACGCAGGCTAATCGATTAGGCAACTAGATCTAATCGATTATATAGTTCCTGTCTCGTATGTAATCGATTACACCAACAAGACTAATCGATTACTGAACCTCTATTTGAATTAAATGCATCAGGTATTTACGCTAATCGATTACAGGACATATACAATCGATTACAAAGCTCCTGGAATGACACCTAATCGATTATATACAAGGACAATCGATTACAAAACTGCGTAAAAAAATTAAATGCATCAGGTGCCAGTCCTAGTCAATTACAAGATGGAGAATAATCGATTATCAAGTTTCTGAGTTAAAGCTAATCAATCACAAGGGATAGGCTAATCGATTACAACGCGAGTTACACTGCAGATTTCAAAAGCTAATTGATTACAGCTCGAGGCGTAATCGATTAGGGTCGTGCCAGAATTTTGGGAAAGTGCTTTTTAAGTGGAAACCAACTCATTTCTCCATATCTCTCAGGCACCCACGAGCTGCAACGGCTAGGAACTCCATTATGCTCATCTCCAAGCCCTATAAATGCAAGACTCCTTTAAGCTACTAAATGAAATACACAAATCCATCAAAGGGAAATCAAATCTTGAGTCTTGTGAGTTCTATCCTTGTATAGTTTCATTTTTCTAAAACTTAGATCCTTAAACTTGTATATTCTCTCTTGTTGAGAGTTAGAAATAGTGTGAGCCTTCATTTGTATATCTACTCTTTTAAGAGAGTTACTTTCTTGTAAACACTACACCAAACACAAAGGTTTTCACTCTAGGTTGAGTGGTCACTAAGGTTGGGGTTCAACCTTTGGGTATTGAGAGTTTGAGAGATTGGGTGGGTTACCCTTGTGCTAGTGAGGATTGAGTTCTTGAGTGTGGGACACGAGGAAGCTGCAATTGCTCATAGCTTGTAATCTCTAAATCTCAATAGTGGAAATCCTTCAAGTGGGTTGCTTGAAGGCGAGACGTACACCAGGGTTGGTGGAACTCGTTAAATTGGTTTGCAAGCTCTTCTCCCTTACTCTTTTACATTCATATACTACACTTAATTGATTTGTGTTGGTTGATTGTGGTTTATATACTTAAGCTTGCTTGAATTAGTTAACTTTGAATATTGCACACCAAGTGTTTGACAAATTGTCTCAGCTACATACACCTCTTGTTTTGCATTGTCTCTTGCATTAAACTTGATTTCACCTGCATAATATTTAAACTTTTGATAAAAGAATCAAGTTCAAAGGCATTGCAAGCAAAGTTTTAAAAACTCAATTCACCTCCCTCTTGAGTATTGAGGCCACTTGAATAACAAGTGGTATCAGAGCTTGACTCTTGGTAGATCAAGCTTAACAGCTTCAAGAGATAAGATGGCCTCAAGTTCTCTAAATCTTGTTACTGAGGGTGGTGCCACAAATAGACCTCCCACTTTCAATGGGGAAGGTTATGCGTTTTGGAAGGAAAGAATGAAAATCTTTATTCAATCCATTGATCTAAGAGTTTGGAATGCCATTGAGAATGGTCCTTTTATACCCATGCATATTATTAATGGTAAAAATGTTGAGAAACCCATGGATGATTGGACTAATGATAAAGAAAAGAAAGTACAATACAATTATAAGGCTAAAAATCTGATTACTCTAGCTTTAGGACCCGATGAATTCTTTAGAGTAATGACTTGTCAAACGGCTAAGGAAATGTGGGATACTTTACAAGTAACCCATGAAGGTACTAGTGATGTAAAAGACTCCAAGATTAGTATCTTAACTAGTCAATATGAGAGCTTTAGGATAAACTCCGGAGAAACCATTGTAGAAATGCAAAAGAGATTTACACTTATAATAAATCACCTTATTACTCTTGGAAAAGTATATACTAACAAAGAGCTTGTGCATAAAGTTTTGAAAAGTCATAGCAGGGAATGGCAACCTCTTGTTACTGCCATCAAACAATCCCTAAGTATCAATGAGATGTCTTTTGCCACACTCTTTGGAAAGCTTCAAGAACAAGAGCAAGAATTAAGGGATTTGAAGCAAGCGGAGGAAGAAGAAAAATCCTCCAAGAAGAAAGGCTTAGCTCTCAAGGCCACTTCTACACATGAAGAAGAATCATGCAGTGACCTTGACAAAGAAGAAGAATTTGGTTTGTTTGTGAAGAGATTTGGAAAGTTCATGAAAAACAAAAGATTCCAAAAGAACTTCAAACCCCAAGCAAGAAACCAATCTCTAATGAATCCTCTTCTTCACCAAGTTGTTTTGAATATGGCAAGGAAGGGCACTTCAAGGTGGATTGCCCAAACCTTAAGAAGAAGAACAAGGAGAAAAGAGGAAGAAGAAAAGCCTACATCGCTTGGGATGAAAACGATGTGAGTAGCTCCGATGAGTCCGAAAGTGAAGAAGCAAATCTTTGCTTAATGGTAAATCATCAAGAAGACAATATTGAGGTAAGTCTTCTTGACTTAAACAAGAATGAATTGCTTGATGCATTTGAAGAACTGTATAACAAATTTGTTAAACTCTCCAGTAAGTATAAAGTGTCTAGAAAAACTATAGAAACTCTAGAGACACATTTAATTGAGCAAGTAAAAGAAAATGAGTCCTTGAAAAAGAAAATTGTTGAAAAACAAACTTGCTCAAAATCATGTGAATACTTTAACAAATGTATTGATCTAGAAAAGAAAGTCTTAGATTTAAATAGAACATTAGAAAAATTTACAAATGGTAGAGATAACTTAAATATATTACTTGGAAACCAAAAATGTATGTTTGATAAAACCGGTTTAGGATACAACTCTACCAAAAAGGAAAAACACTACAAAAACTTCTTTGTACCACCTAGGAGATCATCATCACCTTTTTTGAGATGCAATCATTGTGGATTTAAAGGTCATAACTCTTCAAATTGTAATGTTAGAAAATTAGGACCAAAGGTTATTAGAAAGGTGTAGGTTCCTAAAGGGACATTACCACAAGCTAACCTAAAAGGACCCAACATACAATGGGTACCTAGTTCTCTAAACTAATCTTGTTTTGTAGGTATGCTTCAAGGCAAGCAACACCCATTGGTATTTGGATAGTGAGTGTTCAAAACATATGACGGGAGACATAAGAAAATTCACATCATTCACTCCCAAAAAGAAAGGAAGTGTGACCTATGGAGATAACACCAAAGGGAGAGTTCTAGGCATTAAAAACATTGGTAAGAATTCTTCTACTTCTATTAGTGATGTATTGTATGTCGAAGGCCTCAAACACAATTTACTTAGCATTAGCCAATTATATGACAAAGGGTATAGAGTTTTGTTTGAATCAAATTGCTGCATAATTGAGCATGAGATAAATAAGGAAGTCAAGTTTGTAGGTCAAAGAATTGATAATATTTACATGATTGATATGGATAGTTTGTCCTCAAATGATGTGCAATGCTTCATGACTAAAGAAGATGAAACTTGGTTGTGGCATAGAAGAATAACTCATATGCACGTAGACCATTTGAACAAACTTGTTTCTAAGGAATTAGTAATTGGTTTACCAAAACTCAAATTTGAAAACAAATTTTGTGATGCATGTCAAAAGGGAAAACAAGTAAAGGCATCTTTTCAAACTAAAAATATTGTTTCCACATAAAGACCTTTACAACTTTTGCACATGGATCTATTTGGATCTCCAAAATCAAGAGCTTTGGTGGTAATTACTATGGTCTAGTGATTGTAGATGATTATTCAAGATATACATGGACCCTGTTTCTTGCTCATAAGAATGAAGCATATCATGCATTCAAGAAACTTGCTAAGATTATCCAAAATGAGAAAAATTCAAAGATAGCATCCATTAGAACCGATCATGGGGGAGAATTTGAAAATCAATCTTTTGAAAAGTTTTATGAAAAAGATGGTATCAATCACAGTTTTTCAGCTCCAAGAACTCCATAACAAAATGGAGTGGTTGAAAGGAAAAATAGATCTTTAGTAGAGCTTGCTAAAACCATGTTAAATGAAAACAATATTGCGAAACATTTTTGGGCCGATGCGGTAAATACCGCGTGTCATGTTATGAATAGATGTTTAATAAGGCCTATTCTAAAGAAAACCCCCTATGAACTTTACAAGGGGAGAAAATCCAACATTTCATACTTTCATATTTTTGGTTGTAAATGCTTTGTGCTCAATAATGGAAAGGATAATCTAGAAAAGTTTGATGCAAAAGCTGATGAGGCAATCTTCCTAGGATATTCTCAATCTAGTAAATCTTATCGAATCTTCAACAAACAAACCAATACCATTGAGAAGTCTATTCATGTGAAATTTGATGAAAATAGCCATAACTCCCCGAGAAAGGAAGATGTTGATGACCTTGTAGGTACATTCCAAGAAATGAGCTTGGATAATAAAGAGGAAGGCAACAATGAAGGAGAAACAACACAACATGAGGAACCACAACAATGGATCACTTTGAAGGACCCTCCCTTAGACAAAGTCATAGGTGAAATGACAAAAGGTGTAAGTACTCGAAACGCCATTAGAAATGCATGTAATCACCTGGCCTTTGTATCACAAATAGAACCCAAAAGCATTAATGAACATTGGATGCTGGCAATGCAAGAGGAATTGAATCAATTTGAAAGAAATGAAGTTTGGGAACTTGTGCCAAAACCCAATGATCACCAAATAATAGGAACAAAATGGGTATTTAGGAATAAACTAGATGAAAATGGTATAATTACTAGAAACAAAGCTAGACTAGTTGCTAAAGGTTATAATCAAGAAGAAGACATTGATTATGAAGAAACGTATGCTCCCGTAGCTAGGCTTGAAGCTATTAGATTATTATTAGCCTTTGCATGTTGTAAGGATTTCAAGTTGTACCAAATAGATGTCAAAAGTGCTTTCTTGAATGGATACATTCAAGAAGAAGTATATGTTGATCAACCTCTAGGTTTTGAAAACTACCAATTTCCAAATCATGTTTTCAAACTAAAGAAAGCATTATATGGTTTAAAACAAGCTCCAAGAGCTTGGTATGAAAGATTAAGTAAATTCCTTTTAGAAAACAAGTTTGAAAGAGGAAAGGTTGACACAACATTATTTATCAAGCACAAGAAAAATGACATACTATTGGTTCAAGTGTATGTTGATGATATAATCTTTGGTGCTACTAATAATCGTTGTGCAAATAGTTTGCTAAGCTAATACAGGAAGAATTTGAGATGTCCATGATGGGGGAACTTACTTTCTTCCTTGGACTATAAGTTAAGCAAACAAAGGAAGGCACTTTCATTAGTCAATCAAAGTATTGCAAGGAATTGCTTAGGAAATTCAACATGGACAAGGCAAATGACATTGCCACACCTATGGGCACTTCATGTTATTTGGACAAGGATGAGAAGGGTAAGGATGTTGAACTCACAAAATATAGAGGTATGATTAGATCCTTACTTTACTTAACTGCCAGTAGACCGGATATCATGTTTGCTGCTTGTATGTGTGCAAGATATCAAGCATGCCCAAAAGAATCACACCTAAATGTAGTAAAAAGAATAATGAAATATCTGGTTGGAACTCAAAATGTTAGTTTATGGTACCCCAAAGGGGTTGAATGCACTTTAGTTGGATACTCTGATTCAGATTTTGCAGGATGTAAGCTTGATAGAAAAAGCACTAGTGGAACATGTCACTTGCTTGGTAGCTCTCTTGTTTCTTGGCATAGCAAGAAACAAGTAAGTGTTGCATTATCTACAGCTGAGCCAGAATATGTTGCAGCTGGAAGTTGCTGTGCTCAAATCCTTTGGATGAGGCAACAACTTCTTGACTTTGGTGTTATGCTAGACCATATGCCTCTTAAATGTGATAATACAAGTGCCATTAATATCTCAAAGAATCCTGTCATGCATTCAAGGACCAAACATATAGAGATACGGCATTATTTCATTAGAGATCATGCATTAAAGGGTGATTGTGTGCTTGAACATGTTGAAACCACTAAACAACTTGCCGATATCTTCACAAAACCCTTGGCAAAGGAACAATTCATACACATTAGAAGAGAATTAGGAATCTTAGACATTTCCAATTGTGTTTGAATGCTAAATAATTTTGATAATTTCTTGACATACAATGTGTTAATGTTTGATATATTGATTGATTGCCATTCCACTTGAAATCTGTTAGTTTAGACCATTTCTAAGCATACATAATCGATTATCATGCTCTGTATAATCGATTATAAACTTTCTGTTTCCTTGATAATCGATTACAGACTCTTACACAATCAATTACCCATCTTCTGGTTCATCAATAATCGATTATAATCTCATATCTAATCGATTACTAAGTCTCTGTTTCTTGTATAATCGATTAGCCATCCAACAAAATCGATTACTGACGTTTTGCCTTCCAGATAATCGATTATCATCTCCTCCTAATCGATTACAAAGTTTCTATTTTTAACATAATCGATTATCCCACCGGCTATAATCGATTAGCTCTGTGCAACAACATTTCATCTTCCCTAGAATACACACTCTAATCGATTAGTATCAATTACCTAATCGATTAGCATCGTATCAGGTGCAAATTTTTAATGCAGAATCTGTGTGATATGCGTTTGGGCCAATAATCCATCACCATTATTACTCCTTCTCTCATCTCTAAACCCTACTTTTCCCTATAAATAAACCCCCTTTCATTCTTTCATCTCACACCACTCCTCTTCCACTCTCCCAAGTTCCCAAGAGCCACTTTCTCATTTTCTTCTACTTCTTCTCTGCCTTCCCTTTCATTGCCATGTCTTCCTCAAGACAAGTGAAGAGGGCTAGGTCCTCCATGAACCAACCCACAAATCCTCTAGATTTCTCTAGGTTCTTCACCTCACCAAGAGACCTCCAAAACTTCATAAAGAAATTTTCAGAGAAAGACATCATCACTCCCCATTTTATTGATGCCCCAACTTTTGAAAACCCTTGTTTTACCTTCACCCAACTCCTTCACCACTACAATCTCCTTCCATTCCTAACTCTCAAGGAAGGGTTCTATTACCCTGAATTGATGAGGGTATTCTTCTGCAATGTGAAATTGGTTGATGGCACCTTGGAAGCTAGAGTCAAGAATGTGACTCTCAAAATCACCAACCAACAACTCTCTGAAATCACCTAAATTCCCCTCTCTACTGCTAAATTTACAGGGGGTAATCCTGAGGATAAGTGGGATTTCAATCCTATTCCAGCACGCCAATTTCTTTGGAAAGCCAACCGTCCCCTCAGCAATCACAAACTGGTAGGCCATTTAACTCTTAACAATCGTCTTCTCCATTTCTTTATGGTTAAAATGCTTATCCCTCGCGATGGAAATTATGCCTTGGTTAAGGAAGATGATGTTCTACTCATGTGGGCCATCATCAACCAAAAGGATATTAACTGGATTTAACTCATCAAGCTCCACATACTGAAATCCAATGAGCAACACAAACTGCCTTATGGCATCTTACTCACAAAAATCTTCAAGGCATATAGAGTAGACTTGGCTGGAGAACTTGCTGAAAAAGTGCCCTCTCAAGCTTGCATTGGCACTCACCATCTAAACAAAATGGGTATAGTTTGTATAGCTGGAAGATGGATCCTCAAAAGTGACAGAATTCATGGCAGCAGTCCATTTGAGGAAGATCATCCCACTCCCACTGTTGATCCTGCTCCTACTCCTACTCCTGCACCTCAAGGAGAATCATCTGCTCCACCTGATCCCTTCACTGCCTTGTATACTCATCTTGATAACCGTTTTGATCGAATTGAAAACTCCCTCCAACAATTTCAAATGACTGAGCAGCAACATTTTGAACTCATGCAGCAGCGCTATGAGGAGTTATCTCACCAGATTTTTGAACTTTGCTTCTTCAATCCAGATAATTAGATCCATTTTATTGTGCTTTATTTGAATTATTTCCATTTTGTTTCTTTTATTTCTGTCAAATTTCTATTCTGTAATTTCCTTTTTTTGTAATCATTAAAAGTTTCAGTTTCTATATTTCTTTCTCTGGTTCTATTATTTTCGATGATTCCAAAGGGGGAGAAATATATGAGAGCTCATCTAAGTTTCGATTAATATATCTGCTTATTATAACAAGTGAAATCGGATTGTAAATATTGATAGGTTCAAAAAACTGGTTGATAATAACAAATGAGTAACAAATTGGATAATTATCTCTAAGGCATAGATTCAATTAGATAGGGGAAGATATTTTGAATTAAGAATCTGAAATAGATATGTTTTGAAGATAATGCTCAAAAAGATAACATTGTCTGTTTCTGCAGTTTAAGATAATATTAAAGATAATAGATAAGTGTACTTTGGACTAACACCCTCAAGAGATGAACATGGTTTGTCATCATCAAAAAGGGGGAGAATGTGTTTGAATATGGTTTCAGGATCACAGATTTCGATAATGACAAAGGACTCTTTGAAGAAAACTTGGAGAAACAAGAAAATGCATCAGACCTGCAAAAACACGCAGGCTAATCGATTAGGCAACCACATCTAATCAATTACATAGTTCCTGTCTCGCATCTAATCGATTACACCAATAAGACTAATCGATTACTGAACCTCTGTTTGAATTAAATGCATCAGGTATTTACGCTAATCGATTACAGGACATATGCCATCAATTACAAAGCTCCTGGAATGACACCTAATCGATTATATACAAGGACAATCGATTACAAAACTGCGTAAACAAATTAAATGCATCAGGTGCCAGTCCTAGTCGATTACAAGATGGAGAATAATCGATTATCAAGTTTCTGAGTTAAAGCTAATCGATTACAAGGGATAGGCTAATCGATTACAACGCGAGTTACACTACAGATTTCAAAAGCTAATCGATTATAACTCGAGGTGTAATCGATTAGGGTCGTGCCAGAATTTTGGGAAAATGATTTTTAAGTGGAAACCAACTCATTTCTCCACACCTCTCAGGCACCCACGAGCTGCAACGGCTAGGAACTCCATTATGCTCATCTCCAAGACCTATAAATGCAAGACTCCTTCAAGCTACTAAATGAAATACATAAATCCATCAAAGGAAAATCAAATCTTGAGTCTTGTGAGTTATATCCTTGTATAATTTTATTTTTCTGAAACTTAGAGCCTTAAACTTGTATATTCTCTCTTGTTGAGAGTTAGAAATAGTGTGAGCCTTCATTTGTATATCTACTCTATTAAGAGAGTTACTTGCTTGTAAACACTACACCAAACACAAAGGTTTTCACTCTAGGTTGAGTGGTCACTAAGGTTGGGGTTTAACCTTTGGGTATTGAGAGTTTGAGAGATTGGTGGGTTACCCTTGTGCTAGTGAGGATTGAGTTCTTGAGTGTGGGACACGAGGAAGCTACAATTGCTCATAGCTTGTAATCTCTAAATCTCAATAGTGGAAATCCTTCAAGTGGGTTGCTTGAAGGCGAGACGTACACCGGGGTTGGTGGAACTCGTTAAATTGGTTTGCAAGCTCTTCTCCCTTACTCTTTTACATTCATATACTACACTTAATTAATTTGTGTTGGTTGATTATGGTTTATATACTTAAGCTTGCTTGAATTAGTTAACGTTAAATATTGCACACCAAGTGTTTGACAAATTGTCTCAGCTACATACACCTCTTGTTTTGCATTGTCTCTTGCATTAAACTTGATTTTACCTTCATAATCTTTAAAATTGTGATAAAAGAATCAAGTTCAAAGGCATTCCAAGCAAAGTTTTAAAAACTCAATTCACCGGGGTTGGTCTCGATAAGGATTTTAGTCATTAGAATGATCTGACCCATGTTTCCTTGCAATATTCATTTTTTGCTTTGGCTAATGTTACTTGCCCATAGGGATCGATGTGGACAATGGATCATTTGCCCCTAGTTCGTTATCATGACAATGTCATGATAATTAACTAATTTTGCCTTAGATACTTGGATTTTAATTTTGCAATTTTTGGACCGTAGTGCGGGTTTGTAACTGGTGTCCTTAATTCTTTTAATTAATGCTTAATCATTCATTAATTAAGGTTAAGTAATCACGTTTTAGGTCTTCAATTATGACCGTCGCTTGGGCTTCCTTGAAAATCTGACATGGCTCGCTGTAGTTGGTGCTTTCATCTGATGTAATATCCTAAATTTTAAAATAGAGGATTAATTAAGGAAAATAAATCTTGACAAGTTGAATATGAATTGTTTAATGTCCTAATATATTAAAATTAATTAAATTAAGAATTTTGGGAATTTTTGGTGAATTATGGAGACCGGTTAAGCTGAAAATGAGCCCGGTTGAGATATGGGTGTCGAACCAAGTATCTCGGAATGAGATGATATTGGTCAGGGCTGTTAAGAATAATATTGGGAATCCGGATATATATTCAGAATAATTTTTGGATAAAGTATTGAGCCCGAACGAAGAGCCTGTTTGATGTGAAGCGATGAAATTTTAATGAATAGAAATAGAAGTAAATCAACCCCCCCTTTCTCCCTTATTACTTTCATTGCATGCTAAATGAAATAGAGAAAAATATTTCACTTATTCCCTTCTTTATCTCTTCCTCAATTCTTCTCCTATTTCTTCTTCCAAACCCTAACTTTGTGAGGTGATCATCTTCTTCTCCATTTTCGTTTTGAAGAGGCTTGGAAGCTTGGAGTTCCTCACCTCTTTTTTCTCTCTATTTTTGTGTTTTCTCTCCCTCTCTCTTGAACCCACATTGTTGTTGGGTGTGAGGTATGAAGACTCATCATTTTACTTGGGTTTTCCCATTGTATAAATGTTAATATATGTGTAGGAAGAGTAATCTGTGTGGAGAGTGGTTGTAGAGAGCATTTAATGCTTATGCCCTAAAGTGGGGTTGCCATAAATATGAGTGGTTATGAGGAGTTAATAATAGTTGATGCATTAATGATGGAAGGGAGGTGAAGGATTAAGGTATTAATGAATGTGGTTGGGTTTTGGAGAAAACCCTAACTTTACTATTTAGGGAAAAATGAATAACATTGGTGCAAGAGAATGTTTGTGAAGGAATGTATGTTATGATGGATATGAATATGGATAAAGGAGGTTATATGAGAGTTGGGGGTTATACTTGTTGTGTGACCTTTTAATTTCTAATGAATGTGGCTTAATGGGAAGGAATTCCCGAAGCCTAATAAAGAATAAAATGGTATCTACAACATGTCTAGCACATGTTGTAAAATTCTAAATATGAATATGACTAAATAGAATAGAATTGATGACTTGAGTAGTTGATTAATTAAGGTTTTACATGAATGTGAATGTAGGACCTATTCCGAATGACGAGGCGGGAGCGTCTTATCAATCAGAATTCTTCTCTTGAGGTAGGAGAGGAGTCTTAAATTCTAAATGCATGAATTTGAATGTTATTTGATTGTGGCATGTAGTGTTATGCATGTTAGCCTTGCTTGACTGTTGTGAAAAATAATGATATGGTGTATGATGTAGGTAATTTGTTTGGCAACATGCTTGAGTGCATTTAGAAGAAATTGTGATGTGTGGTGTGTGGTGGCATAATTTGTTTTATGAATATGTGGATAGAAAAATATAAGTCCATCGAGAAAGCATAATGAACGCTAATGATTTCGATAGAGGAATAAATTGTATTCTCGATTGGCATTAAAGTTGAATGATATGTTGATAACTGCTGTGAACGCCACACAAAGATTCAAATTAATAAGAATAACTAACAAGATTGAATCTATTAAAAACCTTTTGATGATGTTGGTGACAATGATGATGGATGATGAGTGGCATGTATAGGATGCATAGAGTGAGGAATGCATATGATTTACATTTACATCCATGGCATACTGCATAGCTGCCGGTGTTGGAATTTAAGGGGATTCCCTCGGTTGGCCCAGTGGGAGGGCGGCTCGGTGCATGAGCGAATTATATTTCCCCTGTGACTCGGTGTGTAAGTCACGAAGCTGCCCATGTTGTGCTACGGGGAGCCGCATGTGGTTGACCCTTGTGGGGGGTGGCTCTTGATGAGCAGGTGCCCCCGGTGGTCCTCGGGATCACAGCTGCCATGATTTATCTCATGGTTGGCCCGCAACACCATATGTTGATATGTTGTTTACCGCGGTCATGGTGAGAATGACTAGGTGTTGCAAGATGGGCGATGCGGTTTGGTACCAGTAAAACGATTGGTGAATGCATGCAATTTAAGGAATAAGTGTACACATTTTACTACTGCAGTAGGGGTATGGTTAAATGACCATGCCTGAATCCCACATTCGGTGTTGTAATCCCACAGTCAGATCTGTAATTGTTGAAATACTCCTTTGTGCATATACATTAGCTTAAGAGCATTTGCATATAGATGGAGGTATGCCAAAGTGGTGAGATATGATGATGATTGTGAAGAGGTTGTAAAATATATGATTTAAGACAACATAAAAGATATGAATAGCAAATAATGGTTGTGTGACAATCCATTGGTTGAATAACGTGATTATATGTATGCTTGTGTGCATTGTGTGAAATTATATTGGTATATGGCATGGTGAATGTTATTGATATGCAAAGTATACATGTGTGGATGTATATATACATAATCACATGGTATTCGTATTCATACCGTTGGAATGTGGACTCACTCTCCCATGTTGTCTATTTTTAGACTTGTGATGTAGGGCATTCATGGGAAGAGTAAGCATTTTGAAGTATATTTTGGCTGTGGAGGTAAATAGTTGTATAGGAAGTTCCTTGGCCGGCGATAAATAGATTTTGTGTAGCATGTGATGTAATGAATGCTTGTTTTGGTAATTTTAGATGATAGATGAATTTTGGTGGTCATAGAGGAAAATGGGATCTTGGTGTATGACCAATTTTCATTTATGACCCAACTATGTAATGAACAAATGACGATGTATGTTGATGTTTATGAGTTGAATGAATGAATTGGGCAGAATTATGAATGTATGATGCTACGAAATGAGGATTTATGTTAAGTGTTGATGATTGGTAGTTGTGATAGTTAAAGAGTTAGCATTGGTATGAACTTATGAACTAGACAGGATTTTGTGGTATATAGATGAATGAGACATGTTCTAAATGTGCAATATGATGTGTAATTTATGTTAAATTTAAAGGAATTGGTGTAGATTGAAGTTTGGTATAATGGGTTGTATGAATTCTATGAATTCCCACGTTTCTGCAGAGATTCTGCAGAACTCGCTCAAGTGAGTGAGAATCTCGCTCGAGCAAGATTGTTGTGAAATTGAGTTTTGGCCTCTGCCCCGTTTTCGCCCGAGCGGGGGTATGTTTCGCTCAGGCGTGGGGACGGTCGCTCAAGCGAGGAGGGGGAGGAATTGATACTGGACGATTTTCGCCCAGGCGAGTGGTGTCTCGCCCAAGCAAAAATCGGCCAGAGAGTCACCAACGATTCTGGAGCAATCTCGCTTAAGCGAGTCATGATCCGTTCAAGCGAGTTTGGCACCTGATGCATCCTTCCTTCCTTCGCTCAAGCGTCTCGCTGGCCCGCTCAGGATTCTCCTTCGTATTTCGCTTTAGCGAGTCGGGGTTCGCTCAAGCAAAATTGACCCCTGATGCTTAAACTTCATCCGCTCAGTTTTTCTCGATGTCCCAAGCGTACCCACGCTGGCTCGCTCAAGCGAAGTGATTCTCCCTTGAGCGAGTGGCACCCTGTTTCCCATATTTGTTATTTTAAATAAATTCTTGTTTTCTATACAATATTTCTCATTCAAGCATCGCTTTATTGGTATTATGGAGTATATAATGTACCTCAAAGCTATATCAAATGCATCCATGTTTTCATGAAATTCTTTCACTTGAAAATCAATCAATCAACAATTAAATTAATTACATCTTCCGCTGTTTTTAATTGGAAAAGTTATTATAAGATAACCTTTTGAACTCACCCTCTCATATCTTCATATATGGGAGTGGATTAGCATAGATCCAGGTATTCTACTAGAAGCTACACCACTTATTCTCTTTATACTGAATTACGATTTATAAAAACGCAAAAAATTTTCCCGTATTTTGGGGCGTCTCATCTGACGTGCCATCCTGTCAAAACGGTGTAACCGTTTTGGATTTGAAGCGACGCTAGCTTTATGGGTTACGTCGTTTCACCTTCCACTTCGTCCATGGGCCGCAACAGTTGGCCTTTGTTCCATAGCGCCTTAGAAGTTTAAAAAAGGAGATGTGGTGGCAGCAACTTCTTCATTTGTCATTACTCCCTAAAACTCTGCTGCTCTGCTATCCTGCTTGCTTGGCACTACGTCCTAACCTAGCCAGAAAAACCGCAAGACTTATCTACCCAGGTAGCTTTTTCTCCCACCACGACCTTTTCTTGCATTTTTATTCATTTTTAAGATGTTGAACTTAACTACTAATGGCGGCCAGGTGAGAGATGATTCAGTGGAGATTTATTCTAACCTATCATCATGGCCACTTGAGAAACCCCAGCCAAGGCCATAAGTCTCTCAAGCAAACATTCGTAGGTGGGTTAGGATAGGGTTCTGGGGAGGTCCATTTAGGGATTCTAACTTGGTTAATCATGAAAATTTAGCCCTCACTCTAGAATCATCTTCTTCCTCTTCAACATAACTATACCCTAGTCACCATTTCTAACCTCATCTCCAAATAGAGATACTGACTCTAACGTAGTTCATTACTACGCTAAAGATACTGAATTCTATGTTACTGTCCCATTTTTGCAACATACAGTTACAATGGCCGCTGGAACCTCCACAGTGAGGACCGATCCTGAAGATACCAACATGTTGACGGATGGACTCAACTGGATGACCCTCAAGGCCCAGGACCCTTACTTCTGGGTCCATAGAGAGATTCTTGAAATTCCTGGCTCTAAGTGAAAGACGGTGTGGAACTTGACGCCTGTCATTTTTAGCGTTCTCACAAATACAAGGATTCTTTTGCCTTGATCGCGGCATAGTTCAGTGACTGGGTTTGCCACGTTACCCGGGAACATTACTTCTTTCTCCATGAGATCCTCAGGACTAAGTTGGGAGTCTGGCTCCCCTTTACCAAGTTTGAGATGGGCGTGTTAAATTTTTTGATGTTGCCCTTAGTAGATTCCATCCCAACGAATAGGGCCTCATTTTTCCTTGGAGATGCTTGCTAAACACCCTGACTTCACTCCAACCGTTGTCATTTGTGACGTCCTAGGTCAATTATGCAATTAGTTTAAGTCATTTAATTAAATTTCGGGATAAATTTTTCACAAATAATTAATTTAATCATTTCATCTTTATAAAATAATTATTTTCAATAAAAAGAGGTTTAGAATATAAAATAGGTTATGAACTAAAAACCCCAAAAGCCATTGAAAATGGAAGAAAACTTAAAACTACTCATCAACCTCACATGTAGCGTGGGCATGACAGTAGCAGCACTTGATGCTAAGATGAGTTTTGAGCCTTCCAGCCAACTTCCGACCTACCTCATTGGCCCGTTTCAGGTCTGATTGCCATGAAACTTCAGGGGCCAACTGTGTTCCCCATTTCAGAACTGTTGGCACTGTCCGTTTGCCAAAATTTCATCATATGCGTGAGTTATGCACAAAATACAGTTTAAACCATTTTTGTGCAAAACCCTTGCACCAAACCACCTAAATGGACTCCAAATGATCCAAGGCCTATATGTACAGTTTCTAAATGACCTAGGGAACCTATTGGTCCCTTCCGAGGGGTCCCAAAACCCGCCAGATCTCAAATGCACCTATTTAATTCCTTATTTTCACATAAACACCTAGTTCTAACATATGTATAATCATTCATATCATTTAGTCATTAAGCAATTCACACAGTTTGCATCATTCATAATTCACAATCATAAAACCTACCCATCATAATTATTAAACTACACAACAATGGCTCCGTGCCAATGTACATCCAATCCATGAATTTCAACATAACTGACATTCAAAATCTTAAACTAACAGCTTTACTACATGATCATCATCGTCATTATCATATCAACCATCATAATTCAAATTATCATCAATAGTTAAGCATCACACTCACAGCCACGCAATCCGATATCAAACACCCGAATATCAATAGATCACATAATTTCTATTCTAAATTACATTCACACAAAGCATAATATGCTATTACACACACTAAATCCATATTCTACTTTCATTATTACATAATTTCCTTGCTCCTTGGCATCAATCATCTGCTTGGCGCACCTCCGGGGTATTGGCATCCTCCCTGTCACTGGTCACTAAAATTAAATAAACCACAGCAAGGGTGAGTGTTTGGCTTATCGTAATTAATATAGAATAGTAAATGAAAATACAACTAGTTACTATCTATTACTCCAGATATTAATTAACTTACCTCTACCATGTATAATCTTCCTACTTTGCCTAGTTCTCAATTCTATTTCCAACAACAACATAAGCCACAAACAATCAATCTTTACATTCACATTACGTTATCATTAACATTATCTACATCATACCATACTCACATATCATCTGACTCCTAGTATCCAGATACTAAAGGATCGGCCTTCAGCTGGGGGTCCGACTTGACATCCCGTGAACCCAACTTGGTTCACCGAGCCCGACATGACCATTGGGTAGCTCAACTAGGTATAAAAACCACAGGAGCTGGAAAATAAGGGGTACATTATACCATTGGCCGTTTCATATCACATGATCACATACAACATCATATCAACATGGCTTTAAACATCATCAACTTCATCCATAACTGTCAGAAGCTAACCTATAAATATCACACATGGCGGCCATATCGACCCAGCCCTTGCAAGCCATGTTACATCTTTCCCATCATCCTTATTTCATTATTCTCATCAATTTATGAGTAATAAAATAACATATACCACACTACACCTCATTAACATTTTTCATAATTTATGCTTTACTTAGAACCGCTCATGCATATAATTCATATACTTATTTTCTTAATTTCTAACGTATAACTAACCAAATCAATGTATTTTCTTAACACTTAATTAGTTAGTCACATATAAACACGCATACATAAATATATAAATTACATTTAACTAATCTATATTCTTTCTAATAACTTCTAATTGAATTCTGAGCTTCCTAAAGCTATCATACTATCCAATCCTAATTAATTACGACCCGAACACCCCCTTTACCTCAATTCCAAGCCTCAATAATTTGTTCTTGGTGCCGGTTACGTCACCTGATTCGCCGCTCGCTCCTCCAAAGCTCGTTCCGGCTCCTATAGTCACCGAAACAACAACCCAGTTAGTATATGGTCTTCCTTACCCTTCCAAACTCATGATCCAAACTTCTAAGAGCCTTAAAACTCAAAATCCAAGCCCACACATCACATGCATGGTTCGGTTTTAAAGAGGGAGAAAGGGAGAAAAAGAAAAAGCATGCAATCAAGGTTCCCAATGACTTACCTTAGCTCCCAATCACCCAAAACCACCAAAAATCAAAGCTTCCACCAGTTCTTGCCACCAATCACAGAGGAGGAAGAAAATAAGAAGAGGAAGAAGCGTGTTCATCCTGTTTTGAATGTCTTGTTTTAAAACAGGTCGTGACGCTGACACTACACGTCCCACTGGCGTTGCACATCAGGTCATTAATTCTCACCTGGCGCTATACGTTACAGCCACATTACGAGTCAGGTCCCCTGATACCATTTCCTTTAAAACTCATATTTAAACCCAATAATTCACTTCATATCCCTTAATCCTTATTATTTAAAATCAAAATACATTTATTTGCTTATTCCTATTATTAAAACACTAGGGATGTTACATCCATCCCCCCTAAAAAGGGATTTCGTCCCCGAAATCAACATACCTCATTGGAAAAGATGAGGATACAATCACTTTATGTTAGACTCCAACTCCCAAGTATAAGTTACTCCATTCTGATTCTGCCATTTTACTTTTACTTAAGACACTTCCTTGCTTCTCAACCGTTTAGTCTGATATCCCTCAATACAAATAGGTGCCACCACTACAGTCAAATTTTTCTTCAACTCGATGGAATCCTCAGGCATAATCATTGAATCACAAGGAATGTATACTCTCAGCTTAGACACATAGAATACATCGTGGATGTTAGTCAATAATTGGGGAAGATCCAATCGATAAGCTACATCACCAATCTGTTCCAAAATTTGATACGGCCCAATATATCTCGGATTAAGTTTTTAACTTCTCAATATCTGACCTACACCCTTAGTAGGTGCAACCTTCGAAAATACCCAATCTCTCACCTAAAACTCTTGTGGCCTATGACAATTGTGATAGTAACTCTTCTGACGATCCTAGGCATTTTTTATCTTT
The DNA here is from genome assembly GCA_037962975.1 of Clitoria ternatea. NCBI lineage: Eukaryota > Viridiplantae > Streptophyta > Magnoliopsida > Fabales > Fabaceae > Clitoria > Clitoria ternatea. Next base: position 51,686,980 of record CM075671.1, read on the forward strand.
TCACGGATCAATGCAACTTTATCATTCATTTCCTGAATCAACTCAGGTCCTAGATGAACCGCATCGCTATTTTTATTCCAACATAAAGGTGTACGACACCTTCTTCCATACAAAGCTTCATAAGGTGCCATCCCAAAGCTACTATGGTAACTGTTGTTATAGACAAATTCCACCAATGGAAAATGTCTCTCCTATGAGCCGCCTTGTTCCAATACATAAGCCCTGAGCATATCTTCCAGTATGAAAATAGTCCGCTCAGACTGGCCATCCGTTTGAGGATGCTAAGCTAAACTCAACCTCACCTCAGTACCCAACTCCTGCTACAAACTTCCCCAAAATCTGGAAGTGAATCAGGGATCATGATCAAAAATAATACTTGAAGGCACACCATGTAACCTTACAATCTCAGTGATGTACAATCTGGTTAACTGGTCCAATGACCACTTCATATTCATGGCCAGAAAGTGAGCACTCTTGGTCAACCTGTCCACAATTACCCAAATAGCATTACATCCAAAGCGGGTACGAGGTAACCCAAATACAAAATCCATCGTGATACTTTCCTATTTCTAAATCAGAATCTCCAGAGGTTAAGCAAGCCTAGAGGTCTTTGGTGTTCTACACTTTTGACATATCACACAAGACCTCATATACTTAATGATCGCTTTCTTCATCCCCGCCACCAGAATTCCTTCTTCAAATCATGATAATTCTTGGTAATACTAGGATGAATACTTAATGAACTCTTGTGCGCTTCAGATAACACAAGTCACCTAAAATCTCCTTCTGTAGGTACCGCAACACGGTCTCTGAACCGCCAAATACCATCACTGCCTCTAATCAAATCCATGTTCTTACCCCTAGTCTGGGCAACAATCAATTCCAACAATTCCTTATCATCCTCTTGAGCTACTGCCAACGATTCCAAAAACTCATTGGAGATCTTCAACATCCCAATTACCATCTGATTTGGGGCTTGTACAACAACCCCAATGTTCATGTCGCGAAAATCTTCAAGTAATTCCTGCTCTTTTCCTATCAAGAAAGCTGCATGTAAAACTTTCCTGCTCAAAGCATTAGCCACAATATTCACCTTGCCCGGATGGTATCTTAAATCAAAATTATAATCTTTTAAGTACTCTACCCATCACCTCTGTCTCATGTTTATCTCCTTCTGATCAAATAAATATTTTAAGCTTTCGTGGTCATTGAATACCACAAAATGAGAACCATACAAGTAATGCCGCCATATCTTTAAGGCAAATACCATAGCTGCAAGCTCCAAATCATAAGTAGGATAATTCTGCTCATGCAGCCTCAGTTGCCTGGAAGCATAAGTAATTACCTTCTCATCCTACATCAACATACATCCCAAACCAAACTTGGAAGCATCATAATATACCATAAATTCCTTTGTCGCATTAAGTAACGCAAGTACTGACGCCGAAGTCAAGCATTGGTTCAAAGTCTGAAAACTCAACTCACACCTTTCTGTCCACACAAATGGAGTCTCCTTTCTCATCAACTGGGTCAAGGGAAGTGCAATACGAGAAAATCCCTCGATGAAACGACGATAATAACCAACCAATCCTAGGAAGCTTCTAATCTTAGTCACTGATTTAGGCCTCTCCTAAGCCATAACTGCCTTAATCTTAAATGGATCTACAGACACTCCATCACGAGAAATCACATGCCCCAAAAATTACACGCCTGCTTCCCAGAAGTCACATTTGGATAACTTAGCATACCACTTCTTCTCACATAACACTTGCAAAACAATCTTAAGATATGCATGCTCCTCAATGGATTTTGAATATACCAAAATATCATCAATGAACACCACCATAAATTAATCCAAATAAGGTTGGAAAATTTGGTTCATATAATCCATAAAGATAGCTAGAGCATTAGTCACTCCAAAAGGCATTACCACGTACTTAAAGTGACCATACTGAGTCCTGAACGCCATCTTCGAAATATCCTCTGATTTTACCCTGATTTGATGATATCCAGATCTTAAATCAATCTTAGAAAATACTACAGCACCCTGCAACTGATCCAACAAGTCATCAATCCGCAGTAAGGGATACTTATTCTTAATGGTTAACTTATTCAGCTAACGCTAATCAATACATATCCGCATACTACCGTCCTTCTTCTTTACAAGTAACACAGGAGCGCCCCAAAGGGAAGCACTCGGTTGAATGAACCCTTTCTCTAACAACTCATTCACTTACTTCTTTACTTTAGCTAACTCCACCAAAGACATTCAGTATGGTGCACGGGACATAGGTTCTGCCCCGGGAATCAAATCAATCGCAAAATCAATCTCCCTACCAGGAGGCAATTCCGGAATATCTTTTAGGAACACATCAGGGAAATCACAAACCACCAGAATATCAGTGGGCTTAAGATTATACCGCCCCTCTGAAACAAATAGAATAACATAAGTTGCAGACACATCACTCACTATATTCTTAGTGTCAAGCTCCTGGGAGAAGATTATAGTCTTGCAGTAACAATCCACCATAACGTGGTTAGCGGCCAACCAATCAAGACCCAAGATAACATCTAAATTCTTTAACGACATACAAATCAAATTCACCAGAAAATAATGGTCTTCAATTTGCATCAGCAGTTCCCCATACATAATGGTTGACCTAAATGTGGAACCAGTTGGAGTAGAGACACTAGGAGCATTCTTCATTAACACCACCGATAAGCCAAGCCACCGAACACAGTTTTCAAAATAAAGGAATGTGTAACACTAGAATCATAAATAACATTTACCAGGTAGTAATGAATAACACACTTATCCTGCACCAGATTATCATTTCCTGTAACCTCAGATGCATCAAAAGCAAACACACGTCCAGCCATAACATTTTAAGCACCGCTGGACTTTGCATCAGATCGCCTTAGGTGCTGACCTCCACGACCACCGCCACCTCAGCCTCCTCACTAAAAATTACCTCCATGAATCACAGAAGCATTTGCCCGGTTACCTTGTCTACCTTGTTGTTGTCTCTATGGAAAATCAGACCTCAAGTGCCCTGGTTGCTTGCATTGGAAGCAAAAAGTCTGGTTAGCAGGACAATGTCTAGAGAGGTGACCCTCATGGCCATAGTTATAACATGCACGACTTCCTGATTGGCCACCGGAACGGCCGATAGAACCACGACTAGAAGAAGATGATGATGAAGCGAAAGACTTGCCACCTTGAAAAAACTATCCCATCTTCTTAAGACTAAATCCTTTGGCCTTTAATAGTTTCTTGTCCCTTGATTGGGATGCTCTCTGTAACTGTACTTCCTCAGTAAGCCTGACCTTGTTCACCAGAGTAGGGTAGTCATAGATTTCAATAGGAACAATCACACTTTGAAGTTCAATCCTAAGACCAACTTCATATTTTACATATTTACTACCTTCAGTTCCTTCCAAAGAGAATGGATGGTAAAAATCATACAACTCATCAAACTTGGTTGTGTATTCAACTATAGTCATTCTGCCTTGTTCAAGTTTCAGAAATTCCATCTCCTTTCGAATCTTGTAATTAACTAGAAAATACTTTGCAAGAAATCACCATCAAAAGTTCACCCACATCAATGGCTCACCAGCAGCATTCATTTGAACCTTGGTTCTTGACCACCACACTCGAGCTTCATCTTTCAATTGATACGTGGAAAATTGTACTTTATGCTCATCAAAACATTTAAAGTATTCAATCGTCTGCTTAATATCGCACAACCACACATTAGCTCTATCATAGTCATGACCTTCTTTGTAGGTAAGTGGGTTCCTCTTCAAAAATTTGTCAAGAGTCGGGCCAAATTCAGCCTTCCTCATCATTTGTGAGAACCTTACAAAGAAGTCATCATCCTCCACCATAATTCAACTCTACAATATCTAAACACATCACCATCAGCAACCAATAATTTACTAGGGAGTAAAATAATTACCTTATATATACAAATAACATAATGCCGCCAGAATGCCAAGGGAATGATGCCAAGTTAACCTGTCAACAACACAAACAACTATAAATAGGATACAATAAATGCAAGAATAGCCCTATAAGGACTCACACAATTCACTACATCTACCCACTTATTTGGTCCTGAAAAGAACCGCTCTGATACCACCTGTGATGTCCTATGTCAATATACAATTATTTTAAGTGTTTAATTAAATTTTGGGATAAATTTTTTACAAATAATTAATTTAATCATCTCATCTTTATAAAATAATTACTTTTGGTAAAAAGAGGTTCATAATATAAAATAGGTTATGAACTAAAAACCCCAAAAGCATTAAAAATAGAAGAAAACTCAAAACTGGAACAAGGGCTTGACGCTGCGCGTCAGCCCACGTGTAGCGTCAACCTAAAGCTGCGCACCTGACGCTACGTGTCAACCTAAAGCGGCACACCTGATGCTATGCATCAACCCCACTTATAGTATGGGCATGCCAGTAGTAGCACCTGATGCTGACATGAGTTTTAAGCCTTCCGGCCAACTTCTGACCTACCCCATTGGCCCGTTTCAGGTCTGATTGCCATAAAACTTCACAAGCCAACTGTGTTCCCTATTCCAAAACTGTTGGCGTTGTCTGTTTACCAAAATTTCATCATATGTATGAGTTATATGCAAAATGCAATTTTAACCAATTATGTGCAAAACCATTGCACCAAACCACCTAAATAGACTCCAAATAGTCCAAGGCCTATATGTATAGTTTTTAAATGACCTAGGGAACCTATTGGTCCCTTCTGGGGGGTCCTGAAACCCGTCAGATCTCAAATGCACCTATTTAATTCCTTATTTTCACATGAACGCTCATTCACATCATCTAGTCATTAAGCAATTCACACAGTTTGCATTATTCATAATTCACAAACAAAACAAAACTTGCCCATTATAATTATTAAACTGCATAACAATGGCTCTGTTCCAATGTACATCCAATCCATGAATTTCAACATAATTGACATTCAAAATCTTAAACTAACAGCTTTACTACATGATCATCATCATCATCATCATTATCATATCAACAGTCATAATTCAAATTATCATCAACAGTTACTCATCACACTCACAGCCACACAATCTGATATCAAACACCAGAATATCAATAGATAACATAATCTTTATTCTAAATCACATTCATACAAAGTATAATACACTACTACACACACTAAATCCATATTGTACTTTCATTATTACATAATTTCCTCGCTCCTTGGCATCAATCCTCCGCTTGGCATACCTTCAGTGTAACATCCCGAATTTTATAAAAATGATTAAATATGAGGAATAAATATTAAATAATTATAAATGGGTTAATAAGTGTCCCAAAAATACTGAAATAATTAAATTGAGATTTGTGAGGATTAATTATAATTTATTAAGGCTTAAAGAACTAAAATTATACCCGATTAAAATATGGGTGTCGGACCAAGTACCTCTGATTGAGATGCCGTTGGTCAAGGCTGTTAAGAATATTATTGGGAATCTGAATATATCTTTGGAATAATTTTTGGATTTAGTATTGAGCCCGAACTGAGATCTTGTATGTAATAAAACGGTAAAATTTAATAAAGGGATTAAGTTAAAACAAAAACTCTTTTTCCCCTCTCATTTTCTCGATAGCTTCTCCTACCTCTCTAAACATTCCACTTTCTTCTTCTTCTCCATTTCTTTCTCTTGCCAAATGTGACCACCACCACCACCACCCATGGCCATTTCCACCAAAAATCATGAGGGTCCCTTGGGTTTATGAAGCTTGTATTGGACATGGAGGCAAAGCTTGGCTCATCACCTCTTCTCTTCCTCTCATTTTCGTATTCACCTTGGGGCTTGGAGGAGAGGTATGGTTTTTGACCACCCATGGGTTTTATTGATAGTTTTTAAGTTATTGAAGTATTATTGTAACACCCTTATTTTTAATAAATAATAAATCCAAAGACAGGAAAATAAATAAATAAATAAATAAATAAATATCACAAATCAACCACTAGTCAATCGGCATAGAAAAAGAAGGGAGAAGGCAAGGGAAATAAAAGAGCATTACACTTATAGTAGTCAGCGGAAGGAACAAGGCTGGGACTGACCCATTCGGTTCAACGAAACACATCAGCGCCTGGGCGAAATCCATGACAACTCTGACTCGGTCAAGCGAGGTTCAACGCCGCCTGAGCGAGAAGTGACAATGCAACAGTGGAAAAGGAGATCCTCAAGCGAAGCTCAACACCAGTCCCTACTTGCTTCAGCGTAATCCCACATGCTTGGGCGAAACAGCTCCATTCGCTCGGGCGAGGCACGATCCGCTTAAGCGATGCCAACACAAAGGCCTCTCCAAACACACACTCGCTGGAGCTAAGTCTAATTCGCTGGGGCGAACACAGGTACAAGGTAATTTCTCAATCGGATATGGACAAAGGTTCACTCGGTAAATCCTCACGCTCGCACTTCACTCGGGAAATCAGGTAGTTAAGTCCCACTCGGACTTATTCGAAACCCAACCACTCTGGATACCAATCCTCACTCGGACATTACATCTTTCACTCGGATTACCAATACCTTACACTTAGGATCCAATCCACTCTAAACCACTATTCGAACTCCTCTCTCGGAAGGGAATCACTCGAGGTTTTCACTCGGGAAATACAAACTCTTCCTCACTCGGGATTTATTTACGATTTTCGCTCGGAGTCACATAACATGTTCACTCGAAAAAGCCACCCAGAAATCTTCACTCAGAACCACTAACTTAACATAATTTCACTCCTCAACGGCCCTCGAGTCATTTAGCAACACTTCCCAATCGGAAAACGCATCGAATCAGTACGAAGTACATACATATGAATACATGATCACAGAAACATAAATCTGCTAACAAATCCAGTCTACCAACCCATAGACATGTAACCACACACTCGGAATACCCGTTATCTTGATATTATGCACTTACCAATACTTACGAATACCATACAAGTGACACCATGACTATTCAATCTTTATAAGTGAATATATTTAATCGTCATTTTACATAAGAGCTGGCCAAGGCTACATGGACAAAACATAATAATGCAATACAAGCGCTCAACAGTCGGAGTGCACCACACTCGAACTTGAAACCCTATCATCATTTCCGAGTACGACCTGCACACTGAAAAATAGTGTAGGGGTGAGCATCTTAGATATTAAATGATAGATACCGACTCAGGCTGTCCCACAATCATACAGCAAAATACATATCCACGTAATTAGACATAGCAACGAGTAAGGTCAAGCATTAACCATCAACCAAGACACACATGGAACACTTACCGATCGGAATTCGTCAGTCGCCACTCGGCCAGGTGCACATACACAGCCAATAACATTAGTATAACAGCAATCATCAACATGATATTACCAACGAATCAGAACGCACGTATTCTACACTTTCTGGTCGGAATCTAACAGTTCTTACTCGGCTATACACGCATGACATTTCAATGACATTAACACATATTCATGGAGCAGACTTCAATTAGCATCAGTCACGTATATACACAGAATACTCTCTCGGTTATATCCATTCATCATCTCCTTAATATCATCACACGCATAGTCAAATTTCAGTCAGCATCAGCAATACATATATACAGAGTATTTCACTCGGATATACATATTTATCCTTTCATTAACACTATCACATGCATAAACAATTCCAAACAATATCAATCAGTCAATACACGCACAGAGTATTTCACTCAGTTATAAACATACATCATCTCACTAACACCTTCGCATGCACAACTAATTCCAAACATTGTCAACAGTTAATAAGCACATATTATTTCACTCGGTTCCGCATTCGTGTGTATCAGTTTAGACGTTGCAACATAGGCTCTCAGCCTTTTTATACATAGCTCTCAGCTATCAAATCAGCTCCTAGCTGCTTGGCCGTTTTACAGGTACCTAACCGTTTGCCCACAGGTGACACCAGCGCTCTCAGCGCCAACGGAGGTGTTCACAGGCAGCCCGAGTCCCACTCAAGGGCTACCTTGAGTCCCACTCAAGGATTTCATAGCGTCCCACACTTTAAAAACCGATGGTAGTGTCCCACACTACGTGCTCTCAGCACAAACGCATCCCATGCGCCACACGCGGATTCATCACACACACAGAGTTCATATACATAGCCATACATGCATCTCATGCAATTGGCATCATACATCATCATCATTCAAATGGCACATGCATCTCATGCAATCAATGCTGGACATTAACAGTACTCAACAACACATGCATCTCATGCAGTCGGTGTTACACATTCTCAGAACTCAATAGCATATGCATCTCATGTAATCAGTGCTAGGCATTAACAATATTCCACAACACATGTATCTCATACAGTCGGTATTATACATCATCAGCATTCAACAATACACGTATCTCACGTGACTGGTATAACACATCAACAGGACTCAAACAACATACATGCAATCGACATTAAGCAATGTCAGGACTCAGACAACACATACAATCAGTATGGTACATTATCAGATTCATTGAGTCATATTCTATCACATGCAGTCAGCATTCTAAGCTTATAGCAGCTTGCAGGTCATGTAAAACACACGGTAATCGTCAACATCACTACAACACATTCCTTTCATACAATCGTTCAACACTCGCAGGCCATCATCATGCAACACTCATCTTTCACTCGTCATGCAACACAACACACAATCAGAACACGGAAATAGCAAGCATCAACACTCGGAACCTGTTCATAACCCATGCATTTAAGATAGAAGATACCCCCCTACCTGGACTGAAGCTTTCAGTCGGTCAACATGACGTTCAGTTCTAGAGGAACACTGAATCACTCTTAGCATATCTGCATGCAAGAGCAGGGGAGGCCCAAGACGTCCAGCTCTCGGCTCGCTCCCTGGAATGGCTCCATCACGATGCTGTGAACACTCCGACCCCCTTGAAGCTCCTCGCAGTGCAGATCTCCACTGGGACTTGGCAGCTTCGAGCAAGGAGAGGAAGAAGGAGGGAAGCCGACGAAGGAATGAAGGAACAAGGAAGGAGACGTGTTGCATGCAGAGGGAATGCACACCCTCATCCTCACGGGTTCATCGAGTAAGGGAGGAGGACCCCAATCCTCAGCCACCATTGCTTCACGGAAACAGAGCGCAGAGGAGGAAGAAGAAGATCGAAGAGGAAAAGAAGAAGAAGAAGAAGAATAAGAGAACGGGGGGGAAGAGGAGTCTGCAGGGAAGAATGGATGATAGTGTATCCATATATGCATGTACGAAAAGAAGGAAGAGTGGGGTGGGAAAGCGTGCACAGCAGCAGCCCCCCCACACGCGTCACGCACACCATCACATCTAATCAGTCATTGACAACCAATCACCATTAATCAACCTTTCATTTCTTAACTTAATTAATTAAACCAATTATAATTAATAAATAATTCTCCCCACACTTAACAATTTATTATTTTAATGATTCATTTCATTCGGTAATAATTATTAAATTGGGATGTTACAATTATAATGGGAGGTTAGATGTTGTTTTGATGAATGGAGGTATGTTGAACCAAACCCTAGGTGGGATAACCATTGGGGATTGTTATTGACGTTGATAATGATTGGAATCTAATGTTGTAGCCTATGGATGTACATAAATAATTAAAATTGATGATTGTGGATTGTTGGTAAAAACCCTAGGCTTAAATTCTTGGAAATAAACCCCTTAAATTATGGTTTTGTTTTATAAGAGATTGAGAGGTTAATGAGGTTATTATGATTAAATGAAATGGTTGGGAATGATGGTTGTTGGGTAATTTTAGAGGAAAACCCTAAGTATAAAAATTGGGGCTTTTGGCTTAATTAATAGTTAAAAATGATTTAGGTTCTTGGAATGAGTTTTTAGGAAGGATGGGATTGATTATTGGTTGATGATGATGAATTTTGAACTAAGATAATGGTGTTGTGCTTGTGATGGTCATTGATAATGGGATAAATGAAATAAACATAATGAGTATTTGATGAGGCCTTAGGCCATGATATGGGCTACTAGAATTTGTGGATTAATGATGGCTTTGAATGGAACTAAGAGGCTCATGATGAATTTGAATGGCAAATGATAGTTTAAGTGATGGTGAAAGAGATGTTGTTGTTGTTGGGTATGGTTATTGTATACAATGATACTCATGTTTTCCTTGTCATGATCATGTTGAATGATGAGATAATTGGTGATGTGATGAATGTCATGCTTGGTAATGGTGCATTCTTAAGAATTAGATGTATACATATAAATTGACAATGAATGTTTAATGTCCCTTTAATAGGAGTAATGTGTTATTGATGAATAGCCCATGAAGGGTTGAAGTGTGCATATACCATGTGAATTTAGAATTCCATGTGACTTTGATGAATGAATATTGGTAATGAGAGGCTAAGGCCAATTGATGGCATTAATGTTTATATTGATGAAGAAATTGCTCAAAATGTAAAGCTAGGTATTGAAATTAATGCATAATTGAGGAACTAATAGAGCCAAATAGAGTTTTATGAGGATTGAATGGATGGGATAATCCCAATAGCTTCTACATATAGTTTATGACTTGTAGAAACTGGAACGGGTCAATTCCGTTGAGAAATGGCCCTAAGGTTGCATTAAAACTGCTTAAAATAGGTAATACGCATTTATACGCATAAGTCCCTCATTTTTGAGAATTTTTGAGTGTGGCTAGTGGCTATATGTCATAAATAATATATATAAGTTGGTGTTAAAGTATGGTGGGCATTGGAATTCGTATCAAAAAGTTAGGGGGATTAGAAGTTTGAAAATGTGACTTTTTCTACATAAAACAGCCTCTATACTGTCATGAATCGATTCAAAACAGTGTTTGAATCGATTCAGAGGCTTCTGGATGAGCTTGAATCAATTTATACAAAGGCTTGAATTGATTCAAGACCCTCTGGATTCACTGTTCCTCAATTTTCCAATGCTTGAATCAATTCATACGGGGTTTGAATCAATTCAAGGCCCTCTGTTCCCACTCTTTTGAGCCCTAGGCACGTATGAATCAATTCCTGGGGTGTAGATTCGATTCATGGCCTTCTAGGAGTATGGGAATCGATTCATAGCCTTCTGGGAGTATGGGAATTGATTCACAACAGGTGGGAATCAATTCATGGCTGTAAGAATCGATTCCCGGGTGGTAGGAATCGATTCATGGCCCTGTTATAGCACTACTTTGTTTCCTTTGCTGTTTTCAGCCTGTTTGGGCATCTTAATTGTATTTTTGGCCTCGACTTCTTCATAAAAGTTGTAGATAATAATGTTACAAAGGTGTGAAAATTAGTCTTACCTCAATTGGAGTTTTCTAACTCTCATGAGGCCTAAAATACCGAACCCACTGCAGCGTAAAACTCACATTTAAGAGGTTTTGAACCTAACTTTTGATGATGGTCAAATTCAGACTAACAGGTAATATTTGTGACATGTCCCACTATTTTTGAAACTAAAAATGAACTTTCCCCATATACCTTAATATTGGAATTTAACATAAACTAGTTATTATCCAGACCTCGTTTCGTCATGCAAAACACTTGATTTATCGAGGATACATGATTGTGGTGTGTCTTAGTGGTGTTTGGAGTTAATTTATGAAATTGGTAAGATACATATGTGCCCAAGACACATTATGGAAATATGAATGTTCCAAAACTAATGATGTGATATGATGATTAATAATGAAAGTAAATGTTGTGGTCATATGACTCACCTTGAGTGATGATGAAACTAATAAGGGGATAATTATATAGCAATGAATTGTTATAAATCATTGAATTAGGGAAAATGTCGATGATGATTGAGTGGATGATGCCACCATATTGAATAACAATTAATGATGTTGAATGAAAAGGGATATTGTTGTTGAGCATACCCTTGATTAAATGGTGATTATTATTGTTGATGACCGCAACGTCATTGTGTTTAATACAAGTGTAATCTTATACATGTAAATTGAATCGTATTGGCTAGCATGTGATGATGATATGATAATTGTGAAATGAATAACCTTGCGGGGTTCCACGAAGGTGTATTTTTATGTTGATGTAGGTTTTGATAATGACACAACAAATGAAGGATCAAGATCAAGGATGAAATAATTATGTTTGATGAAGGAAAATTAATGAATTCCAAAGAGATGATTCAAGGCACTTATAGAGGTCTAAAACAAGTGAAGAACAATCATCAAAGTGCCTAAGGACCAAAAGAACAAAAGCCATATGCAAGTACATGTCAAAAGGATAAAACAATATGCAAAAATGAAGGAACAACATGATGAATCGATTCACTAAGCAGTTGAATCGATTCATGCGTTTTTAGTTTGGCCCAGGATTCCATTTTACAAGATTGAATCGATTCCTCCCTACCTTGAATCGATTCATGCGCTAAAAATTGCACAGAAACACTAAATGAATCGATTCTTTTGTGAAATGAATTGATTCATTCAGATCAAATGCTTCTGGAACGTTCAGTTAAAATGTGTTACAACCTGGAATCACAAATTGGGAGCCTCAGATCGCATTTCATGAATAATGCTCCATTAAGCAGACAAAAGCAAGTCTCATTACGTAATTTATGGATCGAAGGGAATTCTTTAATTGCAAAGAAGCAATGCCTTGACACTATAAATAGGAGAAGAGTTAAAGGCATTAAGTACACCAAGCATTTTGAAGCATTTCCATTTTCTTTCTTCCCCCTCCATTCTCTTGCTCTTCTTTTTGCTCTCTTTATTCTTGATTGGCATATTTCTTGAAGTTATTTTGAGAGTTAATTTGTGGGAAATTATATTGTGTACTTAATTTGCATATCCTCTTCTTAAGAGTTATTACTTTGTGAAAACTTTAACTTGTATATCCACTCTATTGAGAGAGTTTCCTTGTACACTCAAACACCAAACATACTAGAATATTTAGGTTGGGATTTTCAACCTTGTAATTGTGAGATTGAGAGATTGGGTGGGGTGCCCTTGTACTTGTGAGGATTAGATTCTTGAGTGTGGGAGACTAGGAAGTTGTAATTGCTCAAAGTTGTATCTCTAATCTACAATAGTGGAAATTTTCTAAGTGGGTTGCTTAGAGGCGAGACGTACACCGGCATGGTGGAACTCGTATATATCGGTTTGCAAATCTCTCTTCCCTAAACTCATTTAATTTGTGCACTTAAGTTGCTTGCTTGATTTATTGTTTCATTAACTTGGACTAAGTGCATGTTATACTAAGTTGCAAACTATTTTGATTAACATTGTTGAACTTGACTTTTAGTAACTCTCTTTTATTAATCTTTCTAAAAGTCTCATAAATTGCTTTGTGGTTAATTTGATTCTATATCTTGATTATTACTTAGACCTTTTATGTACTTACTATCTTGATTTGTGCATAATTTGTTATCACTTGCTATTAAGCTTATCATCTTCAATAAACATAGTAACTAAAGAATCAATTTCAAAAGCATTCAAAGTAAATTTTTTAATACTCAATTCACCCCCCTCTTGAGTAATTGTGGCCACTTGGTTAACAAGTGGTATCAGAGCTTGACTCTTGGTAGATTAAGCTTAACGGCTTCAAGAGAACAAATGGCCTCAACCTCATATAACATGTTTCCCGAGGGTGGTGCTACAAATCGACCTCCCGCTTTTAATGGTGAGGGTTACGCTTTTTGGAAAGCAAGAATGAAAATTTTTGTGCAATCAATCGACTTGAAAGTATGGAATGCTATTGAAAATAGTCCTTTTGTACCTATGTATACTGTTAATGATAAACAAATTGAAAAACCTATGGATGAGTGGACTAGTGAGGAAGAGAAGAAAGTGCAATATAATTATAAAGTAAAAAATCTTATCACTTCAGCCCTAGGTCCTGATGAGTTCTTTAAAATAATTACATGTAATTCTGCTAAGGAAATGTGGGACACCCTTCAAGTAACTCATGAAGGAACTAATGATGTTAAGGATTCAAAAATTAGCACTTTAACTAGCCAATATGAAAGTTTTAGAATGAATCCAAATGAATCTATTCTAGAACTTCAAAAGAGATTTACTTTGATCATTAATCATCTTATTACTCTTTGCAAATCTTATACTAACAAGGAGCTTATCCATAAAGTTCTAAAAAGTCTTACTAGGGAATGGCAACCTCTTGTTACGGCCATTAAGCAATCTCCTAACATAAATGAAATGTCTCTTGCCACTTTGTTTGGGAAACTACAAGAACAAGAACAAGAGTTGAAAGACTTAAAACAAGCGGAGGAAGAAGAAAAAGTCTCAAAGAAGAAAGGGCTAGCTCTCAAAGCTACCTCAATCATTGAAGAAGATTCCGAGAGTGAAGTTGATGAGGATGAAGAGCTAGGACTATTTGTGAAGCGTTTTGGAAGGCTCATGAGAAACAAAAAATTCCAAAAGAGCTTCTCTTCTAAAGGTAAGAAATTCATTCCTAAAGAAAATTCTACTTCACCTACTTGTTTTGAATGTGGTAAGGAAGGACACTTCAAGATGGATTGTCCAAACCTAAAGAAGAAAAACAAAGACAAAAGAACTAAGAGAATAGCATATAGCATGGGATAAAAATGAGATAAGTAGCTCGGATGAATCGAAGAATGAAAAAGCAAACCTTTGTCTCATGGCCAATCACCAAGATGAAGAAAATGAGGTAAACTTTCATGACTTAGATAAGGAAGAATTACTTGATGCCCTTGAAGATTTGTATGATAAATTTACAAAAGTCTCTAATAAGCTTAAATTGTCTAGAAAAACAAGTGATACTCTAGAAATGCATCTCATGGAAGTATTCAAAGAAAATGAATGTTTAAAAGAAGAGCTAGAAAATATCCAAGCATGGTCTAAGAATAAACCTTGTGAATTTGCTAAAAAATGCATTGATCTAGAAACCAAGGTCTTAGACTTGAATAGAACATTAGAAAAATTTACAAATGGTAGAGACAATTTAAATGCATTTCTTGGAAAACAACGTTGCATGTTTAACAAAACGGGACTAGGTTATAATCAAGGATCACATGCTAAAGGATAAACATTACAAAAATTTCTTTGTGCCACCTAGTAAATCATCTACACCATTTGTGAAATGTAATTATTGTGGTCTTAAAGGCCATAACTCTTATAATTGCAATGTTAGAAAATTAGGACCAAAAGTAGTGAGAAAAGTATGGGTTCCTAAGGGAACATTTTCACAAACTAACCTACAAGGACCCAACATAAAATGGGTACCAAGCTCTCTAACTTGAATTGTTTTGTAGGTATGTTTTAAGGCAAGTAACACCCATTGGTACTTGGATAGTGGGTGTTCTAAACATATGACGGGAGATAAAAGTAATTTTATATCACTTACTCCACGAAATAAAGGATTTGTTACTTATGGAGATAACACAAAAGGAAGAATACTTGGAATCGGAAATGTTGGTAAAAATTCTTCCACCTCCATAAATGATGTATTATATGTTGAAGGACTAAAACACAACTTGCTTAGTATTAGTCAATTATGTGATAAGGGCTATAAAATTGTTTTTGAATCAAATGGTTGCATAATTGAAAATAAGCTAAACAAGGAGATAAAGTTCATTGGTCAAAGAGTAGATAACATTTACATGATTAATCTAGATTGTCTTGCTTCAAATGATGTGCAATGCTTCATAACTAAAGAGGATGAATCATGGCTATGGCATAGAAGAATTGCTCATATTCATGTAGACCATTTAAATAAACTTGTTTCAAAAGATTTAGTTATTGGTTTACCAAAATTGAAATTTGAAAATAAATTTTGTGACGCTTGTCAAAAAGGAAAACAAGTAAAGGCTTCTTTTCAAGCAAAAAACATTGTTTCAACAACTAGACCTTTACAACTTTTACATATGGATTTATTTGGACCTTCAAAAATCAAAAGTTTTGGTGGAAACTATTATGGTCTTGTGATTGTAAATGATTACTCTAGATATACATGGACATTATTTCTTACTCATAAACATGAAGCATATCATGCATTTAAGAAACTTGCCAAGATCATCCAAAATGAACAAAATTTGAAAATAGCATCCATTCGAACGGATCATGGGGGAGAATTTGAAAACCAATCTTTTGAAAAGTTTTGTGAAAAAGTTTAGCATTGAACATAATTTTTCGGCTCCAAGAACTCCACAACAAAATGGAGTAGTTGAAAGGAAAAAACGATCTTTAGCGGAGCTCGCAAGAACTATGTTGAATGAAAATAATATTTCAAAACACTTTTGGGCCGATGCAGTAAATACCGCTTGCCATATGATGAATCGTTGCTTAATAAGGCCTATATTAAAGAAACCCCCTATGAACTTTATAAAGGACGAAAACCAAATATTTCTTACTTTCACATTTTTGGATACAAATGCTTTATCTTAAACAATGGAAAGGAAAATCTTGGCAAATTTGATGCAAAATCTGATGAAGCAATTTTCTTAGGTTATTCATCTACAAGTAAAGCATATAGACTCTTTAACAAACGAACTTATACAATTGAAGAGTCTATACATGTTAAATTTGATGAACTTAACCAAAATCCTCCGAGAAAGGAAGATGATGATCTTGTAGGTACCTTCCAAGAAATGAACTTGGAAGACAAAGAAGAAGCCAACAATGAAGGAGCTACAACACAACTTGATAAACAACAAGATTGGGTAACCTTAAAGGACCATCCTTTGGACAAAATTATTGGAGAAATAACCAAAGGGGTAAGTACTCGAAATGCTATTAGAAATGCATGCAATCACTCAGCTTTTGTATCTCAAATTGAACCCAAAAATATTGATGAAGCCATTATTGATGAACATTGGATGTTGGCTATGCAAGAAGAATTAAACCAATTTGAAAGAAATGAAGTTTGGGAACTTGTGCCAAGACCCAATGACCATCTAATAATAGGCACCAAATGGATTTTTAGAAATATGTTAGATGAAAATGGCATAATAACAAGAAATAAAGCTAGACTAGTTGCAAAGGGATATAATCAAGAAGAGGGAATAGATTATGAAGAAACATATGCTCCCGTAGCTAGGTTAGAAGCCATTAAATTATTGTTAGCTTTTGCATGTTGTATGGATTTTAAACTTTATCAAATGGATGTCAAAAGCGCTTTTCTAAACGGCTTTATTCAAGAAGAAGTGTATGTAGATCAACCTCCTGGCTTTGAAAATCATAAATTTCCAAACCATGTCTTAAAATTGAGAAAAGCTTTATATGGTTTAAAACAAGCTCCAAGAGCTTGGTACGAAAGACTTAGTAAATTCCTTCTAGAAAATAATTTTGAAAGAGGAAAGGTTGATACTACACTATTTATAAAACGCAAAAATAATGACATTCTTTTGGTACGAGTTTATGTTGATGATATAGTATTTGGTGCTACTAATGAAAATCTTTGTCAAGAGTTTGCCAAGATTATGCAAGATGAGTTTGAAATGTCCATGATGGGAGAACTCACCTTCTTCCTTGGATTACAAATAAAACAAACAAGTGAAGGAACGTTCATTAGTCAAACAAAGTATTGTAAAGAACTACTCAAAAGGTTTGAAATGGACAAGGCAAACGAAATAGCAACACCCATGAGTTACATCCTGCTATTTAGACAAAGATAAGAAGGGGAAGGACGTTAAAATAACTAAATACCGAGGTATGATTAGTTCCTTACTCTATTTGACAGCTAGTAGGCCTGATATTATGTTTGCGGTATGCATGTGTGCTAGATATCAAGCATGTCCTAAAGAATCACATCTCACTACCGTAAAAAGAATTTTGAAATATCTTGTGGGTACTCAAAATGTTGGTTTATGGTATCCCAAAGGCATTGAATGTAATCTTTTAGGATATTCCGATTCTGACTTTACGGGTTGTAAACTTGATAGAAAAAGTACTAGTGGCACATGTCATTTACTTGGTAGTTCCCTTGTTTCTTGGCATAGCAAGAAGCAAGCAAGTGTTGTATTATCGACGGCTGAGGCAGAATATGTAGCAGCCGGTAGTTGTTGTGCTCAAATTCTTTGGATGAGACAACAACTTCTTGACTTTGGTGTTGTTTTAATCAAAGTACCTATTAAATGTGACAACACTAGTGCTATAAATATCTCTAAGAATCCAGTCATGCATTCTAGGACCAAACACATTGAAATAAGATATCACTTCATTAGAGACCATGTTTCGAAAGGAGATTGTGTACTTGAATATGTTGAAACTTCAAAACAATTGGTGGACATTTTTACAAAACCCCTTCCAAAAGACCAATTTATAAATATTAGAAGGGAATTAGGAATTCTGGAAATTGCCTAATTGACTTATTTTATCACACTTTCTTACTCTTTGAACATATTTTTGCAAATCTTTAACTCATCTTTTCCATAAAATTTTCATTTCCTTGAACATAATGCCTTACTTTGTAATATAAATACAATTTTTGAAGAAAATTTATAATCACATTTTCAATAATCATCTCAATACTCCACAAATCACTTATCTTATTTGAGACCCCATGAAGTCCCCATTTATTTAAACATATTTTGACACAAAGATAATCTCCTATATACCACATGGATCTCAAAAATAAATGGCAAATGACCTTTGATTTTCTTGACTCTCTTGTGCAACAAAATCATTGGCAACTTTCAAAATCTAAATCCTTGTATAAATCCCTCACAAAACACCCATCTAGTAACATGACTCTTTAAACTTGCATAAAAAGAGCTAGATGAATTAATTCATACTTAGATAAAACAAATCCCATGAAACCTTGTGTACTTACATACTTTGAATGATTTCGTGATATATGTTGCATGTGTTAGGAGGAACAATTGACATCTTACTTCAAAATGTATGCACCTATCCTTAAGTGGTATATAATTATATTTGATAATATCTAAGGAAGTCTTTTTGATGATGCCAAAGGGGGAGAGAAATACATACATTTCAAGGGGGAGAGACCTTATTAAGGGGGAGAGACCTTTTATATATAAGAAAGGAGGAGTATATAAATCAATGTGTGTATCCATTGCATAAGAAAGGGGGAGTCCTTAATATATTGCTTCTCACATGATCCTTGACCTTAAATACTCTCTTGATTTCTTGTGCCTATGGTTTCATAAACATGTGGTATCAAATTGTATGTGAAAGGGGGAGTCTTTCTTACAATATACTTGAATTATTGTGAACTAACACCCCAAGAGACAAGCATTTGTTGTCATCATCAAAAATGGGGAGAATGTATTTTTATGTTGATGTAGGTTTTGATAATGACACAACAAATGAAGGATCAAGATCAAGGATGAAATAATTATGTTTGATGAAGGAAAATTAATGAATTCCAAAGAGATGATTCAAGGCACTTATAGAGGTCTAAAACAAGTGAAGAACAATCATCAAAGTGCCTAAGGACCAAAAGAACAAAAGCCATATGTAAGTACATGTCAAAAGGATAAAACAATATGCAAAAATGAAGGAACAGCATGATGAATCGATTCACTAAGCAGTTGAATCGATTCATGCATTTTTAGTTTGGCCCAGGATTCCATTTTACAAGATTGAATCGATTCCTCCCTACCTTGAATCGATTCATGCGCTAAAAATTGCACAGAAACACTAAATGAATCGATTCTTTTGTGAAATGAATTGATTCATTCAGTTCAAATGCTTCTGGAACGTTCAGTTAAAATGCGTTACAACCTGGAATCGTAAATTGGGAGCCTCAGATCGCATTTCATGAATAATGCTCCATTAAGTAGACAAAAGCAAGTCCCATTACGCAATTTATGGATCGAAGGGAATTCTTTAATTGCAAAGAAGCAATGCCTTGACACTATAAATAGGAGAAGAGTTGAAGGAATTAAGTACACCAAGCATTTGAAGCATTTCCATTTGCTTTCTTCCCCCTCCATTCTCTTGCTCTTCTTTTTGCTCTCTTTATTCTTGATTGGCATATTTCTTGAAGTTATTTTTGAGAGTTAATTTGTGGGAAATTATATTGTGTACTTAATTTGCATATCCTCTCCTTGAGAGTTATTACTTTGTGAAAACTTTAACTTGTATATCCACTCTATTGAGAGAGTTTCCTTGTACACTCGAACACCAAACATACTAGAATCTTTGGGTTGGGATTTTCAACCTTATAATTGTGAGATTGAGAGATTGGGTGGGGTGCCCTTGTACTTGTGAGGATTGGATTCTTGAGTGTGGGACACTAGGAAGTTGCAATTGCTCAAAGTTGTATCTCTAATCTACAATAGTGGAAATCCTCTAAGTGGGTTGCTTAGAGGCGAGACGAACACCGGCGTGGTGGAACTCGTATATATCGGTTTGCAAATCTCTCTTCCCTAAACTCATTTAATTTGTGCACTTAAGTTGCTTGCTTGATTTATTGTTTCATTAACTTGGACTAAGTGCATGTTATACTAAGTTGCAAACTATTTTGATTAACATTGTTGAACTTGACTTTTAGTAACTCTCTTTTATTAATCTTTCTAAAAATCTCATAAATTGCTTTGTGGTTAATTTGATTCTATATCTTGATTATTACTTAGACCTTTTATGTACTTACTATCTTGATTTGTGCATAATTTGTTATCACTTGCTATTAAGCTTATCATCTTCAATAAACATAGTAACTAAAGAATCAATTTCAAAAGCATTCAAAGTAAATTTTTTAATACTCAATTCACCCCACTCTTGAGTAATTGAGGCCACTTGGTTAACAGAAGGGAGTACCCGACGTGATGATTTTATGATATTTAATAAATGAATAACCTTGCGGGGTTCCACGAAGGGAGTACCCGACGTGATGATGTTATGATATTTAATGAATGAATAACCTTGCAGGGTTCCAGGAAGGGAGTACCCGACATGATGATGTTATGAATAACCTTACAGGGTTCCATGAAGGGGGTACCTGACGTGATGATGTTATGATACTTAATGAATGAATAACCTTGTGAGGTTCCACGAAGGGAGTACCCGACGTGATGATGTGATGATATTTAATGAATGAATAACCTTACGGGGTTCCATGAAGAGAGTACCCGACATGATGATGTTATGATATTTGATGAATGAATAACCTTACGGGGTTCCATGAAGGGAGTACCCCTTGCGAGGTGGGAAACCAACGTGATGATAATTGATACATAGATTTATGAAATGAATGATATGGTGGTTGTGATCACCTGATGGTAAGAAATGGATCCATTGCATATAGTTGACATATACATTAGCCATGGGTGCATGGCATTTGAGATGGAGATGAACAAAAAGAGATGAGAACCTCTTGAGAGAGTGTTAACTGATTAAAGATTATGATTTAATGATGAATATTGTGAATGCCCATAATGATGTAGGGCTATGTGAATGTGTATGTGCTTATGCTTGACCAGAATTGTGAATAATGAGGCTTGTATGCCTAATATAATACCTTGATGATGGTTTAGTGATGAATTGATGATTTATAGCAAAGCACACATGTTGGTTGTAGGCATGTACACATAATCATAATGTATTTATATTCGTCATTTTGAATGTATGAATCACTCTCCCATGTTGTCTCCTTTTTAGCTTTGTGATGCAGGGTGGTCATGGTGAGAGTGTGCTTTTGAGCTAAAGTTTTAGAGGAAGGTAAATAGTTGTAACGGAAAGCCTTGGCCAGCAGCGATTGTTAAATACATTGTAATGAATTAAATTATGAATGATGATATCGATGATGGATGCTTTGTGAATGTGTATTGCTCAATATGCGAATGAATGATTATGATAATATATATTAATGGTGATGATATTTGAATTGATACCGTTTAGTAATGAATGTCTCAAGTAGAGGCTACTTATAATTGATGATGTATGATTACGAGTTAGGTGCGTAGTCGATTGTGGCCTAATAGGCTTATATTATGAAATTGCATGATTGTTTGAGCCTTTTTCCATATCTTCATATATGGAACTAGGCGGGTGCCCTGTATACATATTCTTTTTCCGCTGTAAACTCAAATTATTTTGTATACATATGTGGACGTTTTGATTAGCGATCCAGTTTACAAATTATTAAATCTCACTCTTCGGTTTTCTGTGGTTCGGGTCTTGATGTAGTCTTTGTGGTGTTTTGAAATTATTTTAAACCTGAAAAATTTACTCGCATTTTTATTAATCATTATCGTGATTACATCAGGATTCGGGTCTAGAAAAATTTACTCGCATTTTTATTTTACTAATCAACATAACTGACATTCAAAATCTTAAACTAACAGCTTTACTACATGATCATCATCTTCATCATCATCATCATTATCATATCAACCATCATAATTCAAATTATCATCAACAGATAATCATCACACTCACAGCCATACAATCTGATATCAAACACCAAAATATCGATAGATCACATAATCTTTATTCTAAATCACATTCACACAAAGCATAATACGCTACTACACACACTAAATCCATATTCTACTTTCATTATTACATAATGTCCTCGCTCCTTGGCATCAATCCTCCGCTTGGCGCACCTTCGGGGTATTGGCATCCTCCCTGTCACTGGTCACTAAAATTAAACAAACCACAACAAGGGTAAGTGTTTGGTATATCGTAATTAATATAGAACGGTAAATGAAAATACAACAAGTTACTATCTATTACTCCAGATATTAATTAACTTACCTCTACCATGTATAGGGCCCGTTTGTTTAAGCTTATTAAAAAAGTGATTATAAAAAGCGCTTCTTTTATAATCACTTTTTTAATAAGCAGATCAGAGTTGCTTCTTAAAATAAGCTAAAATTAGCTTATTTTCAGTTTCTGCTTATTTTTGAAACTTTAAACAAATATGTCAAAATTTAAAATAAGTGCTTTTTTAAATTAAAAAGCACTTATCTTTTAAAATAAATTTAAACAAACGAGCCCATAACCTTCCTACTTCGCCTAGTTCTTAATTCTATTTCCAACAACACAAGCCACAAACAATTAATCTTTACATTCACATTACTTTATCATTAACATTCTCTATATCATACCATACTTACACTTAATCATCAATCCATCATAAAACAACATCAGTATAAATGCACATAATTCACAACTGAGTCACATATCATTTGACTCCTAGTATCCAGATACTAAAGGATCGGCCTTCAGCTAGGGGTCTGACTTGACACCCCGTGAACCTGACTTGGTTCACCGAGCCCGACTTGGCTCCCCACCTCAACCACTGGGTCCGACTTGACCATTGGGTAACTCAACTGGTATAAAAACCACGGGGACCGGAAAATGAGGGGTACATCATATCATTGGTCATCTCATACCACATGATCACATACAACATCATATCAACATAGCTTTAAACATCATCAAACTCATCTATAACTGTCAAAAGCTGACCTATAAACATCACACAGGGCGGCCATATTGACCCAGCCCTTGCAAGCCATGTTACATCTTTTCCAGCCCTTATTTCGTTATTCTCATCAATTTATGTGTAATCAAATAACATATACCATATTACACCTTATCAACATTTCTCATAATTTTATGCTTTACTTAGAACCGCTCATGCATATATTCATATACTTATTTTCTTACTTTCTAACGTATAACTAACCAAATCAACGTATTTTCTCAACACTTAATTAGTTAGTCACACATAAACACACATACATAAATATATAAATTACACTTAACTAATCTATATTATTTCTAATAACTTTTAATTAAAGTCTAAGCTTCCTGAAGCTATCATACTATCCAATCCTAATTAATTATGACTCGAAAACCCCCTTACCTCGATTCTAAGCCTCAATAAGTTGTTCTTGGTGTCAGTTGCGTCCTCCGGTCACTTGATTCAAGGTTCCACTTCTAAATTCGATACCCGTTTTGCCACTCACTCCTCCGAAGCTTATTCCGACACCTATAGTCACCGAAACAACAATCTAGTTAGTACATTGTCTTCATTACCCTTCCAAACTCATAATCCAAACTTCCAAGAGCCTTAAAACTTAAAATCCAAGCCCCTACATCATATGCATGGTTCAGTTTTGAAGAGGGAGAAGGGGAGAAGAAGAAAAAGCATGCAATCGAAGGTCCCAATGACTTACCTTAGCTCCCAATCACCCAAAACCACCAAAAATCAAAGCTTCCACCAATTCTCACCACCAATCACAAAGGAGGAAGAAAATGAGAAGAGGAAGAAGTGTGTTCGTCCTATTTTGCATGTCTTGTTTTAGAACAGGTCACAATGCTGACGCTACGCATCCCACTGGCATTGCGTGTTAGGTCATTAATTCTCACCTGACGCTACGCGCCACAGCTTTGCTAGGCCAGGTCCCCTAATACCATTTCCTTTAAAATTCATTTTTAAACCCAATAATTCACTTTATATCCCTTAATCCTTATTATTTAAAATCAAAATACATTTTTTTGCTTATTCCTATTAGTAAACCACCATGGATGCTACACCATTTTCTTCAGTTATGCCCGTGTGATGTCGTGGGAACTCCGGTAGTGGTGTGGGCTTCATCAACCTACGATGCCAAAGTAACATCATCAACATCGAGGCATTTGTAGAGTCCACGAAGACAACAAGTGCCTCCTTTAAACATTCATTTTTCAAAGTTTTTGCCAAAGGGACCAACAGTCCCTTCTAGAAGGATTAAGAAGGCTGGTTTTTTATCTACACCAGATAAATGCACCAGTATTTCTTGATGGCAAGTTTGGTGTATGTTATGGACGTTCTTCATGAGCTTTCCCGGGGTGCTCCCTTTAAATGTTGTTCTCTCCTAGGCTTTAATGAGACAAGGAGTGCATACCTCACTCATTTAGGTATCTTCTTTTCCTAAGCTATCTCCTTAACCCGATTTTGCAATGTTTGTTCTAACCTTTTACTTGTATACTTTTCAGGAAGCATGGGCAGGAGTGCACTTGATCAGCTCCAGAATGTTCTGACCGGTATTAACATCAATGATTCTGGGGAGAACAAGGTCACCCCTCAACTCTGGAAGGCCAAGCACGTCTCCCTCCCTCAAGGAACGCCCTTAGCTCCTCTAAACCCAAACAAGAAAAAGAAAAATATTAAAGGTCAAAGGAAGAGACAAAGAACCTTTGAGAAACAGGAAAGGAACCCCGACAAGGGGAAAGAGCCTGTCATTGAATCCTCTAAGCCTCAGGAGACCCCGATCTAAGACATCGGGGATGAAGGTTTTAATGACTTGGTTAAAAGGGTTTACCCCCTCTTCAACCGAGTTTTTTCTCCCTTTCTGACTTCGAGAAGGGTTGAGCTCAAATGACCTGACCCATGCTCTAGACTCAGTGATGTGGTTCTTCTTGAAGAGTCTTTCCATCTTTAACTTCGTCACTACCTAGGGTCCACTTAGAAAGATCGAGCATTTGAAGGGGAAGAATGCTCGTCTATTGGATGATCAAGATCGGGCTCATAAGCGTATCCAAGACCTCAATGAAAAGAACAAAGCTTTGCTGAAGGTAGATGAGGAGCTAAAGAGTGATAATGAAAGGCTTCAGCAAGAGGTAGCCGACATGAAGAAACAAGTATCCAAACTCCAAAATGACAAGGAAGGCCTTTCCACCAAGGTCAAGGATGAGCAGGCTAAATATCAAAGTGATATGTAGTTGTTTGCTCATGTCGTGATAGAGGCCTTTAGTCACGCAGTTTGACAAGTCATCTATCACAACTGAGGTACCACTCTCAACTTAAATGGAATTGATTTTTACAATAGATTTCGAGCTAGAGAGATGGTTACCGTGGTTAATGGTGAGGTCTATGAGCCCTTTGAGTACACCCCCTTGTTGAAGATGAACATGATACCCCCTAGGATGTTGAAGATGGAGATGACATTCCCTTAACATCTCTTAGTCACTTCTTTAAACCTTTCAAGATTTCCCTATTTGCTACTTCGGCCTGCCCGTTTGTCTAAGGATACTCAACTGATGAGAAGACCTTTTGAATCTGAAGTCCCTCAAGTAAGCTTACAAATTTAGCATCTGTAAATTGTATGTTGTTATTAGTAACTACCCATTCTAGAATGCCAAAATGTGTTATGATATTTTCATAGAGGAAACAATGGATCTATGCCAAAGTTATATACACTACGGCTTCTGCCTCAATCCACTTCGTAAAATAATCCACCCCTTGTATTTTTATGTTGAAACAGGTTTTAATGAATGACAAACAATTGAAGGATCAAGAAATTTAATTGATAAATTTAAAGGATATTGTACAAGCAATTAATCAAAAAGCATGAAGATATGAGTCAAGAAATCAAAAAGAAACAAAGATTAAAGGAATATGCAAAGTACCATGAACACTGGACCCAAAACGTATCAAAATGCATCAGAAATAAAGGAAACAGGTCGAGGATAACTCCAGGAATCGATTTACCCCTTTGGGAATCGATTCCCACATTAAGAAGAAGTCAGGAATTGATTCATGGGCATGAAAAATCGATTCATCATCAACTTTGCACCCAGGATTTGATTCAGAGGCACCAAGAATCGATTCACCTTGACTTTTGAATGAAAGAATTGATTTAGAGGCACCAAGAATCGATTCACCTTGACTTTTGCATGAAGGAATTGATTCAGAGGCACCAGGAATCGATTCACCTTGATTTTTGCATGAAGAAATCGATTCACAACATAAAGAATCGATTCACTGCCTTGAAATGCACCAGGAATTGATTCAGTGACCCAAGGAATCGATTCATCCACCTAGGAATCGATTCTCCTTGCTAGGAATTAATTCACTCGTTGTTTTTTATGGAAAAATGGCTTGAAGGAATCGATTCGTCACTTGAATCATGCACTAAATCATGGAAAATATCAGTATGCATTTTCAGGAACTCAACTCCACTAAATCCTCTCTCGAGACTTAAATTGAAATGGCGATTGCATTAATTGAGGCAGACAATTGCACTTCTCAAGTCAGGAAACATGGATTGCTGGCAAATTAAGTCTTCTAATGCATAAATTAAGGAATCAGTGGAAATTAGTTTTTGGCAGCAAGTCTCTTGGAACTCCTATAAATAGGGAAGAGATGGAAGGCAGAAGCACACCTTGCAGCAACGAAAAATTCATTGCTTTTTTCTTGCTCTCTTATTCTCTCTAAGTTACTTACTCTCTGATTCTCTTTTCTTTGCAATTATTATTTTGAGAGTTATATTGTGAGAAAAATATTTTCTTTAGTGCTAAATCTGCATATCCCTTTTTTCTAAGAGAAGAAAAATATTTTTCAAAGTAATTAAAATTTGTATATCCACCCTATTGAGAGAGTCACACTTGTAAAATTACATTCACAAATTATGAGAGATTTTTGGGTTGGGTTTCAACCTTGTAATTGAGAGATTATGAGATTGGGTGGGTTGCCCTTTTGCTTGTGAGGATTAAGTTTTTGAGTGTGGGACACTAAGAGACTGTAATTACTCAAAGCGTGTATCTCAAATTCTTAATAGTGGAATCCTTCAAGTGGGTTGCTTAAAGGCGAGACGTACACCGGTGTGGTGGAACTTGTTATATCGGTTTGCAAATCTCTCTATCCTTACACATTTATATTTGCTCATATAAATTGTTTACTCAATTGTTAGAATTCACTTGAATTATTTATATTCTAATATTGCTTGATATATTATTTATTATCTTCTTTAAGCATAATTATTAAAGAATCAATTTCAAAAGCATTCCAAAAAAAAAATTTTAATACTCAATTCACCCCCCTCTTGAGTAATTGAGGCCATTTGGTTAACACCTCTATCCTTAGATACTTGACTCCTCTAGGTGCTTTTGGGAAAGGACCCAAAATATCCATTCCCCATTGATGAAAGGGCCAAAACACCGCTGATGTTAACAACCTTTCTATTGGGACGTAGTGCTCATTACCGTTCATCCGACATGTATCACATTTTTTAACATACTCAATTACGTCCTTGGTTATGGTCGACCACCAATACCCTGCTCGTAAAATCTTCCTGGCTAAGCTTTTTCCACCATAATGGTGGCTAAGTACCTTCGTGGACTTCGGCCATTACTTCGTCAATCTCAGCTTCATTCAGGCATTTTAAATAAGGGGCTGATATTCCTCTCTGGAATAAATTTCCATCCACCAACATGTAATTGGGAAGCTCTTTCTTCAATTTCTTCTTCTCTAGCGGATCGATTAGGAGCTGCTTGTTCACCATATATTGGATAATTGGAATGACCCATAAATCATCTGGGTATGCTCAAGATCGGATGGCATATACCTTTACCAGTGCTTAGAGCCGCAAGAGTGCTTTGTATGACCATAGTTGTAGATCTATCCTTTTTGGTGCTTGCCAATCGGGATAGAACATCAGCTTTTACATTGTCTTCTCGTGGGACATGTTTATACTCGATTTCCTGAAATTTTTCTTCTAACTCCTTCACCTTAGCCATGTATTGTTGCAACATCAGCTCTTTAGCTTGGTAGTTCCCATTTATTTATGATATAACTAGCTTTGAGTCATTTCAAAGGATAACGGTTTGTGCTTTAACATTTAGGGCCGCTCTTAGCCCTGCCAAACATGCCTCATATTCTGCTTGATTATGTGATGTCTTAAAATCAAATCTAAAGGGATATTTCACTTCGTACCACATCCTCACTCTTAACGACTACTCCGGCTCCATACCCTTTAGCATTTGAAGACCTATCTACATAAATGACCCAATGCTTTCACGGAGGCAGGGGTGCGTATTATATATCAATACTTTCAGCCAGCACCTAAGCTTTGATGGCCATTCTTGGTTTTTATGAGATATCAAACTTTGGTAACTTTATCGCCCACTTAATCATTCTTCCAACCAAGTCGGGCTTATGAAAAACTGTTCGCAATGAGAGATCAATTAAACTATAATGGGATGGGTATGAAAGTATTGTCTTAACCGTTATGAGGTCCATACCAAAGCCAGAATGGCTTTTTCCAATTTCTGATAACGATTTTTTGATCTTTGTAGAACTTTTCCAATAAAGTATACTGGCCGCTGCCCCTCCAAGGTTTCTTTTATCAGTATGGCCCTAATGCGTTTTCTAAAACTGATAAGTATAGAAAGAGTTGTTCCCCTAGGTTTGACTTTATCAACACCGGCAGGTTAGCTAGTACTTCCTTAAGGCTTTGAAAATCCTTTTCCTGCTCCCCGCCTTACTTGAACTTCTTGTTTTCTTCAACACCTTATACAGTGGGAGCGACTGGTGTGCTATCTTGGGCATAAACCAGGATAATGCAGCTACGTTTCTATTTAACGATTGTACTTATCTAACATTCGTAGGACTCCAAAGCTCTTGAATTATTAGGCACTTGTCCGGATTTTCCTATATTCCCCTTTGAGTTAGCATAAATCCTAAAAACCATCCTGCTAGAATTACAAAGGTGCACTTCAAAGGGTTCAACCTCATGTTGTACATCTGGATCCTTCGAAAATTCTTCTTAAGGTCCTCCACATGGTTTCCCCCAATCAAGGATTTTGCAATTATATTGTCTATATACACCTCAACTATCTTGGAATGCATTCCCTCAAAAACTTTATTCATTATCTTTTGGTAAGTTACTCCAGTGTTCTTTAACCCAAAGGGCATTACGGTGTAGTAAAAGCCCTCTTTTTCATTGGTAAAGGCTTTTTTCTCCTCATCTTCTCTCCACACTGGTATTTGGTTATAAGCAGAGTAAGCATCCATGAAAAATAAAAGTTGATACCCCGACGAGTCATCCACCATTTGATCTATGCTTGGCAATGAGTAATGGATCCTTACGGTAGCATTTATTCAAATTAGTGAAATCTGTATACATTCTCCACTTCCCACTTGTTTTCTTAATCATCACCACATTAGAGACCCAGGACAAGTATTGAACCTCTCGAATGAAATTGACTTTTAATAGCTCCTCCATTTGCTCACAAGCAACTTGCTGCTTTTCTGGCCCTAACCTTCTCTTCTTTGGGTTACCGCCCTCGACTCCGGGTATATGGCTAACTTATGACAATAGAAATTGGGGTCTATTCTGAGCATATCTACCATAGTCCAGACAAAAAGCTATTTGTATTCCCTTAATAATTTTACCAACCGACCTTGCATATCAGGCTCCAAATGGTCGTTAATTCCTGTTGTCTTAGCTGGGTCCTCCTCTAGGGATATTACTTTCGTTCTTCCTTTCAGTGTCAGTCTTACCGAGTTACTGGGTCTGTTACTAGTTCTTCTCTTGGATCTAAATCAATCATATTTACTAACCCAAAATTGTTTCTCCATCATTTAATCGCCTCTTCTTGATGGTTTCTTCCAGCTTTGTCATCTGCACACTCAAGTTGTAACAATAACGGACCATCTGTTGGTCTTCTCTTACTGAGGAGACTTTGTTATCCTTATCAATAAACTTTATCAACAAGTGTGGGGTGGATACCACAACCTCTAAAGCATTCATGGATGGTCTTCCTAGGATTCCATTGAACAGTGACCTAACATCTATCACTAGAACCCTTGTCTGAACTGTTCTAGACCCTGACTCTTCGGGTGTCTCAACAATCGTTGAGGCGTACTCCAAAACCCGGGGTTCCACTCTTTGGGCCAAGGTTTGGACATGACCTTTCAAAGTGGAATTCCTTCTAGGTGGCTCCATAACTTCAACCTTCTTTCAACAATATGGGACTTAATTTATGGGTTCCACTGGGCGTGTCAATGTTCTGGCTGGTGTGTGGGGGTAAAGTACTTCCTCATAACCGATGTCAAAACCTCACTCCCACTTAAATATTACATTGTCTAAGAAGGAATCCGGTAGTATAAACACATGTTCAGTAGGAATACTGTGCCCTTCAATCTCTTTGTCCTGCTAGAACTGGAATGTGTTGTGTGCATCGGTGTCGTACCTACAAAAGAGGTTAGTCTCAATAAGGATTTCGGTCATTAGAGTGATCCGACCTATGTTTCCTTGCAATATTCGCTTTTTGCTTTGGCCGATGTTGCTTGTCCATAGGGACTGGTATGGACATCGGATCAAAGAGGTTATAGCAAGAATTTGAAAATGGAAACCAACACCATGGTTTGATTACTCTAAAACTCACCGACAATGTAAAAACAAGAAACCTCAAAGTTCCTGAAGTTTCCCATTCACAATAAAGGGTTCCAAAACATCTTAATTTCATGGAAATAAAGGAATTAGAGAGTAGAGGGTAAAAGAAACGTGCTAAACCGAAGTGGGTTCAAGACCATGGAATCGTACCTCACTATTGAAGAAGTTAAGAACTTCCAAGGCTTTGCAATGGTTGCCCGTAAAGAGAAATGACAATGGGACCTTGAGTTCAACTTTACTTTGATGGAACTTGAGATGAGAATGGTAAGGAAGAAGATAGGTTTCGCCCGGGTGGTGGTGGTGCAATGGCTCCTTTTCTTTTCTCTACTTGCATGCGCGTGAGAATAGTGAGAGAAGTGAGGAAAGAGGAAAACTTTTCATTTTGTCACTAGGGGCAAATTGGTCCATTCACGCTCTTGGTTAATTTCTGAAATTAACCGGGTAACTTCCGGTTACCCGAAACACACCTAGATAAGTTTTAGAAATTAGTCAAACCGCCTTAAATTAATTAAACACTCCTATTTTAATTACCGAATAATCAAAATCAGATTCTTACATATGAATTTAATTTAAAATAAAATTTCCGTTTATACATACTAGTTTTTTTTTTCTTTGAAGGCGACAGTTAGTAACAAAATTATAAACATATTTTTAAACTTATCAAATGAGTATAGGAGAATATTATATAATACATTAAAACATAACTATTATTATTATTATTATTATTATTATTATTATTATTATTATTATTATTATTATTATTATTATTATTATTATTATTATTATTTGTACTTGTATGTAACTGACGAATGCATTAATTCTTCGATGGCGCACATATAATGAGGAAAAATAATGGTAGCAGAGCCTACTACCTGCAAAGCAGTCTCTTGTATTAAAATTTGGAAAGTGGAGGTAGGTTCCAATCGTTTTTTGAATATTAAGAGCGTTTATTAATTAGAATAAAATCGATATCAACATATTAATTGTAAGAAACGTTAGGTCACCATTGTATCGCATATTTGAAAATGCAACCCTATCCTCTTGACTTTGGCCCTTCACACTCATCAGTTTAATTTTTGGGCTGATAAAGAAACTGTTCTTAATTAATTAATTCACTTCAATATAAGTAAGTTTTACACGTAAAATTTTAGTTCACTTTCGAGGAAAGAAAACTAACTACTCTTCGGTGTATTTGAAAAATTAAAAGCTCTCGATTGTGTTGTTATTAAGTCAATTGCTTTTGTGAATTAGAAATATTTGCATTCAATCGTTTTCGAGACATGATCCAAGTCTGATCGATCAAGAGTTTGGCTAAGAGTGAAAGTTAAAGGACTTTCACTTTTATGAAGGAAATTCACGTTACTGCATACAAAAATTATAATTAATTGACCATTCTTTCGAGTTTAATTGGGTTGCCCCGATAAAAAAATATATATAATAAAAAAATCTGTATCGAGGTCATGAAGGAGCTCAACCTTCTTGTTAGTCTAGAACTTAATAAAGTTATTTTAAAAAAGATTAATATGAATTACACACATAGATCCCCTTAACTAAGTGTTTAGAGTTTAAGATGTCAGTTTAGATATGAAACAACTTAAAATCTCTTGTTGATTGTTTCACTTATCAACACACCCATAAACCAACAAAATTGTTATCTATCATAATCAATATATCCTAAATATAGGGTGGGATGGGAAATAACATTGCGTCTGTTATCTATTATAAACTTCTAAAATAAAAAAAAAGTTGTATCACTGTAAGTCTTTAAAAAATTATAAGTATTTATTTATTTTTAATTATCCTTAAAAATTTAATACTTTTAAATTTATATAACCAATATAGAATGATAAAATTTAACTTTAAATAAAAATACAATTAAAAAATAAAACTATTTTTTTAAAAATCAAAACCATAATTCCTCCCGTAAAATTATAGGAACTTATATATACATACACTATATTTGTTAACACGTGTTATGATGTTATATGAAAACTTTCTTACGAATGAGCTAGTGATTAATTAATTGTAGTAATTGGTTGGCAAGTACACCCGAGATTGATCCTGTACCTTTCTAATGCACTTTCCTTGGTCTCATATGCACTACAGTCACAAGCTAAAAAAATTATACCCAATTTTAAATACAAATAAAAATAATTATTTTTATACATATTAAAAATAATAATAAGATTAGTTATTTATGTTAATGTAATTAAACATTTGATGTAATATCTTAAAATACTTATAATATTATTTATTACACAAAACATTAGTTGTCTTGTCTTAGAAATATATATAAGAAAAAACATATTAATAAATAAACATTTAATAACATTAAAAAATATAATTTTGTTTACACTATGAGACAAAAAATTTCACTAAAATTTACATATATTTAGAATCATATTTAATATTTGTGGCCATTCATAATTATTATATCTAATATGAGATCCAGTTTAAATTGAAATTAAATATACTGGAACACTACATTATTTTTCATTTGAAAAATCAGTTTGTATTTCAGTCTCAAAGCAACAATCCAACATAAAAAATTTGATTCATTGATTTAAAATTGAAATAAAAATTATTATTCAGTTAAAAAACAATTCAAAATTACAATACTTTAATTTCAAATAAGATTCAATAATTATAAATAGAGAGCCATTAAAGCATAATCCAAAATCAACCACATTTTTGTTTGGTACTTTTATCAACCACATTTTAATTATGTCATGTTTTACAAATTTATACGTAGAGCATTAGTTAATTAAATTTGTTTGCCTGCACACTCAACGTGTTGTCTCTGATGGATCAACAGAATGTGAAGGACAGTTTTTATTGCATGGGAGAGTACGTGGAGATGGGACCACCCTGAAGAACAATAAACTGAATGCCTTGTTTCATTTAAAAAAAATATAGAAGAAAAAACAATTAATCAATTTTAAAAGAATTTATTATTAACTTCTTCCATATACATGAATCTATCTAATTTAGAAGGGAATGTTTTGTATTAGTATCTCAATTTTAATTCAAACATGATTTTGATTCATATTTTTTCTTCTGATAAATATTTATCGTTTGAAAAAAAAATAGAAAAAAAAGTTCTTGTCTTAAAAAAATGCTTTGAAAAAGGTATATATATATATATATATATATATATATATATATATATATATATATATATCTTTCAATAAGATAGTGTTTTTTCAATTCTATCAAAATTGAATCTGTTTCAAACATATATATCGTTGTTCCTTACCTTGACATGATACAAATATTTAAATTTTATATTTGTAGATAGTTTTTTTTAGACTTATTGCCAATCCTAAATAGCAGTTAAAATTTGTATCCATTTTTCATGATATTATGCATAGATATATCATGACAAATTTTTCTGATTCCATTATGAAAGACACAATGGGATCGGATAAGTGAAATATGGAATTAGATAAATGAAATTTCAATTAAGTGTTTACATTTTTTTGTTTGTAGACATTATTCATCAAAATAATGAGTCATTATTGGTATTTGCACCACTTTAGTGGACCCTTCAAATTAGTTTGGATCAGATTAAACAGGGTAATGGTTAAACCAACCACCATAATAAAGTTAAAGAGGCAGAATTATAGTTTATGACTCAAGTAAAAATACCAACTTAAAGGATCAAACCTGGGATCTAGGGCACTAGGGGTGGCAACAGGGGAGAGCAAGTGTGGGTAGTATATTACTGTTACTCTTGTATCCACAAGTTTGAGACGGGTAATAGGTACTTGTGGGTAGAGGAAACGGGTACCCACGATTATTTATCAATATTACGTATTTATTAAAAATGATAATAAGGAAAAAATATGATTTAATGAAATATATAATATTATTTTAGTATGATATAATATAAATTAATATTGTATAACGCATTACAACTTTTGTAACATCCTAGACTTAATTATTAGGTTATTTTTACCGACCAATAATTAAATTAGGAATGTTAAATTATTCTAGAGTGACTTGGTTAATTTTTGAAATTAATTGGGTGTGTTCTAGGTAACCAGAAGTTACCCGATTGGTTTCAGAACGTAATTTAACGCACCAAAAGACCAGAATACCCTTACTTTCATTGAATCCCCAATTTTACTTTTGCGATTCTTTTTCTCTCACTTGTGCGTGCATGTTGAAAATAAAGGAAAGAACCTTCCCATTTTGCTCCCTCACCCATGAGCTTTAACCTTCTATCCCATCATCTTTTTCTTCAAGTTCTTCTTAACTAAAGCAAGACCAAGCTTCCTCCTTCCTCCTTTCTCAAACCCCCCAAATTTGATTCCACCATGGTTTTTCTTCCCCGCTCACTAATTCTTCTAATTTTGTGAATTTTGAAGTTTTTGGGATCACCATTTATGCGCGGGCAACTTTTAGGTACATTGAGGTTTCGGTTTTCTTCTGTTTCAAGTGAGTATTTCAATACCCGGGTACCTGTTTGTTGCCATTTCATGAATTGAAGCTTGACTCTACCATTTCCATGGCTAGGTGTAGATTAATGGGTTGTTTTGGCTCCATTTTGAAGGTTGGGAAGATCTGGGGTTATTCCGGGTTACAGTTTCGGAGGTCGGCAACTTAATCCGATAAGCGTAAGTTATCGAAATTTATGTGAATTGTTAGCTTAGTCGCCAAAATATGAAACTGATAGCGTTGGTGATATTAAAATGTGTTATTGGTTACCTTAGGAATTATTAGCTTTTGGAATTGTAATCAGAAAGTGATCGGAAATGTTGGATAGCCATGAAGACTCCTCGAGCGTAGGAATCCAAATAGGGGGAGCGTATATTTTAAATGCATAGCTTATGGACGGATTGGGAATGCGTCACTTGTATATGTTTATGTTGTATGTGTAATGATGATATAAATTAAATGATGATTGAATTGAGATGTGTAACAACCTTGATTTTTGAGAATAGAAAACCAGACCCTCAGGACTTCTGAGGATACTCTGTTGAGCTTTCGATAGAAAGCTTGAGGCTTTGGCATGTTCCCTGAGTAGTTCAGCATAAGAAAAATAGTAAAAAGCGGAGTAAGTTAAAATATATAAAATGAAGTATAAGAATACCGAGAGAGCATAGCAAATGAGAGAAGCAGCGATAAGAAAATAATAATAACAACGTCTATGAATATTGTTTAATAATACGTTAACAATGATTATTTTGAGTAATGATTAATTTATAATCTTATTAGTTGATAATTAATTCCTGCCAATAATATTTAATAGATAATACTTCATCTTGATAATTAATATATAATCTCAATCAATTATCTGTTTTGGAAATATATTATTAATTAATTTTAAATGATGAATATTTGTTTATCCCTTTAATTTGAAATTTTATGATAATAATTTATTTAATGGTGATTATTTTTGAGTGTTGATTAATTGATAATTATTCTGTTGATAATTATTTAGTTAGTAATTATTTTTTGCTAATAGTATTTTAGTTTAACATGTAATAATAAATTATGCTTAATAATTAATATTTAAAATTAATAATAAAAAAATATTCAATTAATATATTTATAATGATATTTTATTTTGAAATTATATTTTAAATTGTGTATTTAATTAATAATGATTAATAATAACATGTTTATCAGATTTGAACTGTGGGACCTAGCCTGAGGTCAGACTCTAACCATTCGACCTGAGACTAGTGATCTAGTAGGGAAACTAGTCCTATTAGGACCCTTCCGTGATGAATCAAGAGTGTCTGACTTGGCCTAATCGGCCCAATCAGAACCTTTAACGTCTCCTACGTTTGACCGTTTATATACCTCAGGATATCCGATGATGGCACGGTCAGTCTCCATTAACTTGTTTCGACATTTTAGAAACTTTTCCTGAAGAGGATGAAGCTTGGTTCAGACCCTGTCACCCTCGTTTTTCCATAAAATGATTTCCTTAAAAGATGTTTTAAGACTCGACTCACATATCTTCAGTGTTTTGGACCCAAATTTTGTATACGAACATGGAATGGGACGATTTTGGTCTCAATCTTTTTGTTTTGAAAAGATCTTCAACCTCCGTTTCTAACCCAAAACTCCGATTCTCACTATGTCAACCCCAAAATCAAAAATTAAGTGTGTTCATCTCAAAATTCCAACCTTTGATAACTTTTTCTCTGTGCATAGTTTAGAAAAAAATTCATAACTTTCTCATACGACCTTAGATTCACGCAAACTTGGTGTCATAATCTCAGTAACAAAATTATCTATATTTTCTATGCAGATATCAAAGGCTAAATCCCTCTAGATCAGTGCAGTTTAATAAATCTTTATGACCCCTTGGCTGTTTCATCACTATGCTGGCAGCCTTTGATAAAATTCGCATATTGCCTTTGTCCGGTGCTTGAATCACTTCGTTCTTTTTGCTATGGATCCGTATCAAAGAGGTATACAATTGTTATTAAGGGAACGATCCCAAAAGAGAATTAATGGTGAATTTATTTCTATGACCCTAGCTGATCCGGGAAGCTTCTAGAGCACCCTATTGTAAATCAGGTATATCTCGGGCTACCAAATTTGGATCATTGAAAATGATATATCAAATTAAAGAAGAAATAAATATATACAAACTTGATGAAGGGATTGAAAGCCAATTCTTACTCCATAAATTCCATAATTTTAAAATACTACACTGATTCACGTTTTCCTAATGACAGCTTGCACTATGTTTGGTATTTTTTGCGTATCTCCCTTGTATGACCATGAAATAAAAAGATTCTTTCACCAAACATTTCTTAACTCTATTCCTTACAAATTTGATGCAGAAAACGAAGCCCAAATCCCTACCAAATTGGGCCAGAAAATTAATCTTTGCAAGGAACAAAAATCCTATCACAGCCTTGCACCCCGTTTGTATTTGGGCCATAACTTTCTCATTTCTTAATGACAATTTTTTTGCCATATACCAAATTAAAGATAACAAAAATTTATACAATTTTTGTGTTTGTCTCATTTCCAAATTCTACCCAAAAAGGCCCTTACAATCCTGCAGAAGTCAACGCCCTAGAATGGACACCTCAACCTTGCATAGGAGTAGGCCAATCACATTACACATGCACGACCACTTGTCTCCTTCACCTTGAACCCTTGCTCAACACTCTCTAGGGTTTAGAGACACTTGTTGCTCATGCCTTAACCTCAGCCACTCACTCACTCCTTGCTCCACAAGCTGAGTAAGTGCATGCAAAGCAATCACTCCCCATCACTTTTGTTCATCATTCCCTTCTAACTCTATCCAGCTCTATCTTCTCTCTCTACATCTCACGGTTGAATTTCAGCCTTCAACCACCATCATTCTCTCCTTTTTATCTCCTCTCCTCCCTAGCCAACCCACCAACCACCACCGGCCGTCCAAACAGCCAACACCAACCACCACCCACCATGAAAAAAATTCTGCTTCTCCTTTCTTTTCTCCTCTCAACCCGTGGCCACCTTCACCAAAAATAGCCATCAACCTTGCTCCTTATCACCTTCCATAATCCATTATCCAAGCTTCATCCATCAAGCTTCACCATTCTTAGGAGCCGTGACCATCCAAGGTCACCAAGGTGAGAAAAATTACATTTTGAACTCTTGAACTTGTTTTTTCTCTTGTGTCAAAACAACTTTGTTTCTTGATTTTGTGGCATATTCTTCACTGTTTTGGAAGCCAACACTAGTGCAAAAGTACCATTTCGCATCATAAGGTTCATCACGATTTAACAAAAATAGATGTGAAATATCTGGGTGGTGGCATTTTTGAAAATATGTGTAACATCAGAAGACATTTATGGAATCCAATTTATCACATCGGTTTTTTAAAAATGATGTTAGATATTTACACGGTGGCAATTTTAAAAATATGTGCAAAGTTTGCTGGACAATATTAGACAACGCTTTTTATAATACCGATGTGGAAAATGTTTAAAATATTAAAAAAAACACCCAACACAATAACAACATATAAGGTAGAAGCTAAAATTAAAAATTAAAATTGGTGATGGGAATTAACATCGGTTTTTATAAAAAACTGATGTGGTAACCTATTTTTCACATTGGTTTTTATACAAAACTGATGTGGTATCTTAAAAATTAAAAACCGACACTCACATTGCAAAGGACGTCAGGATATCACTAATTTGTAACACATCTATTTTTATAAAACGAAAAAATTAAAACGATATCAAAAATGAAAACACTAAATATAAAATAAAAAAATTATATTTTTAACATCGGTTTTATGAAAACTGATGTGGTTTCTGGTTTTAACATCGGTTTTTTTATTAAAACTGATGTGGTTTCTGGTTTTAACATCGGGTTTTTTATTAAAACCGATGTGGTTTCT
This sequence comes from Clitoria ternatea, assembly GCA_037962975.1. NCBI lineage: Eukaryota > Viridiplantae > Streptophyta > Magnoliopsida > Fabales > Fabaceae > Clitoria > Clitoria ternatea. The sequence goes on from CM075671.1 coordinate 51,726,505, forward strand.
GGTTTTAACATCGGTTTTTTTATTAAAACCAATGTGGTATCCTAGAAATTTTTATTTTTTTTTAAATCAAAAATTTTAAACACATATACTTTTAACATCGGTTTTTGTAATAAATCGATGTGGTATCTTAAAAATTAAAAACTGACACTCACATTGCAAAGGACGCCAGGATATCACTAATTCTTAACAACATTTTTAAAATTCATATTTTATAAAATGTAAAAATTAAAATGATATCAAAAATGAAAACACTAAATAAAAAAAATTATATTTTTAACCGATGTGGTTTCTAGTTTTAACATCGGTTTTTTATAAAAACCGATATGGTATCCTAGAAATTTTTATTTTTTTTAAATAAAAATTTTTAGATATATATACTTTTAATATCGGTTTTTGTAATAAACCGATGTGGAATGTGCGAATAAATTTTGGACCGCATCTGACGCATGGGAAATTAGAGATACTATATCGGTTTTTGAAAAAATCGTTGCGTCCTTTTTATCCATGAAAACAACATCATTATTTTTGTAGTGCCTTACACAATAGTTGTTCCTTACGCGATTACAATGCCTTGTAGCTTGCGGTTTGCTCTCCACTTGCTTTGTGCTCTCAACTTGTGTTGTGCTCTTCAACATTGTGCTCTCAATTTACGTTTTGCTCTCCAATATTATGCTCTTAACTTGTATTTTGCTCTCTAATATTGTGTCCTCAACTTGCTTTTTACTCTCCAATTGTGCAACGACAGTTTCTTAAGCTTTCCATGTCTCCATTATTTGTTGTTCTCTTCATTATTGCGTCATGCCTCCATCATTCGTTGTTCTCTAACTCGTGTGCAACCTTCTCCAACTCCATCTTCTTGAACTCCACATCTTAAACTCCATCATTGTAAGCTTCTTCAACAACCTATCTTTTTTATGTGTTGGATATGACTTTTGTTTTGTGTTGAAAATGAGTTTTTGGCTTGAATATGTGTATGTGTGTATGGTAGAAGTGGACCATTAATTTTTTCCTTTAACATGTTTGTTAAAATACCCAAGAGAACTTATGGTTTAGGTAGACCACTAATATATTGCCTTGAACATGTTTGTTAAAATGCCTAAGAAAACTTCAATATGATTGATTATTATATATGATTTTACTTGGTGTTGATATATTTGTTTTATATATGTGTTGTATAAATGTATGTCCAGGAATTGTCATGAAAAAATGAATATGGAAAATTAATTTGTCCAGGTTTGTTAACAAAATTAAAATGTCATTATAAAAAAAATAAAAAAAGTTAAAAAAAGCTAGTTTTCACATCGGTTTTTTAAAAAACCGATGTTATAAGTGTTGTATTTCACATCAATTTTTTAAAAATCAATGTTAGAAGTCCCTATTTTCACAACGACTTTTAGTAAAATCATTGTTAGATGTCCCCTCTTTCACATCAGTTTTAAAACCGATGTGAGATGTCCCAATATTTCACAATGGCCAGATCTACATCGGTTTGAAAATCGATGTGAAATGTCCAAAAAAATCGATGTTAAATCCTATTTTTTCACCAGTGCAAAACCGTGACTTCATTGTCCCCTCTTGGTTGCATGTGTAGTTTTCCTCAAGATCAGGAACTTAGACGATGATCGAAGGCGACCGATGGAAGATTTCAAGTGATCGGTAAATTTCGTAATTGATTCTCTAGACTCTCTCAATTCTGAAATTTGCATGGTTGTTTTCTTAATTTCTCTTGCTGCCCATGCTTGGTGTTGTGTGAAAAAACTGCACATGTTGATTTCCTAAGGTATCGGGGACGATCGATGACGATCGGTGGACGTTCGGAGCATTCGACAAAAATTTCCGGTGAGGCCACCATTTTCTTCCTCCGGGCAGGGGCTGTCCGGCAAGGTAAGGGGGTTTTCGCTTAGTTGTAAATTGATTTCGACTCCGCCATATTATTCCTCGTGTAATTAGAAGCTGTTAGCTTAAGTTTCATCGTGATCCGACGGTTGGATCGGGAGATACGTAATTTTCTTTATTGTTGCGTTTTGGCATAAAACATTTTTTGGTTAAACTTTTCGGTAACCTTCGAGGAAAAGAAGACAATGTATGGACTCGCTAAAATGAAAAAGATCGTAAGATAAAACTCGTACGCGATTCAGTTAAACGGTAGAAAACAACGCGGGCTCGGTTTTATTCAATTTGGTTGTATTATTAAATTTTAAATTTTCGATATTGATGTGTAAATTTGTAATTTATTTCTGGTAAGCCCCGCCATTAAAAATTAATCATCACGTATCGCCGAGAGTAAATTAACGACATCGCACTTTTAAGAAAGATTTATCGATCGGACGATTAACGCCTTTTATTCCATTAAGTAACATTGTTTTTCTAGAATATTATCAAAACTTCATAACTATTAAATGAATAAATAAATTAATCTTTCTTAAATGGAAGGTCTTGCTTAAAGAAGTTTATCAACAATTTTCATGACTTTGGTCCAAATGAAATTTTAGACATTAAGTAAAGAAATAAAGATAAGTGAAGTTTTAGTGTAATGAATATTAAGACTTAGAAGAAAATTTTGTGGCAATTTTAGTGACCACTTTTATGACCATTTAAGGTAGAATAAAAGGTGACTTTAAGAACTTGATTAAATGGAATAAATTTGGCAAGGGAAAGTTTGAGTAGGAAATGAAATTCCTGGATTAAATATTTTAATAGATTAAATAGGTTAAGAATAAAGGAAATGAATAGCTAGAGTTTAACTAGGAGTAAAGTATAGAAAAGAATCTTAATAAATTAATTAGGAAAAGGGTCATGCACCTAAATAAAATAGGACTAAAGTTTGGAATTCTAATAAAAGAAAATGATGTTAAGAGTTAGAGACCTAGGCAACCATTAAAAAGTAGGAAAAAAGAAGTAAAGGAGTTTTAATACTTTGAATTATTAATTATCTAAGTAAGAAAGGATTTAGTACTTAGACTTATAATGAAAAGAGACAAGACCTATTAATTAAATGGTGACTTTTAATAACTAAGTAATAATTGACTAAGGAGGCGTAATTTTAGAACATGATATACATGAAATAAATAAATAAGTTCTAGAATATTAATCACTCGTAAAGGTAAATAATGCAGAAAGGAATTAAAACTTGGACTTGAACTAGTTAAGGAAAAAGAAGTAGAAGAATTTATAAATTAAATAGTAAATTACAGTAGTTAAGTAAGGCTGGGCCAAGTTCATAATGGATTCTAGAACCTTGAGTAACAAATCGATTTCATAATAAAAGTAAGCTTTAGTTAATTAGAAGAATACAACTAAGGAAATAAATTTGTGAATATAGAAGGAAGAAAGGAAATATACAAAGTTAGTAGCTAGAAAGGGAATATCACTAAATTGATAATTATACATAAAGAATTGATAACCCTTTTAGTGACCAAGAAAATGGGTCGTTCAGTTAATAAAATTTAATTGGACCAGTAAAGAAAAATCAACAGTGAAACCACTTGACGATGAATAAAGAGTTCATAATTGGATCTTAGGAAATTAAATTGAGTAAAGAGATAATCATACCTAATTAGATAAAGAATAATTATTAAATAAATAATTGAAAGTTACATAAAGAATTAAAGTAAGTGGCAGTATAATAACAAACTAAATTAAGGGAATACTAATGACGTGAGCTAAATACATTGTAAGGATATAATGTGCATGCTTGCATCTAGTTGCCTATTTAAGTAAAACTTTAGTGATGGTGAATATGCGATAACTTGTTAAGAAGTAGAAAATGATGGATACTAATATGCATAGTATGTGGCGTGCCTGGTGATTTTTGTGTAATGGTTTCTTAGTACAATAGATACTACCTGCAACATGGTACTCGTTAATTGGCCAATATGATTAAATGTATGACTGTAAATGATTGTGTACATGGATATATGTGTGATAGATATGTAATGTTCATATGTGATGGAATATGTGATAAGTGTAATATGACGACATGTGTATGGAATATGATGTGGTAGAAATGCTTAAAGAATGTCATGAGTTAACAAAACAAATGATGTGATGAATAGCATTTGTATGGTGCATTAAATAAATATGTTGAAATAAATAAGAAAAGAATGAATGAAGAAGTGCTTCGGTAGGGATCCTGAGATGAATAAATTTTAAAAATGATGTGATAAGAGTAGATTGGATCCGATATGATGATGGGCGTTATAGCGCCAATATACCCTGTGGTTTTCTAGAAAATATGAAATCTCATTTCATTTCTAAGTGTCGGGTAAGACCATTATAGATTGAGGAATTTTGAGAAAACAAAGAAAGAATTAAAATAGACCCAACATTAGAAACGAAATGGAGTCATTGAAAGGACCCTACCGATGACTGGTAAAAAGAAATTATGTGTTATGTGTATCATACATGGAGGATAAGGGTGATGGACAAGAAACTCCGTAGAGCATAACAGTGAGGGGTACACTGAAGAATCTGTCGCGCCTCAATACCTGAGGACAGTCTAGGGAGTATATTGGAGGTAGGAATTCCAAGGGGCATCAGATTCATGTCCATCGCCGGACAGCCCGTGACAAACTCTGGTATACTTTGACAAGAGGCGGGATTTTCTATGGCCGTCGAGTGCCCGTTCTGTGGAGATGTGTGATTGGCCATTATGATGATTGGACTACGAGTCCTTACCCATTTGTGAAAACTAGGACGAGGAGAGCTCCGGCCGCTCCAGTGGACAGGAAAGATAAGAGGGGACTATGATATTATTATGTTGGGAATGATGAGGAGGAGATGGGCCCACATGCATCATGATGAATAATAAAAGATTGGAAATAACGAAATGAACTCATGAATTGCATCGTTGTATTGAGATTGTGGTTGCTCGTTGTTTGAATATGATTATATAGATATTAGAAATCCTGAGTGGTGGATGGGAAATTGGTAATGATCAGTAAAAACCCAGAGCGGTGAGATGACTTAGAATGTAACTTAGGGATCCCAAAGAGAGTGGGAAGGACTCGATCCCAGATTGTCTGTGTTGTATGTGGGGCAGGTATCGATGAGACACTTTCCCGATTGTTGTGGAGGTGAAGACTCACCCTTACGCTATTTTTCTAGACATCGTATGGATGAAAACAGACTTTAAAATGAGGAGCATCTATACTCTTCTTGGAATGTGGATGAATAAAATAAGTTAAATTTTGTTTCCATTCATGGGAGCCTGTGTGCCCCTTTACTTTCAGTTTGTATAATTGCAGTTATGACCATGTGTCGCGACCGGAATCGCGGCGGCACGGCCGACCCTCAAAACGATCTTTTAGTTTGGTTCGAAAAGAAAAAAAAGGGAGTCGCCACCAATATTTTTTAGGATAAAATACCGGGAAAACCTTTCGTTAAAGCACTGGTTATAAAAATGAAATTCCATGTTCAGGAGTCTGATTACAGATGAGGAAGGTATTAGCACCTCACAACTGTCCATTATAAAAAACGGTTACCTCAATATGATAACGCGCATTATAATTAACCCAATAATTATTTTAACTTCTTCATGAAAAGAAAGTATACGAGACGACAAAACATACAAAAATAAACAAAAATAAACACGGAATATTTACATGAGATTAACGGGACGTCTCGTCTAAGTTAAACTCGCTCCTCTTCCCTTTTTTTTAAATAGAAAAATAAAAATTGCAATAATAATGAGAATAATAATAATCATTACAACTTTTATGCTAGTCCAAATAAAATGTAAGAAACACTCATTTTTTGTTATATATTTATTACAGACCTAGGAAAGGGTAAAAAAAGAAAAGAAAAGAAAATAACAGCAATTTATTTTAGTGGGAAAATGGAGTACCGAGTAAAAAAATGGAATTCCGAGTGAAAAGATGAAAAACCGAGTGACAAATGGAATTCCGAGTGAAAAGGTGAAAAACTGAGTGAAACATGGAAAAACCGAGGGAAAAGTGGAATACCGAGTGAAAAGATGAATACCGAGTGAAACAGTGGGCCGACCGAGGAAGAAAAATAGTAGGGGGTTGACAAGAGTTTGAAGGTGTCTAGAAGGAGAGAAAGGGCTGTGTTGTATGGTAGGAGAAGGACGGTGTTGGGAGAGAGGAGAAGTTGAATTGTGTGGGTTTTAATGGAGAGAGAGAGAGCTGGATGGTATGGGTTATAAGGAGAGGGGGACGGTGTTGGTGGGTTGGAGGACGGTGTGGAGAGAGAAGAGTGAGGAGATGGTGTGGGTGCAGGAGAAAGGAGAGGGGATACGGTGTGTGGAGTGGGACGGTGTGAAGGTTTGGATGTTGGGACGGTGTGGTGGTTTGTAGGAAGAGGGACAATGTGAGGGGGACAGTGAAGGGAGGAAGAGAGGGACAACGTTTGGGAGGAAAAGAGAGGGGACTGCACGATCTTGGGGGTTCTCTCAATGAAGGCTCCTTTTTCTTGAAGGCTTCAGGATCCTCTCTATTTATAGAGGTCCTGGACGCCCACCATCAGTGGCAAGTGGGGCTTCCCCTTTTGTCCTGTAGTCAGCCGCCCCACTTGATCAGCGTTGGATACAGCCTGGATGGAGTTGGTGGACACAGCTTGCACCTAGACAGCCATAGGGGACGACAGCTACTCTTTGTCACTTTGTCAGCCACCCCCCACAAGTCAAAGATCCACTTGGATAGTGGAAATCCAAGTCAGCAAAGGTACTCGGTGGGAATATGGGTCGGATTTCACCTCCTCTCCATAATCCGAGTGGAAAAGGTGAATTTTGTGCACAAGACCGAGTGGAAAAGGAGCTGTTTATACAAAAACCGAGTGACGAATGACTCGGAACCGACTAAAATGGTTGAATAATGACTCGGAATTGGGTGAAAATGACTCGGAATTGGCTAAAAATGGCTCGAAAATTGAGTGAAAGGACTCACTCGGTGCTGACTGAAAGAGTGGCTTGGTGCTGACTGGAAATACTTCACTCGGTTCTGACTGAAGAGGCATCACTCGAAATTCTGACTGGAGATACCTTACTCGGTTTTGACTGAAGAGGCATCACTTGGTTCTGACTGAAGATACTTCACTCGGTTCTGACTGAAGAGGCATCATTCGGAATTGACTGAAGATTCTTCATTCGGTTCTGACTGAAGAAGCAACACGCGGTTCTGACTGAAGACACTTCACTCGGTTCTGACTGAAGAGGCATCATTCGGAATTGACTGAAGATTCTTCATTCGGTTCTGGTTGAAGATACTTCACTCGGTTCTGACTGAAGAGGCATCATTCGGAATTCTTTCAGTCAGAAGTATTTGACTCATATCTTGTTTCTGTGTGAAGCATTCACTCGGAATTTCTTCTATCGGAGGTGTTTTGCTTAGATCTTGTTTCTGTGTGAAGCATTCACTCGGTATTACTTCAATCAGAGGTGTTTTGCTCGGATCTTGTCTATGCTTGAAACATTCACTCGGAATCTCTTCAAAAATGACACAGAACTTCACTACTTGAAGGATTTACTCGGAACTGACCTTGAGAGTCAGTCTCATCTTCCAATCAGAATGGAACTTGGACATTTTTACTCGGAACCTGCCTTCTTCTCACTCAGAACTTGGAATTTCACTCGGAACCGACCTTCTTCTCACTCAGAATTTGGAATTTGGCAATCTAACTCGGAATTGGCCTTCTTTCCACTCAGAACTTGGAATTTCACTCGGAATTGGCCTTCTTTCCACTCAGAACTTGGAATTTCACTCGGAATTGGCCTTCTTTCCACTCAGAACTTGGAATTTCACTCAGAATTGGCCTTCTTTCCACTCAGAATTTGGAAACTTGGACATATCCACTCGGAAACAGCCTTCTTATCAGTCAGAACTTGGAAACTTGGACATATCCACTCGAAAAAAGCCTTCTTTCCACTCAGAACTTGGAATTTGATAATCTGACCACTGGGATAATCCCACTTCGCTCGGAATCTCCTTCTCTGTGTCTTTTCTTGAAGCCTTTTCTGTTTGAAAATATCTTGACGCTTGAGACCCACTTGGAAACCCCGTATTTGGAGACACAGCACTCGGATATGTCTCACTCGGATTCTCTTTACTCGGAAATGATCATTTCGAGTCATCCCACTCAGAAATGATCATTTCCGAGTCAGTTTTGTTTTTTGAAATTAATAATTTTTTTTATTTTTTTATTTTTTTTATGTTATTTTTTTTGAATTAAATGCTTTTCACTTGCGGATCGACCGGACTGAAATAGGTGTTCACAGATGCCCCTCTTTACTTCTTTTCCATGAGAAGAGCATGAAGTTTCTTCTTGCTTTTGAAATGGAAAGGGAGTAAAGAAGTGAACACCATTGTCAAAGTATCAGATGAGGGGGAAAACCTAGGAACTGACAGGAAAAGTAAAAGGTGAGGGTGTTGCCTCTCAATTGACTGAGGAAGTAAAAAGGGTAAGAGTGTTGCCTCTCGGTTGACAGGAAAAGTAAATGGTGAGGGTGTTGTCTCTTGGTTGACAGGAAAAGTAAAAGGTGAGGGTGTTGCCTCTCGATCGACAGGAAAAGTAAATGGCGAGGGTGTTGCCTGGGTGTTGCCTCTCGGTTGACTAAAAAAGTAAAAGGTGAGGGTGTTGCCTGTCGGTTGACTGGAAAAGTAAAGGGGTGCCATTTGATCGGCGACAGAAAGGTAAAGGGGTGCCATTTGATCGGCGACAGGAAAGTAAAGGAGTGTCATTTGATCGGCGACTGGAAGGTAAAGGGGTGCCATTTGATCGGCGACAGGAAAGTAAAGGAGTGCCATTTGATCGGCGACTGGAAAGTAAAGGAGTGCCATTTGATCGGTGACTAGAAGGTAAAGGGGTGCCATTTGATCGGCTACAGGAAAGTAAAGAAGTGCAATTTGATCGGCGACTGGAAAGTAAAGGGGTGCCATTTGATCAGCGACTGGAAAGTAAAGGGGTGCCATTTGATCGGCGACTGGAAAGTAAAGGGGTGCCATTTGATCGGTGACAGAAAGTAAAGGGGTGCCATTTGATCGGCGACAGAAAGGTAAAGGGTGAGGGTGTTGCCTCCCGGTTGACTGGAAAGTAAAGGGTAAAAATTGGGGGAGCTAACAGGATGTCTTGTCCGAATTAACTCTCTGTACCTAAAAGCTCGGGGTGATGCCCCGACTTGCCATGGCTGAAACCTTTGACTGAAAGAGAATAAATCTGGGGTGATGCCCCAGTTTGAGATAGTTTGAAAGAATCTTGGGATATTTCCCTTTGTTTGAAAGGAGGAGGCCTGGGGTGATGCCCCAGTGTTGGAAAAAGTGATCTGGGGGTCAACAGGACGTCCCATCCAAATTAACCAGGATCTAGAGCTTTGGGGTGATGCCCCAATTTTGGAAAAGTGATCTGGGGGTTAACAGGATGCCCCGTCCAAATTAACCAGGATCTAGAGCTTTGGGGTGATGCCCCATTTTTGGAAAAGTGATCTGGGGAGATGCCCCAGTTTGGAAGAGAGATCTGGGGAGATGCCCCAGTTTGAGCTTTTTAGTGAGAGGAGCATGATGGGTGCTAGTTTGGTAATGGTGAACTCACTGGGGAATGATAAGTCCTCTTAAGCCTGATCAAAGAAATATCCTGGTTGAGGGAGCTGAGTCCATTTTGCGGTTTTCCTCGGGAGAGATCTTCAGTCTATGCCGAACAATAGGTCTTGCTGAGAGAAAACTTTGGCGAATATCTGCTTTTGGATGATGGATTTGGTGTCCCTTTGACAAAAGAGTGAGTTAGTATAAAAAGACTTACAGGTAAATCTTCCCTGGCGACTGGCTCTTTAAGATAACTCATGGATGAAATAGAAACATCCTCCGACTTTTGGCGAGCGTATTTAGCAGAGATAGTTATGCTTATACCAAGCGAATTCTGGCGCTTGGATGCATTTCGTTCCCCATAACTTTACGCTCTGTCGTTTCCAATTTCAAAATTTCTTTTAGGCAAAAACTTGTTTATTCATAAAATTTAGTCATGAACACATGTAGGAAGAAGGGAGACTTTTATTTATAAACATCAGGTATGTACAGTAGAGATGAAAATAATATTAAACACAGAGATGTGACAAGATATAAAGAATGGAAGGCAAGTGGAAAGGGGAAGGCTCATATATCCTCTAGTGATCTTCTGAGAGCAATGAGAAACTTGACCCTTTATCATGACTTTGTGTTCGTCCTCTGATTTTTCTTCGGACGGAGTAATTTGACAATGACCCTAATACCCGTTTTGACCTTCTTTGTCTTTGGCTTGAAGGGTTTATGTTGCAGAGTCGAGTTTGTGGAACCGTCTTTTTAGGTTTTCGGCTCATCTTGTTGCTCTAACTTTTGCCTAGGTCGCCTTTTCAGGTTTTCAACCTAGCGAGCTTTTCTTCTCTTTTCTCTTTTATGCAAAGTATTTCTTCTCTACATCGGCATTGACAGGCATTGGCAGGTCGTCTCCATCCATGCTAGTGAGTATGAGAGCTCCTCCGGAGAAAGCCTTCTTTATAACATATGGTCCGTCGTAATTAGGTGTCCATTTTCCTCGGACGTCTTTTTGAATTGGCAAAATCTTTTTGAGAACCAAATCACCTTCTTGGAACTGTCGTGGGCGCACTTTCTTTTCGTATGCCCGCTTCATACGTCTTTGATACAATTGTCCCTGGCAAAGGGCGGTTAACCTCTTCCCATCAATCAGATTCAATTGGTCATATTTGGTCTGGACCCATTCAGCTTTTTCCAGTTTGGCTTCCATGATCACCCTAAGGGATGGAATTTCCACTTCAAATGGCAGTAAAGCTTCCATTCCATAGACCAAAGAAAATGGTGTTGCCCCAGTTGAGGTTCACACCGAGGTTTGGTATCCGTGTAGCGCGAAAGGGAGCATTTCATACCAGTCTTTGTAGGTTACTACCATCTTTTGCACTATCTTCTTGATATTTTTGTTGGCTGCCTCAACTGCTCCATTCATTTTCAGACGGTATGGAGAGGAGTTGTGGTGGGAGATTTTAAAGTTCTCGCAAAGCTCCTTCATTATTTTGTTGTTTAAATTTGTACCATTGTCCGTGATGATTTGGTTTGGTAGGCCGTACCGGCATATCAGCTCACGCTTGATGAATTTGACTACAATATTCTTCGTTACATTGGTGTACGAAGCTGCCTCCACCCACTTGGTGAAATAATCGATGGCCACTAGAATGAAACGATGACCGTTTGAGGCTTTTGGCTCAATGGGCCCAATTACATCCATACCCCACATTGAAAAAGGCGATGGTGCTGACAAGACATTTAAGGATGAAGGTGGTGCATGAATGTGATCAGCATAAATCTGGCATTTATGACATCTCCGTACGTAAGAAAAACAGTCTGCCTCCATAGTCATCCAATAATACCCGGCTCTCAGGATTTTTCTTGACATAGCGTGCCCATTCGTATGAGTTCCGAAAGATCCTTCGTGGATATCTTTCATGATTTGATTTACCTCGACGGTATCAACACACTGGAGGAGAACGAAATCATAATTCCTTTTGTATAACATGTTACCACTCAATAGGTATCCCATAGCTAGCCTTCTCAAAGTTCGTTTGTCATTATCCGTGATGCCCTCAGGGTATTCTTGGCATTGGAGATATCTTTTGATGTCATGATACCAAGGTTTGCCATCTGGCTCTTCTTCTATGACCTGTAATGGGCAGGTTCTTGTCGTTTCTTTACCTCAATAAAAGGCACTTCGTAATCACTATTGACTTCGAACATAGCGGCTAGGGTGGCTAAAGCATCTGCCATTTGGTTGTCTTCCCGTGGAACATGATGGAAGGTAACTTCACCGAATCTTTTGATCATCTCCTTGATGTGAGCATGATAGGGAACTAGTTTACTGTCTTTAGTTTCCCACTCATCCTTCAGTTGATGGATAACCAAAGCAGAATCTCCATAAACTTCCAGGATCTTTATTCCCACGTTTAGAGCCGCTTGCATTCCCAGAGAACATGCTTCATATTCCGCAACATTGTTGGTGCAATCAAAACACAGCTGAGCGTAAATAGGGATGAATTCCTTATCAGGTGAGATCAGGATAACCCCAATTCTATGTCCCAGCGCGTTGGAAGCCCCATCGAATCTCATGATCCATCTGGTTTCCAGACCATCTTCTTCTTTGGAAAGAGCCGAGATATCCTCATCTAGGAAATCATGCCGCATTGGTTGGTAAGCCTCAATGGGTTGGTGTGCCAAGTAATCTGCTAGTGCACTCCCTTTAATTGCCTTTTGGGTGACATATGTTATGTCGTATTCTGCCAGTAACACTTGCCAACGGGCAATCCTTCCAGTCAAAGCAGGTTTTTCAAAGATATACTTGATGGGATCCATCTTAGACACTAGCCAAGTAGTATGATTAAGCATGTATTGCCGTAAGCACCGGGCAGCCCAAGCCAATGCACAACATGTTCTTTCAAGAGATGAATACCTTATCTCGTATTCAGTAAATCTCTTGCTCAAGTAGTAGATGGTGTATTCCTTTCTTCCAGTCTCATCATGTTGACCTAATACGCACCCCATGGATTCATTCAGCACGGTCAGGTATAGGATTAGTGGTCTCCTATGAACAGGTGGCACAAAGACTGGTGGCTCCAATAAGTACTGCTTTATCTTTTCAAATACAATCTGGCAATCTTCATTCCACTGCCCAGGCTGATTCTTGCGGAGCAATTTGAAAATCGGCTCACAGTTGCTGTCATTTGGGAAATGAATCGGGTGATGTAATTCAATCTTCCCAGGAATCCTCAGACTTCTTTTTCAGTACGAGGAGGAGGCATTTCCAGAATTTCCTTGACTTTGTCAGTATCAACTTCTATCCCTCTCTCATTCACAATGAATCCTAACAATTTGCTGGATCTTGCTCCAAAAGTGCACTTGGCGGGATTCAATCTAAGCTTGAATTTCCTTAACCTTTCGAAAAGTTTTCTCAGGTCAGTAATGTGTTCTTCTTCAGATCTAGACTTGGCAATTATGTCATCCATATAGACTTCTATTTCCTTGTGCATCATGTCGTGGAAGAGAGTCACCATTGCTCTTTGATAGGTGGCTCCTGCATTCTTCAATCCGAAGGACATTACTTTATAACAAAAGGTGCCCCACAGAGTGATGAACATGGTCTTTTCCATATCTTCCAGTGCCATTTTGATCTGGTTATATCCCGAAAATCCATCCATAAATGAGAAGATGGAATGTTGAGCTGTGTTATGAACCAGTACGTCAATCTGAGGTAAAGGAAAATCATCCTTAGGACTTGCCCGATTCAAGTCTTGGTAGTCCACACACATTCTTACTGTCCTATCTTTCTTTGGAACGGGAACTATGTTGGCTACCCATTGTGGATACTTAGCTACGGCTAAAAAACCAGCGTCGAATTGTTTCTTGACTTCTTCTTTGATCTTAAGAAGCATTTCTGGTTTCATTCGTCGTAACTTTTGCTTGATCGGCGGACATTCCAGCTTTAAAGGCAACTTGTGTTCCACAATGTTATTATCCAGACCCGGCATATCTTGATACGACCATGCAAAAATGTCTCAAAATTCCCGGAGCAGTTTAATCAATTCACTCTTCCGTTGTTCGCTCAAGAGGGTGCCTATCTTGACTTCTTTATTTTCCCCTTCATCTCCCAGGTTAATGGTCTTAATCTTTTCCTGATGAGGCTGGATTTCCTTATCTTCCTGTTCCATTAATCTCGTCAATTCGGGTGAAGGTTCAAAGTCTTCCTCATTCTCCTCATAGGCATAATCATTTGGATTATTAGAGTCATGAAATAGAACCGAGTTCTCATTACTCTCAGAAGAATCGCTTTCAGATCTGTATTTGGTGTTATATTATAATGAATGAAAACAAAGAAAGGCAAGCAAATGGAAGGTTTAAAAGAAAGAGATTGAACAAAAATGAGGTATGAAATTGGACTGCATTCATTGAATAAACAAGCAAGCTTTTGCCTTTATTACAAAATAGATCCCAAAGCCTTAGGCATAGCAAAAGGATCGACAAGTTTTGAAAACAACAATTACTTTGACTGAGGATTGATAGTTATGGGGAACTCCATGATTTCCCAGTTATCCAGTTCTTGACCGGGTAAGCAAGCATGCACCAATTCCACATCATAGCTGGGTCAGTCTCCAACCATAGCTACCTGACCCGGATATATAATCTCGGCGCTCCTGAAGCTTTGATAGAGGTCACAGATAGGGATTCTAGCAGTGTCGAACTCTTGACTGGTAAGATGAGCAATCCTTCTCTCCCTTCTTTCTTCTCCTACCCTTTTTCTATCAGCTGCTGTAGGCTTGTATCCCAGACCATATCTATCCTTGTTTTCTGGGAGGCATATAGGTTGGGTTCTTCCTTCCAATTCTCATCCTAACCCTTTTCCCAACTTGTATCCTTCTCTCAACATTGTCTTTACAACCATCAGAGGCACGTTTGGGAAGGATGTCTTTGTAATGCTTGTTACATTGGCCACCTCTAAAGCCTGAAATGAGGTTTCGAGGGCTTCCTCGGTCGCTTCAATGTATAGGGTGTTGGCAGGTTTGCTGACCAACAAGTCCTCTTCTCCAGAGACAATCACCAACTTGTTGTCGATGATGAATTTCAACTTCTGGTGCAGAGTGGAAGGGACTACCCTAGCCGAATGGATCCACGGCCGTCCCAGCAAACAACTGTAAGCGGGCGTAATATCCATGACTTGAAAAAGGATTTAAAAGGTACATGGCCCAACTTGTATAGGCAGTTCAATTTCTCCCATAACTTCTCGGCGAGTTCCGTCAAAAGCCCAGACTACCATAGAACTGGGTCTCATATGGGTCCCATCAAAAGGCAACTTTGCCAACATAGATTTTGGCATTACATTCAAGGACGACCCATTGTCAACAAGCACCTTCGCCATGATATGATCTTGGCATTTTACGGAGATATGAAGGGCTTTATTGTGCCCTCTTCCTTCTACCAGTGTCTCATCATCTGTAAAAGTTAGATAGTTGTTGGCCACAATATGTCCCACTATGCCTTTAAACTTATCTACCGGCAAATCATGTTTCACATGTGCCTCACTCAAAACCTTCATCAGTGTGCTTCGGTGTGGTTTGGAACTTATTAGCAAGGACAATAGAGAAAATTTTGCCGGGTTGTGGTTCAGTTGGTCCAACACCTGGTAGTCACTATGACGAATGAATCTTAGAAACTCTTGGGCTTCCTCTTCAGTTACGGCCTTCTTTGCCTCACCAGAGGATTCTCCCTTCCCAGGTCTAACATCCCCTGCAGCTTTGTCAAGTTTTGGTTCTGGGGGAGCATATACTCTTCCACTTCGGGTGACACCCCCAATTCCAGCAATATTCGTGACAGGGGATGATGGTGTAGGCTTAACTACCTCAGAACTAGTAACAACCACATCAGTGCCATACTTCCATGGCACAGCTCATGAATCCCTGTAAGGGAACGGGGTTGGTGCGTTCACCGTGATGACAGTTTTAGCAGGAGTCGAAGCTACAGGTGCATTTTTGTTGTAAAATATGACTAGAGGCTTTGGGGCTCGAACTCGGCTTTGCTCTTGTATCATATTTATTCTGCCTTCACGATGCCGGCAAACTTCTATGACATGACTGTCTATAAGTCCCTGAAGGGTTTTTTGGAAGTCTCTTCGCTTTGCGGACTGGAGGTCATTGCATTCTTCATCCCATGATCCTTCTATCAATCCCATCTTAAGCATATGGGAGTGAATCGTTTCCAATGGCATTTGGATGTCCTCAACCTTGGAAATACATTCCTTATCTCTTTCCATAGCGTTAACACTGGCCTCCCATGATTAGGCAGAGGATTGGTGGTCACATTCGAGCTTCCCTCTTTGAAGCTTATCCAATCAGCTCTGATTAAATCCCTTACCTTAAATTTCAGTGCCAGGCAGTTCTCGGTGGAATGTCCTGGTGCACCGGCGTGGTAATCACATCGTGCATTTCGGTCATACCCTCTGGGATAAGGTGGTTGAAGCGGTTTTAGAGGGCAAGGTACCACCAGTGCGTTTTCAATAAGATGGGGGAGAAGCTCGGTGTAGGTCATGGGAATTGGATCAAATTGCACTTGAGTGCGGTCATTATTCTGTCTCCTCAGGTTTGGATTCGGTGGGTTCATTTGCGGTGGTTGATATGGTGCTTGTGGTGGTGCAGGTGGTCGCATGACAGGTGGTCGGAAATGTGGTGGGTTTGAATTTGGAATTGCAGCCACATATGGGTGTGGCGCGTTATGATAAGTTGACGGAAAGGTGACAGGGGTATGTGATCTGGGCTGGTTCCTTCTTTGATTGTGAGAGACCAGGTTAGTCTTTCCCTCTCTTCTTTTACCTTCCCCAAGTGAAGGTTTTCTTGCTGCTCCAACCCCAGGTGGGCCACGAGTAATCTTCCCAGTCCTTAGGCCATTCTCTATTCTTTCTCCGATAGTGACGATGTCAGAGAAATGGGAGGAAATGCTTCCAATCATCTTATCGTAGAAGGGTGACTGAAGTGTATCAATAAATGTAGAAATTACCTCCTTCTCTGATAGAGGTGGGTCAACCTACGCTGCTACTTCTCGCCACCGTTGGGCATATTCTTTAAACGTCTCATTATCTTTCTTGGTCATGTTTTACAACTGTACTCTATCTGGTGCCATATCCAGATTATACTTGTACTGTTGCATGAAAGCATCTGCCAGATCTTCCCAACAGCGTATACGAGATCGTTCAAGATGATTGTACCAGGTCAGAGGTGCTCCAGCCAAACTATCCTGGAAACAATGAATGAGCAGAGGGTCATTGGAAGCATGAGAAGCCATCTTCCGGCAGTACATGGTAAGATGGTTCTTCGGACAGGTTAGCCCCCGATATTTGTCAAATTCTGGCATTTTGAATTTGGGGGGAATGACAACATCAGGAATCAGACAGAGTTGTGCGGCACTACCCATTCCAAACCAATTTGTCCTTTCCATTTCTCTTAAACGCCTTTCCAGGAACTCTAACCTTCCCTCCTGGGTGGCAGCAGCAGCACTTGGACCTGCAGCGACATGATGACTAGTACCCCTAACTGGTTGGTCGACATGTGCCGGGTTTGCATTAGGCATTGAGATGTGGGGTCTGGCTGTTGCTTGAGCAGCTTGTGGTTGCACAACTTGTGTATGGATTGGAATCGTTTGAGGATCCCAGACGGGCGGAGCGTTTGGCTGAGCCGTATGAAGGATTGTTTCTTGATAATCAGGCTCTTCTTGAAGTGGTGGGAAATAGCCAGGTGGCAATCCATATGGGGGAAAGGGTATGGCATTACCTTCTTCATCTATATAGATAGGTTGCTGGGTGTCAGTAGGGTTTGATTTCCTAACGTGAATAGTTAGGGGAGGCGCAGCAGGGTTTGAGCTTAGCCCTCCAGCAGGACCCTGAGTGTGTTGGGGAGTGGATGGTCGTTGTCTGGCGTTTTCAACACCTGCTGAAGAATCCCCTTCTGTGACTCTCCTTTCAAGAAGCTTGGCCATTTCAGCCATTTGTTCTTTCAACTGATTGACTTCGGCTCTCAAGCTCTCATTTTCTTGTTCTATTTTAGCCATGAGTTTTGTATTGAGCCTAGTCGCGTAAGGATGTCTACCCGTTATGTCTGGAAACCACAACATTTTGTTAGGAAAATAATAGTAAACAGATAAAGAAAAAAGGAAAGGAAAAACAAATGATGTTACGCAGGATGCGATTCTGAATTTAGCGCGTATTCTCCGACCGTTCCTCAGAACGTCCCGTTCAAAAGTACTAGGTAAAGCAGTAAAGTGGAAATTAACATGAAATAATTGTGAAAGCAGATTTATTCATCATTCCATTCTTTTGTAGAGGTACAATATTACTTGAAAGATTTGATTACAACATTTTAACCATCCCTGGCCCGAGCAATCATGTCCCTCATTTTACAAAGTCTTTCCTGGCAATAATTCAGAAATGATGATATCTCTTTTGGGGTGGATAAAAGATTGACCATGCCTTCGGCCTGCTTCAACATTGAGGGAAAATCCTCCAAGATTCCATTAGCTATGTATGCTAACTTGGCGAAACGGTCCATCCATAAATGAACGACCTCGTCCCATTGAGCTAACTCAGTCCCCAAAGCTCGTGTGGCCTTTTGGCAGCGTTGCTCAACATCATAGGCTTTTTTCTGTTCATCATGTATTTCTTGCTCATAAGCCCTCATTGTTTCATCAAGCTGTTGCTCCAATTTGTGGACCTGGGTTTGCAGCATTTCCTTTTGCACCGAGGTCTCTTTTTCTTTTTCTTTGGATAGTGTCAGCATGTTTTTCAGCACTTGTTTTTCGACCAATATGGCGTCACTCTGTTGGCCTTTTGTTTTAAGTTGGGAATTAGCCGCACGAAGGCAATGGTCCTATTTCACCCTGTAGTCTTTGTCAATCTTCCTCTTCTTTCGCATTTCATCCATAGCATGTTTCCCTTCGGAATTCTCCTTCCTCTAAAGGGAGCACTCTTGTTGACATTTCAAAAGATCTTCTTCTAGCTTCTGATTCTTTGCTGTCAACTCTTCTATTTGTGCCTTTAGGGCCATGGTAACCTTGTCTTCCATGATGACTGGCGGAGGGAAATTATTCGCGGATTGGTATGAAGGGTTTTTGAAGGGTAGTTTCACAATGGAGGCCCTGTTTAGGACCCATTCAAAATATTCAGCCCCTACAGCATGGCTTCGTGCCCCTAATGCTTTTCCCATCCTATGGATCTTCTTCCACGCATTGGCTATATCTCGAACAGCGGATGTGTAATTCCCTTTTGCATAGTACAAAATGAAAGGAGTGAGAAATTTTTCATTCGGTGGCCCGAGTAGAGGATAAGCCAACTGACGCTTTACAATAACAGGGTTATAATTGATGCATCCCTGTGTGCCCATGAAAGGAACATTCGGATAACCTCAACAACTATAGATGATTGACTCAACCATTAGCCATTGAGGATACCACCTGACTTTTTCAGCTGTAAGGCTTACGAGGTGATTAGCCCATTCACGCCCACTCTTCACGGCCAATTGATACAATTTCAAATCAGAAACCGGACACTCGGCTTTACATATTTGATGGAAGACATGAGATGTGAGCCATACATATAAAATGGGTGAACAGCAAATGATCCTCTTTCCCCCTTGTGTGTGGTAGAAATCCATGGTGCAATACACATTAGCCAAAATGGCTATGACTGGATTCTCGAGCCGGTGCTTACGAGCCAGGAAAACAGCAATAGCGTCATAATCCACATAGTTGTCTAAATTAGGGAACAAGACAACCCCGTAAATAGTGAGGGCTAAAGTATCCATGAAAGCCTCCCATTCCTCTTTATCAGCCAGGATCTGCATGTGCTTCTCAAGAAATTCTCGGGTGAACCCGGGAACTTGATTTCTGTTCATTTGCACATTCCTCAATGCCTCGGGAGAGATTCTCAAAACACGGGCAATTGAAGCGGTTGTTGCGTGATGGTCAAGATGGCGATAGGGAATTTGCCCTTCCACTTGTATCCCCAATATCTGTTCAAATTCTTCTATTGACAGAGCCAATTGAAAATCTCTAAATGTGAAACAGCGGAGGGGTGGGTCATAAAATTGTGCCAAGGCTGTAATTGCTTCGGTTTGGACTTCCACCTCCAATAGTCTTAAGATCTTCCCATATTTCCCGGTAAGGGCCATCTTCTGAGTCATACTTAATCTTTTCCCCAGTACTTGCAGACTAACTGTATCAACTTTCTTAGCTTTGAGATGTAATATTTTCTTCAACTCTGTCACATCTGTACCATAATTGTCATGTTTCATGTTAATTTCCATACTTGCTCAGAGATACTGCCAATTTCTGAATCGTTTTCCTGTGAATATCGAAACAAAGAAAAGGAATCAGTTATTGTTATGTTTTGAAATTCATGTTTTCCCCAAAGATGTGATGTAAAAAAAAAATTTGTTTTTGTTTTTGTTTTTTTTTCGTTTGGGAAACATTGATTTCCAAAACTCATGCGAGTCTAAGTTGCAGAAGCCATAGATTTTCTTAATCGTCATTGATGCCCCAGTTAAAGGGACCCAAAATTGTTTCTTTTGATTTCCTTGTTTTGACGACCAGGAAAATCTACAACTCAGGACTTGGAGGTACATGATCAAAAGAGAATTATCCATCCATTCGAAGTATACTGGGTGTTTTGGAAATGAATCATTGTTTTCGAAATAGAGTACCCTCAATGGATAAATAATTCATTCATTTAGATTTAAAAGGGAGAGTGAAAATGACATAAGGTAAAGTAAAGTCTGCCCTTTTGTGGCCTAGGTTGGGTTTAGTTAAAAGTTTTTTTCTAGGCCCTATGGCTTGTCTAAAAGTGACTCTCCACACCGGGTGGCTTCCACTAGACATCTAGAAGGTTACCAGAGCCAAGATCCTACCTATGACAGGGACGCAAACAGTGGGGAGTCCACTAAGTGCGTATATCATGAGAGGTCGAACTCTAGTTGAGGTTCTCACGAACACCAGATAGGAAGTAAATCCCATACGATTCCGTTACCAACCCCTCCTAACTTAAGCTTCATTTGGGGCCCGGGTATAGGGCGCCACTCATAGGTGTGTGCAAGTAATTGTGAGTGTAGTGTGTGGAAGGGCATTCAATACCTTTTACCTTACCTCATTCTGCACAAAGAACAAACACAGAATAAATATACAAAGTCATCTAACCTAGGGTTCAATAATCACACAGACATATAAATGATAAAATACAAACAAAACAGAAACCATATACAAACATTGACAAAAAATAAAATAAAGGAAGAAGTTAAATAATTAATATGCTAATTAAAACATGCGCTATCAAATTGACTGGCTTGACTCTCTAAGTCCCCAGCGGAGTCACCATCTGTCGCGACCGGAATCGCGGCGGCACGGCCGACCCTCAAAACGATCTTTTAGTTTGGTTCAAAAAGAAAAAAAAACAGGGAGTCGCCACCAATATTTTTTAGGATAAAATACCGGGAAAACCTTTCGTTAAAGTACTGGTTATAAAAATGAAATTCCATGTTCGGGAGTCTGATTATAGGTGAGGAAGGTATTAACACCTCACAACTGTCCGTTATAAAAAACGGTTACCTCAATATGATAGTGTGCATTATAATTAACCCAATAATTATTTTAACTTCTTCATGAAAAGAAAGTATACGAGACGACAAAACATACAAAAATAAAAAAAATAAACACGGAATATTTACATGAGATTAACAGGACGTCTCGTCTAAGTTAAACTCGCTCCTCTTCCTTTTTTTTTTAAATAGAAAAATAAAAATTACAATAATAATGAGAATAATAATAATCATTACAACTTTTATGCTAGTCCAAATAAAATGTAAGAAACACTCAGTTTTTTGTTATATATTTATTACAGACCTAGGAAAGGGTAAAAATGAAAAGAAAAGAAAATAACAGCAATTTATTTTAGTGGGAAAATGGAGTACCGAGTGAAAAAAATGGAATTCCGAGTGAAAAGGTGAAAAACCGAGTGACAAATGGAATTCCGAGTGAAAAGGTGAAAAACCGAGTGAAACATGGAAAAACCGAGGGAAAAGTGGAATACCGAGTGAAAAGATGAATACCGAGTGAAACAGTGGGCCGACCGAGGGAGAAAAACAGTGGGGGGTTGACAAGAGTTTGAAGGTGTCTAGAAGGAGAGAAAGGGCTGTGTTGTATGGTAGGAGGAGGACGATGTTGGGAGAGAGGAGAGGTTGAACCGTGTGGGTTTTAGTGGAGAGAGAGAGAGAGAGCTGGATGGTATGGGTTATGAGGAGAGGGAGACGGTGTTGGTGGGTTGGAGGACGGTGTGAAGAGAGGAGAGTAAGGAGATGGTGTGGGTGTAGGAGAAAGGAGAGGGGATATGGTGTGTGGAGTGGGACGGTGTGAAGGTTTGGATGTTGGGACGGTGTGGTGGTTTGTAGGAAGAGGGACAATGTGAGGGGGACAGTGAAGGGAGGAAGAGAGGGACAGCGTTTGGGAGGAAAAGAGAGGGGACTGCATGATCTTAGGGGTTCTCTTAATGAAGGCTCCTTTTTCTTGAAGGCTTTAGGATCCTCTCTATTTATAGAGGTCCTGGACGCCCACCATCAGTGGCAAGTGGGGCTTCCCCTTTTGTCCTGTAGTCAGCCGCCCCACTTGATCAGCGTTGGATACAGCCTGGATGGAGTTGGTGGACACAGCTTGCACCTAGACAGCCATAGGGGACGGCAGCTACTCTTTGTCACTTTGTCAGTCGCCCCCCACAAGTCAAAGATCCACTTGGATAGTGGAAATCCAAGTCAGCAAGGGTACTCGGTGGGAATATGGGTCGGATTTCACCTCCTCTCCACAATCCGAGTGGAAAAGGTTAATTTTATGCACAAGACCGAGTGGAAAAGGAGCTGTTTATACAAAAACCGAGTGATGAATGACTCGGAACCGACTGAAATGGTTGAATAATGACTCGGAATTGGGTGAAAGTGACTCGGAATTGGCTAAAAATGGCTCAGAAATTGAGTGAAAGGACTCACTCGGTGCTGACTGAAAGAGTGGCTCGGTGCTGACTGGAAATACTTCACTCGGTTCTGACTGAAGAGGCATCACTCGGTGCTGGCTGAAGAGGCATCACTCGGTTCTGACTGAAGAGGCATCACTCGGAATTCTGACTGGAGATACTTCACTCGGTTTTGACTGAAGAGGCATCACTCGGTTCTGACTGAAGATACTTCACTCGGTTTTGACTGAAGAGGCATCATTCAGAATTGACTGAAGATTCTTCATTCGGTTCTGACTAAAGAAGCAACACTCGGTTCTGACTGAAGATACTTCACTCGGTTCTGATTGAAGAGGCATCATTCGGAATTCTTTCAGTCAGAAGTATTTGACTTACATCTTGTTTCTGTGTGAAGCATTCACTTGGAATTTCTTCTATCGGAGGTGTTTTGCTCAGATCTTGTTTCTGTGTGAAGCATTCACTCGGTATTACTTCAATCAGAGGTGTTTTGCTCGGATCTTGTCTATGCTTGAAACATTCACTCGGAATCTCTTCAAAAGTGACACAGAACTTCACTGCTTGAAGGATTTACTCGGAACTAACCTTGGGAGTCGGTCTCATCTTCCAATCAAAATGGAACTTGGACATTTTCACTTGGAACCTGCCTTCTTCTCACTCAAAACTTGGAATTTCACTCGGAACCGACCTTCTTCTCACTCAGAATTTGGAATTTGGCAATCTGACTGGGAATTGGCCTTCTTTTCACTCAGAACTTGGAATTTCACTCGGAATTGGCCTTCTTTCCACTCAGAATTTGGAAACTTGGACATATCCACTCGAAAACAGCCTTCTTATCAGTCAGAACTTGGAAACTTGGACATATCCACTCGGAAACAGCCTTCTTTCCACTCAGAACTTGGAATTTGATAATCTGACCACTGGGATAATCCCACTTCGCTCGGAATCTCCTTCTCTATGTCTTTTCTTGAAGCCTTTTCTGTTTGAAAATATCTTGACGCTTGAGACCCACTTGGAAACCCCGTATTTGGAGACACAGCACTCGGCTACGTCTCACTCGGATTCTCTTTACTCGGAAATGATCATTTCGAGTCATCCCACTGGGAAATGATCATTTCCGAGTCAGTTTTTTTTTTGAAATTAATAAATTTTTTTATTTTTTTTTGAATTGAATGCTTTTCACTTGCGGATCGACCGGACTGAAATAGGTGTTCACACCATGTATTATATATGATTATGTTGTATATAAGATATATCTATTCCACCAAGTTTCTTGTACAAAAAAAAACTTCCACATTTTTCTATACTCGTAACCTCTCAGTTAACTAGGATAATCTAGTGGAAGAGATTGTCCTAGTTAACCGAGGGTGTTACAAGATGCATTCCTGTAGTTGAATGGTTGTAAAATGTATATTAATGATGTTTATTATTATATGAGAATCTGTTCATATGTATTCGTGTGGCAATTAATTGAAATGTATAGCATTGGATTACCAGGGGTGATGGTCATTGATTGAGCATTGGGTTGCAATTTGATTGATTGAAAGTTAATTATGATAATGCATCAGGTTGTGCTAGAAAAGCTTTAGGTAGCTTAAATGATGAGTTGAATTGATGATGTTGCATTCCGTGTTGAGGTGGGTGACCAGTGGTAGGTCAGGAACCTAGGAATAGGAATTCTAGCATCGCACCATCTAGTCTAGGTCTGGGGTCTGTGATTATTGTTGGAGCTAGAGGTATGCCTCAAGACATCACGAGGTGACCAGTATCACATGGGAAGGGCATAAAGGACTAGATCGAGGCAGGTTGGTGTGTGTAGAATTCCAATTATGGTAGTCAGATCTGTATGCATTTACATTGATAAATGCTTTGAGATTATATATATTTAGGGTAATGCATTGTGTTACACTAACAGTGTTTGATGAGATTATGTATTGTATGATTATAGAACTGGATCGCGCTCGAGGTGCCTTGATAAAATCTGATTCAATAACTGTCATTTGATATGTAGATGCTTACCTCTATATCTGTTGTTGATATTTCAGTGGATCTTGACCGAGGTGATGAATATTGAGGTGTTACGGAGCGAGGATGGATGTATAGTGACAAGGATTGTATATTTGTACATAGTTTTGATGTAGTAAGCCTTGGCCGACTCTATTTGTATATCATGTATATAGTGGTATATACGTAGTTGATGTAACTGTGTTTTGCTAGTGGATCCTAGTGTTGAATGTTTGGCAATCACACCAATTATCATTTGAGTTTTCAAAATTTATAAATATCGTTCCTACAAGAATTGATGGTTTTTAGTAAAAGACAGTATTCTTTATTTACTGATGGTAAAAGTATTAATACTTATTAACAAAAGAATATTTCATATACAATTTTGTACACTATTCATAAATTCCAAGATTGATTTATACATTGATCAAAAGTAATCTAAAATTGGAAAATTATATAGGAAATAACTGTAAAAATAACACTTCAGAATAACAGTTCCAATACTTGAGATATAAAACAGGATAACAAACTAGGTTGGAATTAGGATCCCCGCACTATGAGTATAACGAAATAACTATAAATATACATATTTAATCATCAAGTTTATGCCATTGTAGCTTAAAATTATTAAACCTGATCCCTCGGTAAATAAATTCTAAATAGTTATTGTAAAGTCTGATCCCTCAGATACTTTCTTAGTAAAAACTTGCTTTATGCTCCAGCCTTAACACAACAACAATTACCAACTCTATCCCTAGTAATTGGTATATTAAAGATATTTCAACTTTTACTTCCATTAAAAGTAATTTTAACACACATGAAAATCATTCTCTCATTTGAAGTTCATACTAATAAAATATTGAAATACTATCATGAAACTTGAATCATAACATGCAATATACATAATCACAACATCATACTCATAGATTGGTTCACCAATTCCAGCATAAGTAGATTAGTTATACATGGTGAAAGTAAAAATAACACTTACAAGTGGAGACATGATGAACAATAACTTGAACTTGACAAAGGACTTCACAACACGAAAGGAAAATAGACCCAAAACACTAATCTCAAGTATATGGAAGCTGTTTTTGCAACTCAGAGCTCAAGAGTGGGATGGAATGCTTTGAATTGGTTGCTATGGGATGATGAATCCCTTGACAAATGGCCCTATATATAGTGGAAGAGTTTAGACCTGACGCTACGTGTGGGTGTGGCACTACTCGTTAGGTCTGTGGCTCACTCTATTAATCTTTCCTGATTTTAGCCATGATCATCCATTATTGTTCTAATAATACATAGATAAATGTTAATCCTTGTTCCCCAGCGCGTTTATGCCATTGGTCTATAGTGGATTGGCCATTATATACAATTATTTGGCCTTTTTTCTGAGTGAAATCCCACCTGTTAGTGGGGTACACATAGCACCTGACGCTACACGTGGGCCTGACGCTACGCGTCAGGGTCAAAATCCTGATGTTAAGCGTGGGGTTGATTACTATGTGTCAGCTCTCTAACTTGCATAAATTTTCCACTTCCAGCCTTCATTAATCATTACAAAAATAAGAGAAATAGATCATGCCAAGTAATAATTTAATAAATTTTGTCACACCACGGTTTTCTGGACCCAAATCCCGATGTAATCAAGATAATTAATTAATAAAAATATGAGTAAATTTTTCTCGTTTGAAATAATTTCAAAACACCTCAACGATTATATCAAGACTCGAACCACAGAAAACCGAAGAGTGAGATTTGATAGTTTATAACTGGATCATAAAGTAAATCGCCCATGATTGAATACACAATAATAGAGTTTACAATGGAAGAAGAATATGTATACAGGGCACACGCCTAGTCCCATATATGAAGATATGAGAAAAGGCTCGGCAATGCAAGCATACAACACAAGCCTATTAGGCCATAACCAATCTTACACATAAATTATGAACATGCTTTGCCTAAAGTATATATACATATACATGTATGGTCACGCAACATACATCTCCAATATCCATATTCCACAATTGACTACACTCAATTTAATCTTAAAATCATGTATCTTTAATACTTATACATGCCTAAAAGAATCACATATCCAACATCATATTATTCATCAAATGGGTATGGATTTCAATACTCCAAATATCAATGCATCATCCACTTATAGTTATTTATAACACATCCACCAATATTAATAAATATCAACACTATCATGTATATTTGTTCATAATTCAATAAATTGCAATCGCTGCCGGCCAAGGCATTCTGTTTCCACTATTTACCTTTACGAGAGCCTTACTTTAAAAATATCCTCACTCCATGATATTCCTGCATCAATGCTAAAAATAGACAACATGGGAGAGTGAGTTATACATTTCAAATGACGAATATGAATACAATTGAGATTATGTGCATATGCATATTAACATCATGTATGCTTTGCTAAATCATCAACAATCATTATAATTTCTCACTTCAACAATATACACATTATGTATTCATCCATCAATTCATCGCAAAGCAAACACATATAACATCTATTCTCATTGCCACAATGGGCCAACACCATCATTATCAATCATATATAAACATGCCCTTTATCACATTAGGCCATCATAACAACATCATCATATATGTAATGTCTTTTCTTTGTATTCACGTCATTTATATTTCATGTTGTCTTTTAGGTATTCATTCACCCATCTCATCATCATCACATCTCAATCTTAATCTCAATCATCACCAATCATCATCAATCATCATCATATCTCAATCTTAATCTCAATCATCACCAATCATCATCAATCATCATCATCTTTTGGCATATCTCCATGCTATATGCAAATGCTTTTAGGCTAATGCATATGCACAATGGAATAATCAACAACAAATACAGATCCGACTGTGGGAATAAACATCATATATAATGTGGGTCAAGTATAGGTGTGCTACTATGCCCCTACTACAGTAGTAAAAGTGTACACTTATATCTCAAATCACGTATGTTCAACATTATATTTTACTGGTACCAAACCACTATCGCTCATCTGTAACACTAGTCACCCCGTGACTTGCGGATTAATAATATGGCCTCACTTGCCATAAGTGCTACGAGCCTCTCCCAAACACACATTGAAAGAGCCGTACCTCGTCGGACACCGAGGTGACTTGCTTAACACAGAGCCGCTGCCTACAGGGCCTGTCATATAGGGTGCCTCGCCACCAATCTAAGGGCAGCTTCGTGATTCCCAGAATCACTAGGGAACAACAACAATTCACCTATGCACTGGGTCGCCCTCCCACTGGGCCTACCTATTGGAACCCCTAACATTCCACATAGACAGCGTATGATATGTCATAGATGCGAATGCCAATTAATGCATTCTCATACTATGCATCTTATCATGCCACTCATCAATCATTATCATCAACACCAACACAACTATACAATCTTTTAGTGGATTTTAACATCATTGGTTTTAGCCATTGTTCTCAAGCTTTAGGTGTGGCATTTCATTTCAACACATTTTATATCATACATACAAGTCAATACTTGCAATCATTCACAATGCCATAGCATACATCAATAACATTCATCAATCTTTTATCAATGTTAAAGGAATGCCTAGCGTCCGTATTCATCTTTTATTCATCAACATCACAACAAAATTCTTAGCGGGTTTTCATCTCACTCGATCATTACCATTGTTTCATATATTAGTGTGGTATCACAACAATCCATCGATATAATTCAAATCACACATACACAGGATCACACTTCCATTCATTCACAATGGCACTCAACAATCATCAATAATAACAATCATCCTTTGTTTTTCAAGGAATTGATCAACAATCATTATCCATCATTATTCATTATCGATATCATCTCCGATTCATGGATTCACAACAATTACATTGTCATGCAATCATCCCTCATTAGTTTCATCATCATGCAAAAGTGTGTCATACAACCACATAATTTACTTTTCATTATCTTCTCACCAAGTCATATTACTAGTGGTGGAATATTCATGCCTTTCATAACATATATTAGGTACACACAGATTTTGCCAATTTATAACTCAATCTCAAAAATCCACTAAAACATACACACCTCTAACATATTTACAAGTCATTGCATGATGAAACAAAATTAGGATACTAACAAGTTCAATTTATTCTCAATACCAAGGTATGTGAGGGACATGACAATGCCATCGCGTTTCGATTGCTAAAACATATTAAAAATATGTGTAATCAATTGTATAAACATGTCATGGCTCAACCATATCAAACAACACCAAAACAGAGTGCAAATGAGCCAAAAACATACCATGAATCGATTCAGGAAGGTCCTTGAATCGATTCATGCGATTCTAGAGCACCAACCAACAAAACAGGGGTCCTTGAATCGATTCAAACCTCGTATAAATCGATTCAAGCATGGTGAAATTGATGAACAGTAATTCCAGGGAGTCTTGAATCGATTCAAGGCTTCGTATGAATCGATTCAAGCTCATCCAGGAGCCTCTGAATCGATTCAAGCAAACGTGTAAATCGATTCAAAGCTCTGGATGTCCTTATTTTTGGAAACAAAATACATTGAATCGATTCAAGTCCTGGCATGAATCGATTCATGCATTCCCAACAACATTTTTACTTTAAGAAACAACATCCTATGGCCCCATTCATCAAATCTAACATCTATTATGCTTAAATCACCTCCACATGGAGTTTTAACTCAATAGATCATATATCTATATACTCACATACATATCCCATTTCATCATTAATTATTCACCTAGAACTACATTATTTCCCTCAAAGAGATTCACAATTCTTAAGGCCATCACACATACATATTCATATTACTTTCAAGGCAAATAATTTGCCAATCTTATCATTAAACAATCAACACTCAACTTATCATAAATACACATTCATGGCAAGGCAAGCATAAGTATAAATCATATACATTCATCATTAATTACTCAACTTATGCAATTGAAATGTAAACTTCTCTCCCACCTCGAGAGAAGAACCGCAATGATTCACACGCTCTGAAAGTTCCGCCACATTGTCCGGAATATAATCCCCTATTAACACACATAAATATACATGTATTCAATTTATGAGCCATCACAGGGCACCATCATAAATCTAAACAATTGCCAATATCTCTTAAAGTCCAATATCAAGTCTTAGACTTGTTAAAACACATATTCACATACTTGTGTTAGGCTTCAGGATTTCCTTTCCCAAAACCAAGATTTTCTAAATCTCAAAGGGCTAATCATACACAACAATAACAACATCTCTTTCATCATTCATAATGCATTCATCATTACTTAAACTATCCATTTGCCATTCAAATTCATCATGAGCCTCTTAGCTCCTTTCAAACCATTATCAATCAACCATTTCACATGTCATTTATCATGGCCCAATAACTCAATAACCTCACTATCAATGATCATCATCCTCATTGTTTAAGCCTTTCTTAACATTATATCAACTCTTTACCATACGAAACAATTTGGAGTCATTACTCTATTCTTTTGATTTTACAATTCCTTAACATCAACAATCAATATTACTTATTCAAAAACTCATTCTTATATGTGAAACCACTCCAACATCAATAACTCATAATTTTCTCATGAATTTCCCCAAAGCCCCAAAATCTCAATTCCTAAGGTTTTC
This sequence comes from Clitoria ternatea, assembly GCA_037962975.1. Classification (NCBI taxonomy): domain Eukaryota; kingdom Viridiplantae; phylum Streptophyta; class Magnoliopsida; order Fabales; family Fabaceae; genus Clitoria; species Clitoria ternatea. The sequence continues at coordinate 51,756,748 of CM075671.1, forward strand.
ATCAAAACTCAACAACCATTTCTACCAACCATCAATCTCCATCATTAACATCATTCATATACAAAATATCATTGGTTTACACTTAAAATAATTTCTCACAACATCATCACTCATTTGTAAACAACAATCAATTATCCCAATGGTCATCTACCCTATGGTTTGGGTTTCACATGCATATATCATCATTCACATAACTTCAACTTAGCTCAAAATTCATCAACTTCAACAACTAATCCCAATGTTTCTAAAATCTTATTTCCTCATATAAAATTATTCTAAAGCATCCAAAATCATCAATTTAGTCAAAACCCCCAAATTTCCAATACTTAGGGTTTCTCTAAAATTTTCCAACAACATTCTACAATCCACCATTTTTCCAAGAATCCTTATAAACTCAATCACCCTCATCCATTATACAACTTTAAGCCATATTCAAAAATCATATTTCTAATGTTTCAAGCCTAGGGTTTCCACATTTTCTTCATCACCCATACAACCCAACATTAATGTTTCAAGCATATGCATCATAAGAACTAACAATGGGATAGAATGGTTCAAAATCTTACCTCACCATCCAAGCTGAAGCCAAAACCGAAAATGGAGGAGAGGAAGAAGAAGAAGAAGAACCAAGAAAAGCTCCCATGTTTCTTTTGATGTTCACAAATCCAAGCTCAAGTGAGATTTTCAATGAAAAATGGGCACCAAAAGGGGAGGCCACAGTTTAGCCATGAGAGGGAGGAAGACAAGAAGAAAATGAAAAGTGATGGGAGAAGAAGAAAAGCCTACAGTGATAAAGAGAAAGAGAGAACGAATATGCAAAAATTAGACATTGTCCATTGGTCCAAAGGGTGCATCATGTTACCTTTTACTAATGGTTAATAATTCCCCATTATCCAATGGGCAAAAGGGTTAAGTGAGAGGGAGAAAAAAAATAGGACAGTGGAAATGAGAGGAGAAATAGGATTTTTTATTTTCTTTTAATTCTATTTGGCTCGTATATTCCCTGTTTAATAATACACACCGTGTCTAATTAATTATCTCCTCAACACCAAAAATTATTTCAACTATACCATCATCACCACCATAATTTTCTAAGTATTCTAGACCCATCAAATATCCAATTTAGTCGAGTAGGTCCCACATCGTCTGTTAAATCATTCGGTTCCGGTAAATCTTAATTAACTGATAATTCACCTCTAGTGTCAAATTAATTTTCCCATAATTGTTGGATCATAAACAATTAATTATCCCAATCCAATAAATTTATTTCCTCAAAATTTTAGGATGTTACAACTTTCATTTATTTGCAATCAAACCTAATTTTATTTCTATTTAAACTAATTTTTATTTTATTTTATCACACGTTTTATTATTAGAAGAACTGTAAATTAAGGACTAACAAACTACCCCCAACTTAGGAATTTGCTCATCCTCGAGCAATAAAAACAAACTTAACCCATGAATCAAACTTTTGAAAACAATTTTTGAAAAATTTAAAAATCTTACCACAAGAAGTAATTCATAACTTACCATTAAAAATGATCAAACATTGATGACTTGTCCAAAAAAAACTTAAAGATAAAACCATCACAATGTCATGTCACTAAATCAAGCTTATTTTAAGGCTTACTTTAAAAGTGTTTCTCTCTAAAAAGGGTAACCTGTTTCTCTCACTCAATCATTAAATCAAATAAATATAATTTTGATTTTCATCATATCAATTGTTATCCATTCAGAATCAAACAAGAATCACAAGGTCTTTTCAAGGGTTGTAATGAGGCTTGATTACAAGAATTCATGGTTTTTCTTGGAAAACAAACACCTAAAATCATAAAAGAGCACTTTATATAAGATTAAGGTGTTTTTCTTTATCTAAAATTCACTTCCCCTTTTGACAAATACCCCCAACTTGGTTTTTTTATTTCCTTTTCTGATTTTGTATATATATTTATCTTTATTATATATATATATATATATATATACAAATGATATAATGATTTTGGTAAAAAGGAATAAGTTTACAAATTCACTCCTTTTTTGTAAGAACACTCAAAAAGGATTTTCATTATTATTACAATGCTTTTTTACTTAATCATATAAAAAAGGATGGTTGAAAATATTTATGGGTGAGGGTACCAATAAAATATTTTTAAGGCTCAAAATTGGCTATCAAAGGTTAAATACTTTTTACCATGGTAAGCTTTTTGGCCCTAAGTTCATGTGTTTACCAATAACGTGCCTTGATCGTGTTCTTAGATCCTCTGTATGACAACACAAATCAAAGAAATTTGAAAGAAATTATGACGATACCCTCAAAGTGTCTAAAGAACTCTCAACTCACCGAATTTTCGAAATTAGCTTGATTATTAACAAGAACCTTGTAATTTATTTAATAAAAATGCCTTAGTTGCATAAGATTCAATATTTGATTATTTAAAACGGCTTATTGTGTAAGACTTCAAGCGTATAAATTTTTCAATTTTATCAAAAATTTGGTTATTTTGTTTTTATTTTATTAAGAAAATCACACTTATTTTTGTTTTTATTTAATTAAGAAAATTACACCATGCCTAATAAAATATCATACCACACCAGATAAAAATACCAAACTTAGTAACTAAAATCTCAAAGTAAACTAATATAATGTAAATAAAAAAATGTAAAAGCAATCATAAAAATGCAAGAAATAAAACATGGCCCTCAGTCGTTGTTGATCATTTGGCAAGTACAGTAATTTATCATTGTAGTTTTCAAAAGATTAGATATTATTCCCTCACAGATTGGTTGGTTTCAGTGAGTGGCAGTAATCTTTATTTACTATGGTAAAAGTATCAAAACTTATCAACAAAACAATGTTTCATATACAAATTTGTATAATATTCACAAATTTAGAAATTGATTTATACATTGAGCAAAAGATAGTGTAAAATAAATTATGAAATTATCTTGAAAATGACTTATAAAAATAACACCTTAGAATAATTCCAATACTTGATATTTAAACACAGAATGACAAACTATGTTAGAATTATGATTCCAGCACTAGAATATAACATAGTAATTATAAACATGCATATTTAACCATCAAGATTATGTCATTGCAGCTTAAAATCATTACACCCGATCCCTCAGTGAGTAAATTCTAAATAGTTACCGTAAAGTCTGATCCCTCAGATGCTTTCTCAGTAAAAACTTGCTTTAAGCGTTGGCCTTATCACAACAATAATTACCAACTCTATCCCTAGTAATTGGTATATTAAGGGTATTTCAACTTTTACTTATGTTAAAGTAGTTTTAACACACATGAAAATCATTCTCCCATTTGAAATTCATATTAATAAAAGGTTGAAATACTAACATGAAACTTGTGTTTGAATATGATTACAGGTTCAAGGATTTTGATAATGACAAAGGAATCTTGAAGAATATCTTGTAAAAACAAGATTCAGTATCAGACCTGCAAAAACAGCGTAGCTAATCAATTAGAGAGACAGAGCTAATCGATTAGGTAGCTTCTGTTTTGAATTAAATGTATCAGGAACATAAGCTAATCGATTAGAGAGACAGAGCTAATCGATTAGATAGCTTCTGTTTTGAATTAAATGTATCAGGTACATAAGCTAATCGATTACAAGACCTCAGGCAATCGATTACAGAGCTACTGGAACGACACTAATCGATTACCCAAGTGTCATAATCGATTACCAAGTCAAGAATTGAATTAAATGCATCAGGTGCAATAGCTAATCGATTACTGGGCAAGATATAATCGATTACCAAGGTTCTGACTTGAAGCTAATCGATTAGGTGGTGAATGCTAATCGATTACAGCACGAACTGGACTGAAAAATTTGAAGTGTAATCGATTACAACTCGAGGCATAATTGATTACGATAGTGGGAAAACACATTTTAGTGGGAAACCAGCTCATTTTTTCACTATTTCTCAGATGCCCATTACATGCAACGGCTAGAAGGTCTCTCAAGCTGCTCCAAGGCTCTATAAATGCAAGGGAAACACAAGCACAACAAATAAGAAGCAAGGGAACAACAAGGAATAAAAGGAAATCAATTCTACAATCATTCTTGGTGCTTAGTGAGTTTTTACTCTTGTATATTCTGAGATTTCATTTGTATATCCTTTCTTGTTGAGAGCTAAAATTTGTGTGAGCTATCACTTGCTTATCCACTCTTTTGGGAGAGTATTTTTGCTTGTAAACACAAATATCAAACACCAAAGTTCACTCTAGGATTGAGTGGTTATTCACTCTAGGTTGAGTGGTTACAAAGGTTGGGGTTCAACCTTTGGGATATTGTGAGATTGAGAGATTGGGTGGGTTGCCCTTATACTTGTGAGGATTGGGTTCTTGAGTGTAGGACACTAGGAAGCTGTAATTGCTCAAAGTTGTATCTCTAATCTACAATAGTTGAAATCCTCTAAGTGGGTTACTTAGAGGCGAGACGTACACCGGGTTGGTGGAACTCGTTAAATCGGTTTGCAATCTCTTCTCCCTTACTCTTTTACTTTTATATATTGCTCTTGATCGATTTGTGTTTGTTGATCGTGGTTTGCATATTTTAGCTTGCTTGATTTGGTTAATATTGAACATTGCACACCAAGTGTTTGATAAATTGCCTTATCCATATTTGCCTCTTGTTTTGAATTATCTTGTGTACTTCACTTGATCTTACTTTCATAATCTCTAAACTTGTGTTAAAAGAATCAAGTTCAAAGGCATTTTAAGAAAAGTTTTAAAAACTCAATTCACCCCCCCTCTTGAGTATTGAGGCCACTTGAATAACAAAACTTGAATCATAAACATGCATAATTCATAATCACAACATCATATTCATAGATTGGTTCACCAATTCCATAATAAACAGATTAGTTACACATGGTAAAAGTAAAAATACAACTTACAAGTAGAGACATGATGAACACTGAACTAAACTTAACAAAGAACTTCAACACACAAAAGGAAAATAGACCTAAATAAAATTCTCAAGTAAATGGAAGGATTCTATAGTGTAAAGCTCGAATGAAGAGTTAGAAGAGGCGATAGGGAATGAAGGAGAATGCTGAAACCCTTGGCTAATGGCCCTATTTATAGTGGAGAAGTTTAGACCTGATGCTACGTGTGGGTGTGGTGTTGCGCGTTAGGTCTCTAACTCAAACTCCATTAATCTTCCTGATTTTCAGCCATAATTTCCCATTATTGTCCTAATAATTTACAGACAACCTTCAATACTTGTTCCCCACTACGTTTATGCCTTTGGTCTACAGTGGATTGGCCATTATGTAACATTATTTGGCCCCTTTTTTGAGTGAAATTCCACCTGTTAGTAGGGTACATGTAGCACCTGACGCTACGTATGGGCCTGACCTGTAGCGTTAGGGTCAAAATCCTGATGCTGAACATTGGGTTGATGCTACGCATCAACCTTCTATTTTGCATAATTTTTCACTTTAAACTTCAAATATTCACTGTAAAAATAGGAAAAAGGGTCATGCTAAGTTAAATTCAACAACTTCTATTTGTTTGCAATAAAACCTAATTTTATTATATTAAAGCTAATTTTTATTAATTTTCTTTTTAATTTTATTATAAAAACAACGATAAATTGAGGACTAATGTAACATCCCGAATTTTATAAAAATAATTAAATAGGAGGAATAAATAATAAATAATTATAAATGGATTAAGGAGTGTCCCAAAAATGTTGGAATAATTAAATTGAGATTTATGAGGGCTAATTATAATTTATTAAGGCCTTAGGAGTTAAAATTGTATCCGATTAAAATATGGGTGTCGGACCAAGTATTTCCGATTGAGATGCCATTGGTCAGGGCTGTTAAGAATATTACTGGGAACCCGAATATGTCTTTGGAATAATTTTTGGATAAATTATTGAGCCCGAACAGAGATCCTGTAAGTTATAAAACTGAGAAAATTTAAATGATGGGCCAAATTAAAAACTTAATCTCTCATTCTCCTCTCACTTCTCACGTTGGCCCTCTTTTCTCCCTTGGCAAACACATTTCATTTATTCTTCTCCTTCATTCCTTCTTCTTCTTCTCCTTCTTCATTTCCTCTTCACTTTTCTCTTCTAATACCTAAGCAAAGCATTGAACCCATCTCCTCCCACCATTTTCGATTTCTTGGAAGCTTGTAGGAGAGGCTTGTGGCTGGAACCCTTCTCCCTCTTCTCTTCCATTTTCGTGTGGCCCTCTCCTTCTCTTGGGAGCTACCCCTTTTCTTCTCATGAAGTAAGTTCTTACCATTTTTCAAGAGCTTGAACCTTTGGTTATAAGTTTTAGGTGTTGGGAGAGTGGTTTATGTATGTGGGTTATTGGTAAAAGCTATTTTTATATAAAACCCTAAGGTGGGGTGTGAGAAATATGTGTTTTTGTGTGGGTGTTGAGGGGTACACAAAAATATGATGGTGGGTGGTGGAAGATGATGATTGTTTATGATGGTTATTAGATTTTGATGAAAACCCTAGAAATTAGGAATTGAGGCTTTTGGCAAAAATTGAGGAATTGATGATTTATTGTCATAGGGATAACTTTGTGTGTAGAAATAATGTTTGGAATGATGGGCATTTCTTATTGTTGTTGATGAGTTGAGGTATAATGTTTAAGTTTTGGTAATTGAGGCTGTTGATTGATGTTAGAATATTGTATTATTATAAGGGAGACTAGAATTAGGTATATAAGAAAATAATGGATATTGGGTTTTGATTGGGACTATACATGTTGTGGTTAGAAGGATTGAGTTGAGAATGAGTAGGTGATGCTTAAGGTTGGGTGTTGTTGTTTATGATGATGATAATGATAATGATTATGGTGGATAACCATTGATGATAAATAAATGAGTTAAGATGAGGATTTGATGAGGCCTTAGGCCATGATGTGTGTCACTTGAAATTTGTGAATTGTTGATGGCCTTGAGTGAAGCTAAGAGGACTTATAATGAATTTGAGTTATAATAATGGCATTTGAATGATTGAGGTAATGTGGAATGCATTTCAGATGAGGGATGAAAGAGATATTGTTGTTATTGGGTTGGTTGACCCTTTAAGATCTAGAGAATCTTGGTTTTGGGAAAGGAATTCTCGAAGCCTAACACATGTGTATGGATTAGTGTGTTGGTTGACAGGGCCCGCAAGCGCACGGGTTATGTCGCGTAATATAAAAGATTATCGTTCTCCACAGGGACTGTGTTCAAAGTACCAGCATATTGAAATTTAATTATCCACACAATTAATTTTTAAGATTTTTATAAAATAAAGCACAAATTAAAGTTGCATAGAATATGAATAAAAATAAAATTTACTTGACACTAAAAAATCAGAGTTGAGAGTATCTTGGGATTTCAGGGGATTAAGACTCTATTTTATGTTTAATGAATTTTAACTTTTCATAAATAAGAATCGAATTAAGTTTTCCAAGGCGAATTTTCCAAAAGCTAATTAATATGTTCCTCTCGGAATCCTATTAATGTACCTAACCTATGGAAAGCGCTGCTTAATCCTCAGAAAGGCCCATTATTGTTTTATGAAAATCCCTTTTATTTCCTCAAAAGAATTTTGATTACTTTCACGGTTTTACCGAGGTCACAAAAAGCATTTCAAAAATCTTAGGTTTAGTTCAAAGCTTTCTGGTAAAAATAAATCTCTCGATTCTATTTATTACCTAAACTTACTAATATACCCGTAAGTATACAGTTTTATCATTTAGGTTCTTGTTAGGAATTACTAAAAGCATTAAGCATAATTGAACTAAATGGAAAACAGAAATTTATTTAATTCCAAGTCAAAATAACATTAAAATAAAATATTATTATACCCTCTTCATCCCAAGATAATTAATTTAGCTACTCATGAAATAATTCAAATTCATATAAATAATAGAAAAATAAAACATACAAGACATGGTAAAAAATAAAGACTTACGGGTTTCTCCAAAAGCTCAGAATAATTTACCATTGTATTTCCTTGTTGCAATATTCCTCCACCAATTACAAATTGGAACACTCAATTTCACAATCCTCACAACTCTTACACAAAATAAAAGAAAGAAAAAGAAAATAAAAAGAGAAAGAAAATAAAACAGAGAAAGAAAACGAAAGAGAAAGAAAAGAAAAGGAATGAAGCTGATGAAGAATGGATTTGGATCTGGATGATTTCTCTGCTTGGATTGCTTCTCCTTTTATAGGCGAAGGAAGGGAGGAAGCCAGCTAAGAAAACGCGTTGCAAGTTGGAAACTTTCGGTGCATGTGATTTCCACAGCTGTTCCAGTTGTCTCTAATTTGCGTATTTTTGTTGTTTCCAATAATTCGGCGCATGATTTCACTGATGAATCGATTCCTCTAGTTGATTTTTGCCTTCAAAACAGCGTGTGAATCGATTCCTAAAGGTGGGAATCGATTCCCAGCATGATGAATCGATTCCTGCCTTTCATGAATCGATTCCCAGCCTGATGAATCGATTCCTGGCCTTCATGAATCGATTCCTGCCCTTTTAATCCTCAATGAATCGATTCCTATAAGGGGGGAATCGATTCCCAGCCCTATGAATCGATTCCCAACAGCCTTGAATCGATTCCTGGCTTATGTTTCACATGGGAATCGATTCCTGTAAGGGTGAATCGATTCCTACCCTTTCCTGGAAATATTTTCTTGCATATTTGAGGCATTTTGGACAGTATAGCTCATGGTTCTTGATTGCTTTCATCCTTTGGCACTTTGATCATCTTTTTGGGTTCTTGAATCCATTTTCCATTTATATTCATTCATTCTTAAAATGGATCATCAATAATTCCAAATCTATTAATTTCTGCAAAATAAAAGTACCCGAGTAGAATACAGTGGAAAGAAAGGAAAAATCACAATAAATAAAGGAAATACAGTGCATAATGATTAAAATCCTAAGTAAACTAAATCTAATTTATTGTGTTATAAAACACTTATCAAAATACCCCAAACCAAAGCATTGCTTGTCCTCAAGCAATCACCATATTAACAAGATAAAATACAGAAAACACTAAGCTTAATAAACTAAGGAATCCAAAACAGAGAAAAAGATTTATTCAAATGCCAATATTAATTTTCTTATGTGAATCAATTTTCATTATCAAGACAGAGGATACTCTTCTCTCAATTTTCACTCAAAGTGTTTCATGGTTTGTGTATCACTCAGATCATCATAGTCAAAAAATATTACCATAAGCTTGTTAATAAACCAGAAACTCCACAGTTTAAATAGAAAATATGTCAAAGTCTAAAGGTCTTTCAAAGGTTGTAATGTGGCCTTGGGTTGTATTGTCAAGGTAGGAATTTCAAGAAAAATGGAATACAAAAGGGCTTTAATAGTCATGAATGATTCAAATCACCATTATAAATTTAACAGAGCAAATTTTTGAACTTTTATGGACTTTTTTTTGAATTCATTCAATATCATCTTTTTGATTTTCTTTTTCTTTTTCTTGCTTTTCTTTGCATTCAATACCATATTTTTCTTAAGTCCTTTTTTATTTCTTTGCTCCACTAAATTTCCAACTTTTTCACCATTATAGAGAATATTAGTCAATGAAAGGTTTCAAAGAAAAAATTTCACTTTCAGGCTCAAAATGGACAACTAGGGGTCAAATTATACAAAATTCTGAGGCTTAAGAATAAGACCTAATTGTGCCTTTATCATCTTAAGACATATAATCAAAAACCATTTTGAATCGGTTGAAAAACAAGTTCTAGAATATTGATGATTATGAGATTCACTCAATCAAGAAAATATGGGTTTTGAAAATTTGTTTGATAAATTACCCATTTTGGCTCAAGTCTAACCATGGAAAGTCTTTTTCAAAGAAAATTTTAATCACATAAGATTTATTTAGACATTGATTTGGCATTTAAACAATCAAATTTTGAAAATTTTACTCAAAATTTTGGGGTCCTTAGATACTTTAGCCTTGTGTTCAAAGTAAATTTGTCATGCAATCATGGTAAATTACAAGATTACAAACAAATCAAAGAAAACACACATGCATAATAAAATGACAATCACACAACGTAAACAAAACAGTTAAGTTTTCTTACCTACCACGCCAAACCAGAATTTGACATTGTCCTCAATGTTAAAATGGATGATAAAAGGATAAGAAAACTTACCTGTAATAACCCCAAACCAGCATCTGACATAGTTGGTTTTCTTTTTTTATTTTTTTATTTTTTATTATTAAAGACATGGGGTTACCTCCCCACAAGTGCTAAGTTTTAAGTCTTCAGCCAGACTTTTTACCGTTTGGATTTACTCATCAGGAGCATCAAACAAGTCCAAGTCACTTGCTTGTTGTATTGGTTGACCTGTGAAGTAATGCTCTCTGTCCATTTACTCTAAATGTACCAGATTTCTCGCTCCATAGTTCGACAGCTCCAAAGGGAAAGACTTTTGTTCTTCAAGCTCATTTAATTCCAACAATCTTTGTTCACCTGCAGCCTTATGATCAAAGTTAAGAGTTTTAACAGCCCAAAAAGATTTATATTCTAGCTCAACAGGTAAATGACAGGGCTTCCCATATACTAGCTTAAAAGGTGTGGTTCCAATGGGAGTTTTGTATGCGGTCCGATACGCCCATAAGGAATCATCTAACTTAATAGACCAATCCTTACGTGATGTATTCACCACTTTTTGAAGAATATTTTTAATTTCCCGATTGGATACCTCAACTTGTCCACTAGTTTGTGGGTGATAAGGAGTAGCAACCTTATGCTTAACTCCATATTTCTTTAGAAGGGTCTGAAAAGTTTTCTCAATAAAATGAGACCCTCCATCACTTATAACACATTTTGGGACCCCAAACCTTGGAAATATTATTTTCTTGAAAAGTTTAATAACAGTCTTAGCATCAGAATGGGGTGAAGCAATGGCTTCCACCCATTTTGACACATAGTCAACTGCCACTAATATGAACTGATTTCCAAAAGAAGAGGGAAAAGGACCCATAAAATCAACACCCCATACATCAAACAATTCAACTTCTAAAATGGTATTTAATGGCATTTCTTGTTTCTTACCAATGTTACCTGTTCTTTGGCAAGCATCACAAGTTAGAACATACTTACGTACATCCTTAAAAATATTTGGCCAATAGAACCCAGCTTGCAATATTTTAGCAGCTGTCTTGGAGGTGCTCATGTGCCCTCCACATGAAAGAGAATGGCAATGATCCAAGATAGCATGGACATCATCTTGTGAAACACATCTCCGAATCATACCATCTGCACATTGCTTGAAAAGGAGTGGTTCATCCCAATAATAATGCTTGACATCTGCATAAAACTTTTTCCTTTGCTGAAAGCTAAGATCAGGAGGTAAGATACCACATGCAAGAAAATTTACCAAATCAGCATACCAAGGAACACGTTGGATACTAAGGTTCAAGAGTTGTTCATCTGGAAAAGATTCATTGATGGGAATATTATCTGTTTCTTCTTTTTCAGATGTCAACCTAGATAGGTGGTCAGCGACCAAGTTCTCGGTACCCTTCTTGTCCTTAATTTCCAAGTCAAATTCTTGCAATATTAGAATCCACCTAATTAATCTAGGCTTTGCTTCCTTTTTATTCAATAGATACTTAATGGCAGAGTGGTCAGTGTAAACAATAACATGTGAACCTATACCAAATAAGACCTAAATTTATCAAAAGCAAAGACAATAGCTAACAGTTCTTTTTCAGTTATGGCATAATTTATCTGAGCATCATCTAGCGTCCGGCTGGCATAATGAATTACATGGAGCTTTTTATCCTTTCTTTGTCCTAACACAGCCCCCACTGCGTAATTACTCGCATCGCACATCAGCTCAAATGGGAGTTTCCAATCAGGTGGTTGTACGATGGGGGCAGAGATTAGAGCTTGCTTAATCCTACAAAAAGCTTCCATACAAGATGAATCAAAATTGAAAGGTATATCCTTACCCAGAAGAGTTGTAAGAGGCTTTGTGATCTTGGAGAAATCTTTAATGAACCTACGGTAAAACCCTGCATGTCCAAGAAAACTCCGAATACCTTTCACATTTGTGGGTGGAGGTAATTTTTCAATTACTTCCACTTTAGCCTTATCAACTTCTATACCTCTTTCAGACACCAGGTGTCCAAGAACTATGCCTTCTCTTACCATAAAATGGCATTTTTCCCAATTTAGAACCAAATTGGTTTCTTCACAACGCTGTAAGACTTGGCACAAATTTGTTAAACAATTATCAAAATCCAAACCATGCACTGAAAAATCATCCATAAAGACTTCCATCACATTTTCAATAAGATCAGAAAAAATTGCTTGCATACACCTTTGAAAAGTCGCAGGTGCATTACATAAACCAAAAGGCATACGTCTGTAAGCATAAGTCCCATAAGGGCAAGTGAAGGTAGTCTTTTCTTGATCAGATGGATGAATGGGAATTTGATGAAAACCTGAATACCCATCCAAATAACAGAAATAAGAGTGTTTCGCAAGTCTTTCAAGCATCTGATCAATAAAAGGGAGGGGAAAATGATCTTTTTTCGTGGCGCTATTTAACTTCCTATAATCAATGCACATGCGCCAACCAGAGACAATCCTAGTAGGAATCAAGTTATGTTTATCATTTTCAATCACAGTTATTCCCCCCTTTTTAGGCACTACATGGACAGGACTTACCCATTTACTACTATCAACAGGATATATGACTCCAGCATCAAGCAATTTCAAAATTTCCTTTTTAACCACTTCTTGCATTTTAGGATTTAATCTCCTAAGTGGTTCTACTGTGGGCCTACTTTCATCTTCTACAGTAATCCTGTGCATACAAAGAGAAGGGCTAATCCCTTTGATATCATCCATTGTATAACCTATTACCTTTCTATACAACCTAAGTTATTTCAAAAGTTTTTCAGTTTCAGATGGATTCAATTCAGCATTGATAATCACAGGATATGTGGAATTAGGACCAAGAAATTCATACCTTAATGAAGCTGGTAAGGGTTTTAATTCCACATTGGGGCTTACCACTTTGTCACACATGACCTCAGTATCATGTGGGGCCTCAGAGCAATCAGATGTTTCTGTCGACTCAATCATGAAAATAGTTTCAAGTGGGTCATTAGGAAGGGTTGCTTCCTTTACCACTTGTTCGACAAAATCCACAGTACAGCAAACATCATTATAAGGTTTTTCTAAAACATTTTTCAAGTTGAAATCAACTTTTTGGTCTCCAACAGTTAGAGACAACTTACCATTCTTGACATCAATCACAGCACCTGCAGTTGCTAAAAATGGTCTGCCTAAAATAATAGGAATCAAAGAATCTTCGTCCATTTCAAGCACAACAAAGTCAGCAGGTATAAAAAATTTTCCTATCTTAATAGGAACATCCTCTAAAATTCCTACAGGATATTTTACAGATCTATCAGCCAATTGTAAAGACATCCTAGTAGGTTTTAGTTCACCCAATCCTAACTTTTCAGCAACAGATAATGGCATTAAACTCACACTTGCTCCTAAATCACACAATGCTTTATCTATATTCATGTCACAAATCATGCAAGGAATAGAGAAACTACCTGGATCTTGGAGCTTGGGTGGAAGTTTCTTTTGAATTAGAGCACTGCATTCTTCAGTAAGTGTAACTGTACCATCTTCCTCCAGTCTTCTTTTGTTGGACAGAATGTCCTTCAGGAACTTTGCATATGTGGGCATTTGCTGCAAAGCATCTGTAAAAGGAATATTAATATACAATTTCTTTAAAACATCAAGGAACTTACCAAATTGTTTGTCCAACTTTGCTTTGGCTAAGCGCTGAGGAAATGGAATGGGAGGCTGATATGGCTTAACTTCCTCCTTCTTTTCTTGTGGTTTCTCTTCTTCAATTACTGGATGAGATGAAGATTCATCGACTTTCTTTTCCTCCTTTGTTGTCTTGTCAACTGGCCCATCGTATTGAGTACCACTCCTAAGAGTGACAGCCATGGTTTGGTTGGATGGTCCAGCCTCTGGTTTTCCAGGAAATGTTCCTGGTGCTCTTTGAGAATAGGAGGCTTGTTGGGCAATTTGATTTTCCAGTATTTTGTTGTGAGTGGCAAGAGAGTCCACTTTTGAAGCCAAGTTTTTTATTGCATCAGAGAATTCATCATTTTGTTTAAGTTGAGTAGCTACAAATGTTTCCATCAAGGATTCTAGCTTTGATTTTTGTGGAATATAGGTTCCTTGTTGAGGTTTGTAGTTACTTTGAAATTGAGGTGGCCTATTTTGGAAGCCAGGTGGACCTTGTGGAGGTCTGTAGTTACCTTGATAGTTTCCACTATAGTTTCCAATAGCGTCCACCTGATGCATTTCTTGTTCTTGATTAGGGGTCATTGCTAAATTGCAGTTTATAGCTCCATGTCCTGAAACACCACAAACTTCACAAACAATATTAGTAGCACCTGTTGACCCTATTTTATCAAGTTTTAATGTTAATGCTTCAACTTTGGCAGAAAGTAGGGAAAGAGCATCAACAGAGTACTTACCTGGTGTTTTAGAAGGTAATCCTCTTTTAGAGTTCCACTGGTGAGTGTTTTGAGCTATTTCCTCGATCAGGTTCTCAGCTTCATCAACATTTTTACTCATGAAGGCTCCTCCAGCTGCAGCATCTAAAGAGATCTTTAGTGTGGAAGTTAGTCCATTATAGAAAATATGGATTGTCAACCACCTTTCTATCCCATGGTGAGGACATTCTCTTAGCAACTCCCTGTATCTTTCCCAGGCTTCATACAAGGATTCATCATCTTTTTGTGAAAAATTGATGATTTGTTTTCTCAGAACATCAGTCTTGTTCCTTGGGTACCATTTATTGATAAAAGCACTGGACAATTGTTCCCAAGTCGTGATGGATCCTTTAGGAAGAGAGTATAACCACGCCCTTGCTTTATCTCTTAAGGAGAAAGGGAAAAGTCTTAAGCGAATGGCATCATTGGTGGCTCCGTTCATCTTCAAGGTGTCACAGTATTCAAGAAAGATTTGAAGGTGAAGATTTGGATCTTCGGAGGGTAATCCTCCGAATTGGTTCTGTTGAACCATTGAGAGTAGTGAAGGCTTCAATTCAAAATTGTTAGCCTCCACTGTGGGTCTAAGGATGCTAGATCCTCTCCCATTAGTGCTTGGAGCGGCAAAATCTCTTAAGGGTCTGTGTTGGTCTGCCATTTGTTTTTCTTTTTGTTCTTTTTGTTGTTTTTGTTGTTTTCTCAAAGCTCTAAGGGTACGTTCTATCTCAGGGTCAAATCCTAAGAGAATATTAAACTTATTACCAAGCCTTAAGGGATGTTTGTGATTGTTTAAGAATTATGATGAAAGCCTTGTGATGGCTTATGATTGAATGAATACATATATATGTGTTGTGTAGATCGTGTTCTGGATGATGGTGCAGAATGATCAGAGCATTCAGATTTACAGCTCTTCCCTCGAGGTAGGAGAGGAGTTTACATTCAAAATTGCATGAGTTATATAATTGATGATTATTGTATGTCATGATACTCATGCTTGCCTTGCCATGTTTATAGTGAAATGATATGAATGGCAAATTGTTGGCTATTGATGATAATATATGTGTGTATATATATGTATGAATAACCCATGAGGGGTTGAAATATGTACATGTTAATGAACCATCCTTGAGGGGATGAAGTGTATGCCTTGTGAATTGAGGATTTTATATGGATGCTTGGCATTGAATGTGATGGTCATTGTGATGGCATTAATGATAAGTTTGAAGGATAATGCATAATCGAGGAACTCATAGAGTCATATTGAGTGTTATGTGATTTTGATGGCGTATGATAGTTCCAATAGCTCATATATGTAGTTTATGACTTGTAGGAATTGGAACGGGTCAATTCCATTGAGAAATGACCCTTGAATTGTATTGAAATGTCTAAAATGGGTTAAACTCATTTATATGCATAAGTTACTAATTTTAAGGATTTTTTGAGTGAGGCTAGTGGTCACGCATCACAAATGATGAATATTTATTGGGGTTAAAATTTCGTAGCATTTGGAGTTCATATGAGAAAGTTAGGAGGGTTAGAAGTTGAAAAATCATGCGTTTCTGCATAAAAACAGCAACAGCGCTATCTTGAATCGATTCAAGACCCTCTGAATCGATTCAAGAGCTGTTGTTTTCACTGTTTTTGGTTCCAGGAAGGCTTGAATCGATTCATACAATCTTGAATCGATTCAAGGACCTCTGTTTGCATAATTTTGAGTTCCAGAAGCGTTTGAATCGATTCAACGTCCTGTTTTCACCGTTTTGAGCCCCAGGCACGTGTGAATCGATCCATGGGGGTTATGAATCGATTCTCCACTCTCTATTAGTAAATATTTTGACTTCTAGCATGCGTGAATCGATTCATGCCAAGCTTGAATCGATTCATGGCCCTGTTATGCCCACTGTCATGCTATTTTTCCAATTGCTCTGTTTCCCATGCTATTTTGGCCTGTTTGGGCACCTTAATGACATTTGTGGCCTCTGACTTCTGCATAAAAGTTGTAGATAATTATGTTATGGAGGTTTAAGAATTGGTATTACATTAATTGGAGTTTTTTAACTCTCATTAGGCATAAAACACTGGACCTACTACGTCATAAAATTCAGATTTAAGAGGGTTTTGAACCCAACTTTTTATGGTTATCAAATTGGGACTAATAGGTGACATTGGTGACATGTCCCACTATTTTTAAGGCTAAATGTAAGCTTTTCTCATGTCTTAATGTTGAAATTTATCATGGGCTCATTATTGCCTAAAACCCCTTTTTATTATATAAAGATAGGTGATTTCATTAGGGGTACATGTGTGGTGAGTCTTAGTGGTGATTGAGGAATGGCTTAAGGCCTTGGCAAGGTATGTGTATGCCTATGCTATGTCATGAATACATGTATGCCTCACCACTATTGATATATTATGAATCATAATAAAAAGTAAATGATGTGGTTATATGACACACCTTGTGTGATAATGAAACCAATGAGGGTATAATTGAATGGCAATAAGTGTATAAATCAATGGATTTGAAATGGTGGCAATGATGATTGCTAAACGTATACTTATGAAATACCTTATTGTTTTCTATGCGTGGATAAATGCCATGATGCTTGATATAATTTTAATTACCATGCGTGGTTTGATGTGGTTATGGATGTTGTGCCTTGAGGGGCCTTGTGATTTCTTGTATGCCAATGATAATAAAACTAAATATATAATATACCCATAATTGAGAGGGTGAGATATCCTTACGAGGATGATTGGCATATGCATTATTGCATTTTGTATTCATGGCATGGCATAACATTGAATATGTGGTTGCGATCATAATGAATGAATCACCTTGCGGGGTGCCACAAAGGGTGTATCCCGGAGTAATGATAATTTTATGATATTTATTGTGAAATGAATCACCTTGCGTGGTGGCACGAAGGGTGTAACCCTGAGTGATGACGATATTATGAGAATTATGAAATGAATCACCTTGCGGGGTGCCACGAAGGGTGTATCCCGGAGTGATGATAATGTTATGATATTTATTGTGAAATGAATCACCTTACAGGGTGCCACGAAAGATGTATCCCTGAGTGATGATGGTATTATGATATTGTTGTTGAATGAATCACCTTGCAGGGTGCCACGAAGGGTGTATCCTGGAGTGATGATAATGTGATGATATGATATTTGATGAATGTATAACCATGTGAGGTCCTACGAAGGGAGTACCCGACGTGATGATGATAGAATATATGTGATATGAATATCCTTACGGGGCTCCATGAAGGGAGTACCCCTTGCGAGGCGGAAAACCGACATGGTGACAATTGATATGTAGATTTGTGAATGAATGATATGGTGGTTGTGATCACCTAATGAAATAAAATCGGATCTATGCATATGAATTATTAAACAGTTGACATATGTATTAGCCATAGGTGGATGACATTTGAGATGAGATGACCACGAGAGATGAAAGCCCCTTGCGAGGAGGAATGGAATAAAGATTTAATAAGATGATGATGACGATTGTGAATGCCCTTGTTGATAAGTGGCAATGTGATTGTGTATATGCTTGTGCCTGCTTATGTTATGAAATGCATTTCATGAAGGTTGTATACCTATTATATCATCGTGATGATGATTGAATAATGAATTGATGATTTTATAGCAAAGCACACATGATGATTGTATGCATATACACATAATCACAATATATTTATATTCGTCATTTTGAATGTATAACTCACTCTCCCATGTGGTCTTCTTTTTAGCATTGTGATGTAGGGTTATCATGGACCGAGATGAGATTTTGAATTAAAGCTTTTGGCGAAGGTAAATAGTGGTAGTGAGAGTTCCTTGGCTGACATCATTTATGAATTATAATGTATTGGGTAAATTGTATATAATGATATTGATGACTTAGTGAATTTTGGATATGTAAAATATAATCCTTTGAATTCGTGAATGGTGAATATATGTTTAGTATGTAAGTGATGAATTGATGAGTACTAGAGGAATTGAAAGTTTGAATATTGTATATTAATGAAGGTGGTGTTTGTATTAATGCCAATAGGTGAATAAATAGGTCAATTATGAGATATGGGCAGTGGTGATAGTTAGTGTATGACCCCGTGTGTATATGTATATTTATAGGTATATCTTAGGCAATGCTGTGTATGTTGTAAGCGCATAAATAAGTTATGATCTAATAGGTTTATGTTGGGGGTTCGCATGCTATGCCGAGCCTTTTCTCATATCGTCATATATGGGACTAGGCGTATGCCTGGTATACATATTCTTCTTCTGCTGTAAACTCGATTATTTTTGTATACCGTTATGGGAAAATTATTTATCGATCCAGTTATAGGTAATCAAAACTAACACTTTGGTTTCCTGTGGTTCGGGTCTTGATGTAATCGTTGTGGCATTTTGAAATTATTTTAAACGCGAAAAGTTTACTCACATTTTTATTAGTTATTATCTTGATTACATCGAGATTCGGGTCCAGAAAACCGGGGGTGTCATAACTAACAAACTACCCCCAACTTAGGAATCTGTTCTTCTTCGAGCAAAAGAAACTAAAACTATGAACCAATCTTTTGAAAATAATTTTTGAAAAATTTGAAAACTTATCATAAAACATAAACTAATTCAAAATACACAACAATCACACATTTAAGATTAAAATCAAAAGTTTATTTAATCTAATTATACAATAAATGAAAATCTAAGAAATTAAACTTATAAAGTAACACATAATTTTCTTAACAACAAAAAACAAAAAACAATCAAAATTGCAAAATTTGGAAAATCTGAAACAGGGGCCTGATGTGTAGCGTCAGTCCTGTTTCCTCACGTTACGCGTCAGGGTGCAGTATTGAATCCCAAAATTAGGGGTTGTACAACAGTAACCATATTTCACTAATTCAATCAGAAACAACAAACATTATAGTCCTATGGCTCACTAATTCTACCTATTCTAATCCTAACCACATGCTTTCTAAAAATTGAGAGTCAAAAACTAAAAATTTAAAATAAAAGAGGAAGAGATACTTACTTGTTGCTGTGAAAATGAAAGAATATGGGTGGTTTAGGTAAATTAGATTTTAGAATTTTTAGGTTTTGAGATAAAAGAGGCACAAAGAGGGAGTTTAGGTTTTTTAAAATTCTAAATGGGCCTCTCTGTGCATGGGCTCAATTTTAAAAACTGAACGCAAGTCCTAACGCTACACATAGGTGGGATGCTACGCGTTAGGTCTGAAATTTTAACCCCACAATTCTCATTTTCTTCAATTTAGTTTTAAAAACTTATTTTTAAGCCCTTTTAAACCCTTTTTATTCCAAAGATATTAATTTTAATCAAAACACACCAAAATTTTATTTATTTATTTAATTTAAACTTAAAAACAAACCAATATGGAAAAAATAATGGGTTGCTTCCCATTGAGCGCTTCATTTACTGTCTCTAGCTTGACATCACCTACAAATCACAAATCTGTTAAGTAATAAATGGTGGTGTGTCTGTTGATATCACCACCCAAATAAGGCTTTAACTTGTGTCTATTTACCATCTAACTTCTTTTGGAAGTTGGATCCTCAATTTCAACTGCTCCATATAGTTTAACCTCTTTAATCAAAAATGGGCCTACCCATTTAGATTTCAATTTTCCAGGAAATAGTTTTAATCTTGAATTAAACAATAAGACTTGTTGACCTGGTGTAAGTTTCTTTTCTTTAATTTCTTATCATGATAAGCTTTATTATGATGGTAACACCTGGATGATTCATAAGCATTATTTTGCATTTCCTCCAACTCAAATAATTGCAACTTCCTTTTGTCAGCTGTAGCAGTTTGATCAAAGTTGAGGAATATAAGTGCCCGGTATGCTTTATGTTCCATTTCTACTGGGTGTTTTAAATGTAATTCTGTATGCCCAAACTGCATCATCTAGTTTCTATGACCGATCCTTTCTTGAAGAAGACACAGTCTTTTCCAAGATTCTTTTCACTTCTCGATTTGAAATCTTAGCTTGACCATTTGTTTGTGGATGATATGCTGTGGCCACCTTGTGTCTTACACCATAATGCTGTAACACCTTTTGAAGAACTTTGTTATAGAAATGTGATCCTTCATCACTAACCAAAGTCCTTGGTGTTCCAAACCTGCAAAAATATTTTTCTTCAAGAAATTCACCATAGTTTTAGAATCAGCATTAGGTGAAGCAACTGCTTCTACCTATTTGGAAACATAACCAAAGTCCTTGGTGTTCCAAACCTGCAAAAATATTTTTCTTCAAGAAATTCACCATAGTTTTAGAATCAGCATTAGGTGAAGCAACTGCTTCTACCTATTTGGAAACATAATCAACTACCAAAAGAATAAATTTATTAGATTGAGAGCTGGGGACGGGTCCTATAAAGTCAATTCCAAACTAATCAAATACCTCAACCTCCTGTATGTTTGTGAGAGGCATTTCTTGCCTCTTAGTTATAGTCCTTGTTCCTTGGCAATTGTCATGAGATTGTACAAATGAGTGAGCATTTTTAAATATAGAAGGCCGGTATAAACCTGATTGGAAGATTTTTACAGCAGTCCTCTCTCCATTAAAATGGCCTTCATAGAGGATTTATGGCAATGCCACAATACATCATTTATTTCCCATTCAGGCACACAGCGTCGTAACAAATTATCCACACCAATTTTAAATAGATGAGGGTCATCCCAGACAAAATATTTAGCATTTGTGAAAAACCTTTTTCTCTGTTGCCAAGTTAAATCATTGAAAAGAATTCCTGCTGCTTTAAAATTGGCCATGTCAGCAAACCATAGCCGTTTTGTTATTTCAAATAGTTTCTCATCAGGAAATTCTTCCATAATTTCATTTTCTTTGGTAGTGACCTCATCGTTTATTAATCTAGATAAATGGTCAACAACCACATTTTCACAACCCTTTTTATCTTTATTTTCAAGATCATATTCTTGTAGGAGTAAAATCCATCGGATTAACCGAGGCTTAAAGTTTGTTTTAGTCAAAAGATATTGATAACTGCATGGTCAGCAAAAACAATGATTTTTGAGCCTATCAAATATGATTGAAATTTTTCTAAGGCATACACTATGGCTACTAATTCTTTCTCAATGGTTCCATAGTTTACTTATTTTCATTTAAAACTTTACTGGCATAATGTATAACTGATAGGTGTCTAGTTTGCATTGGTTTTAGGGTCCTTCTGTCATCATTTTTAGTTTATTCGTGTTAACTTTTCCCCTTAATCCCATTGATTTTCTTTTATTCTGCACATGCTACTCAAGTGTTGATGTTTTGCAGAAAACGCTTTGTTATAGGTTCATAAACAATGAAACAATAGATATTTGATGAAGAGTTAGATGAATGGAAAGGAGTTCAAGCCAAACAAAGCTCAAGAATAAAGCCCTACCAACCTTTGGACTGCTCTATGAAGGAAGAGTACATCAAAGGGAACTTTCCAGGACCTAACAAACTTGAAAAACAGTATTTAGATGAAGCGAAGAAAAACCCACTGCCAGTGGGAAATTCCACTGCCGTGGTTTCTCTGGAGGGTGGTTTTCTTGGCTCTAAAAAAATCCACTGGCAGTAGAATTTCCCACTGACCGTGTTTCTCTCTGCCCCCAAAACCACTGGCCATGTTATTTCCCACTAGCCGTGGAGTACTCTGCCTGGAGGAGAAAAATTGCATTTTCTGGATCCCTGTCACGATCCACTAGCCGTGGGTTTTTCCCATTGCCAGTGGGTTTTGCATGATTAATGATTTCCTTGTTTTGTGGAGCCATTTCTGAAACAAATAAAAGGGAAAACGCATTAGAACATAGGGGAGTCAGTTTTAAGAGAGTTTTTGGAAGAAAAAAAGAAGGCTTTTTAAAGACAATTGAGGAGATTCAAGGAACAACAACCACAGGCATCAAATTGAAGAATTTGGAAGGAAGATTTGGAAGACATAGTGAGAGCTTGTTCTTTTTTCTTCTTTTTCTCTTTGAATCTCTCTTTGAACTATGTAATCTTCTAAACATGATCTCTATTTTGGGTTGTATTGAATTAGGCATGTGTAACTAAACTCCAATCTTGGGTTAAGGGTGTGACATGCTATTGTATTGAATTGAACCTAAGATTTTTCTATTTATGAAACCATCATTTCTATTCAATTTTTATGAGTGCTTAATGCTTTTGAAGATCTAGAGATAGTTTCAATCGAACTTAAACACTAAGATAATTGAAAGATTAATTGGTTGTTTGTACGCATGAAATTGAACTTAGGGTTATGGGTCACGAAAGTGAGCATGATACTCCCAGGTTACATGGGATTTCATTGTTCTTAATGAGTCTAAATAATAGATTGAATATGGTTCTTTATTAATTAGGAATATTAATGTTGTTCTGAGAGGAAAGCATTAATTAAATTCAAAAATCTTACCTTCGAACATGAATTCAGAAATAGAAAGGCCTTAAGTAAAATCAATACATGACGCAATCACATACCCAAATCCCAAGAGTTTCACCATTCATTTGATCTAATTCAAAGTAAACAAGTTTAATTCTTGAAGTTCACATTTATTTGGATTTTGTTTTTAGAAATTTGCTGCATTAAAGTCACTTTAAGAATTGTCTGGATAATTAAACTACTACAAAAATTAGTACTTGGGCACAATCTCTATGGGAACGATATTTTTTATTACGCGATATCCCGTGTGCTTGCGGAGCGGCTATCAAGTTTTTGGCGCCGTTTCTGGGGATTGTGTTTCCCCCAATATTGGCAAAGTGGTGTTTTTTTATTAGACTAGATTTTGTTTTTTTTTTGCATAATTTTTTTGTTTTTGACTTGTTTTTCTGCAGAATTATGCTTTAGTTTTTATGTTTTTTATTGATTGTGTAGGTCCATTTATGTGAAGGAGTCATAGTTTTGAACATATTTTCAATCCAGAAATTGAAAGGACTCTCCGTAAGATTAGAGCATTTTGGAAACAACTTGAACAAAACAAGCAACAAGCTTCGAGTTCAAATACCAAAAAGCTAATGGATAATCCTGACAATCGAGCCCTTCTTGATTTTGCAGCACCCAATACAATGTGTAGGAGACCTAGCATCACTAGCCCTAACATTGAGGTGAACAACTTCGAATTAAAGCCTTCCTTGTTCTTAATGGTGCAGCAAAACTAATTTGGCGGTTTACTATCCGAGGATCCAAATCTGTACCTTCAAATGTTCCTGAAGTACTGTGACACACTCAAGGTAAATGGCATTTCAAGCGATGCAATCTGGTTACAGCTTTTCCCATTCTCTTTGAGGAATAAGGCTAGAGTTTGGTTGTATTCGCTCCCTGAAGGTTGTATTACAACTTGGGAGCAGCTATCTCATGCCTTCCTCAACAAATATTATTCATGGAGCAAAACAGACCAGTTGAGGAAGTAGATCATTACTTTCATTCAGAAAGATGATGAGAATTTGTATGATACATGGGAGAGGTACAAGGAGTTGCTTTGAGAATGTCCACATCATAGAGTGGAACGATGGTTGACGGTCCATATCTTCTACAATGGTTTGACCCCAAACCAAAGGGTTACCTTGGATGCCGCAGCTGGCGGTGCTTTTATGAGTAAGAACATGGAGGAGGGGTACAACCTTATAGAAGAGGTGGCACAAAACACATAGCAGTGTTCATCTGAATGGAGTTTGCCATCAAAAACACTAGGTAAGTATTCTTTAGATATTATTTCCCTTCTTACTGCTAAGGTAGAAGCACTATCTGTTAAATTTGATAAGTTGGGAACAAGTACTTCTAATATGGTATGTGAGTTGTATGGTGTTACAGGTTATACCATATCGAGTTGTCAGGTTAGAGTATCTCAAGGGCCCAAAGCCGACATGTAACAAGTGGATGCTATTGGAAGCTATGGTGGAAATTTCGGGAATAACTACAGACAACAAGGATGACTAGGATTCCAATATAGACCTCCACTATTCTAAGGAAATCAAGGCAACCAGAATAACTTCAGGTCACAGCAAGGACCCTATGCTCCACAGAAATCAAAATTAAGGTCCTTGATGGAGACATTTATGACCACCCAAATTAAGCAAAATGATGAGTTCTCTGATGCTATCAAGAAGTTAATCTCCAAGGTGGACTCTCTTGCCACTCATAACAAAATGCTGGAGAACCAAATTGCTCAACAAGCCTCATCTTCAACAAGAATGCGAGGAACATTTCCTAGAAAGCCTGAAGCAGGACCATCCAACCACACCATGGCTATCACTCTTAGGAGTGGTACTAAATATGATGGTCCAGTTGGTATAACTGAAGAAAAAGCTATGAAGGAAAACTAATCGGATGAGTCTTCATCTCATCTGGTAGTTGTGGAAGAGAAACCATGTGAGAAGTAGGAGGGGGTGAAGCCTTACCAGCTTCCCATTCCATTTCCTCAACGCTTGGCCAAGGCCAAGTTGGACAAGTAATTTGGTAAGTTCGTTGAGCTTTTGAAAAAATTATATATTAATATGCCTTTCACTAATGCTTTGTAGCAAATGCCTACTTATGTAAAGTTCCTAAAGGATATTTTGTCCAACAAGAGGAAGCTGGAGGAAGATGGTACAATAGCACTTACTGAGGAGTACAGTGCATTGATCTAAAGGAAGCTGCCACCCAAGCTCCAGGATCCAGGTAGTTTCTCTATTCCCTATAGGATTGGTGACATGACAATTGATAGGGCATTATGTGATTTAGGAGCTAGTGTTTCTTAATGCCATTGTCTATTTCTAAGAAATTAGGATTAGGTGAGTTGAAGCCTACTAGGATGTCTTTATAATTAGCCGATAGGTCTGTTAAATACCCTGTAGGCATTTTAGAAGATGATCCTATCAAAGTAGGAAAATTTTTTATTCCTGCCGATTTTGTTGTTTTAGAAATGGATGAGAATTCCATGATCCCCATAATCCTAGGTAGGCCATTTTGGGAAACTGTAGGTGCAGTTATAGATATTAAAAATGGGAAGTTGTCTCCAACTGTTAGAGACCAAAAGGTTGATTTTAATTTGAAAAATGCTTTGAAACAACCTTTTAATGATGATGTTTGCTGTAGTGTGGATTATGTTGACCAACTGGTGAAGGAAGGAGCTCTTCTTAATGACCCACTTGAATCTGTTTTTATGATTGAGCCTACAAGAACATCCGATAGCTCTGAAGGAGAAGCCCCACTAAGACATGATACTGAGGTCATGTATGATAAAGTGGTGAGCCCCCAAGTGGAATTAAAGTGTTTACCGGCTTCACTGAGGTATGAATTTCTTGGCCCAAACTCTACATATCCTATTATTGTGAGTGCGAGTTAAATCTTATGGAAATTGATAAACTCCTAAAATAGCTTAGGTTGTATAGAAAGGTTATTGGGTATACCATGGATGATATTAAGGGGATTAGCCCTTCCTTTTGCATGTATAGGATAACTGTAGAGGATGAGAGTAGGCCCAAAGTAGAACCACTTAGGAGATTAAATCTAAAAATGCAAGAAGTGGTTAAGAAAGAGATTTTGAAATAACTTGATGTTGGAGTCATATACCCTATTGCTAGTAGTAAGTGGGTAAGTCCAGTTCATGTGGTGCCAAAGAAGGGAGGGATAACTGTTGTTAAAAATGAAAAACAGGAACTAATTTCTACTAGGTTAGTTTCTGGGTGGCGTATGTACATTGACTATAGGAAATTGAATAGCGCCACAAAGAAAGATCATTTCCCTCTTCCTTTCATTGATTAGATGCTTGAGAGGCATGCTAAGCACTCTTATTTCTGTTATTTGGATGGGTACTCACGTTTTCATCAAATCCTCATCCATCCATCTGATCAAGAAAAAACTACGTTCACTTGCCCTTATGGGACATATGCATATAGGAGAATGCCTTTTGGGCTTTGTAATGCCCTTGCGACTTTTCAAAGGTGTATGCAAGCTATCTTTTCTAATTTAATTGAAAATGTAATGGAAGCTTTCATGGATGATTTTTCTGTGCATGGTTTCGATTTTGATAATTGCTTAACTAATTTGTGCCAAGTCTTGCAGCGCTGTAAAGAGACCAACTTGGTCTTGAATTGGGAGAAATGCCATTTCATGGTAAGGGAAGACATTGTTCTTGGACACTTGGTGTCTAAGAGAGGAATTGAGGTGGATAAGGCCAAGGTGGAGGTGATTGAAAATTACCCCCATCGACCAATGTGAAAGGCATTCGAAGCTTTCTTGGGCATATCGGGTTTTACCGGCTGTTCATTAAAGACTTCAGGAAAATCACAAAGCCTTTGACGGATCTTTTTGGTAAGGATGTTCCTTTTATTTTTGACTCATCTTGTCTTAGGGCTTTTTTTATAGGATTAAGCGGGATTTGATCTCTGTACCTATAGTGCAACCCCTCGATTGGGAACTCTCGTTCGAGTTAATATGAGTAATCACATAGTGGGGGTTGTGCTTGGGTAGTGGAAGGACAAGAAGCTCCATGCTAGTCATACACTTGATGAAGCTCAGGTAAACTATGCTACCACTGAAAAGGAATTATTAGGCATTGTCTTTACTTTTGATAATTTTAGATCATACTTGGTAACCTCGCATGTTACTATCTATACTGATCATTTTGCCATCAAGTATCTGTTGAATAAAAAAGAAGCAAAGCCTAGGCTAATTAAGTGGATTCTAACTTTGCAAGAATTTGATTTAGAAATTAAAGATAAGAAGGCTACTGAGAATCTAGTTGCTGTCCATTTATCCCAGTTGTCATCCAAAAAAGATGAGATGGGTGATGTTATTCTCATTAATGAATCCTTTCCGGATGAACAACTTCTAAGTCTTAATGCCCAACAAGTGCCTTGGTATGCAGATTTTGTTATTTTTCTTGCATGTGGTATTTTTCCCCTTGACCTTGGTTTTCAGGTAAAAAGAAGTTTTTTGCAGATGTTAGGTACTATTATTGGGATGAGCCCTTCCTCTTTAAATAATGTACAGATGATTTGATTAGAAGATGTGTTTCGGAGGATGAAGTCCATGCCCTCCTGGACCATTGCCACTCTCTTTCTTATGGAGGCCACATGGGCACATCCAAGACAGCCTCGGAAGTATTACAAGCTAGGTTCTACTGGCCACACCTTTTTCAGGATGTGTGTCAGTATATCTTGACTTGTGATGCTTGCCAACGAGCAGGTAATATAGGTAAGAGGTAAGAAATGCCACTTAATAGCATTTTAGAGGTTGAGTTATTTGATGTGTGAGGGGTTGATTTCATGGGACGCTTTCCCTTTTCTTTTGAAAATCATTTTATTCTAGTAGTAGTAGACTACGTGTCTAAATGGGTGGAAGCCATTGCTTCACCTTATTCGGATGCCAAAACTGTTATGAAGCTTTTTAAAATGATAATTTTTTAGGTTTGTGGTCCCTAAATACATAATTAGTGATGAAGGGTATTATTTTATTAAGAAAACTTTTCAGACCCTCTTGAAGAAATATGGAGTGAGGCATAAGGTAGCCACACCTTATCACCCTTAAACTAGCGATCAAGTTGAGGTATCCAATAGGGAGATCAAAAATATTCTTCAAAAAGTGGTGAATACGTCCCGAAATTATTGGTCTATTAAATTAAATGATTCCTCATGGGCATATCAAACCGCATACAAAACTCCTATTGGAACCACACCTTTTAAGCTAGTGTATGGGAAGCCTTGCCATTTACCTATAGAGCTTGAATATAAATCTTTTTGGATAATTAAAATGCTTAATCTTGATCATGAGGCTGCAGGTTATTGGAGCTAAATGAGCTTGAAGAGCTCCGCTTGGATGCATATGAAAATGGCAGAATATATAAGGAGAAGACAAAAGGATGGCATGATCATCACATCCTCTGGAGGTCATTCAACCTAAGTGATATGGTTTTATAATTCATGTCTCGCTAGAAGCTTTTCCCTGGTAAGCTGAGGTCCCGGTGGTCAGGACCATTTAAGGTAACGAAGGTTTCCCCTTTGGAGCTGTTGAGGTATGGAGTGAGAAGTTTGGTTCGTTTAAGGTAAACATACAAAGACTTAAGCACTACTTAACAGGAGAACCGATACAATAAGCAAGTGTCTTGGACTTATTTGATGTATCAGATCTTTAGATCCAATCGGTACAATACGTCTGACTGAAGACGTTAAAATTAGCACTTGTGGGAAGGTAACCCTATTTATTATTCTTTAAGAATTTTCTTTACTTACCTCTGTGTGTTAGTTTCATTCAAATAAATTCAAAATGGTGTGATGCATATTTGCTTTTCATTGATAAATAAGGATGTGTAATCCCAATGCATTACATGATTGTTCTTTTTCTTTTTTCTTTGTTACATATTTCTCTTTTAAATTTGTTTATTTTGGATGCATACATGTGTTGCCATTGGTAAGTTGCATATATAAAGGCAAGTTTCTATGTATATTTGAAGGATTCCAATGTTGAAAATAGTGAGATCCATTGCCAATGGAATCCTCTGACTTAGACTAAAAGAACATTTCTTGGGGCAAAACAGCAAGCTCCATGGGCAGTTTTTTTTCCACTGGCCGTGGGTTTTTCTGACTGAGTTCTAGGTTTAAAATGCAGGATTTTGGAGGCGACAGGCAGTAAGCTCCACTGGTAGTGGATTTTCCCACTACCAGTGGGTTCCTAACAGGTAAAATATAAGAATTGGAGGGGTACAAGCCGAGAACTCCAGGGGCCGTGGGTTCTCAACAGGGGCCATGTCTTAAAAAATAAAAAATTTGGGCTAGGACAACAAGATCCACGGGGGCCGTGTTTTTTCCAATGGCCGTGGAGTGCAACAGGCCCCATTTTCTTTATTTTAAAATGCATGCAATCCATACTTGTGCAGTCCATTTCTCTCCCATTCACTTTTGAAAACACAGTTCCTTCATCCTTTAATCAATTTTCTTAAACCCACTCAAATCAAAATTCCCAAACCATTTCATCCAAACTATTTCATCCACATCACTTAACTTTCCATCATTCATCAAGTAAGTATACCATTCCCATTTAAGTTTGAGTTTCTCACTAGTTTGGGGTCTTCTTAGAAATTGCTACTTTGTTTGGGTTTTGATTAAATTAATCATGTGTGAAGGGTTGTATGTGTTATGGATTGATTGTTGTGTTTCACAATTCATATGGGTATGCTATAAAATCATTGTTCAAGATGATAATGTTTATCATGTTCTTTATTTTTCCTAAAAACCGATATGGGTTATTTTTCATGATTTACACTCCATGAAGCATATATAACAAATTTGATTCATATTTACTCATGCGTAGAGTGTACATTATAAAAATAGAGGGCTTTGTGATGAATATTCATGAATTTCTTAGTTCATTCTTCTTATGCCCACCAAGTGTTTGCTATAATGTCTAAGACAATTTTTTGTTCTTACTCTTACATGATTGTAAGTTATTCATGGGTCCTTGGTTATTAAACATTCATAACTACTCCTTCATGGTATTGTTATTCACATTCTTTGCTTTTGTACATGATTATATTATTTGGGGAATGTGGGTTATGCTCCATGATAAGTGTTAATGATTTAAAATGGAATGGTATGTGTGATATGCTTGAATTTCTTCTTGCCCCTATGTGTAGTTCACCAAGTTTTTCTTGAATCATGTTTCAAGGTGTTGAAATGCTTTATTTATCATACATTGCTAATCATAAGGGGTATTGAAAATTCTAGTTTAGGGTGCATAATATATGAATTGATTTGGTGGATTTGGAGTCCTTTTGTAATACTTATTCATGAATCTCTTGTTGCACAATCATATGCCTACCAAGTGTTTGTAAAAATGCCTAAATCATATTCACTCATTTTTCTTAGGATTGTGTCATGCTATGGCATATGGAACTTATTCCTTAGATACATGTTACATGATCTCATAGGAAATTTTCCATGATTAGGCATTTTCTCTTATAATTTGGTGTGAATATTTTGCTAATCTTATGAACCTATATTCCACCAACATATTTTCTTTACTGTGATCCTTTATTTTGGTTGAAAGGAATTTGTCCCTATGTGCCTAACTTTTTCTCCACCTTGTGCTTTTTAGGAAATCATGTCATCCGAGAGAACCAAGACAGTGGGCAAAAAGAGGAAATCTAAAGGTAAGTCATCTAACTATGGTAGTGTTGATGACATTGAGTGTACTTTGGATGAGCAAAGATTATTCTTTCCCAATTTGTCTGTAAAGAGTCTTTGCTTGAACTGGGCCTCTATGAAGATACTTTAAAATTATGCAACAATGTAGGTTGGGTTGATTTTATTGAGTTATATGAACCTAGCTATGAATGCACCACTTTAGAGTTCCTTAGTTCAATTGATATAAAACCTTGTGCAAATGATTCGGGTTGGAAGATTATGTTTAGGCTAAATAACACTGATTATAAAATGGATTTAGCGGATGTGGATATCATTTATGGTATTTCTTCCATGACTAGTACTCCTTTGGCTCGCATGAATACTGTTCGTATCCCACGAGACTTTCGAGCCTAACATTTTTGGAGCCAGCTCTAATGAGCTAGGGAATATTATGATCCCTCCTTCACCAAAGCCTCTTCTATGCATCACCCTTTCCTTAAGTACCTTCAAAGGTTCATAGCCCATTCTATTTTTGGGCAATTTGACAGTTTGGGTACCATTCAGGCTGCTGAGTTATACTTCCTTTATGCCATGATCCATGAGGTACCAATCCACTCAACTAAAAGGATTTTTAGTTAATTTACTCGAGTTGGCCAAGCTACCTCTGGTAGGATTGTTATTGTTGGGTATATTAACCCACTTGCCTGATATGTTGGGATTGACCTGGAATAGGATACCCTATTATGTCAACCTAAAAGGGTGGACATAGATGAAATGATTAATATGGGCATGATAGTACTTCATAGGGGTGTTTATAGTTTGATTATTCCTGGATTTTCTATGCCTCACCCTTTGCCTGATTCTAGCTTTACTAGCCTAGAAGGCAAAACTACTTTTTTGTTTTCAGGTCCAAGTGATGTTGTGGAAGATGCCGTGGATACTGAGATGCCACCTCCCTTAGAGTACTCAGCTAGTCCATCATAATCCACTTCTGGATCTAGTTTTTCCATGGAGCGTATGTATTCTCTGATGGAGGGAATGACCAGTCGCATGGATTCCATGTCCCTACGAATGGAATCTATGTCCTAAGAGCAGGAGCGACAAAGAGCCCAGCTCAACCATATCTCCCACAGAGTTGATGCCATGTATGATTGGCACACCTAGCAGGGGTATTTCCCCCCTCTCCATGAGAAGACGATCTTGTATCAGTTAAGTTTCTTTTTACCATTATCTCTTATTCTCGCATATTGAGGACAATGTCCGAACTTAGTTTGGGGTATGGGTAAATCGAAACTTAGCCTGATGATTTTTCTTATTTGTTTTCGTTGTCATTGCATGATTGTTTTTCCATTTATTGTTTTATTTTGGTTGTGTCTTAGGATAACATTGCTAGTTTTGATAGTGATTGCTAGAGTATAGGGTGCGTTTAATTTTGAGTAAATGAACCACATGCATATTAGGATCCCAAAACTTTAAAAAAAATTCTTGATGATGATTGCCTAATTATTAGGACAAAAGACTCGTGATAAATCCATTCTTTCTAGGATCTAGACTAATCACCATAGTGAGGTTTTTAAGCCTGAAACGGTTTTGCAATGATTAAAAATCTAACCCTTATTTCCTTTCTTTGAGTGATTCACACATGTTAGGCATTCTAGAACTTGACTTTAGACCGATTCAAAATGGTTGGTGAATGCATGTCATGGAATGAAAAAGGCACTTTAGACCTTATTCTTTAGCTATAGAAATTGTTATTAAATCAATCCATTAGTTGCCCCTTTTGAGCCTAATGCAATTTTCATATTTTTTTTTCAAAGTGCCTATTTGCTTCCTAATTTTCATGATTCTTGTAAAAGAAACAAAAGAATAGGAACTAGAGAAAAAGTTAATTGTTAATAAAAAGGGTATAATGCAATTATGGAGTTTTGGTTTTAAAAAAAGAATGAAATGAAAAAGAGAAAGAAAAGAAAGGAAAAAAGAAGGATGATAATGAGAAAAAAAGGAGTTGATTACTAAAAATTAAATTATGCTCCTAAGAATGTTTGAATGTGAAAGGGAATGTTTATTCTTGTTGCTTTGAAACTTGTTTTTCTCGGGAATGGTTTAGCCCTTTGTGTTTTTCCTTTTTCTTGATTTCCACACCTACATATCGAACCTTTGGTCACGTTACAACCTTTAAAAGACCTT
The DNA here is from genome assembly GCA_037962975.1 of Clitoria ternatea. NCBI lineage: Eukaryota > Viridiplantae > Streptophyta > Magnoliopsida > Fabales > Fabaceae > Clitoria > Clitoria ternatea. The sequence continues at coordinate 51,789,621 of CM075671.1, forward strand.
TAGACTGTGACATGTATTCTTGGTAACTGTGGAGTCTATGGTCAAATTCCAAGCCTATGGTAGTGTTTAAGGTGAGTTGATATGAGCAATTTTATACACAAACTTAAAACACTAAGAGGGAATGTGAGAAGAGGGTATCCTTGGTGTGGATTGTTCATTGTTGGGATTTTAACTTGACATTTTTGAGTAATCATCTTAAAGAAAAACATAATGAAAATAATTTGAATTAATTTGGGGTTCCTTAATTTTGCATGTGTTATTTATTCTTAGTTTACCATCCTGTAGATATAATGATTGCTTGAGGACAAGCAATGTTCTAGTTTGGGGTATTTTGATAGGTGTCTAGTTTGCATTAGTTTTAGGGTCCTTCTATCATTATTTTTAGTTTATTCGTGTTAGTTTTTTCCTTAATCCCATTGATTTTCTTTCATTCCACACATGCTACTCAGGTGTTGATGTTTTGTAAAAAACGCTTTGTTATAGGTTCATAAGTAATGAAACAAGAGACATTTGATGAAGCGTTAGATGAATGGAAAAAAGTTCAAGCCACAAAAAGCTTAAGAATAAAGCCCTACCGATCTTTAGACTGCTCTATGAAGGAAGAATACATCAAAGGGAACCTTCCAGGACCTAACAAACTTGAAAAGGAGTATTTCGGTGAAGCTAAGAAAAACCCACTGCCAGTAAATTCCACTGGTTATGGTTCTCTCTAGAAGGTGGTTTTCTTGGCTCTAAAAAAAATCTACTGCTAGTGGAATTTCCCACTGGCCGTGTTTCTCTCTGCCCCCAAAACCACTGGCCGTGGAGTACTCTGCTGGGAGGAGAAAAATTGCATTTTTGGACCCCTGTCACGATCCACTGGCCATGGGTTTTTCCCACTGCCAGTGGATTTTGCATGATTAGTGGTTTCCTTATTTTATGAAGCAGTTTCTGAAACAAATAAAGGGGAACACGCCTTGGAACATGGGGGAGTCAATTTTTAAAAGAGTTTTTGGAAGAAAAAGAGAAGGCTTTTTGAAGACAATTGGTGAGATTTAAGGAATAACAACCAAGGACATCGAATTACAGAATTTGGAAGGAAGATTTGGAAGACATAGTGAGAGCTTGCTCCTTTTTCTTCTTTTTCTCTTTGAATCTCTCTTTGAATTATGTAATCTTCTAAACTTGATCTCTATTTTAGGTTGTATTGAATTAGGCATGTGTAACTAAACTCCAATCTTGGGTTAAGGGTGTGACATGTTATTGTATTGAATTGAACCTAAGATTTTTCTTTGGAACCCTCGTTTCTATTCAATTTGTATGAGTGTTAATGATTTTGAAGATCTAGAGATAGGCTCAATCAAACTTAAACACTAAGATCATTGAAAGATTAATTGGTTGTTTGAACGTATTAAATTGAACTTAGGGTTATGGATCAGAAAGTGAGCATGACACTCTGAGGTTACATGGGATTTCATTGTTCTTAATAAGTCTAAATAATAAATTGAACGTGCTTCTTTATTAATTGGGCATATTAACATTGTTTAGAGAGGAAAATGTTAATTAAATTCGGCAATCTTATCTTAGAACATAACACAATCACATACCTAAATCCCAAGAGTTTCACCATTTATTTGATCTAATTCAAAACAAACAAGTTTAGTTGTTGAAGTTCGTATTTATTTGGATTTTGTTTTTAGAAATTTGCTTTATTAAAGTCACTTTAAGAATCGTCTGGATAATTGAACCACTACGAAAACTAGTACTTAGGCACAATCTCTGTGGGAACGATATTCTTTTATTACACGATACCCCGTGCGCTTACAGAACAACTATCAATAAACCTAAAAATCTTTTCACGCCTTTGACCTAAAACAACTTCTACAGCATAATCGCTTGCACCAGACATAGTTTAAAGTGCATATTCTAATTAGGGGCAACAATAAGAGGAGCAAAAATCAATTTTTCCTTTAAAGAATTAAAAGCTTTAAGACATGCATCATCAAATTTGAATTCAACATCTTTATTCAAGAGGTTTGTCAAAGGTTTAGTAATTTTTGAAAAATCTTTAATGAACCTTTGATAAAACCCAACATGTCCTAAGAAACTTCTAATCCCTTTCACATTCACAAGGGTGGGAGTTTTGATATTACCTCAATTTTTGCTTGGTCTACTTCAATACCTTTTTGCAGAGATTTTATGACTAAGCACAATTGCTTGTCACCATGAAGTGACATTTCTCCTAGTTCAAAACCAGATTTGTATCAATACACCGCTTAAGTACGGTGTCTAAGTTAAATAGACATGTATCAAAGGAGTTCCCAAACACAAAGAAGTCATCCTTGAAAATTTCTATGCTCTTTTCAACTAAATCTGCAAAAATAGCAAACATACATCTTTGAAAAGTAGCAGGTGTTAGTCCTCAAATTTTCAATAAAAGCTTTAATAAAAATTTCATAAAAATTATAAAAATTAGTTTAATTTGTTAGAAAATTAGGCTTTAAATTCAATAAATAGATGTTGTTGGAAATAATCTGCCCTTGATCAATTTTCTCTAGTTTTGCAGTGAAAAAGTTAAGAAATCAAGAGAAAATTACACTAGAGGAGCTAACGCGTAGCCTCACCCCACGCGTAGCATGAACAACTATTTTTGATGATGACGCTACGCGTCACAGCCACGCGTAGCGTCAGTGCTGCGTGGTCTCCACCTCCAACTTGGCCAACCACTCCACTTGGACCCAATAATGGGTACTCCACTCAGCACCAAGGGCCACCCCACTAAGCACAAATGGCCAAAATACAGTGGAAACACGTCCAAGTGGCCAAGCATGATCAAATTTAATAATTTGAAGTGGCCATTATCAGTTGTTTAATGGAAGTTGAGTCAGGGGCCTGACGCGTAGCGTCACACTGACGCATAGCGTCAGCACCCTTGCTCAGCCCTATAAATAGGGCCATCCAGCACCATTCATCACATCCCATTCTCTATTTTCAGAGTTCTTTCCTCTCTTCTATACTCGAGTTTTGAGTATTTTTTTAGAGTTTGTAGTTCTAGAATAGTTTTCTAGATACTTGAGAGTGTTGTGGTGTATTGTGATCGTTGTATCGTGAAGTTTCCATCGTCTTCGTAATGTCAAACTCTGTAAGTATTGTTTCTACTTTTACCATGTGTAACTAATTTGTTTATGTTGGAATTGGTGAACTAATCTATTAAGTATAATGTTGTGAATTCGACCTCTACATGTTTATGATTCAAGTCCATGTTAGTATTTCAACCATTTATTAATATGAACGTCAAACGGGAGAATGATTTTCATGTGTATTGAAACTTGTTTTATTAGTATGAATGTCAAACGAGAGAATGATTATTCATGCCGTATTGAAACTTGTTTTGACGAAAGTAAAAGTTGGAATACCCTTGGTATCTCAATTCTATAGGGGTTGTTAACCATTATTGCCATAAGGCCAGGTCTTAATGCAAGTTTTTACTGAGAAAGCTCACGAGGGATCAAACTTTACGGTGAATTCTTAGAATTTATATCACGAGGGATCGGTTATAATGATTTTAAGTTGCAATGACATGAAACTTGATGATTAAATATGCATGTCTTGAGTTCCTCATTGTTATTCTAGATTAGGGATCCAATTTCCAACATAATTTGTTTATCTGTGTTTATCTCAAGTATCTTACCTATTCTAGATTGCAACTCAACTTTTTTAGATAGATTTTTATTTTCTTTTTAGCTCATGAACTACTCAATCATGCTATCCTGTGAATACTATATAAATTATATATAAATCATTCTTTTGTCTATAACTTTCTTCACATTTACCATAGTGAATAGAAAATTACTGTTGTCATTGGACTTTCAATCCCAGTGGAACGATATCTAAATTTTGAAAACTACAAACGATTGGTGCGCTTGCCAATTAACAACCCGGTGGTAGAAACGAACGGTTGAGACGCTATCGCCGGGTTAACAGTAGGTGCATTGCATAATCCAAATGGCGTTCTTCTATAAGTAAAGATACCAAAAGGACATGTAAAAGTAGTCTTTTCCTGGTCAAGAGGATTCACAGCAATTTGGTTATATCCAGAATAACCATCAAGAAAGCAGTAGTAAGCCTGTCCAGACAATCTTTCAAGTATTTGGTCTATAAAGGGGAGGGGAAAATAATATTTTCTAGTTGCTTTGGTTCAATTTCCCATAGTCTATACACATTCTCTAGCTGGTGACAGTTCTTGATGGAGTTAGTTCATTTTTATCATTTATAATTACTGTCATACCTCCCTCTTTCGGTACCACTTGGACCGGGCTTACCCATGCACTATCATAAATATGATAGATGATACCTGCTTTCAATAATTTTAGAACCTCCTTCTTTATTACCTCTTTCATTGTGGGACTGAGGCGTCTTTGAGGTTGGGCTACAAGCTTGAAATCATCTTCTAATAAATTCCTATGATGCAATAAGATGCACTATACCTTTCAAATCTTCTAGTGTCCATCCAATGGCTTCTTGATTATCCTTTAATACCTCCACCATTCTTACTTCTTCTCTTTTAGTTAGTAAACTACTAATAATGATTGGTTTAAGATTACCTTCCTTTAGAAAGATATACTTGACGTGAGAAGGTTGTAACATCCCGGATTTTTTTTAAATGAAATAAATTTATTGGATGATGATAATTGATTGTTTATAGTCAAATGATTATGGGAGATGTTGTTAGACATTAGAGGTGAATTATCGGTAAATTAAGATTTACTAAAACTGGATGAATTAACTGGTGATGTAGGACCCACTTGATTTAATTGGATGTTTGATGGGTCTAAAATGTTTGGAAAAATAGTGTGGTTAAGATGGTATACTTAAAATGATTTTTAGTGTCAAGGAAATAATTAATTGGACTCGACGTATGATATGAAACGGGGAAAATACGAGTTAAATGGAATTAAAAGAAAATATAAATCCTCATCTTCTCCTTTCCACTTAACCGTAGCATCTTTTCCTCTCTCTTTTGGCCTTTTATCCATTGGACAATGAGGGATTATTACCCATTGGTAAAAGCAACTTGATGCACCCTTTTGCCCATTGGGTAATACCCAATTTACACTAAAATTTCCTCTATCTTTCTTCTTATCACCGTGGGGTGCTTTCTCCCTCCATTCACTCTTCATTTCTTTTCTTCTTTATTTTCCCTTCGTCCCAAAACTGTCCCACACTCTTTCTTCTTCTTCCTCTTACTAAAATCAAGAGCTAAGCTTGGATTTGTGAGGCTAGAATGGCGTTTATGGAGCTTGGGAGCTTGTGGGATCATCTTCTTTCTCCTCCTCACTTCATTTTCGTTTTTGGTGGAGCTTCAGCTTGAGGTAAAGATTTCTTACCTCCACCTTGTTTTATTTATGGTTTTATGTTGTTGAGTTGAAAATGATGATGTTAGAAACCTTGCATGTGGGTGGAAATGGAAATCCTAGGCTTGAATGTTTGGAAAGTGAACCCTAAGTATTAGTACTTTGAGGGTTTTGACCCACTTGATGATTTTGATGATTATGGATGTTTATGAATGGAGTATATGAGCGGAATGGATTTTTAGAATCATTAAGATTGATTAATGAGGTTGATGATATTTGCATGTGAGTAGATTTGATGACTTGAGGAATAAATCTTGAGAATAGGAAAATGATAGGCAATGTTGAGTGATGTTATTGGTAATAACAATAAAGGTGGATGACCATTGATAATGGATACTTGACTTGATGAAGTCTTAGGCCATGATAAATGCCATAAGGGTTTATTGATTAGTGATGGCTTAAGAAAATCCATGGTGACTTAAGTTGAAATTGGATGCCTTGTGATGGCTTATTAATTTCATGTACATATGTGTGTTGTTGATAGGATTGCATTCCGGATGATGATGCGGAATGATCGATGTAATCGCGTGGTGGTTCTTCTCTCAAGGTAGGAGAGGAGTTTGCATTTCAAATCGTATGAGTGAGTTAATTGTTAATTATGTCTATGTGGAACTCATGCAATGCCTTGCCATGAATGTCTTATATGATTAACTTGATGAAATGATGAATGATGGCTTGGCTTATGTTGGTTGTTATGAAAATGTATGTGTATATATGATGTTGATAAAAAGTGTTTGATGGTCCCTTGGTTGGACATAAATTAGATGAGTATAAAAATCTATAAACTGATGAACCATATAAATTGTAAAAGATTCTTCTGAAGAAACCGTGTAGAAAACGAAAGAGGGAGTGATGTGGGTTATAGTTAAAACCTTTTCCCTTGTAAAACGAAATAAGTAAGAATAATTGATGAGTTGGAATAAGGAATTTCCGAGTGTGAATGGGCAGAGAGAGTTATACGCCTTATGTGCTCTGTAGGAAGTAATGGTGGTGAATCAGTTGGCTTAGAGTGAGAATTCATGAGTTAAGTTGTAAGGATTGTTGATTCTGTTTATGACCTGATAGTCTCGCTCAAGCGAGATGGGATCTCGCCCAAGCGAGAGTCCCCTGTTCCAGAGAATTAGTTTCTAGAGGAAATTCACCCAAGCGAAGTGAGCTTCGCCCGAGCGAGGGTGAAGGAATTAGCCACTGGTCTGATTTCGCTCAAGCGAATGGCCAGTTCGCTCAAGCGAGAATGTTAGTAGATCAGGGATTTAGCTATTGGATGAAATCCGCCCGAGCGAAGAGTCTTGGGGGATGGTATTCGCCCAGGCGAGACGATCGAATGGAGAACGAGTGAGCTCCTGGACGAATTCTGTTCGAGTGGGAGTTTTGAAGATAAATTAAGATATGGTGAAGTTCCGAGTGAATTCTGAGTGAACCACCTCTACGGTGAGGAGTATTGTGATGGTTCTGATTAAGGTATATTCCGAGCGGATAAGACTTAAATAAGTCCGAGTGAGACTTAACTTAGTAATTCTTCGAGTGGTGTAGGGATAGAGTAAACCCGAATGGAATTTAATTGTGGAGACCCCTTCTGAGTGAAGGAAGGTCTAAGTGTTCTCCGAGTGCGAGAAATGATGGTACACCGAGTGGTGAATGTGTAATACATTCCGATTGAATTGAGGCTGAAATACACCGAGTGGTGTTTGATTGGAGGATATCCCAAGTGTTGAAGGTTTATAGATTCCGAGTGGAATAGTTATCATTTCCCGAGTGGATTGTATATGTGACCCTTGTGGATAAAAATAAATGACTAAGTAAAATATGTTAGAGGTCAATCCCGAGTGAATGGAACCCCAGATTCCGAGTGATGGGAATTACCGAGTGTGTTACTCGCCTCAGCGAACAAGGGATTCGCTCTAGCGAGTGTGAGTGCATGGAAGGCTTTAGGGTTGTTCGCTTAAGAGAATGGTGTTCGCCCAAGCGTGTTGGGCTGTCTCGCTCGAGCGATGATGGATTCTGCTTGAGCGAGTGAACGTTTTGTGGCTCGCTTAAGCGTTATTGGTCTTTCGCTGTATGCCTTATGATCGGTTTTATTTCCCTTGCCTTCCTTTGCCTTCTGTTATTGTGCTCGGTTACCTTGAGTTATATTTTGGAAAAATTTCCCACTGTCCCGGGTATACAATTATTTAATTATTTGATAAAAAAAATTTAGGATGTTATAATCTAGTATCAGAGCGTATTTTGCTCTGAATTAGAGTTCTTGAACATTGTCGATGCATGGTTGCTTGGTATTAAAGTATATGTTATGGATGGTTGGAGCACGATTGCTCAATATCGGAACACTTTGGTGATCTTTGGAGCGGGATGCTCATTATCGGAATAAGGTTGTTTATATAGATTTAAGAATGATAATTATCTAGAGAATGATGATATTATGTTTAATTGCCCTACATGGACATATGATGGACTAAGTGTCTAGGAATTATGAATTGATTATAAGGGCATACTTGCTTATTGAGGAATTATTGTGAATCATTAATATTGAGTTGTGAGTGATGCTATTTGAGGACTTTTATGAGATTGTGATTCAAAAGACGTGGATGCTGACTATTGGGAGTATACCCTTTTCATTGAGGTCGTATGATGTACTTGTGGAGCATAGTTGCTCAATTGGAAAACTTGATGAATCATGAGATTGAATATATTTATGGATGAATTCCTCAATGTAATTGATGTGGTTGTTTGTGTAAGTCCAGCCAAGTTCCTTACACTATTTCCTTCGAATGACGAATACATTGATATTATGCATTTGAATATTGATATGCTGAGTATGACTTGAATAGATGATGAATTTTACCATGTATGATCATGGATATGATATATTGAATATGAATTGATTTGAGGATGGACCTATGCCATGTGTTGATCTCGGATAGGAGATATTAAATGTGAATTGAGATGGTAATAAATTATGAGATGTTGAGACCTTGATATGTATGTATATTGAAATTGAATTATTTGCTTGGGTCTCTTGTATGAATTATGAAGTGGCTCATAGCCATGGTATGCTTATGAAATATAAAATTTTATTAGCACATGATTGGGGTTAGACTCAGTTTCATGTTTATGAACCGAGTGAACGATTGATTTAGTTGTGACCCACTAAGTGTGGTAACCCCGGATAACTCAATATGATCTTGAAAGATCGAACCTTGTCAAATTTGACCCTATGGTGGTCTAGGCTCTATAATGTTTCTATGAGCTATGTTAAATGAATTTATTTATGGTGGAAGTATTCCACAATGGGTACTCCATGACCCTTGAATTTTTGAGCCTCATGAGAGATCAAATCTTGTGAACGATCGGACCATAGTGAAATAAATTATGAAATGAATTGTTGAGGCTAGAGCTGATGTGTGATTGGATTTGAAAAGAAAATATAAACCCCTATGTACTTGGTGAATAATGATGATGAATTTGGGGTATAACTTAGCATTGGTTATGATAAATGAGGGAGACCCACCAGTGTGGGAGATTTTTATGTGAATTTGGTGATTTGTTTAGGCTTAAATCGAATTATAACCGACAATGTTCAGATTAGACAAATGACTTCTAAGTTATTTTACTATGACTTCGAGATGGGTGAAGTCCAATGGTGGAGTAATTACCCTATGATGATTGGAAATCTATGATTGATGTATCCATATATGGTTATGATGGATGACAATTGGTGAATTGTATGGCATGATTTACGCCGGATTATGGTTAAATGATAATATGATGTGAGTACATTACTCGTGGGCTTGTGTGACTTCTTAGGAAGTCTCGTGTGTGAAGGAATATTATCTGAATTGACATGAATCATGAGCGACATGACGTGAAGGTACTTATCCTGATATGTCTCTACATGCCATAGGCATTGTGGCAACATGCATTTCTGCACCGATCTCATGTGTTTGTGGTAACCACTACGAGATTGGGATATCTTCCTGTATGTCGGATGCAGCAACACATAGACCGGGCATGTGTAGTGTTGTAACTGCTTATGGTAAATGTATTGAACCTATCCGGTGGTACTGGATATGAATGTGAGGGTAATGATGAACAAACTTGAGAATTAATGAGTAATGACTGGTTTTGATATATATGAAGTATTATATTTGGATAAAGGAGTGATGATGATCATGTCCTGTGGACTTTGGGAAGTTCAATATTATTTCTTGGTGTCATTAGACTCTATTGATGTCTAGCCGAAGTGTGGCCTTATGATATACGCTGATGTTAAACTTCGAGGACGAAGTTTCTTGTTGGTGGGGTGGATTGTAACATCCCGGATTTTTTTTAAATGAAATAAATTTATTGGATGATGATAATTGATTGTTTATAGTCAAATGATTATGGGAGATGTTGTTAGACATTAGAGGTGAATTATCGGTAAATTAAGATTTACTAAAACTGGATGAATTAACTGGTGATGTAGGACCCACTTGATTTAATTGGATGTTTGATGGGTCTAAAATGTTTGGAAAAATAGTGTGGTTAAGATGGTATACTTAAAATGATTTTTAGTGTCAAGGAAATAATTAATTGGACTCGACGTATGATATGAAACGGGGAAAATACGAGTTAAATGGAATTAAAAGAAAATATAAATCCTCATCTTCTCCTTTCCACTTAACCGTAGCATCTTTTCCTCTCTCTTTTGGCCTTTTATCCATTGGACAATGAGGGATTATTACCCATTGGTAAAAGCAACTTGATGCACCCTTTTGCCCATTGGGTAATACCCAATTTACACTAAAATTTCCTCTATCTTTCTTCTTATCACCGTGGGGTGCTTTCTCCCTCCATTCACTCTTCATTTCTTTTCTTCTTTATTTTCCCTTCGTCCCAAAACTGTCCCACACTCTTTCTTCTTCTTCCTCTTACTAAAATCAAGAGCTAAGCTTGGATTTGTGAGGCTAGAATGGCGTTTATGGAGCTTGGGAGCTTGTGGGATCATCTTCTTTCTCCTCCTCACTTCATTTTCGTTTTTGGTGGAGCTTCAGCTTGAGGTAAAGATTTCTTACCTCCACCTTGTTTTATTTATGGTTTTATGTTGTTGAGTTGAAAATGATGATGTTAGAAACCTTGCATGTGGGTGGAAATGGAAATCCTAGGCTTGAATGTTTGGAAAGTGAACCCTAAGTATTAGTACTTTGAGGGTTTTGACCCACTTGATGATTTTGATGATTATGGATGTTTATGAATGGAGTATATGAGCGGAATGGATTTTTAGAATCATTAAGATTGATTAATGAGGTTGATGATATTTGCATGTGAGTAGATTTAATGACTTGAGGAATAAATCTTGAGAATAGGAAAATGATAGGCAATGTTGAGTGATGTTATTGGTAATAACAATAAAGGTGGATGACCATTGATAATGGATACTTGACTTGATGAAGTCTTAGGCCATGATAAATGCCATAAGGGTTTATTGATTAGTGATGGCTTAAGAAAATCCATGGTGACTTAAGTTGAAATTGGATGCCTTGTGATGGCTTATTAATTTCATGTACATATGTGTGTTGTTGATAGGATTGCATTCCGGACGATGATGCGGAATGATCGATGTAATCGCGTGGCGGTTCTTCTCTCAAGGTAGGAGAGGAGTTTGCATTTCAAATCGCATGAGTGAGTTAATTGTTAATTATGTCTATGTGGAACTCATGCAATGCCTTGCCATGAATGTCTTATATGATTAACTTGATGAAATGATGAATGATGGCTTGACTTATGTTGGTTGTGATGAAAATGTATGTGTATATATGATGTTGATAATAAGTGTTTGATGGTCCCTTGGTTGGACATAAATTATATGAGTATGAAAATCTATAAACTGATGAACCATATAAATTGTAAAAGATTGTTCTGAAGAAACCGTGTAGAAAACCAAAGAGGGAGTGATGTGGGTTATAGTTAAAACCTTTTCCCTTGTAAAACGAAATAAGTAAGAATAATTGATGAGTTGGAATGAGGAATTTCCGAGTGTGAATGGGCAGAGAGAGTTATATGCCTTATATGCTCTGTAGGAAGTAATGGTGGTGAATCAGTTGGCCTAGAGTGAGAATTCATGAGTTAAGTTATAAGGATTGCCGATTCTGTTTATGACCTGATAGTCTCGCTCAAGCGAGATGGGATCTCACCCAAGCGAGAGTCCCCTGTTCCAGAGAATTAGTTTCTAGAGGAAATTCACCCAAGCGAAGTGAGCTTCGCCCGAGCGAGGGTGAAGGAATTAGCCACTGGTCTGATTTCGCTCAAGCGAATGGCCAGTTCGCTCAAGCGAGAATGTTAGTAGATCAGGGATTTAGCTATTGGACGAAATCCGCCCGAGCGAAGAGTCTTGGGGGATGGTATTCGCCCAGGCGAGACGATCGAATGGAGAACGAGTGAGCTCCTGGACGAATCCTGTTCGAGTGGGAGTTTTGAAGATAAATTAAGATATGGTGAAGTTCCGAGTGAATTCTGAGTGAACCACCTCCGCGGTGAGGAGTATTGTGATGGTTCTGATTAAGGTATATTCCGAGCGGATAAGACTTAAATAAGTCCGAGTGAGACTTAACTTAGTAATTCTTCGAGTGGTGTAGGGATAGAGTAAACCCGAATGGAATTTAATTGTGGAGACCCCTTCTGAGTGAAGGAAGGTCTAAGTGTTCTCCGAGTGCGAGAAATGATGATACACCGAGTGGTGAATGTGTAATACATTCCGATTGAATTGAGGCTGAAATACACCGAGTGGTGTTTGATTGGAGGATATCCCAAGTGTAGAAGGTTTATAGATTCCGAGTGGAATAGTTATCATTTCCCGAGTGGATTGTATATGTGACCCTTGTGGATAAAAATAAATGACTAAGTAAAATATGTTGGAGGTCAATCCCAAGTGAATGGAACCCCAGATTCCGAGTGATGGGAATTACCGAGTGTGTTACTCGCCTCAGCGAACAAGGTATTTGCTCCAGCGAGTGTGAGTGCATGGAAGGCTTTAGGGTTGTTCGCTTAAGCGAATGGTGTTCGCCCAAGCGTGTTGGGCTGTCTCGCTCGAGCGATGATGGATTCTGCTTGAGCGAGTGAACGTTTTGTGGGCTCACTTAAGCGCTGTTGTTCTTCCGCTGTATGCCTTATGATCGGTTTTATTTCCCTTGCCTTCCTTTGCCTTCTGTTATTATGCCCGGTTACCTTGAGTTATATTTTGGAAAAATTTCCCACTGTCCTGGGTATACAATTATTTAATTATTTGATAAAAAAAAAATTTAGGATGTTATAAAGGTAATACTTTCAGCTCAGGTTTCTGGATTTCTTCTATAGGTGTCCCCTAGAGTTCCTTAATCTTTTTTAGTTTTAGTGGACATTTCTATCCCTCTTTCCAGCTCATCTAAGCACCTATCTATCTGTCTTTCCTCTTCCTCATTTAAATAATCATCAAAGTTAATCAATAATTTATTGAAGGGGTTAGAATAAGACATACCTTTGGATACAGAAAGGCAAACTTCATTAAGGGCATCCACTCTAAAATAATCTTGTTTTGGGTTGGGATGTTTAATTTCTTTGAAAACATCAAAATTTACCTCTTCATCATGCACTTTGATTGTAAGTTTTTAATTGTCCACATCAATCAACACTCTAGCAGTCTTCATGAATGGTCTTCCAAGAATTAGGGAGACTTCAGTATCCCCTTCCTTGTCTAATACCACGAAATCAACAAGGAAGTAGAACTTGTCCACCTTCACAAGTACATCTTCCACTATTCCATAGGGTCTTTTGATTGAGTGGTCTACCAGTTGTAGAGTCATCTTCATCCTTTGTGGATCAAGATCACCAATGCGTTTCATTATACATAGGGGCATTAAATTGATGCTAGCCCTTAGGTCTAATAAAGCCTTTCCAATATTTACACTTCTAATGGAAACACCAATGGTGAAGCTTTTGGGGTCCTTTGACTTTTTTGGCATGTTATATTGTAAGATTGAGCTACAACCTGCTTTGAGCCCAACAATTTCTTCATTATACCTCCTTTTCTTTGTGAGCAGTTCCTTCACAAACTTTGTATATGTTGGCATTTGTTCCAATGCCTCCAAGAAAGGAATGTTTATTTGTAACTGCTTAAAAATCTCAAGGAATCTCTTATACTCTCTTTTCTTATCCTTTCTTGAAGGTGCATGAGAATAACATAGACCCCTGACTAAAGGTGTCTAACCCAAATACAGATTTTTTCCTTTTTATTTTTTTGATTTTTTTGTTTTTCCTTTTCCTTTTCTTCTTCTTTTTCTTGTTTTTCATTTATTTCTTTTTTGTTTTCTTTATTTTCTTTTTCATCACTCTCTTTTTCTTTCTTTTCTTCTCCACTCTTTTCTTTTTCACTCTCTTCACTCTCTTTACAACTTTCTTTATAATCAGTTCTTATAATTTTATCACTCCTTGTGAAAATAGCTTTACATTGTTCCCTTGGGTTCTGGGTATTGGTAGAAAAACCAGAACTTTTCATTATAGAATCTTCCATCCTTGTCAGCCTAGCATTCTGATCAGTTTGTGGTTGTTGTTGAAACTGATCATTGGGAGGTCTGTTGGAAGGTCCAACATCTTGTTTCCAGCCAAAATTTTGATCTTTCCATCCCTGTGGATAATTGTTAGGGAAAATATTACCAATATTAAAAGGAAAATTACCTACAGGTAATCTTTGGTTGTTCAGAAAATTGGCTTGCTCATGTTCAATTCCATCAGGTGCACAATAACCATAAGGTTATTCACCCAAGCAATGTACGCACTATTTCAACTGAGCTGGGGTGGTGATGACACTTGAGCAATCTGTAGTTTCTACAATTGCTTGCTCATTGCCTTAATTTGTTATGTCAATAATTTTTGTTGATGTAACACCCAAATCTTAATTAAATAAATAAAACCAATGGGGAAAATTTTCCAAATTTTAGAGTTAGCAAGGCCTATCTAATCTGCCCCAAATTAAATAAACCGGGCACAACAAGAAGAAGGAGGGGAAATGGAAGGCAAGGGAAGATAAGGGCCAAACAAAAGCCCCCCAGTGGAGTCCAACAACGCTCAAGCGAGCCCAAGAGAAATAACGTACACTCTCTCAAGCGAGATCTGACTCCGCTTGAGCGAGACAGCATACTCGCTCTGTAACAAGACAATCGTTCACCCGGTAATGACCTAGTTCACTCGGAATTCATTCCTAAGTCCACTCGGGGAAACGAATGTTGTCCCACTCGGAAAACCAGGGTATTTTCACTCGGACAATCTTCCCAGTTATCTACCACCCGGGTATTTCACTCGTCTCTCGCTCGGCAAGTATAGCCCTTCCTACCCAAGCTCTCTCGCTAACTTAAACCTCCCCTCAAGAGCTTCATAGCTTTCTATCAGTTCACTATGCAGGTTACACTCGGAATCGGATGGTTACCCTCCAGTCGGAAAACACTCTCTCGGCTAGTTCTTATTCGAAAGTATAGTTAGACTATCTACTCTGAGTCCTAACAGCTCAACATTTGGGAAATCTTCCTCGTCAATCCCCACTCGGAGTTGTATACCCTCATTCCCTCAGAACACCTAAAACTCCCCTCACTCGGCAACAGGATCACGAATTCACTCTCTAGACCGTATCCTGGCTTCCTTCATACTAAGTCTTACTATCCCTACACACTCAGAAGAACATGAACATATATACTACTCAGACATCACGCACAGAATGGGATGAACATGCAGCATGGCATAAACGTAAAAATATATATATATATATATATTTATAGGAGTGTATATCAATAATTACAAACACATTGTCATGCCCCCATCCCAAAGGGATTCGATTCAGTTTTAAGACACTAATATCAAAACACGAGCCGGCCAAGGCTTAACCCAAACATTATACACAGTATCTACATAAATACATATAGTTCCTTGGTGCACAGCTAATCCACTCGGCAAGTAGCTCCACCTCACTCGTAGTTCCGAGAAACGTTCACAAAAAATATTACCACAGTAGGGGTGAGCTTTTACATTTAAAATGACAGTTAGTGACTTGGGAACCCGTATACTTTCCATCATACAATCATCACATTTCAAGCAATCATAACGTTAACTATCCTCCAGCCTATCTACTCATAACAGTACCATGCAATCGGAATTCATTCATTTAACACTCAGTTATATAGATCATATCATTTTCGACTCACATATATACGTGCAACACAATAAATTCATCATAGCATAAAAGCATATATATATATACATATATCTATCTAGTGCACACAGGTCTACTACAGTCGGATCCGACCCCACTTGATTAATTTTTATGTTGCAACATAGGCTCCAAGCCTTTTTCCTCCAGCTCCAAGCTGGTCCGGCCATTTTACTGGTACCAAACCGTTGCCCTCACATGTAACACAATCACTCCAAGCGACCACGGAAGTGTTACGGGCAGCCCCGAGTCCAACCCGGTGGGCTTGCTTGAGTCCAACTCAAGACTTTAAGCGTCCAACGCTAGTGCACTCGGCACTGCCCTGAGTCCAACTCAAGGTCTTTTAATTACATTCTTTTGTGTGCATTTGCCAATACAATATTACTCCTCCTTTCCCATGTCATAACCACACTCTGCATGCAATTCATTCATCATCTCATAGCAACACAGATTCATTTTTCAACACTTGTATGCAAGGTAATATAGGATAGCAGTCAGGGTCTACCCATCGTCCCCCGAACAGAGCACCCAAAAGTCACACAATATGTTTCCACCTCATGCATGCACAGGTAGAATAATCAACTAGACTCAATATGGCAACTTAAGAAGTATGCACTACATTCACACACGGTCTCATGACATACACATACATCAAATATAAGAGAACTACCATCGGATTCAATCATCGCAGGTGTCGCGACCAGGATCGCGGCGGCGCGGCCGACCCTCGAAACGAATTTAAATAATAAACAGGGAGTCGCCACCAATATTTTTTAGGATAAAATAGTGGAAAAACCTTTTGTTAAAGCACTGGTTATAAAAATGAGATTCCATGATTCAGGAGTCTGATTAAATCTGAGTGGAACAGTGAAAATTTGAGTGAAACAATGAAAATCTGAGTGAAAATAAGGGAAACCGAGTGCAAAATAGTAAATCCTAGTGAAATAATGAGAATCTGAGTGCAAAAATAGTAAATCTAAGTGAAACAGTGAGAATCTGAGTGAAAATAAGAGAAACCGAGTGCAAATAGTAAATCCGAGTGAAACAGTAAGGATCTGTGTGAAAATAATAGTAAATCTGAGTGAAACAGTGAGGATCTGAATGGAAATAAGAGAAAACGAATGCAAAATACTAAATCCTAGTGAAAAGAGGATTACCGAGTGATGATGGAGTAGGGGTGCTGGTCTGAGAGGGGAAAAAGGGAATGGGAAGGTGCTGGGAGGGGTTGGTATGGCGCTGGAGTGAGATGGTGGTGTGGAGGATTGTGGATAGTATGGTGAGGGACGGTGGAAGAAGAAGAGGAGAAGAATTGCTGTGAGGGAAAGAGAGAACAGAGGTTTGGTTTGGGCATAGTTTTCCCTCCTCTGAATGCCTGTCCCTTAGCTGTCCTCCCCCTTGCCTATTTATAGGCTGGCCCGAGTGGAATGCCAGCTCAGGCTTCCACTTCCGAGTGGAATGCCAGCTCAGGCTTCCACTCGGTTTGGGTAGTGGGGGGACAACGGCTGGTGGGAATTTTTAATTCCCTCCACCTCCGCCCCTGTCTGCCACCCCCAGGATTCCTGGATCCACTTGGGTGGTGGAATCCAGGTCAGCAAGGTGGGGATCCGAGAGATAATGATGGAATCCGAGTGACAATATGGAAATCCGAGAGAAAATGTGAAAAATCGAGTGAAATATTGAAATCTGAGTGAGGATATTGAAATTCTGAGAGAGGAAATGGAAAATCTGAGAGAGGATGTGGAAAACCGAGTGAAATGGTGGAATTCCGAGTGAAGGTGGCTCGGATTAATCCCTCATTCAGTGTTCAACCACGGTTGGAATCAATTCTGAGTGAGAAAAGGGGTCAGTCCTCATTTTGCCTCCTGGATCCGAGTGGAAAAGATTCATTTTGCAAAAGACCGAGTGAAATCATGTTGGTGTGTGACTCGGAACATTCAGACTGGAACAATCATGTTAATCAAAGAAATTCCAACTGGAACATTCAGTCAGAACCGAGTGAGAAATGACTCACTCGGTACCGATTGGAAATTGGCTCGGACCTAAATTCCTCTCCACAATCCGAACCACCATTGACTCGGAACCGACTGAAAAGTGTGAAGTGTGACTCGGAATTGAAAGATGGCTCGGAAGTTGAGTGTAAAGACTCAGAAGTTGAGTGTAAAAGGGTCTCGGAGTTTGCTAAAGGATGACTCGGAGCTGACTGAAAATCAAAGAGAAAGACTCGGAAGTTGATTGGGAGAGTACCTGGCTCGGACTTCACTTCCTTTCCACAATCCGAGTGACCATTGACACGGAACCGACTGAAATGGCTCGGAAATTGGAATTTTGGCCATTTTTCGCTCGGAAATAAACTTCTTCACACTCAGAATTAGAAATTTGAATTTCTTCACTCGGAATGGCTCTGACAGGGAAGCTTTCCACTCGGAATTGACTCATTCTGAGTAATTCTACTCGGATTTGATCATGTATGTGTCATTCCGCTCAGATTCCCCAACAGGAGCCTATTCTACTCGGAAATGCTTCATTATTACTTGGTTTTTGATCATTTCTGAGTAGTTCTACTCGGATTTGCTCCATTCTGAGTAGTTCCACTCGGTTTTGATCATTTCTGAGTAGTTCTACTTGGATTTGCTCCATTCTGAGTAGTTCCACTCGGTTTTGATCGTTTCTGAGTCATCTTACTCGGATTTCTCTTCAACAGGGGCATTTTCTACTCGGATTTGATCCCTTCTGAGTAATTTCACTTGGATTTGATCCGTTCTGAGTATTTTCACTCGGACTTACTAGTTTTTGGGCCATTCCACTCAGATTTTTGTTCAACAGGGTCATTTTCTACTCGGATTTGATCCTTTTTGAGTCATTTCACTCGGATTTGCCTCCAACAGGTCTATATTCCACTCGGAAATGCTTCCATCTTAGTCATCTTGCTCGGATCTGACCATTTTTGAGTTATTCTATTCAAATTTGACCATTCTGAATTGGAATTAAGTATAAAAAGAATCATTCCACTTGGACCGGACCAAAAGAGGTGTTCACAGATGCCCCTCTTTACTTCTTTTTCACAAAAGAAACACGAAGCTTCTGTGTTTTTGAAGTGAAAAGGAAGTAAAGATATGAACACCGATGTAGGGGGGCCAAGTGGGACCTCTTGATTGGTATGGCAACTGATGGTATGGGCAATCACGAGTCTGTGTGACCTCTTTTTCTTAAAACGAGCATTCTCCACCTCTTTCTCTTCTTCACTTCTTCTTCTTCTTTTTTTTTTTTGTTGTTTTTTTTGTTGTTTTTTTTTTGAATGGACAGGGAAAAATTGTCTTTTAGTTAACAGGAGGTAATGAGATCAGGATTGACCCCCAGTAGACTGGAAAGTAAAGGTTGCCCTCGTGGGCGACTGAAAAGTAAAGGGTACCTCGATAGGTGGCTGGGAAATAAAGGATGCCTTGATAGGCGGTGGGAAAGTAAAGGATGCCATGATAGGCGGCTGGAAGATAAAGGATGCCTTGATAGGCGGCTGGAAGATAAAGGATGCCTTGATAGGCGGCTGGAAGATAAAGGATACCTTGATAGGCGGCTGGAAGATAACGGATGCCTTGATAGGCGCCTGGAAGATAAAGGATGCCTTGATAGGCGACTGGAAGATAAAGGATGCCTTGATAGGTGGCTGGAAGATAAAGGATGCCTCGATAGACGACTGGAAAGGTAAAGGATGCCTTGATAGGCGGCTGGAAGATAAAGGATGCCTTGATAGGCGGCTGGAAAGATAAAGGATGCCTTGATAGGCGGCTGGAAAGATAAAGGATGCCTTGATAGGCGGCTGGAAGATAACGGATGCCTTGATAGGTGGCTGGAAAGATAACGGATGCCTCGATAGGCGACTGGAAGATAAAGGATGCCTCGATAGGCGACTGGAAAGGTAAAGGATGCCTTGATAGGCGGCTGGAAGATGAAGGATGCCTTGATAGGCGGCTGGAAAGGTAAAGGATGCCTTGATAGGTGACTGGAAGATAAAGGATACCTCGATAGGCGACTGGAAAGGTAAAGGATGCCTTGATAGGCGGCTGGAAAATAAAGGATGCCTTGATAGGCGGCTGGAAAGATAACAGATGCCTTGATAGGCGACTGGAAAGATAACGGATGCCTTGATAGGCGACTGGAAGATAAAGGATGCCTTGATAGGCGACTGGAAAGATAAAGGATGCCTTGATAGGCAGCTGGAAAGGTAAAGGATGCCTTGATAGGCGACTGGAAAGATAAAGGATGCCTTGATAGGCGACTGGAAAGGTAAAGGATGCCTTGATAGGAGGACAGAAAGTAAAGGATGGGGTTAACCCTCAATTGACAGAAAATACAAAGATTGGGGGGAGCTAACAGGACGTCTCGTCCAAATTAACTCACTGGTCCTAAAGGCTCGGGGTGATGCCCCAGTTTGACATGACTGAAAGAATTACTCTTTGACCGAAAGAGAGTGATCCTGGGGAGATGCCCTAATTTGACATGATTGAAGGAATCTTAGGGAATTGCTTTCTAAATGAAAGAGGGTGATCCTGGGGTAATGCCCCAGTTTGACATGATTGAAGGAATCTTGGGGAATTGCCTCTTGACTGAAATAGAAGAAATCTGGGGGAGATGCCCCAGTTAGGAAGATTGAAGGGATCTCGGGGAACTGCTTCTTGACTGGAAGGAAAAATCTGGGGTCCACTGGGGATGTATAGTGGGCTTACTAAAAGAAAAAAATCTGGGGATGATCCAGTTCAAGCTGTCTTGGATGATTCGGGGAATTGCTCCTTGATCGGAAGGAAAAGAAATGGGGGAAAATCTAGCTGAAGGAGCTAGGGATACTGTCCCTCGAACGGAGGGAAGATTTCGGGTGATACCCTAAATTTTGGAAAGATTAGAAGATATAGGGATACTACCTCAAGGTTGGGGGAAGGATATGGGGTGACGCCCCACTTAGGGCGGTTGAAGAAGCTTGGGGGTACGTTCCCTTTTGACGGAGAGAGACCCGAGGTGATGTCCAGCTCAAACTTCCCGGGAGCATGGGGTACTGCCCTTGGGTTGACAAAAGATAACAACCTGGGGAAGATGCCCCAGTTTGAAATGATCTGAAGAGCATTGGGGGAATCTAGGGAGATGCCCCAGCTTAATTTGTCTGGGAAGTGTAGTTCTACTGGGGAAGAGAAATTGAGAGATAGCGACTTTAACAGTTAAGGATGAGACTTTGAAGGCACCTGATGGAAGAAGAAACCTTGAAAGGCGCTGGCTTTGGCCATTATGGTTCCACTGAGGAATGGATGGCAGGCCCGTCAGAGGAGAAAAATCTGATAGATGTCCTGGTTTAGGACATTTTAATGAGGGTAACTCCACTGGGGAAAGTGTTTTCCTCTTGGGGAAGGATTGCGTGGCCTTTGATCTCTGTGGTTCTGTCAGAAAGGTAATTCTGTTGGGTATAAATAGATTTTCCTAAATCTGACTAGGAGCCCATTTGGTGGTTTTTTTTTTTTTAAGAAGAATTCTCAGTATGTGTTCCTTTTGGGGATGAATGGTAGGTCCACCAGAGGAGAGAAATCTGGGGGATGCCCCAATTTGAGTCACTCGGGAGTTCAGGGTATTGTCTTTTAGGGAAGAGAAACCTGGGGAGATGCCCTAGTTAGAGTATGATTGAAAGGATTTTTGGAGAACTGCCCCTTGGCTGAAAGAAGGGAGACCTAGGGTGTTGCCCATGTTCGGAAAATTGGCCTGAAGGAATTAGGGGTGCTTCTCCTTGACAGAAAGAGAATAGAGACGTGGGGAGATGCCCCAATTTTGGAAAGATTGGAAGTTTCCAGGTGTACTACCCCTGATCTGAAAGAGAGAAGTCCTGGGGTATGCCCCAGTTTGACACGATTGAAAGAGTCCTAGGGAAAACTACTCCTTGGCCAGGACAGAAGAAATCTAGGGGGATGCCTTAGTTCAAACCTTCAGGACACTACCCCTTGGCCAACAAAAGATCTGGAGGTGAGGAATGACAAACTTGGGAGGTAAAGTCCCAGGTTTGAAGGATTCGGGGGTTAATAGGGCGTCCCGTCCAAATTAACCAGGTTCTAGAATATACCAAGTTGATTTCTTGGAGATGTGACCCCTAACATGCCTCATGAACAAGACAGAAACCTTGAGAGGACGCCGGCTTTGACTACAAGGTATTGATGGACTTCATGGAAATCTCAAAGCAAAATGGAAACTCAGAAAGGTGTCATGTTTGGCCATAGAAGGGTGTTCTATCCAATGATTTGGGTGGGTTACGAGAAGAAACTCGTGGATGACCTACTTCAATGAGTAAAGGCAAGAGTGAGCTTCGGAGACTGATGGACATACACCTGGAAAGTGCCAGTTTTGGCGGTTGAAGCTTGACACATCTACTTATTACAACATCCTGCAAGAAAGGTTAGCGGTACAAAACAAATTGGAACTTGAAAAGACTTACCGCAAAAACACAATCCTTAGAGATCCGAAGTGACTCATGACTGAAACAGAGCAGATGAAGCAACCCTAGCTTTGGAAACGTGTCAGGCCCAGTCTTCATAATGATTGCTTGAGGCGAAATCAAGTAACAGGAACATCTTGTTCTCATGACTTTAAATTTTCATTACCTTCTCATTTTTATATATTAAGGGAAAACATATGTATTATCAAATCATGGAAAATCACAATAAATACGTGTCAAAAATAGGTGAGATTGTATCTACAAGTCGAGTAAGTGTAGAAAAAGGGAAACCAAAAAGCAAGTGAAGATGTATGGGAAATATTAATAATTGGGTAGAGTGGGAATGATTTTACAGATCTTCCAGTGAACTGTTGAGAACAAAGCATATCTTAATCCCACATCATGACTCTGAATTCACCACTTGACTCCGCTTCTGAAAAAGGTAGTCGGACTACGATTACTTGGCCAAAATCTTGATCCCAATTGATTGCCTGAGCCACCTATTCAGGTTTTCAGCTTACCAGGTCGCTCTAACTTTTGCCTAGGCTGCCCTTCCAGGTTTTCAGCCTAGCGAGCTTTTCTCTCCATGTGACGTCTCTCTTTTTTTCTTTTTCTTTTTTTTTTTAAGGTTGTGTCCCTCACAACAAAGGTTTAAACTGATTACCAATGAGCTTATTTGATCTTTCTCAATTTGATCTCATCCTGTGGGGGATATATGTTATTTCAGATGAAAAAAAAATTTGCCCCTAACACCATGTATCCAAGGAAACAAAGGCGTGCCCTTTTCAGTACCAATGAGGGGGCTCGTTTTGAGTCTTTATTTTCTTGTTCATTCTTCATCTATTTTTTGTTATCCTTTTCTTTTTGCATTTTTTTTCTTTTTTTCTTTTTGTTTTTTTTTGTTTTTTTTTGTTTTTTTCCTCTTTTTTTGTTTTTTTTTTGAATGACCCCTTTGGTACCTTTGTTATGGTATAGCTATTTTATCCCCTAACCAATGTGGTAAAGAAAATATGATATTAATGGTATCACAGTAGACCAATCCCTTGGTTACACTGGTGTGGGAATAGTTATACTCCATTAAAGTTGGGGTGTTGATTGCGACACAGATGAAACATTGTTTCTGTCGTGTTCTTAGCTTGATAACATTTATGCCCCCATATGGAAAAGTGATAATTTGATCCATGAATCAGCTCGCCTTAATTGGTATTTACGTAAGGCACCAACCTTGACTTTTTTTTTATATCATTTTTTTTAGAGTATTTCTTGACCATCCACCTTGATCAATGCTAACATTTCTTTGAAGGGTAGATACGCCATTTATGGAATCTGGCACTATCTTCATTTTGAGCTTGTAACGTCTTCAGTTGTTTGTGAATCTTCTTCATTCTGTGTGCTGACCTTGCCTTTGGGTAGAACTAGGTGACTCTTATCCAAACATCCTACACAATTCGGCCAAGGAACTTTCGTTTTTGCTACCCTTTTCGTCAGCGTAATCAACTGGGTGGTCAAAGTTATGAAATGGAATCATGATCTCATTGTTCTCAAAAGGATCATTTTTAGTCCTGTATTTTTGGTTTTTTCATGGTAAAATGAGAAAAAGAAGTAGATAAAGGGAAAAGGATTCAAGGTGGCAATAAGGAAAGCAAGAAAAGGCATTTTGAAATTTGACACATATTTATTGAGAGAAACTTAAAATGATAAAAACATGTTTTTGCCCTTATTACATAACAATATCCCAAAGCCTTAGGCATAGCGTTTGGGTTGAAACAGAAGTTTAAAGTCATAAGGAACTAAATGGTCTCCTGGTCATGAACCTCTCCAGTCGGCGTGTGATTCACAAAATCTTGCATGCATCCTCTTTACACCCCTAGTCCCTCTTTATCACACTGACCCCAGAGGTCTCATGGTTAGACCTGGGGTTTATAATTATATTGGGACTCCCTTCCTGGAAATCTAGCCACTTAGCTTTAATCAAATCCCTTACTTTGAATTTCAAGGTATGACAGTCCTCAGTAGAGTGCCCTGAGGCTCCAGCATGGTATTCACATCGGGCATTGGGATTATAGCCTTTGGGGTAAGGAGGAAACACAGGTTTTAGTGGGCAGGGTACTGTAAGGGAATTACGAAAAAGGTGAGGTAGAAGTTCTGTGTAGGTTATGGGAATGGGGTCGAACCGGGCTGGTGTTCGATTATTGATGGGTTTTATTGTGCTTTGGTCTGGATTAGGTGGCTGAGTTTATACTAGTGGGGGATGATAGGGTCGTGGAAGGGTAGACCTAATAGCAGGCAAATGAGAATAGGAAGATATTTGAGGGATATACAGACGAAAGTAGAGTTGGAATGGGAAAAAATTAGAGCCCTGGTTAGGGGTGGTGGTGGCCATGTAAGGTGCAGGGAGATTGGCAGGTTGAAAGGGAGTGTGTGTTATTGATCTGGGTTGGGCCCTTTTTTGGTTACGGGCAGTGGAATTAGCATCCCCTTTTCTCTTCCCCTTATCTCCCGATGCAGACATTCTTGTGATAGGAGCCCCAGGCGACCGGGAGGACTGTGAAATATGGGGATTCATCATTTGTAAATCATGATCCTCTTGTTGATTATGGAATGGGGGAATTTGGTCTTTTGTCAATCCAGGAAGGTGGAGTGGGGTGGTTGGCAAATGTTGATCATTCTTGACACCCGCAGAGGGTTCCTCTTCTATGATCTTCTTCTCTAAAAGTCTGGCCATCTCCGCCATTTGCTTCCTTAGCTGGTTAACTTTGTTTCTGAGGTTTTCAATTTCCTGCTCTCTTTCAGCCATGAGTCTCCTTTGAAAGTCTAACAAAGGTGTCTTTCGGTGTCGAGTGAAAGAAGAAAAAGAAATGTTAGGTGGAAACAGAAGGAAAGAGGATATCGTGGGAAGTAATCACAGACCCTGACAAGCATCCTTTAACCATTCCTTAGAACGTATCGTTCAAAAGTACTAGGTATGGTAAACATGGAAATTAATACGGGATAGTTGTGAAGACAGAAAAATCCTTCATTCTGAAATGCAATAAGAGCCTCAAGTTTAGCTATTTCTAGCTCGGGGAACCATGATCCATCTCTTAAAGGTTTGATCCCACATTAATTTCCATATCTTGGTCAAGGGTATTCGTTAAGCTCTGAATAGCCTCCGGTGAGAATAGAAAGAAAGGAGCGAAAGAGCCATTGGGAAATGACGTGCTTTGCAAATCGATACTCCCCTAGTAATTTCTTTAAACAATTTTTGTATTTAGGGGGGATACAACTTGCTAAAACTTATGTCAAATCAAGGGTTATGTGAGCTACGGATTTTCTGATCATCGACAATACAAAGAAAATTGATTTTTCTTTTGATTTCTTTTCTTTTTATATGTATTTTCTATGATTCAAAAGATCTGTAACTCAAGGCCCAAAGACTTGTACACAAAGAGAAAGAACTATTTGCCCATTAAAGGATCACTAGTTAAAAGTATGTCATTTTTTTGAAAAAACGTAATCCACTAAATGGTCAAGTAGTCCTCTATTTTGGATCAGAAGGAAAAGTGAGAACGAGAAAAGGTAGAAGTAAAGTTTGCCCCTTTGTGCCTTAAGGTGGGTTTTTTCTGGAGGTCTCCTAATGGCTCTAAGGTTTGTCTAACAGTGATATCTCGCATTAGGTGGCTTGTTCTAAAACTTCTAAAGGTCACTAGAGCCAAGATCCTACTCATGATGTTGACCACAAATAGTAGGAAGTATACTAAGTGTGGGCACCATGAATAAGTCGAACTCTAGCTGAGATTCTCACGGTAACCAGACAGGAAGTACATCCCGAAATGGCTCCGCTATCAACCTCCCCTAATCTTAAGTTTTATTTGGGCCCGGGTATAGGGTCCCACTCGAAAGTGTATGCAAATTGTGAGTGTAGTGTGTGAAAGAGGCATTCAATACCTGTACCTTACTTACCCTATACATAGAACAAACACAGAGCAACAAAATAAAGTCGACTACCCTAGGGTTCAATGATCACACAGATATTTACAGAACATAAATAATTGAATACAAACAAAACAAAAACTAAACATTGACAAGGGAATAAAATAAAGGAAGAAGTTAAATAATTAATATGCAAATTAAAACATGCGCTATCAAATTGACTGGCTTGACTCTCTAGGTCCCCAGTGGAGTCGCCATCTCTCGCGACCAGGATCGCGGTGGCGCGGCCGACCCTCGAAACGAATTTAAATAATAAACAGGGAGTCGCCACCAATATTTTTTAGGATAAAATAGTGGAAAAACCTTTTGTTAAAGCACTGGTTATAAAAATGAGATTCCATGATTCGGGAGTCTGATTACAGGTGAGGAAGGTATTAGCACCTCACGAATGTCCGTTATAAAAACGGTTACCTCAATTTGATAGCGCGCATTATAATTAACCCAATAATTATTTTAACTTCTTCATAAAAAGAAAAATGTACGGAACGACAAAATTAACAAAAAAATAAACAAAGATCAACACAAAATATTTACATGAGATTAACAGGACGTCTCGTCCAAATTAATCTCGCTCCGCCTTTTTAAAGAGATATATAAAAAAAAATATGAGATTAACAGGACGTCTCGTCCAAATTAACCTCGCTCCTCCTTTTTTTTAAAGAGATATATAAAAATATGAGATTAACAGGACGTCTTGTCCAAATTAATCTCGCTCCTCCTTTTGATAGCAAGACAAAAAGGAAACTCTAAAAATTAAATAAAGAAAGGTGGGCCCGACAGGAACTGTTTCCCGTTCCTACGTATTCTCGAGCTTTCGAGAAATCAGGGTCACGTAGTTCTTTAAATGTTTTTTTTAGGGAAAAGATTAGGAAGATATTGATAGGCATCATTTTAGTGAAGAATCCATACAAGGCGAAGTGCTTCGCACGTGCACGAATCTTATAGAGACTGTGTAGACGGAAGTATTTTCCGTACGACACTGATTAAGAAAAATGAATATATAAAAAAAAACTGAATGGGAGAGGAAAACGAGTGCAAAAAATGAAAAAAAACGAGTGAAGAATAAGAAAACCGAGTGAAAAATAAGAAAACCGAGTGAAAAAAATGAAAAATCCGAGTGAAAACAGGGAAAACCGAGTGAAACAGTGACAATATGAGTGAAACAGTGAAAATCTGAGTGAAACAATGAAAATCCGAGTGGAGCAGTGAAAATCTGAGTGAAACAGTGAAAATCTGAGTGAAACAGTGAAAATCCGAGTGAAACAGTGAAAATCTGAGTGAAACAGTGAAAATCTGAGTGGAACAGTGAAAATCTGAGTGAAACAGTGAAAATCTGAGTGAAAATAAGGGAAACCGAGTGCAAAATAGTAAATCCTAGTGAAATAATGAGAATCTGAGTGCAAAAATAGTAAATCCAAGTGAAACAGTGAGAATCTGAGTGAAAATAAGAGAAACCGAGTGCAAATAGTAAATCCGAGTGAAACAGTAAGGATCTGTGTGAAAATAATAGTAAATCCGAGTGAAACAGTGAGGATCTGAATGGAAATAAGAGAAAATGAATGCAAAATACTAAATCCTAGTGAAAAGAGGATTACCGAGTGATGATGGAGTAGGGGTGCTGGTCTGAGAGGGGAAAAAGGGAATGGGAAGGTGCTGGGAGGGGTTGGTATGGCGCTGGAGTGAGATGGTGGTGTGGAGGATTGTGGATAGTATGGTGAGGGACGGTGGAAGAAGAAGAGGAGAAGAATTGCTGTGAGGGAAAGAGAGAACAGAGGTTTGGTTTGGGCATAGTTTTCCCTCCTCTGAATGCCTGTCCCTTAGCTGTCCTCCCCCTTGCCTATTTATAGGCTGGCCCGAGTGGAATGCCAGCTCAGGCTTCCACTCGGTTTGGGTAGTGGGGGGACAACGGCTGGTGGGAATTTTTAATTCCCTCCACCTCCGCCCCTGTCTGCCACCCCCAGGATTCCTGGATCCACTTGGGTGGTGGAATCCAGGTCAGCAAGGTGGGGATCCGAGAGATAATGATGGAATCCGAGTGACAATATGGAAATCCGAGAGAAAATGTGAAAAACCGAGTGAAATATTGAAATCCGAGCGAGGATATTGAAATTCTGAGAGAGGAAATTGAAAATCTGAGAGAGGATGTGGAAAACCGAGTGAAATGGTGGAATTCCGAGTGAAGGTGGCTCGGATTAATCCCTCATTCAGTGTTCAACCACGGTTGGAATCAATTCTGAGTGAGAAAAGGGGTCAGTCCTCATTTTGCCTCCTGGATCCGAGTGGAAAAGATTCATTTTGCAAAAGACCGAGTGAAATCATGTTGGTGTGTGACTCGGAACATTCAGACTGGAACAATCATGTTAATCAAAGAAATTCCAACTGGAACATTCAGTCAGAACCGAGTGAGAAATGACTCACTCGGTACCGACTGGAAATTGGCTCGGACCTAAATTCCTCTCCACAATGCAAACCACCATTGACTCGGAACCGACTGAAAAGTGTGAAGTGTGACTCGGAATTGAAAGATGGCTCGGAAGTTGAGTGTAAAGACTCGGAAGTTGAGTGTAAAAGGGTCTCGGAGTTTGCTAAAGGATGACTCAGAGCCGACTGAAAATCAAAGAGAAAGACTCGGAAGTTGATTGGGAGAGTACCTGGCTCGGACTTCACTTCCTCTCCACAATCCGAGTGACCATTGACACGGAACCGACTGAAATGGCTCAGAAATTGGAATTTTGGCCATTTTTCGCTCGGAAATAAACTTCTTCACACTCAGAATTAGAAATTTGAATTTCTTCACTCGGAATGGCTCTGACAGGGAAGCTTTCCACTCGGAATTGACTCATTCTGAGTAATTCTACTCGGATTTGATCATGTATGTGTCATTCCGCTCGGATTCCCCAACAGGAGCCTATTCTACTCGGAAATGCTTCATTATTACTCGGTTTTTGATCATTTCTGAGTAGTTCTACTCGGATTTGCTCCATTCTGAGTAGTTCCACTCGGTTTTGATCATTTCTGAGTAGTTCTACTTGGATTTGCTCCATTCTGAGTAGTTCCACTCGGTTTTGATCGTTTCTGAGTCATCTTACTCGGATTTCTCTTCAACAGGGGCATTTTCTACTCGGATTTGATCCCTTCTGAGTAATTTCACTCGGATTTGATCCGTTCTGAGTATTTTCACTCGGACTTACTAGTTTTTGGGCCATTCCACTCGGATTTTTGTTCAACAGGGACATTTTCTACTCAGATTTGATCCTTTTTGAGTCATTTCACTCGGATTTGCCTCCAACAGGTCTATATTCCACTCGGAAATGCTTCCATCATAGTCATCTTGCTCGGATCTGACCATTTTTGAGTTATTCTATTCAAATTTGACCATTTTGAATTGGAATTAAGTATAAAAAGAATCATTCCACTTGGACCGGACCAAAAGAGGTGTTCACAGCAGGCCTCGGTATACAACAGCTATCTATCAAACATACATTTCATCACAAACACCCTTAAACGTACACGCATGCATAATAATTCACTCGGAACCCATTCACGAGCTATGCATTTGAAATGCAAAGTGCCCCCTACCTACTGAAGGAAGTCAAGGGGTTCCTCTGTTTCCCGACGCTGGTCCTTGGCCTCTGATTGCCTCGCCCAGGCTCACACTCGTTCAGGCCTCCTTGAACGTAGTCGCACCGTGGAACAGGGACTGTTCGTCTTTCACCCTGATGACCGTCCCCAACCAGCAGAAGGAACTCCAAATCCTCAGTAGTATCGTCGTCACGCGATTCCAGGAACGGAACAGTGAACGGGGAAGAGAAAGACGAAGAACGAAAAATAAAGGAGAGGATACGAGAAGAGAAGAGAGAAGAGGGAGTCTGAAGAAAGATGCACAACATCAGTGACCATAGGCACATATATATGCATATGCGTGCACGAGGAAGAGAAGGATGTGGGATGGGAAAATGTGAATCGCAGTCCCACTCACGTGACTTGCCAATCATAAACAGCCACCTTTACCAACTAAGCATAATTAATTTGTCACTATTTCTTAAGTTAAGTTGATTATAATTAACAATTAATTTCCTACTTTGCAATCAAAATCTTAATGGTTTATTTTCATTCGGTATTTAACTTCAAAATTGGGATGTTACAGATCTCCCCCTCTTAAAAGAATTTTGTTCCCGAAATTCACTCGGTGACTCACCTTAGTAAACAACTCGGGGTACTGCTGCCTCATGGCATCTTCGCGTTCCCAGGTGCAAGAGGTAGTCCCGCCCTGCTGCCACTCCACTTCAACCAGTTGTACGTCTTTGCTCCTCAAACGCTTTATCGATCGGTCCACGATTCTAATCAGTATAGTTACAGTGGTCAGGTCCTCCTTAATCTCCACTTCATCATCTGGCATCGAGTGGGTGGGATCATGTAGATATTTCCTTAGTTGAGACACATGAAACACATTATGCAATCAGGATAAGTGAGTCGGTAATGCTATTCGGTATGCCATGGAGCCGACTCGTTCCAACACCTCATAAGGCCCAATGTATCGGGGGCTCAACTTTCCACTTTTCAAGGCTTGTCTGACTCCCTTGCTTGGTGAAGTCTTCAGAAATACCCTGTCTCCGACTGAAAACTCTAGTGGTTTGGTTCGTTTATCATGGTAGCTCTTCTGCCTATCCTGAGACGCCTTCATCTTTTCCCTTATCATTTGGATCTGTTCTGAGGTTTGCTTCACAATTTCCGGCCCCAGCAGTAAACTTTCACCCGTTTCCCACCAGCAGAGTGGGGTTCGGCATCTTTGACCATATAGTGCTTCGTAGGGTGCAATACCGATACTGATATGGTGGCTATTGTTGTATGTAAATTCGATCAGGGGAAGGTACTGCTCCCAATCTCCACCGTGCTCCAGCACACATGCCCTTAGCAAGTCCTCCAGGCTTTGAATCGTTCGCTCGGATTGTCCATCCGATTGGGGGTGGTAGGCAGAACTTAGCCAAAGCTTCGTACCCATTTCTTGGTGCAGGCTGGTCCAAAACCGGGACGTGAACCTAGGATCCCTATCCGATGCGATAGAAGTCGGTATGCCATGCAGTCGGACAATCTCGCGAATGTAAATCTGAGCTAACTTATGCAACGGGTACTTCATGTTCACAGGTAGGAAGTGTGCACTCTTCGTCAGTCGGTCAACAATGACCCAAATCGCATCATGGCCCGCTCGGTTTTTTGGCAATCCTATGACAAAGTCCATGGCAATTGAGTCCTATTTCCACACGGGAATCTCCAGGGGTTACAATGCACCATACGGCTTCTGGTGCTCGACTTTCGACTTTTGACAGGTGATACACCGAGCCACGTATTCTGCCACATTCCTCTTTAATCCGGGCCACCAAAATTGTGCTTTTAGATCGTGGTACATCTTCGTGGTACCCGAATGGATACTTAGCAAGCTCTTATGAGCTTCATCAAGCACCATTCTTCTCAATTCTCCTCCACCCGGCACGTATATTCTATTTCTCACTCGGAAAATTCCGTCCGATCCCTCGATCAGGGACAAGTCCTTTCCTTTGGCCTGAGTCTCCTTCATCTCAGCCAAGTAGGAGTCTGACTGCTGTTGTTCATACACGGATTTTAGAAATTCATTAGCAATCCTTAACGTACCGATTGTTATTTTCCGAGAGGAGGGGATGTCAACATGCAAGTTCATGTTTCGAAACTGTTCCAATAACTCCACCTCCTTCACAATCATCACTGCTATATGGAGAGATTTCCGACTCAACACGTCGGCAACAACGTTTGCCTTACCCGGATGGTATTTTAGCTCGAAATCGTAATCCTTTAAAAATTCTATCCATCTCCTCTGCCTCATGTTCAGCTCCTTCTGGTCAAATAAATATTTGAGGCTCTTGTGGTCGCTGTAAACTTTAAATTTAGAACTGTACAAGTAATGCCTCCATATTTTCAATGCGAAAACCACAGCTGCTAATTCCAAGTCGTGGGTCGGGTAATGTTGTTCGTGAGGCCTCAATTGCCGAGAGGCGTACGCTATCACTCGGTCATTTTGCATTAGCACACATCCCAATCCGAGTCCTGACGCATCACAATAGACCACGAAGCTCTCCCGCAGGTTAGGCAATGCCAATAATGGAGCGGTCGTCAATTTTCCTTTTAGCTCTCGGAAACTACTCTCACACTCGGAACTCCACACGAAGGGAATGCTTTTCCGAGTCAATTTAGTCAGTGGTAAGGCCAACTTAGAAAAACCTTCAATGAACCTTCTGTAATAACCGGCCTGGCCCATAAAGCTCCTTATCTCCGAGACCGACTTGGGTCTCTCCCATGACATTATAGCTGCTACTTTCGAAGGGTCCACCGAGACACCTTCCTTGGAAATCACATGTCCGAGGAAGTGGATCTCATCCATCCAGAAATCGCATTTCGAAAGCTTTGCAAACAACTACTTCTCCTTCAACACTTAAAGTACCGCTCGGAGGTGTTCTTCATGCTCCTCGGGGGTTTTAGAATAGATTAGGATATCATCAATGAAAACTACTACGAATCGGTCAAGACAGGGGTGGAATATGCTGTTCATGTAATTCATGAAGACAGTAGGGGCGTTTGTCACACCGAACGACATCACTACATACTCGTAGTGACCATACCGAGTCCTAAAGGCAGTCTTCGGAATATCCGAGTCCTTCACCCAGATTTGGTGGTATCCCGATCATAGGTCGATTTTCGAGAAGACTGAGGCTCCACGCAGTTGGTCGATTAAGTCATCAATCCTGGGCAACGGGTACCGATTCTTAATCGTGAGTTTGTTTAGCTATCGGTAATCTATACAAAGTCTCATGCTGCCGTCCTTCTTCTTAACAAGTAGCACAGGTGCGCCCCATGGTGATACACTCGGTCTAATGAATTGTTTTCCGAGTAACTCATCTACCTGTTTCTTCAACTCGGCCAATTCAGTTGGGGACATCCTGTAAGGTGCACTGGAGACTGGCTCGGCTCCAGGGATCAGGTCTATAGAGAATTCGACTTCTCTACTCGGAGGGACACCCGGCACATCCTCTGGAAACACCTCTGGGAATTCACAGACAGTCAGAATTTTGTTTACTCGGGCTCTACTCTCACCCTTGGTTAAACAAAGCATCATGAACAGTTGGGCTATACCTTGTACCGTGTAATCCTCATTGTTCTACCTTGAAAGGATTATCCTTCGGTTTCTGCAATCCACTAGCACCTTGTTGGCTGAGCCAGTCTATACCGAGTACAATGTCAAGGTCCTTCAGAGGCATGCACACCAGATCGAAGGTAAAACTCCGATCGCACAACAAAAACGTTACATCTTTGCATATTGATGATGTCAACACCTTAGCGCCAGTCGGATTGGCCACTTCCAAAGTCCGATCCATACACACAGTCGGCAACTTTAAATGTCTCACACACTCATCAGCTATAAAAGAATGGGTGGCTCCCGAATCGAAAACTACATTAAGTGTATATTTACCGAGCGAACACTTACATTGTACCAAGTCATTCGCTTGTACAGCATCTTCCGCGTTGATGGCGTAGACTCTTCCTACTGCTGGTTGGTCGGTATTTCTCCCTCGGTTACTTGTAGTAGCCATCAAGTTGCTCCTTGCTCCGTTGCCTCTACCATCATTCCCTCTACTGACCCCCCACACGGAAACCCCCACGACGTGCATTAACACCCTCTGGTTGCAGTTGCGGACAGTCGGGGCGAACATGTCCCCTTTCGTTACAGTGAAAGCATACCACATCATTCCCAGCGTCACATTCCCGTGCAAAGTGGTCACCTCCGCATCTAAAGCACCTACCATTCCCGAACCGACCCCCGAAATGACCCCCACGGTTTCCTTGTCCTCCGAATTTAGAGGGGGGTCCAGCTCTCCTAACGTTGCCTGACCTCTTGAAGTGTGATTGCTGAGGCCTCAAGGAGGGGTTTGCCCTGCTGCTCTGGCCCGAGTGGGCCTTGTCGTCTTCTTCAAATATTCTACACTTATTCACCAATGCAGGAAAACTCCTAATCTCTTGGTATCTACAGGCTCTCTTAATATCTGACCTCAATCTGTTCTCAAATTTAAGGCACTTTCTCCGTCCCTGGTTGTTGGAAGGGTGGGTAGAATAGGTACAATTCTTCGAATCTGGCCACGTATTCTTCCACAGTCATGGACCCCTGCTTCAATTCCATGAATTCCAGTTCTTTCTGACTCCTGATTGTGTCGGGGAAGTACTTTTCTAGGAAGTATGTCTTGAAATTGTTCTAGGTCAGCTGGGTATCATCATCAGGAAATCGATTTCTGGCTATCTTCCACCAGTTTTCTGCCTCGTCTCGTAGCATGTACACTACACATTCTACCTTCTGGGCCTCGGTACAGTGAAGACCCCCAAAAATCCTTTCCAACTCCTGAGTCTACTTATAAGCTGCCTCGGGGTTACGTCCTCCCTGAAACTCGCTCGGCTTCCTCTTCAGGAAGCGGTCCAGCACTTGGCCATCCTCAGCTCGAGGCTGGCCCTGCCTCTCGAACATGTCTGCAAAACGTTGGAATGCTGTGATAATGGCCTCCATGCTTTGATGATTCATCATCTCTTATCCTGAAATTCACACCCCTTCAAGGGTAAGTTTACGAAGTTACTTACTACCGATCGGATCTCCGCCCAACATTCAGTAACTTTACACATTATACCATTTCTATATGTTATACAATCAGTCGGACCAGGAGGGAATAACCTCCTATCCACAATCAATATTATAATATCAATCAGGTTCAACAAATATCACAATAATGATGACGACTCGGTCACAATGCACGCAACCGCTTACACTCGGTAAGCATACCTTGGCCTTGGACCTTTCGGTCTGCTCTGATACCAAAATGTAACACCCAAATCTTAATTAAATAAATAAAACCAATGGGGAAAATTTTCCAAATTTTAGAGTTAGCAAGGCCTATATAATCTGCCCCAAATTAAATAAACCGGGCACAACAAGAAGAAGGAGGGGAAATGGAAGGCAAGGGAAGATAAGGGCCAAACAAAAGCCCCCCAGCGGAGTCCAACAACGCTCAAGCGAGCCTAAGAGAAATAACGTACACTCGCTCAAACGAGATCTGACTCCGCTTGAATGAGACAGCACACTCGCTCGGTAACAAGACAATCGTTCACCCGGTAATGACCTAGTTCACTCGGAATTCATTCCTAAGTCCACTCGGGGAAACGAATGTTGTCCCACTCGGAAAACCAGGGTATTTTCACTCGGACAATCTTCCCAGTTATCTACCACTCGGGTATTTCACTCGTCTCTCGCTCGGTAAGTATAGCCCTTCCTACCCAAGCTCTCTCGCTAACTTAAACCTCCCCTTAAGAGCTTCATAGCTTTCTATCAGTTCACTATGCGGGTTACACTCAGAATCGGATGGTTACCCTCCAGTCGGAAAACACTCTCTCGGCTGGTTCTTATTCGAAAGTATAGTTATACTATCTACTCTGAGTCCTAACAGCTCAACATTTGGGAAATCTTCCTCGTCAATCCCCACTCGGAGTTGTATACCCTCATTCCCTCGGAACACCTAAAACTCCCCTCACTCAGCAACAGGATCATGAATTCACTCTCTAGACCGTATCCTGGCTTCCTTCATACTAAGTCTTACCATCCCTACACACTCGGAAGAACATGAGCATATATACTACTCAGACATCACGCACAGAATGGGATGAACATGCAGCATGGCATAAACGTAAACACATATATATATTTATAGGAGTGTATATCAATAATTACAAACACATTGTCATGCCCCCATGCCAAAGGGATTCGATTCAGTTTTAAGACACTAATATCAAAACACGAGCCGGCCAAGGCTTAACCCAAACATTATACACAGTATCTACATAAATACATATAGTTCCTTGGTGCACTGCTAATCCACTTGGCAAGTAGCTCCACCTCACTCGTAGTTCCGAGAAACGTTCACTGAAAATATCACCACAGTAGGGGTGAGCTTTTACATTTAAAATGACAGTTAGTGACTTGGGAACCCGTATACTTTCCATCATACAATCATCACATTTCAAGCAATCATAACATTAACTATCCTCTAGCCTATCTACTCATAACAGTACCATGCAATCGGAATTCATTCATTCAACACTCAGTTATATAGATCATATCATTTCCGACTCACATATATACATGCAACACAATAAATTCATCATAGCATAAGAGCATATATATATATACATATATCTATCTAGTGCACACAGGTCTACTACAGTTGGATCCGACCCCCCTTGATTAATTTTTTCGTTGCAACATAGGCTCCAAGCCTTTTTCCTCCAGCTCCAAGCTGGTCCGGCCGTTTTACTGGTACCAAACCGTTGCCCCTACATGTAACACAATCACTCCAAGCGACCACGGAAGTGTTATGGGCAGCCCCGAGTCCAACCTGGTGGGCTTGCTTGAGTCCAACTCAAGACTTTAAGCATCCAACACTAGTGCACTCGGCACTGCCCTGAGTCTAACTCAAGGTCTTTTAATTACATTCTTTTGTGTGCATTTGCCAATACAATATTACTCCTCCTTTCCCGTGTCATAACCACACTCTGCATGCAATTCATTCATTATCTCATAGCAACACAAATTCATTTTTCAACACTCGCATGCAAGGTAATATAGGATAGTAGTCAGGGTCTACCCATCGTCCCCTGAACAGAGCACCCAGAAGTCACACAATATGTTTCCACCTCATGCATGCACAGGTAGAATAATCAACTAGACTCAATATGGCAACTTAAGAAGTATACACTACATTCACACACGGTCTCATGACACACACATACATCAAATATAAGAGAACTACCATCGAATTCAATCATCGCAGGCCTCGGTATACAGCAGCTATCTATCAAACATACATTTCATCACAAACACATTTAAACGTACATGCATGCATAATAATTCACTCGGAACCCATTCACGAGCTATGCATTTGAAATGCAAAGCGCCCCCTACCTACTGAAGGAAGTCGAGGGGTTCCTCTGTTTCCCGACGCTGGTCCTTAGCCTCTTATTGCCTCGCCCAGGCTCACACTCGTTCAGGCCTCCTTGAACGCAGTCGCACCATAGAACAGGGACTGTTCGTCTTTCACCCTGATGACCGTCCCCCACCAGCAGAAGGAACTCCAAATCCTCAGCAGTATCGTCGTCGCGCGATTCCAGGAACGGAACAGTGAACGGGGAAGAGAAAGACGAAGAACGAAAAAGAGAGGAGAGGATACGAGAAGAGAAGAGAGAAGAGGGAGTCTGAAGAAAGATGCACAACATCAGTGACCATAGGCACATATATATGCATATGCGTGCACGAGGAAGAGAAGGAGAGTGGGATGGGAAAATGTGAATCGCAGTCCCACTCACGTGACTTGCCAATCATAAACAGCCACCTTTAC
This sequence comes from Clitoria ternatea, assembly GCA_037962975.1. Taxonomy (NCBI): domain Eukaryota; kingdom Viridiplantae; phylum Streptophyta; class Magnoliopsida; order Fabales; family Fabaceae; genus Clitoria; species Clitoria ternatea. The sequence goes on from CM075671.1 coordinate 51,827,112, forward strand.
CAACTAAGCATAATTAATTTGTCACTATTTCTTAAGTTAAGTTGATTATAATTAACAATTAATTTCCTACTTTGCAATCAAAATCTTAATGGTTTATTTTTATTCGGTATTTAACTTCAAAATTGGGATGTTACAGTTGAGCTAGGACCGCATCATTTACTCCGAAGTCTAGCATACCTGGCTTTCAAGAAACATTACCTCTTTCATGTTTTTCTTGTCTATCACTAGTAGAATGGACATCATTATAGCTATTGCCTCATCTGTTGTCTTGTTCATTAATGAACCATCTGCACAGGCATCTAACATCATCTTAATCTTAGGTAATAAACCATGATAGATGATTCTTACCTTTCCACCATCGTCTAAACTATGATTTGGACACTTTCTTAATAATGCTTTGAATCGTTTCCATGCTTCTCCTAATGACTCATCATGATTTTGTGAAAATAAGTGAATGGCTATCATAGCTTCAAAATATTTAGAAGGGGAATAAAACCTTTCCTAAAATTTTCTTTCGACATCAAACTAGTTTGTAAAACTACCAGGAGGACAAGATTTATATCATTCTTTTGCCTTCCCAAACAAAGAAAAAGGAAATAGTCTCATGTACACAGATTCTTCTTGATTGGGTTCAAAACCAATCATGCTGCATAATTCATAAAAAACAGCTAGATGCTCCTACGGTTCTTCATGATTTAAACCAGCAAACTGATTATTTTGAATTATATTCAATGTAGCAAGTTTAACTTCCACCACTGCAACAGGTCCTTGAAACATTCCCGACACACAGGGTAGTCCATGAATAGCAGCAAACTGTCCCAAAGTCTGTCTTTGTTGTTCTCTAGCCATTTTAGAATTTTCAAAGTTTTGAAAAAAAGATGAAGTTGAAGAAGAGGAAGAAGTTTGTGCTTTGAATTTCAAAGATTTAAGTTTTTTTACAAATTTCCCGATCTCAATATTAAAGAAGATTCTTCCTATAGAAAATCGAGTTTGCATACACAAACTAAACAGAAAAAGTTAGTGTAACAAGAATAGTTAAAGAAAAAGTAAAAATAAAAATTGTATGAGTAAAAAGTAAAAATGAAAATTTACCTAAGTTGGAAAGTAACAAAATTTTACCACAGTAACTAAAATTTTACTGTTTAATAAAATCAATTTAATCTCTGGCGACGGTGCCAGAAAACTTGTTGATCATTTAACAAAAGCACCAATCGATCCCTTAAGGATTGATTGGTTTCAGTGAGTGGCAGTAATTTTTATTTTCTATGGTAAAAGTACCAAAACTTATTAAAAAAAGAATGTTTCATATACAAATTTGTACAATATTCACAGATTTAGGAATTGATTTATACATTGAGCAAAAGATAGTGTAAAATAAATTAAGAAACTATCTAGAAAATGACTTATAGAAATAACACCTTAGAATAATTCCAATACTTGAGATTTAAACACAAAATGACAAACTATGTTGGAATTAGGATTACCACACTAGAATATAACATAGTAATTATAAACATGCATATTTAATCAACAAGTTTATGTTATTGCAGCTTAAAATCATTACACCGGATCCCTTAGTGAGTAAATTTTAAATAGTTACTGTAAAGTCTGATCCCTCAGATGCTTTCTCAGTAAAAACTTGCTTTAAGTATTGGCCTTATCACAATAATAATTACCAACTCTATCCCTAGTAATTGGTATATTAAGGGTCTTTCAACTTTTACTTCCGTTAAATAGTTTTAACATGCATGAAAATCATTCTTCCGTTTGAAATTCATACTAATAAATGGTTGAAATACTAACATGAAACTTGAATCATAAACATGTATAATTCATAATCATAACATTATATTCATAGATTGGTTCACCAATTCCAACATAAACAGATTAGTTACACATGGTAAAAGTAAAAACACAACTTACATATGGAGACATGGTGAACATTGAACTAAACTTGACAAAGAACTTCACAACACTAAAGGAAAATAGACGTAAATGAAAATCTCAAGTAAATGGAAGGATTCTATAGTATAAAGCTTGAATAAAGAGTCATAAGAGGTGATAGGGAATGAAGGAGGATGCAAAAACCCTTGGCAAATGGCCCTATTTATAGTGGATAAGTTTGGACCTAACGCTATGTGTGGGTGTGGCGCTGCGCATCAGGTCTTTAATAGATGTAACATTCTTTGGCCCCTTTTCTGAGTGAAATTCCACCTGTTAGTGGGGTACACATAGCACTTGATGCTACGCATGGGCCTGACGTGTAATGTCAGTGTCAAAATCCTGATGTTGAGCATGGGGTTGATGTTACGTGTCAGCCTTCTATTTTGCATAATTTTTCACTTTTAAACTATAAATACTCACTACAAAAATAGGAAAAAGTGGGTCATGCTAAGTTAAATTCAATAAATTCCATTTATTTGCAATAAAACCTAATTTTATTTATATTAAAGCTATTTTTTATTAATTTTCTTTTTACTTTTTATTATAAAAACAATGATAAATTAAGGACAAACAGTGATCCTCCTTCTGCATCTGGTCTTCATCCTTCTTTTCCTCCTCAACAGTATCATTCTCAGTGTTAGGCTGAGCACCAGATGTGCTACCTCCTCAAGATATGTCGGTTAGTCTCCTGGCCAAGCCACATGAGATGCAAACTCAATAGGCATCAAGAATGGTGCATCTACTCCTTGAACCCTATACTGATAGAAAGAATCATGTAAGTGAGCATAGGCTCGATGGGAAGCAGTCATCATCTGCATCATGTGCTGATGGTCTATCCTACTTCTGGTCAACTCCTGGAGGATAGCATCACTGAAAGTCGCCTGAGATGGTGTCCTGCGCCTCGGTCTGGGTACATTTATATATACATTTAAGCATTTATCACACCCCATGTTTTAACATGCATGTCATCTACCATATCCTTTATGATACCATACATAGGATCATTTGTAGGGTTATGGGATGCCCTATAGCTTTGGCTATGCATTTTTACAGGACCATCTTATTTTTTTTGATGATATTTTTGTTTTAATTCTTTAAAAGGTCATAAGGTTAGTATTGATCCTGGTTCATTTCTTTCTATTAAACATATAAATCATTTTTTTTTGTTTGTTTATTTTTTATCATAATGTGGACTCATTGTTTCTCCTTTTAATTATAGGAACTCATGTCTTGGATTTGAGGACAAATCCTCTTGAAGAGGGGGCATAATAAGGATCTAGTCTCCATATGTTTTTCATGTCTTGGATTTAATAAAATTGTAATAAAAAATAATTTTAGGACTTTATTAGGGTCAATTTTAGGCTTTGTATGTTTTTTTGGCCCTTGTATGGCCATAGTTTTGCTTTGGGCCATGTATTTTTAGATTTTAGGCTTTGGGTGAAGCTTTTACAAGCCCACCCAAGCCAATTCCAAATTCTACATGGAGTATATAAGGCTTCATTCCTTTGTAAATCATAACTTTGAAATCATTTGTACACTTTTTAGTGAGATAGTGAGATTTGTCTCTCTAGATTCTCTTAAGTACTTAACACTTCTCCATTTCTTATCCTTTGGGTCTCCTCCCCTTAGGTGGCGAAATCTTCACTTATCTCCATTATGGAGTGGCTCTTAACTCTTCTCCAAATCCTTCCATTCCATTCCTCTCTTTCCTTCTATGCTTTCTTCCTTTAATTTCAAGAATTAAACCTTTGTTTCCCTTTCCCTAACCATTTGACCATCATTGTATCTCCATCATATTCTATGGAAAAATAAAAAAATAGCAAGAAGATAAAGATCTAAGGAAGAAAACAAAGCTAGATCCATCCTTCCATGATGACAAGCTTTCATCAGAGGGTATTGCTATGAGTTGCTCTTCTATTGTTGACTACAAACAAGGTCTTGAAACCCTATTTTACTTGTAAAACAAGCAAACTCAATAGAAAGTGCAGGAAGAAAAAAATAATCAAGGGGTTTAGGTGATTATGATGCGAAAAGACCTTAAAAAGTCCTAATAAAGAAGTCCTAAAATGATATGTTTTAAAGACACATCAAAATACTAAAACTAGAACATTACTTGTGCTTAAGACATCATTATATTCATTAAGTAGAACAAAATAAGTAAGGATGCTAGCATACAAAGGAACCCAAATAGAATTGTTGGTTCAGAGAATAGACTTAAAAGAGGGGGTTGAAAAAGTCTATTCACTTTTTCAAACCAAAAAGTGATATTCAAGCACAACAACACCTTACATAGCGAACCAAACATTTCATTATGTGAAGAGCATGATACTTTAATTGAGAAAGCGTAATTTTACCAAACTTTTTCTATCACGATATCAATAATAAAGCACCAAAATTTTGATAGTAAACAGTAAAAGAGACAATACACAAGCAATTTTATACTGGTTTACCTCCAACCCAGAGACTACACCCAGTACCTTCAAATCTGAAGGATTTCCACTATGTAAAAATCATTTTACATTAAATGTTGAGTATTATTGAATCCAGCCACTCCTGACTTAAGTACAACCCGTGCTTTTAAGTATTCTTGAATCCAGCCACTCCTGGCTTGAGCACAACTCATGCTCTGAGTATTCTTGACTCTAACCACTCCTGACTTAAGCACAACTCGTGCTTTAATTATTCTTGACTCCAGCTACTCTTAGCTTAAGCACAACTCGTGCTTCAACGCATCAGACCCCTCTAGTTTTCTATCAGTATTATTTTGTAGCACCCACTCCTGTGGCAGACCCAAGTATTCTTTCACAAGTCACTCTTGGCTCAAACCCCGAGTATTCTTTCAAAAGTCTCTCCAGGCCAATAATGTACCCCACACTAACAGAGTCTAGCAACACACCAAACCTACACAACCAGAGGATTGGAAGAATTATTTCAAATAGAATAAGCCTTTTGACTTAGTAGAGCTAAGTGATAAACCACGGAAATGGGTTCGTGAAGAAAGAAAGGGCTTATTTTCCCATAGGGCTTAGTACATTCAGAAAATGAAAGATGATTGGAAAATGTACTAAGCCAGAAAGTATGACTTGGGATAGTATGCTATTAAGCACACAAAGGCATATCCCAAGTTACTATGGCATCTAAGTAGGAAGATGATTGCACATAGCAAGCTTTCTTTGTCTTCATGGTAGATCTTCCAGGTATAGTTACTCGTTGTTGACTATACTGCCATTTATTTATTTTTCATGAGCTTTAGTACATGAACGTCTGGTATTCGCATGATCTTTTCTTTTTTCTTCATCATACTTTGATTAGTGTGTTCTAGATCATATTCTTCTTCCTTTTTAAAGCTCTCTCTCTTTTAATTCTTTATTTTTACACTCTCTTGTGTTTCTTTTTCTGTTTTAGCTTTCCATATATGTTTTTGCTCTCTTCATGTTTTTCTTCTATGTTTTTAGAGAGTCATCTGATGAAGAGATTGATTCTCTTTATATAGAATCATCTTGTTGAGCTCAGGGAGAGGCTGTCAATTATATGACCGTTAGGAGAGTTGTGTTACAAGGGACAAAAGCTTTTCTTGTTGGACTTGCATAAAAAGTAAGCTTTCGTTGTCAGAGAGAGACATTCTGTATACGCAATATAAATTAAGAGCTTTGAGATATGTGTAGTCGTAGGCAGAGTAGAGGTAGCATAAGTTTCACAAAGAGAGAAAGCTTTGATTCAGGGAATCTCTGAATGCGTAAGATAAAGGTGAAACTTAGATGCTTTTTAGACTAGATTAGAATCCACCCTGTTTAGTCAATCTTTCTTTCGAGAATCTTTTTTTTAAGCTTCGATGTAGATGACTTGTGATCATTGATGCTTCATGTATCAAACCGCTTCGAAAATGATTCAGAATGAGGAGACAGGGTCTGATGCTTTCATACATTCTGAAGCTTGAGTGATGTTTTCAGGTCTGGGTCTGGTGAGTTATTCTGATGCAAAGCCATTTCTTTTGAAGCGAATTCCCAGACTCTTTTGTTGCAATTGAGCCTTTCAGACTTTTGATGCATAGACTCCCCATTTCTTTTGTAGCTTAATCCTTATGTTTCCTGAAACGCTTAAATACCTACATCAAATAATAACACATGGCTTTATTTAAGTTAGAATACATAATGTTAGTTATCAACAACTCTTATGGAATTTGGTTCAAAAAGACTTTGATCAGACTTTTCTTCAATAATCTTCCTCTATTTGTTGATAGCAAACATTAACTCTTTTAACTTAAATGAAGTTATGTGATTAAGATATTGACTCCCCCTACGTTGGATAGAGTAATAAGAATAACAGTATAAGGATAGCTAAAAAAGTGCATTGAGTCATATAACAATAACATTACTCCCCCTTTTGGTAACAACAAATATAGGTTTAAGAGATGAAAATTTTGAGCCAAAGAGTTTGGTCGGGCAGATCATGACTGATTCGAACTATTGGAACTAGAACCTGCTTCACCAACCATCCACAAGATGTGATTCCGTATATGACAAACATCTTCTTTAGTGTTGAAGAAGTCTGGTTACTTTTTCATCAGAAAGTTTATGAGGTTTGGGGTCATTCCATGCCGGTACGTATGGTTGAACTAAGTCTGAGACAGGTTCTTTTCCTTTTCTAGAAGGGTGAGGCTTAGGAATGAAGTGAAGTCTGTTTGGAGCAATAAGAATCCTTGTTGATGGAAGAATAAATGCGGATTTTGCTCCTTCGCTTGTAATTTCAGTCAGAGTCCTTCCTTGTTGTATATCCATCAAGATAACTTTTTGTTCCTGTCTAAGCTTATAGTACATAGCAGCAATAGAAGCTGAACACAGATTATCATCATGAAGTATGTCTTGTGCAGGCATAGGAGGTATAAATGTGAGAGAGGAAGATACGAACGGTAGAGTAATTCATATTGATTGAAATATAGATTCTGGGTGAGCAATGGGCATAGAGGTAAATGATAAGTGCTTTATAACACAATAAAATAGATCTAGTTTGCTTAGAATTTTAATCATTATGCACTGTATTTCCTATATTTATTGCGATTTTTGCTTTCTTTCCACTCTATTCTACTTGGGTATGTTATTTTACAGAAATTAAGGCAATAAAGGGTCAAAAACAAGAGAAAAACGACCATAAAATGATAAAGAAACAAGAAGAACAAGCCCAAAGTGGAAAGAACTCTCTTTTTATGCTGAATTCCGACTCAGAATGCTGAATTCCGACTCAGAATGCTGAATTCTGACTCAGAATGCTGAATTCTGACTCAGAATGTTAAAATCTGACTCAAAATGACCAAATCCGAGTGGGATGACTGAGAAAAGACCAAATCCCAGTGGAATTACTCAGAATAAAGCAAATTCGAGTGGAATACTTCACTGTTGGATTAGAATCCGAGTGGAAAGTTCCCTGTCTTAGACATTCCGAATGATAAATGGCTGATTCTGTTGGAGGTTCAATGCTGAAAAGGAATAAGTCTCGGTTGGAGGTGATTCCGAGTGGAAGCTTCACCGAGTGCGACCATTCTGAGTGAAAAAATGGACTAACCTTCAATAAAAACTGCCCAAAGCTAATTCCAAGTGAAGGGATGCTGACTGAAGCAGGTCTGACCAGGGAACAAGTGCTTTTCTGGGCAAAAAGCTGTTCCGAGTAAATGGATTCCGAGCAGAAGAATCCACATAATGAATAAACTGTTGAATAAGGAGGTTTCCGAGTGGTTTCATTCGGAGAAGATGGCATTCTCAAGCAGAACAAGGCATTTCTGAGTAGAGTCTTATCAAGCAATGAAAGATCCGACTGGGAATCAATCACACTCGGGCAGACTCTCAAGTTTCACACTAAGCCCAAGTGAGAAGTCTCCTAGGAAAGCACATCCGAGTAAGTTGGGTCAGGAAGCTGAATTTCTGAGCAAAGCAAGGCTCGGACATGGAAGAACTTCTATAAGCCAGATTCCAGAGTCTTTCAAGTCCAAATTTCTGAGTGAAAGGTATATCCGAGTGATTTGATTGACGACTGAAGGCAATTCCTATTGAAAATCAACTCCGATTCCCGAGTGAAGACAACCGACTGGGTTGATCAACGAATGAAGTGAAAAGCAAGAAGACACTTCTGAGTGTATCATTTCAAGGAATGAAGGCCGACTGAATTATTTCAAAGCAAATCCGAGTGATTCAAATTCAGAGACAGCCGAGTAAAATAGCTTGGGTGCCGATTGAATTTGTTCTGTTCCTGAGTGAGTCTTCAATCAAGTCCCGAATGAATCATCTTCAGTCAGATCCGAGTCCCTCTTCAGTCAGTCTCGAGCCATTTTTAATCAGTAACCGAGTGAAGTAATTCCGATTAAACAAAGGTCTTTCGCCCAAGCGAGATTAAACACGCTCAAGCGTGAATGGGAGCCACTCGGATTATTTCCCATCTTCTTTGAACACCGACCGGTTTCTCCTAAACACCGACCCCTCAACTCAACACCGAGTAAGATTTCACTCGGCCTTGTGAACGAACAGCAGCTTTTTCACTCTGTTTTGTGCATAAAAGGCACCTTTTTCACTCGGATTGTTTCCCACTCGGACTGAGGCACCAAATCCGAGTCAAAAATTTAAAAACCGACCCATATTTCCACCGAATACACTTGCTGACTTGGATTTCCACTATCTATCCAAGTGGATGTTTGACTTATAGGGGGCGGCTGACAGCATCCAGGCTGTCTCCAAGCTGTGATGGTGGGGCGGCTGAGAAGAAGACAATTGCACTAACTGGCAACATATTTTCCAAGCTGACTTCTTCCCTTCCTTTGCCTATAAAAGGGAACACGGACAGCACCACCAAATCATCAATTAGCATAAGCTTCAATTCCTTTTCTTTTCTCTCTTTTCTCTTTCATTTTCTCTTTTCTTCTTCCGTCCTTCTCTTTTCTTTCTTTCTTTTTTCTTTATTTCTTTCTTCTTTCTTTTTCTTTCTTTTTCGTTTCTCTTTCTATTTTCTTTTTCTTTATTTTATTTTAAGAGTTGTGAATTGTAAAAGTGAGTTATTTAAATTTGTAATTGGTGGAGGAATATTGCAACAAGGAATCACAGTGGTAAATTTTTCTGAGCTTTTGGAGAAACCCGTAAGTCTTCATTTTTACCATGTCTTGTATGTTTTATTTTTCCATTATTTATATAAATTTGAATTATTTCATGAGTAACTAAATTAATTATCTTGGGATGAAAAGGGGTATGATAATATTTTATATTAATGTTATTTTGACTTTAAATTAAATAAATTTCTGTTTTCCATTTAGTTCAATTATGCTTAATGCTTTTAGTGATTCCTAACAAGAACCTAAATGATAAAACTGTATACTTGCGGGTATATTAGTAAGTTTAGGTAATAAATAGAATCGAGAGATTTATTTTTACCGGAAAGCCTTGAACTAAACCTAAGATTTTTGAGATGCTTTTTGTGACCACGTTAAAACCGTGAAAGTAATCAAAATTCTTTTAAGGAAATAAAAGGGATTTTCATAAAACGATAATGGGCCTTTCTGAGGATTAAGCAGCGCTTTCCATAGGTTAGGTACATTAATAGGATTCCGAGAGGAACATATTAATTAGCTTCTGGAAAATTCACCTTGGAAAACTTAATTTGATTCTTATTTATGAAAAGTTAAAATTCATTAACATAAAATAGAGTCTTGATCCCCCAAAATCCCAAGATATTCTCAACTCTGATTTTCAAGTGTCAAGTAAATTTTATTTATTTGTATTCTGTGCAACTTTAATTTGTTTAATTTTACAAAAATATTAAAAATTAATTGTGTGGATAATTAAATTTCAACATGCTGGTACTTTGAACATAGTCCCTGTAGAGAACGATAATCTTTTATATTACGCGACATAACCCGTGCGCTTGCGGGCCCTGTCAGTAAAGATAGATGAATGAGCCTACAATGCAAATTTTGAGCAGGAGCATCAAATAGAGTTTCCTGGTCAGAAAGAGACTTAGCAATACGAGGTGGAGAAGATGGCGCAGTCTCTGATTCAGTGGTTATTGATTCTGAAGAGTCAAAGATCAGAGGATTTGTTCTGGATGATCCTTCTTTGTTGATTTTTCTTATAGAGATATGCTTTGTCATACCCCTTATGATTCTTCCTGAAGTACTGATTGGAACAAAAAGATTTGACAGTTTCAAAGTAAGCATTGATTGGCCAGACTTTGACTTGGAGGGAGGGTTGTACCTTGTAGTTTTTGGGGAAGCACCAAAAAATACTTTAGCCTTTTTCTTAGATGGTTCAGAATCTTTTGGTTCTAAGTCTGTGGATAATTTTTCAAGCAAGTCATAAGATGATCCTATATCATCAGTCAAGGGTCTTCAGTAATGTTCTGTTGAGGGGATTTATCAGTGACTATTATGTCAGAGAAAATGGGGGCCTTGGTGACCAGATTTCCACATACTTTCAAGTCTCTCACATTTTAAACTTCAAAGCCATGAAGTTCAAAGATCCTGCACAAAACACCTGGATAAGGAATGTTCTTTTGTTTCTTAGAGATGGACGTGATTAGGTAGTTCATGGTTACATTCGGCAAACTTGCCTTCTCTCTTTTTATCATCAGAACCATATAAAACTTATCCAATTTAGTTACCACATCCCTTGCACTTTTTCTTGGTGAGAAAATTTATCTTATCAGAGTATGGAGAAATTTGGTCTTTGGAAGCAAGTCTTTGACCAGAAGGGTTAATGGAGATTCTATCCCATATAGACACTTATTTTCTTCTTCTTCAGAGATAATGGAGCCGATGTATTCATCGAAGAAAAACTGACCTTCGTTGGGACATCCATATGCATAAGTAATACTCTCAGTGGTGATTATGATTCTTCGACCTTGGAGAGTTCTAGAGATGGTGAAGTCTTCTTTGTTAGCGACAGCAGTAGAGCAGAAGCTTATCACCATGGATGGTAAGTATGAATAAATTATGGAGAAAAATGGTAGCCAACCAATACCTTCTAACTCAACCATGACATCCTTACCATTGGTTTTGTATTCAACAGGAGAAAAATATACTGATTCCATAATGTCATTTTGAGTGAAAGCATCCATCAAAATGATTAAGAAAAGTTTAGGAGAAAAAAGGGTTTAGGGATTCAAAGAGAGGTTTAAAGAGTGAAAAATATATGGAAATGGTGAAAAGGTTTAAATAGAGAGAGAATTTTTTAAAAACACACACCGTTCCTAATAATTAGGAATATTTTTCTAAAAATTTGAAATAAATGCTAAAAATTTATATTAAAAATTTATGCAAAGAAACAGTTGGTTTTATCAAATATTCAGATGATAATTTTTTGAAAGAGTCCAGACTAGTTTTTGACAATCTTTTGTTCAATCATAAATAAATTTGAATAGTTCATGTGAGAATTTGAAGAAACAATGAATATAATAATTTTGAGATAAAGAGAGAGAAAATCAAACCTATTTTGTTTTTACTTTCCTTTACCAGTCTGCCAGAGATCTTCTGAGTCTTGATCTTTATTCACCAGAATTTTAGGTTTTTGTGATCATCCAATGTGGAGATGCTTTTTGAAGCTTTTGATTGATGACCCGTCCACCTTCGTGCTTAAATAGGTCCTGAGGGCTTGACTTTGTGCTTCCTTTATTATGATGTCTGTGAGCTCTTAATCTTCTTCAGACTTTTGAATTCTTCAATTTTTAAGCAGCTTCTTCTTCTTAATTCTTCATGGATCTTCTTCCTCTACACTCGTTAGAGTGTTTAACCCCAGAGGCCATGCTTCGATACCAATTATTGGTTTAGAGAATAGACTTAAAAGGGGGGTTGACTAAGTTTGTTTATTTTTTCAAACTAAAAAGTGATATTCAAGCGCAACAACATTTTACACAGCAGACCAGACTTTTGATTATGTAAAAAGTGTGATACTTTGATTGAGCGAGCGTAATTTTACCAGACTTTTAATATCACAGATATCAATAATAAAGCACCAGACTTTTGATAGTAAAGAGTAAGAGAGAAAGACACAATACACAAGCAATTTTATACTAGTTCACGTTCAACCCGGAGACTACATCCAGTACCTTCAAATCTAAAGGATTTCAACTATGTAAAAATTGTAACATCCCAAATTTTAGAGAAATAAATTTATGAGACGATGATAATTGATTATTTAAGGTCCAATATATATGGGAAAATTAATTAGAAGCTAATTATGATTTATTGGTAAATTGGGATTTACTAAAAATTGAATAATATAACGGATAGTGTGGTACCCATTAAGTCAAATTGGGAATTTGATGGGTCTAGAATATTTAGAAAGTTATTATGGTTATGGTGGTATGGTTGAAATACTTTTTGGTGTTGAGGAGATATTTATTTGGACTCGGTGTATGATAATAAACGGTGAAAATATGAACCAATTGGAATTAAAAGAAAATCTAAATTCCCATTTTCTCTTCTCCTCTAAAACATCCATTTTCCTTCTCTTTTTCTATTCTCTTTTGCATAATGGATAAAGGAAATATTGACCATTGGAAAGAGGTTGAACGGTGCACTCTTTTGACCAATAGTTATGGACCAATTTTGGCACATTTCTCTCTCATTTCTTTCCAATTTTCGATGGCCTTTCTCTTCCCTCTCCACACTTTATTTTCCTCTTCTTCATCTTCTCTTCTAACCAAAAACCGTCCACCTCCTCCATATACATAAACCTCCATTTTATGTACAAAACACTTGATTTGTGAGCATCAAAAGGGACATTGGAGCAAAGCTTGGTACATCATCTCTGACTTCCCTCTTATTTTCTTGTTTAGCTTGGTGCTTAGAGAAAAGGGTAAGTTTCCATGACACCCATGGTTTTCTTGGTGATTTTAGTGTTCTTAAAGCTTGACAATAATTGAGAGGATGTTGTTTTGTTGAGAAAATGCATGTGGAACCCAAATCCTAGGGTAGATAACCATTGGAATTTCATTGTTGTTGATGATAGTATTAATATGATGTTGTTGTCTTAGAAGTGATTAAGTGATTCAAAGGAATTATTGGAATTGATGTTTGGCAATTTTATTAAAAACCTTAACATATGGAATTTGGGGCTTTTGGAAAAATTTGATGAATTTGGGATTTATTGTCTTAAGAATGATTTTGGATGAGGAAATGACTTTTGGAATGGTTGACAATGATTATTGATGTTAGGAGTTTGAGAAAATTAAGAAATGTGGAAGACACTAAGTTGGTAAAATTAAAGGAAGTGATATTTAGAGTGTGATGGGCTTAGGAGTTGTTTGTGGTCATTTAATTCTAGAAAATAAGGGTTAAGGGGAAAGAATTCCCGAAACCTAACAAAATAAGAAAAATTGGTGTTTAAGACATGTTAAGTGTTTTAGATATAATGATGAATATTTAGAATTTGAAGTTAATGCCTTGATTGGCCAAATTATTGAAAATGGTATATATGATAACGTAGGATCTATTCCGAACAACGAGGCAGGACCGTCGGATCGCTCATATTACTTCTTTTAAGGTATGAGAGGAGTTTATATTCTAAATGCATGAATAGAATAATTGTTAATTGTTGTATGTGATATTACACATGTTTGTCTTATCCTGGATGTATTGGTGAATTGTGATGTGAGATATTGTGATGCTATTGTGCTTGGTAAGTGTGTATCATGCATTTGGAATATTGGTGGTACGCTTTATGGTGATTGTTAATTGTATTGAGAATTTGGGCAATTGTTGTGCTCTTTGTTGTTGGGAATGTGGTATACAAATATTTTGATTACTTAGTGAATGCCAAAACTAGGTAACATAAAACTTGATTGATGTTATCAGATCTTACACAGAAAGTTATTGAAAAGGAAGTTTTCAGAAAAAGAATCAATTTTGTATAAACACTAGAGTTGTAGTAAAGAAGGGTTGTTGTTCCACTAAGGAGGTGTTAGCTTGAATATCTTAGTTCTTGAATTGATTTGACAAGAAGTTTATTTTGGTTTATTGTAAAGGATACTGCTTGAAATGGTTAACAGAAAGTAATAAATGTAAAGAACAATAATAATAAGTTTTGGTAAAAATCAGATTTGGAAAACTGGGATTGGTTTTTCATCACATCTCACCTTCGTAAGCTAAGTATCTTACTAAATAAATTTTAATACACTTCTTATAGTTTTACACTTGGGGTTTATTATATAATTACTATGTTTAATAATAGTATTTTAATTAAGTTTTATGTTGTTTAGTTAAATTGAACTATTATGTATATATGTTTCAATTTTCATTTTTTGTATGTATCTTGAGTATCATGCCTTATTTTGGCCATAACTTGGGCTTTTGTGATCCAAATGGGCTAATCTTGGAGCCCATGGAAAGCTAAGACAGAGATATACATCATGATGATCAGATTTAGTTATTTTGCATCTGAAAAAAAATGAAGAAATAGAGCTTGAATCAATCAGCTCTCATGTGTCCCACCAGCATTGACATAGTTCACCAAAATACACATAGCTGGAGCTGTAGATGTCCAAATAACCTTATTTATGCGCCAAATTCTCAATAAGACAGAGATATACAACTTTCATGTTGACGGTTTTGCAAAATTCGGCCATCTAGATGGTCATAGTTGACTCGCAATGTGGAGAAGATAAAGAAGAGAATGAATTTCAACACCTACCATTATCTTCTTTTGAATTATTGTAATGTCAAGCCCACCAATATTGAAAAAATGCATTAATGATCAGAAATTGAATGTATAGTATCATGATATCTTGCCTATAAATAGATGCTTGAAGTTGTAAGGAAGATACACAAGAGATACATAAGAAATACATGCTTTAGTTTTCATTACATTTCTATATCTTTGCTTTAGTTTCTTAAGTTTTAGTTCTTACTCTTGCTTTATTTCTTTGTTCTATATTCCATCCCTCAAGTTATAATTTTCATTTCCCTTCCTCAATATCAAGTAAGTTAATTTTATTATTTGTTATTTACTTTTATAATCAAAGTTATAGTTAATTTAATATTAGCTTTCATTGTTAAAAATTATCATGGAAGCTTAATCTTTTAAAATAAACTCAAGGAATTTAATTTTTCTTTATGTTAACTTTGAGTTCTTGCTCTTAATATTTTGATCGAAGATAATTACTTTTCTTTATTTCTCGAACACTTATGATGGTAGATTATTTAAGTGTATAACCGATTGGTATATAATTAAACAATCTATAATCTAAACTGATGTTGGTTGGTTAATCAATAATCAATTTGAGAACAAAGATTAAGTCACTAAATAAAAGATTTCTATTTAGTTTCTTAACTCAATCAAATTATGGTTTTAAAGTTATTTTAGTGATTAATAAGAATATATCTATTGATTATTCTTATTAGTTCATTAATTCAATTCTAGAAGATTTTCTAGAATATAATATTTTAGGGATTCCAAATGATTCAAGGTTGAGAAATTAATTATATTTAATCATATTTATGATCAATGATTAGTTAACTAAAGATTTATTAATTCCTTGGGTTGGTTATTTCTAAATTTGATTATTCACTCACTCATAAATTTACTTTTTGCATTATTATATAATTACTTAATTTTCCTTTCAATCTCAACACAAACCCCTTTTGTTATAACTAAATTAAATGTAACTAATTGAGCTAAGGTCCTCGAGAGACGACTAAGGTTGTTCACCTTATACTATATTAATTTAACTTGTTATTTGAACCGACAACAACAACGTGTCACTTACATGTATGTAACTTGAAATGATAATTTTTACGTCATAATCAAAATCATTTGCATCGACCCCTCGAATACAAAATTCATAAGAATGATTTCAACCTGCTGATCCCTCAGTCACCTTGAAATCATTTCAGCATTAATGCTCGATTGTTTGGACGTTCATTGTATTAGATACCATCCCTGGTTATCTACTTACAACAAGTATTTCATTTAGATCTGCTTTCAAAAGTTATTTCCCAATATATTTAAGAAAACTAAAGACAAGAAAATAGTGATCAAGTACTTTCAGGCATTACGTGCAAAATGAAACATAAAAACTATCAAATCTTGTTAACATACATGAAAAACTTACAGCAGCATTATTTGGGGTTTGAATAGATTACAACCAATCCCAATGAAGGAGTTAGCTACTCATGCCTTGCATTTTCACTCAAGAATATGGAAAGGGAATGAATAAAATAGAAAAGTGACACTGAATGAGACATGAATGATTGATGAGAATGAATGATGAATATATGTTTGAATATATGTTTCAGGTTGTATAAATTTGATAATGACAAAAGCAATTGAAGAATCATGGCAAAAAGTTCAAGTGTTCATAAAAGAATACATGCAAAGATAAAAACAGAGAAGACAACATCAGACCTGCAAAAACACGTATCCTAATCGATTACAAGACCTTATATAATCGATTACAGAGCTTCTGTCCAACACCTAATCAATTACCTCATCAACACTAATCGATTATGGAGTTTTTGTTTGTCACCTAATCGATTGCACCAAGGAAGCCAATCAATTACCAAGCTAAGAAAATGAATAAAAAGTATTAGGTACATCTACTAATCGACTACAAGGCTCAACAATCGATTACCAATGTTCTGTAATATTGCTAATCGATTACAAGACAAGAACTAATCAATTATAGAGTTTCTATTTGTCCCATAATCGATTACATATGAGTCATAATCGATTACCATGCTGCGTAACAAAAATAAATGCATCAGGTGCCACTCACAATCGATTACAAGGCAATGAACAATCGATTAACAAGGTTTTGTCTCTTAACTAATCGATTACATGGGAAAGGCTAATCGATTACAGTCCAATTACACTAAAGAATTGAAAATGTAATCGATTACAGCTCGAGGCCTAATCGATTACACTAGTGCTAAAATTTGGGGAAAGTATTTTTTAAGTTGGAAACCAACTCACTTCTCCATTTTTCTCAGATGCCCATACTGTGCAATAGCTCTGAAGATTCTAGGACACCTCTCCAAGGCTTATAAATGGGAGACTCATTCAAGCTACTTAAGCATCCAAAAAAATCATCAAAGAGAAATCAAATCTTGAGTCTTGTGAGTTCTATTTCTTTGTGTAGTTTCAATTTCTGAAACTCAGAGCTTAAATTTATAAATCCTCTCTTGTTGAGAGTAATCATTGTTAGAGCCTTTTATTTGCTTATTGATAAGTGTTGATTAAGCATTGATTTCATGACTCATTTGAACTAATTTTGTAAAGAATTTGAGCTGAATTAATGAATTATTGAAGGAAGTGAGCATGAATCTTTTAAGTAGTGTATAAAAGAAATGTTGTTTTAAAGCTCTTGGAAAGTGCAGGGAATTCAACAGGAAGGCGAGGCAAGGTAAGCAAGCTTGAGCATGAAAGCTGGAAAGCATAAGCACCTCTCACGCTTAAGCGTGAATACTAGACGCTTAAGCGAGGATTAAGCATGGCAAGCATGAATTAAAGGAGACAAAGAGGCATCAGGACCCCTCTCACGCTCAAGCGTGGGGATGAGCCGCTTGAGCGTGAGATCAAGAGCGGCCAAGCGAGGAGTAAGCTTGATGTGTGAGCGTGACCCAGGCACGAATGACGCTTGAGCGTAACTGAATGGAGGTCAAGCGTGACCCTGCACATGAAGAACGCTTGAGCGTAGGCTGTACACGCTTGAGCGTGACTGATGGGTAACAAAGCATAAGTCAAGCGCGCCTGAGCGAGGGAACCACGCTCAAGCGTGATTAAGATGGTTTGAGCGTGGAACATTTAATGAGTATCAGGACCCTTCACGCTTGAGCGTGACCATCAAGCTCAAGCGTGACTCATGCAGTATAGGATTTTTCAATTTAATATTCACCAATGGTGCGATGCCAACTCACCCATTTTCTTGTGTTTCTACAAGTCTTTGAAAGATGCTGCATGGGTTCTACGCAAGTGGGCAAAGGGAGCTAAACCAGAACCCCTATAAATCAGGCTGCTAACAACATCAGGAATCATCATATCCATCATCAGATTCATCCCCTGTATTTTCCCTCACAATCCAACCTTTTCCATTATCTTTTGTATTTATATTTTGAGGGTGAAAATGCAAAGCATGAGTAACTAAACTCCCTTATGGGATTGGCTGTAATCCATTCAACACTGAAGTAATGTTGTTGTAAGTTTTTATTTAGTAATGAGATTTGATAAGTTTCTGTATTTCCTTCTGCCTTTAATGCTTGAAAGTACTTGATCACTATTTTCTTGTTTTAAGTTTTCTCAAGTATGCTAGGAAGTGACTTTTGAAAGCAGATCCGAAAGAAATACTTGTTATGAGTAGGTAGCCAGGGATGGCGTCTAACGCAATAAACGTCAAAACAATCGATCGATAATGCTGGGATGATTTCAAAGTGACTAAGGGATCAGCGGTTTGAAATCATTCTTATGAATTTTGTAGTCGAGGGATCGATACAAATGACTTTGATTGTGACGTAGAAATTATCTTTTCGAGTTACTTATATAAAAACTTATGCAGCTTATAGAAGGTGAAGATGTGATGAAGCCAATCCCTGTTTTACAAAACTGATTTTTCCAACACCATTTACTGTTATCCTTTACAACTTTTACTCTCTATTATTTACTGTCTTCTTAATCAACTTCATTTACAACAAAACAAAAACCGAACCATTCTGCCAAATCAATTCAAAACTAAGATTTTCATTCTAACACCTCCTCAGTGGAACGACATCTACACTGGACTACAACCTCTGTGTTTAAACTTGGCACATCAATTCCATTGAGTTCATATTATACAAACTTGATTCTCTTTCAGTGAACTCTTCATTCCAAATATCTCAGAAATATACCATCAAGTTTTGGCGCCGCAGCCGGGGAGGTGATTTAAGTTTGAATATTTTAGCATTGAATTGACAAGACAGTGTAAATAAATTTGTTTGCAATTTGTTTTTATTTTTTAGTAATTTTTTCTACCTTGAGTACTTGATTTATGATCTTGAGAGGACAGGGTACAAAAGAACAGCTTGCATTTGATCCTGAGATAGATAGGTTCCTCAAGAAAATCAAGAAAGCAAAGAAGAACTTCCAAGAAGGACAAACTTCCTCTGACACAATGGATGACAACAGCAATAATCAAAACCCACCAAGAAGAACACTTGGAGATTACACATTGCAACAAGGACCTAGACACTACTCAAGCATTGCTATACCAAATACAATCAGGGCTATAGAAATGAAACCTGCTTTCCTTAGTTTAATTAGTTCCCATCAATTCCATGGAATGTCCAGTGAAGATCCTTACACTCACTTGGCCACATTCTATGAATTAGTAGGAACAATGGGCTTTGAACAGGAAGTAATTGAAGCAGCATATCTAAGATTGTTTCCTTTTTCTCTTGCAGGAAAAGCTAAAGAATGGCTCCAGTCACACCCAAATCAAAGCCTGAACAGCTGGGAGACAGTGGAGGAAAAATTCCTACACAGATTCTTCCCACCATCTAGATTTATCAAGGCTAAATCAGATATCACAACATTTAAACAAAGCCATGATGAACCCTTCTGTGAAGCATGGGAACGTTTCAAATCTCTCCTGAGAAAATGCCCAAACCATGGCTTAGAAGATATTGCCCAATTGAATATCTTTTACAGTGGTTTAAAAGCTGACACTAAAATGATTTTAGATGCAGCAGCTGGAGAAACCATGATGACAGTAGATGCAGAGCAAGCTACAAGGATCATTGAAGCATTATCATCCACAGATTACCAAGCTCAGCATGACAAGTCACAAGTCCAAAAGAAGGGAATGTTGGAACTTATTACAACAGATGCCATTTTGGCTCAAAATAAAATATTGACACAACAAATTGAAGCTCTGACACAGTAGATGGCAAAACTCCCGCAACAACTGCATGCTGTACAATCCTCTACAGGAAACCAACAAGCACAAATGAGATGTGACTTTTATGGAGGAGAACATCAGAATGGACACTGTCAAGGAGAGCAAGGAGACCAATCCATCCTCTATATGAATAACCAAGGTAAGCAGAGTAACTTCAATAACAATGCTTACCCCAATAATTTTTCACAGGGATGGAGAAATAGTCAAAATGGTGGATGGAAGCAAGAAGCAAGCACATCCAACAGACAACAGCCTTATTAGCAAGGTCCTTCATTGATAGAAAGGACATCAAAACTATAGGACACTCTAGAAAAATTCATGCAGGTCTCAATCACCAACCAGAAAAACACTGATGCTTCGATAAGAAACCTAGAGACTCAAGTAGGGCAATTGGCTCGTCAAATCGCAGAGCATCATAACTCCCAATTTGGAGCCAATACACACCCAAATCCGAAGGAGCAATGCAAAGCAATCACAACAAGAAGTGGGAAGGTCATTGGACAACAAAAAGAGAATGACAAGGTGGAAGAAAAAGTAGAAGAAGATTTTGAAAAAGAAACAAAAGAGGAAGTTACTGAAAAGAAAAATAAAAAATATGAAGATGTACATATGAAGGAGGAAGTTGAAAAAGAAAAAAAGAAAGAAATAAAAGAAGGGAAGAAGAAGATGGATGACCCAACACCATAACTAAAGAGCTTGCCGTATCCAAAGAACCCTTCAAAAATAGACAAGGAGAGGCAATTTGCAAGATTTATGGATATCTTCAAAAGGTTACAAATAAACATACCTTTTGTGGAAGCCATGGAGCAAATGCCAACTTACGCAAAATTCATGAAGGAGCTGTTAACAAAGAAGAAGAGATTTTCTGAAGAAACAGTGGAGCTTGCAGTAGGCTGCAGTGCCATCATTCAAAAAGCACTGCCACAAAAAACAAAAGACCCCGGAAGTTTCACAATCCCAGTAACTATTGGTACTTTACCAGTAGGAAAAGCACTCTTGGATTTGGGAGCAAGCATTAACCTAATGCCCCTCTCAATGGTGAAAAGAATTGGAGATCTTGAGGTGAAGCCAACACGGATGACCCTCCAGCTGGTGGATCGATCTATGAAATTTCCATATGGCATAGCTGAAGATGTACTGGTAAGAGTTGACAAGTTTGTATTTCCCGTAGATTTTGTCATAATGGATATAGAAGAAGATGCAGAAGTGCCTCTCATTCTGGGGAGACCCTTCATGAAGACCGCAAAGGTAATTATTAATGTGGATGATGGGAAGCTAAAAGTAAGAGTGCAAGATGAAGAAGTAAATTTCAATGTGTTTGATGCAATGAAATACCCAAAGGAAAAACAACAATGCTTCAAAATTAACATTGAAGAAGAAGCCATCAGAGAACAAACCAACGAATGGTTCAACAAAGATCCACTGGGTGAGCTAAACGTTGGAGCAATAGATGAAGACAAGAAAAAGGACAAGCAAGATACTCAACAAGAAAGTCACTTTGAAAAGCTGCCAGAAGAAACAAAAGAAGTTGTCCCACCAAAAGTGGAGTTAAAAGCTTTACCTCCACACTTGAAATATGTTTTTCTTGATGATGATAACCAAAAACCTGTTATTATTAACAGGGAATTGACAGGTACTGAAGAAAAGCAATTGATTCAAGTATTGAAAGAGCACTCAACAGCGATTGGATGGAGATTGGAAGATCTGAAAGGAATAAGCCCAGCCTACTGCACTCATCACATTTACATGGAACAAGAATTTAAACCAATTGCTCAGCCACAGAGACGCTTGAACCCAACTATGAAGGAAGTAGTAAAAGGGGAGGTAATTAAATTACTAGAAGCTGGTATAATTTATCCAATTTCTGATAGTTCTTGGGTAAGTCCTGTGCAGGTTGTTCCAAAGAAAGGAGGAATCATTGTCATACAAAATGAGAAACATGAATTGATCCCTACAAGAACAGTCACAGGATGGAGGATGTGTATCGATTACAGGAAACTAAACACTGCTACTCGGAAAGATCATTTTCCTCTGTCCTTCATGGATCAAATGCTGGAAAGACTTGCAGGACAAGCATACTACTGCTTTCTAGATGGTTACTCAGGGTACAACCAGATAGCAGTTGCACCAGAGGATCAAGAAAAAACAGCATTCACATGTCCCTTGGGGTGTTTGCATACAGAAAAATACCCTTTGGGTTGTGTAATGCTCCTGCAACATTTCAAAGATGTATGCTTTCTATCTTCTCTGATTTGGTGGAAAAATGTATTGAGGTCTTCATGGATGATTTCTCTGTTTTTGGTCCATCATTCGATCAATGTTTGAAAAATTTGACCATTATACTGAAAAGATGTGTGGCCACCAATTTGGTTTTGAATTGGGAAAAGTGTCACTTCATGGTGACTGAAGGCATTGTGTTAGGACATCAAATCTCCAAAAGAGGCATTGAAGTAGACAAAGCAAAGGTGGAAGTAATCGAGAAATTACCACCACCAGGAAATATAAAAGGAGTCAGAAGCTTCTTGGGCCATGCAGGATTTTATAGAAGATTCATCAAGGAATTCTCAAAAATTGCAAAGCCTTTGAGTAATCTCTTAAACAAAGACACTCCTTTTATTTTTGATGATTCTTGTTTGCATGCCTTTGAAACTCTAAAGCATAGACTAACATGTGCACCTGTAATAGTTGCCCCTGATTGGGGACTAGACTTTGAAATGATGTGTGATGCCAGTGATTATGCTGTTGGAGCCGTATTAGGACAAAGAAAGGCTAAAATTTTTCATGTTATACACTATGCTAGTAAAGTTTTGAACCCTGCACAAACAAATTATACAACAACAGAAAAAGAACTCTTAGCGATAGTGTATGGCCTGGAAAAATTTAGACCTTATCTGATTGGTTCCAAGATCACTATTTTTACTGACCATGCTGCTATTAAATATCTGCTGAATAAACCTGATTCTAAGCCCAGGCTAATTAGATGGATCTTGCTAATGCAAGAATTCAACCTAGTAGTCAAAGACAAAAGGGCAGTAAAAATTTTATTGCAGATCACTTGTCCCGACTTGTCAATCAGGAAGTCACACTACTCCAACCTGAAGTGAAGGAAGAATTTCCTGATGAAAAGCTACTAATGATGAAAGAATGGCCATGGTTTGCAGACATGGCTAACTTTAAAGCTGCTGGAGTATTGCCTGATGACCTTTCATGGCAGCAGAAGAGGAAGTTTCTGAGGGATGCAAAACAATTCTTATGGGATGACCCTTACTTATTCAAACTTGGATCAGATCACATTTTGAGGAGATGTGTGTCCCAAGAGGAGGCTGACAGCATCCTATGGCATTGTCATAGCTCACCTTATGGAGGACATTTCAATGGGGAAAGGACAGCGGCAAAAATCCTCCAATCAGGTTTTTATTGGCCCTCATTGTTTAAAGATGCTAATGTTTTTGTGCAGCATTGTGAAGCATGTCAGAAGACAGGGAGCATATCAAAAAGACATGAGATGCCATTAACCACCATCCTTGAGATAGAAGTCTTTGATTGTTGGGGCATAGATTTTACTGGGCCATTACCAATGTCATTTTCAAATGAATACATAATTGTGGCAGTAGACTATGTCTCTAAGTGGGTAGAAGCCATGGCATATACTAAAGCTGATGCCAAGACTGTCATCAAATTTCTTAAGAAACACATTTTCAGCAGGTTTGGCACTCCAAGAGTATTAATAAGTGACGGAGGCTCTCATTTCTGCAACAGTCAACTCCAACGATGCCTAGAACATTATGGAGTCAAGCACAAAGTAACCTCCCCTTACCATCCTCAAGCCAATGGCCAAGTAGAAGTATCCAACAGAGAAATTAAGAGGATACTGGAGAAGACAATCAGTCAAAGCAGAAAAGATTGGTCATTGAAGTTAGATGACGCTTTATGGGCCTATAGAACAGCATACAAGGAACCAACTGGATTTTCACCTTATCAGTTGGTATATGGTAAAAATTGCCATCTTCCGGTGGAACTTGAACACAAAGCATTTTGGGCAATGAAAACCCTCAACTATGACCCAAAAGCATCAGCTGAAGAAAGGAAAATTCAGATGCACAAGTTAGAAGAGTGGAGGAATCATGCTTATAACTCATCAAGGATTTATAAAGAGAAAATGAAGGTTTACCATGATAGACACATCATGAAGAAAAGTTTTCATCAAGGACAATCTGTTCTTCTTTTCAACTCAAGGATGAAACTATTCCCAGGGAAACTCAAGTCTAAATGGTCAGGACCCTTTATTGTGAAGGAGGTGAAACCTTATGGAGCTATTGAATTACAAGATCCTAAATCTGAAAGAACTTGGGTCGTAAATGGACAGAGAATAAAGCCCTATTTAGGAGGAGAAGTGGAGAAGGTTGCCACTGACATTCTACTAAAAGACCCATGATCAAACTCAGGCGTCAAGCTAATGACGTTAAACAAGCGCTCGTTGGGAGGCAACCGAATCTTTTATGCTTTTTTTCCATGAAAATTTCATTTTTTTTAATATTAGTAAAGTTTCTGTTTACTTTGTAGATTACTCATCAAGAGAAGCCCAAATAAAAGTTTCAAACAAAGGCAAACAAAACTGGAGCTGGAGATTCAATTAAGAGAAGCATGAGGAAATCATCTCGCTCAAGCGTGGATAATCTCGCTTAAGCGAGCCAAGGTAAGTCACACACTATCCACATCAAGCTTAAGCGAAAGAATCAAGCCTTGAGCGTGGCACCTCTACAAAAGAAATTTTCAACAAAATAAACCCGATCACGCTCAAGCGTGATCTTTTGCGCTTGAGCGAGAGGGCCTGGAAAATCAAACAGAGGCTACCACGCTTAAAGCAACACGCTTCTTCGCTCAAGCGAGGAATTGATTTAAGCATCAGGTATGAAAATTTGTGTGTCACGCTCAAGCGTGACAAACATACGCTTAGGCGTGCAAATATATCTTCATTCTTGCCTGGGCGACTAGCAATCCGCTTGAGCGAGGAAAGTATACTTTACATCAAATCCCACACGCTCAAGCGAGGAAGTAACAACGCCTAAGCGAGACAAAAGCCACCCCGTTGGTCGATCACGCTCAAGCGTGATACTCCTGCGCTCAAGCGCGACACCCCTGCGCTCAAGCGTGACAATCCAGCGCTCAAGCGTGAAATACAAATGGCCCCTGATGCTAATAAATATAGAATTCTGAAACTTCCCACTAAGTCTCTCACTCAAATAACCGTCCATTAATTTCCTGACTCTCCAAGTTTTGTAACTGCCCAACTCTTCTCAAATAATTGTCTCTTAATTCTCATCTCATAAGTCACACTTTCTTGCAATTCATTCTCTCTATCACTTTCGAACCCTTCCAGGTAACTACTGCACCATCCTCTTTTGAATTACAGCATATGGTTACTGTGTTAAGGAGAATTAATACCTTTCTTTTTGCATACTTTGAAGTATTTAACCACCTTCTTTCTGTTTCTAATGAATACCATGATTGATGCTTGGTTGTTTTCTGGGTTGTTTAAAAAAAAAAGGGGGGGTCAATGCTCTGCTCTTGTGTATCACCTTCTTTGTAATGCATGTCACCTTTATGTTTCACATTCTTTTAACGCATGCTGAATGTTTGACAAAAGTCCTAAAAGAAAGTATTTTGAGTGCAAAGTGGCTCTTAACCTTCTTGCAGATGGCCATAACAAAGCAAATTGCACCAAACCCCCCTGTCACTAATTCCCCAGCACGGAGTTCCCGAAGAAATAAAGGCAAAAGACCACGCACAGATGAACAAGACAAGGCCCCAAGATTCAGGAATAAAAATAAGAGCAAGCGTTATGAAGATATCTCAAACTGGACATTTATACCAGAAAGAAAAGTAGATTTGGCCTTGGGAGATTGTGATGCTTTCCTGCAAATCATAAGGAGGAGAAATTGGTTAAAGGTATGTTACCCAAGGGAGAAGTATGACCCAGAAGTTGTGAGAGAGTTCTATGCGAATGCTTGGACAAGAGATGGAAGAGGAGAAAGAAAAACTTATGTGAGGGGAACCTGGCTCTCCTATGACAGAGACACAATCAATTTTTACTTGGGGAACATTATGACCCTAGGAGAGGGAGAAATCTGTGAATATGCTGCCATGGTTGCAAGGAACCAATTCATTGCCACAAATGACCTTGAAGCAGCCATATGTGTTCCAGGACACCACTTTCAAATGGGGCAATGAGAGACACCACTGAGAATTTTAAGAAAAGACATGACTTCTATTTCTCAAGTTTGGACTTCTTTCTTATTAGCTAACATAGCACCTAACGCTCATGTCTCTGATTTAATTTTTAGTATGTGTTATTTGCTATACTGCATTCTAAGAGAGGACATTTCCATTGATCTAGCCCAAATACTCTCTGATGAAATTCACAAGTTTGTGACTTCTGACCAGAAGTATTCCCAAGCAGGTCAGAAGGTAAAAGGGAGTCTCGGTTTTCCTGCCTTTATCACTGATTTTTATGCAGCTCATGGTGTTGAGGTACAAGACCTCAAACCAATTAGGCCTTCCATAGACAAACGCTTCATTGAGCGTTACTGCAGTAATCCAGTACCTCCTGCAACTGATGTACCCCCTCCACCTGCCTCTCAAGCAGCACAGCAAGCATTCAACACAGCACCTGCCCATCCTCCCTTCAGCACAGAAGCCACTCTGATTTTACAAGGCATTCACATCTTGAAAATTCAAAATAGCCACCTCCTGGCATAGCAAAACGCTCATCATAGAGGTTTGTTACATATTCATAGTGGCCTTTATCACAGCATTCCTGCAGGTCAACACAATCCTTGGATGCCTCCTACCCAGTTTGAGGCCCTAATTGCTTGGCCTGGGGACAGGCCCCCTTTTATGGGGGGAGGTGAGACTACACAGGATAGGCCAGGAACTTCAACACAGGGACCTCCAGAAAGAGACCAGGGAACAGAAGAGGACTCATCTGAGGAAGAGTGAAAAAAAAATTTTTTTTAATGCTTTCATTTCTGAAGTTTAAATTGCTACTTTAAGTTTTATTTCAAATTGACAATTTATAGCTTTACTTTATTTTTAGTGCAGCATACTTTAGAATTGCTTGTGATTATTCTTGTTTTGATTAAAGCTGTGAACATTTTTGAAAAACCCAACCAAAGATTTCACTTTTTGAACAAGAAGAGTTTCTAAGCAGCAAAATATTTTTAGACAATAACACTGATTTTTAAAAGGTAAAATGGCTGAATTAAGAACCAAGGAATTGGAATGAATGTACTTTTTATTGTTTACATGCGTGAACCCTTTTCTGTTAGAATAAGGAAATAAACCTTATATCCTGGTGAGAAGTGAGAAATCTAAACACTGAGAGTCTCATGAGAATTCGTCAAATAAGCATTGCCTGATTTTCTGATTAACATTTCTTTTAGAGATTAAGCAAGGAAATGATAAAGGCAAAAATTTGAAAAATAAAACAAACTCAAAGCCAAAAAGCTACCCTTAAGAATATGACCTAATTTTTGTAGCCCATTTTTGAGCTAAAAATTTTTATTTAAACACCCTAAACCAAGTATGAGAAATAAAATCTTACCTTACCAGCATGCTTAAAAATTTTTAAAGAGCATAAAACACTTCTCCAAAAAGGGTGATAAGAGAAACTGAGGCTGAAAAAGAAATAAAGTTCTCCAACATGTAACAAAAATAGAGAACTAGAAAAAGAAAAGTGAAGAATTCAATAGCATAAAAGAAGAAGCCTCATAAAAATTTGAAAAATTTCAGAACATATGCTCTTCTTATTCAAGCATGCACTTTGAACTTAAGAAAACCAAGAATTCTTGATAGCCCAGCCTCATTACAACCTTGAAAAGACCTTTTTGATCCTTACTTATCTTATGAATTAATTGTGATTAGAAATGACCGGCAATGTTAATTAGGCAGTTCTCATGATGAATGTGCAAACACACACACCTGGTGAGAAATAATGAGAGTTCCTTAATCTTATAGCAATTGGTTACCTGCGTTGTGAACAAATTAATGGTACAGTACATTTCAAAGAATTGGTATTAAGGAAATCATTTGCTTGAGTTAAATTGAGATTATTGTCTTTTAAAATTTTGTCTGTACAGAAGCTAATTTTGTTGAAATGCTTGATTCCCTTTCCAAACTTCTTTTTACTTGAGGACAAGCAAAAATCTAGGTTGGGGAGAGTTTGATAAGTGTTGATTAAGCATTGATTTCATGACTCATTTGAACTAATTTTGTAAAGAATTTGAGCTGAATTAATGAATTATTGAAGGAAGTGAGCATGAATCTTTTAAGTAGTGTATAAAAGAAATGTTGTGTTAAAAGTCTTGGAAAGTGCAGGGAATTCAACAGGAAGGCGAGGCAAGGTAAGCAAGCTTGAGCATGAAAGCTGGAAAGCATAAGCACCTCTCACGCTTAAGCGTGAATACTAGACGCTTAAGCGAGGATTAAGCATGGCAAGCATGAATTAAAGGAGACAAAGAGGCATCAGGACCCCTCTCACGCTCAAGCGTGGGGATGAGCCGCTTGAGCGTGAGATCAAGAGCGGCCAAGCGAGGAGTAAGCGTGAGCGTGAGCGTGACCCAGGCACGAATGACGCTTGAGCGTAACTGAATGGAGCTCAAGCGTGACCCTGCACATGAAGAACGCTTGAGCGTAGGCTGTACACACTTGAGCGTGACTGATGGGTAACAAAGCATAAGTCAAGCGTGCCTGAGCGAGGGAACCACGCTCAAGCGTGATTAAGATGGTTTGAGCGTGGAACATTTAATGAGTATCAGGACCCTTCACGCTTGAGCGTGACCATCAAGCTCAAGCGTGACTCATGCAGTATGGGATTTTTCAATTTAATATTCACCAATGGTGCGATGCCAACTCACCCATTTTCTTGTGTTTCTACAAGTCTTTGAAAGATGCTGCATGGGTTCTACGCAAGTGGGCAAAGGGAGCTGAACCAGAACCCCTATAAATCAGGCTGCTAACAACATCAGGAATCATCATATCCATCATCAGATTCATCCCCTATATTTTCCCTCACAATCCAACCTTTTCCATTATCTTTTGTATTTATATTTTGAGGGTGAAAATGCAAAGCATGAGTAACTAAACTCCCTTATGGGATTGGCTGTAATCCATTCAACACTGAAGTAATGTTGTTGTAAGTTTTTATTTAGTAATGAGATTTGATAAGTTTCTGTATTTCCTTCTGCCTTTAATGCTTGAAAGTACTTGATCACTATTTTCTTGTTTTAAGTTTTCTCAAGTATGCTAGGAAGTGACTTTTGAAAGCAGATCCGAAAGAAATACTTGTTATGAGTAGGTAGCCAGGGATGGCGTCTAACGCAATAAACGTCAAAACAATCGATCGATAATGCTGGGATGATTTCAAAGTGACTGAGGGATCAGCGGTTTGAAATCATTCTTATGAATTTTGTAGTCGAGGGATCGATACAAATGACTTTGATTGTGACGTAGAAATTATCTTTTTGAGTTACTTATATAAAAACTTATGCAGCTTATAGAAGGTGAAGATGTGATGAAGCCAATCCCTGTTTTACAAAACTGATTTTTCCAACACCATTTACTGTTATCCTTTACAACTTTTACTCTCTGTTATTTACTGTCTTCTTAATCAACTTCATTTACAACAAAACAAAAACCGAACCATTCTGCCAAATCAATTCAAAACTAAGATTTTCATTCTAACACCTCCTCAGTGGAACGACATCTACACTGGACTACAACCTCTGTGTTTAAACTTGGCACATCAATTCCATTGAGTTCATATTATACAAACTTGATTCTCTTTCAGTGAACTCTTCATTCCAAATATCTCAGAAATATACCATCACTTATCTACTCTATTGAGAGAGTTTATTGATTGTAAAACCAAACACCAAAACACCAAGGTTACTCACTCTAGGTTGAGTGGTCACAAAGGTTGGGGTTCAACCTTTAGGCATTGAGAGTTTGAGAGATTGGGCGGGTTGCCTTTGTGCTAGTGAGGATTGAGTTCTTGAGTGTGGGACACTAGGAAGCTGTAATTGCTCATAGCTTGTATCTTTAAACTTCAATAGTGGAAATCCTTCAAGTGGGTTACTTGAAGGCGAGACCTACACCGGGTTGGTGGAACTCGTTAAATTGGTTTGCAAGCTTCTCTTCCCTACTCTCTTACATTTACTTATTACATCTTTTTTGGTATATTGATTTAATTGTGATATTATTGCTTGAACTTAAGTAATTAGGCTAGGTTAAAGTGTTGCACACCAAGTGCTTGACATATTGCCTAAGTGACATTTGCTCATTGTTTTACATTGATTCTTGCACTACATTTGCTATCTCTTGCATACAAGCATATTTTGTGAAAAAGGAATCAATTTCAAAGACATTCTAAAGAAAAGTTTAAACACTCAATTCACCCTCTTCTTGAGTATTGAGGCCACTTGAACAACAGAATGAATGTCGTTCCTCCGTTCCTCTGCTCCATTTATAAAGGAGTCACGCTTAAGCTTCCTTTTGTCATGCTTAAGCGTGACCCCAACTTGTTGAGTGGCGTTGCATGTGGGAGTGGATGAGCTGGGATCGCATCATTGGTTAATAGAAAAATTCAGTGCCCATTCTTCTTTGATCACGCTCAAGCGTGAGATATTCTCGCTTAAGCGTGACTGCGCTTAAGCTTCATTGGGCCAAGCTCAAGCGTGGAGGATCCTGTTGCCTTGCTCGCTTGAGCATAAGGATAAGCATGGCCTTTTGAACTTTCCATGCTCAAGCACGTATTTTCACGCTCAAGCGTGAGGGTGGCTGATGGCTTCTTTTTGTTGTACGCCTGAAGTTCCTATGTCACGCTTCAAGCGTGGGCCTTTTCTTCCTGCCACGCTCAAGCGCATGATGCCACGCTCAAGCGTGGGCTTTTTGTCATGCTTAAAAACTTCCTTTCACGCGCAAGTGTATAGGGTGCTGGCTGCCTTTATTTCTTTTAAGCTTGCTTTGCCCTTGAGTCTTTGATTTTCCTGCAACTTTTCAAGGTTTTTGAACAAAGTTTTTCTTTTTTTATTATAACTATTATTTCTAGAAAAATTCATGCTCAATACTTAATATCATTTATTAATTTGCTTCAAATCTTGAGATTTATAGTTCAAATAAGCTATGAAATCAATGCTTAATTAATTCTCATCAAACTCTCCCCAACCTAGAATTTTGCTTGTCCTCAAGCAAAAGAATTAAGTTTTAAACAAGAAGAATATTATGATGCTCAGATTCTAAGTATGAACAAAATTAAAAGACAACATTTACAATTCGATTTCTTCAGACATATGGCATCCTTAATACACATTCATTTGAAATGTGATGTACAATGTAATTTTTCACAAAGCAAGTAACCTAATGTTGTAAGAATATGGAGCTTCTCATTGTTTCTCACTAGGTGTCTGTTTCACACATTCCTCATTTAGAACTACCTAGTTAACATTGCCAGTCATTTCCAATCAAACCAAAGTCAAAAGAACAGCAAGGATCAAAAAGGTCTTTTAACAAGGTTGTAATGAGGCTGGGCTAACAAGAATTCTTGGTTTTTCTTGGATTTCAAATTGCACGCACAAAGAAGAGCATAAGTAATTTTCATAATTTATGAGGCTTCTTCCTTTTAGAACTTCAGAATTCTTTATCTTCTTTTTCCAGTTCTCCTTTTGTTTAAAGATTTCTGGATGGAGAACTTACTACTTTTCTTTAGCATTTTCTTTTTCAACCTTCATTTCTTACATCACCCTTATTGGGAAAACATATTTTATGCTCTTTTCTTACCAAGCATGCTGATAAGGTAGGAATTTATTTTTCATGTTTAGGGTGTTTTTATGAAATAAAATTTTTGGCTCAAATGGGCTACCAAAGAATGAGATATTTTGTTAAGGGTAGTTTTTTGGATCTTGGCTAAATGATTATTTCCTTGCTTATTGCTTAAGAAAAAGGTTAATCAAAAAATTAGGCAATGCAAACTTAACAGCCACTAATGAGGTTCTCAGTGTTTAATTTCTTGCTTCTCACCAGGTTATAAGGCATACTCCAATGTTCTCACAGTAAGAGGTTCAAGCATGTAAAAAAAATTCAAAAGTTCATTCATTTCATTTCTTAGTTCTTAATTCATCCAATTGTCCTTTCAAACATGTTACTACCTTAGAATTTGTTGCTAGAACCTATTGAATCTTTTGCATGCATTTTACTTTCTTGCTTACGGGTTAGGAAAATAGTTCAGTTGCTTTTATGTTCATATCCAAACAGTTTACACAGATTATGCAAATTCATCAATTATGTATATAATTCAAACTAAAATACCCAAAAAAATTTGTCTGCAACAAGTTAGAAATAAAAGAGAAAAACAAAAATCAATCTATACAGAAAATCAAAAGGAAACTAGAAAGAAAACTTAGAAAGGAAAATCACTCATCATCATCCTCTATGTCTTCTTCTTTTGTGACTGGAGGTACCTGTGAAGAGGATCCTGGTCCAGCCCGTGAGGTCTCACCCCTCCCTGAAAAAGGAGGCCTGTCCCCAGGCCATGCAATGTGTGCTGCAAATTGAACAGGGTCCATCCAAGGGTTATTTTGACCCACAAGAATACTATGATACAAGCCATGATGCAAGTGCATAAGACCCCTCTGGTTGGTATTTTATTGTGCCATAAGATGGATTTGCTGGATGTTGAGCTGATAAATGGCCTCAAGGATCATCCCTATTTCTCTGCTTAGAGGAGAGGGAATAGGTTCTGTTCCTGATGGTGGTGGTGCTTAAGGTGTATCTAAGGCAGGTGGTGGAGGTGCAACTGGTTTAGTTGGTGCCTGGATGCTACCATGGCGCTCAATGAAACGTTTGTCTATGGGTGGTCTGATAGGTTTGAGGTCCTGTATCTCAATTCCATGCCCTGCACAAAAATCAGTAATTAAAGCAGGGAATCTTAGGCTCCCTTTTACCTTATGTCCTACCTGAGAGTACTTTTGATCAGTCTTCATAAACTTGTGAATTTTATCAGAAATAATTTAGGCTAAGTCAATGGAGATATCATTCTATAGAATGCAGTACAGTAAATAACACCTGCTAAAAATTAGATCAGAGACATGTGCATTAAGGGCTATGTTAGCAAGTAGAAAAAAGGTCCAAACTTGAGAAATAGTGGTCATGTCCTTTCTTAGGATTCGTAGTGGATTCTCTCCCTGCCCCATCTAAAAATGGTGCCCTGGTATGCATATTGCTGCTTCTAGATCACTAGTGGCAATGAACTCATTCTTCAACTTCATAATAGCATAATCACATGTCTCTCCTCCCCCTAACTCCATAATATTGCCTACGTAAAACTTGATCTCATCTCTGCCATATGAAAGCCAACGGCCTTCACATACGTCCTTCGATCACCTTCACCCTCTTTAGGCTATGCATTGGCATAGAACTCCCTGGCAACTTTAGGATCATATTTCTCCCTTGGATAGCATATCTTCAATCAGTTCCTTCTTCTAATTACTTACAGAAAGGGGTCACACTCTACCAAAGCCAAATCCACTTTTCTTTCAGGGATGAACATCCAGTTTTGGATGTCCTCATATCTCTTACTTCTTGCCTTATCCCTGAATTTTGGTCATGTATCTTGCTCCTCAGTACGGGCTCTCTTCCCTTTGTTTCTTCTGCTAGAGCCAGTAGTAGCTTGTGAAGAAGAAGGGGCTATCTGTTTAGTTCTTGCCATCTACAAGAGAGTAAAGCAATATAACATAGATAAATTGATCTCTTAATTAAATTTGTAAAGGAAATGATAGAGCAGAGATAAGTTTCTCTCATATTAATGAAGCAAAAGAGTTGAAAGAACATTTAAAGATCATAACACTTATGCATAATCATGTTCTTATTGGACTTTTATCAAGCAGGTATCATGCAGCAGCATTTGTATATTGGCATTTCTTCACTAGTTTTCCTCAATCACACAAGAAAAGAGAACATTTCTATGGTATTGCAATACCAATAATAGGCATGAAGACAAATTGACATACATTCTACAAAAAATCATCACATACGAATCCTAAGAGAAGGTTACCATGCTTTACCATCAGTATCAGCATATAGGAATTCCAAATACAAAGGTTTAGTGGTTACCTTGTTTGAAAAGTCTGAAAATTATGCACAGAAGAGAGAATGTATTGAAATTGAACCTTTGAGTAGATTGAAATTGAAATGCGAGTAAAGTGCTTAATAGAAACTGACAGAGAGGAGAAAATGGGGTTTGGGAGTTATGAGATAGGGAACGGTTTTTGATTTGTGGAATAAAAGCTCATTCAAATTTGAATTAAATAGTATCAGGGGGCAGTTTTTAAACTGCTCGCTTAAGCGTGATTGAAACAGAATGAAATTGCAAGCTTGCGCTTAGTGCTGCGCTTGAGCGTACCTTACTGATGCCATTTTCTTTCTTCTCGCTTAAGCGAGTGTAGTCACGCTTAAGCGTAACTATGTTTTTTAAAAAAGACCAAAAGTTTCACGCTTAAGCTCAAAACCATCGCTTAAGCGAGTTCACCCCCTGATGCTTATCTTTCTTTTCACTTGAGTGTGCCTTATCACGCTTGAGCGTGACAACCCCTGATGTTCAAAAGATTCCCACGATTGAGCCTCCCGTGCTTCGCTTAAGCGTGGCAATACTACTGATGCTTAATTCTCTCTCGCTTGAGCGAGGGAAGTCACGCTTGAGCGTAATCGGGGGTAATTTTGAAAATTTTGATTTGCAAAGTTTTACCACGCTTGAGCTTGATCCTTGCGTTTAAGCGAGAATTAGACAGTATGTAACTTTCCTTGACACACTTGAGCATGAAGACTCACACTTAAGCGTGAATATACCTGATACTTTATTTTCCTTCCTCGCTCAAGCTTGAAATCATCCGCTTGAGCGAATTTGAGACAGAATCAAAACTAAAGTTCCTCACTTGAGCGTGATGTGCTGAACACTGTTCCATAACAAAATCAAAAACATCAAACACACAAAACATACATAAATTGAAATGAATTGAAATATTATTGAAATGAAAACATGTTGGGTTGCCTCCCAATGAGCTCTTGTTTAACGTCATTAGCTTGACGCCTGAAGAGTTGTCCTTATGGTTCATGCAGATGAATAAGAGTTGTGAGCTTCTCCACTTCTCCTCCCAAATATGGCTTAAGTCTTTGGCTATTCACTATCCATGTTCTCTCAGATTGAGGATCTTGTAATTTAATGGCTCCATGAGATTTGACTTCTTTGACAACGAAGGGTCCTGACCATTTGGATTTTAACTTCCCTAGAAAGATTTTTAATTTTGAATTGAACAGCAACACAAATTGGCCTGGATAAAAACTTTTATGCAGAATTTTCTTGTCATGATAGAACTTTATCTTTTCCTTATAAATCCTTGAAGATTCATAAGCCTCTAACCTCTACTCTTCCAGCTTCTCCAGTTGAATTTTTCTTTCTTGTATAGAAGCTTGTGGATTAAAGTTGAGTAACTTCATTGCCCAGTAGGCCTTGTGTTCAAGTTCCACCGGAAGATGGAAGTTCTTTCCATACACTAGCTGAAAAGGTGAAAATCCTGTTGCTACTTTGAAAGCAGTTCTATATGCCCATAAAGCATCATCTAACTTCAAGGACTAATCTTTTCTATTTGGGCTACAGTTTTCTTCAGAATTCTCTTTATTTCTCTATTGGATACTTCTACTTGCCCATTAACCTAAGGATGATAAGAGGAAGTCACTCTATGCCTAACTCTATAGTGTTCTAAACATTTTTAAAGTTGGACATTACAGAAATGAGAACCCCCATCACTTATTAATACTCGAGGTGTACCAAATCTGCTGAATATATTCCTTTTCAAGAACTTGATTACAGTTTTGGCATATGCTTTGGCACAGGCTATTGCTTCTACCCACTTTGACACATAATCCATTGCCACAATAATATATTCATTTAAAAGTGAAGTAGGTAAGGGTCCAACAAAGTCTATTCCCCAGCAATCAAACACTTCCACCTCTAAAATGGTGGTCAATGGCATTTCATTTCTTTTTGATATGCCCCATGTTTTCTAACAAGCATCACAATGCTACACAAAAACATTAGTATCCTTAACCAAAGTAGGCTAATAAAAACCTGATTGAAGAATCATAGTTGCTGTCCTCTCTCCATTGAAGTGTCCTCCATAGGGTGAACTGTGACAGTGCCATATATGACGTCCTACATCAATTTATATTTATTTCTATCCGTTTAATTAATTTCACAATAAATTTTTCGTATTTAATTAAATTTAATTAGGTCTTAATTCAAAATAATATTTATTTTCACTAAACATGTTCAAAATAATAATTGTATGGCGTCTCAAACTCCCAAAACCCAATTAAGTTGAAAGAACTCAAAAACCTGAAACAGGGGCCTGACGCTGCGCGCCAGCCCCACGCGTAGCGTCAGCCTAAGCTGCGCACCTCACACTATGCGTCAGCCTCACGCGTAGCGTAGGCATGACAGTAGCAGCAACTGGTGCTGATGCACATTTTAGGCCACACCGCCAACTTCTAACCTACCCAATTGGCCCGTTTTAGATCCGATTGCCACGAAAATTCACGGGCGACATATTTTCCCCATTTCGGAACTGTTGGCGTTGTCCGTTCGCCAAAATTCTAAAGTTATGCATGAAATGCAGTTTAAACCATCTTGGTGAAAAGCCCTTGCACCAAACACCCTAAATGGGTTCCAAATAGCCTAAGGCCAATACACACAACTTCTAAATATCCTAAGGAACCTATTGATGCATTTTGGGGGTCCCGAAACCCACCGAGTCTCAATTTCACCTATTCAATTCCTTAATTTCATATGTATTCACTATATGCATAACCTTTAAATCAATCAAATCATTAATCAAACATCAATCAAACATATCACACCTGTATATATATATAGATGATAAAACCTTCCCATAATCATAATCAAGCTTACAATGATGGCTCCGTGCCATGTAACACACAACATAAGAAAAATGCTATAATACTACATTAATATGCATTTATACTCACTTAACAGCACTAATCAACACTTTGCAAATCAACAACCAATACATAATTAAGTGTTTCTTCTTCTATTTTCCATATCGCCCTGGCCCATTTAGCTCTCGCCTCCGCGATGTGCATCCATACTTGCAAACGGTCACTAAACCATAATACAGGGGGTGAGTGACTGGAATTAAGGATTAATACAAAAATAAACATCCAAACTGGAAAAGGATAATCTTATAGCTACGTTATATATTTATCAACAATGTTCCTTGCTACCTTTTCATTACCACACTTCCCTTACACATAAATCAACACATCGTTTAACCTCAAGCTCCTATGTTCATTCTCATCCAATAACCAACATCACACATTACATACATTCTAATAGCTCAATCATCATATACTATTACAATCATCATCATAAGCATATAAATAAGGCAAGGAGTGTAAAACACAATTGACTCTCACATAGATAACATGACGCCTAGTATCCGGATACTAAAGGACTGGCCTTCAGAAGAACTTGTTTGTTCACTAACATTTCACCCTTTTCATTAAGCCATTGAAGTTTGTAAGGTTTTGGGTGATCTATTAGAGGACAACTAAGTTTGTGAACTAGCCGTTGACTAGCCATATTGGCACAACTACCACTATTTACAATAAGAGAACAAAGTTTGTCTTTAATGTAACATCTTGTATAAAAGATGTTCTCTCATTGTGTAGTGTCATCATCCCTTGTATGACTACCTAAGAGTCTTCTAATCATAAATAACTCACCTTCATCTCCTAGAACATGTTCACTCTCATAGGAATCACTATTGGAGCTATCACTTGAGTGTGAAGAAGATGCTTCCTCATAGCTTAAATAGTGATCAATGCCTTTTAAAATCATAAGTTTTTTTGTTGGGCATGGAGAGGCAATGTGACCCCTTCCTAAGCATTTAAAACATTTGATTGAACTTATTCTTGAAGAGTTGGGTTGGGATGAAGAGTTGTTGTTCCTAGAAGGGTTGTTCCTAGATAGTCTTGTAGGGGTATGATCCCTATGAACCTCACTTTTGAGTTTAGGAGTTGAAGTGCCTACTTCATGCTCCTTACCCTTCTTACCCAAACTACCCTCTTTAGGGATGGAGTCTTCTTTACCCTTCCACCTAAATCTAAAAGGTTTGGATTCTCTATTCTAGTAGGAAGCTCCATCTATGAGTTGAGCTTCTACTCTTGTGCATACATGGAGAAGCTCCTCAATGTCCACATGAGGTAGAAGTTCCACTCTTTTCCTAATATTATGATTAAGGCCATGTAAAAACCTATGCATGAGGATTTCTTCATCTCCTTAACATTGGCCCTAATCATAGCCTTCTCTAAAGCCTTATAGTAATCCTCCACATTCTTGGACCCTTGGGTGAGCCTATTGAGCTTGGCCAATAGTTTACCCCTATAGTAAGAGGGGACATACCTCTACCTAAGTAAGGCTTTCAAATCCTCCCATTCATCAATGGGTGGGAGATGGTCTCTTTTTTATTCTTTTAGGATTTGGGTCCACCATACTAATGCATAATTTTGAAAGCTAAGAGTGGCAATCCTAACTTTTTTCTTATTCTTAGTTTCATAGGAGGTGAAGAGTTTCTCAACTCTTATCTCCCAATCAAGATAGGCCTCCATATCACTTTTGCCATGGAAGGGTGGGACCTCTAGCTTGACCTCTCTCAAGCCACCCTCCTCATGGTTTCTACTATGTCTTCTATGGTGCCTATGGTCAACCTCACTAGTGTCATCATATTGTCTATCCGTATGGTGTCTATTTCTATGTCTATGATGCCTAGTGGTTCTATCTCTACCCTTCCCATTTTCTATGTTATCTAGCCTAGTAGCCATGTTATTAAGTTGGTCTAAGATTTTACGCATGTGTGAGGGGTGTGCTCTCCAAATCTCTCACTAGATGAAGACATGTTATAATGCAAATATGCTAGTGATGAGATACTAGTTGTTTCACTCACTTTAATTGAATCGCTCACAAAGAAGAAAATAGAAGAAAGCTTTTAGACAAGACTAGTCGAGGTGTAAGAATTTAAACTAAACCTAGCATGCAAGAGCATACTTATTCTAACTAGAAAGCAATTAAAGCAAACCAATCAGATAGTGTAAAAATGTAAACTAGGCCTAGGATATCAAATTGCACTTACACTAGTCGAAAGCAACAATATAAGCTAAGTCCTAAGCGCAATTACTCCTAATCAAACTTAGTGAAAGAAAGTTTAAAGTCCAATGTCCAATGTCTAAAGTACAAATACAAGGACTAAACAAAGAAACAAATTTAAAGTCCCCAAAATACAAGGGAAAAGAAAATACAATGCAAAAGAAACAAGTCCTAATTTATTACAAACTTTGCTTTCCAATACACAAGTCTTCCAAGGTTCTTCAAGACCACCAAGATGCTCCAATAAGCTACAAAAGAGAAACATGGAAACTCAAAGTAATGGTTAGTACAAAGTATAAGAAAGTAACAAGAATTTTTGTTTACACCCTAAGCTCTCAAGGTGTTTCACTCAAGGTCCACTTCTCTCTATATTGATAGATTGCTCTAGATCAAATCTTCTTGTCAAATCTCAATGCCTTCAATATGCTACCCAACTAATGGTGAGCTCACAAGACCTTAATCTCAAGAGTTCTAAGAATTGAAATACTCAATGGACAAAACTAGAGAGAAAAAAGGACAAGCAAACAAAGGCAAATTAGGAAGCTAAACCATTAAGATAAGACAAACTAGAGTATGACAAGCAACAAATGTTCAAAGAAAGAAAGCACACACAAGAGGAACAATATTAAGACAAACTAAAAGTGCAACAAAGACAAACTAAAATTAAATGCAAGAAAGAAAGTAGGCACACAAAAGTTACCTAGAACACTAGAATGCTTAAAACTTTGCACAAACTTTAGAAGTATGTTGCTAATGATTTTGCCTCACACAAATGTACAATTAGGCACTAAAAGACAA
Source organism: Clitoria ternatea (assembly GCA_037962975.1). NCBI lineage: Eukaryota > Viridiplantae > Streptophyta > Magnoliopsida > Fabales > Fabaceae > Clitoria > Clitoria ternatea. The sequence continues at coordinate 51,867,025 of CM075671.1, forward strand.
CAATTAGGTACTGTACAAATGAAATTATAGGTACTGGACTGTATTTTTTTCTCTAATTCAAGTATTTTTCAACATTTTTCACACTTTTTTGTAAGAAAAAAGCCTAAACAATGATGGAATTAATGGCCAATGCACTTATAACTTTTTTCACTTTTTTTCCTCTGTTTTTATATGTGTTTTTCTCTGTTTTTTACAGTCACCTACTACAGCAACAAAAACATGTACTAATAGTGCACAAAAAGAGGCAAAAATGGCAACTAAAGCTAGTCTAAAGCAAGCATCATCTTCCAAATCAAATATGTAATGGAAGGCATGAATTTATGCAACAAATGACATGAAAATAAAGGCACAAATAGCATGCAAAGAGTAGTGGACAGCTGCTGGAAAATTCAAAAACAAGCTAGAAAAACTCAACCTAAAGAGATCTAACAACTTACAACAAATTAGGCACAACTTGTCACCTTGAAGTGAGGTGAACAACAAGACTCTAAGGAGCTTGTTAGGTACTCTAAAGATGTGTTTAAAGTACCTTAGAATCCAGCAATAAACTCAAGCAAAGATCAACACAAAAAAGTCCTAGAATTGAGAAGAAACAAGCTCCACACTTCAAGCAAGGTCTAAGGCAACTAAGAAACACCTAAGCAAGCAACTAAGACCTAATCTAATCAACTATATGACAGGTTCAGAACTATTTTTATGTTTTCAAATGATCAAATGACACAAAAATTGACACAAGATGCAAAGAAAGTCAAAGAAACACAAGGCAAAACATGTTACTTGAGGTAGAAGGCATCTAAGGTCAACTTCTTGACTTTTAAAAAAACTTTTCTCCAACCTTTATGAAACTTTAAGGTTATGTTTCGGTTAAGTGCAGTAACAATATTTGTGAAGGAAGTTTGGAAAATTCAAAGCCAAAAGGTCTAGATCTTAGATCTCAAGTAAGCATAACTTTTTCATTTTTTTGAGTTTTTAGGCTTATGATATATGAAAATTTATGTAGAGAAAGTAAGGAATTCAGATCTAGAACCAGAATTGCAAAAAGAAAACAGCACCAAAATAGATCTAATAAAATGAATTCAAGAAAAGTTAAGACTCATGATACCATATGTTGTAGGAATTTCTTCAATTCCTAACTTTTGTTGAAGGATCTTCTCTTCTTGAACCTTCTTAGATCCAAAATGCTTGATTAAAATAGAGAGGAATGGTCACGGTTTGGAAGCTTATGGAGGAAGGTAGAAGAATCTTGTAGTGGAAGCTAGCTTGTGGTGGAAGTTAGAAGGAGAAGGAAACCTAGATCTAAGGAGATTTTGGTCTAGAAATGGAGGAGATGGAGAGGAGAGGAATGAAGCATGGTTCCACCACTCTCTAGAGAGAAGAGAGAAAGGTATAAAGAGTCACCACCTTTGGGAGAAAACCAAAGGATAAGACTAGAGAAAGGAGCCTAGAGCTTCTACTTTCTAGAAAGAAAGGAGAGTTTCTCACTCTAAGTTTTCTTATCATTCAAGTTATGAGAGAATAACAAAGGAGAGGAGCTTATATAGCTCCTTGGAAATTTTGGCCAAGCTATGCTAATTATGGGCCTTGGATTAATTCCTAAGGCCCAATCCTAAATCCTACTCAAAATTGGCCCAATATAAACCCAAATGCAAAATGGAACAAGGTACAAGGTCCAAAAGTGGCCCAAACTTAATGGCTATGCAAAGCCCAAACTAATTCCTAAAATATAGTCCTAATATACCTAGAATACAAAGGAATGGAAAATATGTACAAAATATATGAGTCCCAATGAAGAGGCCCAAAGGAGGCCCAAACATCCACACCAAGCCCATTACCCTTCTATAGAGCAAGAGAAAAGGGTAAAGGTCTTCAATAGCTCTTCCTTGGGCTTGGGCCCACTCAAGGAATGTATGGAAGAAGCTAAATGCTTTTGGAGACCTTCCTTGGCTCTCTTGGCCCTTGACCTAGTCATAGGGCCCTTGAAAGCATCCAAGGCAACCTCCAGAGATTGTATAGGGTCCATGGCTTCTTCCTAGGTGATGGCCATGTCAAGCTGGGAGTCCGACTTGACATCCTGTGAACCCAACTTGGTTCACCGAGCCCGACTTGGCTCTCCAACTCAACCACTAGGTCTGACTTGACCACTGGGTAGCTCAACTCATCATAAAGACCACGGGAGCCAGAAAATGAGGGGTATACATACCGTTGGCCATCCCATACCACATAATCACATATCATATGTCATACATCATGGCATACCATTACAAGCATCATATGCAACTGTCATAAACTGAATGTGCTCAAAACATAGGGAGACCGACTTGTCAAGCCCATCAACATAATGCCATCTCACACATAATAAATGCTTATCATAGTTCATACTCATAAATCATCTCATTATATATACAATGTAATATCCCATTATCTCAATTACCGAATATACCACATCATACAACACATATCTCATGATCAACATACTATCACAACTTATCTCAATACTGTTAGACATCCTCAATCTCAGGTATAATATCAAAAGTTGATATATACTCACCTCGTAGGGTGGCCACACAATCCAATCTTCCTAAGTCGCGTTTAATACTTCTATACTCGTCTTATCCACAATTCATCATAAAATAGTCATAATTCTTAATCAACAAATATAACAATGATACAATCAACATCAATGTTATACTACTCACAACATACATCTTAACTCACAGGCATCATAGAATTCAATTTCATTCAACACATTATTATTGTTTATCACTATTACCAGTTTCTTTTATTTAATCATCAACCTATTATAGCTCTCAACATCAATTCTCTTAGTTATTGTCGTCATCTTTATACCACTTATAATACAATTATTATTATAATTTGAAATCTCTCACCCACTCGCATAGTCTTATCAGCTCATTAGTATCTTTCATACATTCTCAATTCCCCATTTGTCATATTTCACATTATTTAATCCTTACATACTTACCATGCATATACATACATCTTATATCACCCACTTAGGTTCACTTTATTTCATAATTTACCATATAGCTATTTTATGTCATTTTGTTTCATTTTATTCACTTTCTTATTCCATACAAGCTATCATATTCTAAAACTCCTTTAATCATTATGCATCGGCATACTCACTTTATATGTTTACTTACAAAGATTATAATATGCATCCTTACCTTCTCATTCTCAACCCTTCATATAGGTAATATCTAAACTCGATTAACCCATTTACAATAGCTATAATATACCCTTTTTCCTAGTCGCCAACGGCGTAGGCAAATTTCTAAATTAACCTTAACCCAGCATACCCCCCTTACCTTGATTTTAAGCTTTCCAAATCTTCCAATCGATTGCGGGTTCCTTTCCAAAATCCCTAAAACCCATTTCTATTTTCGGTCCCCGTTTCCCAAGACCCATGATGCTGAACGGGCTCCGATCCCTGCTTCAGAATATACTTTAATTACACATCACTTCAAGGTCCTCATTCATGCCTCAAATGTCTATTAAATTCAAGAATTAAACTCCCAATACACATGCTAACCTCGGGTAGAGAGAGAGAAAGCGAGAATAAGGGAAAAGAAACTATGAAATTGAAGGACTCTAAGAGCTTACCTCACTTCCCCGATGCCATAAACATGATTCCCTTTAAGAATCCACCATCAATCCTCTTGAATTAGGCCTCCATCACTTGAGAGAAAAGAGAAGGAAGAAAGGAAATAGATTTTTGCATGTCTTGGGTCTATCTTTGTTTCAGCTTTTAATTCTGATTCGCGACGCTAACGCTACGCGTCAGCTCACTAATTCACACCTGACGCTATGCGCCACATCCACGCTACGCGTCAGGGCCCCCTGATTGTATTTTCCTTGAAATTCCATTTAAAATTCTATTTTCCATTTCCTTCCTTTATTTATTATTATCTTAAACCCAAAACATATTTTTATTTATTTTCCCATTATTTAACATTAGGGATGTTACACCATAAGATGTTCTTGACTTCTTCCTCAGATACACATCTCCTCAGAATGTTGTTTGATCCAAGCTTAAACAAGTATGGATCATCCCATACAAATTATTTTCCATCTTTCAAGAACTTTTTCTTTTGCTGCCATGTAAGATCTTCAGGAAGCACTCCTACAGCTTTGAAGTTTTCCATGTCTGCGAACCATGGTCTATTCTGAATCAATAATAGCTTTTCATCTGGAAAGTCATCTTGAACTTTAGGTTGAGTTTTTGTGACTTCATCATTAATCAATCTTGACAAATGATCTGCTACATGATTTTCACTTCCCTTCTTGTCTCGAATAATCAAATCGAATTCTTGAAGAAGAAGAATCCACTCAAAGGTTTGGCGATCTTCAAGAATCTTTGATAAATCTTCTGTAGAAACCTGCATGACCTAGAAAGCTTCTGACTCCTTTGACATTGGTTGCCGGAGGTAGTTTCTCAATCACTTTTACTTTTTCATGATCCACCTCAATGCCTTTTCCTGAGACTGTGTGGCCTAACACAATACTTTTAGTCACCATGAATGGCATTTCTCCCAATTTAGTACTAAGTTGGTTTCCACACATCTTTGAAGCACAGTGTGTAAATTCTCTAAACACATATCAAATGACTTTCCGAACACTGAAAAATCGTCCATAGAAACTTCAATGCATTTTTCCACCAGGTCAGCAAAGATTGCCAGCATACATCTTTGGAAGGTGGCTGGAGCATTACAAAGTCCAAAGGGCATCTTTCTGTAAGCAACACACCAAAAGGACAAGTGAAGGCTATCTTTTCTTGATCTTCTGGAGCCACCGCTATCTAATTGTAACCTGAATAACCATCTAGGAAACAACAATAAGCTTGTCCAGTAAGCCTATCTAGTATCTGATCCATGAAGGGTAATGGAAAGTGGTCCTTCCTTGTTGCTTGGTTAAGTTTCCTGTAATCAATACACATTCTCCATCCAGTAATAGTTCTGGTGGGAATCAACTCATTGTTTTCATTTTTTACAACTGTAATGCCACTCTTTTTTGGCACGACCTGTACTGGACTTACCCAAGCACTGTCTGAAATAGGGTAGATCATCCCAGCTTCCAGCAACTTCATCACTTCCTTTTTCACAACCTCCATCATTGTTGGATTCAATCTTCTTTGAGGTTGTGCAATGGGTTTATATTCCTGTTCCATGAAAATATGATGCATACAATAGGAAGGACTTATACCTTTCAAGTCGTTTAATCTTCATCCAATTGCTTCTTTGTTTTTTCTTCAAAATTTGAATTAATCAATCTTCCTCCTCATTCAATAAGTTATTGCTGATTACAACTGGTTTTTGACCCTCATCATCTAGAAATGTATACTTCAAGTGGGAGGGTAGTTTTTTCAATTCCAGCTATTGAACCTCAGTGACTTATTTTTCAAGAAGGCTTTCTATAGATTTTGTATCATTTAGTACCTCCTTGCTTGCATCAAAATTACGAAGAATCTCCTTCACTTCTTTTGCTTCTTTATCATCAAGTCCTTCTACCACCCACATTAAAGCTTCTTCAAGAGAGCCCAAATATTATGCTTCAGTAGTCTCTGGTATACCCACTTCATCCTCCACATCAATTTTGAAACAACTTTGCTTATCTACAGGATGTTTTATTGCTTCAAAAACATCAAAGTTGATTTCCTCATCTTGAACTCTTACTTTCAATTTCCTATCATCAATATCTATGATGACTTTTGCAGTCTTCATAAATGGCCTTCCTAATATGAGAGGTACTTCAGAATCTTCCTCTATATCCATGATTACAAAGTCCATAGAAAGACAAATTTGTCAACTTTCACAAGGACGTCCACTGCTACTCCATGGTTCTCTTTTGATTTTGAGTTTTGCTTTGTAATGCTTATTTTTGAAAACCATGGATTCATTACTTTGTAATGTTTTGATGTAATTTTTACTATTTTTTATTAATGAAATCATTGTTTTCTTTAATTGCTTAATGTCTTTATACGCTCAATGATCAAGAGATGGGTTTGGGTGATTTTAATTTATTAGGGAGGGACTAAGAAGTGAACCTAGTTAATTAACTTAGGCAATTAAACCTAAGATTGAAATTGGGAAAGTAACTAAATCTTTTAAGGACTCTAAGATTTTCATAAAATGTTAATGGGCTCTATTTTCAAATTGAACGTTGTTCTTTGAAAGTAGAGTACTTTAGTGGAGCTCAAAAGAAAAAGCTAATAATTTTGGGAAATTGGTCTTGAGTATATGATATTATAAGATAAAAGCAAAACCTTTATACATCAATACGGAGCAATTACACACTCTAAGATCCCAAGATGCATTTAACTTATCCTGTTTCCTAGAGAACTTCTCCATTATATTTTTTTACAAAATAACTCTGAATTTGTTATCTAGATAATTGGAATTGAAATTACGAGTACTTGAGAACACAATCCTTGTAGAGACAATCTTTTTTATATTACGTGACGTAACCATCCGCTTGTAGTGTGCTTATCAAGTTTTTGGCGTTATTGTCAGGGATTGGGTTTCCCCTCAATATTCGGTGATTTTGATTCTATTTAGACTAGACGCCTTTACTATTTTTCTTTATTTTCTTTGATTATTTTTTACTTTTATTATTTTATTTTTATTTTATTTAGTTAATTTTTGTTGTTTATTTTTACCTATTTTTTTCAATTTATTTATTTTATAATTTATTTAAAAAATATTATGCTTGGTCTATTTTTGTCTGTGTTTTACAGGTACTTTTATATGAAGGACTAGGAGTGTCGATCCCGACTTCATCTTAGATCCAGAAATCAAGCACACCATCCTTGCAAGAAGGTGAATTCGGAGACAACTCTTTGAAGAGAAACCTATAAACATGGATGAGCAAGACAAGCAGGCACTTAGAGACTTCATTGCTCTAAATACCATGGGCAGAGAGCCAAGCATCACACGGCCAGCTATAAAGGCCAATAACTTTGAGCTCAAGCCTTCTCTCCTCTCTGTGGTGCAGTAGAGTCAATTTGGGGGATTGCCATTTGAGAATCCCAACCTCCACCTCTATGTCTTCCTGGAATTGTGGCACCTTAAAGGTGAATGGTGCTTTGAGCGATGTAATCCAAACGAGGCTTTTCCCTTTCTCTTTGAGGGATAACGTAAAAGCTTGGCTGTACTCCTTGCCTGAAGGGTCCATCTCTACATGGACTGAGCTTTCCACCGCCTTCGTTAACAAATACTACCTGAGGAGCAAAAGCGATCAGTTGAGGTAGCAAATAATTTCCTTTATGCAAAAGAAAGATGAGACCTTGTACAATGCATGGGAGAAGTACAAGGAACTTTTGAGAGAATGCCTCCACCATAGGATACAACAATGGCTTACGGTCTATATTTTTTACAATGGACTTACTTTTAACCATCGGGTTACTTTAGATGTTACAGCTGGTGGTGCCTTCATGAGCAAGAACATAGAGAAAGGTTATAATCTAATTGAGGAAATAGTTCAAAATTCTTACCAATGGTCTTTTGAGTGAAGTTTACCTCCCAAAACTCTAGGTAAGTACTTTGTTGATATTATTTCATTATTGACTACTAAGGTAGAGGCACTAGCTGTTAAATTTGATAAACTTGGTGCAGGTGCTTCTAATGTTATTCGTGTGTTATGGTGAAATGAAGGTCATATGGCTAATGCTTATCTGATAGGACTTCCACAGAATCATAAGAAAGAGATGCAGCAAGTGGATGCAATAGGGAGCTATCAAGATAGTAGTTTAGGAAACAACTATATGCCTCCGTTAAGACCTTTTGCACTACAAGGTGTATATCCATCACAAAATTCAAGATTAGAATCTTTATTAGAGGCTTTTGTAGGAAAACAAATGAAACAAAATGAAAAATTCACAGAAGTTTTAAAGGACCTAACCTCTAAAGTGGATGAAATAGCCATCTACAACAAAAGGTTAGAGACTTAGATAACCCAACAAAAAAGTCACACCATTGAGGTTACATTGAGAAGTGGTAAGGTGTTGGAGGATCCATCACTAACATAAAAAGATGAGAAAGCTCCTAATAAAACAGATGTGACCTGTACATCCAAACCCAATGAGACTGTGGTGGAGGCAAAGAAAGAGGTAAGGCCATACCGACCTCCAATTCCTTATCCTCAAAGGTTGGCCAAGGCAAAATTAGATAAGTAATTCGGTAAGTTCCTTGAGGTCCTTAAAAGGCTTTATATTAATGTACCATTTATGTGTTAACCAAGTGGCCTCAAGTACTCAAGAGGGGGGTGAATTGAGTATTAAAAAATTTACTTTGAATGCTTTTGAAGTTGATTCTTTAGTTACTATGTTTGATGAAGATGATAAACTTAATGGTAAATAGTAACAATTTATACACAAGACAAAATAGTTAGCACTAAAAAGGTCCAAGTAATATTCAAGAAATGGAATCAAATTAATCTTAACACTATTTATAGTACTTAGAAAGATTTCAAAATAATTCAAGAATATTACTTAAGGCTAATTTCAACAATGTTAATCGAAATAATTTATAACTTAATATAACATGCACTTAGTCCAAATTAATTGGCAATAATATAATAAATCAAGCAAGCAAGTTAAGTGCACAAATTTAAATGAGTTTAGGGAAGAGAGATTTGCAAACTGATATATACGAGTTCCACCACACCGGTGTATGTCTCGCCTCTAAGCAACCCACTTAGAGGATTTCCACTATTGGAGATTAGAGATACAACTTTGAGCAATCACGACTTCCTAGTGTCCCACACTCAAGAACCCAATTCTCACAAGTATAAGGGTACCCCACCCAATCTCTCAATCTCACAATTACAAGGTTGAAACCCAACCCAAAATCTCTCAGAATTTGTGAATGTGATTTTACAAGTGTGATTCTCTCAATAGAGTGGATATACAAATTAAAGCTTTTACCAAATGATAATTCCCAAAGAGTGGATATGCAAATTTTAGCACTTCAAAAATATTTTCTCTCTTAAGAAATAATTTGCAAGTTTAGAAAATAATTTTGTTCACCAAGTTTACTTTCAAATAATAAGCCAAAATGGAAACAGAGAGTAATTAAGAGAAAAGAAGAAGAGGAGCAGCGTGAGGGAAGGAGAAAGCAAAGGAACTACTTCAATGCTTTGGGACGACTTGCTTCTTCAAGTTCCTCTCTATTTATAGCCTCTAGCAGCATGGCATTGCAATTAATTTATTCCCTTTGATGCAATGCAAGTGGAGCAAGGGAGCGTCTATCTTCAATTTTTTAATTCATAGTGCGATGCGTAATTTACGTAGTGCGTTCAGTGCTGTTTCCATTTGAGTTTAAACTGAATGAATCGGTGCATGAATGGATTCCCAGCGTGTATTTTTCCCCTGATACAGTGTGTGAATCGATTCCTTAAGTCTATGAATCGATTCCTTCATGAAATAAACAACAATGAATCGATTCTTTGTGCTTTGAATCGATTCCCTTTGTTTTTCTAGCAAATGAATCGATTCCTTTTACTGTTGAATGGATTCCCATGTTTTTCTATCAGCATGAATCGATTCTTTTAATGGGTGAATCGATTCCTATGTTGATTTTGCATCATGAATCGATTCCTGACACTTATGAATCGATTCCTTACCTGTTTAAAACACATGAATCGATTCCTAGTAATGGGGAATCGATTCCCAACCTGTTCCTCTTAAAAATAATTACGTTTTAGACCCTTTTTGATACTTAATTGCATACGTTTTGTTTCCTTTGATTCTTGGCACTTTTGTTGATCATTTTTCACTTGATTTAGTCATTTATGAATGCCTTGACTGAAGTCTTTTTGTTGTTCATCAAAATTGATAGCTTGATCTTCATGAATTGATTCTTAATTAATCGCTTTGCACAACATCCTTAATATATCTTCATTTGTTGTATCATTATCAAAACCTACATCAACATATAAATACATTCTCCCCCTTTTTGATGATGACAACAAATGTTCATCTTGCAGGGTGTGAGTTTCATAACAATTCATATATTTGGCATAAATGACTATCCCTTACACATATAATTTGATACCACATGTTATACATATAATTGAATACCACTTTGTCATTTACACATGTAATTTGATATTACTTGTTGTAAAGAAATATAGTAAGGCTCCCCCTTAATCATGCATTTTCAACAAGGATAGATGGAGATATTGACTTCTAGATTTTATCTCCCCCTTAATCATTTAATAGATACTATTATAACATCATGATATTCTCTCCCCCTTTGTAAGATATTTTATGCCACTTAGAATGTATATATTTATTTTCTTCCACTTTGGCATCATCAAAAACATTTAAGAATATATATAAAACTTTAAGAAGTATACATTTTGTAGAGATAGATACCATTTGGATATAAAACTCCCCCTAAAACATGCAACATATATCACAGAGTAATTCGAAGCATGTAAGCAATCATAATGATGTTTTCTCCTTCTTTTGGATAAGCAAAGTTAGAGATTATATAGGTTTAAAATTTTGCAATTTGCCAATGATTTTATTGCACAAGATAGTCAAGAAAATCAAAGTCATTTGCCATTTATTTTTGAGAACCATGTGGTACATAGGAGATTATTTTTGTGTCAAGATATATTTAATTAAGTATATTCTTCCTGAGAACTTAAAATAAAACAAGAGTTTTGTGAAGTATGTATTGACTTCAAGAATTGTATGTATATCACAAAGGAAAGTACTATATTCAAAGAAATGAAAAACAATTTAAAATCTTTTAGTTAAAGATTTTCAAAATTATGTTCAAGGAGTAAGAAAAAATGATAAACATCAAATTAAACAATTTCCAAAATTCCTAATTCCCTTATAATATTTATAAATTGTTCTTTCGAAAGGGGTTTTGTAAAAATATCCGCCAATTATTTTGAAGTTTCAACATATTCAAGAACACAATCTCCTTTCAAAACATGGTCTCTTATAAAATGATGTCTTATTTCAATATGTTTAGTCCTAGAGTGCATGACTAGATTTTTGGATATATTTATAGCGCTAGTGTTATCACATTTAATAGGCACTTTATTTAGAACAACACCAAAGTCAAGAAGTTGTTGTTTCATCCAAAGAATTTGAGCACAACAACTGCCAGCTGCTACATATTCTGCCTCAGCTGTCGACAAAGCAACACTTACTTACTTCTTGCTATGCCAAGAAACAAGGGAACTACCAAGTAAATGACATGTGCCACTGGTACTCTTTCTATCAAGTTTACAACCAGCAAAGTCAGAATCAGAATATTCTATGAGAATACATTCAACGCCTTTGGGATACCATAAACCAACATTTTGAGTACCCACAAGATATTTCAAAATTCTTTTTACGGTAGTGAGATGTGATTCTTTAGGACATGCTTGATATCTAGCACACATGCATACAGCAAACATAATATCGGGTCTACTAGCTGTTAAGTAAAGTAAGGAGCTAATTATACCTCGGTATTTCAACGTCCTTACCCTTCTCATCTTTGTCTAAGTAGTAAGATGTACTCATAGGTGTAGCTATTTCGTTTGCCTTATCCATTTCAAATCTTTTGAGTAGTTCTTTGCAATATTTCGTTTGACTAATGAAAGTCCCTTCATTTGTTTGTTTGATTTGTAATCCAAGGAAGAAGGTGAGTTCTCCCATCATGGACATTTCAAATTCATCTTGCATAATCTTGGCAAACTCTTGACAAAGAATTTCGTTAGTAGCACCAAATATTATGTCATCAACATAAACTTGTACCAAAAGAATGTCATTGTTTTTATGTTTTATAAACAGCGTAGTATCAACCTTTCCTCTTTCAAAATTATTTTCTAAAAGAAATTTACTAAGTCTTTCATACCAAGCTCTTGGAGCTTGTTTCAAACCATATAAAGCTTTTCTCAATTTAAAAACATGGTTTGGAAATTTGTGATTTTCAAAACCGGGAGGTTGATCTACATAAATTTCTTCTTGAATATAGCCGTTTAGAAAAGCACTTTTGACATCCATTTGATAAAGCTTAAAATCCATACAACAAGCAAAAGCTAACAGTAATCTTATGGCTTCTAATCTAGCTATGGGAGCATATGTTTCTTCATAGTCTATTCCCTCTTCTTGATTATATCCTTTAGCAACTAATCTAGCTTTATTTCTTGTTATTATTCCATTTTCATCTAGCTTATTTCTAAAAACCCATTTAGTACCTATTATTAGATGGTCATTGGGTCTTGGCACAAGTTCCCAAACTTCATTTCTTTTAAATTGATTCAATTCTTCTTGCATGGCCAACATCCAATGTTCATCAATAATAGCTTTATTGATATTTTTGGGTTCTATTTGTGATACAAAAGCTAAGTGATTGCATACATTTCTAATAGCGTTTCGAGTACTTACACCTTTTGTTATTTCACCTATGATATTGTCCAAGGGGTGATTCTTTAAGGTGATCCATTCCTTTTGTTGAGGTTCTTCATTTTGTGTTGTATCTCCTTCATTTTTATTTCCTTCTTCATCTTCCAAGTTCATTTCTTGGAAGGTACCTACACGATCATCAATTTCCTTCCTTGGAGGATTTTGGTTAAGTTCATCAAATTTGACATGTATAGACTCTTCAATTGTACATGTTCGTTTGTTAAATAGTCGATATGCTTTACTAGTAGATGAATATCCTAAGAATATTGCTTCATCAGATTTTGTATCGAATTTGCCGAGATTATCCTTTACATTGTTTAAAACAAAACATTTGCATCCAAATATATAAAAATAAGAAATATTTGGTTTTCTTCCTTTATAAAGCTCATAGGGGGTTTTCTTTAATATAGGTCTTATCAAACATCGGTTCATAACATGGCAAGCGGTATTTACCGCATCGGCCCAAAAATGTTTTGAAATGTTACTTTCATTTAACATAGTTCTTGCGAGCTCCGCTAAAGATCGATTTTTCTTTCAACTACTCCATTTTGTTATGGAGTTCTTGGAGCCGAAAAATTATGATCAATACCAATTTTTTCATAAAACTTTTCAAAAGATTGGTTTTCAAATTCTCCCCCATGATCAGTTCAAATAGATACAATTTTCAAATTTTGTTCATTTTGAATGATCTTGGCAAGTTTCTTAAATGCATGATATGCTTCATGTTTATGAGTAAGAAACAATGTCTATGTATATCTAGAATAATCATCCACAATCACAAGACCATAATAGTTTCCACCAAAACTTTTAATTTTTGAAGGTCCAAATAAATCCATATGTAAAAGTTGTAAAGGTCTAGTTGTTGAAACAATATTTTTCGCTTGAAAAGAAACCATTACTTGTTTTCCCTTTTGACAAGCGTCACAAAATTTATTTTCGAATTTCAATTTTGGTAAACCAATTACTAAATCTTTCGAAACAAGTTTATTTAAATGGTCTATATGAATGTGAGCAATTCTTCTATGCCATAGCCATGATTCATCCTCTTTAGTTATGAAGCATTGCACATCATTTGAAGCAAGACAATCAAGATTAATCATATAAATATTATCAACTCTTTGACCAACGAATTTTATTTCCTTGTTTAGCTTATTTTCAATTATGCAACCGTTTGATTCAAAAATAATTTTATAGCCCTTATCATATAATTGACTAATGCTAAGCAAGTTATGTTTAAGTCCTTCAACATATAATACATCGTTTATAGAAGTAGAAGAATTTTTACCAACATTTCCGATTCCTAGTATTCTTCCCTTTGTGTTATCTCCATATGTAACGAATCCTTTACTTCGTGGAGTAAATGAAATGAACTTACTTTTATCTCCGGTCATGTGTTTTGAACACCCACTATCCGAATACCAATGGGTGCTATTTGCTTTAAAGCATACCTACAAAACATGTCAAGTTAGAGAACTTGGTACCCATTTTATGTTGGGTCCTTGTAGGTTAGCTTGAGGTAATGTTCCTTTAGGAACCCATACTTTTCTTACAACCTTTGGCCCTAGTTTTCTAACATTACAATTAGATGCATTATGTCCTTTAAAACCGCAATGATTATATTTCATAAAAGGTGATGAAGTTTTACTAGGTGGTATAAAGAAGTTCTTATAATTCTTTTGTTTCTTAACGGCATTGAAACCTAAACCCGTTTTATCAAACATACACCATTGTTTACCAAGTAAAACATTTAAGTTGTCTCTACCATTTGTAAATTTTTCTACAGTTCTATTCAAGTCCAAAACCTTAGTTTCTAGCATGTCACATTTCTTTACAAATTCACAAGGTTTAGTCCTAGAGCATGCTTGAACATTTACTAATTCATTTTTCAAACATTCATTTTCTTTACAAACTTCCATAAGATGCATCTCAAGAGTGTCAATGGGTTTTCTAGATAATTTATGCTTATTAGATACTTTCATAAATTTATCATACAATTCTTCAAGAGCATCAAGTAGTTCTTCCTTATCTAAGTCATGAAAGTTTACCTCATTTTCTTCATCTTGGTGATTGGCCATAAGACAAAGGTTCACTTCTTCATTTTCTGAATCGTCTGAGCTACTTATCTTATTTTCATCCCATGCGATATATGCTCTTCTCCTTTCTTTTCTTTCTTTGTTTTTCTTCTTTAGGTTTGGACAATCTATCTTGAAGTGTCCTTCCTTTCCACATTCAAAGCAAGTAGGTGAAGTAGGATTCTCTTTAGGATTAGGTTTCTTACCTTGTGATTTGAAGTTCCTTTGGAAGCGTTTGCTCTTCATAAGCTTTCCAAAACGTTTCACGAATAGGCTTAACTCTTCATCCTCGTCAAGATCACTCTTGGATTCATCTTCAACAATTAAGGTGGCTTTGAGAGCTAGCCCTTTCTTCTTAGAGACTTTTTCTTCTTCCTCTGCTTGTTTTAAGTCTTTCAATTCTTGTTCTTGTTCTTGGAGTTTACCAAACAAAGTGGCAAGAGACATATCATTTATATTGGGAGATTGCTTGATGGTCGTAACAAGAGGTTGTCATTCCCTAGTAAGACTTTTTGGAACTTTGTGGATAAGTTCCTTGTTAGTATAAGATTTACCAAGTGTAATAAGATGATTAATAATCAAAGTAAACCTCTTTTGAAGTTCTAAAATAGATTCATTGGAATTCATTCTAAAGCTTTCATATTGACTAGTTAAAGTACTAATCTTAGAGCCTTTAACGTCGCTAGTTCCTTCATGAGTTACTTGAAGGGTATCCCACATATCATTAGCAGATTTACATGTAACTACTCTAAAGAACTCATCGGGACCTAAGGCTAAAGCGATCAAATTTTTTGCTTTGTAATTATATTGTACTTTCTTCTCTTCCTCACTAGTCCAATCATCCATAGGTTTTTCAACTTGTTTATCATTTACAACATGCATAGGTACAAAAGGACCATTTTCAATAGCATTCCATACTTTCAAGTCAATTGATTGCACAAAAATTTTCATCCTTGCTTTCCAAAAAGCGTAGCCCTCACCATTGAAAGCGGGAGGTCTATTTGTGGCACCACCCTCGGGAAAAAGATTTAGAGAATTTGAGGCCATTTGTTCTCTTGAAGCTGTTAAGCTTGATCTACCAGGAGTCAAGCTCTGATACCACTTGTTAACCAAGTGGCCTCAAGTACTCAAGAGGGGGGGTGAATTGAGTATTAAAAAATTTACTTTGAATGCTTTTGAAGTTGATTCTTTAGTTACTATGTTTGATGAAGATGATAAACTTAATGGCAAATAGTAACAATTTATACACAAGACAAAATAATTAGCACTTAAAATGTCTAAGTAATATTCAAGAAATGGAATCAAATTAATCTCAACACTATTTATGGTACTTAGAAAGATTTCAAAATAATTCAAGAATATTACTTAAGGCTAATTTCAACAATGTTAATCGAAATAATTTATAACTTAATATAACATGCACTTAGTCCAAATTAATTAGCAATAATATAATAAATCAAGCAAGCAAGTTAAGTGCACAAATTTAAATGAGTTTAGGGAAGAGAGATTTGCAAACCGATATATATGAGTTCCACCACACCGGTGTACGTCTCGCCTCTAAGCAACCCACTTAGAGGATTTCCACTATTGGAGATTAGAGATACAACTTTGAGCAATCGCGACTTCCTAGTGTCCCACACTCAAGAACCCAATTCTCACAAGTACAAGGGCACCCCACCCAATCTCTCAATCTCACAATTACAAGGTTGAAACCTAACCCAAAATCTCTCAGAATTTGTGAATGTGATTTTACAAGTGTGATTCTCTCAATAGAATGGATATACAAATTAAAGCTTTTACCAAATGATAACTCCCAAAGAGTGGATATGCAAATTTTAGCACTTCAAAAATATTTTCTCTCTTAAGAAATAATTTGCAAGTTTAGAAAATAATTTTGCTCACCAAGTTTACTTTCAAATAATAAGCCAAAATGGAAACAGAGAGTAATTAAGAGAAAAGAAGAAGAGGAGCAGCGTGAGGGAAGGAGAAAGCAAAGGAACTGCTTCAATGCTTTGGGACAACTTGCTTCTTCAATTTCCTCTCTATTTATAGCCTCCAGCAGCATGGCATTGCAATTAATTTATTCCCTTCGATGCAATGCAATTGGAGCAAGGGAGCGTCTGTCTTCAATTTTTTAATTCATAGTGCGATGCGTAATTTGCGTAGTGCGTTCAGTGCTGTTTCCATTTGAGTTTAAACTGAATGAATCGGTGCATGAATGGATTCCCAGCGTGTATTTTGCCCCTGATACGGTGTGTGAATCGATTCCTTAAGTCTGTGAATCGATTCCTTCATGAAATAAACAACAATGAATTGATTCTTTGTGCTTTGAATCAATTCCCTTTGTTTTTCTAGCAAATAAATCGATTCCTTTTACTGTTGAATCGATTCCCAAGTTTTTCTATCAGCATGAATCGATTCTTTTAATGGGTGAATCGATTCCTATGTTGATTTTGCATCATGAATCGATTCCTGACACTTATGAATCGATTCCTTACCTGTTTAAAACACATGAATCGATTCCTAGTAATGGGGAATTGATTCCCAACCTGTTCCTCTTAAAAATAATTGCTTTTTGGACCCTTTTTGATACTTAATTGCATATGTTTTGTTTCCTTTGATTCTTGGCACTTTTATTGATCATTTTTCACTTGATTTAGTCCTTTGTGAATGCCTTGACTCAAGTCTTTTTGTTGTTCATCAAAATTGATAGCTTGATCTTCATGAATTGATTCTTAATTAATCGCTTTGCACAACATCCTTAATATATCTTTATTTGTTGTATCATTATCAAAACCTACATCAACATATAAATACATTATGGAGGCGTTACAACAAATGTCAATGTATGCCAAGTTCCTTAAGGATATCTTGTCCAAGAAAAGGATACTTAAGGATGATGGAACAATTACATTTACTAAGGAGTGCAGTGTTTTGATTCAGAAGAAGTTACCCCTTAAGCTCCAGGATCTAGGTAGTTTCTTAATATTATGCATGATAGGGAATATGAATATTGATAGAGCACTTTGTGATCTAGGAGCTAGTGTTAGCTTGATACCATTGTCTATTTGTAAAAAACTAGATCTAGGTGAATTGAAATCCACTAGGATGTCATTGCAACTAGTTGATAGGATTATGAAGAATCCTGTGGGAATCCTTGATGGTGTCCCTATCAAGGTGGGTAAGTTTTTCATACCTGCTGATTTTGTAGTTTTAGAGATGGAGAAGGATTCTATGATCCCTATTATTTTGGGGAGATCGTTTCTTGCCACTATATAAGCGCTTATTGATGTAAAGAATAGTAAACTATCTCTTAGTGTAGGACACCAAAAATGGAATTCAACCTTAAGAATGCCATGAAAAAATAAATAATAGACGATTGTTGTTATAAGATTGATATCTGTGACTTGGTGGTGAAGGGAGAAGCCCTAAAAAGCTTTCCTCGGGATCTACTAGATTCTGTGTTAGCTGTTTCTACTAATTTTGCAGGTGATCTTTTAGAAAAATGGATGAAAAAGTCCCACCCCAAAGGAATGATAAAGCTAAGGTTAAATTGAAACCTCTTTCAAACACTTTGAGGTATAAATTTCTTGGACCAAACTCTATTTATCCTGTGATTGTTATTGGTGGTTTGAATAGGGATGAAACTGAAAAGCTGTTAGAACGACTTATCATAGGCTATTCCATGGATGACATTCAAGGGATTAGCCCATCTTTTTGCATGCATACTATAGTTGTTGATGAAAATAGTAAGCCTTTAGTGGAACACTAATGAAGGCTTAATCCTAAAATGCATGAAGTTGTTAAGAAAGAGGTTCTAAAGCTTTTGGATTCTAGTGTTATTTACCCTATTGCAAGCAGTAAATGGGTAAGTCTGGTACATGTGGTACCAAACAAAGAGTGGATGACTATAGTTACGAATAAAAAGGGTGAATTGATTCCTACTAGGATAGCATCTAGGTAGTGCATGTGCATAGACTATAGGAAGTTAAATAGCACCACTAAGAAAGACCATTTCCTATTACCCTTTATTGATTAGATGCTTGAGAGACTAGCTAAGCACTCTTACATTTGCTATTTGGATGGGTACTCCAGTTTTCACCAAGAGAAAACCACACTTACATGCCCTTATGGTACCTTTGCTTACAAGCGAATGCCTTTTGGGCTTTGCAATTCATCTACGACTTTTCAAAGGTGTATGCAAGCTATTTTCTCTGATTTGATTGAAAATGTGGTGGAGATTTTCATGGATGATTTTTCTATGTATGGTGTTAATTTTGATAATTGTAACACCCTCAGTTAACTAGGACAATCTCTTCCACTAGATCATCCTACTTAACTAAGAGGTTACAAGTTTTAGAAAAATATAGAAGTTTTTTTTGTACAAAGCATTGGTGGATTCCAAAACTACATTAAAATATTTCTATACATTACATGGTCATAATCAACAAAACTATGTATACTTTGAATCCAGGGGCACACAGGCTCCCAAATAGACTTAACTAAATACACCTAACTAACCCGTTAATCGTTCTCTGAAAGTGCTAAACTAGAATGGTCCCCACTAGTGGAAGGTCTTGGCTGCCAAGCCTGACGACATCGATAGTAAGCACTAGATACGACGGCAAGGAGATTACAAGCCTCTATAGACATTTGTGTGATGCTCTTCATGTTCCCATAGATGAAGCTTCGGTATACGTAGCGGAGGAAACTCTAAGAGCGGTTCCACTCGGCTCTCAGAAGGATTCAGGTTA
Source organism: Clitoria ternatea (assembly GCA_037962975.1). NCBI lineage: Eukaryota > Viridiplantae > Streptophyta > Magnoliopsida > Fabales > Fabaceae > Clitoria > Clitoria ternatea. The sequence goes on from CM075671.1 coordinate 51,886,281, forward strand.
TCAAGAAGAGTCCTTGCGTAGTGTGTCGAGTAGCCATCTCAATCTCTATCTTTGAAGCATGTACTGATAGGGGCTCAGTGGGGATAGTAGCGCACATTGCATTCGGAGTAGGCTTAAGGTCCTCTTCCATGATGTCTATTGGCTTCTCATCTAGATCTCCCCAGGGTCTTCTTCTAGGTTATATTCTATTTCCATCTTAGGGTTCTCTTCTAGTTTTTCTCAAGAACTTCTTCCTTTGGAGTTAGAAGGACATATCCCAACGAGGGTGAGTATAGGGTCCTCAGAGGCTCGGGTAGAGGATATGGACCTAAGGGATCGCCCTCAGCAATAGCTCGATGCCCTGCGAGTTCCTTGTACTCCTCTACACTTAGCTGACGGGGTGGGTCCCTATAGCGTCAAACCGTACTCTTTATCACTTCCACGTCTCTATTGTAAGGCAGTAGTGACTCTTGGAGTTTACATGTTGACTCGTCATCTAAATCTTCCCTAGTGACTCCCAGCGTACTAGGGCCAACTCTATCTATCAAGGGTAACCTCCTCTAGTGAACCTTATCATCTATGCGAGGTCTCTTCTCAAATCTAAAAAATAAATGTAAAGGTGAGGAATGTCGCCTCACTCATAAACGACAGAGAATTGTCATTTCTAACATCTCTCTCACCCAACACAACATTAATCACTACCAGGCTATGGGTAAGGTTCGGGCCTCACTCCCATACCATCCATTAGTTACCATTCTCTCATAACTATACTCCTACCTCAAACTCATCTCACTCAGTGTTAGCTCTCTCCTCATTTACAACTAGCTTATTTCAAGAGGGATTCATATATTCCTTTTATAAGATCTAGGGCCTAGCATAGTTATGATCGTAAGATCATCTACAGGTTCCATATTTACCATCACATTAATATATGGTATCAATAATCAACATCATAGATATACTATCACATGCACATTATATATCAAGCAAAGGATTAATCAAACATGATGCTATGCATGCATGCAAGTATTCCATTATTCTTCTGTCCTTTAGTGTTGTTAATGCGATGCATGTGGTCCTAAAATCATATCATTCTCAGTTCATCATAACCGTTCTACCTCAGTCTCATACTGGGCATAACATTTCCATACTGGGCATAACATTTCCATACTGGGCACAACATTTCCATATACTGGGAATAATGTTTCTTTTAATAACTGATTATTTTGATTAAGGGTTTTCTTCCTATTTAAATTAAATAATACTCTTATTCTTTTCTTGGCTAGTGCTCTTATTATAAATCCAAGGTATAACGTGTGGGTTAGCTTAGTATATTAGTTGGCGATTAAAGAAAAGTGGTCACATTTCACCATCCTTCACATTCTTATGTCAACTCCTCACGTCCTTTCGAATCATGTCTCACCATGCCTTCCCACATCATCATCACATCACGTCAGGACCCTACCAAGACTTAATCTTAATTTCATATTTTCATGACATAACTTATAACAATATATATATATATATAATTCTTTCACACATCGTATTCACACATAAACACACCATGTCTACTTTCATCACACGTATAATGCATATAATCACGTAGTTTCACCCAATAGAGTCATTCACACATATAAGTACTTGGCATATTATTCGTACTAGTGGAGAAAAGGCTTTTTACACTAGTACCTTTTGGCCTTTACACCGGTTGTAGGACCGGTGTAGATGGAGTCGATGAGAAAAATATGGACTTTTTACACCGATTTTAGGACCAGTGAGAAAAATAGTTTTACATTAGTCCTTTACACTATTACCAGTGTAAAATGTAATATTTACACTGGCCCTGTTCGTTACAACTAGTGTAAATATTAAATTTTACACCGGTCCTGTTGTTAACAACCGGTATAAACATGATATTTTACATCGGTCCTGTTTGAACGCCCGGTACAAAAAAGTAAACTTTTAACACCGGTTGGTTACTACAACTGGTGTAAAAAGTTTTTTCTTTTTTACTTTCCATTTTGTTTCATTTATTTCAATCTTGGTCTTTTTTTTACACATGCATAACGCCACATCAATTACAAAAAAAGATACTAGAGAGTAACACTAATAATAGGTAATAATCTTAGAGAAACACATGTATATAACTAATATTATAATGCTTCAATATCATGTTTAAACATTTACTATAAGGCATAACTTAATGCTTAGTGATTTCATGGTCTTCATAGCTTAAAATATTGTCTCTTTGGCATGGAATTTATGACCAACATAGAACTTCATGTAATCATCAAAAACAAATTTAGGATAAATTTGGCTTGTCTCATCTTCCTTCACCAAGGCTGGTGCTAGAAAGATCACTACATTATCCCCTATCTTATAACCTTCACCTCTCCTATTCACCATCCAAATATAGCTTAGGCACATCATAACATCACACATTTAGCAAGGTATAATTGAATTACAGAAGCAAAGAAAAAAAAGCAAAGTCATAATAAGTAAGAGAAGAAAATAATTGTAAAGGTAGTAGAGACTAAATGTTGTCCAAAGTTGAAATTCTGAAAAAAAAAACTTGTTCAATCTATCCTTTTTCCAATAATATTTGCTAACGAGACTTGTATGCACTATGCAATTTTTTAACTTCAATATATCTTTTAAGTTTCTAATTGTCACAATTTTTTAACATACATGTATATATAATTAACAATATGGTACACAACAAACAACTATAACCAAGCATATGAATATTCTCATTAAGTATGGATGGCTACATGAATGATGAATCAATGTTATTAGCCTTATGATAAGTGCTTTATAACAGAATAAAATAGATCTAGTTTGCTTAGGATTTTAATCATTATGCACTGTATTTCCTTTATTTATTGTGATTTTTGCTTTCTTTCCACTATATTCTACTTGGGTATGTTATTTTGCAGAAATTAAGGTAATAAAAGGGTCAAAAACAAGAGAAAAATGACCATCGGATGATAAAGAATCAAGAAAAACAAACCAAAATGGAAAAAATCCTCTTTTTATACTGAAATCCAACTCATAAATGACCAAATCCGAGTAGGATGACTCAGAAATGACCAAATCCGAGTAGAAGGACTCAGAATGGAGCGAATCCGAGTGGAATACTTCACTGTTGGAGCAGAATCCGAGTGGAAAGTTCCCTATCAAAGCCATTCCGAGTGATAAATGGCTGACTCTGTTGGAGGTTCAATGCTGAAAAGGAATAAGTCTCGGTTGGAGGTGATTCCGAGTGGAAGCTTCCCCGACTGCGTCCATTCCGAGTAAAAAGGGGACTGACTTTGAATAGATGCTGTCCAAAGCTATTCTCCAAGTGAAAGGATTGCTGATTGAAGTGAATCCGAGTGGGAGTTTTCTGATTGCAAATAATCTGAGTGAAGAAATGTTGATTGAAACAAGTCTGAACTATTTTTCTGTGCAAAACTGCCTCCGATTAGAAAACTCCCAAGTGGTCAAAACTGTTGTCCGAGCAGAAGAAGCCACTGAAAGAGCAACTGTTGAATAAGGAGGTTTTCGAGTGGTTTCATTTGGAGAAGATGGCATTCTCAAGTGGAACAAGGCATTTCTGAGTAGTGTCTTATTAAGCAAGGAAAAATCCGACCGGAAATGAATCACACTCGGGCAGACTCTCAAGTTTCACACTAAGCCCGAGTGAGAAGTCTCCAAGGAAGACATTCGAGTAAGTTGGGACAGAAAGCTGCATTTCCGAGCAAAGCAAGGCTCGAACATGGAAGATTCTATCAGCTAAATTCTAGAGTCTTTCAAGCTCTAATTTTCTGAGTGAAAGACAAAGCCATCTCCGATTCCCGAATGGATTAATTAACGACTGAAATAAATTCTGAGTGGAAATCAATTCGGACTTCCGAGTGAAGGTGTCTGATTTTATCATTTGAATGAGAAAAGGAAGGTGTCCGAGTGTATTCCTGAGCAAATCCGAGCAAGGTCTCTCCGAGTGGTTCAATTCTAGAGACATAGCCGAGTGAAACAGTGAAAGAAGACTTCCCAATCCTGAGTGAGCCACTTTTCAGTCAGTTCCGAGTCCTTCTGTCGGTTCTGAGTCACTCTTTACTCGGTTTCGATTAAATGTTTTAATCATTCATCCAGCTCTCTTCACAATCTCAACACCGACTCCTTCCAATTGCACACCATCCATACTCTTCACTCGTCCCTTCCTCACAGCAATAACAACGTCCAGTTCTCCATTCATCCAACCACAACACTGACACCGGCTCCATCCATGCACACCAGATCAACCTTCCATCTATTCACTCCAACACCGGATCAAATGCACACCGGATCAAACCCTCCATCAACACCGACTCCTTCCAATTCTTCACAGCCAACACCGGATCAACTCCAAACACCGGATCACTCTACACCATCCTCTCAAACCACAACACCGGATCACTTCAACACTCCTCTCCTTTGAACAGCCACATGCAACAACTGACCAAATCTCTTCTCCACACCGTCCCAAACCAACACCGTCCCCTCTCCTTTTAAAATCGACCAAACTCTCCACAACTCCAAACTCCTCAGCAACACTTCTCCACACCGTCCAGCAAGCCACAACACCGTCCAGCAACCAGCACCTTACAGCAAGCTGTCACTCGGTTTTGTGGATAAACAACAAGCTTTCACTTGGTTTTATGGATAAACAGCACCTTTTTCACTCAGAATTTCTCCACCTGCACCAATCATCACCAAATTCATGCACCGAATTATTGGAAATATTAAAATACACAAATTGGAAACAAGTTGGCACAGCTGGAAGTCACATGCACCGAAAGTTTTCTCCCACTTGCAAATTGCAATGCGTTTCTTAGCTGGATTCCTCCATTCCTTTGCCTATAAAAGCAGCAGCAACTGATAAGTGTTTTATAACACAATAAATTAGATTTAGTTTACTTAGGATTTTAATCATTATGCACTGTATTTCCTTTATTTATTGTGATTTTTGCTTTCTTTCCACTGTATTCTACTCGGATACTTTTATTTTGCAGAAATTAATAGATTTGGAATTATTGATGATCCATTTTAAGAATGAATGAATATAAATGGAAAATGGATTCAAGAACCCAAAAAGATGATCAAAGTGTCAAAGGATGAAAACAATCCAGAACCATGAGCTATACTGTCCAAAACGCCTCAAAAATGCAAGAAAACACTTCCAGGAAAGGGTAGGAATCGATTCACCCTTACAGGAATCGATTCCCATGTGAAACATAAGCTAGGAATCGATTCAAGGCTGTTAGGAATCGATTCATCAAGATGGGAATCGATTCCCCCCTTATAGGAATCGATTCATTGAGGTTTGGAAGGCTGGGAATCGATTCATGAAGGCCAGGAATCGATTCATCATGCTGGGAATCGATTCCCACCTTTAGGAATCGATTCACACGCTATTTTGAAGGCAAAAATCAACTGGAGGAATCGATTCATCAGTGAAATCATGCGCCGAATTATTGGAAACAATAAAAATACGCAAATTGGAGACAACTGGAACAGCTGGAAATCACATGCACCAAAAGTTTCCAACTTGCAACGCGTTTTCTTAGCTGGCTTCCTCCCTTCCTTCGCCTATAAAAGGAGAAGCAATCCAAGCAGAGAAAGCATCCAGATCTAAATCCCATTCTTCATCAGCTTCATTCCTTTTCTTTTCTTTCTCTTTCGTTTTCTTTCTCTGTTTTATTTTCTTTCTCTTTTTATTTTCTTTTTCTTTCTTTTATTTTGTGTAAGAGTTGTGAGGATTGTGAAATTGAGTGTTCCAATTTGTAATTGGTGGAGGAATATTGCAACAAGGAAATACAGTGGTAAATTATTCTGAGCTTTTGGAGAAACCCGTAAGTCTTTATTTTTTACCATGTCTTGTATGTTTTATTTTTCCATTATTTATATGAATTTGAATTATTTCATGAGTAGCTAAATTAATTATCTTGGGATGAAGAGGGTATGATAATATTTTATGATAATGTTATTTTGACTTTGAATTAAATAAATTTTTGTTTTCCATTTAGTTCAATTATGTTCAATGCTTTTAGTGATTCCTAACAAGAACCTAAATGATAAAGCTTTGTACTTGCGTGTATATTAGTAAGTTTAGGTAATAAATAGAATCGAGAGATTTATTTTTACCGGAAAGCTTTGAACTAAACCTAAGATTTTTGAAATGCTTTTTTGTGACCTCGGTAAAACCGTGAAAGTAATCAAAATTCTTTTGAGGAAATAAAAGGGATTTTCATAAAACGATAATGGGCCTTTCTGAGGATTAAGCAGCGCTTTCCATAGGTTAGGTACATTAATAGGATTCCGAGAGGAACATATTAATTAGCTTTTGGAAAATTCGCCTTGGAAAACTTAATTCGATTCTTATTTATGAAAAGTTAAAATTCATTAACATAAAATAGAATCTTGATCCCCCGAAATCCCAAGATACTCTCAACTCTGATTTTTAAGTGTCAAGTAAATTTTATTTTGTTTGAATTTATTCGTATTCTGTGCAACTTAATTTTGCTTTATTTTACAAAAACCTTAAAAATCAATTGTGTGGATAATTAAATTTCAATATGCTGGTACTTTGAACACAGTCCCTGTGGAGAACGATAATCTTTTATATTACGCGACATAACCCGTGCGCTTGCGGGCCCTGTCAAGTTTTTGGCGCCGTTGCCGGGGACTGTTGTCCCTCAAATATCGGCAATATTGAAATTCGATTAGATCATACTTGTTAATATTTTTATTTTTAGTTTGTTTTATTTTTAGTTATTTATTTTTATTTTTATTTTCAAAGATCACCCTTGATCTTGGTCTGTTATGGAATTCTTAACAGGTGCTACTGACCTTTATTGTTGTATTTGTGGTGATTCAGGACATGCTGCTATAAATTGCTATTTTGCAATATCTTTAAACCACCATGAACAAGAATTTCATCAGTTGGATGCTATTAGGAACTATAACCATAACAATGATTTTAGAAGCTTACCAGTATTCCAAAACTATCCTCCACAAAAATCCAAACTTGAAATACTGATGGAAAATTTTGTAAGCACCCAAGAAAAATGAAATGAAGAGTTCTCAAATGCCATAAAAACCTTAGCTTCAAAGGTGGACTCTCTGGCCACCCATAACAAAATTTTAGAAAATCAAATTGTCCAACAAACCTCTTTTTTTATGAGAACACCAGAAACATAACCCGTGCGCTTGCGGGCCGTTGTCAAGTTTTTGGCGCCGTTGTCAACTTGTTAATATTTTTATTTTCTTTGTAATTTTGTATTTTGTTCTATATTTTGTGTATCTGTTGTTGTTTTATTTTTGTAATTATTTGTTTTATTGGTCATTTATTTTCTATTTATGCGACGAAGCCATAGTGTCGATCTAAACTTAGGATTTGACCCTGAGATAGAACGTACCCTTAGAGCTTTGAGAAAACAACAAAAACAACAAAAAGAACAAAAAGAAAAACAAATGGCAGACCAACACAGACCCTTAAGAGATTTTGCCGCTCCAAGCACTAATGGGAGAGGATCTAGCATCCTTAGACCCACAGTGGAGGCTAACAATTTTGAATTGAAGCCTTCACTACTCTCAATGGTTCAACAGAACCAATTCGGAGGATTACCCTCCGAAGATCCAAATCTTCACCTTCAAATCTTTCTTGAATACTGTGACACCCTGAAGATGAATGGAGCCACCAATGATGCCATTCGCTTAAGACTTTTCCCTTTCTCCTTAAGAGATAAAGCAAGAGCGTGGTTATACTCTCTTCCTGAAGGATCCATCACAACTTGGGAACAATTGTCCAGTGCTTTTATCAATAAATGGTACCCAAGGAACAAGACTGATGTGCTGAGAAAATAAATCATAAATTTTTCACAAAAAGATGATGAATCCTTGTATGAAGCCTGGGAGAGATACAGAGAGTTGCTAAGAGAATGTCCTCACCATGGGATAGAAAGGTGGTTGACAATCCATATTTTCTATAATGGACTAACTTCCACACAAAAGATCTCTTTAGATGCTGCAGCTGGAGGAGCCTTCATGAGTAAAAATGTTGATGAAGCTGAGAACCTGATCGAGGAAATAGCTCAAAACACTCACCAATGGAACTCTGAGAGAAGATTACCTTCTAAAACACCAGGTAAGTATTCTGTTGATGCTCTTTCCTTACTTTCTGCCAAAGTTGAAGCATTAACATTAAAACTTGATAAAATAGGGTCAACAGGTGCTACTAATATTGTTTGTGAAGTTTGTGGTGCTTCAGGACATGGAGCTACAAACTGCCATTTAGCAATGACCCCTAATCAAGAACAAGAAATGCATCAGGTAGACGCTATTGGAAACTATGGTGGAAACTATCAAGGTAACTACAGACCTCCACAAGGTCCACCTGGCTTCCAAAATAGGCCACCTCAATTCCAAAGTAACTACAAACCTCAACAAGGACCCTATAAATCAAAACTAGAGTCCTTAATGGAGACATTTTTAGATACTCAACAGAAGCAGAATGATGAATTCTCTGATGCAATAAAGAACTTAGCTTCAAAGGTGGACTCCCTTGCCACCCATAACAAAATATTGGAGACTCAAATTGCCCAACAAGCCTCCTACTCTCAAAGAGCACCAGGAACATTTCCTGGGAAACCTGAGGCTGGACCTTCCAACCATGCAATGGCTATCATTCTTAGGAGTGGTACTCAATATGATGGTCCAGTTGGTAAGACTGAAGAGAAAAAGAAATTGGATGATTCTCCATCTCACCCGATGAATAAGGAAGAAAAACTACAAGAAAAGAAAGAAGAGGTTAAGCCATATCAACCTCCTATTCCATTTCCTCAGCGCTTGGCTAGAGCAAAGTTGGACAAACAATTTGGTAAGTTTCTTGATGTTTTAAAGAAATTGTATGTCAATATTCCCTTCATAGATGTTTTGCAGCAAATGCCTATCTATGTGAAGTTCTTGAAGGATATTTTGTCCAACAAAAGAAAGCTTGAGGAAGATGAAACTGTGGCACTCACTGAGGGGTGTAGCGCTCTAATTCAAAAGAAAATGCCTCCAAAACTTCATGATCCAGGTAGTTTCTCTATTCCTTGCATGATTGGTGGCATAGCTATAGATAGAGCATTGTGTGATTTAGGAGCGAGTGTGAGTTTAATGCCATTATCTATTGCTAAAAAGTTAGGATTGGGTGAACTAAAACCTACTAGGATGTCTTTACAATTGGCTAATAGATCTGTAAAATATCCTGTAGGAATTTTAGAGGATGTTCCTATTAAGGTAGGAAAATTTTTTATACCTGCTGACTTTGTTGTGCTTGAAATGAACGAAGATTCTTTGATTCCTATTATTTTAGGCAGACCATTTTTAGCAACTGCAGGTACTGTGATCGATGTCAAAAATGGTAAGTTATCTCTAACTGTTGAAAACCAAAAGGTTGATTTTAACTTGAAAAATGTTTTAGAAAAACCTTTTAATGATGTTTGCTATGGAATTGAAATTGTTGACCAAGTGGTGAAGGATGAAACTCTTCTTAATGACCCACTTGAATCTATTTTTCTGAATAAGTTTGCAAGAACATCAAAAAGCAGTGAAGGTGACATACTACTGAGACATGACACTGAGGTCATGGTGAGCCCAAATGTTAAACTGAAATCTTCACCTTCCATACTAAGGTATGAGTTTCTAGGCCCTAATCGATTCTTGACTGTGATTGAGGGATAGAGTCTGGCTGAAGACGTTAAACTTAGCACTTGTGGGGAGGTAACCCCATGTCTTTATTTTTAAGCTTTAAAAAAAAAAAACCAACTATGTCAGATGCTGGTTTGGGGTTATTACAGGTAAGTTTTCTTATCCTTTTATCATCTATTTTAACATTGAGGACAATGTCAAATTCTGGTTTGGGGTGGTAGGTAAGAAAACTTAACTGTTTTGTTTACGTTGTGTGATTGTCATTTTATTATGCATGTGTGTTTTCTTTGATTTGTTTGTAATCTTGTAATTTACCATGATTGCATGATAAATTTACTTTGAACACAAGGCTAAAGTATCTAAGGATCCCAAAATTTTGAGTAAAATTTTCAAAATTTGATTGTTTAAATGCCAAATAAATGCTTAAATGAACCTTATGTGATTAAAATTTTCTTTGAAAAGACTTTCCATGGTTAAACTTGAGCCAAAATGGGTTGTTTATCAAACAAATTTTCAAAACCCATATCTTCTTGATTGAGTGAATCTCATAGTCATTAATATTCTAGAACTTGTTTTTCAACCAATTCAAAATGGTTTTTGATTATATGTCTTAGGATGATAAAGGCACAATTAGGTCTTATTCTTAAGCCTCAGAATTTTGCATAATTTGACCCCTAGTTGCCCATTTTGAGCCTAAAAGTGAAAATTTTTCCTTGAAACCTTTCATTGACTGATATTCTCTTAATGGTGAAAAAGTTGGAAATTTAGTGGAGCAAAGAAAGAAAAAAGGACTTAAGAAAAATATGTATTGAATACAAAGAAAAGCAAGAAAAAGAAAAAGAAAATCAAAAGGATGATATTGAATGAATTCCAAAAAGTCCATAAAAGTTCAAAAATTTGCTCTGTTAAATTTATAATGGTGATTTGAATCATTCATGACTGTTAAAGCCCTTTTGTATTCCATTTTTCTTGAAATTCCTACCTTAACAATACAACCCAAGGCCACGTTACAACCTTTAAAAAAACCTTTAGACTTTGACATATTTTCTATCTAAACTGTGGAGTTTCTGGTTTATTAACAAGCTTATGGTAATATTTTTTGACTATGATGATCTGAGTGATACACAAACCATGAAACACTTTGAGTGAAAATTGAGAGAAGAGTGTCCTCTATCTTGATAATGAAAATTGATTCACATAAAAAAATTAATATTGGCATTTGAATAAATCTTTTTCTCTGTTTTTGATTCCTTAGTTTATTAAGCTTAGTGTTTTCTGTATTTTATCTTGTGAATATGGTGATTGCTTGAGGACAAGCAATGCTTTGGTTTGGGGTATTTTGATAAGTGTTTTATAACACAATAAATTAGATTTAGTTTACTTAGGATTTTAATCATTATGCACTGTATTTCCTTTATTTATTGTGATTTTTGCTTTCTTTCCACTGTATTCTACTCGGATACTTTTATTTTGCAGAAATTAATAGATTTGGAATTATTGATGATCCATTTTAAGAATGAATGAATATAAATGGAAAATGGATTCAAGAACCCAAAAAGATGATCAAAGTGTCAAAGGATGAAAACAATCCAGAACCATCAGCTATACTGTCCAAAACGCCTCAAAAATGCAAGAAAACACTTCCAGGAAAGGGTAGGAACCGATTCACCCTTACAGGAATCGATTCCCATGTGAAACATAAGCTAGGAATCGATTCAAGGCTGTTAGGAATCGATTCATCAAGATGGGAATCGATTCCCCCCTTATAGGAATCGATTCATTGAGGTTTGGAAGGCTGGGAATCGATTCATGAAGGCCAGGAATCGATTCATCATGCTGGGAATCGATTCCCACCTTTAGGAATCGATTCACACGCTGTTTTGAAGGCAAAAATCAACTGGAGGAATCGATTTATCAGTGAAATCATGCGCCGAATTATTGGAAACAACAAAAATACGCAAATTGGAGACAACTGGAACAGCTGGAAATCACATGCACCGAAAGTTTCCAACTTGCAACGCGTTTTCTTAGCTGGCTTCCTCCCTTCCTTCGCCTATAAAAGGAGAAGCAATCCAAGCAGAGAAAGCATCCAGATCCAAATCCCATTCTTCATCAGCTTCATTCCTTTTCTTTTCTTTCTCTTTCGTTTTCTTTCTCTGTTTTATTTTCTTTCTCTTTTTATTTTCTTTTTCTTTCTTTTATTTTGTGTAAGAGTTGTGAGGATTGTGAAATTGAGTGTTCCAATTTGTAATTGGTGGAGGAATATTGCAACAAGGAAATACAGTGGTAAATTATTCTGAGCTTTTGGAGAAACCCGTAAGTCTTTATTTTTTACCATGTCTTGTATGTTTTATTTTTCCATTATTTATATGAATTTGAATTATTTCATGAGTAGCTAAATTAATTATCTTGGGATGAAGAGGGTATGATAATATTTTATGATAATGTTATTTTGACTTTGAATTAAATAAATTTTTGTTTTCCATTTAGTTCAATTATGTTCAATGCTTTTAGTGATTCCTAACAAGAACCTAAATGATAAAACTTTGTACTTGCGGGTATATTAGTAAGTTTAGGTAATAAATAGAATCGAGAGATTTATTTTTACCGGAAAGCTTTGAACTAAACCTAAGATTTTTGAAATGCTTTTTTGTGACCTTGGTAAAACCGTGAAAGTAATCAAAATTCTTTTGAGGAAATAAAAGGGATTTTCATAAAACGATAATGGGCCTTTATGAGGATTAAGCAGCGCTTTCCATAGGTTAGGTACATTAATAGGATTCCGAGAGGAACATATTAATTAGCTTTTGGAAAATTCGCCTTGGAAAACTTAATTCGATTCTTATTTATGAAAAGTTAAAATTCATTAACATAAAATAGAATCTTGATCCCCCGAAATCCCAAGATACTCTCAACTCTGATTTTTAAGTGTCAAGTAAATTTTATTTTGTTTGAATTTATTCGTATTCTGTGCAACTTAATTTTGCTTTATTTTACAAAAACCTTAAAAATCAATTGTGTGGATAATTAAATTTCAATATGCTGGTACTTTGAACACAGTCCCTGTGGAGAACGATAATCTTTTATATTACGCGACATAACCCGTGCGCTTGCGGGCCCTGTCAGCAACCCATCAGCCAAAGGCATCCCTTCTCATCCTTTCCCTTCGTTCCTTTCTCTCTTTTCTCTTTAGTTTTCTTTTTTTCCCTTTTTCTTTCTCTGTTCATTTTTCTTCTCCTTCTTTTTATTTTATTTTCTTTCTTTTATTTTGTAAGAGTGGTGAGGGCTGTAAAAGTGAGAATTCCAATTTGTAATTGGTGGAGAAATTATTGCAACAAGAAAATACAGTGGTAAAATTATTCTGAGCTTTTGGAGAAACCCGTAAGTCTTTATTTTTACCATGACTTGTATGTTTTATTTTTCCATCATTTATATGAATTTGAATTATTTCATGAGTAACTAAATTAATTATCTTAGGATGAAAGGGGGTGTGCTAATATTTTATTGTTAATATTATTTTGACTTGGAATTAAATAAATTTCCGTTTTCCATTTAGTTCAATTATGCTCAATGCTTTTAGTGATTCCTAACAAGAACCTAAATGATAAAATTGTGTACTTGCGGGTATATTAGTAAGTTTAGGTAATAAATAGAATCGAGAGATTTATTTTTACCGGAAAGCTTTGAACTAAACCTAAGATTTTTTAGATGCTTTTTGTGACCTCGGTAAAACTGTGAAAGTAATCAAAATTCTTTTGAGGAAATAAAAGGGATTTTCATAAAATGATAATGGGCCTTTCTGAGGATTAAGCAGCGCTTTCCATAGGTTAGGTACATTAATAGGCTTCCGAGAGGAATATATTAATTAGCTTTTGGAAAATCCGCCTTGGAAAACTTAATTTGATTCTTATTTATGAAAAGTTAAAATTCATTAACATAAAATAGAGTCTTGATCCCCCGAAATCCCAAGATATTCTCAACTCTGATTTTTAAGTGTCAAGTAAATTTTATTTTCATATTTATTCATATTCTGTGCAACTTAATTTTGTGCTTTATTTTACAAAAATCTTAAAAATCAATTGTGTGGATAATTAAATTTCAATATGCTGGTACTTTGAACACAGTCCCTGTGGAGAACGATAATCTTTTATATTACGTGACATAACCCGTGCGCTTGCGGGCCCTGTCACCTTATCACACTTCAGATTTTCTACAAGTCTATTTGAGTAAGTCTTGAAGGTTCTCCTAAAAATTTTGTTTAGGTCTTCCTCTACCTTTTTATATCTTCTCGTTTCCCCTTTATCCAGTAAAGCCTCTATTAGTTTCTCCTTGCATGACCAAACCACCTTCTACGAGATTCTTTGATATTAAATCTTACACTTTTGTGTTGCTCTTGTTAGCTTTTTACACCCTAAAATCCACTATAGTAGAGCATCACTAGTTTTATAGCTACCTAGAAGAGTTATTCCAAAAGGTAGATAGGCCACATGCCTTATAAATTACACTTAAAGCATTTGTTTGTTTATCCACTAAATTTCAATAATTTGGTTTACATCCTATGTCAAGCTGTCATTAATATGACTATGTAATTTTAAAAAATTATATTTATGTTAAAAAAGTTATGTTTTAAGCTTTATACATTTATGCATTCACTGTTAAGATAAAATAAATATAAATGACAATGTATTTTCACTCAATTGATTTGCCTGTGAGTGGTTGTAATAGACTTAGAATAGAGAAAAGATGGGAAAAAATAACCAATTCTATTAATTTTTTCAGGCATATAGAACAAAGACCTTGACTGAGTCTACAGGACCAAGCTTTCCATATTCCTCTTTAACATCTTCTTCTAGTTCTAAATGCAAATTTTCATTAGCCTGCATATATTGGGTAATATCAACAAATGGCCAACATTAGAAATAGTAGCACCAAATTGTAATCTTGAGACAACAAATTTAAATTTGACTTTTGAATGAGAAAAGTGATAAATCTTGAAAAGACTTAATAATTTTATCTTTAATTTAACTTAATTCATTAAGTATTGTTGAGTTTTGCATTGTTTAAGTAATGTTTTGTCATTCTTTGGGTTTTACTTATTTAATTAAAATATGTATTAAATTATGCAAGAAAATGGATAAAAAGATAAACACATAAGGAAGGAAGCTTGTTGAGAGATCTTGTAACCCAGCGTATATACGTTACAAAGCCAGCGTACATACGCTAGGCATCTGTTTGTTTATGTTTGACAGGATCCAAGTCCAGGAGTTCAACATATGAACACCCAACTCAACGTATCATACGCCCATTCCAATACCATCAGGTAGTGACCCAGCGTACATACGCTGAAATGGAGCGTACCAACGCGTGAAGAAAGAAGATCAAAGTGCCAAAGACAAAAGGCCAGCGTACATACGCTGGTCTCCTGATGTACATACGCCCAGAAACAGAACCAAAAAACCATCAGACCAATGGCCCAGCGTACATACACTGGTAGGAGAGCATACATATGCCCAAAGACAGAATCTAATTTACCAAGTCAGTAGGTCAGCGTACATACACTGGACACTAGCGTACCTACGCGTAGATCAAGTTAACATAAGGCACACAGTTCCTACTCATACAAAATTCCAGCATACATACGCTGGTATACGGGCGTTTCTACGCACAGCGAGGAGGGAAACCTGAAATAGTTATTTATTCAGTTATGTAATTTCTAATTAATTGCTTGTAAGCCCCTTTGGGGAAATTGCGTGATTAAGCTTAGTTAGTTAGTTAGTTCAAGGCATAAACTTATTTATTTGTAATTCCTTTATAACTTAACATAGAAGTAATAATATTACTCTCATTTTTTAATTTTCAACCTCTCTCTAAACCTTTTCTCTCACTAAACTCTCTCTTCTATGGCTCTTTACATTCCTTCTTCTGCTGATTCCACTTCCATGGGTTGCTAAACCCCTAGGGTTGGGATTGCTAAAGCTTTCAATAGAGTCTTGAATATGCATTGAGGAAATCATCTTCTGAAGCATGAGGAGAACAAGCTGAGAAAAGGATCTACACTGCTAGATTGACAAATCCAGACCTAATTGAAGTATCTCACCAATGAGGAATCATGGTTGAAAGCTTAGGTAACTTCTGGCTTCCTAGCTAATTCAGGCCTAACAATTAGGTGAATAGCTAGGGTTCAATCCTCAATTTCGCATTAGATTTCTCTGTCACTGAACACCTAAGGGATTAGGGTTTAATGCTTAGGAATTAGTGTTAATCACCTAAGGAATTAGGGATTAACCATCTGTGAAGTTGTCCTCTTGAGTCTGAAGCTTGATTGAACCTCAATTGCATGTTTCTTGATGAAATTGTGAGCTGAAGTAATCTTAACCTATCTTTCATTAAATACATTTCACTTTTCACATTGTTTTTGAAATTACAAAAACATAGAAATTCTAGAAAAGCATAAACAGAATCAATCTTATCCTATTTTGTTCTGGTTCAGCTTGTACTAATCCTAGGTTATGGTAATTACCTCAATCCCTGTGGGACGATCAAATATATTACAAATTTAATGATTTTTGGTTTGCTTGCTAAAAGAATATAATCCTCTGAGATTATGCATCAAAAAACAAGAAATCTTATCATAGTTATTAGAAATGGATTATCACTAACTCATGTCCAAAAGCTAGCTGATGTAAAGAGGATTGTCCAAGACTCCAAGCCCTATAAGGAGTTTATACTTTCTATACATATAAACTTATTAATATTAATCAGCATTTGATTGACTTAATAACATTCATATTACGATTCAAATTACTAATAAACCTTATGGAAACAAAATTACTAATCAAACTTTAAATCCGCAACCTCCGTCAACTCAAATAAGATAAAAATTTAAAATAAAATAATTAGGGGGAAGTGAAGGAAAGGAGAATTTGAAAGAGGAAAAATAACCAGTAAAATTCTCTAAACCAAAAATTAATATACATCTATTTTTATTTTAACCTTATCTTGTTTTTTTTCAGTTTTCATTGAAAATGATAAAACCAGATATTTGAACCTAAAACATCAAGGTGCCAAAATCTCCCACTGTTAGGCCAAACCCAGTGGGTATATTTTATTCTAACCTTGTCTTAAAATACTTACCTAATTATGTTAAAAATTTAACAAGTTCAAATCATGATTGTAATTTAAATGGAGGATGAAAGTAACTTTAGAAACATTGACCATGATTTGAAACTTGGAAAATTATGACATCCAAATTAACAAATCTATGAATACATGCTACTATGGTATGGGTGGGTTATAGACAATTACAGATAGTAATTACATGGATTTTATCAAAGAAATTAATATCAATCAATGCTTTACAAATGAAATTTGTAACACCCTCGGTTAAGTAGGATAATCCCTTCCATTAGATTGTTCTACTTAACTGAGAGGTTACTATTTTAGTAAAAATGTGGAAGTTTTAAAAGAAATTTGTCCTTTGTAAAACCAAATAATACATCGTAAGAACACCACTCATAAAGTCAGATACGAAATACCAATAACATAAACCAAATGTATCCACATAACATCTAAAATAGTAAATACATGGTAAAGTCATGGCGGCTACTGTCATAATGTATAAATATCATCACAAAACACAAGCTTCATCAGAGCTATCCTACTAACCTACGGGGGCACACCGCTCCCTGGCTATATACAAACATAATAAACAAAATATCAGCTCCAGCTCTCTAATCCTCATCACTCAGAGGAGAATCTGGGCGATCTGGTCCAAAGGTGGGAGATGACGGAGACGGGAATCCAACGTCTGGTAACGGCCCTGTACTCGACGAAGGCTGGTCGGGTGTAGGTGAAGGGAGCTGTCCATATTTATCATTATAAGCATCGAAAGCCTCCCTCACCAAGTCCCTAGCGGAAGGGGACATCTCATGGAAATGCTCTATACCTCCATAGATGTAGGTTTGAAATACATGACTGAGAAATCGGCGCGACTGGTCCCCTCTGCCTCCTAGCAAGGAAATCCTTCATCAATGACGTAATAGGAGCAACTGGAGGGGTGAGATCCTCTATTTCCATATCAGGAATGTACATCCCTAGTGGCTCCACGGCTAAAGCTGTAATAGGGGAAGGAGGAACGGATGCGGCTACCATACCCATAAACTCCGAGGGTGGTAACAGAACTGGTAGTGGAGGAAGATCTATTAGATCTGTCACCTCAACATCTGTTGGTGCTAGAATTGGTGTTGGTACGGGTGTGGGTGCTGGCTCCTCCATAGGTTCCTCTTCAGGGTCCTCATCTTCCTCTGAGTTGGTATCCTCGCCCGGGGACAGAGGGAAGTATACTGGAGATGGAGAACATGGGCGATGAGCTGGGGGCAGTGGCAGAGGATGGAAGGGTAAAACTCTTGAGTCAATAGCTATCTGCCTCTCTACAATCTCCTCTAAATCCGCCGTACTGGGTGGATAAGGGGGTCGCCATAATGTCTAATGGTACTCTCAATCACTTTAACATCCTTCTCAAACGGGCATTCTGGCTCCTATATCAGAGGAACCTCTGCTGGGTGATCCTCTAGGACCTCAGAGATTACAGGCAAACAAGGAGGTATAAACCCCCTCTGGGCTGCAATCCTGGCGCTGTCCCAGCGAGTATGATACTGAAAGTGAATTGGTGGTCTACAATAAGAGTAAGGGTGAGCTTTCTCTTCCAAACAAAGCAGAAGATGTCACTTTTGACGTCCTCTCACAACCAACAATCAAATATAACACAAAATAATCGTACTCAAGGGAAACCTATTTCTTCTAAGTTATCTCACACGTTCCCAACTCCCTAACGTTCCCAGTCTCATACCCAGATACCTGACTAGTCTTAGCATTTTCAAGAGTTATTTTGTCATAACAGTTAATCATTCACAATCACAATATATCCATGTTATGTAATGCAATGCATGAGTTCTTTCAACATATTTTCATTATTCATCTTTCTTATTAGTTCATATGAATGCATGTGGGCCTATTCTTATCTCATCCGTCATGCTCATCATCATCATTCTCAGAACCCGTCCTGTACAGGCTGCCCCTATACATAACTTTTTCGGAGCCCACCAAGTCTTCTTATTTCATACTCTGGTACGACGGACTCACATCCACTCAATATTGACTATATCATCATATCAATCATAATAGGACTTGGCTCTCCACGACCATAGTGACATTCCATCAGGGTCTAAGTACATTAGGGTTGCAATAGACTGTCCAGCATTGGGCACGAATCCAAGCTATTGGATGCCCGAACCAATGTACTCCCAAGGCTCTTAGCGGAGGCCAAACGCTACTGCCCTCCAGCGTACCATGATGTATGCTCTAGTTTCTCAATCATCCATCCTCATGTATGATGCATGTAACACACAAGATCTTATTCTTTCTCTTTATCCCGTCACCAATTGAGTTCTGTCAATGATTCATTTTCATTCTCAACACCTTTAATTTCATAATATTATTCAAGTCTGGGGGTAGGTTTTATATATTATCACTTCCTCATATGTACATTCACCTCACTTCTTTTGTGACTGGGTAATTGAGAATGAAAATGACTCAGCATACCATCTCTTTACACATCGGGTACAATTCATCACTTTCTCTTATTTATTACCTTCCACATCATATACTTCGCTTTTCATTACGAAACTCGCTACCGTGACAGGTACATAATAATATCTTCTTTCAGATGCAGTATCAATGCTTCATATTGCATAATGTATTTTTCACAGTATATTCAATTATCAAGTTATTGTCACAGATAGATTTATATAGTTTATCATCACCAAACAATTACTAGCTCATTCACTTATCTATAATTTAGTTTTCACTTATTCGTTTCTTACCTCTCACCTCTATGGATCCACTCCAGTAGATTGAGTTATATTTTATGAACTTTGTTATTTCCTAAGCGTTATGGCCCCTTCGTCTATAGGTATAATTTCTACGTTCGTTTGAGTACTTTTTCAAAATAATGTGGTGTATATCCTTTCTTCCACTTCATATTGATTAGATATCTTATGCATAGAATATTAATATTTAAGGTGTCACCCATTCCTAATACTCATTTGCTTTATTCAAATCTTATTATCCCTCGTTGGTCATCTTTTCCCTATACTACCTTTTTCTTTATTTCTTTAGGCGTCACTCGTCTCCTCGAGGCTAAGCTGAATTATTATATACTTAAATCATTCTATAATTTATTCAATCATGATTTTTAATCTAGTGAGTTTACTAGGGTAATCTATAATTTAGTTCTATTATTATCAAGTACCTTATCAATAACTCAAATAGTAATTATTCCTAAGTTCTATTTTAATTAACCCATTTCTATTTCGTTACTAGTAACTTGCTAGGCATCAATTCATTGAGTTATCCTACCATTATTTTATTCTAGTAGTTGCTAGTAACTTAACTTTATTTCAACTTAGTATCATGGGTTCACGAGGCTTTAGTTTTCATGGTATTCCTACCTATAAATATGCGATCGTCCTAAGTTATTCATTCCAGTCACTATTAGTCACTGTTTTGTCTAAGTCGTATATTTTAATGTTACTAAGCCACTAATCACTTTATTATTTATTAGTTCCTTTAATCCCTATTATATTATTTAATTTATTATCTTATTACTTTATAACTTAAAATTTAATTAAATCATCATTTTCAGAATAACTTTAAAAATTATCTTTAAAAATCCAATAAACAAAATAATCCTCAGCATGTCTCATTCAATAGAATTTCTTGAAAATCGAGTAATTCTTGAAGACGGTTCCAACCACTTAGCGATGAATTTAACTCCTAACTACAACGCTTACCGGAAAAATCTATACAAATTACATCAAGAATCATAAAAATATATAATTTATTTATACAACCATATTGAATACCAACCGAGCCCGCCTAACACTAAAATTCATGGTTCTTTCATTTTAGCTCTGATTCGAGTAAAATTTCTTCTGATCACCTGATCGTCAAGGCATGTATTATGAGATTTTATGAAATACCTATTTTATTTTAAATTTTATTTTCATTATAACAAAATTATCGTTGGTTACTAAAAATTATATAATTTGAAATCTGAGCGTTGGATCGCGCCGAAATTTAAAACCATAATCGTCGGATATTAAACTAACGTAACAAGAAAATTCTAAGACACAATCAACTGAAGAGGAACTCCCTTCACCTCATGATGGCTTTTGGTTTTGAGGAAAGGGCAAGGGAGATCCGCCAAAATTTTGTCAAATGCTTTCAATTGTCTACTGGCAAGCGTTCATAATCTTCGATCCTTAAATAGTGAACATGCATGGTTACAAAAGAGGAGGACGGCCATGGTTTGTCTCCAAACAGCATGAAAGACCTCAACTAATTTCAACATGCAAGCTGGAATTTAAGTCTGGAAAATAAGGACACCAACAAGGAGAAGAGAAATTACAACATCCTTACCCTTATAGCTTGGATGAACTCACGGTCTTGGAGCTCCACAAAGAAGGATAGGTAGTCACGGTTTCTAGCCTTCCTTGAGCAAGGAAATTGCCACTTAATTTATTAAAATGAACAGAATTTGAACCACAAGAGGATCTAAGGATAATTGACCAAACAAAATTGTCAAACTCACCTTGGGAGGATTATGTGGTCCACGATTTTGGAACCTTCTCAAGCAAGAGAATGAAATAAATTTTTAAAAGCCATGCATGCAAGGAGTTTTGAAATTGGAGGGCTGAAAAATGAGGAGTTGGTCACGGGTTTTGGAACAAGAGAAGAAGAGAAACGAAAAATATTTAGAAGAGTGAAGGTAGATGGTGATGGTGGATGTGATTTGAAGGCTATAGGTGGCGGAGGTGTGGCTGACGGTGGTTTAAGAAGGAGAGGAAAGTTGTTTAAAACTCAAAAAAACAAATAATGAGGAGGAGTGGTGTTGGACTCTGGCCGTGAGTAGGAATGGAGTAGGAATTAACTTAAGGGAATGTCATGAGTATATGACATTAAGAGACAAGACTTGCATTAAGTGGGATTGTTGAGTGCAACTAGAATTTGAGTTGTGGAGTTAATGGGCTGGAGTGTCCAGGGCGTGACACCTTCCCCTGGGAGGTGGCTGGTGTGGTGGTGAGTTAAAAACCGATGGCCGGAATTGTTATCCGACGATTTTAGGTGTACAGGATTTTTAGGAACCGGAAATAAAAGGTGTTAAAAATAAATATAGAATAATTCGTGGGGATAGAATCTCAAAAAATTCCTAACACAAAGCTTATAGATCTTCTTTTTCCCTTCAATTTTATATATCATTTACAAGGACCTAATATTGGTAGCCAGAGATATGATCAAAACGAGACAGGATGCTCTAATCAATCCCGAATCAGGTAAGGCTGTAAAGATAATTTTGCATTTATTTTTCATTTAAGAATTTGCCTTTGTGCCCTTCCTAAGACTTGTAGGGTCTTTGATACAGATCCATAGCAAAATGAATGGACCAATTCTAATACCGGAAGTGGGTGATATGCTTATTTTTCTGGAACTAGTCAACATAGTGATGTGATGAACAAAGGTTCTTAAAGATCCTAAAAAATGTATCAATCTGGGAGAATTTAGCTTTCAAGGTCTTCATTGAAAATGTAGATAATTTTGTTACGGAGAGTTTGACACCAAGTTTGTATGAATCGAAGGTCATACGCGGAAGTTATGAATTTTTAAGTGAAGAATGGGCAGAGTAAAAACGTGAATGACATGGTTTTAAAATGAATTTACTTAATCCTTGAATTTGAGCATGACAGACTAGGAATTTAGGGTCAGGACCAGAAAATAGAGATTGAAGATATCTTTGAAATAAAGTGAACGAGACCAAAATTACTCCAATCAAGCATCGTTTAAGAAAGTTAGGTCCGAATTTCCATAGACGCGCAGATCGAATTTATGAAGAAATGAGGTAGCATGGAAATCAGATTGATAGAGTTCGAATCAAGTCTCGGCCTTTTCAGGAAACATCCCTAAAACGTTGAAACGAGTCATTAGGGACTGACCGTGTCACCATCGGATACTCTAGGGTATATACATAATCAAACATAGGCGATATCGAAGGTTCTGATTAGCCCGATTAGACCTAATCAATTATCCTTGATCCACTACAGGGAAACCCTACTGTGACTGACCTCCTTTACAGAGTTACTAGTCTCAGGTCGAGTTACCAGAAAAGTTTGACAACTGGGCCCTATAGTATAACACCGGGAAAACCCTTAATATTTTATTATTAAAATATTATTACTTATTATAACTTAATAAAATATTATTTTAATATTATATATACATATTTATATTTTTTTCAAATAATTATAATTATTGTTATAATTATATATTTTAATTACATCTTTACTAGTTACACCCAATATAACCAATTAATCTACACATAGTTTACTAAAAGAATAATCTAAACAATTATTCATAATTTAACAAGATAAATCAGTTATTAATTATTAAAATCTAAAATATTTTAATGATACTCACTCTCACTCATTTCTTTTTCTTTTCTATTATTCCTTACACATCTCTCTTTTTCTAGTATCCTTTTATCTTTCTCATAAATCTTTATTATCCTACCACACCTTCTTTCTTACTCATACTTAGTTATTTTGTTAGTACCTTCGAACACTTATTTTCTCATCATTTCTAATTTCTCATAGTCACTCAGGATCAGACCAAAGCCTCAACTTCCACTAACGTACTCATTAAAGCACTCTCATAGATTCTGATAGCCTAGGCCCTTGTTCTAAAAACTAGGGCTGTTACAAAAATTCATGCTACGTTTAAAGTTGATATCTTGGGAAAAATCATCCAGAAGATAACCTTAAAATATAAATATTTAATTGAGAAACATGCAAAATATAAGAAACCCAGAAACATCTTTTGAAAAATTAGACTAGGATGTCAACTTATATCAACTAGGGGTTATGATTATGTGATCAGCAATGAGAAGCATCATAATGTGGGACATAAAAATCACCATAAAAAGTAGAAGATACCCATTAGACATTCATTCACAGCAAAAACAACCTAGGACCTTAGACCTGGGTCAAATTTATGCCAGATTCTATCTTGTAAACCTCTAAGTTTGTAGTAGCCAACACTAGTACACTTTTACACACTAAAACTGATTGAAATGTAACACATATTGATATCTCTAAGAGAAGAAGAGTGTGCTTTTTAAAATAAGATGGGTCTGCTAAGCAATGTATCACCCATAACATACCTTAAATTTCATCACAAGTCTGAAGACTTTCATTTTATGTAGTTATAGTAAAAAGTACAAAAGAAAATGTCATATGCACAAGGTTAGGCTCATCTAGTTACTAGTTAAATGCGATCAAATGTTTCCACTTTCCACTCTACTTGGTATAATCAAGAGTCATCTATGAACAAATCTAGAATAATAACTGTAATTTTCTAAAAGTAGTAGATTGAAACATCTTTATGTTGATTTCTGCAACTATTCTGGCATTAAAAGCTTTAGTTATGCCTATAATTCCATAAAGATACTTTTGTTCAAACAACTTTGATTTTGGGTTTAAAATGGGTAGGTTTAGAAGTTGAGAGACAAATATTACCAATGCACAAGAAATGTGTAAAGCATGCTTAGATTCATTGACACTATTCAATCCTTTCTCTATTTTTTCCCAGATCATTATTGTGTAGTAAATAATGACCTTGAGGAGAGATTAAAATTAATGGTGTGTAAATTAGAAAAGGCAGAAATGGAAAATTCACATCTTAAAGAGTCATTTATAAAGTCAACTGTTGAACAAACTTTAGTTGAATCTATCAATGATCAATTAAGTTGTCAGATTAGGAATGAAAAGGAAATATTATGTCAAAAGGAAAGTGAGATTTTGGAAGCAGTTGAGATGTTTCGTGTTTTACACATTGAGAAAACAGAATTGCAAAGAATGGTCAAAGATTTGAAGATTAAGTATGATGAAGCCAGATTGGTGACATGTTCATAGATAATATCTCATCCTTTGGTGGCATCATCACTTTTACAAAGTTGAATTCTTGGCAATGTTGTCCCATTCTATTTCTAGGTTCATATGTGCAAGTGCTACTATACTAGATAATATTCCTCATAAGACCTCTCGTCCTCTAACTTGGCAATTTTTTTCACACTCTCCATATACTACTTGTTGAAATTGTTTATATTAGTGATGGAATTATTTTTGAATGCTGATAAATTTTATTTTAGATAATGAAATTGTATGTTAAAATTGTTTATGATACTGAAAAATGATTTTTTATGTTGAAATTGTTAGAATGTTGAACAACATATTTTACTCATTTTAAGTGTTATTACTATCCTTCATTTGTTTTCTTATATTTTACCTAATCTCCCTGCCATTAGACCAATCTTAATTGCCTTATTCAACCTTTTACTATATCAGAGACAGCGGCAACAAGAATCAAACTCTTGATCATGACCACAGGTTTTTATACAAATGACAAATTAGCTATCCTAAAATCTTGATTCATTAAGTAAAGACACATGAAATGTTAAAAAATAAAACACGTGAAGAGAAATTTTGTATCATATTTCTAATACTTTTGTTCAGGCAAGAGCAAACATAATAAAGACACTAAATAAATTTCTGAAATTTTTATCTTAAAATCAATTTTTATATTTTTATTTTTCTTCACCTGAAACTAATAAAAGGCAATTAATTCAATTTAAGAAACTAAGGATAACAAGTGCAGTAAATAACCAAGCAATACAAATAAGAACTTGCGAAGAACATTAGCTAAGATTACAAGTGAGAAAAAAATCCATGGAAAATGAATAAAAAAAGAGGGATAACCTGTTGAAAGATGATAAGGACAAGAGGGGCTGTGAGACGCACGGAGAATTCATAAAATAACCAATGTACAGACAATAACACGAACAGAGAGGGACAGTAAGAACTTGGTGAGCTTTCGAGAACTTCACAAATGCAAATGCAGTGAGAACTTTGAGAAGGACACGACTTTAAGGGGGAAGGGCTACCTTCGAGAGGGTTAGCTTGGTGAGGGCTAAGTTTCGAGAGACACAATGGCTTGAGAGAGAGAGCTTCGCGAGTTAGCATCGAGAAGGCTCCAAAATTAATCGACCCATAGGGAAAAGGGGTGGGTAATATGAAAGATTTCTCACCGGTCCTAAATGTAAGACCGGTATTAAGATTGCTCATTTCTCACCGGTCTAACCAGCAGACCGGTACAAACTTTACATTTCTCACCAGTCCAACTTGTAAACTAGTACAAACATAACTATTTCTCACTAGTCCAAATCTAGGACCGGTGTAAAGTTTCTTATGATTTACAAAATTGCTACCGCCTTATTTTTTACATATGTCCAACTATAATCGGTGTAAAACCCCTATTGTAAAAGGCTCTTTTTCCACTAGTGTCATCACATCAATCATCAATCACACACATAGTTAATAACACATCAATTTCCTTTAGTATTTTAACTTATCATATTCCATTATTATCACTTATAGGGTTACCTATCTAATTCCACTATTATTATTGATCATAAAGGTATTCACTTATTGATTGAATTCCTACGTTCTACCTTTTATTTCCATTGCTAAGTGAACAACACTCCTTACACAATTGACACTTTTACCTTTTAATCTAATATATTTCAGTATTATAAATTTATTATAATTTATATTTATCTAGTTAATATGGTTATCGAGAAGCATGTGCAACGTCTTCCATATTTTCCCTACTCATTATAGATCCTATTTATTATCCTTTTTATTTACCTTAGTTCATTATTATAGTTATTAGTTATAAAACATTTCTTTTTATTACTAAACTCCATATTACAACTTAATTCGTAAAATCAAGAAACTATAATTATATATTACTATTATCCTTATTACTATTATTATTTATCTATAAAGCCAATAAAACCACAATGACTATTATTATTATCTTACCATTATTAACTAAAATCATTGTCGCTCGTTAATAAAACCCTAGCTTGACATTATCGTAACTGATAATAAAATTGACCACTATTATTTTATCCTTAATAACTATAAATTAAATATATTGTCATTACTATTTATTTATAAAAACCAATAAAACCTCAAATTGTCTATTTTTGTTTTTGTTAATATTTATCCCGAAAATCTATAAGACTATAATACCATTTTTACTACTACTACTATAACTATTATTATTATTACTACTACTACTTACCAAAAATCCAATATTTTCCACTATAAAAAATAAATAAAGCATAATTCCATTTTTCATATTATTATCATTATTATTATCATCTTTATTTCCTTTAAATTCTAGTTTTTATCATTATTAATATTATCTTAAAATTACTAGGTGTCGCGTGAGTAAAACTTTTTTGATCGTCGTCGTGATAAAATAAATTGAAATAAAATAAGATTTGACAGAAATATCAACGGGATTCTCGTAACACATAATTTGTCAATAAACTTCCAGCAAAACCTCTAAGAATGGTGGAGGAAATTCTAAAACTCGGGAAGAGTTTACATGCAACTTAGTGGGCCTTACAAAAGTTGGCAGAATTTCCCAGAAGTACCAACAAAGCTCATAGAAAGTGGCAAAAACACCCAAAACCACTAGAAAAAATTATAGAATTTCACAGAACTTCATAGAAAGGTTAATCGGGGCCAAAGATAAAATTAAAATTTGACAGAAATGAGTTTGAGTAGAGGAATTCCCCCCTTTACCTCATAATTTCATGGTCATCCAAAGCAGGAGGAGGATCCGAGGTTCCGATCGTCGGTTTCTTCGCTCTGATCACACTCGAACGCCTTCCAAGCTTGGCAGTGCCCGCATGCAAGGCCAAGAAGAAGGAGGTGGGGCTTCCACGACTACATGTATGGAAGAATAGAGCGATATCATGCATAAAAGTGAAATCCGACAAGGAATCAGAGGAGAAAATCAAGAGGTACTCACAGTTTTAGAGGTGAAGGGTGCAGGCAGAGGAGACCATTATGTGTTGGTGGCTCGTGATGACGATGGCAGCTCACGATGATGGCTTATAGTGGTGGATGAAGGTCTCATGGTGACTATTCTTGATGGTTGGTGGTCGCGGGAATGGAAGAGAAAAAGGGGGTGGAGACCGCGGGTGATCAAGAAAACTGATGGGGAAATGAGGTGGAATTTGGAGAAATAAGGTGGATGGGTCCTGTGGTGGTATGGTGGTGATACACTATCTGGCTGTGGTGGCTCGGTGCGGAGGGTGGTGGCTATGGAAATAGAAAGAAAAGGAAAGGGGATGTCAAGAGAAAACTAAAAGGCTGAGAAGAAGAGTGAAGTGGAATGAAGTGGAGAAGAAGTTTGGAGGTGGTGGTATGAATATATAGATAAGAAGGGGCGGTAAGGTTGTGACACACGGGGGATGAGGTGGTGCGAGGTGGCATGTCATAAGGGAAAATAGTGACCGAAAAAGATAACTTAGGGCATAAGAAACCGGGTGCGTACTTAGTTATTGATAACCAAAAATCGTAACAAGTTTTAATAAATTCCTAATTTATTCTAGGATGATAATTTAGAGAAACACTCAACATAAAAATTTTAGGGTTTTCTTTTCACTTGAAAATAATATAAAGAATTAGTAGTTCTGATATCGGTAGCAAACATTATGGCTGAACCAAGTAAAAGTGCTCTTAATGCTCCTAAATTTTCAAGGGATGAAAAGAGACAATTGGTGAGAAGAATCTATTTAGAATTTTCTTTAAGGCTCTTCATAAGAGTTGTAGGTAATTTTGATATGAGTCTATAGAAATAAGAATAAACTGATTCTGACATCGGTAGAGAGAGTTATACGTAATTTACTGAGAATGGGTCTCATTATGACATTTTTAGTCCAAGCAGCAAAAAGATATATTTTTCTGTACTTGTGTGATGGGAATCATGTAACATCCCGATTTAGAAATTAGCTACCGAATGAGATTAAGCCATTAAACTGAAATAATAATTGTAAAGTGAGAACTTACTTGTTAATTATAATTAATATATTTAATTCAACTTAAGAATTGATTGATTTTGCTGTGTGTGTATGGCACGTGTGGGAGCTGCTGCTTCACGTTTTCCCACCCCACTTCCTTCGTTCTTCGATGCATATATATTTGGGAGCCCACTACTGTTGTTCATTCTAATTCCTCTTCCTCTACTTCTCCTCTCTTCGTTCTCTTCTCTTCTCTTCTCTTCTTCTTCTTCGTTCTTCTTCTTCTCTGTTCTCTGCTTCTGTAAGCTCACGACGACGGTGTTACAGAGGGTTTAGAGTCTCCTTCGGTTGGTGAAGGACGATCGTCGAGATAGAAGAAGAACAGCTTCCTGTCCCCGAGTCGATTGCAGAATACAACTGTGTTCGAAGGGAGACTGAACAAGTGAGAGTACTGGACGGAGCAAACAGGACAGAGGACCAACGTCAAAACAGGGGAACCTCTCGGAGTCTCTTAGTTGGTAGGGGGTATCTTATATCTTAAATGCATGGGTTATGGACGGGTTTCGGGTGTTAACGATTGTTGTTCTGTGTTCTGATTGGTGTGTTGTGTTCGCATGAAGAAAATGTGATACCCGGTTGCATGGTGATTAAGTGTTGAGTGATGCATGTCTGATTCCGTCCATGAAATACATGTTAATAGCCTTGTGAATATTGAATGGTTGCATGAAAAGAATGTGTTGAAGTGTTATTGATGATTACCGTGTGACTTATGTAGCACACAGGTTATTATGAGTTTAAATGTTGACTGCATGTGTGAAAATGTTGACTTAGTAAGTCTGATAATGTGTTATACCGATTGCATGTGATGCATGTATTGTTAAATGAAAGGTTGCGTGTATGAACTCTGTGTTTGTGTGATCAATCCGCGTGTGGCGCATGGGATGCGTTAAATGCTGGCAGCATGTAGTGTGGGACACTACCATCGGTTATTAAAAGCGTGGGACGCTGTTAAATCCTTGAGTGGGACTCAAGGTAGCCTATTGAGTGGGACTCAGGGCTTCCCGTGAACACCGCCGTTGGCGCTGAGAGCGTTGGTGTCACATGTGTGGGGAAACGGTTTGGTACCTGTAAAATGCCCAAGTCAGTTGGGAGCTAAATAAAAGGCTGGGAGCCTACGTTGCAATGAATAAAAACTGATTACACACGAATGCAGATCTGAGTGAATTAATCTGTGTACATGTACAATTGATGTTAATTGAAATCTGATTGTATGAGTATACGCTAATGTGATTGAAATGTTATGTACATATAGCCGAGAGATAGCTGGTGGATGCTGATCGGAAAATGTCTTATGTGTGCTCTGATTAATTGGCATTGTGTATGTTTTGATGGTTACTGTGTATATTATATTGTTGCATAGCTGAGGAATAATCTGAGTCAGTATCTGTCATTTAATATCTAAGATACTCACCCCCCTACTGTGGCTATATTTCAGTGAATGTCTCTCGGAATGATGAATGATGGAGGAGCTGCATACCGAGTCAAGCGCTGGTGCCCTATGGGAATATATGTGTATATGTATATACTGTAGATACGGTTTTGTCATAGCCTTGGCCGGCTCTCATTTTGGTCCTTGTCTAACTATACCAGAATTAAATCCTCTCGGGTTGAGAGTATGACAATGTGCATGTAAATATTTATATATATATATGTATATGCATCCTAATGTGTGTTCATTCTGTGCTGCGTGTGAATGTCCGAGTGGAATATATATATTTATACTTATCCGAGCGTGTGAGGTTGTATGATTTCATGTAAATTGAGCTAAGTTATTGTTGTAGGAGGCGAGGCAGTGACCTTATTCCGAGTGAAGAAAGGTTTAACCGATTCCGAGTGAAATAGGTCCATTAAGACTATCCCTGAGAGGAAGTTTGACAGATGAGGAACCCCTTCTTATGATTAGCCTACAGTGGTATAGGGTTTAGATGTTTCCGAGTGAAGGAGGTAGTATAATCCCGAGTGAGAACAAGCCCAGTGAAAAGTACTTATAGATTCCGAGCGGAATGGCTGTGGGAATCATTTCCCGAGTAGTCAACATCTGTGATCCAGATGAAGGAAGTTAAAGAGTGTGATGTAGAAGAAGCTTGTACGTGTAAGGGTTAACCCGAATGAATCGTGAGTAAAGACCTTTCCGAGTGAAGTTAGACTCAGAATCCAAGTGAGGGATACCGAGTGGAGTTACTCACCTCAGCGACTAAGGGTTCGCTCCAGCGAGTGTGAGTGAAATAAGGGTCTCAGATTAGTTTCGCTTAAGCTATGTGTGCTTCGTCCAAGCGTGCTGGGCTGTCTCGCTCAAGCGGATTTGGATCTCGCTTGAGCGAGTGGACGCTGTTTTGTAGGCTTCGCTTGAGCGTTTTGTTCTTTCGCTGGGCTATTTCTGATTGGTTTATTTCTCTTGCCTTCCTTTCCCTTCTTCTTTTGTGCCCGGTTCCATTGGTTTTATTTTGGGAAAAATTTTCCCCTCGTCTCGGTTTATTCTCAAATTAAACTTAGGATGTTTCATTTTGGTATCAGAGCAGACTAAAAGGTCCAAGGCCAAGGTATGCTTACTCCTAGTAAGCGGTGATGTACATGATGACAAGTTGTCATAAATTGTTTGTAATATCTGAGGGCTTACTGCCTAATTAAGTATCATTGTATGGACATGTGTTTATGAGATGTTGTTCCGAGGGTGGAGGATTGTTCCTATCCTGTTTGATTAATTACAAGATGTCCAAGAATTGTATGATAATGTGTTATAGTTGTTGCATGTTGGGCTGAGATCCGATCGGTAGTAGTAACTCTGTAAACTTATCCTTGAAAGGGGTGTTGATTTCAGGATAAGTCATGACGAATCGGCATAGTCTGGAAGCCATATCCATGGCGTTCCAGCGTTTTGCTGACGTATTTGAGAGGCAGTGTCAGCCTCGAACTGAAGATGGTCAAGTGTTGGATCGCTTCCTGAAGAGGAAGCCGACTGAGTTTCAAGGGGGATTTAATCCCGAGGCAGTATACAAGTGGATTCAAGATTTGGAGAGAGTTTTTGGGGGCCTTCACTGTACTGAGGCCCAGAAAGTTGAGTGTGTAGTATACATGCTGTGAGATGAAGCAGAAAATTGGTGGAAAATCGCCAAAAACCGACTGACTGACGCAGGCATCCAACTAGTCTGGGAGAATTTTAGAGCGTGTTTTCTGGAAAAATATTTCCCCGACACGGTGAGGAGTCAGAAGGAACTGGAATTTATGGAACTGAAGCAAGGTTCCATGTCTGTGGAAGAATATGCTGCAAAGTACGAGGAACTATGCTTATTTTATCCGCCCTTCCAACAACCTGGAACTGAGAGCTCCAAATGCATTAAATTCGAGAGCGGATTGAGGTCGGATATCAAAAGAGTGTTTAGGCATCAAGAAATTAGGAGCTTTCCTGTATTGGTGAATAAATGCAGAATTTTTGAAGAAGTTGACAAGGCCCACTCGGGCTAGAGCAGCAAGGCAGAACCTTCCTTGAAGCCCCACCAATCTCGCTTCAAGAGACCGAGTAACACTGGTAGGAATAGACCCTTCTCCAGGTTTGGGGGTCGGAGTCAGCAAGAAGGACGTCCAGCTCATAGTATGGGGGATGACAAGTGTTTTAGGTGTGGAGGAGATCATTACGCTCGCGATTGTAGCAACCATGGTGGAATGGTATGCTACCATTGTAATGAGAGAGGGCACATTCGCCCTGACTGCCCTCAACTACAAACAAACGCTAATGTTTGCCAGGGAGGCTTCCGAGGGAGAGGCCGTGGGACTGGGAGCAGAGACAATAGAGCCCGAGGAAACATGATGTCTGCCCCAAACAATCGGAGAAGAAATGCCGACCAACCAGCTACTCGGAGAGTTTACGCCATCAACGCCGAGGAAGCTGCACAAGCGAATGACTTAGTGCAAAGTAAGTGCTCGCTCGGTAGATATACACTTAATGTAGTTTTTGACTCTGGAGCTACCCACTCCTTTATTGCTGATGATTGTGTGAGACGTTTGAAATTACCGACTGTGTATATGAATCGAACTTTGGAAGTAGCTGATCCGACCGACGCTAAAGTGTTGACATCAATGATGTGTAAGGATGTAACCTTTGTGTTGGGGGATCAGAGTTTCACCTTCGATTTAGTATGTGTGCCTCTAAAAGACCTCAACATTGTACTGGGCATGGATTGGCTTTCAGCCAACAAAGTATTGGTGGACTGTCGGAACCGAAGAGTAATTTTTCCAAGGCAGATCAATGATGACTCCGCGGTACAAGGTATAGCTCAGATATTTATAATGCTTTGTTTAACTGAGGGAGAGAGTAGAGCCCGAGTGAACGATATTCTGACTGTTTGTGAATTTCCAGAGGTGTTTCCGGAGGATGTGCCGGGTGTCCCTCCAAGCAGAGAAGTTGAATTCTCTATAGACTTGATTCCTGGAGCCGAGCTGATCTCCAGTGCACCTTATAGGATGTCCCCAACAGAATTGGCTGAGTTGAAGAAGCAAGTGGATGAGTTACTCGGCAAGCAGTTCATTCGACCGAGTGTATCACCATGGGGCGCACCCGTGCTACTTGTCAAAAAGAAGGATGGCAGCATGAGGTTATGTATAGATTACCGACAGCTGAACAAGCTTACGATTAAGAACCGATACCCGTTGCCCAGGATTGACAACTTAATTGACCAGCTGCATGGTGCCACAGTCTTCTCGAAGATCGATTTACAATTGGGATACCACCAAATCCGGGTGAAGGACTCGGATATCCCTAAGACTGCCTTTAGGACTCGGTACGGCCACTACGAGTATGTAGTAATGCCGTTTGGTGTGACGAACGCCCTGGTTGTATTCATGAATTACATGAACAGCATATTCCACCCATATTTAGACCGATTCGTAGTAGTTTTTATCGACGACATCTTAGTCTACTCCAAGACCCCTGAGGAGCATGAAGAACACCTTCGTTCGGTGCTTCAAATATTGAAGGAGAAACAACTATTTGCAAAACTTTCGAAATGTGATTTTTGGATGAATAAGATCCACTTTCTCGGGCATGTAATTTCTAAGGAAGGTGTCTCGGTAGATCCTTCGAAGGTAGCTGTTGTAATGGCATGGAAGAGACCCAAGTCAGTCTCAAAGATAAGAAGCTTCATGGGTTTAGCTGGCTATTATAGAAGATTTATTGAAGGATTTTCTAAGCTTGCGTCGCCACTGACTAGGTTAACTCGGAAAAACATCCCTTTCGCGTGGAGTTTCGAGTGTGAGAGCAGTTTCTGAGAGTTAAAGTCTAAGTTGACAACCGCTCCAGTGTTGGCATTGCCAAATTTGCAAGAAGGTTTCGTAGTCTATTGTAATGTGTCGGGACTCGGCCTGGGGTGCGTACTAATGCATAAAGACCAAGTGATAGCTTATGCCTCTCGGCAATTGAGGCCTCACGAGCAGCATTACCCGACCCATGACTTGGAATTGGCGGCTGTAGTCTTCGCATTAAAGATATGGAGGCATTACTTGTACGGTTCCAAATTTGAAGTATACAGCGACCACAAGAACCTCAAATACTTATTCGACCAGAAAGAACTGAACATGAGGCAGAGGAGATGGACGGAGTTTTTAAAGGACTATGACTTCGAGCTAAAGTATCATCCAGGTAAGGCAAACGTTATGGCCGATGCATTGAGTCGGAAATCCCTCCATGTGGCAGTGATGATGGTGAAGGAGGTGGAGTTATTGGAGCAATTCCGAGACATGAATTTGCATGTCGACGTCCCTTCGTCTCGGAAGATAACGCTCGGTACGTTGAGGATTGCCAACGAGTTCCTGAAACTGGTATATGAACAGCAGAAGTCAGACCCCTACTTGGCTGAGATGAAGGCGACTCAGGCCAAGGGTAAGGACTTGTCTCTGACCGAGGGACCGGATAGAATTTTCCGAGTGAAGAATAGGATATATGTGCCGGGTGAAGGTGAATTAAGGAGGATGGTGCTTGATGAAGCCCACAAGAGCCTGCTAAGCATTCACCCGGGCACCACGAAGATGTACCACGATCTAAGACTACAATTCTGGTGGCCCGGATTAAAGAGAAATGTAGCGGAATATGTGGCTTGGTGTATTACCTGTCAGAAATCAAAAGTCGAGCATCAGAGACCGTATGGTGCATTGCAACCCCTTGAGATCCCCGTATGGAAATGGGACTCAATTGCCATGGACTTTGTCATGGGATTACCTAAAACCCGAGCAGGTCATGATACGATTTGGGTCATTGTTGACCGATTGACGAAAAGTGCATACTTCCTGCCTGTGAACATGAGATACCCGTTACATAGGTTAGCCCAGATTTATATCCGCGAAATTGTCCGACTGCATGGTGTGCCGACTTCTATCGTATCGGATAGGGATCCTAGATTCACGTCCCGGTTTTGGACCAGCCTACACCAAGAATTAGGCACGAAACTCTGGCTGAGTTCTGCCTACCACCCCCAGCCGGATGGACAATCCGAGTGAACGATACAAAGTTTAGAGGACTTACTGAGGGCGTGTGTGTTTGAACATGGTAGGCGTTGGGAGCAATACCTTCCCCTGATCGAATTTACATACAACAATAGCCACCACAGCAGTATTGGTATGGCACCCTATGAAGCACTGTATGGTCGAAAATGCCGAACCCCACTCTGTTTGTCAGAAACGGGTGAAAGTTTGCTATTGGGGCTGGAAATTGTGAAGCAAACCTCAGAACAGATCCGGGTAATTAAGGAAAAGATGAAGGCGTCGCAGGACAGGCAGAAAAGCTATCATGATAAACGAACCAAACCACTGGAGTTTTCAGTCGGGGATAGGGTGTTCTTAAAGATTTCACCGAGTAAAGGAGTCGGGCGAGCCTTGAAAAGTGGGAAGTTGAACCCCCGATACATTGGACCCTACGAAGTATTGGAGCGAGTCGGCCCTGTAGCATACCGAGTAGCATTACCGACTCACCTATCTCGATTGCATAACGTGTTTCATGTATCTCAACTCAGGAAATATCTACCCGATTTCACTCACGAAATGCCGGATGATGAAGTGGAGATCAAGGAGGATTTGACCACAGTAGCAATACCGACTAGAATTGTGGACCGGTCGGTAAAATGTTTGAGGAGCAAGGATGTACAATTGGTTGAAGTAGCGTGGCAGCAAAACGGGTGTACTTCATATACCTGGGAACGCGAGGACGCCATGAGGCAACAGTACCCTGAGTTGTTTATTTAAGGTGAGTTACCGAATGAATTTCGAGGACGAAATTCTTCAAGAGGGGGAGAATTGTAACATCCCGATTTAGAAATTAGCTACCGAATGAGATTAAGCCATTAAACTGAAATAATAATTGCAAAGTGAGAAATTACTTGTTAATTATAATTAATATATTTAATTCAACTTAAGAACTGATTGATTTTGATGTGTGTGTATGGCACGTGTGGGAGCTGCTGCTTCACGTTTTCCCACCCCACTTCCTTCGTTCTTCGGTGCATATATATTTGGGAGCCCACTACTGTTGTTCATTCTAATTCCTCTTCCTCTACATCTCCTCTCTTCATTCTCTTATCTTCTCTTCTTCTTCTTCGTTCTTCTTCTCCTCTGTTCTCTGCTTCTGTAAGCTCACGACGACAGTGTTGCAGAGGGTTTGGAGTCTCCTTCGGTTGGTGAAGGATGATCGTCGAGATAGGAGAAGAACAGCTTCCTGTCCCCGAGCCGATTGCAGAGTACAATTGTGTTCAAAGAGAGACTGAATGAGTGAGAGTACTGGACGGAGCAAACGGGACAGAGAACCAACGTCAAAATAGGGGAACCTCTCAGAGTCTCTTAGTTGGTAGGGGGGTATCTTATATCTTAAATGCATGGGTTATGGACAGGTTCCGGGTGTTAACGATTGTTGTTCTGTGTTCTGATTGGTGTGTTGTGTTCGCATGAAGAAAATGTGATACCCGGTTGTATGGTGATTAAGTGTTAAGTGATGCATTTCTGATTCCGTCCATGAAATGCATGTTAATAGCCTTGTGAATATTGAATGGTTGCATGAAAAGAATGTGTTGAAGTGTTATTGATGATTACCGTGTGACTTATGTAGCATGCAGGTTATTATGAGTTTAAATGTTGACTGCATATATGAAAATGTTGACTTAGTAAGTCTGATAATGTATTATACCGATTGCATGTGATGCATGTATTGTTAAGTGAAAGGTTGCGTGTATGAACTCTGTGTTTGTGTGATCAATCCGCGTGTGGCGCGTGGGATGCGTTAAATGCTGGGAGCATGTAGTGTGGGACACTACCATCGGTTATTAAAAGCGTGGGACGCTGTTAAATCCTTGAGTGGGACTCAAGGTAGCCTATTGAGTGGGACTCAGGGCTGCCCGTGAACACTGCCGTTGGCGCTAAGAGCGTTGGTGTCACATGTGTGGGGAAACGGTTTGGTACCTGTAAAATGGCCAAGTCAGCTGGGAGCCTACGTTGCAATGAATAAAAACCGATTACACATGAATGCGGATCTGAGTGAATTAATTTGTGCACTTGTACAATTGATGTTAATTGAAATCTGATTGTATGAGTATACGCTAATGTGATTGAAATGTTATGTACATATAGCCAAGTGATAGCTGGTGGATGCTGATCGGAAAATGTCTTATGTGTGCTCTGATTAATTCGCATTGTGTATGTTTTGATGGTTACTGTGTATATTATATTGTTGCATAGCTGAGGAATAATCTGAGTTAGTATCTGTCATTTAATATCTAAGATACTCACCCCCTACTGTGGCTATATTTCAGTGAATGTCTCTCGGAATGATGAATGATGGAGGAGCTGCATACCGAGTGAAGCGCTGGTGCCCTATGGGAATATATGTGTATATGTATATACTGTAGATACGGTTTTGTCATAGCCTTGGCCGGCTCTCATTTTGGTCCTTGTCTAACTATACCAGAATTAAATCCTCTCGGGTTGAGAGTATGACAATGTGCATGTAAATATTTATATATATATATGTATATGCATCCTAATGTGTGTTCATTCTGTGCTGCGTGTGAATGTCCGAGTGGAATATATATATTTATACTTATCCGAGCGTGTGAGGTTATATGATTTCATGTAAATTGAGCTAAGTTATTGTTGTAGGAGGCGAGGCAGTGACCTTATTCCGAGTGAAGAAAGGTTTAACCGATTCCGAGTGAAATAGGTCCATTAAGACTATCCCTGAGAGGAAGTTTGATGGATGAGGAACCCCTTCTTATGATTAGCCTACAGTGGTATAGGGTTTAGATGTTTTCGAGTGAATGAGGTAGTATAATCCCGAGTGAGAACATGCCGAGTGAAAAGTACTTATCGATTCCGAGCGGAATGGCTATTGGAATCATTTCCCGAGTGGTCAACATCTGTGATCCGGATGAAGGAAGTTAAAGAGTGTGATGTAGAAGAAGCTTGTACGTGTAAGGGTTAACCCGAATGAATCGTGAGTAAAGACCTTTCCGAGTGAAGTTAGACTCAGAATCCAAGTGAGGGATACCGAGTGGAGTTACTCGCCTCAACGACTAAGGGTTCGCTCCAGCGAGTGTGAGTTAAATAAGGCTTTCAGATTAGTTTCGCTTAAGCTATGCGTGCTTCGCCCAAGCGTGCTGGGCTGTCTCGCTCAAGCGGATTTGGATCTCGCTTGAGCGAGTGGACGCTGTTTTGTAGGCTTCGCTTGAGCGTTTTATTCTTTCGCTGGGCTGTTTCTGATCGGTTTATTTCTCTTGCCTTCCTTTCCCTTCTTCTTTTGTGCCCGGTTCCATTGATTTTATTTTGGGAAAAATTTTCCCCTGGTCTCGGTTTATTCTCAAATTAAACTTAGGATGTTTCAAATCAACTCTCAAAGTCTTTATGAAAGCTATAGAGGATTTTGTTTTAAGAATTATGGGACTTGAATCACGCAAATTGGACATCATTAGAGGGAGTTATGGATTTTCTCATAAACTATATGAAATTTAATGGGATAACAAACAAGTTTTTCAGGGTACAAATCTATTGAGAATAATCCATGGAGAATTAGCTTTCGAAGCCAGAAATGAAGGTTGTAAGGGTTTCATTATTATTAATAGTACTAGGAATTATTTTTATCAAATAAATATTATTAAATGTTATTATTATCAAATATTATTATTAATGTTATCTCTAATATCATGATCATATACTCATACTCACTATTAATATTCCTCTCATAACTCCTTGTATTCCTTTACTCGATTCCCTGTCACTTATACTCTCACGATTATTATCACTATATTTCACACTGAACTGACTTAACACATCGATTAAAACTCACTCTTCACCATTGTCTGGTAGTGTAGACAATCCACAGGACAGGCCAAAGCCTTGTGCTTTCCACAGAAAGCTCGATAGGATACACTCAAGTACTCCTTAGGGTCTGGGGCATCACCTTAATACCTAGGCTATTACAATAATTACCTCACAAATCTTTCTAAAGTTTTGCAACGTTGTCAGGAAACCAACCTGGTTTTGAATTGGGAGAAGTGCGATTTTATGGTACGTGAAGGCATTATTTTATGGCACTTAGTCTCCGAAAGAGGTATAGAAGTAGACAAAGCAAAGATTGAGGTGATTGAGAAATTGCCACCCCCAAAGAATGAAAAGGGTGTGAGGAGTTTCCTTGAACACATCAGTTTTTACCAAAGGTTTATTAGGGATTTCTCAAGATAACCAAACCTCTAACAAATCTCTTGGGTAAGAATATTCCTTTTATTTTTGACTTACATTGTGTGGAAGCTTTTTACAGGATCAAGGAAGTGTTAGTCTCAGCTCCCATTGTGTAGCCTCCTAATTAGACTCTACCTTTCGAGCTCATGTGCGATGCTGGTGACTATGTTGTGGGAGCTGTACTTGGACGATGAAAGAAAAGGAATTTTACTTAGCAAGTGCCATTTTATGGTACATGAAGGCATTGTTTTGGGGCACTTAGCCTTTGAAAGAGGTATAGACGTGGACAAAGCAAAGATTGAGGTGATGGAGAAATTGCCACCCTCAAAGAATGTAAAAGGTGTAAAGAGTTTCCTTGGACACACTGGTTTTTATCAGAGGTTTATTAGGGATTTCTCCAAGATGACCAAACCTTTCACAAATTTCTTGGGTAAGGATGTTCCTTTTTTATTTTTCACTCACATTATTTGGAAGCTTTTTGCAGGCTCAAGGAAGCATTAGTCTCAGCTCCCATTGTGTAGCCTCCTGATTGGACCCTACCTTTCGAGCTCATGTGCAATGCTAGTGACTATGCTATAGATGTATACTTGGACAGCAAAAGGAAAAGAAGCTCCATGTCATATACTATGCCAATGAGACTGTAGATGATGCATAGGTGAATTATGCTACTATAGAAAAAGAGTTGTTGCTTGTTGTCTTTGTCTTCAACAAGTTTAGATCTTATTTGGTAGGTTCTCAGGTAATAGTCTACACTGACCGTTCTGCTATAAAATATTTGTTGCAAAAGAAATATGCCAAACCTAGATTGATTAGGTGGGTTCTACTTTTACTAGAGTTTGATGTAGAGATTAGGGACAAGAAAGGTACTGAGAATTTAGTTGTTGATCATTTATCTAGTTTGCCTTCTGAAAAAAAGGAGATAGATGATATTGTTCCTATCAATGAATCTTTTCCAGATGAGCAACTTTTTAGTCTCAGTGTCCAACAAGTTCCTTGGTTTGTTGATTATGTTAATTTTATTGCCTATTGTATTTTACCTCCTAATCTTAGCTTTCAGTAGAGAAAGAAGTTTTTGACATATGTGAAACATTACTATTGGAATGAGCTGCTCCTATTCAAGCGATGTGTGGATGCTTTGATAAGAAGATGTATTCCCAAAGATGAAGTTTATTCCATCCTAGATCACTATCACACTTTTTCTTGTAGAGGACACATGAGCACCTCCAAGACTACGTTAAAGGTACTTCAAGCTGGATTCTACTAGCCATAAATCTTTAAAGATACCCGTAAGTAGTGCTCAAATATGACTCATGTCAACGTTTAGATAACATTTCTAAACAACATGAGATGCCTCTGAATAGTATACTTGAGGTAGAATTGTTTGATGTTTGGGGTATTGATTATATGGGACCCTTTCCTTCTTCTTTTGGAAACAATTATATTTTAGTAGTTGTAGATTATGTATGCAAGTGGGTTAAAGAAATTGCTTTACCCCATGCGGATGCTAAAATAGTTATTAAACTTTTTAAGAAAATAGATTTCCAAGGTTTGGGGTTTATAGAGTTGTAATCAGTGATGAGGGTTCGTATTTCATTGAGAAAACCTTTAAAAATCTTTTGAAAAAGTATGGAGTAAAGTATAAAATAGCTATACCCTATCACCTTCCCCTCGCAAACAAGTGATGGCCAAGTGAAGGTATCAAATAGGGAAATTAAGTAAATTTTTTCTAAGGTAGTTAATACTACCCGTAAATATTGGTCTATTAAATTAGATGATTCCTTATGGGCGTATAGGACTGCATATAAAACCCATATTGGTACCATGCCTTTTAGGCTTGTATATGAGAAACCGTGCCACTTTCCTATTGAATTAAAGCACAAATCTTTATGGGCTGTCAAATTGCTTAGTCTTGATCTGAAAGCTGTAGGTGAAAAAAAAACTTTTACAGGCGAGTGAATTAGAGGAACTAAGGATGGATGCATATAAGAATGTCAGTCTCTACAAGGATAAAACTAAACGATGATATGATCTAAAGATTTTGAGGAGAACCTTTAACCTTGGAGACATAGTTCTTCTATTTAATTCAAGGTTGAAGATGTTTAACCCTGAAGATTTTTAGTCCTTACTTTGAACATGAATTCATTAAATAATGATATGAGTAACTAAATTAGATGTTAGCTCGTTAAGGTGGTTTTAATATGTTCAATTAACTATCAACATATGATTTTGCCGGATTAAAAAACAACTTTTAGTTGTTAAATTGTTTTCAAAATTGTTAGAAAATAAACTGTTAAGGTTTTTAATGATAAAAAATTTGTAACAAAGTAAAAGTCAGTGTAGATGTCACCTTGGACATCCTAAGAAAGTAAAAGTAAAATTAAATGTGCCAAACAAGGAATTAGAACATACCATGTACTCATAATTAATACACTAATGCACATGACAAGTTAAAGGTTGTCCATACACACATATGTCTCAAATAGTTATATGTATTTTGCATATAATATAAAGTAAATAAGAAAAAGATATGAAGGAAACTATTGTCACTTTACTTTGGATGGGTAATAGTATTAGGATTGTAAACTTACCACAATGATTATAGTAAGACGATGTAATTTCTTTAGGTAGGCGGATGACGGTCTATTTATAATCTAAGCCAATTTTATGAGAGTGAACTTGTTTTATTCAGCTTGGTTTTTTTTATTCGAGGTGAGTTCTAGATAGTGTAGAAGACATCTTATATTTCAAAAGACAATGTATACTCTATTTCACATTATTTGATA
This sequence comes from Clitoria ternatea, assembly GCA_037962975.1. Taxonomy (NCBI): domain Eukaryota; kingdom Viridiplantae; phylum Streptophyta; class Magnoliopsida; order Fabales; family Fabaceae; genus Clitoria; species Clitoria ternatea. The sequence continues at coordinate 51,928,509 of CM075671.1, forward strand.
TATTGTAATTTGACTTTTACTTTGTTAAGGATAGATAAAGACCTTGTGTTCTTAATACACATTTTGTATCACTATGGTGTATCATGCTAATACCAATTCACTATATTGATTGTGTTTAAAACCACTTTACACTGATTTTGTTGAATAACATTTTCTTTGTATTGAAATAATTTATAAATAATATCATAATTACATCAACATAAAGTAACTAACTTGTATATACATACAGAGTCTAGTTTGAAGTATTTAAATTAACATTAAAGATTAATGTGATGTGATTACTAATACATTAAGGACTTCTTTGATACAAATTACAATAGATTAGGGACTAATATGATAGATTTTTTTAATATAATACAAAGACCAATTTGATGTAATATTATATATGTTGGGGATTAAATTGACATAATATTATATATATTAAAGACCAAATTGATGTATTTTATTATTGAACATTTGAAATGTCCACATTATAAAACATGGTCACATGGCTGCCAAGTAATACCTTACATGGCACTGACGTGCCACGGTGGCACTTTAATTGACATTGTTCAACCAACGTTAACGACAGAGTCTATTTTGATGGACGGGGGTTATAACATTATTTTGATAGATTAAGGACTAACTTGATTAATCATGCGTACGTTAGGGATGACTTTAGGGTTTTGCTCTAAAATAAAATTTATTTATTATTTTTAATTAAATAATAAATAAAAATATAAAATTTGAACAATTAAATCAATCAAGACTACATTTAATTAGATTGTATTAGATTAAATTTGAAAAATTATTCTAAGCAATCTAATACAAAGTGTAATATATTTTATGATTAAATCAAATAATTTTTTACCTAAAAATCGATCCAATTATTAACATGGCGATTGTATTAACCTTGCATTCCATTTCTCTCATTCTATCATTCACGAGAGCATTGCGTATTAACCAGACATAAAAATCTTCTTTTCCCTTTTAGGAAAGAGAGAACCGGGAGAGGAGGATAACTTGTGGCGTGGTAAAGTCTCTAAATGGCAATTTGCATAATTGCATGCCACGTTTGACTTACTTACGCATTTCATAAACACCATTGTGTTGTCCGTTACATATGTGATGCGTTCTCGATTTCCTCTCACAACACAGAAGAAAAAAAAAACAGAAAGAGAGAGTAACGAGTGAAACAAAAACGAACAATGTCGACGCTTAAGGTGCCTCAATCTCTTCCTTCTGTTGCCGATGACTGCGAGCAACTGCGGAAAGCCGTCGAAGGTATAACCATTCTGCTTTGTTCTTTAAATCATGTTTTCTATTGACAAATCACCACCACACCATCATTTTATGTTCATTTAAGGAGACTCAGATATATTATTTGGTACCATGCTTCTTGTTTAGTATATAGTGCTTTGATCTGTGAATGTATGCCATGTGTGATGGTAGAGGTTGTGAATATGAATATGTTGGTGAGGCTGAATTAGTGGAATGTGCTGATGTTTTGTGAAATGAGCGATCATTTTTTTTAATTGAAATGACAGAATTTTAATAATGATCCTGCACTAGAGCTAGCGAAATTTCTGATTCTTTCCAATAAAACATAGGTTTTATCTTTAAATTTTGAACACAAATTAAATCGAGATTTCTTTATTCTAACCCAATAAAGCCCGACAAGCCTTAAAAACGCGTCCTGTTTGTATCATGAAAATGTTTTTATTTTTATTTTCTGTTTTTAATTTTAATTATAAAATTGACATTATATTTCTTGTTTTAAAAGACTTATACCGGAAAAATAAAAAATGAAAAAAAGAGGAAAAAATTATTTTCAGTAGTTTTTATACAAAATTTTATCAAGCTTAAGCATATTTTATCAACTTCGAATTAAGTCTAAATTTTTTAATCCAAACTGTCATTGTCTGTTATCCACATCAGACCTATCCAATATTAACTTGACAGACACCCTATTAACCAATTACGAACACTTGTAAAATAAAAATTCTCCCTCCTATGATTTTTAATAAGCCTAACCGTTACACATACTAAGAAATCTAATTATTGTAATTAAATAAGAGAGATGATTTAATTAGTAAAGGTATGTGTTGGAAAAAATAATAAATATACATTGTAAATTAAAAAAAATACTTTATAAAAAAGATCAAAAAAAACTCTTTAGACAGATCTTATAAATAGGATGGGGAGTAAAATTTTAGATTGAGTTTGAAGTAGTATATGGTATGTGCCATCCGATATTGATTAGTGAGTTTCGACTGTGTGATTTCTCTAGTTTCGTAAATGATCTGTTGTCATAGTTATGTAGTTCAATTTAGTTATATGATATTGCTTTGATGGGTAATTTTGAAAATTATCCAGTTCAAATGCTGTGATTTGATTTTGGTTTTGAGGATCATGTCAGTGTGTTGTTACATATCGTTTTGATATTTGTACATCCATTCATTCGTATTTCTGTTTGTTTTGAGTCTTTTGATGAAATTCCAATTTCTTTTGGTGGCCATGAAATTCCATTTGATAAAATGTAATTGCAGGTTGGGGAACTAATGAGGATCTGATTATCTCCATCTTGGCTCATCGGAATGGTGCTCAAAGGAAGACTATAAGAGAAACTTATGCTCGGACTTTTGGAGAAGATCTCCTCAAGATCTTGGACAAAGAGCTCACAAGTGATTTTGAGGTCAGTTCGGATTAGGCTTTTTTCCTTTTATCAAGACATCCTCCATAAATGGTAAATCATAGCATAGTTTTGGTGAAATGAAATTTAAGTAACCACTTCTAATTAAAACCTGGCTTTAAAGATGATAATAAACTCATTAACTCGTAAGCAAGGTGCCAAAATGTTTGTTGCTGAAAACTGATAATAAAATTATCCTTTAAGAATAATATGCATAGCTTCTTTTGGGTATTCGAAACTCATATACACTTTGAATTTTCTCATCACTAGAGGCTGGTTCATCTTTGGACACTTGAGTCTTCTGAACGTGATGCATTTTTGGCAAATGAGGCGACCAAAAAGTGGACTTCAAGCAATCGGGTCCTGGTGGAAATTGGCTGCACTAGGTCTTCTGAACAATTGTTTCTTGTGAGGAAGGCTTATCATGTTCTTTATAAGAAATCTCTTGAGGAAGATGTAGCTCATCACACTACAGGGGATTTCCGTAAGGTACCGGTTCCCAGGCATCACCTTATACTCTTGTTGTATTGTTACTAATATGGAAAATTATGCTTTATTTGTTTCCTTCAATTGGGTTCTGAGGAGAGTTTTTAAGTGGAATGTAACTGGTTAGTTGGTAATGCCCTGGTCAATTTGTTTGGCTCTGGTTAAACTATAGATTCTTTAATTTATGCTAGTGATGATGCAACCAGAATTGATGATTGAACAAAACTAGTGAGATCTTATTTGTATCTCTACAGACAGATGAAAACATTTACTCAATGAATGGTGGGCTGTAGCTCCTGATTAGTCTCATGCATTGTAAGTTGAAACAATTAAATATGTCATTGTTCTGTCAAGTATTTTAGAGCTTCCTTCTGACAGAAACAACTGACCAAATGTTGAATCACATTTTAGCAAACTTGAACTGAATATTTCTTCTGTATTTAATCATGAAGAAACTGAATTTTGGTGCTTGGCTAACTTTAAGCTGTCTAAGTTTTTCTGTCACTTCTGCACTTGAACATGTGAAAATTAACTAAAATATGGTTTCTCTAGCTTCTACTTCCTCTGGTTAGTTCCTATCGATATGAAGGAGATGAAGTCAACTTGACTCTGGCAAAAACGGAGGCAAAATTACTGCATGACAAGATTTCAAACAAGGCTTATAATGATGATGACATCATCCGTATTCTGGCCACTAGAAGCAGAGCGCAGATCAATGCCACTTTGAATCACTACAAAGATCAATTTGGACAAGATATCAACAAGGTACATGTTTCATCTTATATTGCTTTAAACTCATTACATGTTTTCTAATTTCCTTCCTTTCATCTCTCTTTAAATATCTATATAAATAAAATAAAATATCATACCACAATCCCATTTGTTTTTAATTATTAGATAAAATTTTGGAATGAGACTTAATTTGAATAGTTAGAAAACCGTAAGGACTAAATATAAGCAATTAAAAGTAAACAAACCAATCGCATATGAGGATCAAAAGTACAATGAAACCTTTGTTTTATGAAATTTGATTTTGGGGTTACAGGACCTTAAAGCTGATCCAAAAGATGAGTTTCTGTCTTTACTTAGAGCCATTATCAAGTGCTTGACCCGTCCTGAGAAGTACTTTGAGAAGGTTGTGCGTTTGTCAATCAACAGGCAAGGAACAGATGAAGAAGCCCTTACAAGAGTGGTAGCCACCAGGGCAGAGTTTGATCTGAAAACAATAGCAGATGAGTATCAAAGGAGGAGCAGCATCCCTCTTGAACGTGCCATTGCCAAGGACACCACTGGTGACTATGAGAAAATGCTTTTGGCCCTTCTAGGACAAGATGATGCTTAACATATAATGTTCCATTTTTTTTGTTATACATATAATATTCCTTTGTGTGTCTATGTTTTTGCACTTGTGGGACAGGTACTATATATATGGTATAGTGTGTGTGCATTTTGCTGGTTTGGTGATTGGCCTTGGTGGTCGTCCTATGTTGAATAAAATACACCACTTTAGCTCGCTTGGGTGGGATTTTTAAGCCCCCAGATTTGATTGAGTGTCAAACAAACTTGGAAGTCTGCAACATATATATATATATATATATATATATATATATATATATATATATATATATATATATGTTTGGTTCAGATTATGTAAATTGAATCACAAGCGTGACTCTCCTCTCTAGGGTCACTTCTCCATAGATTAATATATACAGACAATACTGTTGTTTGGAACCTTGTTTCATCAATTATTACCTCTGCTTTTGATTCTGCCAATTAGGTAAACATATTTTTTGTATCTATAAATGGGTGGTTGCAAGTTTTTGCACATTTTAAAAATGAAAATTTCTATATGCATTGGTTGGATTTATTTCCCCCGGATATTTCATTGTCTCGTGTCATATATAAGAAGAGTTATAGTTTTCTCATAATAAAAAAGAGTTATAGATTTGTGTTAACCACATATATTTCATCTAGGGGTGTCAATTTCATCCATTTATCCATTAAGTATCCAATCCACCCACACATAATCCATCCATTTATAAAATAAGAATATGATGGATTTAATGAATTGGATCTCATTTATTTATTGGATGGATATGGATGGATCCATCATAATTTTAATCCATTGGACTTTACTTTTATTTTTTTATTAAAATCCATTGAATTTTTTTAAAAAAATCCATTTCACGGTTACAGCTTGTGTCAACTACTCAATGTTTCTTCACTTAATTGAACCATTTTCCAACGGGTTTCATTTTCTGTACTGCATCCTCCTTAAGTATGCTAGCCCATTATTATTATTATTTATTAAATCATACCTATATTGCCCATTATTTTTATTATTATTATTTATTCAATCACACCTATATTTATTAATTTTGTTTAAATCCGTAATATTCAATTCATCACACTAAGATTTATTCTCTTAACGGATATTTTTTATTTATAAAGCATAAATACAAAATCTTACTTAGAGGAATTAAATATGTACTAAATAAATCTTTTACATTACTTTTATCATCAGATAAAAATTTCTATAAAATTCTATAATAAAAATTAATTATTTACACTACTTTTTTTGGACAATATTATTTAATTATTTACACTACTTTGAGAATCCAAAAATCCCAGTAAGATCCAATCTCAATTTTAAAGGCCTTTGTGGAAATTTGTAGCACTAGCTTTCGTTGATGTTTTATCCAAGACTCGGAGCATTCAAATCTTCATCCACCGTCAGTTCTTTCAAACTATTGCCTAGCACTATGTTCTTTCAGTTCAAACTAGATCATTTATTAATGGTTTGTTTGGTTAAAACCTAGGCTTGATTATCAACCTTAAAAAAATCATATAATCAAACAAAGTTTTAACTGTCTCGAACGATGTGAATAATCAAATATTAACATTTTAAAAAAGAATTAAAAGAAAAAATTAGAGAGTAAAAAATAAATTAAAATGTAAGAATATGAAGCGAGAAAATTAAAAAAGAATTAAAAGAAAAAATTTAGAGGGTAAAAAAAGAAATTAAATAAAAAATATGGAGAGAAATTAAAAGAAAAAATTTAGAGAGAAAAAAAAGAAATTAAAGAATAAGAATATAAAGTGAGAAAATAAAAAAAGAATTAAAAAATAGAGAACAAAAAAAGAGAAATTAAAATGTAAGAATATGAAGGGACAAAATAAAAAAGAATTAAAAGAAAAAATTTGGAGGGTAAAAAAAATTAAATAAAAAATTAAATTAAATAAGAAATTTAAAAAAAGTTTAGAGAAAGAAAATTAAAGTGTAAGAATATAAAATATAAAATGAAAAAATAAAAAAAGAAATTAAGAAAAAAATAATACTATTTTTTAAATGGATGGTTGGATATCCATCCACAAAAAAGATGGTAATGGATGGATTGGGTGGATTTAGTTAATTAAGGTTATGGATTGGATGGATATTCCAAGAGTTTTTAAATAAATCATAAATGGATTAATGGATGGATTTTTGTCCATCCAATAAAATTTAACTCAAATCTTATCCAATCCATCCATTTGACACTCTCATCTCAAACAATTTTCATTACAAAATTAGCGAACAAAGTTTTTAAAATTTTCTTTTTAGGAAAACAGTTTTTAGAATTGATTTACAAAATAGTTTTATAAAAGTAAAAACGATGAGGGAAATCGATCATGCCCTAAGCACCTGTCTGACATGTTTTTAAAATGGTTATTAGTTATTTAATTAAAAAATATACCAAAGAAATTAAGGATACTTTACTAGTTACTCAAGAAAGAACTAGTAAAGTTAAAAGGTCTAGAATATTAACCATGAATTGTAATTATTTGAAATGCTTCCAAGTGAATTTATTATAGACTTGCAAAAACGATTTGTTCATATTGTTAACCATATCTTGATATTAGGAAGATCCTTTCCCAATGAAGATTTGATCAGTCGTGTGCTAAGATGTTTAGGCAAGGAATGACAACCAATTGTCACCACTATAAAGGACTACAAAGAATTAGAGAGCATGTCCTTGGTGACATTGTTTGGAAAGCTTTAAGAGTATAACAATAATTACAATTGCTCAAAAAATTTGAGGAGAATACAATGAAAAAGAAAAACCTAGCATTCAAAGTGTCTAAGGTAAAGGAACCTATCAAGAATGAGAGTGATGATGATAACAAAGCCCTTAGCCTATTCATCAAGAAATTTGGGAAGTTCATAAGCAACAAGAACGTAGTGAAAAGGGTGAAAAAGAAAAAGACAACAAAAAATGGCAACATCACTTGCTTCAAATACGGCAAGGGGGCACTTCAAATTCATTTGCCCACAACTCGCCAACAAGCCTAAGAATGACAAGAAGGTCAAAAGAAGAGCCTACAAGCTCTAAGTGCAAATGCATGAGTTTTGAATATGTAGATGATGTGATGTACCACTTAAATGAGAATGGATTCATGAAATGATATTATTGGTGGAACAACCATGGTAAGCAGTTACCGCCTAGGCTACTGACCATACTTGTGCAATAGTCTTACTACGAAGTAGAGGGCTACAAGGATAACTACAATAACATGAAGCAAATGGTAATAGATCATGTTGGACCTTCCATCGGACGTATTCTAAAACATGATGATGAATCTAGGGATGAGGATGAGAATGTAAAATAGGATCTTAATCTGGATGGTAAGAGATTCTATGATTTGTTGGCAGCGGCCCAGACCCCGTTATGGGACGAGTGGGGGAGTCACACCGAATTATCTGCCTCCCTAGCTACTTTAAGCCTAAAGGCATAGTATAATATCTCAGGAGGTTGTTTTAATAGAATGGTCACCTTGATGAGTTCCACTATGCCAAATGATAACAAAATGTCGTCAAACCTATACTATGCTAAGAAAAGTGTGGCAAAGCTAGGGTTGGGATGTGAGAAAATAGAGTGTTGTGTTGACGGGTGTATATTGTTTCGAAACAAGTTTGTGGACAAGAGTGTAGAAAAATTTGTACATTGTAACAAGGATCATTATAAAACCATTAAGAGAAAGGGGAAAGTAATTAGGATAACAAGGAAGAAAATGTGTTACTTCCCATAATACCACATCTTCAACATTTATACATCTCACTGTCCATGGTAAAACATATGCGTTGGCATGCTCTAAATCGAGCACAAGAGGGTCTTTTGTGTTATCCATCTGATAGGAAAACATGGAAGTATTTGGATGAGTTGTATCTAAACTTTTCACATAAGTCATGCATTATGCGGCTTAGCCTATATGCTGATGGACTCAACCTGTTTGATCAATATAGAAGTGCATACTCTTGTTGGCCAATCATACTAACACTATACAATCTGCCTCCTGAAATATGTATGAAGATGGGGGTAATATTTCTAGTTGTACTGGTTCCAAGACCCAAAAATCCAAAGGCAAAAATAGATGCCTTTTTGCAACTGTTGGTTGAGGAGTTATCAAAACTGTGAGATGTTGAGATTTTGACCACCTATGAAGCATCCTTGAGAAATAATTTCATGAAAAGGGCTATTTTGATGTGGACCATTAAGACTTTCCTACCTATGGTATGCTTTCTAGATGGTCAACGTCTGGGAAGCTTGCTTGCCCTGTACATTTAGGATAGGAATGTTAAGGAGTTTATGGGTTATAGGAAAGAACACCACTAGGTGAAGCAAAGTATATTATGAGATTTACCGTATTGGAAAGACCTGTTGTTAAGAGACAACATAGATGTTATGCACAATGAACGAAATGTTTTCATGAATATATTTGACACTATGATGGACATTAGGGGGAGAACAAAGGACAATGAGAAAAGTCGATTAGACCTTGCAAGTTTGTGTTCTAGGAAGGATTTGGAATTTAGGTATGCAAGATGTGGAAAAATGTTTAAACCGTATGCCAAATATGCAGTAACAAAACCTCAATGGATTGTTGTGCATATGTAGGTGAACGGGTTGACCATACCTGATAGATTTTCTTCAAATTTTAGTAGATGTGTTGACATAAAAAAGGGAAGGGTGTTTGGCATGAAAAGTCATAATTGTCATGTGTTTATGCAACGACTACTGTCATACATGTTTCATGCCTTACCGAAACCCATTTGGAAATCATTGGTTAACTTGAGTCATTTTTTTAAAGAGTTGACAACAACCTCATTAAATAAGCAGAAACTTGTGAAGGTGGAAGAAAACATTATGGTGTCGATTTGTAAGCTGGAGCAGATTTTCCCCTAGTTTTTTTATTCTATAGAGAACGTGCCGCTTTATCTAACATATGAGGCTAGAGTTGGTGGTCTAGTGCAATATCATTGGATGTATCTGTTTAAAAGGTGAATGTATGAACTACTTTATTTCCATTTCAAATTTTGTAGTACCAAATTATGTATATGTAACTCAACATTTCTTTATATTTTACTAGATTCCTATGTTCTTTAAAAGACAAAGTGTCAAACAAGCCATGTACGGAAGCATCAATTGTGAGGCATACTTAGTGGAAGAAATGACCACTTTTACTTCATTATACTTTCCGACAAAGATAGAAACAAAAATGACTAGAATCCCTCACAAGGGTCACTAAAAATCCCAGTGTGGATGATCAAAGCTCAATATTTAACTATGACGGTCATCCTGGGGGCAAGGTCATAGAATGTTACATTGATGAGAAGCATTAAAAGGCGATTCACTTGTACATTCTTCTAAATAGCGAGGAAGTCGAACTATATCTTGAGTAAGTCACCAAGTTTTTTAGTTCATTTTGAAGATAGGATTTTGTTGTAGCTAAACTATTATTTTTTAAATAGTATATAAGCAGATATGTTGAGAATGATATAACTGATGACCAAATACATAATGAGGTATCATCCAAATTCATCAGTGGGTTTGTAGAACATGTAAGGCCCGTATAAATTAGGCTTTTGTTCAAACTTGAAAACTTTTGTTATCTAAAATTATTGCATGTTATACTTTAAATAGATTCAATACCCAAACAAGCAAATTGAAGACCCTTCACTCCAAGTTCTTTCTTGGGGTCCGGTGAAAACTATTAAAAAATGGCCAATTTATTACGTAAACAGCTATAAGTTTAACATTTTCGAATGGAGTGAAGGAATGCGAACACATTATGTTAAAGTAACAAAAAGACATTTAGAGGAAGACTTCTATGGTGTCTTAAAAGTGATTATTCAAGTTTCTTTCTCCAGGCGACTTAAAAGAGATATAGTTTTATTCAAGTATGATTGGTATAACAACACAATCAGTGTGGGAACAGAAGTTGACAACAATTACAATTTAGTTGAGGTGAAGAAAAGTGGTAGACATAAAGGGTTTCATCCTTTCATCTTTGCCCAACAAGCGAACAGGTTTATTACACAGACTTCCCTAGAGGGCATCGAGACTGATATACAGTCATCAAAGCCAAGGCTCGTAATCAAATTATTGATAATGTCTCTAATGAGGTTTAGGATGCTTATCAACAAGCTCCGAATAAATTTAATGACAATCATTTAGTATTGAATATTGATCCAGTGATATTAGATGAGACATTTACGACTACAAGGGATGCAACATTGACACAAAGTTTGTCTCCCAATCAAAATGGTCTAGGGCCGATTTTTGAGACTAAAGACCCTGCTAAAACAAATAGCAAGGGTGACACTAACACTGAAGGGGAATTCCAAACTAAAATAGACACGGAGTATGACTTTAAATAGTCATTCTTATTAAATAACTATGTAGTCATATATATATATATATGTGTGTGTGTGTTCTTTTTATTGAAATTTGTTTTCATGGTTTTATTGACAGATGATTGTAGGTAGACCATGGTACACTCGGGGTGGTGGTAGGCACACCCCCTAGTACACCTAGGGATAAGGTGGCAAAGAAGCTTACACAGGAGACGTCCACAATGATGATTCGTGGTAATCGTATACCCATGGTCAGCAGCAGGTCCTAGACCCCGAGGCGAGCCCTTCCTCCACACCCGACACTGTTCCTACTCTGGTCCCACTGCCAGCCGAGGACGAGTAAGTATTATTATATTTCCTAAAGTTCATTCATTTGTATTGTTGTATGGTAGTTGAGGGAACACCTTATGAAGTTATCTTTATATGCATCTGTATTGTTGAACTAAAATGTAATTTGAAATATGGGACACTAGGAAGCCGTGATTGCTCAAAGTTGTATCTCTAATCTTCAATAGTGGAAATCCTCCAAGTGGGTTGCTTGGAGGCAAGACGTACACCGGTGTGGTAGAACTCGTATATATCGGTTCGCAAATCTCTCTTCCCTAAACTCATTTAGATTTGTGCACTTAAAATTGCTTGCTAAATATTTGTGCTTATAACTTAATTAGTTAAGCAACTTTATTAATTTACTTGTTAAAATTAAAGTGCATATTCTATTAAGCTTGATATAATTTGTAAAGAATTTGGATTAAATTTGTTGAATTTATTTAAGCAATATTCTTGAATTAATTGTATTAAAATTAATTATTATCTCTTTAAGTGCTCAAAATAGTGTGACGATTAATTTGATATTATTAATTGTTATCTTGAATATTACTTAAACTCTTTAAGTGAAATTACTTGTTATATATTAAGTGCTTATTATTTTGTCTTATGTATAAACTATTATTACTTGTTATTAAAATTATCATCTTCATCAAGTATATTTATTAAAGAATCAATTTCAAAAGCATTCCAAGTAAAATTTTTAATATTCAATTCACCTCCCCCCCTCTTGAGTAATTGAGGCCACTTGGTTAACAAGTGGTATCAGAGCTTTACTCTTGGTTAGTCGAGCTTAACAGTTTCAAGAGATTAAGATGGCCTCTGTCTCATATAACTTAATTTCCAAGGGTGGTGCTACAAATCGAACTCCTATTTTTAATGGGGAAGGTTATGCCTTTTAGAAAGAAAGGATGAAAATTTTTGTACAATCAATTGATTTGAAAGTGTGGAATGCTATTGAAAACGGTCCTTTTATACCTATGCACACTGTTGATGATAAAAAAAGTAGAAAAACCCATGGACGATTGGACTAGTGGAGAAGAAAAGAAATTGCAATATAATTACAAGGCAAAAAATCTTATTACTCTATGAATTCTTTAGAGTAGTTACATGTACATTTGGTAAGGATATGTGGGATACCCTTCAAATAACTCATGAAGGAACTAGCGATATTAAGGATTCTAAGATTAGTATATTAACAAGCTAATATGAAAGCTTTATAATGAATTCTGGTGAAACAATCTTAGAACTACAAAAGAGATTTACTTTGATCATTAATCATCTTATTACTCTTGGAAAATCTTATTCTAACAAGGAGCTCATTCACAAAGTGTTAAAAAGTCTTACTAGGGAATGACAACCTCTTGTTACCACTGTCAATCAATCACCAAATATAAATGATATGTCCCTTGCTACATTGTTTGGTAAGTTACAAGAACAAGAACAAGAGTTGAAAGATTTGAAACATGCAGAGGAAGAAGAAAAAGCCTCAAAGAAGAAAGGGCTAGCTCTCAAGGCCACCTCAATTGATGAAGATGAATCCGAGAGTGATCTTGATGAGGACGAAGAGCTAGGACTATTCGTGAAGCGTTTTGGAAAACTCATAAGGAACAAACGCTTCCAAAAGGGGTTCACACATAAAGGTAAGAAACCTATCTCTAAAGAAAATAAATCCTCACCAACTTGTTTTGAATATGGAAAGGAATGGTACTTTAAGGCGGATTGCCTAAACCTAAAGAAGAAAAACAAAGAAAGAAAAGGGAAGATAAGAGCATATATCGCATGGGATAAAAATGAAGTAAGTAGCTCGGATGAATCGGACAATGAAGAAGCAAACCTCTGCCTCATGGCCAACCATCAAGATGAAGATAATGAGGTAAAGTTCCATGACTTAGTTAGAGAAGAATTACTCGATGCTCTTGAAGAATTATATGATAAATTTATAAAAGTTTCTAATAAGCATAAGCTATCAAGAAAAACTATTGACACTCTTGAAATGCATCTTATAGAACTGAGTAAAGAAAATGAAATTTTGAAAAAGGAAGTAGTAAATGTTCAAGCATGCTCTAAGACTAAACTTTGTGAATTTGTAAAGAAATGTGGCACTCTAGAAACTGAGGTTTTAGACTTGAGTAGAACTTTAGAAAAATTTACAAATGGTAGAGACAATTTAAATGTTTTACTTGGAAAACAACATTGCATGTTTGATAAAACGGGATTGGGTTTTAATTCCTATAAGAAACAAAAGAATTATAAAAACTTCTTTATACCACCTAGTAAAACTGCATCATCTTTCATGAAATGTAATCATTGTGGTTTTAAGGGACATATTGCATCTAATTGTAATGTTAGAAAAATAGGGCCAAAGTTTGTAAGAAGAGTATGGGTTCCTAAAGGAACATCTTCATAAACTAACCTACAAGGACCTAACATAAAATGGGTACCAAGTTCTCTAACTTGACTTGTTTTATAGGTATGTCTTAAAGCAAGTAACACTCATTGGTGTATTTGTATGTTGAAACAGGTTTTGATGAATGACAAACAATTGAAGGATCAAGATATCTAATGGATGTTGTACAAACAATTAATCAAAAATCATCACGAATGATTCGGGACAAGAAATAATTATTCAAGTGCCAAGGAATCAAGAACCATCCAAAACGCATGAAAATATATCAAAAATACAAAGAAACAGGTCCAGGATTGCAAGGAATCGATTCACATTCATTGAAAAGCTCTAGGAATCGATTCACAAGCAGAGGAATCGATTCACAACATTAAAGAATTGATTCACAACTACAGGAATCGATTCATCATGGAAAAATACATCAAGGAATCGATTTAATGACCTCAGGAATCGATTCATGGTCAGAAATACATCAAGGAATCGATTCAAACTACAGGAATCGATTCATCATGGAAAATTACCTCAAGGAATCGATTCAATGACCTCAGGAATCGATTCATGGTCAAAAATACCTCAAGGAATCGATTCAAGGACTGCAGGAATCGATTCATGCTATTGGGAATCGATTCCCCTTGCCAGGAATCGATTCATGTGATGTTTTTAGTGCAAAAATAACCTGGAAGAATCGATTCATAGCTGGAATCATGCGCTGAATCATGGAAATTATCAGTACGCGTCTTCAGAAACTTAACTCCGCTGATTCTTCTCTCGAGACTCTCTAATTGAAATGGCGTTGCATTTATTGAGGCAGACAATTACACTTCTCAAGTCAGGAAACATGGATCGCTGGCAAATTAAGTCTTCCAATGCATTGATTAAGGAACCGGTTGCAATTAAGTTTTTGGCAGCATGTACCTTCCTTTTCCTATAAATAGAAAGGAAACTGAAGAGGCAGAACACACCATACAGACAGCAAACGCATTCCTTGCTTTCTCCTTTATTCTCTCTAAATTCCTTGTCTATTAACTCTCTGACTTATTTCTTTGTAATTATTTTTGAGAGTTATATTGTGAGAAAAATATTTTCTTGAGTGTTAAAATTTGCATATTCTTTTAAAAGAAAATATTTCTCAAGTGCTTAAATTTGTATATCCACTCTATTGAGAGAATCACACTTGTAAAATCACATTCACAAATTCTGAGAGATTTTGGGTTGGGATTCAACCTTGTAATTGAGAGATTGTGAGATTGGGTGGGTTACCATTTTGCTTGTGAGGATTAAGTTCTTGAGTGTGGGACACTAAGAAGCTGTAATTGCTCAAAGCGTGTATCTCAAATTCTCAATAGTGGAAATCCTCTAAATGGGTTACTTGGAGGCGAGACGTACACTAGTGTGGTGGAACTCGTATATATCGGTTTGCAAATCTTCTCTACCCTAATCTATTTAAATTTGTGCATTTAAATTGCTTGCTTAATTTGTTACGTTTAATAACTTTGTTATTTAAACTTCTTTATTATTCTCATTTAGGATTAAGTTTATCATCTTCTCTATATATATTTGTCAAAGAACCAATTTCACAAGCATTTAAAGAAAAAATTTTAATACTTAATTCACCCCCCTCTTGAGTAATTGAGGCCACTTGGTTAACAAGTGGTATCAGAGCTTGACTCTTGGTAAATTAAGCTTAACAGCTTCAAGAGAACGAATGGCCTCAAATTCTTTAAACCTTTTTTCTGAGGGTGGAGCTACAAACCGACCTCCTGCTTTTAATAGGGAAGGATATGCTTTTTGGAAAGAAAGAATGAAAATTTTTGTTCAATCAATTGATCTAAGAGTTTGGAATGCTATTGAAAATGGTCCTTTCATACCTATGCATATTGTTGATGGTAAACAAATAGAAAGACCCATGGATGATTGGACTAGTGATGAAGAAAAGAAAGTACAATATAATTATAAAGCCAAGAATCTAATCATTCTAGCCTTAGGTCCCGATGAATTTTTTAGAGTAGTAACCTGTAAATCTGCCAAAGAAATGTGGGAAACTCTTCAAATTACTCATGAAGGAACTAGCGATGTTAAGGATTCTAAAATTAGTACTTTAACTAGCCAATATGAGAGCTTTAGAATGAATTCCGGTGAAACCATTTTAGAACTTCAAAAAAGGTTTACCTTGATTATTAATCATCTTATTACTCTTGGAAAATCTTACACTAACAAAGAGCTTATCCATAAAGTTCTAAAAAGTCTTACCAGGGAATGGCAACCTCTTGTCACCGCTATCAAACAATCGCCAAACATAAATGATATGTCTCTTGCCACATTATTCGGTAAGCTTCAAGAGCAAGAACAAGAATTAAAAGACTTGAAAATGGCGGAGGAAGAAGAAAAGTCTTCCAAGAAGAAGGGGCTAGCTCTTAAGGCCACCTCTATTGAAGAAAATAAATCTGAAAGTGATTAAGAAGAAGATGATGATGAGTTAGGCCTATTTGTGAGGCATTTTGGAAGGCTCATGATAAACAAAAGATTCCAAAAGGGCTTCACTTCTAAAGGTAAGAAATCTGTTCCCAAAGATAATAATTCCTTACCAACTTGTTTTGAATGTGGAAAGGAAGGACATTTCAAGGCGGACTATCCAAATCTCAAGAAGAAAAACAAGGATCAAAAAGGAAAAAGGAGAGCATACATAGCATGGGATGACAACGAGGTGAGTAGCTCGGATGAATCCGAAAATGAAGAAGCAAACCTCTGTCTCATGGCTAACCATCAAGACAAAGACGATGAGGTAAACCTCCATGATTTAGATAAAGATGAATTGCTTGATGCGTTTGATGAATTGTATGATAAATTTGTTAAACTTTCTAGTAAGTATAAATTATCTAGAAAAACCATAGAAACTCTTGAAACGCATCTTATCGAACAGGTAAAAGAAAATGAGATTTTGAAAAAGGAAGTAGTAAATGTTCAAGCATGCTCTAAAACCAAACCTTGTGAATTTGTTAAGAAATATGACATTCTAGAAACTAAGGTTTTAGACTTGAGTAAAACCTTAGAAAAATTTACAAATGGTAGAGACAACTTAAATGTTTTGCTTGGAAAACAACGGTGTATGTTTGATAAAACGAGACTAGGTTTCAATGCCTATAAGAAACAAAAGAATTATAAAAACTTCTTTATACCACCTAGTAAAACTACATCACCTTTCATGAAATGCAATTATTGTGGTTTTAAAGGACATAGTGCATCTAATTGTAATGTTAGAAAACTAGGGCCAAAGGTTGTGAGAAAAGTATGGGTTCCTAAAGGAACATTACCTCAAACTAACGTACAAGGACCCAACATAAAATGGGTACCAAGTTCTCTAACTTGACATGTTTTGTAGGTATGCTTTAAAGCAAGTAATACCCATTAGTATTTGGATAGTGGGTGTTCAAAACACATGACGGGAGATAAAAATAAGTTCATATCATTTACTCCACGAAATAAAGGGTTCGTTACATATGGAGACAACACAAAGGGAAGAATTCTAGGAATCAGAAACGTTGGTAAAAACTCTTCCACTTCTATAAATGATGTCTTATATGTTGAAGGACTTAAACATAACTTGCTTAGCATTAGTCAATTGTGTGATAAGGGCTATAAAATTGTTTTTGAATCAAACGGTTGCATAATTGAAAATAAGCTAAACAAGGAAATAAAATTCGTTGGTCAAAGAATAGATAACATTTATATGATTAATCTAGATTGTCTTGCTTCAAATGATGTGCAATGCTTCATAACTAAAGAGGATGAATCATGGCTATGGCATAGAAAAATTACTCACATTCATGTAGACCATTTAAACAAACTTGTTTCAAAAGATTTAGTTATCGGTTTACCAAAATTAAAATTTGAAAATAAATTTTGTGACACTTGTCAAAAGGGAAAACAAATAAAGGCTTCTTTTCAAGCAAAAAATATTGTTTCAACAACTAGACCTTTACAACTTTTACATATGGATTTATTTGGACCTTCGAAAATCAAAAGTTTTGGTGGGAATTATTATGGTCTCGTGATTGTGGATGATTACTCTAGATATACATGGACATTATTTCTTACTCACAAAAATGAAGCATATCAAGCATTCAAGAAACTTGCCAAGATTATTCAAAATGAACAAAATTCAAAATAACATCCATTCGAACTGACCATGGGGGAGAATTCGAAAACCAATCCTTTGAAAAATTTTGTGAAAAATTTGGCATTGAACATAATTTTTTGGCTCCAAGAACTCCACAACAAAATGGAGTAGTTGAAAGGAAAAATCGATCTTTAGCGGAGCTCGCAAGAACTATGTTGAATGAAAGTAATATTGCGAAACATTTTTGGGCCGATGCAGTAAATACTGCTTGCCATGTTATGAATCGATGTTTGATAAGGCCTATATTAAAGAAAACCCCTTATGAGCTTTATAAAGGAAGAAAACCAAATATTTCTTATTTCCACGTATTTGGATGCAAATGTTTTGTTTTAAACAATGGAAAGGATAATCTCGGCAAATTTGATACAAAATCTGATGAAGCAGTATTCTTAGGTTATTCATCTACTAGTAAAGCATATCGACTCTTTAACAAACGAACTTATACAATTGAAGAGTCTATACACGTTAAATTTGATGAACTTAACCAAAATCTTCCGAGAGAGAAAATTGATGATCTTGTTGGTACCTTCCAAGAAATAAACTTGGAAGATAAAGAAGAAAACAAAAATGAAGAAAATACATCACAAAATGGCGAACCTCAACAAAAGGAGTGGATCACCGTAAAGAATCACCCATTGGACAATATCATAGGTGAAATAACAAAAGGTGTAAGTACTCGAAACGCTATTAGAAATGCATGCAATCACTTAGCTTTTGTATCACAAATAGAACCCAAAAATATTGATAAAGCTATTATTGATGAACATTGGATGTTGGCCATGCAAGAAAAATTAAATCAGTTTGAAAGAAATGAAGTTTGGGAACTTGTGCGAAAACCCAATAATCATCAAATAATAGGCACGAAATAGGTTTTTAGAAACAAGCTAGATGAAAATGGAATAATAACAAGAAATAAAGCTAGATTAGTTGCTAAAGGATATAATCAAGAAGAGGGAATAGACTATGAAGAAACGTATGCTCCCGTAGCTAGATTAGAAGCCATAAGATTATTGTTAGCTTTTGCTTGTTGTATAGATTTTTAGCTTTATCAAATGGATGTCAAAAGCGCTTTTCTAAACGGTTATATTCAAGAAGAAGATTATGTAAATCAACCTCCCGGTTTTGAAAGTCACAAATTTCTAAACCATGTTTTTAAATTGAGAAAAGCTTTATATGGTTTGAAACAAGCTCCAAGAGCTTGGTATGAACGACTCAGTAAATTTCTTCTTGAAAATAATTTTGAAAGAGGAAAGGTTGATATAGCACTGTTTATAAAACATAAAAACCATGACATCCTTTTGGTACAAGTTTATGTTAATGACATAATATTTGGTGCTACTAACGAAATTCTTTGTCAAGATTTTGCTAAGATTATGCAAGATGAATTCGAAATGTCCATGATGGGAGAACTCACATTCTTCCTTGAGCTATAAATTAAGCAAACAAAAGAAGGAACTTTCATCAGTCAAACAAAATACTGCAAAGAACTACTCAAAAGATTTGAAATGGATAAAGAAAATGAAATAGTCGCACCAATGATTACCTCTTGCTACCTAGACAAAGATGAGAAGGGTAAGGATGTTGAAATAACTAAATACTGAGGTATGATTAGATCCTTACTTTACTTAACAGCTAGTAGACCCAATATTATGTTTACGGTATGTATGTGCGCTAGATATCAAGCATGTCCTAAAGAATCACATCTCACTGCCGTAAAAATAATTTTAAAATATCTTGTGGGTACTCAAAATGTTGGTTTATGGTATCCCAAAGGTGCTGAATATATTCTTGTAGGATATTCTGATTCTGATTTTGCCGGGTGTAAATTAGATAGAAAAAGTACCAGTGGTACTTGTCATATGCTTGGAAGCTCTCTTATTTCTTGGCATAGCAAGAAGCAAGTAAGTGTCACGTTATCCAAAGCTGAAGCAGAATATGTTGCAACTGGAAGTTGCTGTGCTCAAATCCAATGGATGAGACAACAACTTCTTGATTTCGGTGTTGTATTAGATCAAGTACCCATTAAATGCGACAACACTAACGCCATAAATATCTCCAAAAATCCAGTTATGCATTCACGAACAAAACACATAGAAATCCGTCACCATTTTATACGAGATCATGTTTTAAAAGGAGATTATGTTCTTGAATATGTTGAAACTTCTAAACAATTAGCGACATTTTCACTAAACCCCTTACAAAGGAACAGTTTATAAATATTAGAAGGGAATTAGGCATTTTAGAAATTGTTTAAATCACAAATTTCATTCTCTTAAATATTTTCACAAATCTTTAACTTAAAGATTTATCTTCTTTCATACAAATTCTATTTTTGAGAAATATTAATATACACTATTTTGAGATATTCACATTTATCATAACCCCATTTATTGTTTAAAATCTTCATTAAACATATTTGTGAAACAAATTAATCTCTTATGAATCATATGATCTCAAAAATAAATGCAAATTAACCTTTGATTTTCTTGATAAATTTATGAAATAACAAAATCGTTGGTAAAAATTGCAAAATATTTAAGGCCTTTACGTTAATACCATCAGGAGGCAAAATCACATTGCAATTTATACAATTCTCGTGACTTCTAAGGCTTCACCATAGTTCTATTCAAAAACTTATTCATACATGTGATTGTAATTTGTCTCTTATGCCTTGTCTTGATTCCTTCTCTACAATTCAAAGCCTTCCTCGTGACATAACAGAACATGTGAAGGATAAAACCAAAATTCATATTCCCAATAAGCAATCACGAGAACAAAGAGACAAGAAAACAATTTCCAACATACATATTCCATTCTCGTGACCATCAGCGTGAAAAACTAGCAAAATTCAAACAAAGAATCGATTCCCACTCAAGGTGAATCGACTCCCATGTGTCCAATACCTTCAAATTGACAAAAATTCCACCTGATGAATCGATTCCCCCCTATTGAATCGATTCCTGTCTTATGTTTGGCAACAATGAATCGATTCCCCAATGATGAATCGATTCTCCTACTCTTGAATCGATTCATATATTGCAATTTGGTCAAAATTGAATCGATTCCTCATCCCTGAATCGATTCCTACACCATTTCTTCTATATATTGACATGCCTTCTATGTTTTCCCCACAACACTCCTCCTTGCCACTTCCAGTTCTGATTTCCATTCTCTAAAAACCTCTTAAATTCCTTTGTCTCACACAAAACATGGCTTCATCATCCCACTCTAGAAAGAAGAAACGAGGAGATGCTGGTTCCTCTTCCTTAAACTCTAATGATATCTCAAGACTTTTCGAGAATAAACTCCAACTTGACAGGTGTCTTGAAAAATTTTCAGAATGACTCCTCATACCTGCTCATTGGCTTGATGTTCCGCTCTTCGATGAACATGACTTTCCGGTACTCAACATCCTTAGGCAACAAAATCTTTTGGAGTTCGTCGCACTCAAAGAAAATTACATTTATCCTGAGTTAATTAGAGCCTTCTACTCAACATTAAGGATCTCTAATGGACGCTACCTAGCCAAATTAAAGGGGCAACCATTACCCTTGATGACAATGTTCTTTATCAAGTCTGGAAGCTTTCACTAAATAATGTTGATTTCTTTGGCTCTGAACTATCTCCCGATTGGGAATATAATTCTATTGATGCTCGTGCTTTTCTAAATCTATCTTCTACTTCTAAAAGCACTGTTGGAGAGCTAAACATTGATCATCGCCTTCTGCACTACTTCTTGGTCAAAATCATTTTTCCAAAAGGGTCAAACAATGCTAGAGTAAGTGAGAATCAAACTCTTATTCTTTGGGCTATACTCCATGAAAAAGAGATAAATTGGATCAAACTTATTCACCTTCATATGATTGACTCAAAAAAATTCACCAAACTTCCTTATGCTGTTCAAATCACCAAGCTTCTCAAACATTTCAATGTCGATCTTTCAAATGAAGTGAAGGAAATAGTTGGGCGTAAAGGTAAAATAGGAAGCACTCATCTCTCAAAAATGGGTTGGCACAACCACGATGGTGCTTGGCAATACTCCCCTCCAAATGCACAAAGCAGTGATGACAATGATGATCAACCTCATCAACAAGCATTTCCTCCACCTCCAAATGATGCTTTCTTTAATAGGTTGACCACTCATTTCAATACTTGCTTTGATGCAATAAATGCTCGCTTTGATGGGATGACTTCTCGCATTGATGGAATGGAGAACAATATGAATGCCCGTTTTGACCAAATAGAAGACAACATGACTACCCACTATAATAAACTCTCTCAACAATTTTCTGAGTTCTGATTTTTTAATCCTTGATATTAGTCTTTGTTGTATCTATCTTTACTTGTATCCTGTTCAATAAAATTTTGTTGTTTGTTTAAATTCTCTTTGATTTTTGATGATGCCAAAGGGGGAGAATAAAACATCTCTATTAAATTGCATGATTAAGGGGGAGCCAATATGATATGACATCTCTATTAATGCATGAAAATTATAATTGATAGGGGGAGTTCCATACCTTAAAAATATAACTGTTATGAAACTAACACCCCAGAGATGAACAATTGTTGTCATCATCAAAAAAGGGGAGAATGTATTTGTATATTGAAACAGGTTTTGATGAATGACAAACAATTGAAGGATCAAGATATCTAAAGGATGTTGTACAAACAATTAATCAAAAATCATCACGAATGATTCGGGATAAGAAATAATTATTCAAGCGCCAAGGAATCAAGAACCATCCAAAACGAATAAAAATATATCAAAAATGCAAAGAAACAGGTCCAGGATTGCAAGGAATCAATTCACATTCATTGAAAAGCTCTAGGAATCGATTCACAAGCAGAGGAATCGATTCACAGCATTAAAGAATCGATTCACAACTATAGGAATCGATTCATCATGGAAAAATACATCAAGGAATCAATTCAATGACCTCAGGAATCAATTCATGGTCAGAAATACATCAAGGAATCGATTCACAACTGCAGGAATCGATTCATCATGGAAAATTACCTCAAGGAATCGATTCAATGACCTCAGGAATCGATTCATGGTCAAAAATACCTCAAGGAATCGACTCAAGGACTGCAGGAATCGATTCATGCTATTGGGAATCGATACCCCTTGCCAGGAATCGATTCATGTGATGTTTTTAGTGCAAAAATGACCTGGAAGAATCGATTCATAGCTGGAATCATGCGCTGAATCATGGAAATTATCAGTACGCGTCTTCAGAAACTTAACTCCGCTGATTCTTCTCTCGAGACTCTCTAATTGAAACGGCGTTGCATTTATTGAGGCAGACAATTACACTTCTCAAGTCAGGAAACATGGATCGCTGGCAAATTAAGTCTTCCAATGCATTGATTAAGGAACCGGTTGCAATTAAGTTTTTGGCAGCATGTACCTTCCTTTGCCTATAAATAGAAAGGAAACTAAAGAGGCAGAACACACCACACAGACAGCAAACGCATTCCTTGCTTTCTCCTTTATTCTCTCTAAATTCCTTGTCTATTAACTCTCTGACTTATTTCTTTGCAATTATTTTTGAGAGTTATATTATGAGAAAAATATTTTCTTGAGTGTTAAAATTTGCATATTCTTTTAAAAGAAAATATTTCTCAAGTGCTTAAATTTGTATATCCACTCTATTGAGAGAATCACACTTGTAAAATCACATTCACAAATTCTGAGAGATTTTAGGTTAGGATTCAACCTTATAATTGAGAGATTATGAGATTGGGTGGGTTACCCTTTTGCTTGTGAGGATTAAGTTCTTGAGTGTGGGACACTAAGAAGCTGTAATTGCTCAAAGCGTGTATCTCAAATTCTCAATAGTGGAAATCCTCTAAGTGGGTTACTTGGAGGCGAGACATACACCAGTGAGGTGGAACTCGTATATATCGGTTTGCAAATCTTCTCTGCCCTAATCTATTTAAATTTGTGCATTTAAATTGCTTGCTTAATTTGTTACGTTTAATAACTTTGTTATTTAAACTTCTTTATTATTCTCATTTAGGATTAAGTTTATCATCTTCTCTATATATATTTGTCAAAGAACCAATTTCACAAGCATTTCAAGAAAAATTTTTAATACTCAATTCACCCCCCTCTTGAGAAATTGAGGCCACTTGGTTAACAATTGGTATTTGGATAGTGGGTGTTCCCAACATATGACAGGAGACAAAAGCAAATTTACATCATTCACACCTAAAAGAAAAGGAAATGTTACTTATGGAGATAATACTAAAGGCAAAATCCTTGGCGTTGGAAATGTTGGTAAAAACTCCTCTACCTCATTTAATGGCGTGTAATATGTAGAAGGACTTAAACATAATTTGCTTAGTATTAGTCAATTATGTGACAAAGGATATAGAGTAATATTTGAATCAAATGGTTGCATAATTGAAAATAAGCTAAACAAAGATGTAAAGTTCATTGGTCAAAGAGTTTTTAATATTTACTTGATTAATCTTGATTGTCTTGCTTAAAATGATGTGTAATACTTTATAACTAAAGAGGATGAATCATGGCTGTGGCATAGAAGAATTGCTCACATTCATATACACCATTTAAACAAACTTGTTTCAAAAGATTTAGTGATTGGTTTACCAAAGTTGAAATTTGAAAACAAGTTTTGTGACGCATATCAAAAAGGAAAACAAGTAAAGGTTTCTTTTCAAGCAAAAAATGTTGTTTCAACAAATAGACCTTTACAACTTTTACATATGGATTTATTTGGACCTTCAAAAATTAAAAGTTTTGGTGGAAATTATTATGGTCTTGTGATTGTGGATGATTATTCTAGGTATACATGGACTTTGTTTCTTACTCATAAACATGAAGCATATCATGCATTTAAGAAATTTGCCAAGATCATCCAAAACGAGCAAAATTTAAAAATAGCATCCATTCGAACTTATCATGGGGGAGAATTTGAAAACCAATCTTTTGAAAAATTTTGTGAAAAATTTGGTATTGAACATAATTTTTTGGCTCCAAGAACTCCACAACAAAATGGAGTAGTTAAAAAGGAAAATTGATCTTTAGCGGAGCTCACAAGAACTATGTTGAATGAAAGTAATATTGCGAAACACTTTTGGGCCGATGCGGTAAATATCGCTTGTCATGTTATGAATAGATGTCTAATAAGGCCTATATTAAAAAAAATCCCAGATGAGCTTTATAAAGGAAGAAAACCATCCCTTGGACAATGTCATAGGTGAATTAACCAAAGGTGTAAGTACTCAAAACGCCATTAGAAATGCATGTAATCACTTAGCCTTTGTATCACAAATTGAACCCAAAAAAATATTGATGAGGCTATTATTGATGAACATTGGATGTTGGCCATGCAAGAGGAATTAAATCAATTTGAAAGAAATGAAGTTTGGGAACTTGTGCCAAAACCTAATGATCATCAAATAATAGGTACTAAATGGGTTTTTAGAAATAAGCTAGATGAAAATGAAATAATAACAAGAAATAAAGCTAGATTAGTTGGTAAGGGATATAATCAAGAAGAGGGAATAGACTATAAAGAAACGTATGCTCCCGTAGCTAGGTTAGAAGCCATAAGATTATTATTAGCTTTTGCTTGTTGCATGGATTTTAAGCTTTATCAAATGGATGTCAAAAGTGCTTTTCTAAATGGTTATATTCAAGAAGAAATTTATGCAGATCAACCTCCTGGTTTTGAAAATCATAAATTTCCAAGCCATGTTTTTAAATTGAGAAAAGATTTATATGGTTTGAAACAAGCTCCAAGAGCTTGGTATGAAAGCCTTAGTAAATTTCTTTTAGAAAATAATTTTGAAAGAGGAAGGTTTGATTTTACACTATTTATAAAACATAAAAACAATGACATTCTTTTGGTACAAGTTTATATTGATGATATAATATTTGGTGCTACTAACGAAACTCTTTGTCAAGAGTTTGTCAAGATTATGCAAGATGAATTCGAAATGTCGATGATGGGAGAACTTACATTCTTCCTTGGGCTACAAATTAAGCAAACTAAAGAAGGAACTTTGATTAGTCAAACAAAATATTACAAAGAACTACTCAAAAGATTCGAAATGGATAAAGGAAATGAAATAGCCACACCCATGAGCACATCATGCTATTTGGATAAAGATGAGAAGGGTAGGGATGTTGAAATAACTAAATAACGAGGTATGATAGGCTCTTTACTTTACTTAACAGCTAGTAGGCCTGATATCATGTTTGTTGTATGTATGTGTACTAGATATCAAGCATGTCCTAAAGAATCACATCTTACTACCGTAAAAAAAAAGTTAAAATATCTTGTGGGTACTCAAAATGTTGGTTTATGTTATGCCAAAGGCGTTGAATGTATTCTTATGGGATATTCTAATTCTTTGCTGGTTGTAAACTTGATAGAAAGAGTACTAGTGGTACCTGTCATTTGCTTGGTAGTTCCTTTGTTTCTTGGCATAGCAAGAAACAAGTAAGTGTTGCTTTATCAACAACTGAGGCAGAATATGTTGCAGCTGACAGTGTTGTGCTCAAATTCTTTGGATGAGACAACAACTTCTTGACTTCGGTGTTGTTTTAAACAAAGTTCCTATTAAATGTGATAACACTAGCGCCATAAATATCTCCAAAAATCTTGTTATGCACTCAAGGACTAAACACATTGAAATCCATCATCATTTTATTAGAGCTCATGTTTTGAAAGAAGTATGTGTTCTTGAATATGTTGAAACTTCCAAACAATTGGCGGACATTTTTACTAAACCCCTCTAGAAAGAACAATTTATAAATATTAGAAGGGAATTAGGTATTTTGGAAATTGTTTAATTGCTTTATTTTCATCACATTTAAAAATATTTTTACTGTTTGAACATAGTTTCGCTAATCTTTAACTTAAAGATTTTAACTTATCTCTTTCATAAAATTCTTATTTCTTTGAACATAATGATTTACTTTGTGATATATATATATATATATATATATATATATAATCTTTTCATTAAAAGGATACTCACATTTTCAATAATGTTCCACAAATCTCTTGTCTTATTTTGAGTCCCCAGGTAGCATCTACTTAATTAAACATATTTTGAACAAAATAATCTCTTATGCACCACATGGATCTCAAAAACAAATGTCAAATGGCCTTTGATTTTCTTGACTTTCTCGTGAAACAAGATCATTGGCAATTGCAAAATTTTAAAATCCTTGTACAACCCCTCACAAAACACCTTTTTAGTGACATTATTCTTCAAACCTGCGCAAAAACAACTAGATGAATCGATTCCCATGTAAGTGAATCAATTCCCATGAGACATCGTTTAGCCAAAAGGAGGAGAGAATATCATTATGTTTATTATACTTTCTTACACTACCACGTTGCTCTGATGATATAAATTACTCTGTGGTATATGATTGCATGTTTAAGGGGGAGTTTTATATGCAAATGGTATCTAGCTCTCTATAATAACAAATGTATCTATTGATAATATGTTATTTTAAAGTGGTATATCTTCTTAATTTTTGATGATGTCAAAGGGGGAGATAATATCTAAAATCAACATCTATATTTATCTTTGTTAAAATTACGTGATTAAGGGGGAGTTTTATAATATTTCTTTATAACAAGTGATATCTATTGATGATATGTTATTTTTTATCAAGTGGTATATTAGTAATCAATATGCATCTAAATTATAATTAAATTTGATAAGGGGAGCTTTATGCTTTAAAAATATAACTGTTATGAAACTAACACCCTAAGAGATGAACATTTGTTGTCATCATCAAAAAGGGGGAGAATGTATTTATATGTTGATGTAGGTTTTGATAATGATACAACAAATAAAGAGTCAAACATATATAATTATGAAAACTTAATTATGTTTGATGTTTGAATTTGATGAACAAACATGGATTTGAGTCAAGATATTTACAAAAGTTTAAATCAAGTGAAAAATGATCAACAAAGTGCCAAGAATCAAAGGAACCAAACCGTATGCAATCAAATATCAAAATAGGTGAAACAAAGCACAAAAAGTTATGCATCAGGTGCATGAATCGATTCACACAGCATCACATAGCTGCATGAATCGATTCACACGTTATGAAAGGCCCAACATGTGAATTTTTGATGCTTGAATGATTCACCATCACCATGAATCGATTCACATGTTATGAATGGCCCAGGATATGAATTTTTGATGCTTGAATCGATTCACCATCACCCTGAATCGATTCACACGATTAAACTTGCCCAGTAACTTCAAAAATCCATGAATGAATCGATTCATATGCAATGGGAATTGATTCATACGCTGATTGAAGTCCAAAAACACTAAATGAATCGATTCTTTTATAAAATGAATAGATTCATTTAGTTAAAATGGGTTCTGGAATTTGAAATGGAGGCTCAGAAGTTCAAGTGCCAACATCACTGAAACGCTCCATCATCTGTACTCACCATGCTGCACTATGAATTAACAATTGCAATGTTCCATCATTCTCTGAGTAGAAATTGCACTCTCCATACTCCATTCTCAAGAATTGAAATTAAATACATGCTTCACCATGCAATGTCCAAGCTGCTCCAAATAGAGACTGAAATATACCTGACTCCATTGTGCCACTCTATGCTCCAGCATGTCATGCTGGAATTTATTAAGCAAAGGCACAATCACTCTGATGAAATAATTAATTACAAATGCCATGCCATGGAATACTATAAATAGAGAAGAAGGAGATACAACAAATGGACACCAACACCTTGCAGTGAAGCATTCCCTCTGCATTTCTTTCTTCCTCTCACGTTGCTCTCTTTTCTTAGCTTAATAAACTCTCTGTTCCATTTAATTGGAAAAATATTTTGAGAGTGAATTTATGAGCAAAATTATTTTGAGTGCTAAAATTTTCATATCCTCTCTTTAAGAGTTATCATTTTGCGAAAACTTTAACTTGTATATCTACTCTATTGGAGAGTTATCCTTGTACACTTAAACACCAAAAATCCTAGAGTTTTGGGTTGGGATTCAACCTTGTAAAATTGTGAGATTGAGAGATTGGGTGGGGTGCCCTTGTACTTGTGAGAATTGGGTTCTTGAGTGTGGGACACTAAGAAGCCGTGATTGCTCAAAGTTGTATCTCAAATCTCCAATAGTGGAAATCCTCCAAGTGGGTTGCTTGGAGGCGAGACGTACACTGGTGTGGTGAAACTCGTATATATCGGTTTACAAATCTCTCTTCCCTAAACTCATTTAGATTTGTGCACTTAAAATTGCTTGCTAAATATTTGTGTTTATAACTTAATTAATTAAGCAACTTTATTAATTTACTTGTTAAAATTAAAGTGCATATTCTATTAAGCTTGATATAATTTGTAAAGAATTTGGATTAAATTTGTTGAAGTTATTTAAGCAATATTCTTGAATTAATTGTATTAAAATTAATTATTATCTCTCTAAGTGCTCAAAATAGTATGACGATTAATTTGATATTATTAATTGTTATCTTGAATATTACTTAAACTCTTTAAGTGAAATTACTTGTTATATATTAAGTGCTTATTATTTTGTCTTCTGTATAAACTGTTATTACTTGTGATTAAAATTATCATCATTGTAACGCCCTGAATTTTTTCGATTTCAAAAACAGGGGTAAATTTTTCATAAATTTTAAAATATATTTATAAGTAGCAAAAATTCCATATAAATAAAGCTGAATAATTACCTCGGATCAATGAATAAACGATCTCATATATGAAGATATAAGAACGGCATTAGAGTGCACCTCAGACGATCCGACTTGAGACCTTTCCAAGGGAAAAGCGGAAAATAAAAATAATTTCAAGAGTGATTGAAAGCAGCTACCAAAAAGAAGATAGAAGACACCTCATCGGTCTGTTAAATGATAGAAAATATAATTTAATAATATCAATATCATTCATACGTGATCAAGGTCATTAATGAAAATTAGCCATACACATCGGTCAAATTTTCCTACATGACCTCCTAAAATCAACCGTTGTCAAATTAATTTCAAAATAAGCATACACACTGTATGCTTTACAAAATGAATACATCTATGCCGGCTAAGGCTCATCAACATTCCTTTCATATTTACCTTCTTCGAATACTCGACCTCCAAAAGAGTAGGATTCACCACATCTACATCAACCTTAAAAATGGCAACAGAGGGTAAGTAACATAATCCAAATGAATCAAAGTCATACATTATGATGAGATTTATACATGTGTGCACTACATTCATTTTCAAGATAACATCACACACATGACACATCATTCCATCTCAACACAATACATGTTTGAATGAGCATATCCACAAGGCAATATCATATATATAACATATCCTTAGCCTTCTCAATAATCATCACACATATAATGTTAGCACCTCGGCTTACATTCTCTCTACTCAACATTCATCCATCACCATCTCAGCCATCAACTAGGCATATCTCGGCTATATGCAGATGCTCTTAAAGCTAATGCGTATGGACAACGGAATTATTATCAAGTGCGGATCCGACTGTGGGAAAACATCAACATATCAAATGTGGGACAAGCATAGGTGTGCTACTATGCCCCTACTGCAGTAGTAAAATATGTACACTTATATCCAAATTCATGCATGCTCAACATCATATTTTACTGGTACCAAAACGCTTTTGCCCATCTGTAGCACTAGTCACCCCGTGACTGCGGATCATCAACATGGCCGTACTTGCCAAAGTGCTACGGGCCTCCCTTGAACACACATCAAGGGAGTCGTGCCCCGTCGGACACTGAGGTAACCGCTTATCACAGA
This sequence comes from Clitoria ternatea, assembly GCA_037962975.1. NCBI lineage: Eukaryota > Viridiplantae > Streptophyta > Magnoliopsida > Fabales > Fabaceae > Clitoria > Clitoria ternatea. The sequence continues at coordinate 51,959,069 of CM075671.1, forward strand.
GCCGCCCTCCCACCGGGCCTACTACATAGGGTGCCTCGTCACCAAACTAAGGGCAGCTTTGTGATTCCCCGAATCACTAGGGAGCAATAAAAGTATACTCGTGCACTGGGCCGCCCTCCCACCGGGCCTGCCTATTGGAACCCCTAACATTCCATATAAGCAGTAAATGATATGCCATAGATGCAAATACCAATCAATGCATTCTCACACTATGCATCCTAAATGCCACTCAATCAAACATCAATTCACGACCACCACTTAGTGGATCTCAATATTCCCAATCTTTACCAATTATCGTTGGAACTCACACACATCGGTAGTTAGTGGCAATCATATTGTCAATTCACATATACAACATTGGCATATTTCACATTGTTGATTTTAATTTAAACATGGTCTCAAACCATCACACATATTTCATCAACATATTCAACATAATATTTGATCCGGTCTCTATACCGGCACCAGAATATGGATATCGCTTTATCCGTTCTGTATGCAATACAGATTCAGCAAGTAAAACATCAGACATTAAGATCGGTCTCCCTCATTAGGATACCGGATAATCATACCGGATACATACAGTAGCGGTCTAAAACCTCAGCCATCTACTAACTCTAGTGGCTGATCCCACATTGGATTATTGACTCCAGCTCAGTTCAGTATAATAACACATTCATCATCCAAATATATGCCACATAACATCAATCATTCCAAATGCATTTCAATCATATAATCATCAAATCAACCATTCAAGCCAAACTATCAATACACAATTATGTACACACATCACTAGTGGATAAAATCATGCATTTAGAAAAGTTACGCCCTCCTACCTCAAGAGAAGTAGTAATCACCGCGCTCAGAAGGTTCCGCCTTGAATCTGGGGTTAATTCCTACATCACAATACAGCACATAATCAATCTTCTATTCAACCACATCGGCCTAACGCTCATATTCGTTTATCTGATGTCTTCCGACATCGTAACTCTCCAGCCCCATTTATTTCACTCATTCCGCCACTACCACCACGGTTTAGGCATCTGCACTTATTATTAAGCACATTTATTGCCAAACCTATTACCGGGTTCCCACTTTAATGGTTCCCAATAACCATTAAGCTTCATTAATGGCCATTCACCATTAATAACATCATTTCACCTCACCAAAAATAGTTATTTAACACAATAAATTCTCTCTACTCATATCTTGCATTACCCCAAATCTTAGGGTTAGGGTTTTCATTAAAACCCAACGACATTTATTAAATCACTCTCCTAACATAAAAACTCAAAGACCCATAGTTCATACTCTTTGAGGAACAGCAAGATCTTACCTCAAGAGGAGAAATAAGAGAGTTTTACAAGAGAGGAAAAATCCACACGAAAATGAGGAGAAGGAAAGATGAGACTTCAAGCTCCAAGCTTTCCTAAGCTTTCTTCAAGGACAAAAATGGGAGAGGAAAAAGCCACCACTTTTTCCTTAGGGTTTTTGGAGAGAAGTAGAAGAAGAAGTAAAGGAGAAGAGTGTAGAAGAAGAAAAAGTGAAGTACAAGTTATGGGAGATAAAAAACTGACGGGATTAAGAAAGGAAAAATGGGCCATTTGTGTAACATCCCGGATATTTATAGAAAATTTTTGTGAAGTAGAAAATATTAAAAATTGTGTTTAGGAATTTATTGGATATTTTTAAGAATTATTGGTTTATTATGAAAGGGTGATTAGGAGAAGAGAGGTTTAATTGAAATCATTAAAGATATTATAATGGAATGGAGAAATGACCGGTTGTACAGGTGACCGGTTGCCATGGGTATTAAAGAAAGATTTCTTTCTCTTTCTTCAATCATTCATCTTCTCACGAGAATCTTCTTCTCCTTCGTCAGTTTCTTTCCTTCTTCCCCTTCCTCCATTGTTGAGAGCTGAAAGCTTTGAAGGGAGGTTCCTTTTTGCATTAAACCTTGAGATAATTATGTAGTTGTGGTTGTGGTTTCAAGGTGGTAAAAAGCGTAAGAAGGCTGCTGCTGGAACGGTGGTAGAACGATGAACCTAGGGACTATTGAGGCGTGGAACAGAGGTAAGGGGAAATTGAGCATTTCTTCCCTCCGTGCATGCAATCAGTTTTCTTCTCTTCATCAGCCACGGTTGTGGTGCCTTGGAGGCTTGAAGTCCTCCACTGCTGGTGAGAGACGGAGCTGCTCAAGGGAGAGAACAGCGTTGTGTCTTGGAGGCTTGGAATCCTCCGCTGTCTTGCATGCAGAGCGTGGAGTGTCATGGGGGCAGAGCTGTTTGAGAGAGTGAATTCGGAGTTCCTCCAAAGCAGATTGTTGTGTTGGACGACTAGAAGCAGAGTCACTTAATTGAGAAGAAGCGATCCGAGAGCAACCGATCAAAGTGGAGAGCTCGAGGATCTTCTGGAAGCTTTATCCCAGGTAAGGGGGTGTTCGGGTTATAATTAATTAGAATTGGACACTGTCCGAGTCATTGGAAAGACTAAACCGGGTAAGAGATGGTGCTGAGTGAAATTGTGTGAATATGTATATGAATGTACGTATGAATGTACACACCAATCAATTTAGGATCATGTGTGTGTGTGAGACTTTGCTGAATGAAATTTGAGAATGTATGAGTATGCATGTGTGTGAGCACCGATCAATTTCTGATCGTGTGTGTGGTATATTCCAATTAAAAGTGAATTATTTGATGTTGTGATGAGATAATGTTGGGTGAAAGTTAATGTATATGTATGTATGTGGAGACCGATCGGTTTCTGATCGTGTGTGTGTGGCTTGAGCCGATTGAAATTAAAAATATTTAATGTTGTGGTAATTGGTGTTTTGTGGCAATGTGAAGGCGGGTTTGATAAGCAGGTCGTCCGAGTGATAATATGATGGATAGGCTTGACAAGTCGGTCGCCCTGTGATGAGAGCACATGCCAGTTTCTGGTAGTTGCATTTGTTGATTGATGATGATATGAAATGATTGAAATGTGATTATGTGGTATGGGATAGCCAACGGTATATGTTACCCTTGTTTTTGGCTTCAGTGGTCAAGTCGGACCGAGTTGAGCTACACAGAGGTCTGTGACCCAGTGGTTGAGGGGGAGCCAAGTCGGGCTCGGTGAACCAAGTCGGGTTCACGGGATGTCAAGTCAGACTCCCAGCTGAAGGCCGATCCTTTAGTACCCGCATACGAGGCGTCGATTTTATGTGAGTCAGTTGTGACAATTGATGATTTTTCCGAATGAGAATTTGATGTATTTGATGAGTATGAATTATTGTACTTGCTGAGTAGGATGTCATATTATCCGAGTGAAAGTTGTATTTGACGAGTGAAATTGTTATGTTTGCTGAATGAGGTTGAATATAATGGTCGAGTATGAGGTATTATAATTGCTGAGCATGAATTGTTATGATTACCGAGTGTTAACTTGTTATAATTGCCGAATGAGATTTTGATATGTTTGCTGGGAATGATTTGATGTATTGCTGAGTGCAACTTACGTTATTGTCGAGTGATGTATTGCTGAGTGCAATTGGTTTTAACTGCCGAATGAAAATTGGTTAAACTTAATAAGAATTGGAATATTTGTGGAGTATTTGACGTATTTGCCGAGTGTAAATATATATTGTCGGGTGATTATTATGTTTTCCGAGTGAAAAGTTGTCATATTTGCCGAGCGGAAGCTATTTGCTGAATGTTGTTAAAATTGTAGAATGAGGAGTATTATATTACTGAGAGTGAATTGCTATAATGTCGAGTGTTAATAGACAATTTGCCGAGAGAGTATATTGCCGAGTGAGTTGCTTGCTGAATGAAATGTGCAGTTTAAGGAATAAGCAATCGGACGGAGTTTCTACTCGTGTTTTATTTGAATTCCGTTCTAGATTAATTATGATGCTAAACACTCACCCTTACTGTTGTTTCAATTTTAGTAACCAGTGACAGGGAAGAGGTCAGAGCCATGGAGGTACGCCAAAGTGGAGGATTGATGCCAAGGAATCGAGTGCTTTGAAATGAATTCCGAGTGTAATATATATATTTTGAGTTTTCTGTGTGATGCTGCATGAGTGTGTTAAAATTCGAATCGGTATGTTGATTAACGAGGATATGAATTTTTTGATGTTATGAGATCGGTGTTTATTTTATGAATGAATTCGTATTGTTGTAGCAGAGTTAATCTCCTGGTGAATCTATCCGAGTGGATTCTTTATCCGAGTGAGGGCCTATTAAATTGATGCCCATTTGAGTATCTTTCATCCTTTTCGAGAGAAGAATTACCGAGAGACCCATTTCTGAGTGGAAGATTAGGGTGTCTCCGAGTGAGCAATGGCTAAGACCGAGCAAAGAGAGATAAGAGTACTTCCGAGTGAAGACTAGAGTAACTCCGAGTGAAGGTGAGAAGGTTCTGAGGGAGTTATGCCGAGAGAGACTTTTCCGAGTAAAGTAAGGATTGGGTGATTTCCGAGTGATGTCAGATCGAGGGAATCCTTGTTGAGTGAAGGTTAAGCCATGTCCGAGTAAGAGATACCCGAGTGCACCTAATTCCGAGTGAAACCCGATTGGTCGGCTTTTCTTGTAGGTTGTTGTTTGCTCAAGTTTAAGAGCAGCACTCGCTCAAGCGAGTCGACACTCGCTTCAGCGAATCAGGGGCTCGCTCAGGCGATTGACCCCTGACTCTGTTTCCCTTCTTTTGTTATTTCTAAATAACTAATTTATTAATGGATGTATTTCGGATCCGTTTCAGTCGGGATTTGCTAATTTAAATGTGATTTTACTACTTTGAATATATTTAATAGAAGTAAATATTTTTATATTAAGACCGAGTGGATTTTTATATTAAAATATGAAAAATTATTTTGGAAAATGAGAAAATCGACGAGGGATGTCACATTTGGTATCAGAGTGGTTCTTTCTAGAGCCGAGTGGGAGGGCGAACCGAGTGATTGTGTTTTGCACTTTATTGCATTGTATTTCCGGTTGTTTGTGCAGCTTGGCATCACTCCCTTGGCACTCCAGTGGCGTTGTGTTTTATGTGAGGTAATTATCCGACTCCCTGGTAGAGTATTGGTTAATGGTGAAGTGTTTATTCATTATATAATTATTCTATGGTTAGGAAACTAGTTCTGATAGAGGGGATGGTTTCCTCTCAAAATTTTCTAAATTGATGAGTAGGACCGAATCAGGTCCCACTCTTGGTAAATTCCTGAAAAGGAATTCCCTGCTTATAAAGGAGGGCACGATTACGGTGGGATGTGTGTTTGGTTACGGGAAATCGAGTAAGCTTTTGAGTATTCTGAGTGCTCGGAGGAGCATAAAGTCAGTTGACTTATCATTTGAAGGAGAGGCTAGGATATGGTGGTCTCGGGCTAAGGCACAAATGAAGACGACGAGTGAGTCACTGGTGTGGGTGAATTTCCGAGTGGTTTCTTGTCAAGTACTTCTTGGATAATTAAAAAATTTGAAAGGAAATGGAATTTGAGGTTGGAATAGGGCCGGGTGTTAATGGCCGAGCACACTACTAAGTTGGACGAGCTGTGATTTCTATCACTCTTTCTTACTGTAAGGAACTAAAAGTAGTAAGTGTGCCAAGAATGAAGCAGGGTTGTGATAAATCAATTTTAATACACTTATTATAGTTTTACACTTGGGGTTTATTATATAATTACTATGTTTAATAATAGTATTTTAATTAAGTTTTATGTTGTTTAGTTAAATTGAAGTATTATGTATATATGTTTCAATTTTCGTTTTTTGTATGTATCTTGAGTATCTTGCCTTATTTTGGCCATAACTTGGGCTTTTATAATCCAAATGGGCTAATCTTGGAGCCCATGGAAAGCTAAGACAGAGGGCTACATCATGATGATCAAATTTGGTTATTTTACATCTGGAAAAAATAAAGAAATGGAGCTTGAATCAATCAGCCCTCATATGTCCCACCAGCATTGACATAGTTCACCAAAATACACATATCTGGAGCTCTAGGTGTCCAAATGACCTCATTCTTGCGCCAAATTCTCAATAAGACAGAGATCTACAACTTTGATGTTGAAGGTTTTTCAAAATTCGGCCATCTAGAAGGTCATATTGGACTCGAAAGGTGGAGAAGATAAAGAGGAGAATGCATTTCAACACCTACCATTATCTTCTTTTGAATTATTGTAATTTCAAGCCCACCAATGTTGAAAAAATGCATTAATAATCAGAAAATGAATGTATAGTATCATCATATCTTGCCTATAAATAGATGCTTGAAGTTGTAAGGAAGATACACAAGAAATACATAAGAAATACATGCTTTAGTTTCCGTTATAATTCTATATCTTTGTTTTAGCTTCTTAAGTTTTAGTTCTTTCTTTTGCTTTATCTCCTTGTTCTATATTCCATCCTTCAAGTTATGGTTTTCATTTCCCTTCCTCAATATCAAGTAAGTTAATTTTATTATTTGTTATTTACTTTTATAATCAAAGTTTTAGTAAATTTAATATTAGCTTTCATTGCTAAAAATTATCATGGAAGCTTAATCTTTTAAAATCAACTCAAGGAATTTAATTTTTCTTTATGTTAACTTTGAGTTCTTGCTCTTAATATTTTGATTAAAGATAATTACTTTTCTTTGTTTCTCAAGCACTTATAATGGTAGATTATTTAAGTGTATAACCGATTGGTATATAATTAAACAATCTATAATCTAAACTGATGTTGGTTGGTTAATCAATAATCAATTTGAGAACAAAGATTAAGTTACTAAATAAGAGATTTCTATTTAGTTTCTTAACTCAATCAAATTATGGTCTTAAAGTTATTTTAGTAATTAATAAGAATATATCAATTGATTATTCTTATTAGTTCATTAATTCAATTCTAGAAGATTTTTTAGAATATAATCATTTAGGGATTCCAAATGATTCAAGATTGAGAAATTAATTATATTTAATCATATTTGTGAACAATGATTAGTTAACTAAAGATTTATTAATTCCTTGGGTTGGTTGTTTCTAAATTTGATTATTCCTACTCATAAATTTACTTTTTGCACTATCATATAATCACTTAATTTTCCTTTCAAGCTCAACACAAACCCCCCCTTTATTATAACTAAATTGAGTGTAACTAATTGAACTAAGGTCCTCGAGAGACGACTAAGGTTGTTCACCTTATACTATATTAATTTAACTTTTTATTTGACCCGACAACGACAGCGTGTCAAATTTGGCGCCGTTGCCGGGGACCTTTGGTCCTAATTATTTACATTCAATTATCTAATCTATTTTACATTTTTTTTGTAGGTATATCGAAGATATTAAGGTTTGGTTGAATGTGAGCATATAAAAAATAATAAAAAAAAATTTACTTTATTATATTCGTATTCATTTTCTAGTAATCTCATTTTCAACCATTGAAAAAAAAATATAAATATAAAAAAAATCTTTGAATTTTTAAATATATGTTCTAAGCATTTCATAATTAAAATGATAACTTTTTCCTTTTATTACATAGTTACAGTATTTTGTTACAATATATGTAGATGTATTGTGCATGACTAGATCTAATCCCGAGACACTATATTCTTTTGATCCTGAAATAGATAGAACATTTCATCAATTAGTTAGATCATCTAAAAAACTATTAGACAATAATAATAATAATAATAATAATAATAATAATATTCTAGCTAATAGCATAAATAGTGAAACTAAACCTTCAACTTCTGAATATTTGCATAACATGGCTGAAAAGACATTAAAAGAACTAGCTACACCAGATGTCACTAATCAAACATCATGCATCTTATATCCTGAGGAAGATGTTCCTTTTGTGCTTAAAACTGGTTTAGTTCATTTGTTACCAAAGTTTCATGGTCGTGCAGGTGAAGATCCTCATAAACACTTAAAAGCATTTCATATCCTTTGCTCTACCATGAAACCTGAAGGGGTTTCAGAAGAACATGTAAAACTTAAAGCTTTTCCTTTCTCCCTAGCAGATATCACTGAGGATTGGTTATTTTACCTTCCTCCTGGCTCTATTACAAGTTGGGATGACTTAAAAAAAATGTTTCTTGAAAAATTTTTCCCCGCTTCAAGAACTTCCTCAATTAGAAAAGAAATATGTGGCATCCGGCAACATGACCGGGAAAATCTTTATGAATACTGGGAAAGATTTAAAAGATTGTGTGCTAGTTGTCCCCATCACCAAATTACGGATCAACTTCTCATACAATATTTCTATGAAGGTCTTAATCCAATGGATAGAACTTTGGTTGATGCAGCTAGTGGTGGTGCTTTGCAAAATAAAACTACAAATGCAGCAAAAACTTTAATTGAGAACATGGCTGCTAATGCTCAACAACATGCCACTAGAAATAATTCTGTAGTAATTAGAGGAGTCCATGAAATTGAAACTACTAATGATGGAGATAAAAAATGGGAAAGTAAATTTGCTGAACTAGCAACACTTATGAAAAATATTATTGTGTCTCAAAAACAACAACCTGTAACCCCTACTAAGGTATGTTCTATCTGTACTTCATCAGATCATTATACCGATTGTTGTCCTTCACTGCAGGAAGCTAAAATTCCAGATGAAAATCCTCAAGTATGTGCTGCCAACTTATACAATAACAGACCGCCACAACAACAAAATAATTATGATCTTTCTTCTAACAGATATAATCCTGGTTGGAGGAATCACCCTAATTTAAGATGGGGTAATTCCTCACAACAACCTCATGCACCTTTTCAGGCAAATACTGGACCAAGCAGACCATATCAACCTCCTCATGTACAACAACAAGCTACACAAATAGCTGCACCTTCCACTGAGAAATCAAATTTGGAGGAATTGATAAAGCAAATGTCAGTAGATAATCTGAACTTCCAAAAAAGAACTGAGGCTACAATTCAGACTCTTGAAAATCAGATTGGTCAATTGGCTACATCTTTAAACCATTTGCAGTCTCAGGGTTCAGATAAGTTGCCCGCTCAGACAATTGTCAATCCTAAAAATGTAAGTGCAATTACTTTAAGATCTGGTAAAGCTATCCATGGACCAGAAAAACAACAACAAACTGAAAATACTATTGTCACAGAAAAACATGCAGAAGAAGTTTTAGATAGTTCAAGTAATAATAGTAATAATATATCTCTTACAAATCCTCCTCCTACAGCTGGTCCTGATAAGCAACATATCCCTCTTCCATTTCCATAAAGACAAAAATCTATACAAAATAAGAAAATGGATGAGGAGATCTTGGAAACATTTAGAAAAGTAGAGGTAAATATACCTTTATTAGAAGCCATCAAGCAAATCCCAAGATATGCCAAATTCCTTAAAGAACTATGCACTAATAAAAGAAGACTAAAAGGCAATGAAAGGATTAATATAAGTAGAAATGTGTCTGCATTAATTAAAAAACCTTTGTCACATATACCAGAAAAATGTAAAGACCCTGGGACGTTTACCATTCCATGCATAATAGGCAATAACAAATTTGAAAATGCCATGCTAGACTTAGGTGCATCTATTAATGTTATGCCTATGACTGTATTTACTTCACTTTCCCTTGGACCTTTGCAAACTACAGGTGTGGTTATACAATTAGCAAATCGAAGCTCTGCACATCCTGCAGGAATTATTGAAGATGTCCTTGTTAAAGTTAATGATTTAATTTTTCCTGTAGATTTTTATGTTCTAGATATGGAAAGTGAGAATTCCACCAATAAAGCTCCAATAATTTTAGGTAGACCATTCTTAAAAACAGCTAGAACAAAGATAGATGTGCATGCAGGAACACTTTCTATGGAATTTGGAGATAGTGTGGTTAGATTCAACATTTTAGATGCTATGAAGCATCCTACTGAGGATCATTCTATTTTTCAAATTGACTTAATAACTGATTTAGTTGAGGATAATATTATTAAGTTGTCTGATGATGTTAATTTTCCTGTACTGTCTGATTTTTATGATACATTTGTTTGTGATTCATGCATGGATTCTCATCAATGCAATGTGTGTGCTGAAATTGAGAAATATTTACTTAATGATAATAATGATCCAAACTTCCTTAAAACAGAAAATATAGTTCTAGATGTTGTTTCAAAAGAATCAGAGTGTGATAATTTAATTAAAGTAGTTACAAATACATCTGATTATGTTGAAGTACAAGTTGCTGAGACAAATTCAACCAAGTTGATTCCTTCAATAATGCAGCCTCCTATGTTAGAGTTAAAACCTCTTCCTGAACATTTAAAGTATGCATATTTGGAGGAAGATAAGAATCTTCCAGTGATTATTTCTAACAAATTAAATGTTGATCAAGAAACAAGGTTGTTGCAGATTATTAAGAAGCATAAGAAAGCAATTGGTTGGACTTTGGCAGATATCCCAGGTATTAGCCCTTCCATGTGTATGCATAGAATTCTATTAGAGGAAGAAGTTAAACCAGTAAGGCAACCACAAAGAAGACTTAATCCTCAGATCCTTGATGTAGTTAAAAAAGAGGTAACAAAATTATTACAAGCTGGCATTATTTACCCTATATCAGATAGCACTTGGGTCAGCCCTGTACAAGTGGTTCCCAAGAAGTCTGGAATCACAATGGTTAAAAATGAAAATGATGAACTAATTCCTACCAGAATCCAAAATAGTTGGCGAGTATGCATTGATTACAGGAAACTTAACAAAGCAACTCGAAAGGATCACTTTCCTTTACCTTTCATTGATCAAATGTTGGAACGACTGGCAGGTAAGTCACATTACTGCTTTCTAGATGGATTTTCAGGTTACTTCCAAATTTATATTGCACCAGAAGATCAAGAAAAAACAACATTTACATGTCCTTTTGGCACTTTTGCTTATAGGAGGATGCCTTTTGGCTTATGCAATGCCCCTGGTACCTTTCAACGATGCATGATTAGTATCTTTACTGATTTTCTTGAAAATTGCATGGAAGTATTTATGGATGATTTCACAGTATATGGTTCATCATTTGATGCTTGCTTAAATAGTCTAGATAAAGTATTACATAGATGCATTGAAACTAACCTTGTTCTTAATTATGAGAAATGTCACTTCATGGTAGAAGAAGGAATAGTTTTAGGCCATGTGATATCTAAAAAAGGCATAGAAGTAGATCTTGCAAAAATTACTGTAATTTCTCAATTACCTTATCCCTCTTGTGTGCGAGATATTCGTTCTTTTCTTGGTCATGCAGGTTTTTATAGAAGGTTTATAAAAAACTTCAGTAAGATAGCCCTTCCGTTGTCTAACTTACTACAAAAAAATATAACATTTGACTTTAATGACAAATGTAAAGAGGCTTTTGATTTCTTAAAGAAAGCTTTAACTACCACTCCTATCATTCAGGCACCAGATTGGTCACTTCCATTTGAACTTATGTGTGATGCATCAAATTATGCATTAGGAGCTGTTCTTGCTCAAAGAGTAGGTAAAGTACAACATGTTATTTACTATGCCTCACGAACTTTGGATACTGCACAAATAAACTATACTACCACAAAAAAAGAACTACTTGCTATTGTGTTTGCACTTGACAAATTTAGATCTTATTTGCTCGGTTCAAAAGTAGTTGTATTTTCAGATCATGCAGCATTAAAGTTCCTTTTAAAGAAACCAGATGCAAAACCAAGATTGATCAGGTGGATGTTGTTGCTCCAAGAATTTGACATTGAAATTAGGGATAAAATTGGAGCAGAAAATTTGGTGGCTGATCACTTAAGCAGAATTGAAAAAGAACTTGACCCAATTTCCATTAAAGATGATTTTCCTGATGAACAACTTATGGGAATACATGATTCCACTCCATGGTTTGCTGATTTGGTAAACTACTTAGTTGCTTCTGTTACTCCCATACATGCATCTAAACAACAAATAATAAAACTAAAAAGTGATTCTAAATACTATGTTTGGGATGATCCTTACTTATGGAAACTTTGTAGTGATCAAATCATTAGAAGGTGTGTACCTGAAAATGAAATTCATTCCATTCTTACATTTTGTCATACATATGCATGTGGAGGACATTTTGGACCTCAACGTACAGCAAGGAAAGTATTAGAATCTGGTTTGTATTGGCCAACAATTTTTCGTGATGCATATACGTTTTGTAAATCTTGCGAACGATGTCAAAGAATGGGAAACATATCTCGTAGAAATGAGATGCCTCAACAACCCATGTTATTTTGTGAAATTTTTGATGTTTGGGGCATAGATTTCATGGGACCTTTTCCTGTATCTTTTGGTTTTGTTTATATACTACTTGCGGTCGATTATGTGTCTAAATGGGTTGAAGCTAAAGCTACTCGAACTGATGATTCTAAAGTTGTTGCAGATTTTGTTAAATCACACATATTTTGCAGGTTTGGTGTTCCTAAAGCCATCATTAGTGATCAAGGATCACATTTTTGCAACCATAAAATGGAGTCCCTTCTTAAAAAATATGGAGTTATGCATAAGGTTTCAACACCTTATCACCCCCAAACAAATGGGCAGGCTGAAGTGTCTAATCGAGAATTAAAAATAATCCTTCAAAAAACAGTACAACCAAATAGGAAAGATTGGAGCAAAAGGTTAGAAGATGCTCTTTGGGCTTATAGAACAGCTTATAAAACACCTATTGGAATGTCCCCCTATAGGATTGTTTTTGGAAAATCATGTCACTTACCTGTAGAAATTGAGCACAAAGCTTATTGGGCAGTAAAACAATGTAACCTGGACTTAAATGAGGCCGGTAAAGAAAGGAAACTCCAACTACAGGAACTGGAAGAAATTCGTTTGGAAGCTTATGAAAGTTCTAAAACCTATAAAGAAAAAGCCAAATCCTTTCATGACAAACAGATCTTGAGAAAAAACTTTTTCATTGGACAAAAAGTTTTGTTGTACAATTCACGTCTAAAGCTCATATCTGGTAAGCTTCGCTCTAAATGGGCTGGCCCATTTGAAATAACTAATATCTTTCCTTATGGTGTGATTGAAATTTCAGATAAAGCGACAAACAAGGTTTTCAAGGTAAATGGGCACCGACTTAAACCTTTCTTTCAAGGGTTCCAAGAGCACATAGATACGGAGGTGTATTTGTGTGATGCCAAATATTTTGACTAATTTTTCCTAATAACAATATTTATAAAAATAAAAAAATAAAAAAATAAAAAAATAAAAAAAATAATAAATAATAAATAAATAAATAAATAAATAAATAGATATCAATTAATTACATCGTCATTCTTTTCGGTGGTAACACTTGTCTTAATCATTATTACTATTATTGTTTTGGCATTATTAACATTTTCTTGCAGTAGTTAAAAGGTCATCGTCAGGCTCGTGACGTTAAACAAGCGCTTGATAGAAGGCAACCTATCACCTTTTCACCTTCTTCATCTCTACTATTCTCTATAACCTCGTTTTCTATTCTCTCT